>OZ014507.1:26165438-28565438 GCA_963966075.1 Aphodius sticticus
AAGTTTTATGGAAGGACACGGTACAAAATAGCACAAAAGTAACACAATACGGTGGCATTAGAAAAGTTCTAAATTTGAAAGTTGGGGGCACGAAGGTCAACATCCCCCCAGAAAATTGCGAACATACAGTCGTCTGAATCTTTTTCTTTTTAAGTTTTAATCTTCGATGTTCAAGTCAAATCAAGTCAAATTTGTTGGAAAAAAGTTGCACTTGCATGTATTTGATGATACCATGCAAATCAATAACGAGACCTGGCAGAATTTTCTAAGTAGGGTGAAACGAAAGTTGAACCTTAAGACCAGTGACAACTTACAACTGGCTTTGTAGTTCTGTCTAAAACACTAAATCAACGTGTTTTTTTAATCAACATCGTGAAGTCATAACATCATATGTTACTTATGGTGAAAAGCTTTGAAACAGATGAAACACCTCAAAAATCGTTGCAGTCATCATCACGCTTGAAGTTATTTCATATTCTTTTAATAACTTGATACTTGTTTATTATAGACGAAAGCAATCTGATCTCTAATGATGGAGAAGCACCATCCGGCTTGCGATACAACCTAAAAGTTAAGATTGTTAATCTGGGAGAGAACTTCCATTTGCCAAAACAGGACACCCCAGATTTCGAAGACCTCACCAATAAAATCAACGACAATTTCAAACCGTTGTTCAAGAAAATCCCCGGATACAAGAAGATAAAGATCATGGACTTAAAAGAGTAAGTATCGGTGTTGTTCTGGGATCCAATAAACTAAATAACTTTGATGTACAGAGAAAAGAACAACATCATTGCCAACATGCAGCTCCAAGTCGACAAGAATTCTTTGGACAAGGGTCGGGCCATTGATGATGATAGTAAAGACGATGAACAAGTACAAAAGATAATCCGTGACTCATTATTAAGTGGATCTGTTGGTGCATTCAGGGTTGATAGGAACTATTTGGAATTTGAACCACAAGCAAGTGAGTTGATAGTCTATTATTGGAAGACAACAGAAACTGATTATGTTGTTATTTCAGTTACTTCTAACATAATATCTTCCGATACGTCGTCCACAAAGTCGGCAGGATTCTTCAATTTATCAGAAACGAAACTTTACTTGGTATTGGGTTGCATCGCAGCATTGGTATTGGTCGCGATTGTACAAGCCAGTTGCACAATCTACAAGACTGCCAGCAGATCGTCCTCCAGTCATAAGGTAACGGCTCTGTGACCTGACCTTTACATACAGGGCAAGTAGGTTCATGACGATTCCGTTTGCTTGTTGACGTCCTTGCCTTGTTACTAACATATCTTGTACAGAATTAAAAGAAAATAGTATACTTTTATATCAGGCTTCAGCTTGATTTAACATTGCCTTAGATCGTAAAAAGAAACAAACAAACAAACAAAAAAAAAAAACACTAAAGGAGTGATTGGCAGTCAATTGTCATTGTTCGTGTGTGATTTGTAGAGAGTGTACAGTGTCCAATTGGACCCCGTCTATTACCAGAATAATTACCACAGAGGGAACTCACAGCTGCCCCACTGGGCCGCTGCTACACAAGAGAGAAACAGAAACTGGTGATGGACACAGTCTTTTTCGGGGCCTGGTGGGGTGAGTTTCATAACGCATCTGCCTCTAACCACGCACACAAATTTACAAAACTGCACTTACCTGTTGCACTATATTGTATAATACCGACTTGATTCTTCATAATGGTGCCATTGGGGTTTCTTAATTTCCGCATTGGGTTGTGGTACTTACTTCTATGTATAAAACTTACTTTCTTCTGGTTGGGTTAGGTTTACTTTGAAGGTCTATCGATTGATGATGTTGTATATAAGTCTGAAGGTACTCATTCATATATAATTTCATGTGATGGCTTCAACATTTCAACGCAAAATGTATCGTGTGATAGGTTCGTAATTTGACGTCACTCACTAATTTGCAATGGACAAGCGGCAGTTTGGTGAGATTGTTGCCATGTCATGTGACCAAAAACGTGTAGAAATTTGACGCGATAGTGATATTTACGTTACAGTATCCAGATAAAAATACGTCAAGAATTAAAACGCAAATCACTCGCACATATGCGAGCATAGTGCAGCGAATTCTGCAGCGACGGTTTTGCGTGTCGCACGATTGCTTCTACCGCTACATACGTACCGCTACATGTTTTAGGTACTACAGTAGCAATGACCAAAACGTAAAAAGATCATCTTGCTTGTTTTTAAGATCATTTATTTTCGGTTTATAACCAATTCTATACCGGCCCAATTATCAGTTTCTATTGAATTTCCAATATCCTAGTTAGACCTTATTCAATAGCGAGATTGATTTTCATTTCGACTGTTACCATGCAACAAGATGTGAAGCTAAACGAAAATAAGGAATAAAAGCAAGCGACAATCTTGATGAGTTTCATTCTCACTAGATACGGAAGAAATAATCAAATCAAAGTAGTTCAGCAGTTATTCGACGTCAAAATAACCAGATAATAATATAACAATATCCATTATTTGTATCAATCATTTATTTTATATGATTAATTGATTAATGGCATAAGTAAAGATTGCGTAATTTGTAAGGATTATGAAACGTACCAGCGTGGTAACGCTGGGAACGCCGAGGTCCGTATACCTCGGCATGTCGGCAGACAATGTCCCCCACTTTGACATATATGCACGCCGACATCCGTTCCATTTCGTAGTAGCCGACGTGTACTATTTAGAGTGTCTACGCGTCCCCTATTTTGTTTGAATAGTTGTATCTAATTCTGAACTCTCGTCAACTAGTCGATGGCTTGCAGGGCAAAATTGTACAAACCACCTTAAATGCATTAAAAAAAGACAGAGTCCAATTTAATACAAATTGAGCGTGATATAGTCCAGACGTCAGAGGTGTAAAATCAGTGGATTGGGGAACTGGCTTGGACCATCGACATTTGTCTTGTTGTAGTTCCTTCTGCAATCAGTAAACATAAAATTCTGAAAATATAATAAAAAAATATACTCGATATTTTGTGTTTAAACATATTAGTCAAGACTGGTTTATTGTTCTTTTACGATTATCTCCGGAAAGGGCGAGCTCTCCCGGTCTCCACTCCAAGCGGAACTAGGTGAGCGGAGCGGTGCGAGTAATGAGCGGAATATGAAAATTGTCTTGGTACATCTTTTGACGCTTTTGAAGATTGTGTGATAGGGGCTGGGGACACAGACAAAGCGTTCGCGCAAATTGTAATCAGTGTATTACAAGATGAGCATGAGTGACATCGATTCTAGTTCTGATGACGATTTGTATCGACACATCGCAGAGATCAAGTAATTGCGATAGCGCAAGCAGTTAAAAAAACATAGTGGCTGAGTCATCATATCAAGCAGACATTATTTACTGCGGTGGTATGGTGTTTAATTGGGGGGGGGGGGTGGTTAAATGTGGGTGCAACATCTATTATTGCGTTTTCCGGCGAAATTGACCTTTTATCCAAAAATGTCCTATACAAAGTTGAAGATCATAAAAAACACAACATTCATAAGGGTGTCTTTTTACTATGACCTCAAAATTTCCGAGAAAAATGCGAATACCAATGCAAAACGATTGTTCTGCTTTTTATTTTTCATTATCGCAAAAATAATTTTGATGAAATTTTGTGAAAGCATGCCTTTTTATGGCTTAAATAAGCATACATTTTTTATATACAAAAGCAAAGTGTTTGAGATATTTAGTCAAAAATTTCAGTAAACAACAGTTAGTTCTCTGTCAAAAATAAATTCTGTGGGGAAAAATCGTCGTACAGAGTTCTTCTGAGCTCTTTTTTTTTTGTTTTTACATGTGCTTATTGATATAATAATCAAACTAATAGTCACTATTAACAACACGCTCAAAAATTTAAGAAACTCAAAAATGACTATAAATTGTTCAGCCATTATTTATGATTTGGTTAAATCTTTAAAAAAATTGAAAAGCTCGATTACACCATTCAATTGTAGTGGAAAAATACAAAAGAAACTGCCAAGGGTAGTCTGTAGTGGTGGAAAGAGCCCGCTCGCAACTAGTAACCGGGGTGTGACTCTTTGCGGGCTCGCTCAACTCGTTGCCCTCTCTCCGCTCGCCTCTTTTTCAGTGGAGACGGGTTATAAGCGTTTCCATACGCGGACTCATTAATATGTCCGTTCCGCTCGTAGTGGAGACCGAGCATAATACACTTTTACTTTCTTCACATTGTTTATCATGAAATTTCGCACAAAAAAGGTCTACTGTCTTTAGAGTATTTGTGTTAGTTCAGGCGGTATCACCGCACACCCCTAGTAGGTGCGCGTCTCCCCATTTTCATAATTTTGTTTACTAATCGCAGAAGCCAATAAAAAAAATCTGATGTGGCCAGGCACATGACTTTATCATACTATATATAAAATTAATAGTTTAGCTGCATGAGACTCTATTTGAGATCGAGATCGGCCATGTCTGCATTAAAATAAACTACTAGAACTAGATAGATATGTCGATTAAAGCTGCGTTCTGATATTGTACTCCGTTGACACCGGGTACACCGTCCAAATGACAGTTACGTGTTATTGGGTGTAAAAAATGTAATGCAATATTCGAACGCAGCTTGTATTGACAGTAGTATTGTCAAAGCATTAGCGTTTGACACTATCTACACCGTCATTAAAATCATATCTGACATATCCTGGCTACTAGTTTTCATGCAGTACGACCGATCTCGTAGAAATAGAATTTGCTCATGCAGCTAAACTATTGATTGTACCAAAAAATGTCATAGTGATAAATTATTCAGAATTTCCTCACCTTTAATTAATTATTTAACTATTTCGACGAAATTCCAGAAATGGCGGCTTATTTGCAAAATCTTTCAAAAATGCTAAGACTAAACCTCCAGTTCCTTTGGACCGTCTTCAACAGAAAGATTTTCAGCTCTAAGTTTGGTTATGAAACTTCTAAATATGAAGTTTCGTCCCGATACCTTTAGTAGTTTCTCCGGAATCGTCGCCACAAAAACGGGTACACACACACATACACACACACACACACACACACACACACACACACACACACACACACACACACACACACACACACACACACACACACACACACACAGACATTTTTTTGTACCTTGGTCAAAAATGTTCAGGGGACCCAAAAAGACATATTTCCGCTAAAATCTCAAAATTTTTTTTTGGCACGATTACAATACTTTACATACTGCGTATGATAAAGTAAAAATGGAGCGTCCGAGCCAGATTCGCCAAAAATCCTCTGACGACTGGGCTATGAAGAGACCTGAGCGTACAAGCTCATGCTTACATGATGCTATAATCACAGCTGATGCCGCAGTATTTAGGTTTGCGCAGTGACACCGCCTAAAGTAACACATTGACGATAAAGATTGCAAAGACATATTTGAGAGAAATTTCATGATAAACAAAATGAAACGAAAGTGCACGGACGTCCAACAGTTTATTCTGATCTGCATATCTTCATTTTAAGTTATTTATCAATTTCTGTATCAGCATGAGTGTTCGCTAAGCGAACACATTGACGCTAAAAACTGTGAAGACATTTTTTGTGGGAAATTTGATGAGAAACAAAAAAGTTTGATATAGCTTGCCATTCCAGATGTAATCGTTAAAAACATAAAAGTAGACTTTAATTTGTTTAAACAAAAGATGTCGAGCATATTTTTAAATTATTTTTTTTTCAAAATATTATGCTTAGGTACTAATCCCAGAAGCAAATGACAAAAACAATCGATGGTCCGGGCCAGTTCCACCAAAAACCATCTGACGCCTGAACTAATATGGCGAACTAATATGGCGTAAAATGTGTTCACAGAATCGCTGCTATCGTTCAGAAAATTGAGTTTAAAAAACAACACGTCACAAAAATTGAATTTGACATCAAGGGTGTAATAAATAATAATTGCCTTTTTAACTTTTTCAATTCTTGTTTTATAAAAGAATGTGATATGAATAATGTTCGAAAAAAACATATTTTGTGAATAGAAAGTAGAGGTAATTTCGGTAGATTGGTTTACGCTGAAAAAGAATCAGAACTCAAACCTTTCATCACGCCATGCTTTTCTAAGAAGTTGAGGTCAAAATACCAAAAAAAAACATTTTTATTTTGCACTGAGAGTGGCGTGTGCGGTTGTCTAAACAGAACAAAACAGCAGCAAAGTGACGCGATCGGAAACTTTTGAGTGCTGGAAAACGCTTATTCATTTTCCATTCGCAAAATGTTATCAATATTTGACGATTTTCAGTATATTAAAACGTCATTAAAGTAAAAAAGTGGTCTACCAAATTTAAGAGACCAAAATATGGTAACAAAACTGTAGAATAATAACGAGGAAAGAATTTAAGATATTTGCGCAAGGGGCTGTAACAGTGTTATTAGTTATCCGATTGTTGTGAACCAAAAAGAAACTGTAATTTTATAACGATTTTTGGGACTATTGTTTTTTGTTTGGGGACGGGCAATGTCTCTTTCGTGGGAAGACACCATGTTAAGCCTGCCTGGGAGTCTATTCTCGTCATCTTTTTGAAGCGAATACGAGACTTCTCGAATGGTTAGGTGCGAGTGGGGATATCGGCGGTTGCCGTGTGTTTGGAACGTATGGACGTGCGTTATTGTTCTTAGCGACGAGCAAACTTGCTCATAGATACGGGTTCGTATGGGCGTGGCGCGTGCGTTATTGTACTTAGCGACAAGGTAAATTTGCTCATAGATACGTTCCAGAGGGTAACCGCTGATATCCCCATTCCGTCCACCTAACCATTCGAGAAGTCTCGCATTCGCTTCAAAAAGATGACGAGAATAGACTCCCAGGGAGTCTATTCTCGTCATCTTTTTGAAGCGAATGCGAGACTTCTCGAATGGTTAGGCGAGAGTGGGGATATCGGCGGTTGCTCTGTGTTTGGAACGTATGGGCGTGGCTCGTGCGTTATTGTTCTTAGCGACGAGCAAACTTGTTCATAGATACGTTCGTATGGGCGTGGCGCTTGCGTTATTGTACTTAGCGACAAGTAAATTTGCTCATAGATACGTTCCAGAGGGAAACCGCTGATATCCCCACTCCGTCCAGCTAACCATTCGGAAAGTATCGCATTCGCTTCAAAAAGATGACGAGAAGACTCCCAGGTCTGGTTGTAGGCGTGAGAGATATGCCTAGTATGCCTACCCATCCCCTCATGACCATAATGCGCGTTCGTGAAACGGGTAAAAGGGGCCAAACTGTGGCATAGGTAGAAAAATATCTCCCTCAACATAATCCATAATCATCCATACAGGGTTCCTCAACATGTAAATCGGATTTAAATGGGCCGCCATTGTTTTCTATAGGATTTGCAAACTCTGTTCGATAACTTTTATAGTTTCCATTATTTGGCAACTTTCTGTCATAACTGGCACATTTCCGACGACAACTCCGCAATAATGCCGCAAGAATCTCAAAACATGTTTGGTGTAATTAGAGAGTGTAATTAATATCTTCACATGAAATTACGGACTAACCTATCGTCAAGTTACGCTATATTTTAAAAACGGTGGGTGGTAAAACAAAATACATAAATAGCCAGTCTTAAAAGTTCTGTCCCTGAAACAAACTTCACAAACCCTCAGAGGTTATAGCGCGCATTGTTCAAAACACTTAACAAACATAAAATTGTTTTTTTATCACGCAGGGCACCACATTTATTTTAATAAAAATCTAATTCCCACCAGAACAAAATGAATTGAATAACACGTATGAAGCAAAATTCTTTCACTCTTAATAATTATATTTCACGCAATTCACAAACACCAAAGAGACCCTATACATCCTTACAAACACCCTTTCAATAACTTATCTTCTGATGGCAGGACCACCTAATACCAAACTCCGCGTGGAAGGACTACTCAGCTGCAAACACCAATTACGCCTTCGACACATTCGAGGAAGAGAAGAAGCACGCCAACGGTAAAAACCGCAGTGAGACCCTTCCAAGTAAACAATCCCGCGCCAGTAAATCCCAGGGAAAACCGCAAACCAATGGATCGCAGATGCAGCAGCACCAGCACCCGCAGCATCACCATTATCCTCAAAGCCACCTGGGTGGTTACATGGGTGACACCAGGTCATTGCAAAGGCCAAGAGGAGGATACCCGCCAGGAAATATGGATAGGAGCACGTTTTCCCTGCCCAGAACTGCCTACGATAGGCACAGGCAACAACCTGATATGCAACCAGACTTCTACTTCATGCCTTCTCAGAGAAAATACTCCGGCGAAGTGGTTAGAGTGTACGTGGACTATAACAATCAACCAAAGTAGAACTTTTGCGGAAAAGTTGGACGGTTACGAACGAAAATCGTGTAGATACAGACAAAAGCGACTGAAGAGTGTTGATTAATGTGTGTCTGTGTGTAGTTTGAGTAGTTTCCTAGGTGTCATGGCGGACAGTTATTTATAGCTTGTTGAATTTTTATAATCTATTCATTATTACCCCGTGTGTATTAAATATCTTCAAGTCTTGAAAATTTGACAAAAGACAACTTGAATTCCACTTTTATTATGTTTCACGCTCACGATCACAGAAAATGGGGTCGATCCACTAGTACCAAAGCTCAATAGTTCTATTTCTATAGTCACAACCTAAACATAACCACAAAACATAATGCAAAGTGACAGGCTACTGTATCAGGGACCTGTCAAATCTCAACCCAATCCCCCACTTTTGGATGATTTGCATGTCAATCGTTTGGGACCTGTCTGGGTCTGGTCTGGCAGTACACAATTGAAAAAATATTCAATGTCTGGTCCACCAACTATCATTTCACATTTTGTATAGAATAGGTAGGACACATTTGGGAGGAACTAGGAGTCTACTGTGGACGTTTTGGAGTAACGGATAGAGATGGGTACACATTTAATTCATTTGAAAATCGTTTGAAAGGAAAACAAACACAAATAATCGTAATTTGCATTAATTTAACAAAGCAGGAAACAAACCATTTATTAAGTGAGGTTAAATATTGAATAAATCTTAGATATTTATTTGTAGTTAAAATAGGTACTCCCAAATGTTGACAGGGAGCACCATATTCATCCAAAACTACCCCCCCCCCCCAGTACAACTGGAAGGTTTTTACAGAAAATGTAAATGTCATTTTGAGTAGAGTCTTATATGGACGTATTTTCTTTTTCGATTCCTTAATAAGTTAATAACAATTGTTTTAAATATTTCCAAAACAAAGAACAATAGAATTATATCAAACAAGGTGAAAACAAAAAAAAACAATTAAATAATAAAAAGGAAACAAAATAATTAATAATAACAAAATTACAGATAATGAAAATTAATTCTCTCGATGCTTTTTATAAAGTAAATCCCATTCTCATTAAAAGGTTTTATATGGATGGTTTGTTCAATTCCTTTAAAAGTTACACCCTTCTAAATTACTGTGTTATTAATAATTCACAATTTAATGTTTCAGTGAAGTGAAAAAATAATATAAGTCTATGTTGACATTTTACTAAGAATGACATAATAAAAAAATGGGACAACCAGTACAATATGTGAAAAGTGAATATGTACACTAGGGTGGTTGAAATTGGCTTTTTTTTTTATTTAGAAAGCAACGATCCCCCCAAATCGTTACCAAATCCAAAAAAAGTGGACACGTATTTTTTTTTTCGAAATTTTGATTCTTAATGGTGCCTGTCGAGTCCTCAAATTTACATAAGAAAATGATGGGAAAAAGACATTTTTTGCTATTTTTCGAATAATTGTTCGGGGTTTGGGAAAACTTAAGACTAAAGTTATAGGACTTGCAGAGGACTTTCCAACGAAGATTTTGACCTATCATACATATGGATTTGATGCCCCCAACCCACCCCCACATTGCCCTGAAAACTACTCTTAAATGAAAAAGTGTAGATTCTTCAGAAAATTGACCCTTCTAATTATTTCAATCTCTTTTATCTCATAGAAATCATTGTTATAAGTGTAGTGGGATGTTTATAAACATTTGTCAGTTAATTTCCATTTGTTTAAACAAATTTTATTTGCTTAAATAATTCGTTTTTCTCGAAAATCCGTCTGAATTCTGTTTTCTGAGTTCGAAATGGCAGTTTATTATCTTAGAATGACATTATTCATTAAAAAAATCCTCTATTGTTTAAACAATAAATTATTATTCATTTTCAACTTTTTTCTAATTATGGTAGAAAATTCAGCTTTTTTGAGAAATTAACCTATAAATTTCATGTTCGAGATAACTTGCATATATTATCTAGTAAACCCACATTTGTTTAAACAAATCCCATTTGTTTAAACAATTATTTTTTTGCAATTCAACTAAAATTACTTTTTCTAGATCGGTCTGGCTAACTGTTATTAAGTGACATTATTTATATTTTTGGATGATTTCCATTTTTTAAATAATAAAATACTATTCGTTTTCAATATTTCATCAAATTAGAGTACAGGGAACAGTTTCCAGACAGCAACAAATCAAAATTTAATATTTTTAAAAGAAATGTTCTCCCCAATTCCCCAAAAAACGGATTTTAAATCAATTCAATTTTTGCGAATAAATGATATTGAAAACGAATAATATTTTACTTAATAATGATTTGAACCAGGTCCCAGGTCCCTGGTTCAAATCCAGGTTGTGGCTGTAATTTTTAATGTATTTTAAAATTTACATACCACCTGTATATCACCATTATGCATTTGAATAATATTTTATTAGTTAAACAATGGAAATTATCCCAAAATATAAATGATGTCACTTGACAATAACAGTTGACCAGACCGATCTTAAAAAATGAATGTTAGGAGAATTGCAAAAAAATTGTTTAAACAAATGGAATTTGTTTAAACAAATATGGATTTATTAGCTAATAACATAGGCAAGATACCTCAAACGTGAAATTTATAAATTAATTTCACAAAAAAGCTGACTTCTACCATAATTAGAACAACAGTTGAAAATTAATCATTGATTGTTTAAACAATAGGAAGAATTTGTTTAATGAATAATGTCACTCTAAGATTATCAACTGTCATTTCGAACTCAGAAAACAGATGTTCGACGGAGTTTCGAGAAAAGTGAATTATTTAAACAAATGGAATTTGTTTAAACAAATGGAAATTACCTGACAAATATTTATAAACGTTCAACTAGATTTATAGTAATGATTTCTATGAGAAAAAAGAGAATGAAGTGATTAGAAGGGTAATTTTTCTGAAGAATGTACATTTTTCATTTAACGGTAGTTTTCAGGGCACTGTGGGGGCGGGTTGGGGGCGTTAACGCCATATGTATAATAGCTCAATTTCTTCATTGGAAAGTCCTCTACAACTCCTATAACTTTAATCTTAAGTTTTCCCAAACCCCAAACAATTATTCGAAAAATACCAAGAAATGTCTTTTTCCCATGCATTTTCTTATGTAAATTTGATGCATCGATAGGCACCATTAAAAATCAAAATTTGGAAGAAAAAAAATACGTGTCCACTTTTTTTGGATTTGGAAACGATTTGGGGGGATCGTTGCTATCTATCATCACAAAAATTTTTGCAATGCATTTTTGGACCACCCTAATGTACATCGAAAACAATATCAAAAGTGCAACAATAAAACTGTTGTTGTTTTTAATTTACTTCCATATCTTTGCTAACAGTTTCCAGACAATTTCCACAAACAATTAAGATGCCAAAGTTGATGGACATGAATGAAGCGCACAAATTTATTTTTCATCAAGTGCCTATAATCCTTATATTCTACTGGTCTTGGTCACTTTGTATATCAATAAATTCTGGGTCTTGTTATGTCAGTGATGCCAAACGTTTGTAATATATTTAGCAAGATAATTAGTACATTTTTATAATTAATTTTGCATATCGCACATGTCAGTAGTTATTTATAGTTGAAATTTTGCATTCTAAATATAAAATAGAATGTTTGATATGCAAAGACATTTTGCGACATGTTATAATTTTGTAATTATTTTTTATAATTTGTACATACACAGTGTACAGAATTAGAACTATGTATAAGAAATGGCAGTATTTAAAATTAGTAGCTTGTGCAATATACAGGGTGTTACTTATATGTGAGCTGCTACTTCATGAGTGCATTCCACTGATTAAAATTATGGAAAGAGTGTAACAGGCCCCTGGACTAGTAACACAAATTTTAGTAACACCCTGTGGGTAATGAGAGATTGTTAAAATATTAAAGATTTTATATTCAAGCTGCTGTTTTATTAGTTAAATTCTGGTACATCATTTATAGTTCTTGTTGACCTACCTTGGAAGTTATTATAAGTTGTTAATTTTATATTTTATTTTATGATGTAAATAGCATAAAGAAACCTGAAATGTATAGTCATTTGGTACAAAACCTTGTCAAATGTTCTTTCTACAGTTGTTACTCATTTATAATAATTATATTTAAGAGAAGATTAACATAGTCAATTTAATTGTAAATATTGATAAGTCATTTTATTTACTTCGAACACAAATTTACAATCTTATTATTTTCATGATTCCGTAACGCACTTCAGTATAAGTACTACATATAATGAACACTTGTAATAATATCTGATATCAGATAAAGCAAACGTAAAAATTTAGATACATTCAAGAGCATCATAATAAAATCCTGTCACCAACGTAATTTTAATATACTGGAGATGATTCAAAAAACGTAATACTAAAAATAAATTTATTCCCTTCTTATGTACATATGAAATATTTAACAATTGTATTATCCTTAAAAACATGTAACAATTACAAAACAATAAATACGTTACGACTAATATTTGGTGATATATTTATATTTCTTATAGACGGAATACCATTTTCAGTAGCTTTAGTAACAACAAAAACATAGTTTTTTCATTACTAGCAAAAATACTTCAAACACGCAAGAAGACGAAGAATAAAATCAACAACCTGTGTAAGTCAAATTAATTAAAGAAAAAAAACTTTGAGAAAAGAATACAACAGTGTGATGGAAATTTAAGAGCCATGTGGATCTTAGGTTAGGTCTCACACCATGATGATCGACCTACAACTTCATTTCACCAACAGATCCGACAAACAATTAAAAGAATTGTTTTAATTTTGCTTTCTAAAAAAAATGGTGATTAAAAGTTCCAAAGCACTCTTTGAAAAAAAAATAAGATAAATAATATTGTTTTTAAACTTAATATCCTACAAACGGTTAACCTACGTGTTTTACCTGTCCTTTTCTCGAAGAGGATTTCATTGAATGACCTTGATTTTGTCTGAAAATGCGTGACTGGTGATTAGAAATCACCCAAAACAAAAAACTATAGAATACTATTTTCTTTCATAGATTTTGAATCTGGAAACCAGAAGGCTGAAAATGCTGGTTTTTGGCACTTTTTGAATCTCTCCAAGAGAATAACGTGACATAGCCTTTCATTTTAGCCTCCTTCAAAAATTCTGTCACGTCCATTTGTGAAATAACAATGTACAAAATGTCGAAATTACTATGATATCTTCAAATAAATAAAATAAATAATCCAACCTAACAGAATTATATAAGTAACCTAAAATAAAAGCATTTTCATTACTCTCAAACGCTATACAACTTTGCAATGCACTGTCACATAATTCTTTGATACAGTCAGTAAACAAAAGACTAATAAAGATGTAGTTAACACTCGACTTTGCGTGGTATGACATTAAAAATGTCAAAGTGGGTTATGAAGTACCTATTTCCAATTTTTTGTCGAAATTTATAATCACTTTCTTCTCTTTATCTGTGATATGTTCAAGCAAAAAACATCATTCTTGGAATTACATGTAGGTACCCTGTTTCTTGGAGAATTTCTCTGAACTAATAAGTAAATTTCTGAAGGCTATAGTTCGGAAACGGAAAAGTTTTGAATACATGTTTTTGTTTTCTTCATCATAAAATTTAGGTAATCATTTGAATATTGAGATATTAATCCCAAAAATATTCAAGACGCAAAAGGACCCATCTGTATATGCGCTTTGATTTAGTGATATTTTAAACCTTAAAAAAAGTATCTTGTATATTTTATAAACTAAAAAAAGATAGCTTGTATGTTTTTCAACATGAATGATAAGAATAAAAATGGGCATCTTTGCTGAATTTATGGTGGCCCTTAAATTTCAATCACACTGTATAGCAAATTACTGTGATGTTCTATTAAAAAGCAAATAATTGATACAAACAATGAATAATTACTAGCTGAAAGTAATTATTCATTTTGTTTCCACTGGTACCGAAATACTTTTGAAATACTTTTGTAAATAAATATAATAGATGTCTTTTCAATAAAAAGTTGGTATAGAATACATTAGATTATATATAATTTATTTTGATATGCAACTTAGCCTATAGAGAATAATAATTAAGCGTAAAAGGAATTACGTACCTTAATATCAAACAAATCACAAAAATATATTTGTTTATATATTTCTTTTCTTCGATCCACAGAACCAATAGAAAACTACCCCGACCGATGTAGGCATTTAATCCTATTATCTAAATAGGATTACAAGCGTTTAGTGAACGCTTCCCTTCGTGATTCGTATCTCAAATTTGCAAATACACCAAGCAAACAGCATATTTACAATTTAAAATGAAAAAAAATATAAAATATAAATATAATCGTAAAAAAAAAAATATCTACTATTCCCTAACAACGACATCCATCAAAAATTACTATTAACCCTACTATTATTTTATTAAATACATTATGCCTTCATTCTTTTTCGTATTAAGCAACTAAAACTAAAGAACTCAGTCTCTACGATCACAGTTATAAATGGTAACGGTAGATTTTTCGATTTCCCCGACTAGATCGGGATTGTCCAAACAAAACTGGTCTCGTTGTTTCTTATTAGAGTTTGGCACTGTTAGTGCACTGCAAATTTAAGATAGGAAATCGAAGAGGCCACAGGAAGTGATGCATGAACCGATGTTTGGCGCCTCTTACGTGACAATCACCTTCGTTGGGGTTTGGGGCTCGATTACGTCGTCGGGGTCTAGTAGGTCCTCGTCCGCCGACAGCAGGATGTCGCTCTCCGAGTTCCTATGTTTATCTTTTCGCCGTATCGACCTGTACTGTACCCTAACCTTATTGAGCAAACTCCGTTCGACACTATTCCTACGGAAGCTGGACACCTTTTTGCTTCTGTGCATCAAGAAGTTGTCGGTGACCCAGAACATTAGTATCTATGGATAGAGAAAACAAAGTTGAGGTAATAAATAAAACATATTGGAAGGTAAGATTAAACTTGTGTTACAGGAAAAGTCAATTTTAAATTACGTAATTAAAATCATTATAACTTCGTTTAACTTAAAGTAAAAAGATATACAGGTTGTTCCTAAATATCATGTAAATACGAAAAGGGGTAATTCTTTGGCTTATTTAATGACTAAAAATTCATATAAACATAGGTCTGCAAACGCTTTGTTGCCGATCTACAGGGTGTTGAAATTTCAAGATTTTTTAGTTTTTTCTTTATAGCTCTTGTATCCTATTTTAATTTTTAACAGTTGGTGACGAATAAAATGTCAAAATAAATACAAAAAAAGGTTATCTAAATCAAGCCAAGGCATACTAGACCAATAATTTAAAAATTTTAATTTCATCTAGCGAAACACAGAAAAGCTTTCATTTTTTTTCTGGATAACGGTGGTAAATCCGAAAAAACTACAAAAGATTAAAATGCTTTAGAACAAAACAAAAAATGCATTTAGTATTTTAGAATCCACCAGCGGCGCACCGAAAAAAGTTCATGGGGAGAAAAGGGGGCATGACCCCTGAAAAAATATCTCCCTGTAGATTCTTAAAACTTTTTGGTATGCCCAATGATGTAAGTCCTACAACGTAAACCATATTCCAAATTAGAGCTAAATATCTCAAAAACTACAAGAACTATAAAGAAAAAACTAAAAAAATCTTGAAATTTCAACACCCTGTAGATCGGCAACGAAGCGTTTGCGGACCTATGTTTATATGAATTTTTAGTCATTAAATAAGCCAAAGAATTACCTCTTTTCGTATTTACATGATATTTAGTAACACCCTGTATATACAAAAGGATATTGTTTTCTATTGGGTGAATAAGGGCCGAAATCAAAATACACATTTATATCAAATTCAATCGGACCATTATTGTTTAGGGGGCGTCCATTAATTATGTGAGGCGTTTAAGGGGGGAGGGGGTCAAGCCGAATCTCATCTAATCATACTTTGGGGAGAGGGGGGTATCGGCGAATATCACGTAATTCTCTTCCCTCAAGAAACAGAGTAAAATTGCGCGAAAATTGGGTTAAACTAAGTAAAACATGTAGTCAAATAAAAATATTATAAAAATAAAATATAAAGCCAACGCATTTGCACTAAAAACACATATACTGAAACATCTCACGTGAGAATGAGGGCCGGGGGAGGAGGGTGAGCTAATTCTCACGACATCTCACCATAGGGGGAGGGAGGGTCGGAAAAACGCCAACAACACCTCACGTAATTAATATACGCCCCCTTACTTATGACATCATCAACACGCTTTTAAAATGGCAACCTCTAATTTTTCAAATTGATTTTTATAGATCCTTTAAATGGGTGATCAATCACAGGAGTTTCTATTCCATAAATTTGTAGTCTGACGTAGGTGTCATGCCAGAGTTTGTTTAATTAATATTCCGTAAAATATTTTTTTTAGACTAGATATTCTGGTCTGAATACGAATTTGGTCTAAAAAACGCTAAGTTTTTGTTTATTTTGTTTCTGTAAGCGCCATACCAACACTAGTGCCAAGAAACTCCGCCCTTTTTTCAAGATCAGTTAAAGCTTTTCTGCGAGACTTTTTCAAGGATTCTATGAAATCCAGTTACAGTCGTGACCGGATATAACGAACACTCAAGGGGCCATGTCGCTAGTTCGTTACAAGCGGTCGTTCGTTATAAGCAGACACGCGATAATTTTAAATAGTTTTAAAAACTTTACTAAAATACATAATAAAGAACACAGAATAAACAAAATAAATATAAATTATCTGTGTTTTAAACCATTACATTCATTTCTTAATAGTATAGGGTTTTTCATTAAGAGCGACGCATTATGTTTTTTTCTTCAATTAAAAGACTTGTAGGTTAGTTATGGAAATGATTTTTATTTCAAATGAAAATATAATCGATGCCATTATTTATGGAGTACGACATCATTCAAATGTCCGCCGCGGAAGCGCTCGCACGAGTGAATACGCTGGACCCAAGTTTCCATGACTCGAGTACACAAATCGGTCGAAATAGCAGGAATTTCGCGTTCGATTTTGGCCTGCAGCTGTTCTAACGTTGCTGTCTTTAATCCCTTTATATTTTCTTTGGGGTTACATTAAATCGTTGGTCTATGCCAACAAGCCAGAAACGTTAGAACATCTGCAGGCCAACATCGAATGCGAAATTCCTGGTATTTCGACCGATTTGTGTACTCGAGTCATGGAAAATTTGGTCTAGCGTATTCACTCATGCCAGCGCTTCCGCGGCGGACATTTGAATCGTATTCCATAAATAATGGAATCGATTATACTTTCATTTGAAATAAAAATCATTTCCATAACTAACCCACAAGTATTTTAATTAAAAAAACGAAAAGCGTCGCTCTTAAAGAAAACGCCTGTACATACCTACATATATTTTTAAATAAACTTTGTATTAATGCATATATCCAAGCTAAAACCAAGTTAAAAGTCCTACGAGTATAAGCGAATAGTGAAACGAACGGTAGGGGTTCTCCTATTAGTCCTGTTGGCGAAAATAGGTTAAGTTTTGCGGGCAGGAGACATCAAACCAGATTTCGTGCTGAGTGTTCGTTAAGTGGTCGTTATAACCGAACTTGTAGAACTAAAAATGGATACAAACTTGGTCGTAATATCCGGGCGGTCGTTATATAGCGTTCGTTATAAGCGAGCTAAACATACATGTAACTATATGGCGATCTGACGGGACTTTCATTTTTGGTCGTTACAAGCGGGCGTTCGTTATATCCGGAGTTCGTTATATCCGGTCTCGACTGTAGTTCATCCCTCATATATATTATATTGTCAAAAGATAGCAGTTTTAAAATCTTGTCAAAAAAAAACTGTGACATTTGTTAGGATATTTAAGCAAATTTTTCAAACCTTTATTCATACAAACTGGAGTATAAACTCGCACTTTAAGCTCATGACTACATACTCCGAGCATAAAGTCAGTTTTATTCATATCACCCATTAGCAATGGTATGTATCATATTTTATTAATATATTATATACCATTATAACATCAACATTATATAGATTTTATATAAAAACATTTTCCAGCAAAAGACAATTGAATTTTAGGAAATTTTTATAACAATTTAATTGGAGAACATAATTTGATGAATGGAATGTGAATAGTTGTTTTTGATAGATTTCCTTGTGCTGAGTACGAATCTGAACTCAAAAGTTTTCTAGCATACAAGATTTTACAAAAACTTTGAGATTAATTTTGCAGAAAAGATGTTTTTGGTATTTTTGCGATTCTCAAACAAAACCTTATACTTTTACCCTAAATGTCTAGAAATTTGATTATTCAAGTAGTCGGTGTTCAAACAAAAAAAAAACATCACATAGGTACTCAACTTTTGAGCCAACAAACATAGCCAACTTATGAGGCTGAATTCGCATTCAGCAGAAAAGAAAATCTATCAAAAACCCCTATTCACATTCCATTCACAAAAATCCATGGTTCGGAGTTATAAAATTTTCCAAATTTGTCTTTTGTCTGAATTTTCTGATGTAAAGCCATAAAATATTTATGCAACCACTGAGACAATTATTATAGAAACTATCAAAGACAATATAACAAATAAGGGGTTGCGATTGAATATAATTGAATTAAAAGTAATTGATTTTGAACATGTTTATTTTGATGTAAAAATATGTTTTTTTTGATTATCTAAAATCGACATGTCTGAGAATTTTAAAAAATAACTATCAATTTCAAGTTTAATGGATGTTTTAATGGACATTAGAATGGACATCCAGTACATAACAATACAATGCATCAATAATAAATATGATAATCCCCATTTTGTTTATTTTCCACAAAAAGTGGTAACAATTGGCAGGCAATGAAAAACGAAAAAGAATAGAATGGAAGAAAGAGAATTTGAAAACATACAGGGGTATGAAGTATGGCGCAGTATCAGTGTTGTACATATTCTATAAAAACTTCCTATATAACTGAAATAAGAAAATTTTTCAAAATTGTTGTCAACAAATTGCAACTCACAACCAATAATATAACTTGGCAGAAATCTATAGGTCACAGAATATAATAATATTTACAACCTCCATTATCTCAGCACTAGATTATACATTTAATATATTAATCTTTAAAAGTTTAGACAAAATAAACGATTGCACGTGATATAATAAAATATTAGTTGTATGAAGAAAATCACTTACATTAACAAAAAATGGAATGATCAGCATCACAAACATCAACTCAACTTTCGGGTTATTGATCGGAGAGAGGATAAAATCCTTGACACCCTCCCAAAAATCCAGCTGCATAAACAACGTAATAGATGTCTTAACGATAATCATCAATCCTAAGTATAGAACGCATTGTGCCAGCCAAGCGTTCATCGATGGTGGTTTCCCTGTAAATAAAAATTAAAATAGATTAGATAAATATTTTTACTTTATACTACATGTCACAATAATCATTTACATATAGAAGTCAACATGAAGTAGTAAAGCCTTCATGTATAACGTTACTTCCTTGAATACATCATACAAATAAAAAAAGGATAATAATAAAAGGAACAAAAATGTTATAAATAGAGAATAATAAATTAATTCAAGTTAGTGACAAAACTAGAGCAATTACATTCTGTTCACCCTGTAAAATTCGTTTTCTAAATAAAAATGTAAGGATTAAACTAATCCAAAGCACTTTAGAAAGTAAAACATGAACATGTAAATAAATAAATAATTGAAAAATACATAAATTAACTAGCACCATTAAATAAAGTTATTTAATATCTAAATATTTACCGTATTCTCCAAAGTTAATAGCTTCCCATCCTTTTCTCCTAGACAAATACTGTGAAAATTTGATACCAACAAAAACAATTAACAATCCTAATGAGGAGTCTAACAGAAAATTTATGATATACCTAAAAAAATAAACCCCGGTAAACAAGCAAGTCAATATTTTAAAAGCAATGGTGTTACCAAGTACAAGGATCTCCAGTATACTGTCCGGCAAGCCAAACGTTTGCCAAATGAATAGCAAGTGCCCCTACGCCTTGCTTTGAAGTGTCGTAGAACCAAATCAGCCACGATCTGCGTTCATGACGGGGCTCGCAGAATCTTTTAGCTAAAATTTAAGGCATAGTCGTGAAAAGTTCATTATCTAGCAATAGTTAACGTACCTATTAAACATGTAAACGCGAGACAGGCCAAGAGAACCTGCAGAAACCAACCAAACACGTCGGTCAGGGAATCCTTGCTGCAGTGGAGGCCCCCTTTAGCGTGAGTCACGGGTATCTCATTGGAGAGGTTCATTATAGTGCTTTCACTGTCTACCTGTCTTTCATTATTCTTTGTACTCACAAATCCGAAGGCAGTTCAGTTATTCGCCACGTGGAATTTATTATTTGATATCCGCAGAACATTATTATTTATAAACATACGCACCAGACACTTCTCTCAGAGCTTTTGACAGGTTACTAATGGATTTTTTTCGGTGAAAGCGTAGGCAACCCATTGCGCAGATGCCATTTAAATGTCATGAGTGGCGCTGCCAACTCACTAATCTGACTTATAATCAGTAGTGACTATCACCAACCCTAGAAGGTGGAAAATCATTTGAATTTCGTGCTTTTTATTTATATTTTGTGTAAATGTGCTTTTGAAAACTTACCATTCTAAATAACTATGCGAAAAAGATCGTCCCTAGCCAACACCACTTTGGAGTTTCATAGCGCCAAAAAATGTTTCTAATACAACAAAAGAACACAAGAGATTTTCTGCTGCGAAAAAATACGATATCATATTGTCGGAATAAATGTACTTAATAGTCACAGTAACATTTTGTTGAAAACCGAGGTAATTCTACCCTCAATATGCTTATAAATATGTGTCTTATAAGAGGATAATATCAGAAAGTATTGTAATGCCTCCAAAGTCCAATATCGTTTTTGGAATATATTGCAATAAGTAATTGTGAATGAATTTCTTCTAGTCAACAGGTAGCTTGAGCTTGTAAAAGGTCGACACAAGTTTTTGGGTACTTATATACCACAAAATTCTGTTTATTTTAGGGTTCTAATAATAATTCAAAATTTGCACCCCTGACAAGGAGTCTTGTGAACACAACTTCTTGGAAAAATATATCTACAAAAAATGTGTATTTTTTAACTCGCTTCCACCTCATTTTAGATGAGCAAAAGTACAAATTTATAGACATATTTGTAGACTAATTTCCTTGTATTTAACATATTTTTAGATTTATAGTTCACGAGCTAGGGCAGAGAGCGGACCTGTATGACTGTCACTTTTTTATTCTTTCAGAGTTGTTAAATAAATAAAAGTTTCAGACAAGACTGATTTGAAATAGTACAAATAATTATAATAAAAGTATTTTTTTCCCAGAACAATCATTAATTCAATCTTTTGTTAATGTTTCATAGAATTACATAATAAAATAAAATAGTTTTGCTTCACTTTATTCTAGGTATCTTTTCATTTGACCTTGTTCTGTACAGAAATTTTAATAAATCTGATTTTATTACACATAATAAATGGTGAATGTATATTTTTTTAAACCCAATTTCTTTATAAAATTTTTTGTCTCTAGTAGCTGTTAGAGCATACATATAAAGAAACATAACAATTATTTTGCTAACTTAATAGTCTAGGATTACTCACGAACAACATTTCACTGTTAATAATAATTGACTTAACTAAATGAACAATAATTGGTACAAGTGACATCTGATGTAAATACAAAATACTATTAAATAACAACCTTTTTATTTATTCCACTGATTTATTTATACAAGAGCAGGTTAAATTATTTACAAGTAAAATTTACTTGGTACTAACGCGAGTACGTTTATTCCAAGAATAGTTAATACCATATGATTTTGGTCTCATCGCCTTAGTGGTCTTCTCTTGAACAAACCATTTCCAGCCAAACTTATCGCAATGGGCAATAGCTTCCTCCTTAGATGTAAATTGAACTTTCATATTTGAGAGCGGGTCCCCACTGTAATAAAAATTATCAGACTTCACGTAATACTAAGACTTATGTGAATTAATCTTACGTTGAAGTCCAACCCATCAACGGGTTCTCCCAACGTTCTCTAACATCGAATTCAATTTCCCAATAATTTAGGTTATCTGTTCCGCTCTGCATGCAATTTTTGGGAGGTTCGTAAATACGAACACGACGTTCCTTGACATGCTCGTCAGGAATACCAGTGACCGGAGAAAGATCCGTCTACAATAGTAGTGAAGTTAATCGCAAAATCCAGATATAATTGAACAACGTACTTTAGCTTTGACTGTTATATAACCTTGCAATCGTCTTCTGTGTTCCACCTCATCAGGATTCAATAGGGCCAAATCATGCTTAATTTGCACTGCCTCCTTCTTTTTGCTTAAAGCTTCGGCATCGTCAGTGTTCAGTTTTGGGGTAGTTGAAACGTTAGCTGCTGCTAGCCTAGAATTTTTAGGTTATGTTGACTGACTCGCTAAATCATATGTGAACTAAAATATATATCATAGAGTTAATTACCATGAAGCGCCAGCATTTTTCGACAATAGTCGAGATGAACGTAAAATTACTGAAGCCATTCCTTTGCTTCAAAATAATACTATTTGACGTTTATAGACAAAACGCCCTCTCTGTGAAGATTGGTGAACGTTTAGACTGGTGGTTTAGACCAGGTGACGTCACGTCAATAATTGTATGCATTGATTGCATTGTAACAGCTGTTCACAAAGTTGGACTACATCCTGGTCAGAGGCGTAGCAATCGGAAATTTAGCAGAAATTTGCGAGGTCTTGGAAAAAGTTATCACTTGTTAGCACGACCCAAAAATAATAATATGTTGGTAATTCTGATGTAATATTTCAAACAAATTTGAAAGGAGGGGCCTTTCTCAGCGCCGGATATGGCCCCTGGTCCCTGAGCCCAACAATAGAAACGACAGAAGCTGCTCAGAGCTTCTGGGGCCCATAGGATGCTACAAGACACACATTTCATAAAGTAAAGTACATTTAAATGAATATTCCAAAGTTAATTTAATAAAACTTTTAAAACAATTTTAAATATTATAAACGTCGAATAAGATTTTACTAGTGAAGTACTTTTTTTACAATAGGATTCGGCTAATGTGAAAAAAAATACGTGCTATACAGTAAAATATTATTTGACGTTTAATACCCGGTCAAAATGTCGCACAATACACAACCAAATACAACAATTGTGACTATGTTAGTACACGTTCTGATCCTCTGCAACTTGTGAGAATGCTTGAGAAAAAGATATCAGCAACAGAAACCATATGATGACTTTGTATGATGATGATATGGTTTCTTTATTCAATACAGTTATTTCTTCTCTTGCAACTACAATTTGTAAACATTTATTATTTAAGTATTTTGTGTAAAGTCCAAGCAACACTAACGCCTAAGGCGTAATGATCAAATTAATGCGTTAAAATCGACTGTGACCATGATTTAACGCGTTAAACGGCCAATCAGAAGGGCGGCAAATGATGACGCGTTAGTTAACGCATAAAGAAGGTAGACGTTAGGCGGTTAGGCACTGGTGTAGGTAGCACGGACGTATAAGCCCGGGCCACACTAACGCCTTACTTTGAATGTCTAACGCGTAATGTTCAAATTAATGCGTTAAAATTAAGTGTGACCACAACATTAACTGAGTAATCAGAAACACGTAGCAAGATGACACGTTAGTAAGCGCATAAAGGCGTTAGACGTTAGACGTTAGTGTAGCCCGGGCATAATAACAATAATGTTGTTATAGACAATGTTCTGTACTTTGTATTACAACTTTTGCTAGGCAATGTCTTTGTTACTATTTATACACATTTATTAACGTGTATCTCCTGCACATTGCCATCATGTGCAGTCTAGGGATTTAAATGCTATTTTCCCGACAACCGTTTTGGCAAATACATGTCTAGGCTAATAGCTTTTAACATACAAATGAAGGTTACAACATATTTTCCCAGCCAAATTTTTTTAGACTGTTTGTTTTCCGTTTGCCGATATTTCTCGATTTTAGTAACTAATGAGCCTAATTAAATATTAAATAATATTTTAGATCAGATGTAATTTTTTCGTATATGTAGTGATGTGGTCCCGCAATTCAATGGACAAAGCTTAACCACAGATTCTTGGGACAAATATATGATGCTATTTAACCCAACTGATCTATATTATCTATAACCTAGCGATTGTCAACATTTGCTACAAAATCATAGTATTCTGAAACACGATACCTAACGTAGTTTTCTTTTTGTTTGTTTTTGTATCGGAACCACTTTATGTAGAAACAGTTAATGATTATTACAAAAAATATAGATGTAGAATGTATGATTTATTTAAAAATCTTTTACATTTTGAAAATTATTCTAGTACACAATATCCGGGACCATTCGCCGGTTGTGCTGGTATATTTCTCCTGTTCATCCTGCAGGTGTGTTCTTCCATCCTTCGTTCAGCATACTCCACGAGATCTGCTGCATGAGCAGACCAGAGTTTTTCGGCTACAGCACTTGCCCGTGGCCAAACTCTCGGTAAGACGTTTTGTCTGTTCACGTATTCGGACCACATTAAAGCCTCGCCACCTATGATTAAGTTCAACTCATCCACAGTACCGCCAAAATCTTGCGGATCGCAAATATAGAATTTCAACCAATCGCCCCCTTTCGACATTTGGGTCAAATTCCAACAAGATGAGAGTATAGCTCGCCTACCAGTGGCTGTAATCTAGAATAATAAATAAACAATTAATAAATTGTATGTACCAATGTTAATTTCATCAATGAGAAGATGATTTGTAGCTCGATCATAACAATGCAATGGGGAAACGATAACATTGGACAAGGTGTACCTACATACATATATTAAGCGCTTTCAACTGTGGTTATATTGCACATTTTGTAATTACTTTGCACTTAGGTAATATAAATTTGATTTAATACTAGTATGAACATTATCTTCACTCTTGTAAAATATTTTTGGTGTGGAATTTGGAAGAAAAAATGGAGTTAACCGATTATTCCCATTCACAAAATTGTCCTTACCTTTTAAGAGATAAATAAGCTTGTTTACCAATTTTCAGTGCAATTGCTTCATTATTACTTACAGTCGGACAGACGGCCGGACAGTTTCGTGAATATACCCTAACACAGTGAATGTGGGGGATATAAAAAACTTGAGTATGAATAATTTATTAGGTATGTACTGGGCTTTCAGGAGAATTTGGTCAATGGTGAACATTGTAATGTCATAAAACATACCTGAAAACTGGTAGTAATTTATATTACATTTCCTTTTAATAATAGAGGAATCCTAATGAAGAAAAGCAGCAATTGTCCAGAAAACAAGTTAAGGAGTTGAAAAAGAGGGATGATAATTTTAGAAGACAATGACTTGGTTAAAAAAAAAACCAAAGCTGTGACACACAGGAAAATTGATAATTAGATATTCCTTAAAAAAATAAATAAACACGCGTTTTACCATTCTCCAAAGATCCAAATTCGGGGGATTCATTTTATGATAGTAAAAATTGTTATTTTGATTCAGTTTTATTCTACATTAAAATTAGGAATTATATACATTTTATTTACCATTTTCTCAAAATTAAGTGTTGTAAAAGCGTTTGGGTAACATTTATTAATTTTATTTTGTATGAAATTGATGTAAAAATGAGATTCCAAGCGCGATTATAAAACTCTTGGGGTATTTCTCTCTTTTGATATAAGACTTTTAGAAAAACATAAAGAAACACAATTTTCTCCATTTCACAGCAAGTGCTCGTGCACATTGGCGAGAGTTAAGCGGCGAGCGGTGGGCGGCAAGCGGTGAGCGGTGAGCGTAGCAACGCTCGCGGTATCGTGTGCATATTGGTAAGCGGTAATTTGTGAGTTTGGTGTCAACAACGAGGATGTTCATTGGTTCATAGAAGTATGTATATTAAGGGAAAACCCACAATTAATTAAATTAATTTTGAAAAGAGTGTAAAAGAGAAGACATGGTGTTCATGAATTAAACCAAGTTCTGCTCAGATATGTTGATTTTCATCACTTATTTTACGGACTATGACGCAGTAGGTATGCAAAGTTTGACATAATGATGTACTAGACATTATTTGGTTTGACCATATTTATTACAGTCAACATAACTCAAACATTATGGTATTAACCTATGGGAAAACCTGATAAATGTCGATTTTTGATACGTGGAAATAAAATATGTAATAAAAAGTATACGTTTCTATTTAAAATAACAAAATTACATGATCTTCTGGTAGTGGCAGTCATCTATAGAGTATTATAATTTACAATTTTGGATCGGATATATCCTTCAAATATTTAGAAATAGTGGAACATCAGTCACTTCTAATAGAACCGTTCCGTGAGAACCCTGAATTACCTAATATTGTACGACAATCGGATGGTGATGCAGATCTGGATTATTGTCAAGTGATGGCAGTCCAGAATTTGGACGACCCAAATGCTATTCCACAAAGGGTAGTAGATGTATATCACAAAGTGTCACAAATCAAGCAGAACAAATCCGTAAAGATTTTTAAATTACATTTTAAATTTCTAAACACAGGTCGCAACAGTACATTTAAATATTTAAATTAACATTTAAAAATTTAAATAACAAATGCCATAGTTTGTCAGTAACGTCAATTAATCCGTACTTTTCGAACATATTTTACTGTGCTTCCCTTACAACCAACCAATAGTAACTGAACTGTGAGCGTTGCAATTCAAGCAAACCTAAAGCGTGAGCGGCGCACCTCTGCGCAAACGCGCACCGCTCTGTTGATGTGCACACATATAAACCGAATGTTAAAAATATTTTTTTCGCCGCGCACCGCTCACAGCTCACCGCTCACCGCTTAACGCTTGCCAATCTGCACGAGCACTAACCCACTAACTAAATTACAAGACCTCCAAGAGAAATGTTCGGTTGACATGTCTATGGTCCGGGCACCAGACAGTGTGCATCGCAATTGTATGTAAAACATGACATCCACACCATACAAAATACAAACGAAAAATTAAAACTTAAGGAACGGGGATGAAGTTAATAACGCTGTCAGGATATGTATGAACTGTCAGAGCATTTATAATTCAGTTAAGTAAAATTTATAATTTATTAGGTGAAAGAGTAAAATTTATCCTTAACATACTAAAATAAGAATTATTTTTTTATTTTTGTAGTTGATCCTCTACGTGTGGGATTACGGTGACGTTGGACTAACCGGAAAGAATGGCTGAAAATAATTCTTGCATAACGGTTTTCCAATTAATCAATGCTGGATATAAAAACTGTTCCACAACTTTGTACAGTTTTATACAATTGATATAATTTGAAAATATATATTTTTATACAAAATCTAATAAAAAAATTAAATGCAAAGGAACAGTTGCGCGTCTTCTTTATTTTTTGTTTTGTAAAACGTTAGCTAAACTTGTTACACAATTCATTTTAAATCTTGTTTTCTAATGATAACGAATCAATTTACCGTCAGTAGTATAAATTTCTTCATAAAACTTTTTCGTTAACAACATTCTTCTTCAAACATGGACGGATTGCACATAACCTCACATAATTTTATTACAAACGCGATTGATCATAAAATGCAATTTGCCTAACATCGGTTTTGATAGATATATTTGCCTAGGCAAATAGCTTTCAAACCATCAATAATGTCTTTTTATATCAAGATTGCATTTGTATTTGACCAGGAAAATAGCTTTTGTCTTGGCAAAAGCTTTTTGCCTAAAACAACCATTTGCCTGCGACATATATACATACCATATACCCTTTCAACACAAATATTCAACATTGAATCTACTAGAACTGCAACATACAGAAGACGCAAACCATCACCAAAAACATAGCTATTTAACACTTTTCGCGGACGAACAACGAAATATGAACCAACATAATGTGTACACCCACATCATGTAAGCATAAAAAGGTTATCTGCGTCCGTCAAAAGTAGCAACTGTTTCTTAGAAAGTTTTTGCTTTGCAGCTAGTCATTTTCTATCCCGTATGTCTTTTAGGTAGAAAATCATCGTCATGAACTAATCCCAATAAGTGAAAAATGAACAAGTTTGCAGATACCCTCCTAAGTTTATGCTTAGCATGGCAGTATAAGAGTTCAAGTTCATTGAAAATACCGATCTCAGTGCTGCGTAGCCCCCAGATGAAACTTGTATGACAGCTCCATCAGGAAGATTTATTCCCGCGTCAAAAACATTCTCCCAAAGTACTGGAGTTACTTGATTTGCAAGTGTTATGTTAAGCAACCTTTCCATGAAATATCGCTCCACTGCTTTATAATCTTCAACCATTCCAGACGCTTCCATCCATGAGTTTAGGTCAGGGTTTGTTAACCTGTAACAGCATTACAATGATATAATGGATGTGAAAATATTATGATTATATACGTTTCTAATTTTGAAACTGAGGACTTTTGTTGTTGGTAATTTATTCACTGAATAAAACATTTGTTTTTACACTTAACAAAACTTTATTATAACGTAAACTTTGCTCGAACAACAATTATACCAAACAATATCCTGCGTGATTGGGTGGTTGGGCGGGTATGTCTCTTCTATTCATTCTACACGCGTGTTCTTCCAGCCTCTTCTGTGCATTGTCGATAGTATCCGCATTGTGGGCTGACCAGAGTTTCTCAGCAACAGCACTGGCTCTCGGCCAGACTCTCTGCAAAACATTCTGGCGGTTGACGACTTCAGCCCACATACACGCTTCACCGCCCAAAATCATCTGAAAATCTTCATCTGAGCCACCAAAGTCCTCAGGATCACAATCGTAGAATTTAATCCAATCTCCACCAGTGGCCAAATGATCCAAATACCAGCATGAAGACAGAAGAGCCTTTTTACCGGCTGCGGTTACCTGTGTATAACATTCTAGTTAATTTCAACTTTTTGGAGTATATAGATAACGTACCCTCCTTAAAGATGGATATCCTCCATACCAGACTTGTATAATGGCGTCGTTAGGTATGATGGTTCCGGCTTCAAATGCTTCCTCCCAAAGTACGGGGACGATTTGTTTTGGAATTGTTATATTCATCAGTCTTTCCATGAAGTATCTTTCAACGGCTTTGTAGTCATTAGCCATACCAACGGTGTTCATCCAACTGTTGAGATCTGGGTTTGTTATCCTAAAATATTGTAATGTTACTAATATTACAGAAAGTAGTCAAGTAATGTTAGTAAAGTTAAGTAATGAATATTATGATATTTTATGAGTTAACAGCTTTCAGCATGCGGTAATCGTTGTGGATCCATGTTTTGAGCGCAATATGCAGTTTTTAGGATTTGTTAGATCAATTTTGTTAATTGTTAATTTTGTGACATTAGAAAACCGGTTTTTTATATTAAAATGAAACGGTTTTATATATAAGGGTACATTTAAATTAATATTAAACTTTTTACACAGTACGCCATTTACTATCTGAAAAAGTTTTTCCTGAAAAAGGGGGACAGCCTATGTAAACAAGCTGTTATTTGATATGCTTGTAGAGTAATCAATGAGTAATGTAAATTGTCATTTCAAGACAGTCTTGACGTTTTTGACGTATTTTATGATAACTTTTTTTCTCTGTTGACATGTAGGTATATAAAACAGTACAATATTTAAGTTTCCATTAGACTCATGCCAGAAAGTAGACATTTTTCAAATGATTCTCCTGTGAAATTTTCCTACTTTTTAGAGTTGCACGACAATTATAGCAAACTAGCGATACGATAGATAAATAGCTATAATTATTAGAGAAATTCGCTTAGAAAAATCAAAAATTAATACATACGGTATTACAAGAACCTGGAGCAATAATAGTTCGAAGACACTGAATGTGAATATTTCTGTATTTGAGTCAACCAAGAAAGCCCAAATAAAGATAGAAATGCTCTGACAGCAATAAAACCATGTTGAAACCCGGCGAGGTCCAAAACTGACATCACGTCGATGTACTAAAATATTAATTTTTGACCTACACGATTTTTTTTGTTCAATTCAATTGCTTGGACAAAACAATGAATGAATATATACAAAATGGAAAGGTAGAGTACGTACTGTATCTCTGATGGAAAGCGTGCCCTACGTCATCCCTACGTCTCATGATTCATGAATGCAGCATGACGTGACATGACATTCATTATTTTCAATAAGGGGGTTCTAGAGGAATTCTTGGTAACTTCTTAAAAGGACCTCCTCCTAAAACCGTTGATAACGAAACAACGAAAATGATCGCAAAAAGCGGTTGAGCAAATGTTCTTCGCGGCGAAACCCCGACTAGTACAAAATCGATTAATCGATTATCTTCTATAATCCCGTTATAGAAAAATTCTTTGTAGTTTTATTTAGACGTTCTCAGCTACACCACAGCTGCAAACAATTTTATAGTGCATGAAGAGGAGAAAATTTAATTATATCTGAAGAAATGATGAAAACTTTCGATTAAAAAGGGTGTGGGTATTTTTTGCCCTAAGTACAAATAATAATAACCACCAACTTAAAGAAATAATAAAAAAAAAACAGAAACGACTCTTCAATTGTCAAATCTTAATGGAGTCCAAATGTCAATGTATGATGAATAGTGATATACAGGCGGGATGTACATTTTTAAATAAATTAAAAATTACTGCCACAAGCTGGATTTGAACCACGGACCTTTGTGTCGCTAGCACAATGCTCTCACCAATTGAGCTATTGAGGCCTATGACATATGTTAGGGAAAATCGTTATATCAAGGAGAGGATGTAGTAAACATTTCCTAGCCTATCATAGCACCTATCAAATGTCATCTACATGACGTAGGATTCACACCAGAAATGTAATTTAAAACTAATTACTGAACGTGAAATATAACTAGATATAAATACATATACGGATATACCGTATTAACATAATTATGTCATAGGCCTCAATAGCTCAGGTGAGAGCATTGCGCTAGCGACACAAAGGTCTTTTTCATATCCAGGTTGTGGCTGTAGTTTATAATTTATTTAGAAATTTACATCCCGCCTGTATATCACCATTCACTATAGGTATACATCAGTGGTTCTTAACCTATTTAGTACTTTTACCCATATGACCTTCTTGAGATTAGGGTTTTACCCCTTCATAAAAATACTATCCAGTACGATAATAACGTCTTAAATTTTAAACATAATTCCTATAAAGTTTACATAATTAATGTGAAGGTTGGAGTTGCTTTTCTTAACAAGATTTTTAATGAATAATGTAGATGAAAAATTTCTAAGATTTTTAATGTTTACTTTAGATTCTGATAATGCACATCGAAAGTCATGCTTTACATTGAGCCGATTCCTAGATTTTGTTTTGATAGACACTAAAGTTATAAACCCGTTTTCACATTTATATATCCATTTGGTACTAAATGGAATAAAAATTCTTAAAGCCTCGTCGGTTAAAACGGAATATTATGTCCACATTTTTGTCCAAAATGTAGCTATATCATGATCTTGTAATTCTACATTTAATGAGGTGCCTTCGCGTAATTCCAGAAATTGAACTTAAGCTTCGTCTCTAAAATTTAGACGTCTGCAGAAAATTGCCTTAACACCCGGGAATAGCTTATTCCTGGGTGATTATTTATGCCCGAGAAATAGCAATTTAACGAATCTATGAAAAAATGTAGTAGTTGAATGATGAAATTGGTGAAGCAGCATTTTTTCTTCGTTGTGCGAACTTTTCATTCGTACAGTTCGAGCTTTCTTAGAAAACCGGCAACTTTATCTTGCGTTATCAATATATTGCTCATATTTCCTTGCAATGAAACTTTTAAACTGATAATTTAACTGAAAAAATCAGCCAAATACGCTAGCATATGGATAAATGTTTTGTCTTTTATTTTTGTGTGAAGATTCTTCTCCTTTTCTGTTTTGGGATTTTCAAAAAACAAAGGTTGTTTCTTCACGTTGCATAAGTACTCTTTTTTCCCTTGACAACAGTTCAAAAATTCTAGAATTTAAACTATTATATAGGGCCGACGAATACACGAGTCAATTTACCTAAAAAAAACTAGAGCTCGGTTACCCATCCCAGATTGCAATTTTACCCCCAAGGGGGTAAATACCCACAGGTTAAGAACCACTGGTATACATTGATTACGGTAAGTCCGTATGATACGGTATATCCGTATATTCATATCTAGTTAAGACTCCAAATGTGTTTTCCTTCTGATTTTGTATCAAAATTTACAGGTTACAATCTTGAATAAATTTTAAAATCTTTTGGGATAATGCACTGTACGCTGCCTGTGTGACTTAAATAACAATTTCAGAAACCCCTCGTGTACTTGATCGGATCTGCTTATTATAAAAGCCGACTGATCGATATGTTGCAAATCCGGAGTGGAGTCAAGTATAATACCTTTTGCTTCTTTAACGTTATTTAGTACGTACTTTCCTAACTATTAAATAAATTGACGAATTGAAAATAGCGTTGAGTAGAAGTACGACATATTTCCACATCGACAAATTGCGTAATTAACGTTTGAAAAACTTTTTGCGTAATATAATCAAAATTGTATGATACTTATTAAAATTAATCTTTAAAACATTATGGGAAAATGTCTTGGCCGGGGCCCCCAAAGCCCGGGGCCCCTAGGCACGTGCCTCATTGCCTTATAGGTAATCCTCTGATCACCCCCACAAAAAGAAACCTTAAAGGGTGGAAAAGGGGCCAAAATTTAGCGTCATTATCTCTGAACAGCAGTTTTCCGTAAATAATGGCTATGAAATGTACAACTAATTGTTTCAAAGATATATCCGTCTAATAATATTTCCTATATTTTTTTTATATAGCATAACTAACCGTTTTTGAATAAAATGGCTAAAGTCATTCAAAATTGAACAGAACATAGGTGCCTACTAAGTAGGAGTACTTTTCTTTGCAGTGTTCATATGAAAATTTGGGCGCTTGTCAAATATTGTAAATTTAAGAATCCACAGATTTTTATCATAAGTGACCAATAAGTCAATATGAATTGCATGAAAATTAGTGAATGAAATATTAACTTTTGTTTCGTTCGTCACTTGAGATCATTAATATGACCGACTTCATACGATAGAAGAGAATAAGAGAATTTTCTTACCAGCAATCATATGATACTTCATCTCCACCAAGGTGGACATACTTGTCAGGGAACGTAAAGTTCACCTCAGAGAAGAAATCGTCCAGGAACGAAAAAACAAATTCCCTAGAGGGATCCATAGGTCCGAACTGTCCAGTCGGGACGCCGTCTTCAAAGCAAGCAGTCAACAGTTCCGGAATTCCTTCACCCCATGACCTTGTATGTCCAGGTGTATCGAATTCTGGAATCACCCTAATTCCTCTAACTCTGGCATAAACAATGATATTCATTACATCAGTACGCGTGTAAATTTTGTGGACGGGATGATAAGCGCCTTCGTTACTCAATTCTGGAAACATGGCACTTGTATATGGGAAACTTTGGTCATCTACGATATGCCAGTGAAATACGTTCATTTTGTTGTACTCCATGGCGTCCAGCATCTTGTAGATAATGTCCATTGGCATAAAATGACGCGAGGTATCCAAAAGTAAACCTCTGTGACCGAACCTTGGAAAGTCGAAAATGTCAGTTGCATTGATGTATACCTAGAATAGTAAACAAAAAAAGGAATTAAAAATATGTCATCAAATTGCAAAATTTGGAAAATTTGTCCAATTGAGTTAAAATTTCTCATGCGGACAGATTTCCGATAACACTACATTTTTTTTGGAAAACATTTCTATTGTTGTATTAAGTGTAGTTTTTAAAACAAAAATGACTTATTTTAATCAACCCTACATAATCTATCGTAAATGACTATTTGACTTCAATTCACAATACATCAACACATAGTACGGACGTTGCATAGTCCGGCTTCGAACAGTCCGTATTTAGTATAGTCCGGTTGTAAATCTTAATTTTGTTTTTATTAATTTCGGTATATAACTCTATAAGTTGATATTTTAATTTTTGGTAGTTTCCCGTTGTATATGGAGAGTCGGCGATTATGTAAACTCGGCATTGCTTCGGTGGTTCCCCTTTGTATGGCTTGGGTAAGGCAGCTCCCACATGATGCGAGGTATGTCAGAAGTTCAAGAAAGTGCTCCGCGTAGCGTGAGCCAACTAAAACTGGATCAATGTGAACATGTTGGCGAAGTGAATGCGCTGTGTTGGGGTTCACTACGCGCAGCGTTACCCATGGCCAACGTTGCCACACGCATCGCATCATGTAGTAGCGGCCTAAGCTATGCAGTCGACGTTTAACGCTTAACTTCTATGAACAAAACTGTGGTGAAGTTCTGTGGTAAAGTTCTGTGGTGAAGTTCAAGTATCTGCAGAAGAGTTAAGGGTACATTCTAATGTAACATATTCAAAAATTTAAGATTTTTTTATTGCATATTTTGATTGCACAACACATAAAGAATAAATACACTGTAAAAATTACTGACAAAAAAAAATAACGGTTCCACAGCATGCTTGACAGATAACATGCTTAATTGTAAGTTATTACGCTTGAAATAAGAGTACTTTTCTCTCTGTGTACAAAGTAAGCAACTTAAGAATAAATAAAGTAACAACAATTTAAACTTATTGTAAAATGAGCATAATTAATAGTTTTTGTTGAAATACTAATTGATCGTTTAACAAAGTTATATTGTGGTTTCTTATATGTTTTTCTATTTCAATCAGTTCTAATAAATCTAATTTGTAGTTTTTATTGAATTTCTGAAGTGGTGTAGGTTCATTGTATTTTATACAATGACTTGTTGAAATTTTGTGGTGATAAATGTTGGAAGAAGTTCTAGATTTATGTTCCGCTTTTTGTTTTGCCAACTTCCACCCGGTTTGATCAACCTGACTAAATAGGACCACAATTAGAGCATTTCAATTTGGTGTTTTGAAATTTGAAATTAGTCGGTAAATATCGTTACTGCTCTTAAATGCAGGACAAAAGTTAAAATAGATTTGAAAACTTTTGTTTAGTTTTAAATTGACGCTTTTGTGAGTGAATGATTTTTATTTTATTGGATGTAAAGTGAGTCAGAAGTGTTTATGATTTGTAGTGAAAGGCGGTTGATATGGTTGAAAGGGATCGTCATTTAACAAGACAAATTAGTCAAATATTGAACTTACTATAAAAATGTGTATTTTGTTTTAATAACTCGAGAGTTTTAAAGACAATTTCATTAAATAACAAAATTTCCAGTTTAATGAATTAGAGTCAATCAAGCAAAGCTTATATTTTATATATTTTATTATTTAAGCATGAAGTTATGTATTTATTTTATATATTATCTGTACCTAGGGCACTAATTTTCCAATTTGTGAAGAAATACCTAATATCAATAAATTCACGAGACCTACTAAAAACGTCAGTAATACGTAGGAAATTATTATCGAATAAGCAGTTCTAAGAATTCTCAGCTTAGTTATATCAATTATTTTATTCAGACCTTCACTGAAAAGGTGATTACAAGTGATGTAACAGTAGCATTTATGTATAACGCTGACTATTATAATTCTTGTTACTTAACAAAAAATGAATTAAGTATACTTACATTAGGATCGTCATCGTAAATGTACAGAACTTGCGAAAATGTTTCTAGACCCCTCAGTACACCCCAAATGCTATCAGCGTTTAGTTGTGGTATTTCACCTGATGTCGACGGTATGGTCAAATTATCTGAAAATAAATCGTCATCGTAAAATTCTCAACACATAACGGACAAATTCACATTTCTCTGTGTTTTTATCCAAACTTGGAAACTCCGTCCCCAGACAACCATTTGCCAAGTTAATTTGTAGTGAGGAGATTGATCCAAGTGGGCTGGCTTGAAGATGGAAGCGCCTCTTCTTCCATTCGTATTTTTTCGCCAATCTTCCTAATCCAGATATGATTTTTCCATATCTGGTGATAGCTTCATCAAGAAGCGAACAAGTATTTTGTCCAACCTAAACAAAATAAATAAATAAATTACTAAATTACAGAAAACTTGTTGATGTATTTTATAAAAGAGTTGAAATAGAAAAATGTATAAAAATTGGAAAATATGCAATGACATTTGCGTCGAAATGCAGCATAGCTGCATGATAATGTGCAGTTCGCAGTTACTAGCATTTTTAAGAAATACAGTTGTTTACTGAGGACGTTTAGTTTCATAACTGGTATTTTGCATTATGCACAGTAGCGGATTACCCATGAGGCAATGAGGCACATGCCTCGGGGCGCCGGGCTTTGCCCCCCCCCTCAAGACATTTTCCCATAATGTTTTAATAAGTATCTTAAAATTTTGATTATTTTAACCAAAACATTCTTGAAAACTTTACGTTGATTATGCAAATTGTTGACGTAAAAATGTGTTCTTTTACTCAACTATTTGTGACGAATTTATTCAATAGTTAGGAAAGTACAAGTTAAAGACTTGGGTATCATAGTAAATTCCACTCCGGATACGCAACATACCGATCAGCCGACTTTTAAATTAAGAAATGATTTGCAATACTTATTTTCTTAGACTCAAGTACATTTGAAGCACATGAGGGGTTTCTGCAGTTGTTGTCTATTATATCTATCTACACAGGCAGTGCACAGTGCATTATTCCAAGAGATTTTACAATTTATTCATGATTGTAATTTGTAACCTCGACATAAGAAACTACCGCTCACAAAGTTACAACAACAAAGAAAACATGTCAAGGAAATACAATGAATGGAGTGCAAAGTCAAATAAAGCAAAATAAATCATCTGGACCGCTGCAGTGCCCATTCCCTAAATGTTGTGTGCATGGAGTGTTTGTGTGACGTTTGCGCCTATAATAAACTATAAAACTTTGCGACCGGATCTACATACAGATCTTTAAAATAAAATTATATTTCTTGTGTCAGACGCTTAATAGATCGGTTCAAAATGGAAACGTATTTCACTAACTACTGTCTAATCCAGTGGTTCTGTGATAGTTCCTCCAAGCATCTGACATAATAGTTCGCGGTAATATAAATCTAAATATAATAAAACTTTCACAACCTTCCTAATTTGTCAAATATTTAGTTAATTTGGCTGGATTCTTTATATTAGCAGTTATGTACCATCTACTCAAGTAGTTTTGATAAGATCATTTTTGATACAGCGTTAAACTATTATAAAGCTTAATAAATCAGCACATAACATGTGGATGACATGTAGATGAGGGCAAAAATATATATTATCAAAACATCATATTATCTATGTTTATTTTAGGAAATATATTTCAAAATGTTTGCATATTTTTCGAACTTTTTATGTGACATGGGTAGCAGAGCTATACTCATTTTTATTTTAGTTGTATTATGTTTAGAATTCTTTATTATTTTATTCTTATTTATTACTATTTGAAAATTGGAAATATTTTAATTGTTAGTGTTGTTGAAGTTAGAATGTTTTGTACGTTAATAATATACAAATATTATTATTTCAATCACATACAGTGGATAAGCCAACATTAAATGTCGGCTTTCATAATTTTGCGGAGCACTTGCAACAAACTCGCGGAACACCAGTGTTCCGCGGAGCACCGGTTATGAACCACTGGTCTAATCGCAGAAATGGTAAAGCGCTTGCCTTCACTCAAGATTTTCCTGTCTGATTTAATATTATGCTTTGAATTTCTAACGCAAAAAACAAGCCGCTCAGCTACTATCTAGTTGCAAAATATTCAAGCAATCTGGAAGATCTTTTCAAAAATGAAATAAACAATAAAAATCATTCATGTCGCGCTTCATATTGAGGAAAAGGCTATAATGCGGGAGATATGACAGACATGGTTAAGCAAATTTCAGCCATAAAATGCTGAAAAACGTGATTATTATTAATATACGTTAGCGTAAACTTTGAACATTTGCTAGAAATTAAAAAAATATATATCTGGGTCAATTCTTTTGAGTGTTGGTGACGATTTTGATGATTATCGGTGTTTTTTTAGCTACCAATATTCTTAAAATCCGTCACCCAAACTCGACAGTACTGTGTTAGATACATTTTCTATTATTATCTTATTATTTGAATGGAAATATGTACTTGAACAATCCGGTGTAAATCTCATTCATAGAAATGAATTAAAAGTCACGAAGTATATTCGGTTGTCTATCAAAACGAAATCAATTTTGAAAGATTTTAATTCAAAATTTGTAAAAAAATATTTTTTTTTATAAGCTTTTATAATCAAATATAAACTTTTAGAAAATAAACTGCTTCCGGGTTATGCCGTGTGTCAAGATTTGTTAATGCTGACGTTTCGCGAACCATGTTGCTAATTGAATACTGAAGACCTACCAAGAAAGTCTCCCTTATATACCTGTATTTACACCTCACTGGGCACATCTGGAGCTCCGCTCCACGTGTTTTTCCACCTGACCGCGTTAGGATCGATTTTCAGACCCTACTAATGTCAGTACCGTCCTCGCGATTGATGTTGTCAGGATGTTTGTAAATTTCGATGGCTTCTATAATAAGTCTTCGATGATAATTACCCACCCTTGCCAACATCTTCGCGTTATCGAAATCCATTGTGTGTCCCGACTCGTGGCAGTGTTGAGCAACAGCGGACTGTTGAATCTTGCCTAGCCGGGTGTCCCTCCTGTGCTCCTTGATTCGACATTCGATGCTTCGTCCTGTCTGTCCTACATAGCATGTTCCGCACTCACATGTTATCTTGTATACCCCTTCGTTCTTCAGGAGTGGTGTGATATCCTTTCGGTTAGGCAAAAGATCCTTTACCTTAGCTGGTGCTCTGTACCTTACCGTGATACCCGATTTCTTCAGTACTCTACCGATTCTCTCTGATACCCCACTTACGTATGGTAAGCAAGCGAACCCTTTAGACTCTTGCGGTTCCTCTGAGACTTGCGGTTTTCTTTGTGTGACACCCCGTATATCAGACTTGGTGTATCCATTCTGACGTAGGGCCCACTCCAAGTGTTTTCGTTCTTCGTCCAAGGTGCTAGAGTCGCATACCTTCTCGGCTCTGTTGAACAAAGTGTTAATAACACTTCTCTTCTGTTGGGGGTGGTGGTGCGATTTGGCGTTCAAGTACCGATCGGTATGTGTCTTCTTACGGTAGACTGTATGTCCAAGTCTACCCGTTGACGTTCTGTATACCAGCACATCCAAGAAAGGCAGCTGATTATCCTCTTCTATTTCTGAGGATAATCAGCTGGGTAATTATCATCGAAGACTTATTAGAGAAGCCATCGAAATTTACAAACATCCTGACAACATCAATCGCGAGGACGGTACTGACATTAGTAGGGTCTGGAAATCGATCCTAACGTGGTCGGTCCCCCCAAAGATAATTTGCCTAGGGGCCCCACCTGTCCTTAGTTCGCCACACCATATGTAACAGCAGGAAAAATCATGTGTTTATTAGTGATATATTGATTTCCGGGTGGAAACCGCGTTGAGGACTTTGAAGCATGTGTTTGTTGAAGCATGTGTGTGTGTGTTAGTTTCCATTTGCAAAACGACCATATGGAATTGTTGTTCGTTTATTATATTCTTTTTAAGGCTTATCTTTTATGTAACATTCCATTAGACTTTAGAGGAAAAAACTTTATACATCAGCAAAAGTAGATATTGATCTTAAGTCTAATTATACATATCTTCTTCTACTAATATTGTCTTGATTGTGTTTATGTAGCAAACAAACACTCTTGTGCGATATGGGTGTAATCAACGATAACGATAATGATGATCAAAAATAATACTAATAATATAAATCAGTGATTTGAGCAGTCGATAATTTTATTTTATCTGTACGCCAACTGTATTTACTAACAACACAACACGAAATACGACAAACAACAGCAATTCGAATATGACGAAATATAAAATATTTGAGATGAGATTACTTTATTTCTAATCGCTTCATTCTTTTATGTTGGATGGGCAATAATTTTAATTATAATTAACGAAAAACTTTAAAAAAATTGAGAATTTTGTGTAATGTAAAATATCTAATTTATTAGTTGAATGGTTGCCGAATGGTGTAGGGTTTACCGGGGGGAAGTTAGCCATAAAAGTTATCCAGTTATCCATATTTCCAGTTGCCATAACTTCCATAGATAGGGGTGGCTTTCCTCTATCGTTTGATGTACATATTGTCGCTATCGGGGGAATAGAAATGACTTATGCAACTTGATTTATGAAGCGCTGTTCCGTTTGGACTACCATACAACGGTAAAAACGTTCAAACTTTGTTAATTTTTTTAATCACCAATTAACGTAATTTCGAGTTGCCATAACAATCGTGGGTAGGGGCAGCCTTCCTCTACCGTTTGAAGTACATATTGCCACGATCGAGTGAAAAGAAATGACATGCAACATTTTTTATGAAGCGCTGTTCTGCTTAAACGCTCATCCGATTGTAAAAAGGTACAAAGTTCGTTAATTTTTTTACATCACTAATTAGTATAATCTTAAGTTGCCATAACTATGGGAGTTAACGCGACGTCTGGGCTTTCGATTGTTGTAACTACTGATATAAGTCGTCAACTATTTGCGGAGTTATGAGGTTTGACAAATTTGCAAATTTATGAAAAAAAACTGCTTTCTTTTCAATTTTTGAGGTAGTAATTACTGTTGCCATAACTACTGTAGACTCAGCACGTTGTGAGCTTTCCAAAAATGTATAGTTTATTGAAATCGGTTGAAAAAATGTTTTATGGATAACTTTATGGCTAACTTCCCCCCGGTGTATGGTTTTAATATTATTGATACACAACTAGTCCAGCGCATAGGACAAAAATAAGGGGAGATTGTAAAAGGTCGGACAAGGTCGGGTTTCTAATGGAAAACCTAAATTATCACCCCTGGCAAACTCACACCTAAATTCATCGACCAAACATTTGTTAACGGAAAAGTGGTAGTACAGAACTTGCTCTACAACTTTGTGTATTTGTTTCTGTACTGTAAAATGAATGCAAAAGACATATTTGAAATACTCGGGTGATCATTTGGCAGCCAAATTTTGCCCAACAAGAATCTCGAAGCCTCCTCAGGAGTGCAAATTAAGGGTTTTCGTTATGGACCCAAATTTAAAATGGCTAAAATTATTGACCTAAACAAACTTTTGGGATTTCATCTGGTAAAAGATCAAAGTTTAATGTTTTCTTGGACACCTTTTGAAGTTTCTAGGCCATTGGATTCAGGCTAGTGGTTACAATAATTACCTGATATTTTTCATAATCTTGATACAAAATTAAATATATAATAGAGTATCCTTCACGACAAGTTACCATTAGAAGTATATGGAGAACCAAATAAATGAGGGAGCGAAAAAATTCAAATGGAACATACTGTATTTTACAACAATTCTTAAATCTTCGTTCAATTTTAGGTCAATTGTATTTTACATAGATTAACGTTTTAATATTGAGATATTAATTTTTTTCTATAAACAATGACAGCTGAACTTTCAATTATTTTAAAATTATTCGCTGTGGCCATTGGAAAAAAAATTGTTTGGCAAAATTATAGTGTTTTTCGAAAAGTTATATATATCTGTCTTCAAATCATACGACCAAAGATGAACTCGAGAAAAGTCGATTTTTTCAAATCGTAAGAATGCATTTTGGAATTCAATGGAAATTTTTAGATAAAATTTGTGTAAAAGGTTCCTATACCTAAAATGTACCTCGATTTTTAAACATCACAATAGAAATTGAAATCATTGTCAAATCAACACCGCGGTTGAAAGCAACTGAACAATTAGGAATAACATCATCAATCATTATATTAACGTTGTCTTATTGATGCAATGGCAATCGTTTTCACGTTATTTTCCTTATTTTCCTCTATTTTAAAAGGCTGTAACATTTGAACAATTTAATATAAAAAAGACGAATTTCTAATGAACGCCATGTTTGATTTTGACATTTTTAAGGTGGCTTGTTCTTTAGTTTTAATTAGGAAGAGGCAGAAGAAAAATAAATCACTCTCAAATCACAAACACATGGCAAAAATAAAAATAGACCAGGTCCATATAGGTAGGTTGGTCAAAATGGCCAAATTTATTAAGAAACAAGCTTCTTGTACCACCTAAATTGTGATGTTGGAAACAATATCTTAAAAGTAACTATTAAGATCACTCGTTAGGAGTAGTCATGGAGAGTTTTTTTGGCGATTATCTCCACAACTATAGGTTTTTGTAAAACGTGATTATTATCAAAATTGTAAAATTTACTAAAAAATATCCCCATCTGATTTTTATACAGTGACCGGAAAAGTATGAATAAATTCATTAAAATTGAGACTATTTTTAAAAGCAAATTCCAAAGCATTGCCCTATTCAGGCCCGCCGTAAGCGGGCGTGCAAGGCGTGCACCGCACGCGGGCGGCACCTTTAAGGGGGCGGCAAATGTAGGAATCTAATCATTTTCAAACTCATTTTCATTATCATAGAGCATTTCATTTATAAATTGTATTATTTCCTCAGTTATGCCTTCTTCAAATTCCAATTAATGTATGATAATAGTCTACACAGCCACCTATTGGCATCTAAACGTATTGTTGAAAACATAGTAGAGGCTAGTAGATGGCGGGTGTAACTGGGGGATGGCGGGTTAAATACCCAAGTTATCGCGTATTGCAAAGACTCTGATTATCTCCTAAGCTACCAAAGTGGTTGGCGAAATCAACGCTGAACTAGCTTTTCTACATATACCATACCATACCCTATCGCTCGCAGATCTTAATATTATGAAAAAATAGAACTGAAGAATTAAAAACACTTTGATGTCTTTGTTTTTTGACAATAGGTTATTTAATTACACCAGCGACGAATTGTCAAAATCTTTGCAAAGATTTGCAACTCAAACTAACAGATGATTCAAGAAATCAGGCTGCAGACATTGACGGCACCGATGTGTATAATGAAATATATGCATTAAAGCAGCATTTTACAGATAATCAGCCTAGTGATCAACATCATATTTTACAGTATCTTTTCAAAAATGATTTGATTGCTACCTTTCCAAACACATCAATTGTTATTGCTTACTATTCCGCACACAGAAAATGGTTGTCTAATCTTAAGAAAATTACATTCTTAACATAGTAAGTACGTAGGCTTTCACGACCAGAATCATTTAGAAAATAAACTGCTTCCGGGTTATGCCGTGTGTCAAGATTTGTTAATGCTAAAAATAGCATTAACAAATCTTGACACACGGCATAACCCGGAAGCAATTTATTTTCTAAATTCTTAACATAAATTACTTTGATGAAGTTCTCCATTTATTAGTCTACCGTATTACGATTGTAGGTGTGAAATAAAACAAGTTTGTTTTATTGTAAACTAAATGTTTAGTAAGATATTAAACTCGAGCGCTTTCGGCTTGTGTAGCCATCTTCAGGAGTTAAACGTCAGAAAGGATAAATTAACAGCACATATTATCATTGATCCAGCCGTGATATCATAACATTGAATTTGTACCACAATTTTCGTGTTCACGTGTCATCACTGCTCGCTATGCTGGTGCCATACTATGCCATAGTTTAACTCCTGAAGATGGCTACACAACCCGAAAGCGCTACAATTAACATAAATTGTTTGTTTTAAGACAACACATATTTGTAATAACAAAATTTCTTTAATATAAAGGAACCTAAATGTTTTTCTTTAAGAAAACTATTGTTTTGATTTAAGAAGATAGATGGAGCTTTAGTTTCTCGTCGTAAGAGGGATCTCCTTGAGGATATATAACCGCATACATGTCTATGCGGCACCAGTGTTTGTGGTATTATACCGTCAACAGCTCTAGTATTGATGGAAATGAGACTAACAGGGGACCCTGGGTACCTTCTCTAATTGGAAGATAACAATATTCTTCTTTGGATACGTTAATTGTATTCAATGTAAAATATAAAAGAAGTAGGTGTATGTTTAATCCAAGAATGTGGGCTGATTAAACTAACTACCCAACCTTTTGTTTTAAAAGAACAAATTCTTAAGTCAAATAAGTATAGTATCCATTTATAATCAAAACAACGGTTTTCTTCAATCAACGATATATATTCTAGCGTATATATAAAACAACCTTTTTTTTGGATTAGCAAAGGTTGCTTTGAATTGAGACAACGTTTCGTGATGTGCGGTTTCGGTAGCATCTGGTGAAAGATCGTTTTCCAATTTGAAAATCATAAAAAATTATTTACGCTCATCTATAGTTTATAGCATAAGTGTACCAGGATAGCCTTAATAATGTATCCATTGTTTCAATAGAACATGAAATCTTGGATAGTTTGGATACATCAAAATTTATAGCAGATTTCGTAAGTATAAAGTCAAGGAATGTACAGTTCCTATAGACAGTTTTGTTTTGTTTTCTGTGTTCCTATTTATATATCTATTTATATATTGATAAGTTCAGTCACTATATAGTGAAGATAATAAAATGATTTTGATAATTAATAATTGTTAATAGTTGATAAAACACTATTCGTGGAAAGTAATGCCATGCTTACACGAACTTAGTACTAATTAGTACTAGTCACACTATTTACAACACAAGCAATTCTGCTAATGTTTAGTATTAAGTTGACTGTTTACAAGTGATATTTTTAGTGCAATTTTTAGTGTAAACAGGAATTGGGACGGGGCGGCATAGTTGGTTATGCACGCGGGCGCTCAAGTGGCTGGCGGCGGCCCTGGCCCTATTTTTCTTCGTGACTTTCTGGTCTTTTTATTGTCTTTACGGTAACACAGAAAATGATTGGCTTACGTTAGAAATTTGCGAGAAAAAGACAAATTGGTAATTATAAATTATTAATTGCTATGAGGAACATGGATTTTGTGAATATGCATGTTCGATAAATGTATTAGCACTGAAGATTCAGACTAACCAATTCATATCACGTCGGTTTCCGAAAAAAAATGAGTTCAAAATGTAAAAAACTTGAGTTTGGAAATTTGTACTTTACTTTTCTTTTTTTTTAAAGTATTGTGGAATGAAATCTATCACAAACGCCCACGAAATTTCCCACCCATACTTGTGTCACTGTATATCAACCGTACAATGATGCAAAATTTGATATAAAATATGTTTAAAGTTTTTCTTCCGTTCAACTAAACGTTTCGAACAAAACTATACTGTATGATAATTTTTTAATCTCTACACTGTCAGTAATTCGCTTTTAAAAGAAATACTTGAATCAACTAATTATTATTGGAAGTAGGTACCAGAAGTTAATTCACTTGTTTTGGTATTTTTTTAAAAATATTTTATATACAATTTTTAACACTATAGGTATATAGCATAAATATTTCTAATTTCGCAATTTAAAGCGCTATCGTGCTTAAATACAGTTAAGGAAGTTATTCTGCAAAATCTACGGTCGTCGCATTCACGTTATCTACTATTATGACGTTAAACTCACATTTGTTTACAAACATGTTTCAAGTATATTTTGAATGAATGGGAAATAATTAGGAGATATAATATATAATGAAATAAACATATATTTATTGTTAAATAACGTTTCGTTAACAGTCTTATTATTCTGCATGCTGGCACCGCTGCAGCGCACCGATTTGGTAAGTAGTGATGTTTTACAATACACCGGATCTAAAGATTTTTAAATTTTTGAGAACTAAACGTGTTTTACTATGTATTACAATTGAATAAAATTACTAGTGGTACATATACATTACTATTAAGCAACCAAAATTGATATTGTCATGTTATATGTAATATAAATGCACCTACATTGAATTGGAAATTTGTTGAAGAAACCGTGTAAAAATCGTCACTTTTCACTTCCTGCTGTGGTTTCGGCCAGACTTCACCTTTGGTGGCGATGATCGTGGGACCAGGATCAACAATCCAACAATTAACTAAACTAGCTGAAAACGCGAGTACCAGTAGCGCTGTAACCGCCATGATTATACTGCATCGGTTTGTCGAACGATCGACAACGACTGAAAACGCGTACTACCGCTTTATCAATTTATTGTAATGAACCGGTCCCGTATCACCATTCGTAAACTAAGTAAACGTAACGATGACCGATTCTTATCTTCAGCTAAGTGGTTCGCCCTTGATTAGGATGTGAGGAGCCATTGACATTGCTGTTATGGTAAAGGAAAGACAACAACAAACAGCAGGGATCAAAATATGTCAATAAAAGGGGAATTTCTTTTTATCGCTAAATGGATTAATGCAATTGGTGTTCTTGCATAAAAACACGTAAATTATAAACATTTAATGCGATAAATCACAGAAAGATTATTTATGAATAATATCTAAACAATTTATTCGATTATAATACAGCGTATTAATAGACTTTAAGATGTTTTATGAACATACTGACTATCCAGCCTCGTTCAGTGGCGTACCTAGAGCTTTTGCCGCCTGGGGCGGTCAGCTATTTGCCGCCCTTTCTAAGTCAATCAAAATTAAGTGATGGTGGTTATTAACATTACACAAATTAATAAACACAAATTTTATTTCTTTTAATTAAACAGATTGTACCCATGGATTGTACAAATACATATAATAATGTAGATAATATATTATGTAAGCGTGTTTATAAACTTATTTTTCTTGCATTTTTAATCGAAAATTCTTGAAGAACATAATCAAAACTTATTAGTATCATCTGTTAGCTTTTTCTCTATAGAAAGTATCGCTAGATTTCGCCATCTTAAATCGCTCATTCTTGAACGAAGATAGTTTTTTATCAATTTTAGTTTGGAAAAGCTGCTTTCACAACTGACGACACTTGCGGCTATTGTTAAAAAAGTTCTTATCAATATTACTATATTTGGAACAGAGTTTGTATTTTTGAATGAATATTAAAAGTTCAAGAGGCCTTTGTCCGCTTTTCCAACTGCTCGTCGTCAATGCAAGAAAGTTATCCGCGTGATATTCAAAATTTGTGTTCCCAAGATTACATAGTATTAGGAAAGCATACTTTTTTGCAAGGACATGTAGTTGCTCAAAACAACAAGTTAAAAAACAAAACAAGTGAAAAGAAAAACAAACTGTTAGTGACAAAAGCATTTCCCGTTGTATCCCCTCTTTTAAAATATATCCCCACGTCTCGGAAATGTTTACCACTCGTAATCTTTTTCCTTCTAACTCGACAATCAGTAGGCTGCTATAACTGCGTTTTGCAGTAGCGTGCCCCTTTGTCTACTGAATAACATTTGTAAAAAATTTGTTTTAAGCCACATTGATGGATATTTCACCGCTTTGTTTGGAAATATTGTTATGGGTCGTTAACTTCCAAAAGGACGGATATGTATTAAATTGAGCTAGCACAGAAAAGAAAAAGATTCCAATGAGTGGAGTAATATTCCAACGTCTGATCGTATTTTAATATTTTTTACCTCAGATATTAGTTTGTCCAACGCACTTAAAATGTTTAAGAAATGTTTTTTTACAATTATTGTTACTACTTATACTCTTGCGTTCTAACGAGTTTCTACACTGTGCGTAACACCTTGACCAGTGACAGAAAGTAAAATATTTCATCAATGAGTGGAAGACGAAAAAACGAAAAAAAGTGTTCGATAGTCACAAAAAATGTTGTGGAGTTTACTGTAGCAGAAGCTGCATGTACCAAGTTTAAAGAATGATTTGTACATGCTTATCCACATGCAGAATTTTCTTTTATTGCAACGTCCTTGACCGATAGAGTCGCTGTTTGCAATAATAACAAAGTCGCTAAAGAAATGATTAGCAGAGATGTTTATAATCATTGATTCTGTTGATAACAACATTATTACAGTATTTTTATTTTTAAATAAATTAGTCAGAAATATAAAAAATGCCGCCCCAAAATATGTGCCGCCCGGGGCGGACCGCCCCCACCGCCTCCCCCTCGGTACGCCACTGGCCTCGTTGGATCAAGTATACCTACTATTTTTCATTTATTGTGTTGGATGCCAATGGGTATTAGTAGGGTTGCCAGATTTTACTTCAAAATATATGCGTCAACTAGTAAAAATATATGAGATCATGATCAACTTGATTGCTGTTTTATTGTTACATAAAACACAGTTTGGTGTTCCATATTTGTTGTTGTGTATTTTATAAAGGCGTTTCAGAAAGTAAGGGCTTATTATTATGATTTTTTTTCTCACAAATGTTAATAAGCAATTATTTAATTATGAACTATTCGGTGCTTCAATTTTGACATCACGTCACGGTTTCGTTGTATCTTTTATTGAAGCGCCCGCACACTTATTAAAGAATCGCTGTAAATGATTCAAAAATATTTATGAAAACACTTTTAGGATTTTAGGATTCGAGTACCCGTGTTCATATTCAGGACAACTAATTCTATCCAAAACCCATTTGCTTAAAAAAAGTTAGGTAAGGCTATAAACTGTTTCTTGCCATTAAGACAATTAAAATTTGCACCTGCAACGCTAGGAAAATATGGGGTTACCATTTAAAAAAATGTCAATATGTATTTTTATTTTTTAAATGTAACAGTTTATCTAACGTGTCAACGTAATATACAATAAATTTCACATGTCATGCGATATACATACAATATTCAACTCAATATAATAATAGAACCAAGCACAATACAATATAAAATACAGAGTCCGCGAAAGCTCTTCTCCCTCCATCCTCACCACGCGCGGGAATTGGATGCGACATCTGATCTCGGGAATTGGATGCGACATCTTACTTACTATTTTTATTTGTCGAATTAGTTACTCATCTATAGATAGTAGTGTATGCCGTTGTAACATAAGGGTTTTCATTTTCAGTTTAAATGTTATACAATTAGGGATGCAAAGATTTATACTACACATTTTTATGATAATTGTTATAATTTTGCTTCTTTTAATCGATGAGAAATTTGATTATCGAATTATATAACACAAAAGACATTTTGGCAAGAAATTGAGTTAGACTATTCATTAAGCTAACAATTCATTATAAGTAATGGTTTAAAAGCTTTATCAGCAAATTTATTCTCTAACAAAGAAATTTATAAGAATTCCTAAACTACAGCAACTGCCAATTTTGGTTATTCGAAGACTATTTTATATTTTATTGCAAATCTAATAAAATGCTTAACGTGGGTACCTCAGTGATTTTTATAACACTAGTTGTACTGACACGTGGTCATATTAGCTTTCATGTTCTTTTTTTTTAGAGAAATGCCAGTGTATAGTTCTTGACCTATCGTTTGCGAGTTTCATTAAAAATAATCCATCGATAAACAGTTGATGTCCTCCTATCTCGCAATTTTCTCCGTAGTTGAATAACTAACAACACCGATTTCTGTTGTGTGTGTTTATACACATGAAATAATTTGTTGTATGGCTGGATATGTATATAAGTAGATATACTTGAAATCATGTTTTGCGTCCAAATCTGAACACAAGTTTGTTAAGTTTAATTAATTTAAAAATTGAAAATAAAAAAAGATCAAAAAAAATTAGTTACAAGCTGAATTTGTTGTGCAGCTACTTTTTTCGTACAACCAAAGGATTCCAATACATAGGCGCTTGAATAAAAACATAAGTTGATTTTTATTTATTTCTTGATAATTTGCTTTTATTTAGAAAATAAACTGCTTCCGGGTTATGCCATGTGTCAAGATTTGTTAATGCTGACGTTTCGCGAACCATGTTGCTCGCTTCTTCAAAGCTAATTGAATACTCAGTAATTGAATACTGAGTATTCAATTAGCTTTGAAGAAGCGAGCAACATGGTTCGCGAAACGTCAGCATTAACAAATCTTGACACACGGCATAACCCGGAAGCAGTTTATTTTCTAAATGATTCTGGCCGTGAAAGCCTACGTACTTACTTGCTTTTATTTGTTTCTTAAATCACTTATTTCATGCTGCACTGCCTATAAAACCGATTTGGCCGCAAAAGTAAAATAAAATAAGGTAGGTAAAAACACACAAAAATCGTGTTCGTTGCTTCATGGTATTCTTATAAGTTTATAACTATAAGATAATTTTGTACATCTTTTCTTTTGCAAAGGCACTATTGATTTAAATATCGAAATAATAAGTTTATGCCTCGTTTAAAAATTGGTAATTTTTAACTAGGTATTAAATCATTAGGTAAGTCTCCTTCCGAAAACAAAAAGATACATTAAGGGTATTAGTTAGTCAAGAAACATTTTTTTCAGCGGCACCTTTTCAAAATGTTTAAAGATCAGCGAAACAAATACAGTATATTTATTTTTATATTAAAGAAAATCTGAGGTGGCCTTTCAGATGACTTTATCATACTATACAGCAGTGTCAAAGGGTTTTTTGCCTTCTAACATTGGTATTTTGTACACAACCATAGTCACATTTTCTGGACTTTTAAGGTTTATCGTGTGTTTCCGTTACTAGCTTGTGTCGTGTGTTCTATGGATGAATTTGGAACATTATTTCTACCGAAAATTGAAACAATTGTAATTGAATTGTAGCAACCGAACTTTCACCATTTTGATAATAATCTTTAACAATAAGGACACGATGTAGTCTCGTGCAGCGCTCCAATTCAAATCTTTCACTCTTACTGTCACATTAAATCTGAGAAATGTTCTGACATCTACACCCACAGTGGTATATTATCTCAATAGACACCAGGTCTGATGATATTATTAACTTATATAAGAATTTTAAATAATAATTTGCTAAGGAGGAAATTTCATTTAGAGTTTCCAAAACCAATAATTTGATATCAATAAATTACTGAATATATTTTCGTGGTATTAAAACAACAATATTAAAACAATGAATGTTGGAAAATTTGGCACAACTGGTAAATATTTTATATGAAATTCGGGTTTTTTTTTCTTATTGCGTTTATGTAATTGTCACTACATGTTTTGTGTCATTCTAGACACTTCTTCATGTCTTCATAACTTTGATATTATACATACATAGGTCACAAACAAATATATAAACTACTTAACCGGATACAAAAATGCTCTTCCAAGGTACCAAAGAAACCCACAAACTCATTTTCATTCAAAGTACTCACACTACTTTGAATTAGTGTTCTCTACTAGTAGTTTTTTACTCGAAATAGTGACTGTCCCAATTTGCGATTTTAGAAATCTCGCAGTCTGGTTCCTACCCTGAGGGCAAAAAATATGAAAACAAAAAGAAAGATAAAATAAAGGCAAAAAGTACCAAGAGAAAAGATGTGAAATAAATAATTGTTAATATTTAGGTTTGTTCGAGCAGCACCAAAATAAGTGCATAAGGCACTTATTCTTTCCCTTGCGCATGCGTAGAATACCCAATTGCTTTTTCCGCTGTTCGAACAAACTTATTGTTATAATCCAACTTATCCCAGACAATCTTGGCCTGGTGCTATCCATGCATAGGTTAGATTAAACTTGACAGATACTGACCGTCGTAGTGACAGTGCCACGAAGAAAAGCATCTAGGGTGACAATTCCGGTTATCACCGCTGATCCACCGGTAAATTACCGGTGTCTCGCCAGTTGGTCTGCTGAACATGGGCAATAAACGGAATTTTAACCATGGATGCTTTTCCTCATGTAACTGTCACTGCGACAGTCAGTATCCATCAAGCAACCTAACTTATGCATGGATAGCACCTAGGACAGATTGGGACAGATGTAGGAACGTAAATGCATAGATCCGTGTACAAGAATGAATCGCAACGTTAAAATCTTCAATCGTGCTACGTATTTCATGCAAGTTGTGTGCGAATTTGCATCGCATGCGTAATTTTTTATAGTTTTCCATTTTAAATATCACAGTCAAAACAGGGACCGGTAATCTGGGAATGTTTTGACATTAGAATTCTATGATCATTTATGAAGCACAGTCAGTAGCACGTCAGTAGTAACCAGTAGTAAGCCCACGGTGTCACCGGTTATTTGGCATGTGCATCCAGCATAAAATTTGCGATTCATTCACGAACTTTTTACTTTTACTTTTTAAGAGATAAGCTTGTATACCAAATTTCAAATCAATTACTTCAAAATTACGGTAGTTATCGTGTACACAGACGGACAGACGGACAAACGGACATAGCTAAATCGATTCAGTTTTTAATGATGATCAAAAATCCGGGTGATTCAATTTCGAGGCTCACCATGGGGATCTCGCTTATTAGTGGAGATAGAAGCTATGTTTAAATTTGGCAAAGTTTCGTATTTTTGTGCTAATCAATTATCTGAAAAGAAATTTTAGCTATCATTTTTCATTTTAAAGATATCCGCAGATAACTGAATTGTTAAGATATCGTTTTTTATTTTTTATTCAAAACCAAACGTAGCTAGACATTTGAAACAAAAACATTCTAGAGCGACTTTTTAACAAGGAATGCAGTGTTATTTTTTAATTTGAAATAACATCAAAGATGGCGGCGTAACCATGGTCAACTTTTGTTTTTCTTATGGGCGCCATGTTGAATTTTGGCAATTTCCGATAGTCGTGTTTTTTCTCATTTCCGCAATGTATAACATGTTGGCATTATTTTTTAAAACAATGGTTTAATAATAAAAAAGAACTTTCTTCTTCCTCTCGTTGTTTGTCGTGCTTATCAGGTACCCAACTGGTGCTTGGTTACAGACCGCCGGCGCCGGACTGACCAGAGTGCTTTGGATTAAAAACATTCAGATTGTAGAAGAAGCAAGTTTATAAAACAAAAACCTTATTTTTTAAGTAAGTCATCAAGTTGGTCGCCATTTTCTTGAAGGCATAAAACCGAGCCAGCTTTTCGACATGTTGCTATGCTCTTCTAACTGTTCTTCCCGGAATAGCATTGACCGCATTTGTTATTCGATCCAGCAGACCCTCGATAGTTCTGCGAGTATCGTGATAAATTTCGTCGTTCACAGTTCCCCATAGAAAATAGTCCAGAGGAATTAAATCAGGGGATCTAGCAGGACATTCCACCAGTCCACTATTACCAATGCAGCGATTTGGAAATTGTTTATTCAAATAATTTCGTACAACTGCAAAGTTTGACTTCTGCGGGATTTGTACGGTTTAAATTTCTTTGTTCGTAATGCTCTCCAAACACGTGTTTGAGGCAATTCCAAATTAGAGGCTACTTCCCGCGTAGAAATCCGAGGATCGTCATTTATCTAAAAACCAGTAGTTGAAGCATTGCAAATTATGGTAATCAAACGTTTACCATTTCCAAAACATCTCTTTGGTCGTTTTCAACATTTTCATGAGGATTATAAGAATTGCGTGGTTTACTAAACGATACATGGTCCGATAAATTTCTGTCCAATGTTAGGAATTTTGTACGATTGGGCATTTCTATGAGAACAATAATAAACCCTTATCATATCACGCTTTTCGTTATTCGTAAACGGAATTTTACATCCACAATCAACCACAATTAAGGTTTATTTGGTTATTTGGCAAACCCAACGCTGAGCGCGTCGCTTGATCCAAGTGCATTTTGTTGACGTTGCTTGGCAACGAGTCCGGCGGTCTGTAACCAAGCTCCAGTTAGGTACCTGTAGGTTTTTTGATTATTACACCATTATTTTAAAAAATAATGCCAACAAGTTATACATTGCGGAAATGAGAAAAGACACGACTATCGGAAAATGCCAAAAATGCGCTCATAAGAAAAACAAATGTTGGCCATGGTTACGCCGCCATCTTTGATGTTATTTCAAATTAAAAAATGACACTGCATTCCTTGTTAAAAAGAATGTTTTTGTTTCAAATGTCTAGCTACATTTGGTTTTGAATAAAATATTAAAAACGATACCTTAACATTTCAGTTTTTTGCGGATATCTTCAAAATGAAAAATGATAGCTTAAATTTCTTTTCAGATAATTGACCAACACAAAAATACGAAACTTTGCCAAAATTTAAACATAGGCTATATCTCCACTAATAAGCGAGATCCCCATGGTGAGCCTCGAAATTGAATCACCCGGTATACATGTCTATACCTGCCGCGCTTCCTTAAGGGTGTTACAAATGTTGTGACAAACTCAATATACCCTACCACAGTAAATTTGGGGGGCATATTGAGTATACCCCCTACATACGCATTAAGACAACCCCACACCCACATATAAATGTGGGGGGGTCTTAATGCGACAAGATAATAACTCACAATACAAAGAAAAAATTTTGGATATCTTCTTCTTCTTAAAAACAATGTTACAATTGTTTTTACTAATTGTAACACCGAAAACAGTGTTACAATGTTTCAATTGCGAACGCAACAGAAAAATGCCTTTTAAAAAATTGTACCTTATTCCAAGTTCCACGCGAGCGAAGCCACGGGCAACAGCTGGTAACTAATAAGAAAAAAATCTGATGTGGCCAGGCACATGACTTTATCATACTATATATAAAATTAATATATAGGTATATAATATATATAAAATTAATTTAGCTGCATGAGATATTATTTGATCGAGATCGGCTATATCTGCATTAAAATAAAACTATTAGAACTAGACAGATATGTCGATTTAAGCTGCGTTCGGATATTGTACTCCGTTGACACCGGGTACACCGTCCAAATGACACGTGTTATTGGGTGTAGAAAGTGTGAAGGTGCTTTCCGATTGGTGGCAATTTTGGTAATGGCGGTGGTAGCAGACGAAATTATAGTGTTTCTCACATGTCATGATGGTGACACATATTAGTTTGCATGTACATAAACTTGAGTCACTAGCAAATTCTATTAGAAATACTATAATTGCGTCTACTACCACTGCCATTAGCACTAATGAAAACGCACCTTAACGGTGTACAATATCCAAACGCAGCTTGTATTGACAGTAGTATTGTCAAAGCATTAGCGTTTGACACTATCTACACCGTCATTAAAATCACATCTGACATTTAATCTGACATATCCTGGCTACTAGTTTTAATGCGGTACGACCGATCTCGATGAAATAGAATTTGCTCATGCAGCTAAACTATTGATTGTACCAAAAAATGTCATAGTCATAAATTATTCAGAATTTCCTCTAGTTTAATTTATTATTTAACTATTTCGACGAAATTCCAGAAATGCCGGCTTATTTACAAAACCTTTCAAAAATGCTAAGACTAAACCTCCAGTTCCTTTGGACCCTTTTTAACAGAAAGCTTTTCAGCTCTAAGTTTGGCCATGAAACTTCTAAATATGAAGTTTCGTCCCGATACCTTTAGTAGTTTCTCCGGAATCGTCGCCACAAAAAACGGGCACACACACACACACACACACACACACACACACACACACACACACACACACACACACACACACACACACACACACACACACACACACACACACACACACACACACACACACACACACACACACACACACACACACACACACACACACACACACACACACACACACACACACCCACATCCACACACACCCACATCCACACACACACCCACATCCACACACACACACAGACATTTTTTTGTACCTTGGTCAAAAATGTTCAGGGGACCCAAAAAGACATATTTCCGCTAAAATCTCAAAAAATTTTTTTGGCGCAATTACAATACTTTACATACTGCGTATGATAAAGTAAAAAATATAAAAGTTAGCTTTACAGATTAACTGTAAAATCTGTATTGTATTTCACTTTCAAGAATTGTAAATTGTCAAATGCAGTTGTCATCGTCTTCGTTCACAAACATTCGTTCAACAAATTCACAAACGGGGAATTTAAATTCAAAACTAACGCATTTATGAGTGCTAGCGTAAAATAATTACGAAAATTACCGTAGAAATATGTTTCTGTATGTGTATATAATATTGAATTGCAAATTTACTGTGAATTTATATATTCTATACTGAAATATTATTGTTTACATAACTTTGTTAGATAACACTTAGATAAAACTAGGAAGATAATACAATTTAGCTGATTTTCGAGCAGACAAACAATTTACTTCTGTGGAAATATTCCAAATAAAAAGGGGATTTTTTGGTTTCGCAACACACTGCTAAGTCGCAGTATCAAGTCTCTGCTCACTTAAGATTGAAAGGATTTAATTTGCGGTGATGTGTCATTGTAAAACAATGTGGCGCCTAACCGTGTTTAAATTGCATAAAATATTCAATTTTAGAGCGGAACAGCAAAAATAATTGACAAAATCTTACAATCAGTAAATTTTTTCAGAATAGTAAATATCCGGATCAGGCACAACAATAAAAATAGTCATTTTTTATTTATTCAATCTTATTTTTGGCGATTGAAGATTGAATATATATTTTGATATTATACGATTGTTTATAAGATATTAATTAGTGTCTAGTGCAGTAGATTACCAGTTCTATTATAAATAGTATGTACTAGCGTTTGATACAGTTACTTATCTTTATACCTTACGGTTGGCATGGGTTTACTTAATAAAGATTTTTCGAAAGTTTATTCAAAAGCGCCCACAAAGATAAAAAGAAAACAAAATAAGCCTGCTAAACATTCAGGTCTAAGGAAACACTTACAGAATTTGAAAACACCTAGCCTCCACAAATTTACCGTCCGAAAATGTCAAGGGGTTAATTTCAAGTAACCTCGCAATGCTTATTGAAAATATGCCGTTAAAATAGTAACTTTTCATGTACCTGCTGCGAATTCTTTTATATTTCAAAGTGGAGAAAAGAATATTTATTTTTTTTTATATTAATGTTATTCTTTTGTAATCTGGTAAAGTATTTTATAAAGGAAAGCCAAAGGTCAATGTTCTTGTAGAAAGTATACGCATTTCAGTAAAAATTTCTTCATATGGTAGTTTAATAAAACATTTAACAGCAACTTCATTACTGTTTTAGCACTTTATTGCATTGAATAGTAATCAATTTCATAAGGTTGTAAATTTGAGCATTTTTTAGAAAACACCAAACATCTAATAACTAGTAAGTAGCTCTGTCTAATAAATAGTACTTCAAAACATCAAACTAACTGCAGTTAGTTTTCTGTCGAAACATTGCTAATAAAGTAAAAAAATAAAGCAAATCTAAAGTAAAAACAAAAAGTGCCCAACAAAATAAACAATTTTAAAACTAAAATAAAGTTGTTTTTAAATAACCTTTATTTTGTGATAAGAAAATACCTTTTGATTTTGTGATAAAAGAAAAACCTTTATTTAGTAATTAAATATTTTCTTTTACTGCTTTTTTTAATAACAATATTATGTTTATATCTACCCCTATAAATACCCACTTTGAGTAAATACCCGGCTATTTACCCGGGGTATTTACCCTTAATAATAAATACCCGGGGATTTAACATCACTGACTTTAATAACATGAAGATGTTGGCGAGAGATAGTAGGTATCCTCAAAGTCTTTTCAGAGATACCATCAAAATTACAAACCTTCTAACAACATCAAAAAAGAGAGAACATTAATCCATTGTACGCGGTGGCTTCAGATGTGTGTTCTTTCGGAATCATTTCAAATCTGAATATCTTTTGAACAAACAGTGGTGAGTAGTATTTAACAAACCAGGACAGGAGCATATTAAATTAAATATTTGTTAAACTTAGAAAAGAAAATTTTCCATCTGAAACTTTTGTAGATGTCAACTTTAAAAACTTCCCACATTCTCTATTTGATAAAGACTAAATATTTGCCCAAACGCGGGCTAAGTACATTGGATATCGCGTGTCTCTCCGACCTCTGAACAATTGCAATTGAAACACAAATAGCACTAATTGCCGACTTATTTCGTAATTCAACTGAGGTTGCAATTTCGTCGTCGTCCCCGTCGTCGCGTCGTCGTCGTCGTGGATACATACGTAGATGCGAATAAACCATCGAACAAGTATTATTAACTCGCAATGCCAAGGCCGGAACTATACAAACTATTGGACGCAGATATTCGTGAATTGAAGAAAACGTACGAACAGCACGTTTACACAGCACCTCATATCGCCGGCTTACTTTCCACATATTTCAAATGGAAATTATTAAAGCCTCAAAATGAATACATAGCATTCTATTCTTTGGACAACAAATGGAAAACTACTGGAACGTTTGTTATGAAAGTAAGTAGGTTCCAAGTTATCGTTTTACCTTTCAGGTTTAGACAGACGGTAAGGTGCATGGCTGCAATAATTTGATGGTTAATAAAAAATCCCTTTGTTAGTCGTTATTCCGTTAAACCAAAAACTCAACTTCGTTAACCGTTGATCTATTAAAATTTAACGGAAGTTAACGTTAGTAGTTCATTTTTATCGAAGTGATACATACATTTGTACAATGTACAAATGCATGTATCACTTCGATAAAAATGAACTACTGTACAATGTACATAAGGTTATGTTGAAATGAAAGAGAAACTGTTTAGAGTGTAGGTGAAAACCTGTGTTGAGATGAAAAATTCTAATTTTCTATACAATATAACAATAACAGGTATCTACAGTATTGTGTACGCAAATAATAAAGTTGTTTCATTTACGTTCCTGTCAAATTATTACCTTAAAAATTACAACGGAACAAGCCATAATAACGTTATATAATGTTTTTTAAATGGGATGGTATGTCTTTTTTAAAAAGACAATCGAAAAGTGTAAATATTGATAACTCTGGGAAACGTGGATTTTGTGAATGGAATGTGTATAGACGTTTTCGATAAATTTCTTTACGCTGAATACGAAGACAGACTAAAAAGTCTCTGATCACGTAAGGTTTTATTATTGTAATGGGTATGAATTGGTGGTGTTTTTCATTCGTTTTCGCATTGTATGATAAGTATTTTCAATTTTTTTAGAGATTGAAATTTGCATCCTAAAAAAATGCGGGAAACAAGTAAGACCTATATGCAACTTCCATAACACTTTTTATAAATAGAAAAGTTTCAGATAAAACTTATTTAGTTTTAGGACATTTCTTCAACAGCTGATCCAGCGATTGGAGTCAGCAGCCATCTTGTAAGCGAAAGTAATGGGCAATTTCTTTTTTTGTCTCTTCATCTACTAACATGCTACCTATTGAGCGTGTGTCATCAACTACAACAGATCAGTTTCTTCTTTTTTGCGTCTATTTTTTAAGTACTTTAACCACAGAGTAAACTGACATTGGCAACACACACAATAAATGCAATATGTGGGAGCTGTACGTGCATTCCTGGAATGTCTTCTGGCCTTTTGTCTGTGGTTTGGCGTCAAAAATCTCGCGCGCAAACGAGTTGAGGAAGGTAGAATTTTCAAGAAGCAATTCATTCAAGTGATAGCTGTCTTCGCCATGAGATGATCTAAAAGGGCCGTCACCCCTATACAAATGAGTGCGTGTTCAGCAGTCTTCCCATCAGTTTTAGAGCCAGTCAATTACAATTATGTAAATATTGGTTAATACTATTTTGTCACCGCTGCTAATAACAAATATTACGATTAATAATCCATATTTTGATTGGAAGTGCATCTTCTGATTTAATTTGTAAATACCGGGTGATTCAATTTCGAGCCTCACCATGGTGATCTCACTTATTAGTGGAGATAGAGCCTATGTTTAAATTTGGCAAAGTTTCGTATTTTTGTGTTGGTCAATTATCTGAAAAGAAATTGAAGCTATCATTTTTCATTTTGAAGATATCCGCACAAAACTGAAATGTTAAGGTATCGCTTTTAATTTTTTATTCAAAACCAAATGTAGCTAGACATTTGAAACAAAAACAGTCTACAGCTACCTTTTAACAAGGAATGCAGTGTCATTTCTTAATTTGAAATAACATCAAAAACTGCGGCGTAACCATGGCCAACTTCTGATTTTCTTATGGGCGCCATGTTGAATTTTGGCATTTTCCGATAGTCGCGTCCTTTCTCATTTCCGCAATGTATAACATGTTAGCATTATTTTTTAAAATAATAGTGTAATAATCAAAAAACCTTCAGGTACTTAACTGGAGCTTGGTTACAGACCGCCGGACTCGTTGCTAAGCAATGTGAACAAAATGCACTTGCATCAAGCGGTGCGCTCGGCTTTGGGTTTGCCATTTAACCAAATAAACCTTAATTGTGGTTGATTGTGTATGTAAAATGCCGTTTACAAATAACGAAAAGCGTGATATGATAAGGATTTATTATTGTTCTCATAGAAATGCCCAATCGTACAAAATTCCTAATATTGGACAGAAATTTAGCGGACCATGGATCATTTAGTAAACCCCGCAATACTTATAATCCTCATGGAAATGTTGAAAACGATGAAAGAGATATTTTGGAAATGGTAAACGTTAGATTACCATAATTTGCAATGCTTGAACTACTGGTTTTTAGATAAATGACGATCCTCGGATTTCTACGCGAGAAGTAGCCTCTAATTTGCTATTGCCGCAAACACGTGTTTGGAGAGCATTACGAACAAAGAAATTGAAACCGCAGAAGTCAAACTTTGCAGTTGTACGAATTATTTTATTTGAATCAACAATTTCCAAATCGCTGCATTGGAAATGGTGGAGTGGTGGAATGTCCTGCTAGATCCCCTGATTTAAGTCCTCTGGCCTAGTTTTTATGGGGAACTGTGAACGACGAAATTTATCACGATACTCGCAGAAATATCGAGGATCTGTGGGATCGAATAACACATGCGGTCAATGCTATTCCGGGAAGAACAGTTAGTAGAAGAGCATAACAACATGTCGAGAAACTGGCTCGGTTTTATGCCTACAAGAAAATGGCGACCAATTTGAAGATTTACTTAAAAAAAAGGCTTTTTGTTGTATAAACTTTTACAATCTGAATGGTTTTAAATGTCAGTCCGGCGCCGGCGGTCTGTAACCAAGCACCAGTTGGGTGCCTGATAAGCACCACAAACAACGGGAAAAAGAAGAAAGTTCAATCAATATTGTAATTCTTTTCTGATGGCAGTTGCATAAGGACCTCCAGAATCGAATGGTATTATTTTGGCGTCTTGGGGGTAGGAGACGGGAGCCTTAAAGCTGGTGCTTACATATTTAAAAACTGTACACCTTTTTAAAGCTACGCAAAAAAAATTCCAAATATTTTCCCAAATTTTCGAAAAAGTTTGACTAATTTTTACTTATTCATGCATTGCCACCGGAAATGTGTCCACATGCAAAATTTGAACTCGTTTGGAGAATTGTCAAAATTTTGAAAAATTTTCCGATTTCTTTACAGATTCATGTATTTTACCCGGAAATTTGTCCACGTGCAAAATTTCAACTCGATTGAACATTGGCAAGTATGTAAAATATCGGTTACAAGATTTGAACGTAAGAGACAAACAAATACCAAGTGAAGTTAATATATAAACGTAGTAAAATAAGCATTTTCTAGCCTATACAATCGGACATACCACAACAATAGTTTTAGCATAACTCCTTTTTTGTAAAGTATAAAGCCCTAACATTTGTTTATACATTGTAAATAAAATGACGCAAGGTGCCACCACTTATATTTTATTCATACTGATACTTAACAGAATGTTTTCTTTTGATATTTTAGTTCAGCATATTTGACCTAGTACTTTTCACATTAGAAGATAACGGAAACGCTCTGTATACTATTTTAAAGGAGACACATATTCTACAGCAAAATCGCAATACAGGAAGATTTGCTTTCTACAATCCTTATAATAGCCACATGCCTGTAATCTACAAAGCATTATCAGAACTGAATATACCAATAAAGTTACGTTTAGACGTCGGGTACTACTGGATAGTCAAGGAAAAGGCTCTAACATTTGACACGAAGTAAGAAGCGAATGATGTTCCATCACTGTTACTCTCAACAATATTTTATAGGTGTCCAGATAATGTTTATGTTGGCGATGTGGATCGAACCTACATTCCACTCATCTTAAGTCTCTGGCCTCATATGTTTGAAGGAGCTCATGAATACCTATCAATATTTATTGAAATGAATGGTGCATGTGGACTATACTTAAAGGAGAACAAACAATTGATTTGCTGGATCTTGAGAAACCATTGGGGCATGCTAACAGTTTTGGAAACTCTGCCGGAATACAAGAGATTGGGCTATGCGTCTCTGATGACAAAAGTAATGTCTAAAAAGATTGCGGAAGAAGGAAATAATCCGCTTTGTACAATAGTAAATGGAAATGAAGCATCACAACGTATGTTTACCAAATTAGGGTTTGAACGTCTTACAGATGCTACGTATATTGAAATTTAGGTTAGATATGGTTAGGGTTGCTAACAAGTAAACTCAATTATTTTGTTATTTTATTCAGTTTTAGGTAAATTTTATTGCAGTGTTATGATAGCACTGGTTAGAAAATGATAATAAACATAGCAAAAACATATATTAGACAATAGATTAACATGAATGATCAGTTTTTGTATTTATTTTTTTTTATTTATGCCGCTGAACAAATGACATTTTGTAAAAAAGCAAAAAATACTATTTTTGGGATACTTTTGAGGTTAGTATGACTTGCGCTTTTTCCGGAAATGACGTCAACATTGAAATTGTAAATGGCACTTTGTGAGGTATTTTTAAACAGGATGACACGCTGAACACAAAAACATTCGACAGCCTATTTTTTCTCGAAGGCAACGACAAAATAACTTTTTTGTCGTTGCCTTCAGGTAAAAATAGTCGACAATTGTCAAATGAACACTAACTAGGTACATCGATTTTGACCGATATTGTACTGGCGCCCTCTAGTGTGATTTGATTTGCTCTATAGTGTTATTGATTTATTATATGATTCTAAACCAGTACCCCAAAAAGTGCGATATACCAAGGTAAAAATCGTCCCAAGCTACAACCCCTTTTAGTTCACCACGATTACCAGAATTTGGACCATACTCGGATGGTTTCTATAGTTTATTTCATAACCAACGCGGCTTTAAAAGATTTTGTTCCGACAAACATTGGATCTTTTTAAAATACAATCCTTTTTTTTTTTTTTTTTTTTTTTTTTTTTTGCGCTGGGGAAGGACAAATGCTGTTCTGCACCCCGGCTTACTGTTGGCGCTTAAGGATGTCAGATGGAAAACAAAATTCAGCCGGGAGTGTGGGACTCAGTTCGCCTCTTGGCACCCATACCCACTAAAACTCCTCCCCCTTATTTCCTCACCTCTGATGTCTGGACGAGCGGTATCCGCGCTAGCATTGGCCTCGGACGTCCTGGTGATAAGATGGAGGTGCTTCATTCATTCACTCGTTGATTCCGTCTCCCGGGTTTTCCAGCCTTCTTTCGGTTAAGTCCTTGACCTTCATCACCTGTCTCAGGTACTCTACTGTCGCTTCTGAGGCCTGGTTCTCTCTTAGAAGGATTTCTGCGATGTTCTTTACCGTGACTGTTGTGCCCACCTCCGTTTTTAGCCTGATTCGCATGACCTCGAACCTGCTACATTCGAAGATCGTGTGCTGTGGAGTGTCTGGTACTCCGCACCCATACCAGCACTCGTCGGACTCCTTACTCTTTATGTTTTTCAGGTAGCTTGCGAAGCATCCGTGGCCTGTAACTGCCTGGGTGACATAGTAGTTGGTCGGGGGACCCTTTCTTTGCCACTGCTCAACGTTTTTGATAAAAACCGCCGCCCATCCCTTGTACTCTTCCCATCTGGATTGCCATCTGCCTATCATCGCTCGGTGCGTCTCCGCTGGTGACTGACCTCCACTCTCCCAGTTTCGCGCTCGCTCCCATGCTAGGAGATCCAAGGGCGGGCATCCGGCCAGGGCTCCGACTGCGTCCGTCGCAACGGTCCTATAGGCAGATGTTATGGCGATGCAGTACTTGCGCTCTATCCTTCTTAAGATGTTCTGGTACTTCTTGTACCGTAGTGCTCTCTCCCATGCTGGTGCAGCGTACAGGACCACTGACGTTATTACCGAGGATAGGATTCTTCTCTTGGCTTGTGAGGGCCCCCCCATCCTGGGCATCATCCTTGATAGGGTGTTTTGTATGGTGGCTGCCCTGTCCGCCACCTTCTGAATGTGGCTCGTCATTCTGAGGTCTTTGTCCAAATGGACGCCAAGGTACCTCACTGATTTTGCGCTGGCGACCTGGACCTCCCCTACTCTAACTGTGACATTTTGCAGCTTCCTCCTGCCCTCGAGAATCAGCACCTCTGTCTTTGACTCTTCCATCCTTAGGCCCATCTCTCGCAGGCATTCGGAGACTCTCGCGACGGTGTATTCCGCCTTGTCCACCACCTCCTCCTCGGTGCTTCCCTGCACCACGATAGCAAGGTCGTCGGCGTAGCCTACCGTACTCACACCCTTCTCCTGTTTTATGTCCAGCACGCTGTTGTAAAAGAGTGTGCCCCCGACGACGGAGCCCTGTGGCAAACCGCAACTCATTTTCTTTACCTCTCCGTCCGGAAGGAGTATCTGTCTGTCTCGTAGGTAATCCGATAAGATTCGCGCCATGCCGTTGGATATTTTTGCCTTCTTCAGGGCCCTTCTCACTCCCTGCCAGGGGACAGAGTTGAAAGCATTTGTGATGTCGATTAGTATCATGATCCTGAATCCCCTATGTGTGAGCGACACGTTCTTCCTTGCTATTGTTGGGATTATAACCGACATCACCGCGTCAACCGTCCCTCTCCCTCTTCGGTAGGCATACTGGTTGTCATTAATTGCCCTATTGGCCTCCAGCTCGCCGCTCAACCTGTTGTTAACGAGCCTCTCCAGTAGTTTGCCTACGGTGCTCAGAAGGCAAATAGGTCTGTAGGACTGCTCTCGTCCGTGCCTGACTGGCTTCTCGATGAGGATCAGCTTGGCCTGCTTCCACACTCCGGGGAAGGTTCCGTCGCGTAGGCAGGCGTTATATACCTCCAGAAAGGCGTGTGGACTGGACTCTACGCACGCTCTCATGATTTCATTCGGGATGCCATCCGCTCCGGGAGCCCTTCCCGGTTTTAGTTTCTTCACGCATTCGGCCAGTTCGGTCTCCGTAAATGGGTCGGGGGCCTGGTCCTGGCCTTCGAAAACGTCATGGGGGGGCGAATCCGGTCCATCTGGGGAATCGGGAAAGAGCTTGTCGTATTGGGCGTGGACCGTTTCTCTGTCAAGCTGGCCTCTGTTTCTTATGCCGATTTTTTTGGTAAGGATCTGGTAGGCAGTACCCCATCCATTTTGTTCCAATTCTTCGCACAAAGTCTTCCATTTCTCTCTCTTGCTCCTCTTGATGAGTACTGTTACATTTTTCTTCGCTTCCTTGTAGTGATTTGTGGCTTCTTCCATCTGGTGGTCAGGGTGGGCACGCCTGTGAACTCTCTGGAGTTTGCGTCTGCTAAGCACACAAGCCTTCCGTGCACTGGCTATCTCCGGTGTCCACCAATACTTTGGTTGCCGGTTGTGCTTCGCCAGAGATCTTTTCTTCAGGTTCTTGTCGCAGGCTTGGGTGATCCTTGCTGTCAGCGATTCGGGGGTCGGAAGACTGTTTCCTTTTTTGAAGTCCTTCTTCACGCTCTCAAGCTGTTGTGGTGAGAACCTCCACCCCGAAGTGGCGGTGGGCACATCGGCATTCTGGGCCGCGTCGGTCTCCACGACAAAGGAGATCAAGTGGTGGTCGCTGAGCACTTCTGTTTGCGTCATTATCTGCCACTTGGTGGCCTTGTGGGCCAGATTATCGCTGACAAGGGCCAGATCGATTACTGATGATCCTCTGGGGCTGCTGTAAGTGGCTTCTCCCGGCGTGTTCACCAGGACGAGGTGGTTTTTGGCCATCCACTCTTCGAGAAGCCGGCCTCTGCTGTTGTGTATGTGGTCTCCCGCGGTAAGTGTTCGCGCGTTAAAATCGCCGCAGATTATCGCCGGCTTGCTTTTAAAACCTATTCCCGTCTCCAGATGGTCAAGGAGGGACTCGAAGAGCTGATCTGGCCGATTGGGGGAGAAGTAGACCGTCCACACTGTCACCGCCTGAAACTCGACTCCCAGGTAGCCGTCGCCTATGGTCCAACTGATGGGTTTCAGGACGCTGCTGAGTATTTGTATAAATACATTCTTTTCTTTGTCCGTCTTCAGATTTGCCGCTCTTCTTTGGTTCGGTTCTTGCCCGAGTATTATATGCACCCTGTTCTCCTGGGCTGCAACTTCCAGTAGGTCGTGAGTGTCCCACCTTCTGTTGCAGTTTAGTTGCATTATTCTTATTGTGTGCATCATTTTTGGTTGAGTTGTTTCTCTTTGTGAGGGGAAAGGGTCCTTTGCCTCTCTGTCCCTTCTTTTTCCACTTCTCGTCCCTCTCTTCTCCGCCCACTCCTGTTCCTTTGGAACTCCCAATCTTTGTCGGCAGATGGGCGTCCGTTTTCAAAGTCTTTGTGACTCGACGGGGCGTCGCTCTCTGTCTGTCCCGTCTCTTGTCCCATTTCCATTGCCGTTTCTTGTGTCGGTCTGTCTTCCTTTTGATCGTCTTCCTGGGTTATTTCTTTATCTTCTGTGGTGTGCTCTTCCTCATTGCTTCGGTGTTGTCTAGTACTCTCTGTTCCTTCTTGTTCGCTCTTACCTCCCGTGTTTTCTTTTCCATTTCTTGTTCTTTGGTCTCTTTTCATTTTGTTTAGCTCCGATCTATATCTTGGGCATCTCGACGTTCCCCCGCTGTGGCCTTCCTCATTACAGTCTGGGCAGTGTGGCTCACCCTTGCAATCTCTCGTTCGGTGGCCGTTCTCTCCGCATCTAAAACATTTCTCAGACTTGTCGTTCCCTTCGCATTCTTTGGCCACATGCGAGGGGAGCCAACATCTGTGGCACCTTGTTATTCTAATCTTCTCCTCCACCATGCACTTCGCCATTCCAATCTGTATTCTTTGCTCTCTTAATATTATGTCGGCATTCTTTCTGTCCACCTTTATTGTCGTGGCGAGCATGCTTCCCGCATAGGGTCGGAAGTTGCCTATTTCGCATCTTATCTTGTCGTCCCTCGTTATTTCTTTCATCGCCTGTTCTATCTCTTCCTGTTCAGTTGCTGCAGCCATCCCTCTTATTATTATTGTTCTGCTGTCTTCTCTTCCAGTCGCTTCCCTCACTTTCTGGTGCTTGTTCTTACTTAGTGTTTTTTGTATTTCCTCCATCGCCGTTCTATTTCTTTGTGTTGTTATTAGCACTTTTCCATCTCTTGTCTTTCTTATCCCATCTATTTGTTTTATTTCCGGTTTGCCCTTCATCTGTTCTTTTATTTCCCTCACTATCTCTTCATATTGTTTTCCCTTGCTTTCCACCACTATTGCGTATGTCGGCGTTTCTCTCTTTCCTCTCACTTCTTTACTTTCTTCCTCTATTTTTTTCTTTAGTGGTGTATATCTGCACCTTGGTTGCTGTGTTTTTAAATATAGCTTCTGTCATTTTTCTCTGTCTGGCTAGCGTCATTCGTCTGAGGTGGTGTATTACAATTACTGTTTCCTTTATTGTTTTGTCCGCGAGCATTTCCATCTTTTTCCAGAGTTCCTCCTCCGTTCCTTTGGTGTTTATTTTGATTATTTTCTGCCTTTTTTCCTCTTCATGGTCTCGTGTCTTTGTTTTCGTTATCATTTCTATTTCTTCGTAGTTCTGGTTTAGTTCTTCTAATATAGGATATGTCTTCTTGTATTGGCTTTGGATGCTTTTATTCATGCCCTAGTCATCCTCCTCGACCAGCACAACTTTCGTCTCCACCTCTTGCTGGTAAATGGGGTTTCCTTCTTTTATCTTCGTGTACTGGAAGCAGTCCTCTTCCCAGTCTTCTTTCTCCAGTTCCTTCCATTCTTCGTAGGTCGTTATGTTCATTATCTTTTGTTTAGTTTCTCTCTCTAATCTTTCCTTTCTTTCCTCTTCTGTCTCAGTCTGGGTCTCCATTTCTCTCGTTTCTCTGCGTGTTGTGTGAGGCCATTTGATTTCTGTTTGCTTCTTGAGCCAGTCCTGTGCTTTTGTGTTTTTTAATATCCTGGACTCTCTCTCCAGTCTCTGTATCGCTTTCTTAATTTCGCGCTTTGTATTTTTCTCCTCATGGCTCCGCAGTGTCTCTATCAATTCCAGTACTCGCTCTATGGCGTTATTTATTGTTTTTGCCTGCTCCCTGTGCGCCTTCTGTTGTGTTTCGCTTATCGGCTCGTCTTCTTCGCTCCATCTCACTTCTCGTTGGCCCTCCAGCTTTTTCCTCTTTTTAATTTCCCTCTTTGGCGTTTTTTCCCTTTGTTCTGTTCCTGTATTGGTGAGCGTTTGTGCGTCCGGAGGGAAGATTCCTTCCAGCCCCGGTATCGACCAGTAACTCCCTGGCCCTGTGGATTTTGCTGTTTTGCTTTGGTCGACAATGGTGCAGTCGAGGTCCGCATCATCCCACTTCAACAAGCTCGTCTGACTCGATTCCGACGATGGTGTATCCGTTTCCTCTTCCTCGTCGTCTTGTGTTAGTGGTCGTCTCGGTATAGGGGAGTCGAACGATACTCCCGCCGATGTTGACGGAGCGTCTGATGCCTCTGCGTCCACCGCTTTGTTCGTTGGTGACCGATTGAGGAGGCTGCTACGGCTGAAAACTTGCAGTTCCTCCTCGTTCCGGCTAGCGGAGCCTGGTAACGTTGAGTCTGTGCTGACTTGTGAGGCCGACTGCTCCTCACGAGTTTTTGGCCGGGGCACTGCTTGGCCGCCGTGCCTATCCGAGGCTTGGCCAAAATTTGCTTTCATGGGGGGGGGGTGCCATTTTAACCCTACTGGCAAGGGTGCGGTGGGGAGGTAGCAAACCCCATGTGGCAGAGCACCGCCGGGCCGCTACTTAATTTCACGGCCGTGCCACACGGGGCCTACTGATACTTAACAGAATGTTTTCTTTTGATATTTTAGTTCAGCATATTTGACCTAGTACTTTTCACATTAGAAGATAACGAAAACGCTCTGTATACTATTTTAAAGGAGACACATATTCTACAGCAAAATCGCAATACAGGAAGATTTGCTTTCTACAATCCTTATAATAGCCACATGCCTGCAATCTACAAAGCATTATCAGAACTGAATATACCAATAAAGTTACGTTTAGACGTCGGGTACTACTGGATAGTCAAGGAAAAGGCTCTAACATTTGACACGAAGTAAGAAGCGAATGATGTTCCATCACTGTTACTCTCAACAATATTTTATAGGTGTCCAGATAATGTTTATGTTGGCGATGTGGATCGAACCTACATTCCACTCATCTTAAGTCTCTGGCCTCATATGTTTGAAGGAGCTCATGAATACCTATCAATATTTATTGAAATGAATGGTGCATGTGGACTATACTTAAAGGAGAACAAACAATTGATTTGCTGGATCTTGAGAAACCATTTGGGCATGCTAACAGTTTTGGAAACTCTGCCGGAATACAAGAGATTGGGCTATGCGTCTCTGATGACAAAAGTAATGTCTAAAAAGATTGCGGAAGAAGGAAATAATCCGCTTTGTACAATAGTAAATGGAAATGTTTACATCACAACGTATGTTTACCAAATTAGGGTTTGAACGTCTTACAGATGCTACGTATATTGAAATTTAGGTTAGATATGGTTAGGGTTGCTAACAAGTAAACTCAATTATTTTGTTATTTTATTCAGTTTTAGGTAAATTTTATTGCAGTGTTATGATAGCACTGGTTAGAAAATGATAATAAACATAGCAAAAACATATATTAGACAATAGATTAACATGAATGATCAGTTTTTGTATTTATTTTTTTTTATTTATGCCGCTGAACAAATGACATTTTGTAAAAAAGCAAAAAATACTATTTTTGGGATACTTTTGAGGTTAGTATGACTTGCGCTTTTTCCGGAAATGACGTCAACATTGAAATTGTAAATGGCACTTTGTGAGGTATTTTTAAACAGGATGACACGCTGAACACAAAAACATTCGACAGCCTATTTTTTCTCGAAGGCAACGACAAAATAACTTTTTTGTCGTTGCCTTCAGGTAAAAATAGTCGACAATTGTCAAATGAACACTAACTAGGTACATCGATTTTGACCGATATTGTACTGGCGCCCTCTAGTGTGATTTGATTTGCTCTATAGTGTTATTGATTTATTATATGATTCTAAACAGGGGGCTACCACAAGCATTACAAATTATGACACATAATCTATTTCTTTCTAATCCACTAAAGTTACTATAACCTATCTCCACTGATAAATATCAGACAGAGGGCGGTATTAGCGGTGTTGAATTACTGTGAAATTGCAGATCTCTGTAACCAAAATGCGGGAGTTTCTAGTTGTTGCCAATAGATGCCATCCGTACGATGTCCGTACCATCGCACTACCATTGGTTCGTTATAATGACGTTTATGCGCGTTTATGTATGAACCTGTCATTGCGTTGATTTTTAAATTCTAATTTGTGTTTGAATTTGTAAAAATGCCGATGTGTATTGTGTGTGGCTGTTCAGACAGTGAAGTGAAAAGATTATTATGTTTTCCACAAATACCCGAGAGGTAAGTAAACGGCTATCACAAATATATATTTTCATTATCATAAAATTTTTTTTTAATTTTCCAGATCGGATAAAATCAATGGGATTGGCGCCCCAGGGACGCATGTCAACTTGTTACAAAAGAAAATCCAGAAGCTTCTATGAAGAATAAATTAATTAACATGCACACTGCGGAAAGCAAAGCAACGGAAAGCAAAGCAACGATACAAGCGCTGCGTAGACCACTCACAACACTTGTACAACAATGTACCGAAGTCCTGACAAAAGCAGCACAAACAAACAATACACTTGCTTTCCATTGGATAAAGGGCACAGTTCCCAAACTCCCTCCAGGAGAAGATGAGACGAAACCACCAAATGTATTTTTGCAAAGGAAACCCTAGGAACTCCTGCCTAAAGACCACAATGTACTCCTTCAACTCACCAGAAGCAACCTCAGACTGCTAACCGGAATCTATACGGGGTACTGCACACTAAAAAGAATCTAACCCGCATCGGACTCAGAGGACCACAGGTGTAGAGGATGCAAAATCGATCAAGAAACGGTAAAACACTTTCTGTACGAATGTCCGGCACATTTGACCTTACGTGAATGTTTCCTGGCTGATACATGGCTGGTTTTATCCGCCATCAGAGGAGTCTCGCTGAGCGACGCCCTTGCCTTCACGAAGGCCGCAGGATAACTCGAAGCAGACAAAGCCTAAGCCGTAACGACCCCTCGGAGGTTAGCAAAAGGGGCCTAATGAAGCCTAGGTGCTGTGGGAATTGTCCCACCCTCCAATATATTCATATTCCACGAAGAATAAAATTTTCTGAAAAGTTAATGATAACATTTTTTCCCATTAGTTTTCAACTTTTTGCTGGATACGGTATATAATATATAAGGATACAATTAACCTTCCATAACTCGATCCATGACAACACAAAAAAGTTTGACTTATCAAGACTTCGAGTTATTAAAGAAAAACACATAATCATTCCGATTCTATACAAAAAATTGCGAACTCACCAGTTGGTAACGTGGTTAAATTTTTAATAACAATTGTTGCCAATAATTGTTGCTAATAAATTGAACGAAATTTCCACGCGGTTAGCAACAATTTCTATAGAATTGGTCTGAATATGTATGTAATGAATGCATTTATTTAAGTAAAAATATGTTACCTACATATATAAAAGATTAGGGTTGCAACGGATTATGCTGAAAAGTGTTCATGCGTAATACATATGTACATATAGTTTATTTTGGCGTAAAATCTCAGTTAATTCTGACAAACAAGATTTTTCATTTTAATTTAAAAAAAGCTTTATTGTAGTTATATAATTATACAATGAATTGGTTGTATGTTTATTGGTTTCTAAATATGTATGCTAAACGTTCAACAAATTTACAACCAGCTAATTTGAAGGTGGTTACATCTTTCTTCCATGACTTTCCACTTTTTTATAAGGTTAAATTTTTCAATAGATAAACTCAAGTACATTTTACTGACATTAGCAATAATATAAATAATAAAATTACTAATAATAAAAATAATTAGCAATAATGAAAACAACTGTTTTCCATTTATGTAATAACAAATAAACCTAAGTTTGAATGTATAACTTTTAATAAAATTATAAACTTTTTATCTCAGTGATTTTATTTTGAAAATTAATCTTTAATATATTGCAAATACCAAATTTAATTCGATGGCGCTATACGATTTTGAATTTGGCGCCAGTATTCTGTTTTGAATTTCGCGCCAGTACACGTTTATGTAACTCGAGCGCCATCTATGTTATGTTTACGTTGAAAGTTGAGATGACTATACATGTGTGAGAGCGATGCGAGATAGCCCATACGTCATGAAAAATAACGTTTACTGGGTCATCTGTAGTAGTCTGTGATTCTAAACCAGTACCCCAAAAAGTGCGATATACCAAGGTAAAAATCGTCCCAAGCTACAACCCCTTTTAGTTCACCACGATTACCAGAATTTGGACCATACTCGGATGGTTTCTATAGTTTATTTCATAACCCACGCGGCTTTAAAAGATTTTGTTCCGACAAACATTGGATCTTTTTAAAATACAATCCTATGATACCACACACGACCTAGGTTAACATTTTCTAAAGAGTGCGATTCTGACTTCTGCCTTCTAACAAATTCTAAAGAGTGCGGTTCTGACTACTTGCGGTTTATTCCGGAAATTAAAACTGTCGTCATTAAATTTTTGAGATTATTATGTTATCAATATGTTATGATATTTGTATTTACCCCCATAATCTTGATTACGTCATATAAATAAGAAGCCTGGAACTGTTGTTCTGTTAACAAGATAATCCTAAATATGATAAAATTGAAGAATTGTAGTAACCTTGAGCAATAGACATGATACCTTTGGTAACCACTTATCAGCATAACAATACAACTCCACAATATCACTTCTCAGTGCGCGATTAAACTCGTGTGTCTAGTACAATCTACTATAATCACCGTTATACATACGTCGAGCGTTCCTTTAAGACAGCCTTACATTTCGTAGGTTTAATTTGAATCATTATAAAACGGTACGTACATTTTATTACCTATAAATTTAATGTATTATATATTCTCATCTAACCATTTATTGATAATGTATATGATAGTATATATCTTATCAAAACCTGTCTCATTATGCCATAATCAAGAATTGGTTAGGACTGAACTGTTCCGTAAATGTTCTGACATAGAACTTCAACTATTATTTAACTAGTAGTTCAAGTATTTATCTAGTTCATTGCATATCTATCTATGACTATGTAATCTCTACCATGATACGCACCGATGTTTATGATGACAGTAGCCTTGTATAATAATGACAGTTCGTTTGAATAATGACTTCATTATTCCAACGAACGGTCATCATTATACCAACGTACTGTCAAAGTCTGTCAAAACCTACTTGGATGATGGTTATTTGACAGTTCGCCTCACCACCATTGACAAATACATTTCTTCTTAATTATTAATTATATATCCTTAATTATGTGCTCGTCAAATAATATACTATTTTCATATTGTATTTATTTAAGGAAATGCTAAAATTAAAAAAGTGGGTCAGAAGAGTTCAAGATTTTGGCAGGGCATTCGGAATTGTGTTCCTTTCAAACTATAAAAATAGTTCCAATATCTGTTTTTGTCTGACTTTGATGATTTGCTTTATGGCTGGCGATTAATTGTCTGGCTTTCATCTTCATGCTTTCAGTGTCGCATGGTGTTGTATTGCCATAAATGTAGTTTGATAGAGTATGTAATTTCATTGCAAAGACCGCATACACCGCAAACAAACAAAGGAATAGTGAAGCAGTTGTCGAAATAATACCCTGAGCGATTATATTATGTATTTAGGTAGGTACAAATGATAAGTATATTGATTAAATAATAACAAAACATAATGCACATAGATAATCCTTTTTTTCCGGAAAATTATGGCTAGAATCTAATCATATTTATTTATATGTTTTTTTATAATACATATCCACAGAGAGAAGGGTCTTTATGGAGAACGTCAAAAAACGGGTAAAAAGTTACCCCGGCCATGACAGACAGTATTAACAGTTAGGTACATTTGCATTTGTGTTGGAACTGCAAATTGTGCAAATATTTTTATCTAGCACCAGTGATTAATTAACAAGGTATTCTATCTTTAATGAAGTGTCCATTTATCTTAGTGTTTATAAGCTTTATTAGTGACACTAGTTACTATTTCTTGATGTTTATTTAAGTTTATATATTTATAACTTCTAATCGTCATGTGCCTGGGAACTACTGATATATTGCAGGTATAAGCTTTTATTTAAGCCTATTTCAAGAAATTAATACACTGCAGATATTTTTGCAAAAAATAGAACGCTACCTGTCGAATTATGAATGCTGCAATAAAATATTGAAAACTCAACTGTAAAAATATGAACTAGAAAAAATTCTATGAAGTGGTATTTCATTACTGTGAAGCGTGGGACTAAAATTTCTACGCTCCATGTTAGACTCTGTCCTCGGGAGATCCGTCCCTGAGGTGGTGTGGCGGCTTTTTGGCATCTTGATGGTTGTTGTGTATATATATCACATATTACAACAAAATATTTCAATCAACAACGTACCATATCGATAAGTTAAAAGTTAAGTCCATAGACTCATGGGCATCACAATTTCTCTCGACGGCGTTCCTTTATTCACACTTTCTTATCCTCAATTCTTATCATTTAATATAACATAAGTACAATTCTCCGCGTATTCGAACCCTAATTTCTTAAACATATTTTCAGATGCTGTGTTTCCAACTACAATTGTACAAAGCGGGTTGTTTCCATCTTCGGCAATTCGCCTTGATAGTTCTTTAGTGACTAATGTAGCGTATCCTCTGCGTTTGTATTCTGGAAGCGTTTCCAAAATCGATAACGTCCCGCAGTGATTTCTTAAAACCCATGAAACGAGTTTATTTCCATTCTTTAGAAAAACACCTACTCCTCCGCAAGTTTCTATCAACAACGAGACATATTCTCCAGCACGTCGAAATCTATGCGGCCAGCAATCAGCTATCAATTGACTATGCTTTATGTCCAAATTCGTAATGTACACATCATCTGGACACCTACAACATATAAAAATGGTAGTAGTTATTAATAATACTATAATTAATAGTGTCACTTTCTTATTATATTATTTTTCTAATGCACATGGATTATTTTTTTCTGCTTAGTGGTTTATTTGTTTTTTCTTGAGAAAATTCTATTTTTTTATTTGTATATTAGGGACCTGATTTTCATGGCATTTTCCCGTTATCTGTCCGAAACTGTTAAATAAAATAAAATAAAATAAAAAAAACATAAACGGTAGAAGCGCTACTGTATTAGTGGAAAACTGGCGTAATATCGGGAAAGGATGTCTAAACCTAGATTTGCAGAGAAATTTAAAAAATATCCAGCGTTCTTAGGGCTCCCGTGTTATTGATAATTTCGCAATAAACAGTAGAAGCGCAACTATATTAGTAGAAAGATATACAGACAACACAGAACAACATTGTACAAAATGCCAAAAAAATGGATATTTAAAGAAGGGACAATAAAATTTTAAGTAAACTTTTAAATCAATTAATCATACTTACTTTGTGGTGTAATTGATTGCCTTTTCCTTCGATATCCAATAAAACATGCATTCTACACGTATATCCACATGTGCACCTTGTTCGTATACAACGAAATCAAGGGTAGGCAAATGTTCATTTCGTACGCCGAACAAATCAACTCTATATTGAACTTTTAATATGTCTGAGTTTGCGAGCAAATTGTGTAAATGGTTCCCTGACTGGTCCATTGTGAACAAAACCAAATCAAATTCGTCAAACTGAAATACATTCATTCAATAACGTTACGAAATTCTTTGACTAACTTTTTTACCAACCTTCATTACAAACGTTCCTGACGTCTTCCAATCATCGCCAAAAACAAAGAACTGCATAATATGGTCCAGATTGGGGTTTGTCGTTTTCCATTTGAAGTATGAATTGAACATACTGACTATATGTGACGCATAGGGAATGTGTGGTTTGTAGAATTCACTCAAGACCAAAATGTCGTCGTCCGACAGTGATTTCACGTAATTCTTCATGATTGCTGTAATTGGGTCTTCCTGCAAATGAAAATTCAACAGGCTCTACGTTGTCGACTGTGATTAGAATGACAATAGCGTACATATTATATACTGCTTAATAAGAAAACAAATAACATGATGCATGAATTTAGTCTCGAAATGAGGAAATAGGTTATTTATTGGGTGTTTATTAGCTTAATGTTCATTCATGTTCTATTTATAAGACGTAAATTTATTACTCAATTCACTCTGGTCTATTCATTATCAGTGTTCTTTGTTTGTTATTTTTGGTATAATTTATATACATATATATGTATATATAATTTTGAATATCGCGTTACCAAGGGAATTTAGAATCATAGTCACTAAATGGTGAAGTAAAAATGGCAGCAAAAATTAGTATCTCATGTTCCACTATTTCTGGAAACTTGAAACTTTGGAATTAGAATTTACTCGATCTGAGCTCTTCAGCTAAAATACTCTCAAGTTAACTGTTACGTCCTGTCAACGGAAGTCGGTATCAACTTTGTTATTTTAAATGGAATAATATAATTTTTATTTTATTTTTAGTTTCTTCGTATCAAAATACATTATTTTTGATAATGTTTCCCTATACCTACATATCACCATTTTTGAGTTCTTTTGATTTTACTAATTTTTGGGTGATTTTCGCGGTTACGTTTAAAATTTAATATCTCGGTTATTATTGAAACTAGAAGTTTCATGATTGATGGTCCAAAACTAGAAACATAACCAAATAAGGCGATGTTTAGCTCATCATGATATCTTATACAGGGTGTTCAAAATTTACAACACAATATTTGAATTTTCAAACATAAAAAACTCATTTCTTTCAAATGGAACATCCTGTATACCGATACGCCATTCCATAGGAAATCTTATTCCCTATCAATCAATATTAGGGTTTGTTACCACCCAGAATACCGGGTAGTTGTAGTTAGCCGAGCGGTTAGCTAATTTTTAGATGTTGAATAAACAGGTGACTTAAAGTGGGGCAAACGGGGTTGGAAGATTTATCTCTTGCGAATTTTGATGTTTTTATTCGAGATAATAGAACTGCACTTACCGTAATCGTAATCAACCACACTAAGCTTAATAGCTAATCTTTTTCACTGGGTAAATAGGAAAATTCAACTTTAATTAATAAAAATAAAACAACTAAGGCAAGGTTCAGATTAAAGTAAATATATTAAAATAATTTTAAAAATAAATGAGACAGATCCAACTTACTTTGAGTACATTAAAATAAAGCATAAATTTCACCAGAGATGCAAATTAAATCAAATACCGTAACGCAAGATATAAACCGCATCAAAGATACAAATTAAATGAAAAAGAGTAACAAGAACTCTAAATGGAGACAAAGGTTCAACTTATATCAAATGTCACTATATCAAAAGAATTACAAGTTCCAACACTTTTCAAATAAAAATTAATTATATTATAAACATCCAAAAATGTCACCCAGTCAAATCCATCCACAGTTCATGTCCCTAACAATTAATGCAGTAAGCAGTAAAAGTTCCACTACGAACCTACGAGTGATATCTAATACTAGTTCAAGTTTATTATACTTAAACCACCGAACAATAACGTGCACCAAGTTAATTATTCCATCATGAACTCGATATAATACTTCAAATTTTCTTACTACAAACTCAACTTGGTACCTGTTAAGTTCCCAATATACTCTAACTAACGTCTCTATTGATAATCATTAAATCCTGTTTGTTTAACAGGCAACGGCAATCTTCCCTCAATCAAAACATTAATCTATCACACAACAGACCCGAAAAGAGTTGGACAATCTTTAGCAATACACCAAAATAACAGTACAATGTCAATTTAAAATCCTACCAGTAATCTCTGCAATAGGTACAGCAACACCAAAAATTGGGACACAGCTTTAGGCACCAGAACCCGATTCACCGAACGAAACCATACCCAAAATTACACCAAGTCCCCATTCCGACTGGGGCGAAAGTCCAAATTCAAACACTACCGAATTCAACACACCCGAAGTAAACCGACGCGCCGCAAGAAGCTCACGAATGTTCTACCTGAACTTCAAACCCCGGTTCTGAATTAGAATCCGAATCTGAATGAATCAAGCCAGCCCACAAAATCCACACTTAAAAAAATGTCCCACCAATAATTGTTCTCCTAGTTTTCTCCCACGTTAAGTCTACATTCGGCCATCATGGCTTTTCCACCAATCCACGATCTGGTGTGGTCAACCCTCAAGAATGTGACTGTAACAACAATCAGCGTTTCCCATGACCCATAGAACAAAGACCGTCAGCTAGCGCGGCGAACGCTATCAGTTAACATAAACCAAGTTTCAATTTCATAGCTTAGATCCGTCCATGACAAAGGCACCCACAGAGAAAGTCCCAACGATAAATAAACTAGTCGCGAGATTTGCAAAACGGTTACCAAACATCCGCTGATAACTCGCGGTAAGCTGCAGCTGTGCCCGTTCGTACGATTCTTAATTATTAGAGTCAGGAATACTTATTACTAACAAATACCCAGCGCCTAATTTCCCATACTTTATAATAATCCGTAACCCGGGTGGTTACAGGTTCCTTATATCTATCTTTAATAGTTTTTGAATACAAAACGATATGTATTGTTTGTTCTCAATTAATGTAAATTGTATGAATTAATAAAGACATATTATTATTATTATTATTATTATTTAGACTTCATTTATAGGAATGTAACAACTTTGGAACAGCTGGAAATCAGAAAAATATTGAAAAGGTTTGTTAGAACTAAAATAATATATTTGGAATATCTAACTTAAATTAAAACTTTATTATGTTGTTCGAAATGCTGCCCGTTCTGCTCCAAACATTCTAAAACTCTTCACTGTACTTCTGTCATCGTCGTTCTTCGTATTTCTTGTCGCTGAAGTCCATTAAGGGAGGCTACTAATCTTTTATCTAATCTAATCTGTTATCTAATGGTGTTAAATCTGGTGAACTTGGTGCCCACCGCTAGGGTCCCCTATTTCCAACCACCTATCGTCAAACAACTGATTAAGTTGAATGGATACCACATGCGAATAATGTGCCGGTGCACCGTCCATTTGATAAAAGCAGTCGCGAAAAATATTGAGAGGAAGAGTTTCGCAAAGTGCTACAGAAATTCTTTGTGGAACAGTAATTTCATTTGTCTGTTTATCTACGTCTGCTGTTGGTGTGTTTTTGTACATTTTGTAGAGGATTTTTGATATCTTGCTTTTCTGTCTCTGAATTTTATTTATGTTTATTTTAATAGTGTCGCTCCATACGGATATCAGATAAATTGTGTTGGGTGTGTATAGACTAGGGATGAGTCGTTCGCGAACTAACCGTTCAAAATGAACGGGTCAAATGGTTGAACCGTTCGATCCGGTTCAACCCTGGCAAACTGACCCGTTCAGTAGGAGATCCGGTTCAGTAGTTCGTTCGTTTACGGTGTTTACGCTCTCGGCTAATTTCTGCTCAAAGCATAGACGGCTCAAAGCAGACCGGCGCGGAGCGGCGGCGTCTTTGATGCACCTGTTCATTTGTTTCCAGTGCCGCGTAAAGTACATAATATGTATATACATTATACATATATAAAATATTTTCGTTCGTTTATTTCTGGTTTGATTGATGCATAAAGATTCGTCAACATATTATGAATCTGCCCGAACATTTTCTTTGCGTTTTAAAATTGTTGGGATCCGTATATCTGCACTGTATTTGTTTTAAATATTTTTGGGATATTATATTGAATCGGGAGTTGATAATGAAGACCATTAATTTTAATAAATATAATTTATTAAACAAAATGAAAGTTTGAGAATATATAAGGAAAAATATAAAAAGCATAAAAAGCAGAATGAACGATATGAGATTTTTGCGGTAAAATTGAACGATTTGTTTATTTAACCATACAGAACTTATTGAAAAGTTTTGTATAAATTCCGTAAAATCAGCTTTCGAAAATCGCTAAAAGATCAAAATTAGATTTAATTAATTTAAATTATATATATGCAAATACCATTGACTTATTAGCCTTAGTAGCATTTTTATAGGATCTATTTGTTTTTGTTACTGAATGGAGGTAATTTCTATCAGCATAAATTACAAGAAAAACTAAGTTAAATCAGAAAATTCCAGTTCTGACAAAGAAAAACAATATTCGCAGGAGTTAGGCCGTCGCGCGTCGGTATATTCGTAAACGGGCCGCTGCGATGGTTGAACGAAGATACCAGCAATGCGCGCGTCGTGTTTCGTTCTTTTTGAACGGTTCAAATGTCTGAACCGTTTGGAGGTTTGATCCGACTCGCCAGTGGCAAAGTGAACGGGTCGCTCGAACGGGTCGGGTCTGCTCAAGGCATAAGATCGATAGACGGCTCAAGTCGGTCACAGGCCAGTTTTTTGCGACGGCCGACGCTGGCGCGGCGGAGTCTTTGATGCACGTGTGTTCGTTTGTTTCCAGTGCCGCGTAAAGTATAAAAAAATATTTTCGTTCGTTTATTTCTGGTTTGATTGAAGAATGAAGATTTGTCAACATATTATGGCTCTGCCCAAATATTTTCGTTGCCTTCTAAAATTTTTGAGATCCGTATATCTACAGTACACTGTAATTACTTTTAAATATTTTTGGAATATTATAATCGGCAGTAGATAATGTAAACCATTAGTTGCAATAAATATAATTTATTAAACAAAATAAAAGTTTTAAACTATATAAAGTAAAATAAATAGAAACAATAAAAAATAACTAAATATTCATTCATTGACTCAGCACTGGAACGTTATAATTTACTAAATAAAAATAAGATATGTAATATATAATACACATAATACAACATAATATATATGTTGCCAAACTCCTCTAATCTCAAAAAATATAAAATGCATATAGAAGTATAACTCATCACATTACCTATTGTAAATTGCTATTTAAAAATAGTAATTGTAGAATTTATTCTGTTTCGGCTTTCCGTTAGCGTAAGCCCTGCTTTTAAAAAATCCGCTCGCATGGCACTGACGTTGCTACAATGCATAGTCGTTCTAAACAAAGTTGGTAAAGACGCGGTAATAACATTTTGCGATCTCAAAAAATATAAAATGCATATAGAAGTATTATACCGTTCATTTTCAACGGTTCGTTAGATCCGTCTATTAACCTATATGAAATTCGTTCATTTTGAACGGTTCGGTCGCTCGGTCGGTCCATATGAAAGTCGTTCATTTTGAACGGGTCTGATTGAACGGGTCATTTTAGTGAGCCGGTTCGGCTGAACCGGCTCACTGAAATGACCGAGAATGCCCATCCCTAGTATAGACTGTTAGGATGTGTATGGAACTTTTAGGTATTCCGGTATTATGCCTTTTATTTTGTGTAAAGGTATTTCCCAGGTATTTGATTTCTCTTTTGTGCTGGATCTTCCTTCGATGTTCAATTGTATTTTTTCTTCTTTGTTGGAAAATATGAGATACTGTATCTACTTTTCATTTATAGTTATATAGTTGTTTTGTTCTAAACCATTCTTCTATAATTTCGACGTCGTAATTAATTTCCTGTAGTAGTTTTTGAGAGCTTCTCGCAGAGTACAAAATATATCTATCGTCAGCATACATATATCTACGGATTCTTTTATGTGGATCTGTGACTGGTCATTTGTGTGTGAGAGGAACATTGTCGGTGGTAGAATTCCTCCTTGGGGGGTACCATATTCGGAGTTTTTTTCATTACAAAATTGCCCTTGCGCTCGGTCGCATAGGTAAGTTTGGAGTAGCTTACTTACTTTTCTCCTTAAATATATTTCAATATAAATCACCATAGACACCAATGAATCGTTTTTATCAACAATAAGTGGTTTTGAGTACCCATGTTCACATAAAGCGTTATTGTCACTGCCATACTCGTTCACTCCAAATAAACCTAAATTAGCTTGGCAACTCGTAGTACGAAATTTGACACGATTATGGTGTGATTATGGTATAAATCATAATATAATCATAATATAAATAAAAAATTGATAATGAATAGAACCATATCAATTCAGTAACAAATTTACGTCTTATTGTACGTTAGCACTAGTACTTTACTAGTACATTAGTACTTTTGAAAGGTTTTCAGCGCTGTCAAGGTGGGTTTACGTTCAGTCCAATACTGGAAGTTACAGTTGTATGTATTTATTTACTATTATTTATTTACTGAGTCTAGTTTCTACCACTGTTCTTTCAGTTACCCACAAAATACTTTATGTGGCTCATTTCAATGTGTTTCCAACGCTGAACGAACAGTGGATTGACAGATCGCAACACTAACAAAATCGGCCACAGCGCCCGCTAAACTAATAATAACTTCCAAAATTACAATATTTTTGTTCTTGCCAGACACAATTTATGTCGGATAGCTACTATATTAGTTTTTCTGTTATTTTTACAGTAAGATCGAAGTACGGCCATCATGGAGAATTACATGACATCACTGTCTGACGACAACATTAAAATTTTGAGTGAATTCTATAAACCCCATATTCCATATGCGTCACATATAGTGAGTATGCTCAATACATACTTCCAATGGAAGAAGATGGACCCTAATCAGAACTATATGAAGTTCTTTGTCTTTGGCGATGATTGGAAGACGTCAGGAACGTTTGTAATGAAGGTTGGTAAAAAAGTTTGTCAAAGAATTTCGAAATGTTATTGAATGAATGTATTTCAGTTTGATGAATTTGATTTCGTTTTGTTCACAATGGATTCATCTGGGAACCATTTACTCGGCTTGCTGGCCAACTCAGACCTATTAAAAGTTCAACATAGGGCTCTTCTCTACGGTGTACGAAATGAACATTTGCCTCCCCTCGACATTGTTTTACATGAACAAGGTGCACAGGTCGATGTACGTGTGGAATGCATGTTTTATTGGATACCGAAGGAAAAGGCAATCAGTTACACCACAGAGTAAGTATAATAGGTACTTGATTTGAAAGTTAATTTAAAATTTATTGTTCCTTCTTCTTTTATTTCTTGATTAGCAGCTTTCATTTCGCAAATTCTTTTTTAAAAAGAGTCAATGTCCGGAGTTTTCTGGAATTCTATTGTTGTGGTAAAATTATCAATAAATGACTAATCTTGAGTTCAATTTTTTCTGTTTGTAGTCTGTTTGTAGACGTCCCTTTCCGAAAATAAGCCAGATTCCCACAAATACTGTAGCCCTTCTACCGTTTACTAAAGTGTTGTTAATAACTATTACGATTATTATATGTTGTAGGTGTCCAGATGATGTGTACATTGCGAATTTGGATACAAAGCATAGTCAGTTGATAGCTGATTGCTGGCCGCATAGATTTCGACGTGCTGGAGAATATGTCTCGTTGTTGATACAAACTGGCGGAGGAGTCGGTGTTTTTCTAAAGAATGGAAATAAACTCGTTTCGTGGGTACTAAGAAACTTCTGGGGGACGTTAGTCATTTTGGAAACCCTTCCCGAATATAAACGCAAAGGATACGCTACATTAGTCACTAAGGAACTCTCAAGGCGAATTGCAGAAGATGGAAATAACCCGCTTTGTACAATTGTAGTTGGAAACACAACATCAGAAACTATGTTTAAGAAATTAGGATTTGATCATGCGGGGAACTGCACTTTTGTTGTATTAAATGAAAAGAATTCGTGAGGTTAAAAGAATGTGAATAAAGTAATACTTTTAATATTCGACGTATTATGTCGCACTTCGTTTGTTATACATACTTAAAGGGTGGGCCGATTTTTTTAAATTTTCAAATTCGGGTGCTTAATCTTATCCTACAAATATCAGTTGGCGTACTTCTGTTAATATTTTTGTTCGATTTGCTCATATATTGAACTTGATACATACAAGTTTCTCATCTGAAGATAAACTAGTACTAGAAAGGTTCCTAATAGGTACTTCCTATTGACACAAGCAGCTGTCCGTCAAGAAGTACGCCAACTGATACTTGTAGGATAAGATTAAAGCCGACTTTGGCGATAAAGTGGAAAAGTCTAGAGTTTAACTTTATCTCATGATAAAGGCGCCTTTATTTTTAAAATTGTTTTATGAAACTGATTTCAAAGTCACGTCAACTTTATGTATTAAAGCTACTTCAAATTTATTATGAAACCGCCCAAATTTTTTTAATTACTCTCTTACTTAATCGATTTTCACGATTAATTTTAAATAGCTTTGGGGAGCTAGGCAACATACAAACTACATTACTTTGTTTCTGACGTTTCGGGTTTATATTATGTCGACTTAATTATAGCTGAGCAAATGTTCAGTCTGTGAAAGAACACGAACATTTTAGAATTAATAGTGTTAATATGTTAAGTTAAATGTTATAGCCGTTTTACACTACACTATTAACCGCTCAAGAAGTTAAATGAGAAACGGTTTAATATATTAAGCAAGTATTTAGTTCATTTTAATTTGTTTGTGGGTGACACTACACAATTTGTTGAAAAATTAGATACTTTGGAGTTTGCAGCATGCGTGTACGCAATAAATTCGAAACTGTCCTCTAATTGTGGCAAGTGGCACCCACGGTAAACCACACAGAAACAGGTTTACCGGGGTGGCAATAGTGCTGTCCTATTTAATCAAATATGGAAAATAGAATTTTTATGTGCCAGAGGAAATGTTCATATTTTGTAAGCTCCTAGTATCAAATGTATGTTATTGGTAGGTAATATTGGTTGAGACGTAGCAAGTTACTACGTAGCAACTACGTTAACGTCTTTCGTTAACCACCTTGTTAACGACTTTAATAAAATTTCGTATTCTATATCGAAAAATTAACCACTTGTTAAGAATAATGCGTTTAACAACAGTGGTTAACTGTTGATTGTCATGCCGGTCTTCAATGTTGCGTCACGAAATTATGTTAGCAAATCTCAGATTTGGGTTCAGCACCCCCCCCCCCCCAAATACCTTTTGACATATAGAATGGAAGACATAAAAACTCCTGGTAAAAACTCAATTTGACTGGATTAAATATAAATGTACTTAAATTAATAGTTTCAGAACTGCTTCGTAACCGGTACACCGATTAAGCAATTTTAAGGTGAAGAAGCGGACATGTTCTGTGTTATTATTAAGTAATAAAGAACTATTCAATTTGTTGCACATTTTCTGGGACAGTTTGTATATTCCAGAATAAACGGCTCAAAATAGTAAATATCGCTTAAGGGGGAGGTCCAACAGCTGATCGACAGAGACTTGGCTGTTTTTGATAATTTTAGAAAAATCAGTCGAGAATTGGTCTTTGCGTGGGGATGTCGACGTTTTCGCTAAAGCTACTTTGGAACAAGATAGACTTCGCCGACGTGCGGTCAACATTATATGATCTAACGTCTTTAACGCTGTTTCAATTTATTTTTGCACACGTAAGCAGGCTGTCTAGTGATTTTACAACGCTAGCCAACATAACATGGTAACTTTAAAAATTACTGTGATAAATTGTTGACATAACCGTGACATAACCTATGTGGAGAATGTGAGATATTTATCATATAGTTATATTTGATTTATATGATAAATACTTCAACATTTGTCTACGGTTTATGAAGTGATATCAGCAAAAACACACGTACTATGAATACACGCCCACGTACTATGAATATGTGGAATATTTGAAAGTGAATTGAGATTATGTGCCCATATACATTTATACGTCCTAAAAACAAACCCCGTACCAATAACTTTGGTCACAGATTACTTACTCCTGGTACGATAGATTATGCACTCATTTCTCAGCCGATAATAATATGCCTAGCTACTGAAAAAGACAAATATACATATCGACCCATGCAACGAAGACTATCGTAACTAACAAACTAAATGTAGTTAATATAGTCTTTGTTGCATGGGTCGATATTCCATACGTATGTACATCATCTGATGACGTATAAGAAAAACAAAACACTTAATAAAATATTCTTTATTTACCAATTTGTAATTCATATATTATTTATAAAAGACAATTAGACAACATAAGCTTTATAATATTATATAGCTTTATTAATATTATATTATAATATCAAAATCACAAAAATGTGGATCCTCGCTATCATCAGACCACACGCATACGGGTCATAATACTTGTTCGGTTCTTCGGGGCTAATTGCAATACTATCTGCGGTTTGTTGTCTTAAACGTAATTCTCCATACATTTTGCACTTGAGAAGAAAAACATCTGGAGTCAGTGGTTGACAAGTCGACTATGTCCCATTATACATTCTTCATATAATAATGTTATAGACGTCTTCCAGTCATATTACCAAAAAATTTGATAAAAAATCGGTAATCTTCAGCATACCTCGATAATTTTATAGTCAGTTCATGGAACTTATGAAAATTAGTAATCACATCTCTTGTCTAGAAATCCTCTTCGATCAACAAAATAGTACGTAAGGATTTTGATTCCTCTTAATGTGATTTGAATCCAATTACAAAACCCGCAATGATCTTCTGCATCATACCATACTTGGAGCTTGAATTCTCTGGTAGTTGAATTGATAAAACAGCACTGTTTATTTGTATATTCTGCTAATTAACCTAGCAATTGACATGGAAATTTTAATAAAATAATAGTAACTTCTTTAGGCACAAACCTGATTGATGTATGATATAATAGTAGAATTTTTATGTAATCTCCTAATTTCGATTAGAATACTTCTTTGTGCAGTGTTCCCAAGTTTTCTACATTTTCAGATTATATCTGATTTGTAGGTTAGAACTCTCGAAATCTGTCCCAGTAATCGTGCAGTAAATATAAATGTGAATTTTAGCGAGTTACAGCCTTTTTTTGTGGTATATGGTAGATAGAGATAGACCCATTACTATCTTCGTCTAATGACGTCTAGCTCTCGACAACATCGTAGATGGCCACTCTGTCCAGCCTCGAAAATTGATGGAAAAATTGGAAAAATACGACGCCGATTTTTCAAAGGTGCGGCGTAAAGTGAAACAACGGCGGACTTGACACAAAAAACAAAATTGAATTGTTATTCCTGAAATCACGACATCCAATTATACGTCTAATTTGATCAGGAATTGTTTAAAATGGGGCATGGGTATAATAAATATCGAGCAAGTCCGACCAAAAAGAGTTAATTTAGATTGTTGTAATCTCATAAGATGCTATCATTATTCAATAATGAACCCACACGAGCACTAAACAGTTTGAATAATTGGACCAATAGGGGCCTACCAGAACAGTCCTGAAGTTAGGCTGAACCAGCCTCTTAAGGTGGTGACCTAAGGGTGGTCGTCGAACCTCAAACACAAGTCATGAGTACTTCAATGCCGCTTGTGAGCAAACTCTAGAATTTTAAATAATAAGTACATCCTTCAAGGATTACTTTGAGACCCTTTTTAAACCTCCAGATTACAGGGTTACGTCGCAATATATACGCAAATTTTGCAAAAATCACGCATTTTTGGGGTTTTGACCTCGTTTAACTCAAAAATGTGACGTGATGGAACCCTCTTTCCCATGACAAATATACTACTTCGAAATAAATGATAACGGTTCATGTTAAAAAGTCTTGTCACACAGTGTTATTCAAATACCTGATTTCAATCGCGAATTATACATCACTACTATATATTTGCCAATATCCGCTGTCTCTGTCTAACATTTGCTTATCACGTTGTATGCGTTGCGAGTTCAGCGCTCGAAACCAGTTTTTCTCTATTTTGGCGAGTCCGTGCAAATGCATTTGTGAACCACGTTCTGATTTGAAACTATCGCGTATTTACAAACGTAGCGTTTCTTCGTGGTCATGTTTCAGTATTTCCCGTGTTTGATGTGATAATTGTAGTGAACTTTATAGCGATTATTATTTAGACTATTTGTGGTGTTCCCTGTGATAATTTTGAAGGCCCTGCGCTGAAGTATAAACCAGGAAATTAGCTGTAATTAAGGTAGGATTAATTGTTCTGCACGTTTGCGTTTGCTCTACCTTGTTTGTACTGCATTTCTGATTCATTTCGGTGTTGATACAACCCCCACGAAGGGGTTGTTGGTACAACTAACCTATCCCATAAATCGGACATATTTCACTAGTTGTTTACGGGATAGGTGAGTTCTACCAACAACCCCTTTGTGGGGAATGTTACAACAGCAGCTTGTCAGGTGTGCAGGAAAATACTAAAAAATATTAAAAAGAAAAATACTACACATCGCACAGTGGTTGATATACTCAATCTAGACGCTCAAAACTATGTATTTTGTTATATTTAGGTCCACAGATGATAGCTGCACAGTTAAATCGCGTAAAATAAATTATTCTTATTGTTATTCTTAGTCTTCTGCGACTTCGCGTCGTAGTGCATTTCTGAATTGTGAGGTTAGGTTATTCGGATAACCACAAGTATCAATTGAAGGGGTTCATTAATACGACAACTGCTTAAATTCTAGTAGTTGTGGTTAAAAGTTTTAATGGTTTTCCCGCTTATTGGATACTAATTTAATTCTTTAACAATGATCATTTAATTTAACTGTGGTAATCTTCCCACTGTACAATTAACAAATTTAACAAACCTGTTTTAATAGTCGACGAATTGTAACAAAATTGTACTTGACTATAACATTATATTTTTACTTGCATAGATATACATCCTAGGTAAAGCTAAAGGAAGTATTCCCTAAGTTCCTTCTGGCAATTGTTAGGTAACCTCTAAAATAAAAATATAAGTTAAATCAAAATACCTATCATACTTATTTAGTGGTAAAAACAAAATTAATCACCTTTCATGTAAATCTTCTATATTTCATTTACCACTTGTTACCATTTACGATACATATACCATAAACCAAACAATTCTTTTTATTTTAAGGTTAAAGACTTGAAGAGTGTTTAGCAACACGTCCCGGTCGCTATCGGTTGCTACGTAGTTCGTAGCCACTGAGTTCGCCACTCAAATGGTGGCAAACTATTTATTTAATCACTGGATATGTTACAGAATACCATTTTAAATTTTAACAACGTTGCTAAGAAATTTAATCACTTGCTACGTAACAACTGCGTTACAGAATTGGCCTGATTATATATAATAGTATATTATAATACAAGTTTTATAAGACAAAAATTGGCGCACGAGTTGTTTTGGGCACGACGAGCGTAGCGAGGAGTGCCCAAATGGAACGAGTGCGCCAATACGTCTTATAAAACGAGTGTTATATACAATTTTTTCTACTTTGCGACATTAAATTTACATAAATTTCGAAAATTGCGGTTGACATCTGACAATCTAGAGTAGTTTCATATTCAACAGTTGTAGTTGTGGTAAAATTCACAAATATGATTGACGCGAGCCAATAGCGATTGAGATGTCAGCCTTGTTTGACACTTGACGTCAATATCATCAATCTTGGAAAACTAAAAGTTACTAAAAGTTTGTGATCTAGTGTTTTCATAACGACACTGAAAGCGGTTTCGTTATGAGTTTATAACGAACGCAAAGTAGAAAAATCTTTATAATAGACAATTATTGTTCTATTATTTATTGATTTGTCCGTGTGTAGTGCATTTTATTTATCGCCGCTGCATCGACACGGCGGTAAAAGATTCGCGCACCGTCAAAGTCTGATTACTATAGCTTTTTTTGCATAATAAATCATAATTATATAATATTTATAGAACAAAATTGAAAACAAACCCGTTTGGGTGGAACATCAGGCCGAAAAGTGGAAATCTGTCAAATAACGGTGGGAATACAGACGACGGTGTCATACAGTTAGGATGTGACAACACTGGGTGGCAAGGGTAGCTAGGCAACAGCGGTCACTGCACAGGTTCACCGTCAGACCTATATAGAACATAGAGATATATGTAGGTTATGTTTATCGAACACTAACACCAAGCCATACTATTAAAAATGATTACTTTGTGCTAATATCACGGTCCACACGGTCTGCTCACTTCGAGTCTCAAATTCGTTCATTTCTGCGCATGACGTCACTGCGAGGAGGATGTTGACACGGACACCTAGGCAACGCAATGACGTCAGCGCATAAATGTCATTACAACCGTGACAACAACAATTGGCTACTCAGGCAGCCATAAAAATTAACGCCATATTAACGGTACTTCCGCTTCGTTCTCGCGCTAACGTCACTTGTGGGCGGGGCCGATGCGCGTCAGCAGACCGTATTGGACCGTGGCTAATATATCGTATCAAAATAACGTAAAAAGACAAAAAAAACACTACTTCCCTCCTGCTACTTGCTACCTGCTACTTCGCTCCTTGTACGTACCGAAAACTGCCAAGGTTATGTATTCCATTTCATTTCAGTCAGTTTTGTTTTGTTGTGGATATATGATGAACATGCGGTACGAATTATACGGACACACGCAATGCGCATGACACGTCCAAAAAATTGAGTAGATATGGAACAGGAGAAACAATTTCAAACACTAGAAGTATTTAACATAATTTTTCTGTGACACTACGCAATTTTTGAGTGCTTCAAGTTTTGAGAAACTTCTTACGCGGTTAATAGCGTAGTGTAAAACGGCTATTAAGTCCATAAACTGATCATGGGCCTGACAATTTCGCTCGGCGGCCTTGCTTTATAGACATTCTCTTATCCTAACGAATTCTTATCATTTAATACAACGAAAGTGCAATGGGGTATTCCGGTCATGTCAAAATTTAAGCAGATATTCGGTTTAACCTATTGTACAATTTATGAGGATTCATAAAGTTAAGCTATGAGCTTTTTTATTTAGTTTTTCTAAGAGATAATTGCAATTAAAAGTGCATTTCGTTTGAATTCACCGACCACCCTCGGAAATACACGATGATTACCGATCCCTAGTAGCGGTGGCAACAGCGGACAGCTCTCGAACAGCTGATCGGCCAAGTTGCCGGTTGGCGACCCTGTTGTTTGACAAGGAATAAAGGTAACTTTTTTGAGAGATGATTTGATCATTGAAACTTGAAGCCAAACATCTCTCATCTCGCTAGTCGGCAATGTAAAGAAAATCTTATCAGGAGTTACTGTTCTACTGCTGTTACAGCCCGGCACAGAACAATGTCGGCGTTGGAGTTTATACATTTTGAACAAGTGTTTGATATAAACTCAATAACCAAAGCAGGTGTCAACAGACGAGCGATTCTAAACGTTAACACAACAGAAGACAAAAATTTACTACGTGCACCCTAGATATAGCAACGTTGTCAAGTCGCTCACTTCAAGCGGTCTTTGTGACGTCACAAAGACCAATCCTAATTCAAACTTCAAACGACGATTTCTCTTAATTTAAAACAATGTTTGATATTTTACTTGTGAAATAGCAAACAGTAGCACCCATACTTTGTAAAAAATGACAATTTCATAAACACCGCAATACCCTATTCCGCGCATATTCAAATCCTAATTTCTTAAACATGGTTTCTGGTGATTTGTTTCCAACTACAAATTTACAAAGCGGGTTGTTTCCATCTTTTGCAATTTGCCTTGACATCCTTGTATTCGGGAAGCGTGTCGTGAATGGCTAACGTCCCCCAATAAGTTCTTAAAACCCACGAAACAAATTTATTTCCATTCTTTAGAATAATTCCGCCACCACCGCCAGTTTGTAGGCGCCTTTTTTTGTTTCAGACATTTCGGCGTTATTTGTCGATATAATGAAACAAGTTAAAACAAGATAATCAGATTTTTTTTAAAATCACCTTAAAGTGAGTAGTATTACACATTTAATACACACACATGTTAGCCGAAGGACATTCACAATGAACAATTTCGCATACAAATTGACTAATACCTTTTTTAAACTGTTTTCTTATTTCTAATTAAAAATACATACAGGTTTGTTGGATGATTGGATAATACTGCGTTTTTCTTGTGACATTTTGATAAAATGATCAATTGAAGCCACGAAACAAAATATTGTAATCTATAACGTACCATATCGTTGGATATTGTAACAGTAAATGTTGAGTCTGTGAAGGAACACGAAAATTTTAGAAGTATCTAGTGTTAATATGTTAATAAGTTAACTGTAAAGTCCATAGACTTATCATGGGGCCGACAATTTCTCTCGGCGACCTTGCTTAGTTCCCACACTCTTATCCTCACGAATTCTTATCATTGAATACAACATAAGTACAATTCTCCGCGTATTCAAATCCTAATTTCTTAAACATATTTTCAGATGCTGTATTTTCAACTACAATTGTACAAAGCGGGTTGTTTCCATCTTCGGCAATTCGCCTGGATAGTTCTTTAGTGACTAATGTAGCGTATCCTCTGCGTTTGTATTCTGGAAGCGTTTCCAAAACCGATAACGTCCCCCAGTGATTTCTTAAAACCCACGAAACAAGTTTATTTCCATTCTTAAGGAAAATACCTACTCCTCCGCCAGTTTCTATCAACAACGAGATATATTCTCCAGCACGTCGAAAAGTATGCGGCCAGCAATCAGCTATCAATTGACTATGGTTTGTGTCCAAGTTCGCCATGTACACATCATCTGGACACCTACAACATAAATTAATCGTAAGAGAAATTGTCAGGCCCCATAAAAAGTAAATCACGCATAGCATATGAATCATACAAAATACTATATAATAATAAAATAACAAGAACACAATATAAAAGACAATAACAAAATACTACATAATAATTGAAATATTTTGCTTCTTGCGCCAACTGATTTGAGCTGAACACGAATCGACTATCAAACGGTTTCTAGTATGTGAGGTTTTTATACAGGCTGAATTGACCTGCAAGTAGGTCTCATGACAAAACTTCGTATTATTATCCTGGAAATTAAGTCACATGTGTTCTTGAGGCATCGGCTACAGTTCTTTAGGTGTAAAAGAAATGTGAAGAAATAGCTTATTCACATTCCATTTACAAAACCAAAATTATCGTAATTTTCAATTGGAGTTGGCTCGAAAATTTTCGTATGTATCGCGGTATAATTGTTATGTTGCCATTAACACTCGAAAATCTATCATAATTAATATTCAAAGTAGGGGTTGCCATTAAAAAATATATGAATGACATTATAAGTAAAAAAACAATTAAAGGTTAGACATTGAATTTTACATATGGTATGGTATGGTAGAGTTGGGTCGTTTGGCCTCTGTGCCTTTCGATATGCTTTGACCTGAAAGATCTTTTGTATTTCCCTCATACATTAGAGTCTTTCGATTGTGAGCCTTTTCACAAAGCCAGTAATTGCTCGAGGAGTAAGTTGTGTCAGCTGACTTGAATAATAAGGATCACCGCCCCATAGGGGTCGGCTCGCTGACCCAGTTTTTGCCATACAACATCCAGTATACACCACCTAGGAAACGTGTCTGCCCCTGAGAGTCCGTCTCCAGTTGAAAGAGGCCATGGCTGGCATTTGAATTCCACTAAGTAAGTTGTTCATTCGCTGCACCACTGGTGCCATCACTCGCAGGCTCCCACGATACAATTTAAAGACCTCGATCTGTACAGACCAGCCTCGATCTGTACAGACCAGCCCTCCTTCCCCTCGGTACTCGTGTTAGTCGGGCTTCCCCGACACTGTTGGACGAGTCGCCGGCGAGGCCGCTTATGCGAACCTCTACTCAACATCTGTACGCACCGTAGGGCGGCCATTGACCCAGAGCTAGGTACTCTGGTATAGGGTAGCCCCCGGTGGTTCTAGGGGCGTGCACCGAAGAGTTAGCGCATCCCACAGCCTTGAATTTCTCCAAGTACTCGTGTCGGAATCCTTCCGGAATCCACGTTTGACGAGTCACTGCCCGGAACGCTTACGCGTTATCCGTATATCCGTATCCATCGAGGTTAGAAAGGTTACCCTTTCATCGGAGGATGGGTGCACCGTCAAGCACGCTTACGCAGAGAACTCTACTACATGTCATCTCTCTCAGCGGCGTCGCATTACCCACAGATGTGGGATAGGATGGCTCTACATCGAGAAGGGTATAGACGTCATGTGGGCTATAGCGTCTATCCGCACTTGCCTTAATCCCTATTCGGATATACTAGATATCAGATCGTTAAGTACTCATGTCGGCACAACTTCCGAAGGCCCCGTTTGATGAGTCACCGGCGAGCTCCAGATACCTGGAATCCCTTCCTCACATCTATTACTGTCTTGGTTGCCGTTACTGACTAGGTCAACCAGAAACCTGGAATTGGCTGGACTTTAAACAAAGCAGTTTTAAGGCGCGGCCTCGTGCGGTCTGCCAGCCGGCCGAAACATGTCAGCTGACTGTGCTGGTTCCATGATGGCGGCTCCCAACTGGTATTGTCTTGTGCGCATTAGAGCGTCACATTCGCACCGCTGTCTCGGGAGACCCCCGCAGAATCTACTGTCTGCGTTGTTTGCCCGTCCAATCTTTGTGGGATGATATTTCAGTGGACAATGTCCGGTAAGGAGACCTGTAATCAGTCGAAGGTGTGCTTTTTGTTATAACTGGAGATATTGTCTGGCCTTGGAGGCGGAGAAGGTTATGGTAGCCTTAGCTTGTCCCATGCCAGGTGATGTTTCCCAGTAAGCTCGTTTAGCTTTATTACACCAGTTTTATATCATCTTCCTGAAGTGGCTCTTTGTGATACCGCAACAGGGTTCAGGTCCGTAAAAGGGAGTCTTAGAGCCTTCTCTGGCTAAGATGTCTGCTTGTTCGTTGCCTTCGATCCCTGAATGTCCTGCAACCCACATCAGTGAAACCTTGTTCTCTTTTACAAGTTTTTCCAGGGAAATTTTGCAGTCCCATCAGGCAGTTTTGGATTTGTGGGATTTTGATTGCAGTGCTTTCAATGTCGCCTGACTGTCTGACCATATGGAGATGTTTGTCCTTTGTAAGTGTTTATGGGAACATTCCTAGGCACAAGTCATTTTACATAACGCATGACATTTAAACATAAACGTTTTATTTGTAATTAAATTTTAACCAACATTTTAGTTTGATTATTTTGCGTGGACAGTATACATTATACAATAACATAACGAGTATTTCCGTACAAAAATTATACTCCAAAAAGAATATCACAGAAAAATGTGTGAACATTATCCGTAGGCCCTCAGGTATAAATTTGCCCAGAACGATATAAAGGAACCATAACCAGCATAAAGTGCAGCTGGTGATGCATTCAATGTAAACACAGTTATAGGACAAGCCAGGCCCCATGGTCGGGCTTATATCAATGCCGGGCCCCTGAGAAAAGTCTCAGAAGTCACCGAAGTTACATCTAAAGAAGTAATTATCTAAAGGAAGTGCCATTATACAAACTGTCTGTACAAACATTATACAAACATGGTTAACGTGGTTAGCCTCGCCACCATTGACAAACGCATTTAAAATTTTATATGAAATGGAATTTATGAGATGTAGATAAAACGTCGTATTTGAATCGCACATATCGGATATAAATCACTCGCATGTACACTTCATGCTCGCGATTTATATCCTTAATCATATACTGCCGTCCAAAGGTAAAACGCCGTATCTACATAAAAAATTTTTTTCAGTTTCAAGGCAAAAATCCTTTTTTACATTTTAAAGTATTTACCCTAGCTTATCATATTAACTGAATATTTATACGTAAAACACGGCAATTTGTTTTTACTAATAAGTTTAAATTTAAGAGAAACAGGCTAATGTATCCATCGATATGATTCTTGTAGATACGGCACTTTACCATTGGTCGGCAGTATACTATTACTTACTCTATGGTGTAATTGATTGCCTTTTCCTTTGGTATCCAATAAAATTTGTTTTCTTTTCGTATATCCACATGCACACCCTGTTCGTGTAAAACGAAATCGAGGGGAGGCAAATGTTCATTTCGTACAGCATACAGTACAACTCTATGTTTAACTTTTAAGAGACCGGAGTTAGCCAGCAGACTTAATAAATGGTTCCCAGATTGATCCATTGTGAACAAAACCAAATCAAATTCACTAAACTGAAATTATTAACATTAATTATTCACAAACTCTTGGAAATTATTTAAACAATTTCTTTACCAACCTTCATTACAAATGTTCCTGACGTCTTCCAATCATCGCCAAAAACAAAGAACTTCATATAGTCCTGATTCGGGTTCGTCTTCTTCCATTTGAAGTATGTATTGAACATGCTGACTATATGTGAGGCATATGGAATATGGGGTTTGTAGAATTCACTCAATACTTGTACGTCATCATCAGACAGCGTTTTTACGTAGTTCTTCATGATTGCAGTAATTGGGTCGTCCTGCAAATGAAAATTCAACAGGCCTGACGTTGTCGACTTTGAGGTAGACTGATAATAGCGTACATATTATATACTGGTTAAAGAGATAACAATTTACGTGATGCAGGAATTTAGTTAGTCTCGAAACTAGGAAATAAAAGATTTTTGTGTGTGTTCATTCATGTTCTATTTATAAGACTTAAATTTATTACTGCATTAACCTTTGTTTGTTCGTTATCAGTGTTCTTTGTTTGTTATTTTTGGTATAATTTATATATACGGTTTATTGGTGAGTAAACGTATTCCTTTTAACACGTTTTAGTAGAGGTCATTGGTAAGTTATTTCACCTCAAATATTAACAGTTTACGAGATATTTTAATTCCTATGATTTTTGAAGAAAACGCTACCCATGAAGGCTACCCACAACAGGACACACCAAAAAAAAATAATATTTTCGATGTTTTTTTTCTGTGTCAATGGTGTCTTTAAGTCGTAACAATTGTTGATAAATTAAATTTCCTCTAAAAAATCATCTACAAATGAATAATGGTCTCAATACTTAGAATTATTTAATATAAAATAAATTAAAAATTTGAACAATTCTTAATTGCTATTGATTCATTATTCTGACCATTTATATTAGATACCATATACTAATATATGACATGGTAATACGATTGTCCATAACCAAAAATTAAGTATTTGCATAATTATTAATTTATTATTTTGTATAAAGTATTGCGGTATAAATCAAATATTATAGTGCATATCCATGCAGAGCTAGTGAAAATTACAAGTAAATAATTGTCCAATCGTAAAAAAATAAAGAAAACCCCATTTTTTTTGTTTTAAACAAGCTATCGAAATTTGGTAACATTTCCTTTTTCAAATAAAACACTGTATAATTTTAAATTAAAAATAATAAATAAATAATGTTAATTAAAAATACTGAACTTTGAAACACATACATACAGATTTATTTCTATTTCCTGTTTAGACATTTAATTTAATTCTGTTTACTTGTTCTGTTATTTTTCATCCGTTTAGTTAAAATAAAAGTTTATGAGTTTTGATTAATTGCTTATAACTCAAAAATGATGTTTTGTATAAAAATTGACTCCTTCAAAAAATTCTTGGAATTAATCCGGAATTAAAATGGAATTAAAAAATGGAAAAATTGTGTTCTATTAGAAAAAGGAAAGGTTGCCAGTTTCCATAATAAAATAAGCACTCTGTAGATTAAAAATATATTTAGACGATAGCTTGTTTAAAATCAAACCGCTTTTGCTTGATTTTGTTTTGAAAATGTTTACGGTTGGACAATTATTTAGGTGCTCCGGTAATTGTAACCTACCCTGTATACTGGTATGTAATAACGATATTATGAATCAATAACTTAGTAATTGCCCTATGTAGATCGCAGTCGTAATTGCGATTGTCAAGAAAGATAAAACAAGAATGACTGTTGAATGTCTGTCGACAGTGATTAAATATTTCTTTTCGCCAATGTACGTGAAGCACCTGTGCGACATTCCCCAATAATGAGGGTAAAATAATACCTACTTACCAGGTAGTCAGCCGGTCCAAGGAATCAAAGAACTGTACCAAAACGATACAATAGATTCAGACATAATAGAAAGATAAGACTGATAATACTGGAATAACTTGAAACTGATAAGACTTATTTGAGAGAGATAAATAATATATTCTTTAGTTTTAATTAATTAATTTAAAAAATAGTATGAAAGTCGAATTCAGCAAATTCGGCCATATTATCTAAATAATGACTTCAATTAATACAGTACCACTTACGTACATAAATATTTGTCAGTTTGACTTTTTGTTTGACATTCAGCACATGCTATGTGATTGGTTCAAAGTGTTCGTCAGTAATTTACCGGCAGGTTCATTCGATCGCTAAATAAATTCGATCGTTAAGCGTGTTTATCCGGTCAGTAACGTTAACGACAGGTGAATAGACACATTTTTACCATTTATCCTGTCGTTTAGATGACGAACAGTTTCACGATAGGTGAATATATCGGCCCTAAATAATTATTCCATTCGTTACACGCTTTTCGGACTGCATTGGTGCTCGACCGGCTGTTTCGATGTCAGAAATCACATCCCTTTCGTAAAAAACACCTTCGGGTACACACAAAAAATGCTTTGATACGCGTCGAAAAACCGACAATAAATGGATCGATGCGAGCGGCTACAATAGAAGGCGCACCAGAGCGAGCCCCTCGCCGAACGCGTGATTTTTATTCGTCTATCTGCATCCGTAGATACTTCTACCAATTCGAATGTTAGCGGATGTGGGTGAATGTGGCCGAATGTGACGTCCACACTCTCCCGATTCGCGGTCTCTCGCTATGTCTCGCCAAGAAATAACGAGACTCTGGAAGACGTATTAATAAAACGCGTTCTAATTTTCGAGAAAGAGATAATAATAATTGGGCGAGTAATAGTCTCCTACAGTTAACTTGATCGACAGACACGAAACAGAATGTTGTTCCTAGTCTTCCAACTCCTAACATTCCTAAATGGTAATTCTTGTCTTAGTCCCACACCTACCTACGACAAGCTGTGCGCCTGCACACGTGTTCGTATCAAAACTATTATTTTGACACAATTGTTTCCGTTTCCCTTATTCGTTTTTATAACAATTATAATTATCCAGCACATTTGTTCGCGGACCACCGGTTCGCGACCGCTGCTCTTGACAACTTCGTACCTTTGAAAACTGTAATTGAATTTTAATTTGCAGTCAGACCCAAGTACTGCCATCATGAAGAACTACGTGAAAAAAACTGTTTGATGACGATATTAAAGTCAACTGAATTCTATAAACCACCTATTTTAAATATATTCCACAAACAACCCGAATCAGGACTGTAGGAAGTTCTTTGCTTTTGGCGATGATTGGAAGACGCCACACACAGAAAAGTGATTATTTGGAACGAGAAAACATAATTTTTTGAATTTATTTACTAGATTCAAATGCATATTTACTTGGATGTAGAAAGTTAGGTATATACAAGAAATGCCACATACTATAAGTACAATAATTTCTCAGATAAATGCTGTCAACAAATATACTCTTTCTTTATAAGAACCAATATTGTATTGAAAGAAGTATTGAATTTTTCGTCCCAAAAATGTTAATTTCTCCAACGAAGTAATAGTAAATGCATCCAAGTGCGTAGTTACTTGATCCAAGAAAATATAAGACATTTAATATAAATAAGTATTGTTTACTGAATAAAAACCCACCAATTATTTGACTGAAGTGATTCTCACTTCTTTCAAGTAATCCCTTTCTCTGGAATACCACGCGCGGGCGCGTGGTACTGGCGCCATAGAGGCCGGTAAAGGAAATACCCGTAGGGGACGTGCCTTGTGATTTATTGGGGATGTGTATTGTGATTTATAGTGTATAATAAATGTTTCAACACGGAATAGTTTGATGTAACTCACGCAACAGTTTAGAACGAGTAAGTAAATACAACATACCTATCTTGTTTATTAGCAATAGAAAACGTATTTGTGCCAAATATTTAAAATTCTTACATGAAGTAGCTAAAAATATTTACCGGGAATAAAAATATACACTTCATTGAAGACTGTTTACTTACTTCACCACAGTAACCACTTTCTTAAATCTAGTAATTATTCCAAGAAATAAAATTTCTTGGTTGAAGTCAATAATCTCTCGCGTATACGAACCTACCAACTACTTCAGCCAAGTAATTCTTTCTTCGTTCGAGAGATCACTTTTCTGTGTGAGGAACAGTTTCTATAATGGTTGGTAAAGACAAGTTTTTCAAAGAATTTCAAAGCGATACAGAATAATGAGGAATTTGGTTTTAGTATTAAAAAGTTAAAAATATAAAAGTTTATTAAAAGTTTCATTTCAGTTTAAAAACTATTTTTTGACATTTTGAGCACGTTTTAATAACCTTATTTTTTTATTATTAGTACATCTAATATACAGAGTGTCCATTAATAGCCTTAAGAAATCAAAATATACGTTTCTTCCATATACGAAAGATGTTGATAATTATTCGCTCTACAACCAGAAAATGACTTGCACTGGGCTATTATCAACTATTTCAGAAATATTGCAGAATATGCAAAAACGGGCATTTTTCAAAAAATTATTCTGAGGTAACTAACAGGGATAAGGAAACAATTGAACTCGTTTTGGATAGTGAAAATATCACACTTCGATAGTTATTGCTAATTTGAGATTCTTGTATGATTCATTTGGAGTAAATGGAGGTTTGGTTTATGTCAAATCACTTTAGAATATTAAATTGAATACCCTGTATATCTTGCAATACTTGAAAGGTCAGTATACCAGCTTTCCGGAAATGCCTAACTCGGTAGGTCTATCGTCAAAGCGTTGAACCACCATTAACAATTTAATGTCTTTGATAAATGTTATTTAAACAATGTTATAGTGGTACATAATTGTATGATTAAACGAACTTACCTTAGTGAAGTTCTATCATAATTATATGACCGTCCTTCTAGTACATGATTAATCTGTAGTTTCTCCATTTCACACTACTAAGCAACGTATATTCTAAGCCATGGTAAGAAATAAATGTCCAGTATGACAGGTGTGGGTACGCCGGCCTTGGTATATATATATATGATATTCTTTTTTTTTCACGTGCTATATCAAGTCCGATTTTTATTAGCTCTCTCCCAGAGTTTAAAAATTCAGCCATGAGAGCATCATGGGACCAATAAGCCCTGCTTATTGTCTCGCTAGGATGTTTCGGAAGATGGAACATAAATATTATGTTCACATACCGGAGACCGCAGCCGCAACAAGACGAACATACACAAAGACGCCATGAATCAAGTCCCACATCAACTGGAACATCTCCAAGAGTGGGATCTTCAATGGCTACTTGCGATTGCCCTAATGTTACCAGTTTTTCCCCTTTTGACTCCCTTACCGTTCTGCTTCTTCAGAATCTTAACCTATTCCAGATGGCTTTAGTGTTAATGATTTTGATTGATCTGGTATATAGTAATTCTTTACCTTGGGAGAAAATCAATATCACAAATATACGTTTGTGTAATTCAAAATTTCGGAATACTATTACTATAATCTGCTGCATGAAAAGAAGTATTGTTGAATTTTGTCGAACCATCTGGATATTTAAAATAATTTATGAATTATTGTGCATAAGTTACAAATGTAATATAGGATGCTTAACAACTTTTTAGCTGTTGACGATAGACCTACCGAGTTTGACATTTTATGAAAGCTAATTCACCGATCTTTATAAGTATGTCAAGGGTGATCAATTGAAGATTCTTAAGTTATTTGACATTTAGCAGTTATTCGGAATAAGTAATTTAGATTCGCAAATCAATAATAACTGTAGAAAAGTACGATATTTTTACTATCCGAAATAAGTTCTTTTGTTTCTTTATCCTTGTTACCCCAGAATGATTTTTTTGAAAAATTCACGTTTTTGACATAATTTCACAATATCTCAGAAGCAGTTTATAATAACAAGTTGATGTCAAAACAATTAGGATAAAAATCTTAATCAAAAACAACAATAATATGCCTAATGTTCCAAAAAAGGTAAGTTTGTGTTGGTACGTTGTAATGGGACACCTGTAAGCATGAAAATATTGTCTGACTGTAGAGCAAAGAATTATCTACAACGTATATATGGAAAAAAACGTGTATTTAATTTTTTTAGGCCCATGAATATACTTTGTTTCTAGCGTGGGACACTCTGTACAATAAAAGAACTAACCTTATACAGAAACGGTGTTGAACTTTTATGTATGTGTTTGCAACTTGAACAAGACGGCAAAATAAGAAATTTAAAGCCTACACCTATCAGACTACACCTATCAGCATTACACAGAAGAAAAGTTATTTTGAAGAGCGATCAAAAATATTTATTAAACTGTATACATATTAACAAATAAGTAATACATAATAACACAAAATTTACCATACGCATGGTGTAAAATTATCAGGTGTAAAATCCCAATCAATTCTCTTAGTTTGTATTATATTCTTGTATACGTAAGAAGACATCTTTGGTGTCCTAGGCCTAGCTGGATCATCAAAATCCACATGGTGTAGTCCAAACTTCTCCCTAAAGTCCCAAGTCAAAAATAGAATATAAACATGAAATTTCTTAATAATTCTTACGTAAATCCTCTAGGCCATTCAAAGTTGTCCATGAAACTCCAAGCAGCGTAACCAGTTACATTACAACCGTCTTCGTACATCGCTTTCAGCATTTGCTCCAAATATGACTACAATAATCACATCATCAAATCAATAATTCGATAACCATACAAAATGCAAAATATCCTTACATTATAGTAGTTTACTCTTCTACAGTCATCTATTTCCCCTCTATCCGAAAATCCATTCTCAGTGATTATGACTTCAGGATTGTTGTACTGATCTTTGATCCAGTTTAAAACTTTTCGGAATCCCCATGGTACAACTTTAAGCCAAGCGGTTGCAGCCGGTTCCCAGTTTTCATCTTGATAACACACCGTACCGATGTCAGTTAAGAGGGATGGGCGATCACCCCAACCTTCTGGGAGGGGATAGCAGAGATTTGTGGTGTAATGGTTGAAGCCAAAGAAGTCCGAGGAACCTTTCAGTAGTTCTATTTCTTCTGGTGTGAACTCTGGTAGTCTTGATCGTGGATAGCCTTCTTCTGCACTCTGTCTAGCTATACGTTCCTTCATGATTGGAGGGTAGTCACCGTCTGATGAGAAGATTGGATGTGCAAGCCAACCGAACTAAATTTTTGAGGGTTTGAAAGTTGAAGTGATGAAGAAGATGGTGATTGTACATATACTCATTTGTCCACAGAAAGTAGAAGTCAATTTACGATATCCTGTCATATTATATCGAACATTCAGATGATGCAATATTATATAGAAAAGACATCTGTTACAAATGTCATGTAACTTCTATTTTCAAATTAATGCATATATGTTTTGTTAATTATTGATTCAATTATCCCTTAGTAACAAACAAATAATTTTTTATTCTGATGTACGGCATATTTAAAGGTGGTAACATGTTTCATCCGGCTCGCGAAGACTTTTTCAACCTTACCGTCGCGTCGGCGGACAAAATCCCTGATCTGGATACTCATTACTTAAATCAAGAATATTACACTAACAATTACAAGTATACTTTTATATTTCTGAACATCGCTCTATTTGCCAGAAAAAGCATATATATTTAATACAAGGATGTTTATAAATAAAGTTGATGAAACATATAAGAGATCAAAGTAAAAAGTTTTAAATTAATATTAGTCTCAAAATGAGCCACTTATATGCAGGAAACTTTTCGAAAAGGGATAAATAAACGGTCAAATTTGAATTCCAAAGACATGTAGTTTGAATGGTAGTTGGAACCCGAAACATTTTGGTTTTGGGGTAGTACTATACTTGTCTTTGAGTCCCTGATTATCAAACACTATTGACAAAGTTACGAGCAACTTCTTATTAAGGAAATTAAATTATAACCGAACGCTGTAAAAAGGCACAGTACAGAAACAAAACTTTTGTCCGTTCCGATGATTGGCGCTCTGTTAGGTTAATTCATTGGTCGTAAGTGTTGTTGCGTTATTTGTAATTGTAGTGTCTGTACTTTGCTTTTTTACAGCGTTGGCCTTGGGTTGGTTTGATAATGCCCAAAAGGGCAAAACCGGTAGCCAACTGATTAGTTTATTCGAAGAATGTATTTACTGCTGCTGTTGGTGGAAGTACTGCAAATACCATAAAATCATACCATGAAAGTTTCTTTTAATGCTGATAATAATTGGTGGCATTGGTGGTATCTAATTGATAATGGAGTTCCTTGACCGATTGTGTGACATAATTTAGTAGATTCGATGTATCTCAGTTTTATGGAGTTCTCCAGTTATTTGTAAAAATTAGGCTGATTCTTACACATGCACCGTAAGTTAACATCATGTAAAATATACATACAGTCACTAATTGCGCTGTATCTTGTCTGTTGTAGTAATTTTGTTGCCTGATGAAGACTTTAAATAAAGTCGAAACGTTGCAAAGTTGAAAAGGTTGTGATCTATTGACCTGGTCGTTGTTACAATATCCTTTTTGTGTGCCAACGTAGTACGACCAAGAGTACTTCTTGCCTGATAATGATAAAAGCAGACAGATATTTCAAGTACCGAGTTTGAAACGACGATATGACGTTTTCCATTCAACGTTATTTTTTTTTTAATAGGTTTGTTATTAGTTATAAATTAGCCCGTAGTTGAGTTCACAAGAATACAAAATTGTTTTCACAGGAATACAAAATTTAAATGTCGGGTTTTCGTAATGGGGTTTTATTCATGTTTGAATGTTTTTTAATTATGACAACTTCTATAAAGAGAAAAAATACTGAAGATCTAATAAACCTCTAAAACTGTCCCGCAGGTATAGTTCAAATTTGCTGTCCGCGCCGCAATCATGTCGCAGTTGCACATGCCTGCTATATTGACTTGGTTTGCAGTGCTTTGACAGTGCGTTCGGATATTGTACTCGTTGCCACCGGGTACTGTGACAGGTACACTCACGTAACAAAAAGATATATCCTGATTTTTTTCGGCGCTCTAACTCAAAAACTAGATCAAATTTGATCATCTCCTTTTTCTTAAATATTCCATAAAATACAAATAATTTGTTAATTTTTTGTTTAATTAATTAATTGTTTGTTTAATTTTAAATCACCTCTGGTTGCCAATTAAATTATTATCCTAGTAGACATAGAAAGCGAACAATTATAACATTTTTATTTTGTATTACTTTTATTTATTTTTACACGACTACTGCAAAAGCATAATTCGCATTTGTATATTCTATTTTTGGTCGTTGTCCAATTTGACCATATCTTGTTGTTACTTTTCTCTTGTTTTATCAACTTATGATCGATTTATCAAAAGATCAATCTAAAATCGAATAAAAAGATCATGTGATAGTAGATTGATATTTTCGATCTGATTTATCAATCGATCTTTTTGCCCAGCGCTGCTCCTAACCATAATTTCAATACGGTCGAATTATGCTTGCTCTTGTATGTTCCTCATTTGCAAGTAGCCACATTACATTGTTGCACCGCTATTTGGAAGTAGCACCCTTGTACAGTAATATTTTTATGAATTATTATTTATTAGACTAGTTTACACGGTTTTTATATCATGACAGCATATTATCAATTCTTATGTATTTGGATGTGCTACATCCAGAACTACTGTCAAATAAAATTCAACAAGTCACATTTTAAGAATATTTAATGAAATATAAAAAGTAAAGAAAACATAGTTCAAACATACAACAATTTAAAAATTATTGATTTTGATTCGTCTTAAGGATCCCTCCAAAAAGAAAACATATTGGCTATAGAAAACAGAGCTTTCCTACGATACATCACGCGACTTACTCATATTTAGCTGTTTATTTAGTTAGTTTCTATTATTTGTTGATATATTTTTGTTAGGTAAAGGAATGTCAAATAAAAGAACTAAAAGTTTAATAAATAAATGATATATATATATATATATATATATATATATATATATATATATATGGTATATGAAAAAATGTAATATAGTGTTATTGGAGGTATATCGGTAGCTAAGGACTCCGATAACAGCAAGGCGTCAATTGTCTAATCATTTGATCACATTTTCAAGTAAAGAACATCGGACCTACTTATATTTTATAAGATTATTGAGTCTTGAGTTTCTGCGACTTCGACTTTCTGTGCCAAAAATGTATCAAGACGGTAGCAAATCACCCTGTATACTTACACCCATTTGGAGTTGTGTTTCAGCAGCGTCGATGTCTTCTTGGGAATCACTGTCAGGTTCATACCACCCACTGTCAATCGTTATTCCAACTCGTCCTAAATGAACAAATACCACACCATTTCGAATGCAGAAGACAAAAATAATTATTGCACCTTACCTCCTTGGGTAGCCCTATATTCTCTTTCGTAGAGTCTGTAAGCCCTCGCATGCGATAACAATACGTTATGTGCACAGAGATAATTTCCAATTCCTTGTACAATATGAGCTGGTGCACTGTATCCAGCACCATATCCACCTTCGCATATAACCTGTGGTTCGTTGATGGTGATCCATGTCTTTACTCTATCTCCAAATTGGTCATACAAAAGTCTAGCGTAGTCTTCAAAATGTTGGATTATAAGAGGACTTGGCCAACCGCCGATATCTTGCAGGGATTGCGGTAAATCCCAATGGTACATGGTTGGCATGGGATCAATACCGTTAGCTAGTAATGTGTCGATCAATTCGTTGTAATAACGTAACCCGTCTGGGTTTACGTTATTAACTTGTCCAGTCGGAAGAATTCTCGCCCAAGAAATCGAGAATCTGTAGAATTTAGCACCCATGTTTTTGAGCAATTGGACATCTTCCTCGGTTTTGTGGTAAGCGTCGCATGCGATGTCACCATTGGATAGGTCGTCGACAAAATCTGGTCTCGTGTGTAACAACCTATCCCAAATATTTTCTCCTTTTCCTACACTCGTTATTTAATCAAATTGCGTCATTCATAATTTTAAATAGGTTTCTTACCACTAATATTCCATGCTCCTTCTACTTGGTACGCAGATGTCGCTGCACCGAAGTAAAAATCGCTTGGGAATTCGTACTCTTGGGCATGACATAGATACCTGGAGTAAAATATCGTTGAATGGATTTTTAAAATAATATTTGTATCCGTAATTTTTATAACTTTAGACTTAAAACTTACCCAAAGACAAGTAACAATATCACAACTTTCATGGTTGCGAATAGATTGGAACTGCTACTATGCTTGTTCACTTGAATTATTATCTGAAGATTTGTGTTTGTGTGATTTTTATTTAGATCGATAAACATCGAAAATGATACAGACCTATACTTGAAAAGCGATACAGTTCTAAATTTATGTAGCATTAAGGTTTATGAGATCATTATTCTTAGATATACATAGAATCACACACGTCATTGGCATATGCGACAAGCACTATCAGCGAACGTATCATTGTGATGGGGCGGACACCCTTCTCAATATTTACTATTATACTTTAATCAACTCTAAACTGAAGGGGGGTAACTCTCCTCAAGCGACGCTTGGTCCGCCATTTTCAATCACAGGTACTAACTGATTTAAGCAAACTAATCTTACGGTAGCGTGAATTAATTATCTCTCTTACGGAGGCATCAAAGAGTTCTTTCTCTGAGACTTTGTCAGAGACGTTTGAACTCACTAATTATTAATCACCATATGCAGGGCTAAATACTTTACTATAAAAGGGACAGGTTTATATTATTCTAAAATGAATATGCCCAAGAAAACCACAATAAAATCTATTAACAAAAATATATACAACAATGCAGAACTGCTTACATGAACTATGAAATCCCTACTAACATAGATGATATACTTTGGCAGAGATGGACAAATCAGCAAGTACAGACAACAAATAAATACCTTATTATTTTCGGTTGAGCACAAGAAACACGAGACAGCACAGTTTCTATAACTTGGCCCCCATTGGGGCCCTACGCTTGGGCGCGCGTTTTGACGCACGACCGTCTACCTTCAAAGCCCGATGCCAAAGAGGCTGTTTGCTTGTCTCTTTACCAGTTCCTCAACTTTTTCGCGCCAAAAGCTTGCGCGGTAACCCTGACGCGACTGCAGCGCCACTCCGAGCGTCTATTAAATACCAACTCAACACAAAGCACGCCAAGGTTTGAAATCAAACATCCATACAAACCCGCGCGCAAAACCTCGACTTATTACATTCCTGCCACGTTAAGATAAATAATTATTTGACCAATTATTTATCCCTAAACAAAACTAAATAAACAAATTGCTGACTGTACCATCTCCCCTTACAAAACAATTCTCTTAATTGCTAATTACAATGTTGACATGCAAATGTTTCTTCTTGTACATTTTTTATTTCCTGAAATAAAAATACAGATATGACCCAATAAAAACCCAAAAGAATTCGGCCTTGGTCCAGGAGTCCGGCGGTGTTGATTTGACTTCGGTTCTCCAAACCAAGCGAATGTCCTCATTCCCGGGCCATTGGTCATATGAAACAAAAGAAAAACAACATTGAAGCAGTATCATAGCAGTCCGATTACATCATAACTTACATTATCTTTTATCCATCTTCAAATACAGCCGCAATCGTGAAATGACTCGCCTCCACCCTCGCCTCGGTTTTTCTCCGTCCATCTTCCCTCCTAGCGTCATCGGCGGTCCTTTAATCTCCAGCGACGTCCAACGTTCCTCGAAAGCTATCGTATACCTCGTAGATGACCTACACGACGTGTGGATGTTGTCCAGCGACACTTAGGCCCTGGTATGACATCCCTTTGCGTTGTCCGTGTAGTCATTTTTCTTCTAACACCATCGACGTACAAAGTACAGGAATTCTGTCAACTGTCACTTTGTAGTTTTTTGACCCTACGTCTCTCTGGACGCTTTTTTCGGTCACACCATTTTTTGAAGCGCACTGGGCTTCGCTTGCTGTAGATTACAACCCTTTGTAAATCTACCGGCACTAACTTCGACGTACAAAGTGCAGTATATTTGCCTGCACATTTGTAATTTTTTCTTGCCCTTCTTTTGCGACACGCGCGGGCTGCGTTTTCCATCACTAGACGATTTTCGATTCCGGGAACGGGACGACGGCACGCTTCACATGTAGACCTCACCGCATGACCTCGGGAATTCCTGGATGGGCCAAACTACCTGCGCTGCGTGGGGGTCTTCAATACACGTCCGCGTGGCCGGATATAGGGAACATCTAATTCTTCGGAACAGCTGGTTTTACCTGCTTTGTCGTTGAATTTCCCTTACAAAACAATACTCTGCAACTTCCCTTAATAACTGCTTTATTTTAACTTAAAAATACAGTTGCGAGTATACCCCTTAATTTGAATTAATTATTAATTAATTACCGCGTGTGTGTTTCGTGCTTCTCTGCTCAGAGCCGCCATTTTCAAAAATGCTTACATAAAAACTTAACTTGTTTCAATCTTTTAATTCACTTCAATTTCCTCAAAATTTAGCAAACAAAGTACTCAGGCTTTGTTTCTATCCTAGCCTTACTTTACTTTCACTTAATCGACCGCTGACGGTACGATTTTTTTCTGTTTATTGTTTACTGTTGCCATCTCTACCTGCCATCTTTCCTTTACTCAATAAAAAAAAAATTCCTCAGAATTTAATTTTTAATTTTAATTTTAATTTAACTACCTGTTCTGCATGTCGCCATAAATCATAACTCAAGCCCTATCTAACACAATCTGGTTCAAACTTTCTCCAACGAACGGTCTCGAGAATTAAGACATTTCTTTCAAAAACAATTCCAACACTCACAAGAAATTATACTGCAAATATTTAATTATTATGCTGCCACCAGCAGTACATTTCCTACTCAAATTCACGACTATATATCGACATTTATCACACAAAATGTCCACCTCAAAAGCAACAAACAAAATTCCTGGAATGCCACGCGCAATATCCACAAGGGCGCCTAAGCTAGCCCTTAACACCACTTTCTCTAAAGGGTCGTTTGCCTAACTTTCCTTTATTTTGCTTTATTCATAGTCTACAATGCATTCCTTAAAATGCGTCACACAATTTTCTTCTAAAATTCACAAACAAATCTAACTAGAGTGCTTTCTTCATAATCTACTCAAATAATCACTTGAAATGTCTTAAATTATCCCACCGCTAGCCAACAAAAATGTGATGGGGCGGACACCCTTCTCAATATTTACTATTATACTTTAATCAACTCTAAACTGAAGGGGGGTAACTCGCCTCAAGCGACGCTTGGTCCGCCATTTTCAATCACAGGTACTAACTGATTTAAGCAAACTAATCTTACGGTAGCGTGAATTAATTATCTCTCTTACGGAGGCATCAAAGAGTTCTTTCTCTGAGACTTTGTCAGAGACGTTTGAACTCACTAATTATTAATCACCATATGCAGGGCTAAATACTTTACTATAAAAGGGACAGGTTTATATTATTCTAAAATGAATATGCCCAAGAAAACCACAATAAAATCTATTAACAAAAATATATACAACAATGCAGAACTGCTTACATGAACTATGAAATCCCTACTAACATAGATGATATACTTTGGCAGAGATGGACAAATCAGCAAGTACAGACAACAAATAAATACCTTATTATTTTCGGTTGAGCACAAGAAACACGAGACAGCACAGTTTCTATAACTTGGCCCCCATTGGGGCCCTACGCTTGGGCGCGCGTTTTGACGCACGGCCGTCTACCTTCAAAGCCCGATGCCAAAGAGGCTGTTTGCTTGTCTCTTTACCAGTTCCTCAACTTTTTCGCGCCAAAAGCTTGCGCGGTAACCCTGACGCGACTGCAGCGCCACTCCGAGCGTCTATTAAATACCAACTCAACACAAAGCACGCCAAGGTTTGAAATCAAACATCCATACAAACCCGCGCGCAAAACCTCGACTTATTACATCATAATTAGTGTATAATTAGTGAAAATTACTGCAGTACGAAGCCCTACAATCGTAAACAAAAGTAAAGTTGCAGTTGCTCACAGGGGCGCCGTAACAGAATGTTTCTTTTTGGATTATAAAACAATTACTAACCACAGTCATTAAAAAGATTTTTTGCTGATCACTCTAATTACGTCTATGGCATTTTGAACTGCTCACATATAATAAGTTTAATGCATACGTGTCTATGACTATATAATCCCTACCATGATACACACCGATGATTATGATGACAGTAGCTTTGTATAATAAAGACAGTTCGTTTGAATAATGACTTCATTATGCAAACGAACTGTCATCGTTATACGAACGTACTGTCAAAGTCTTTCAAAACCTACGTGGATGACAGTTATTTAACAGTTCCCCTCGCCACCATTGACAACTACATTTAAGAGGGGCGTTTATGCTAGTGAGATCGACGCCGGCCTTGAGTCTGTAGTACGCCCAGGATGTGGTTCCATCTAACGGTGAACCGTTGTACTCAAGTCCTTGTGTATAAACAAACATACTAACTTAACATGTTAGGCCGATTTCTGCCCTTTGTTAATAGGCAGCTACCTACTGTAGTTGTTGTCAGCTGTTAGTTATTATTGATCTGAGCTGTTGGTACTTTTCTCCCTTGTCTCGGTCTGTGAACTTTATTACAGAAACCTTCTTTACAGAGCTCCGCGGTGACAGTTCGTATTAATTCGACACAATTGCATAAAAAGCAGACCAACTTGATAACGGCTGGGTCAATTTTAACGAGCTATGTCTTAAAATGTCACCCATAAATTAGCTCCTGTTCCGGGATTAATGCTATTGGCTTAATCACCATGAAAGCATATTAAATCAACCAGTATATTGTGTCAACAATTAGCTTCTTTTCTCTAATTAAGTTCAAGATTTAAGCAAGCGCGGTTGAATTTTATATTTACCCGGAACAATGCCCTATGCTTACACATTCCAACAGTACCTTACTTTTACAAATCAGTGCAATAGTTAGGATTCCGATCTGCTTTTTATGCGCCCATGTTTTGCATGTAACTGGTATATAGATACCAGTTCCATATATGTTCCCTTCTTAAAATATTTGATATAAAATGGAATTTATGAGTCGTAGATAAAATGTCGTATTCGACTCGCACACAACGGACATAAATCGCTCTCATGCTTACATGCTCGCCTACTGCTAGCGTATAAACTTCATGCTCGCGATTTATATCCTTAATTATGTGCTCGTTAAATAATATACTATAATTTGTTAGTTCTAAAATAATTATTATTATTTTAAAATAAATCACAACGAACAGAAAAATGAGAAATTAAATTAATATGTCAAAAAAGCAGCATGGTTCCAAATGCATGAACCCTGAAAAGTTTCAGATTTAAAAATTATCTCTGTATCATCATATAATAATAATAATACTTTATTGCAAAAAAATGTAATATTAAGTGCATTTCAATTAAATTTTTCACCTTTCCATCGATTATTGATGTGTTATTACTAATTATTATTGGTAACTTAAGTTTATTTCAGAATTGAACTCTTATCCAAGAATTCTGTCTGACTGACTGATTTTCAACCACAGATTGGTCTGCTTATTGCATATGAATATGCTGGGAGTAATCGTTGTTTTCTATTGTTTATTATTGTGTACGAATATGTTTTATCTGTTGCAAGTTTTTCAAAAATCAAGCAATCGCAAGCTCTTGGTATCGGCGCCCTTGGTTGCTTAGGCACCATTTTTAACCTCAATGGTTTTCTTTGTTTGAATGTCTTCATATTAACTAATACTGTAATAATAGCCAATTACATTAACAGACGAATTGATGACGAATTGAATTGTGCTAAAGAAGGACGAGTGGAACTTCGTAAATAACTTCGTTATTTTGCTCGCACACCGTCACTTTAATTTACACAGAATTTCAATTTAAACATAAAATATGATGTTTTATTATTATTTTACAACTTTCTTTGAACATTTACTCTCAGCTACTTTTCTATTTCGCCCATTATATCTGTTGTTTGTTAAATATCCTGTTAGATTCAATAATTTACCTTAATTAATATGCATACTACTGCATAACGCAGTAGTATGCAATATGTAGCGACAGGCCCATTATTTCGCAGGTACTCCGGCCCTGTGTAATCCTCAGAAAAGATGGCGCGAGGTCATAGAATCTGGCCGAGAAAGATCAAAGGCACCACCGAGAGTTTCCGTTCTGCTCCATTAATCAGTGCGTCCAGGGAGTCTATTCTCGTCATCTTTCTGAAGCGAATGCGAGACTTCTCGAATGGTTAGGTGGACGGAGTGGGGATATCAGCGGTTCCCCTCTGGAACGTATCTATGAGCAAATTTACTTGTCGCTAAGTACAATAACGCACGCGCCATGCCCATACGAACCAGTATCTATGAGCAAGTTTGCTCGTCGCTCAGAACAATAACGCACGCGCCACGCCCATACGTTCCAAACACAGGGCAACCGCCGAGATCCCCACTCTCACCTAACCATTCGAAAAGTCTCGCATTCGCTTCAAAAAGATGACGAGAATAGACTCCCAGATCTCTGTAAGCCTCGTCAGCCAGCCATTACGCGGTGGGGTACGTAGCTAGAAGCCGTTTCACTTCATACAAAAAAAAAATGAAGACATCAAGGAGGCTGTTTTACATTTAAAAGAGAATGCTCGGATCATTGTTGAGTGTACGAAACTGTTTGAGAAAGCAAAATTAATACGTAACAAGAAACTCTTTGGAGAACGCAAATTTGTTACGAGCAATAATATTTTGAAAATCACTTCCACACTAAGGTACCATTAAATAAAATCAAAATTTGTGTTTGAAGAACGCACTGACAAAACTAATCTTTAACCTTTACACCGACAAAGAGATCCCGCATGTGATCTGCGTTCAATAAGACCATAAAGGATCAATCTATTACTATACGAGAGCTACAAAAATCAATAACATTTGTGTCAGAACAACTGGAAGACATCAGAAAAGAACACAAGGACCTTAAGAAGATCTTAAGAGAAGAAGCCAAAGAGAGGGAATCAATGAAAACCAGAATTCAATAACTAGAAGACATAGTGGAAAGGAACGAGAAAGAAAAAGTGAAGAACAATGTAGTAGTGGCAGGAATTGAACAAAAAAATGAGGAAAACTTGATAGACATCGTGGGTAATGTATTCGCAGCAATGCATATCAAAATTGATAAGACCGACGACGTGGTCGCTTGCAAACGAAAGGAAGGGAAGGCAGAATACCCCCTAAACCTAATAATTGTAACGCAAACAAAGAAACAAAACAAAAAATACTTGATGCCAGAAAATCAGCAGGACCGATAAGAACAAAAGATCGGTATAAACGGAAAAGATAAGCAAATATACATTAATGAACAACTAACACCACATATTTCAAAGAAAAAAACTATAGCTTTTTGTGAACTAGAGACGGAAATGTCTACCTAAAGAAGACCGAGGAATCTCGAAAAATAAAGATTACCAACATAGATGACCTAAATTTCCTATAAAAAAATCTGATGTGGCCAGGCACATGACTTTATCATACTATATATAAAATTAAAAGTTTAGCTGCATGAGATTCTATTTGATCGAGATCGGCCATGTCTGCATTAAAATAAAACTAGTAGAACTAGAAAGATATGTCGATTAAAGCTGCGTTCGGATATTGTACTCCGTTGACACCGGGTACACCGTCAAAATGACACTTACGTGTTATTGGGTGTAAAAAGTGTAATACAATATCCGAACGCAGCTTATATTGACAGACGTTATTGTCAAAACATGAGCGTTGTCACTGGTGTCACTACTGTCATTAGAATCAAAATTTCTGACATATCCTGGCTACTAGTTTTAATGCAGTACGACCGATCTCGATGAAATAGAATTTGCTCATGCAGCTAAACTATTGATTGTACCAAAAAATGTCATAGTGATAAATTATTCAGAATTTCCTCATCTTTAATTTATTATTTAACTATTTCGACGAATTTCCAGAAATGGCGGCTTATTTGCAAAATCTTTTAAAAATGCTAAGACTAAACCTCCAGTTCCTTTGGACCCTTTTCAACAGAAAGCTTTTGAGCTCTAAGTTTGGTTATGAAACTTCTAAATATGAAGTTTCGTCTCGATACCTTTAGTAGTTTCTCCGGAATCGTCGCCACAAAAAACGGGTACACACACACATACACACACACACACACACACACACACACACACACACACACACACACACACACACACACACACACACACACACACACACACACACACACACACACACACACACACACACACACACACACACACACACAGACATTTTTTTGTACCTTGGTCATAAATGTTCAGGGGACCCAAAAAGACATATTTCCGCTAAAATCTCAAAAATTATTTTTTGGCATGATTACAATACTTTACATACTGCGTATGATAAAGTAAAAAGGAAAAAAAGGAAAAAAAAAAACACTTGCGGACGGAAAGAAATGATTGAAGAATACACGATCTATTTGCACAATATTAGGGGTTTGAAAAGTAAAATGGACGAAATGGACATAATTACAAAATTACACGACCCGGACATCATAGGACTGACCGAAACATGGCTATCCCCAATGACGAACAACTATATAAACTAAAGAATTACAATTTGGAGTACATTTCCCGCTCTACACGAGGTGGAGGATTAGCAATTGACATAAAAAAAACACATCGAATATAAGACTAACGTAAGAAATCTGATGTGGCCAGGCACATGACTTTATCATACTATATAAAAAATTAATAGTTTACGTGCATGAGATTCTATTTGATCGAGATCGGCCATGTCTGCATTAAATTAAAATTAGTAGAACTAGACAGATATGTCGATTAAAGCTGCGTTTGGATATTGTACTCCGTTGACACCGGGTGCACCGTCCAAATGACACTTACGTGTTATTGGGTGTAAAAAGTGTAACACAATATCCGAACGCAGCTTATATTGACAGAAGTTATTGTCAAAACATTAGCGTTTGACACTACCTACGTAATTAGAATCGAAAAATCTGACAAATCCTGGATACTAGTTTTAATGCAGTACGACCGATCTCGATGAAATAGAATTTGCTCATGCAGCTAAACTATTGATTCCACCAAAAGATGTCATAGTCATAAATTATTCAGAATTTCCTCTTCTTTAATTTATTATTTAACTATTTCGACGAAATTCCAGAAATGGCGGCTTATTTGCAAAATCTTTAAAAAATGCTAAGACTAAACCTCCAGTTCCTTTGGACCCTTTTTAACAGAAAGCTTTTCAGCTCTAAGTTTGGTTATGAAACTTCTAAATATGAAGTTTCGTCGCGATACCTTTAGTAGTTTCTCCGGAATCGTCGCCACAAAAAACGGGTACACACACACATACACACACACACACACACAGACATTTTTTTGTACCTTGGTCAAAAATGTTCAGGGGACCCGAAAAGACATATTTCCGCTAAAATCTCAAAAATTTTTTTTGGCACGATTACAATACTTTACATACTGCGTATGATAAAGTAAAAACGGAAAAAAACACTATTTGTTGAAGGTTTTTGTTTATAACAAATTAAGTAATGATATCCGCGAGTCAAAAACACATCAGAATACATCTACGGACTGTTCCACGTGACCTGGGACCGTCGGCTTCCTGATACTATTTTTGTCACGAAATAAGTCGTTTTCTGCTCGATTGCCAGGTCTATATAAAGAAAACCCCCATAAAAAATTAAAATTGGTTAGCATCTTTCGTTCGCGCAATGTACTTAAAGATAATGAAAAATTGCAAAAATCGCGCCGTTGTTAATTTGTTAAGTTAGTTAAAACTTACTTATAGACACGCTTCAAATTTTTATGCTTGTTTTATGTATATATCCTAAATAAATTAAATTCTGATCAAAAACGGGTACACACACACATACACACACACACACACACACACACACAGACATTTTTTTGTACCTTGGTCAAAAATGTTCAGGGGACCCAAAAAGACATATTTCCGCTAAAAACAAAAAAAAATTTTTTGGCATGATTACAATACTTTACATACTGCGTATGATAAAGTAAAAAATGTACAGACGGAATCGAGATAATCAAAGTAAACCTGCTGCACCACAACACTGCAATAACACTAATTTATCAACCACCAAATGTCTCCTACACTATAACAAAGCAATTTCTTAAAAATAATGTAATTAATAGGAGGAATCCTCACATAGTAATCGGCGATCTTAACATAAATATTAGGGAAGCAAACGAAACAAGAAAAGACTATAAAGGCGCTCCCACACGCAGTGCCAACGTCTCGCCAACGTTGGTGATGTGACACGCTGCGCGTAATGCGCGCATTCACTTCGCCAACATGTTGGCAGTGGGCGCAAGGTATTTCTGTGTATCGTAGAAGGCTCGTAGCGTACCGTAGAGAATTAAAAATGGACAGTGAAGACGATATCATTGCTATTGCCGGTTCCATTATTTTAGGCAGATCATTGTTGCTTAGAATTTAAAAAAAAAGTTACCCTCGAAAGAGGACACTATTTAATAAGGTTGTTAAACTATTAAACATGTTTTTCAGTCATTATTTAGTACAGTACGTTCAAGAATATTAAATACATTAGGTAATACGAATATACAGCCATACAGGAAATAAAACTATTTAGTTTTTTATATTTGCCACGTTACATTAAAAAAATCTCCATTTTTTATTTTCTTCATGTTTCAAGCAACAAATGTAGAATAAGATGGGATCAGATCTGATACACTGAGTGGTCTATATTTTTATGCAGGGCCCTGTTCATTTGTGTTGTTTCTTTATATAAATATATTATTTCAGGCAAATCGATGAATTCATAATTATGATTTAAAATAAAATGTTTTATATAATAAAATTGAAATTATTTATAATAAGATACAAAGAAGAATTGAGAACCCTTACATACACGGTGTTTTAATATATATGTAGGTATATTTATTATCAACGCAATATTTTTAGTAACAGGTATACTTTTTGTAATTTTTCTGATAAGGAAAATAAAGAAAAGCATGCAGTAGAGTTTTTAGACTTTGTTGAATAGATTAAATACATCAGATTATTTAGCTGCTTAAAATAATCTATAAATTGTTATAAGTTAATTACATAAATGCAACTTTGTTATAAAATGTAAGACTACAATCAATCATAGGTTCCATAGGGAAGAGGGTTGACCGCAGTCCTTGGACCCCTAAACCGTATGACTCCCCATCGTGTGTAGATTCATATTCCGCTTCCCTCCAACCCCCTCCTTCACCTTTCCCACCCCACCCCAGCGAATAAGGTTGACCGCAATCCCGGCTTCATACCGTATGACTCCCCATTGTGTGCGAAATCATTTTTAATATTTTAATGATGATGTCCTTTCCGGAAAACCCGGAGTCATACTAACCTCAAGACCATCCCATAAATTGGCATTTTCGGTCTATTAGCACAACGTTCATTCCTTCAGCGTCATAAACACACAAAAATAAACGAACGTACCTACCTAGATAGATAACTACACTTTTCATCGGTAGTACGTACAATGCTAAAACAGAATGAAATAAAGCGGACAAGGTCGACATATTGGCGATGTGTATTGACACAGTTGTGTCTCGCTACGCGAAGTACTCCGATGGCCAATGATGTTGGCACTGCGTGTGGGAGCACCTTTACGAATACCTTGACAGAAAACGACTACCACATAATAAACAAAACATCAAAAAAATACCATACAAGAAGAAACCCCAACGGCAACCACTCTATCATTGATCATGTAATCGCCAACATAACAAAAAATATCAAGAAAATAAAAATAATCCACACGGATCTTTCAGACCATAACGCCATAATTACCACTGTTAATATATCAAAACTGGCCCCGATATACCACACGCACGAAACATACAAACAAATAAAACCAAAGTAAGCTGGGATATTCAGCAGCTGGACTTGAGTAATGTCACTAACTTCGAGGAATTAACAAAAACAATAAAAGTCATAATAAACAGAAACCAAGTGAAAAAAGAATAAGGAAAAGAGAAGAAAACATGTGGATAACGGAAAATATTATACGAGACATTAAAGAAAAAACAAGCTATATAAGCCACACCAAAGAAACCATACAGCGATATACTAAAGCAAACTTACTAACAGAAAAAAAAAACGCTGTTACAAAACTAATTAGAAAAACTAAGACACAATACTATCGAAAAATGTTCAGCGTAAATATTCAGGCACAATCCGAGAAAGATATGGGAGGTTATAAACTCGCAAACCTAGAAAAACCACAAAACCAACACAACCTTTGACGAAATGATGACAAGGGCCGGAAAAGTATTTACAGACACGGAAGACATAGCCAACATTATTAACAACTACTTTACAAACATTGGAAGAGATCTGGCTGAGGATCAATCACCCATGCACAACAATAAAAAGTACCATGCAGAAAACGCTGACCGCACGTATCCAAATGCAGAGTGGCCGGAAACAAATCCTAGCGAGATGGACGAAGTAATTGCGGAACTCAAAGGTAACAAAGCACCCGGCTACGACACCATTACTACAAACCGAATAAAGGAAAATAGAAACAAGCTGACTCCTGTACTTGTGATACTGACAAATGCAATCTTGGACACAGGAATATTTTCAGACTGCCTCTCGAAAGCAAATATCACACCCATATACAAAGGAGGAGAGAAGAACCAATGCGAGAATTACCGACCGATAGCACTAACAGCAAGCTTCAGTAAAATATAATCAGTGATAACCAATACGCTTTCCAAAAGAATTCTGGCACAACATCAGCTGCACTAGATCTAATAAATGACATAAAAGTAAGACTGGACAACAAAGAAATAGTGACATGCATATTCATAGATCTTAAAAAAGCGTTCAACACCATATCAAAGCAAAAATTTCTAGCTAAACTACAAATCATGGGCATGAATGACACATTTCACGACCTCATTCAATCGTACTTACGCGGGCGACCACAAATCACTAGATTAAGGGAAAATATACCGAAAAAAAGTCGCAGAATATGGCATCCCTCAAGGAGGCGTTTTACCACCTACACTGTTCGTGCTATATACGAATGGCCTTCTAAGCACAAATCTCACAGGCACACCTGACATGTACGCCGATGATACATGCACCCCCTTCTCGGCCAAAACAAAAGAAGCACTACAACATAACATCGACAGGGACATAAAAATAATGGAAACGTAGTTCAGCAATAACCTGGAAACGTAGTTCAGCAATAACCTGCTAACAATAAACAAGAAGAAAACCGAATATATAGTATTCACAAACAAGAAGCAGAAAACCCAACACAACATTCAAATAAAAGGAACAACAATTGAACAAAAGAAAGAGGTCAAATACTTAGGACTAGTCATTCGAGAAGATCTCCTATGGAATTCACACATAACAGACTAATAAACATCAACGCCAGAGTAATAGCAGCAATTCATAGAATCAAGAGCATAATACCTCTATACTTAAGACCAACAATATTGTCTTTATACATCAAATGTTAACTACATGAGACACATATGGACCGATACGTCAAAAGCTAACTTAAGTAAATTACAACGCCAGCAAAATAAAATATTAAAAAGATTAAACCATATGAACTAAAGGACCCCTACTAAAGATGTACAGATAGAAACAAATGAACTCACCATAATGTAGCGAATAACCCTGAACAAAATTTTGTTAATTTATAAATTACAGAACAAAAAAATAAAAACCAAACTGAAATTTAACAGAGCAGAGTATATCCATAACCATAAAACGAGGACAGTATCACATATAAGACCACGCAGATTCACAACAAATCGATATGCACCTATATTGAGAACTACAGATCTTGAAATATACAACAGATTACCATCATACATAAAAACAATGACGTACAGCACATTCAAGATGAAAATGAAGAAAACTTTAAGAGAATCACCGTAGAGATCGACTAACCAACCGGACGAACAAAAACCACCAAACCCTCACCACCGTTAGCCCAAGATGGGACCAATCGTCCAATTCCCGAGGCGAGGACAGGGGGAGAAATCGACATATACGAGCATTTTTTTTATCTACGTAGATATATTAATATTCGGTTATGTTTTGTATTGAACTATTAAATAAATTATACATTGCTTCCAAATAAAAAATACAAGCCATGTTTAAACAAATCCTAATTCACAAAAATCCTGTGAAAAAGTAATTTTGACATTATTTTGACCATATCCTTTAAGTAGTGTGGACATGGAGAGATCATTTTCTTTATTTAGATCACCTTGCAACTTGATGGACTTTGAAAGTGGAGTGGCAACCATTTGAAGAAAGTGTTTTTAAAGGTTTTTGGGGTACGTATGGTACAGACCAGGGCTGTGGAGTCGGAGTCGGAATCGTGGGGTCGGAGTCGGAGTTCAGACAAATTTCAGAGGAGTCCGAGTCGGAGTCGGAAAAAATTTACCGACTCCGAGTCCAGGTTTCATTATTGTAGAAAAAGAAAAATATGCGAGATGGACGTCTCAGTAGACAGTAAACAAATAAAACTAAACATTCTATTAGGTCTTTGACGAAGTACCTACCTACATACATATGTAAATCATCAAATTACAAAACACACTTTTCAAACGAAAGTGAATACGATTAACAAAAGGAATGGGACAGAAATTTGAAAAAGGAAATACAAAACAACAAAGGATTTTAAATGAGATTGAGAAGTAGGGCCGTAGTTCAATGTTGTAACAATCATTTATCCAGATAACATGTGCAACCATAATTATGATTATTTTCAGTTTAGAAAATAATTAGAAATTATGTAAGGGCATCCTTGCAGGAGAATTTGGTTGGAGATATTCTATTCCTCACAACAATTTTATAACCGTATTTTGCATTTAATTCTGTTTTTATTAGAATGAATTTTATTTTGTATTGTACACTATGTCTTATGGGTGAGTTTGTTATTATAAGAGATAGAAAATCGGTTAAATGGACAAAGTAGTGCTGATATGTATGTTCTCTAGGGAAAACTGTTAAATACTTAATGATGTTAGAGATATATTGAATAAACAAATTACAGAAAGGAATTACATTTTATAATTATGTGGTCATAACTTTTATATTTGTGGTCCTATCAATAGGACTTTTTGATATCTTATAGGCCGGTTTTTTATTTACAATTAGATTGTCAGTTTAGATATGTTTGCCAACATATTCGCTGGACACTTATAAAACGTCTGTTTTGTTCATAGCAAATTTAATGTTGCTCGGTTGAATTATACTGCGTCAAATTTGTGATTATTTACATATGCAAGATTTTTATTACACATAATAATTATTTGAACATATTTTTGTATGGAATTTTCGGAGTCGGACCAAGCAAAATATCTGAAGTCGGAGTCGAGAATTTTTTTAACGACTCCGCAACCCTGGTACAGACAGATCAAAATAAGTCCAAAAGTATTAATTAACAATACAAGATAAGTTTTAAAATTGACCCTTTCTGAAATATGATGAGTCATAAATATTATTGACATTTGTTTTTATATTCTACACAATCTACACGTTGGTTTTTATTTTTGACCAATTCAAAAAATGTAGAGATGTCTCTAAAATAATATAAAATCAACATAAAACTAGTTTTTGAAGCGGCTAAAAGTTAAAAAGTTTACATCAGATTTATAAATAACTAGTTGACGTTTGGACCGAATAGATAGGTAGACCGCCTAATTCGGTAGACCGCGTAATTCGGTAGACCGTATAATTCGGTAGACCGCATAATTCGGTAGTCCAGCGAAGCCAATAGACCGCAAACATGAGCAGAAGAACAAAGTCGATGGGCCGCTGAAATCGATAGACTGCTCAAAACTGAAGAATTCAGTTGATTAGACAAAATATATGAATTATACAGGACGCTATTCCATATGACTCCCCATCAGGTATTTGCCTTGCAGGTGCATTGTTTAGTGATTACTAAATGCACTCCTCGGTTTCAAAATCACTCCTCGGTCCGGTTGTATGTTCTGACAGATTGCATATGATCATTATATTATTGTCAATTGTATCATAGCTTTCAATCTCTATTTTGTAAAATCGCAGTACTTATCAAAGTCAAAAGCCTTTAATTTTAACAGGTTTGTTGAGAAGTCGAAAACTTCTACCAACGTTACATCACAGTTAGTATAAAGCTCATGGCTTAAAATTGGATTGGATATCGATGTCAGTGGCAGTGGGGTGTTAAGATCCTAGATATAAAGTTGATGCACAAAAGAAATTGCTCCTTAGCCAATAGATCAAAATTTAAAATGGAGGTTTTCAAGGCAAATATGCACAACATTTTTAAAAATTTAGATCTCTTGACTTGTCACCAAGTTGAGAATTGAAATAGAAAAACGTGTTTATTAGGGTGGTCCAAAAAACAGACTTTTCGCTAGAAGGCAACGATCTCCCGCAATCTGTTCCTTTTCCAGAAAAAAAAAATTCCCCCCAAATTTGAGGAAAATCGGTTAACGGTAACACGTGCTCCCGAGCACCTCAAATTTCCCATTTAAAATACATTGCAAAAATGCATCTTTTTTCCTTATTTTTTTCCGGTTTCGGATTTAGAAAAAAAGTTGCGGGAGATTATCAGTAATTGTTCAGAACTCCCCTAGGAACAAATCCACCACCACTATTATTTTGTTCACCACCCCGTACCCTCCCCATAGTACTCTAAATATGAGACAAAAGTTTCCCCAAATTTACAATTTTACAATGTTACGTAGGTACTTTATTATTGTTTTTGGCAGAAGTGATTATTATTGGATTATAGACATATTTTTTGTCATTTATTAACTAATTTGAAATTGTTTAAACCATTAGCATTTGTTTAAACAAAAATATACGATGATACGAACATATTTTTCCATTTTTTGCAGAAGGTATTAAATTATTGTTTTTTTTTGTCATTTATTAACTAATTAGCAATTGTTTAAACAAATACCATTTGTTTAAATAAATATATATACAATGTTGCGGACATATTTTCTATTTTTTTTAAGTTATTATTAGGAGCATTTTTGGCCATTTATTAACTAATTTGCAATTGTTTAAACAAATACCATTTGTTTGAACCATTTGTTAACTAATTTTCAATTATAACCTATAATAATAATTAGTGTTGCAACCACAATACTTGTTTGACTGATATCGTAAACCCTCCAATATCACAAAAAAGACCAGAAATCCTATAATAATTTTTGTCAATAAATAGGTACGCACTAACATTGTATATTATTGTTTAAACAAATTTATTTGTTCAAACAATTGCACAAATAGTATTGGTTTAAACAATTACAAATTAGGTAATAAATGTCATAACACTGCCAATAATCTAATAATAATTTATGCAACAAATTTAGAAAATTATGTCCATTACAATATATATATATATATATAATATGTATATGTATATATATTTTTAAACAAATGGAACTTTTAAAGAATTGTAAATTCGTTAATCAATGACAAAAAAATGCCAATAATTTAATACTTAATAGTTTCTACAATAAATATAACAAATATGTTCGTAACAATGTATAAATTTGTACAAAACAAAGTGTGTTTAAACAATTACGAATTAGTTAATAAATGAAAAAAAATCCAATAATCTAATAATTTCTGCAAAATTAGAAAAATATGTGCGTAACATATATTTTTGTTTAAACAAATGGTAATTGTTTAAACAATTGCTAATTTGTTAATACATGACCAAAAAGCAATAATTTAATAATTTTTGCAACAAATGGAAAAATGAGTTCGTAACATCGTATATTTTTGTTTAAACAAATGGTAATTGTTTAAACAATTTTTTAGTTTTTAAGTTAGTTAATAAATGACAAAAAACATGTCAGTAATCCAATAATAGTCATTTTTGTCAGAAAAATAATAATTCACGTAACAATTTGAAAAATTGTGAATTTGGGAAAAATTTTGCCTCATTTTTAGGGTACTGCAGGAGAGGGTGGTGGTGGTGAAAAGAAAAATAGTGGTTGTGGATTTGATCTTTGGGAAGTTCTGAACAATTTCTTTTTTTTCTAAATCTGAAACGTGAAAAAAAAATGAAGAAAATATGCATTTTTCCAATGTATTTTAAATTGGAAGTTTGAGGTGTTCGGTCGCACGTGTTAACGTTAACCGATTTTTCTCAAATTTTGGGGAATCTCTTTTTCCGAAAATGAGCCGATTGGGGGGGGGGGGGGGGGGCGGGTCGTTGCCCTCCAGCAAAAAAAAAAGCTTTTGCAAGGTATAAATTTGGACCACCCTAGTGTTTCTGCATTGAACCGTAATATATAACCCACATTTTTCGAAGACGTGATATTACCGGTAATTTTTCAAAAAAAAAGCAATGGCTTTACACCCCTTCAGCAGCCGAAATTATTATAACGTTCTGGAGTTACCAGAGGTCATTGTAGAACATCTTGACCGAGCAGAATGACGGCCACATCGGTTAAATTTCCATCGATCATACTCTAAATTTTAAAATACAAAAGAAAATCAAATGAAACACTACTTTGATTGGTTGAAATTACTGAAAGCTCCGAACAGACCAGATTTTAAAATTTTTGCCACCACTGAAAGTAGTTTTTCAGAAATCGGGAACTTTTAACATTTTTAACAGTTATTATAACGTTCGTAGTTTAAAATATGCCCATATATGGGATTTTCTTTAGATTGTGTATGACCGCAAAGAAGATTGACAAATGAAATCTCTGTTCATTGTCTACATTACGTAAAAGCTTGTCTGTAAGCAAGAAGGCTTGTTTCTAGATGCTGAAAAAATCCCCCGCGCCTGGTTAGCTTCAATTCTAATGTTTAAATGCCAATAACTTGAAAAATATTGATTGCTCTGCTCTGAATTAACTTTTGGATAAGCTTTCTTTGGTTAGAAAAGCGTTTTCAGGTTGCTTAAACAAATAATGTTGCTATATACCGTGTCCGGTGCAAAAAGTGTTTAGAAATATTAGCGGGCATTAAATACGAAATTATCATTTCTTTCGTCGCAGATAATTACATTCTAATATTTGCATTTTAGGTTTAAGACGAAAGAAGAATTAAATCAGAAGCATTTATGAAGAGTACAATTTTCTGAAAAGGTTATATTAATAATTTTGTCCCGTTAGTGTTGTCAAACTTTCTACCGGACACGGTAAAATATCTATATGCTGCCCATATAATTTTTAATTAGTGATAAATAATAATTGTCGTTAATTTCAAGATCGATTTATACTGTTATTCTAAATTAGTAAGCAGCTTTTTTTATATAAATTCGTGTTACGTCGTTGTAATTTATATTATCTCCTGTATATTATGATAAAAAAATAAACAAAGCATTAAAAACATAATATGTACCTTAAACAAATCATATGAAGCGTTAAAAAAATTAAAAAAAAACTCCCATCTGGATTTGAACCGCAGTTATCCACTGGAAGAATTGAAACGTCAACGCCTTACACCTCTCGGCCACGGCACCACTTAGCAAAATGTTTTGAATTTCACGTATATGACCTGTCTCCTAACCTCTAATGATTAAAATCTAGAAAATTGTCTGTCCGTGTCGTTTTTTCTAATGAAAATTACATGGCACCGGATTTGCTTGCGTTGAATCGATGCAAACTTCACGAAACATGGCAACTTGAACACCTATTACCTGCGTTACGTCGCATCGCGTAACATCATGGGAATTTGACGATCTCGGCACACATATGGAGCAATGTTATCGCGCTTACATGAAACATGGGAATTTTCCTCCGTTTTCTCAGTTTTCCGGTCATAATTATGCCGATTGCGGCGTCAGTTAACCTATACATACACAGTACATACACATTACACATGTAAACGCAAACATGCAATTGTCAGTTTTGACAAATTAATCTGACGTTTCTCGGAGCGCGAGACTCTCAGAGACTCTGACGTCACACGCCGCCATATTTGCTCGGGGGATCTGCACTACCCCATTCGGGGGCGTTTTTGGGGCACACGCGCTTGGATGACCGTTTCCAAAATACATTCATGTGATTCGAAAAATAACAGCGCTCATTTTGGTGGTTCTCGCTTCGCCGTACGTTTTGCCAGTTCAGAGGAGATACGCCAATAAGTTTGGGCGGGGTTCGCCGTTTCGCAATTATAAAGTATGACTAGTTGACGTTTGGACCGAATAGATAGGTAGACCGCCTAATTCGGTAGACCGCCTAATTCGGTAGACCGCCTAATTCGGTAGACCGCATAATTCGGTAGACCATATAATTCGGTAGACCGCATAATTCGGTAGTCCAGCGAAGCCAATAGACCGCAAACATGAGCAGAAGAACGAAGTCGATGGGCCGCTGAAATCGATAGACTGCTCAAAACTGAAGAATTCAGTTGATAGGACAAAATATATGAATTATACAGGCCGCTATTCCATATGACTCCCCGTCAGGGAAGTTTTTTTTTTATCTACCTATACAATGCTACACAATGACGGTAATACTGCAAGAAAGTTTTTTTCAATTCCACTTGTACCTCTGAAATAACAGGTGTTGATAACAGAAGAACAAAGTCGATGGGCCGCTGAAATCGATAGACTGCTTAAAACTGAAGAATTCAGTTGATTGGACAAAATATATGAATTATACAGGCCGCTATTCCATATGACTCCCCATCAGGTATTTGCCTTACAGGTGCATTGTTTAGTGATTACTAAATTCACTCCTCGGTTTCAAAATCACTCCTCGGTCCGGTTGTATGTTCTGACAGATTGCATAATATGATCATTATATTATTGTCAATTGTATCATAGCTTTCAATCTCTATTTTGTAAAATCGCAGTACTTATCAAAGTCAAAAGCTTTTAATTTTAACAGGTTTGTTGAGAAGTCGAAAACTTCTACCAACGTTACATCATAGTTAGTATAAAGCTCATGGCTTAAAATTGGATTGGATATCGATGTCAGTGGCAGTGGGGTGTTAAGATCCTAGATATAAAGTTGATGCACAAAAGAAATTGCTCCTTAGCCAATAGATCAAAATTTAAAATGGAGGTTTGCAAGGCAAATATGCACAACATTTTTAAAAATTTAGATCTCTTGACTTGTCACCAAGTTGAGAATTGAAATAGAAAAACGTGTTTATTAGAGTGGTCCAAAAAACAGACATTTCGCTAGAGGGCAACGATCTCCCGCAATATGTTCCTTTTCCAGAAAAAAAAAATCCCCCCAAATTTGAGAAGAATCGGTTAACGGTAAAACGTGCCCCTGAGCACCTCAAATTTCCCATTTAAATTACATTGCAAAAATGCATCTTTTTTCCTTATTTTTTTCTACTTTCGGATTTAGAAAAAAAGTTGCGGGAGATTATCAGTAATTGTTCAGAACTCCCCTAGGAACAAATCCACCACCACTATTATTTTGTTCACCACCCCGTACCCTCCCCATAGTACTCTAAATATGAGACAAAAGTTTCCCCAAATTTACAATTTTACAATGTTACGTAGGTACTTTATTATTGTTTTTGGCAGAAGTGATTATTATTGGATTATAGACATATTTTTTGTCATTTATTAACTAATTTGAAATTGTTTAAACCATTAGCATTTGTTTAAACAAAAATATACGATGATACGAACATATTTTTCCATTTTTTGCAGAAGGTATTAAATTATTGTTTTTTTTTGTCATTTATTAACTAATTAGCAATTGTTTAAACAAATACCATTTGTTTAAATAAATATATATACAATGTTGTGGACATATTTTCTATTTTTTTAAAGTTATTATTAGGAGCATTTTTGGCCATTTATTAACTAATTTGCAATTGTTTAAACAAATACCATTTGTTTGAACCATTTGTTAACTAATTTTCAATTATAACCTATAATAATATTTAGTGTTGCAACCACAATACTTGTTTGACTGATATCGTAAACCCTCCAATATCACAAAAAAGACCAGAAATCCTATAATAATTTTTGTCAATAAATAGGTACGCACTAACATTGTATATTATTGTTTAAACAAATTTATTTGTTCAAACAATTGCACAAATAGTATTTGTTTAAACAATTACAAATTAGGTAATAAATGTCATCACACTGCCAATAATCTAATAATAATTTATGCAACAAATTTAGAAAATTATGTCCATTACAATATATTTATATATATATATATATAATATGTATATGTATATATATTTTTAAACAAATGGTACTTGTTTAAAGAATTGTAAATTCGTTAATCAATGACAAAAAAAAAGCCAATAATTTAATACTTAATAGTTTCTACAATAAATATAACAAATATGTTCGTAACAATGTATAAATTTGTACAAAACAAAGTGTGTTTAAACAATTACGAATTAGTTAATAAATGAAAAAAAATCCAATAATCTAATAATTTCTGCAAAATTAGAAAAATATGTGCGTAACATATATTTTTGTTTAAACAAATGGTAATTGTTTAAACAATTGCTAATTTGTTAATACATGACCAAAAAGCAATAATTTAATAATTTTTGCAACAAATGGAAAAATGAGTTCGTAACATCGTATATTTTTGTTTAAACAAATGGTAATTGTTTAAACAATTTTTTAGTTTTTAAGTTAGTTAATAAATGACAAAAAACATGTCAGTAATCCAATAATAGTCATTTTTGTCAGAAAAATAATAATTCACGTAACAATTTGAAAAATTGTGAATTTGGGAAAAATTTTGCCTCATTTTTAGGGTACTGCAGGAGAGGGTGGTGGTGGTGAAAAGAAAAATAGTGGTTGTGGATTTGATCTTTGGGAAGTTCTGAACAATTTCTTTTTTTCTAAATCTGAAACGTGAAAAAAAAATGAAGAAAATATGCATTTTTCCAATGTATTTTAAATTGGAAGTTTGAGGTGTTCGGTGGCACGTGTTAACGTTAACCGATTTTTCTCAAATTTTGGGGAATCTCTTTTTCCGAAAATGAGCCGATTGGGGGGGGGGGGGCGGGTCGTTGCCCTCCAGCAAAAAAAAAAAGATTTTGCAAGGTATAAATTTGGACCACCCTAGTGTTTCTGCATTGAACCGTAATATATAACCCACATTTTTCGAAGACGTGATATTACCGGTAATTTTTCAAAAAAAAAGCAATGGCTTTACACCCCTTCAGCAGCCGAAATTATTATAACGTTCTGGAGTTACCAGAGGTCATTGTAGAACATCTTGACCGAGCAGAATGACGGCCACATCGGTTAAATTTCCGTCGATCATACTCTAAATTTTAAAATACAAAAGAAAATCAAATGAAACACTACTTTGATTGGTTGAAATTACTGAAAGCTCCGAACAGACCAGATTTTAAAATTTTTGCCACCACTGAAAGTAGTTTTTCAGAAATCGGGAACTTTTAACATTTTTAACAGTTATTATAACGTTCGTAGTTTAAAATATGCCCATATATGGGATTTTCTTTAGATTGTGTATGACCGCAAAGAAGATTGACAAATGAAATCTCTGTTCATTGTCTACATTACGTAAAAGCTTGTCTGTAAGCAAGAAGGCTTGTTTCTAGATGCTGAAAAAATCCCCCGCGCCTGGTTAGCTTCAATTCTAATGTTTAAATGCCAATAACTTGAAAAATATTGATTGCTCTGCTCTGAATTAACTTTTGGATAAGCTTTCTTTGGTTAGAAAAGCGTTTTCAGGTTGCTTAAACAAATAATGTTGCTATATACCGTGTCCGGTGCAAAAAGTGTTTAGAAATATTAGCGGGCATTAAATACGAAATTATCATTTCTTTCGTTGCAGATAATTACATTCTAATATTTGCATTTTAGGTTTAAGACGAAAGAAGAATTAAATCAGAAGCATTTATGAAGAGTACAATTTTCTGAAAAGGTTATATTAATAATTTTGTCCCGTTAGTGTTGTCAAACTTTCTACCGGACACGGTAAAATATCTATATGCTGCCCATATAATTTTTAATTAGTGATAAATAATAATTGTCGTTAATTTCAAGATCGATTTATACTGTTATTCTAAATTAGTAAGCAGCTTTTTTTATATAAATTCGTGTTACGTCGTTGTAATTTATATTATCTCCTGTATATTATGATAAAAAAATAAACAAAGCATTAAAAACATAATATGTACCTTAAACAAATCATATGAAGCGTTAAAAAAATTAAAAAAAAACTCCCATCTGGATTCGAACCGCAGTTATTCACTGGAAAAATTGAAACGCCAACGCCTTACACCTCTCGGCCACGGCACCACTTAGCAAAATGTTTTGAATTTCACGTATATGACCTGTCTCCTAACCTCTAATGATTAAAATCTAGAAAATTGTCTGTCCGCGTCGCTTTTTCTAATGAAAATTGCATGGCACCTGATTTGCTTGCGTTGAATCGATGCAAACTTCACTAAACATGGCAACTTGAACACCTATTACCTGCGTTACGTCGCATCGCGAACACCATGGGAATTTGACGATCTCGGCACACATATGGAGCAATGTTATCGCGCTTACATGAAACATGGCAATTTTCCTCCGTTTTCGCAGTTTTCCGGTCATAATTATGCCGATTGCGGCGTCAGTTAACCTATACATACACAGTACATACACATTACACATGTAAACGCAAACTTGCAATTGTCAGTTTTGACAAATTAATCTGACGTTTCTCGGAGCGCGAGACTCTCAGAGACTCTGACGTCACACGCCGCCATATTTGCTCGGGGGATCTGCACTACCCCATTCGGGGGCGTTTTTGGGGCACACGCGCTTGGATGACCGTTGCCAAAATACATTCATGTGATTCGAAAAAGAACGACGCTCATTTTGGTGGCTCTCGCTTCGCCGTACGTTTCGCCAGTTCAGAGGAGATACGCCAATAAGTTTAGGCGGGCTACGCCGTTTCGCAATTATAAAGTATGACTAGTTGACGTTTGGACCGAATAGATAGGTAGACCAGCGAAGTCGGTAGACCGCCTAATTCGGTAGACCGCCTAATTCGGTTGACCGCCTAATTCGGTAGACCGTATAATTCGGTAGACCGCATAATTCGGTAGACCGTATAATTCGGTAGACCGTATAATTCGGTAGTCCAGCGAAGCCAATAGACCGCAAACATGAGCAGAAGAACGAAGTCGATGGGCCGCTGAAATCGATAGACTGCTCAAAACTGTAGAATTCAGTTGATTGTACAAAATATATGAATTATTTATTTGACAATTAAGTTATTATCAAAACCACAATCCGTATCAGAGCGCGCCACAGGCCGCTATTCCATATGACTCCCCATCAGGTATTTGCCTTACAGGTGCATTGTTTAGTGATTACTAAATTCACTCCTCGGTTTCAAAATCAGTCCTCGGTCCGGTTGTAGGTATGTTCTGACAGATTGCATATGATCATTATATTATTGTCAATTGTATCATAGCTGTTAATCTCTATTTTGTAAAATCTCAGTACTTATCAAAGTCAAAAGCCTTTAATTTTAACAGGTTTGTTGAGAAGACGAAAACTTCTACCAACGTTACATCACAGTTAGTATAAAGCCAATGGCTTAAAATTGGATTGGATACCGATGTCAGTGGCAGTGGGGTGTTACGATCCTAGATATAAAGTTGATGCACAAAAGAAATTGCTCCTTAGCCAATAGATCAAAATTTAAAATGGAGGCTTTGAAGGCAAAATTGCGCAAAATTTTTAATAATTTAGATCTCTTGACGTCACCATGTTGAGAATTGAAATAGAAAAACGTGTTTATTAGGGTGGTCGAAAAAAACAGACTTTTCGCTAGAGGGCAACGATTCCCCGCAATCTGTTCCTTTTCCAGAAAAAAAAAAATTCCCCCCAAATTTGAGAAAAATCGGTTAACGATAACACATGCCCCCGAGTACCTCAAATTTCCCATTTAAAATACATTGCAAAAAGGCATCTTTTTTCCTTATTTTTTCACGTTTCGGATTTAGAAAAAAAGTTGCGGGAGATTATCAGAAATTGTTCAGAACTCCCCTAGGAGAACAAATCCACCACCACTATTTTTTTGTTCACCACCCCGTACCCTCCCCATAGTACCCTAAATATGAGATAAAAGTTTCCCCAACTTTACAATTTTACAATGTTACGTGTTTTATTATTGCTTTTGGCAGAAGTGATTATTATTGGATTATTGACATATTTTTTTGTCATTTATTAACTAATTTGAAATGGTTTAAACCATTAGCATTTGTTTAAACAAAAATATACGATGATACGAACATGTTTTTGCAGAAGGTATTAAATTATAGTTTTTTTTCATTTATTAACTAATTAGCAATTGTTTAAACAAATACCATTTGTTTAAACAAATATATATACAATGTAGCGAACATATTTTCTATTTTTTAAAGGAAGGTATTATTAGGAGCATTTTTGGTCATTTATTAACTAATTTGCAATTGTTTAAACAAATACCATTTGTTTGAACCATTTGTTAACTAATTTTCAATTGTAACCTATAATAATAATTAGTGTTGCAACCACAATACTTGTTTGACCGATATCGTAAACCATCCAATATTACAAAAAAGAACAGAAATCCTATAATAATTTTTGTCAAGAAATACGCACTAACATTGTATATTATTGTTTAAACAAATGAGGAATTGAAAAAAAAGTATATATCGATGGCCTAGCTGTAGTACCTAACCTATGGTGTAGTGCGATGTATAACCTATGCTTTAACCATGATGATACATGGTATTGCAGCTAGGCCATCGATATACAATATTGAACTCACAATAACATTTGCTCTCTACAAAGGGGGACAGGCTGTATATGTCGTATTATTGTGTAAGACAAAATTAATTTATTGTTGTTTGGGGACTTTCGACTGTGATATGTGTTCGGGAGGAGAGAATAGAAACGGTTATCAGTCTTTGAGAGTGTAATTCTTGGAACTTTCACATTTGCCTACGTTTCGCCATTGTAATCTTCGGCTTCTTCAGGACTGGTGTGTGATCAAGATAAGTCACGTAAGGTAATGCAGGTGGTGACCTTTGCGGGGGTCCAAACAATTAAGTTCATATCGATGGCCTAGCTGCAGTACCATGTGTAACCTATGCTTTAACCATGATGATACGTGGTAGGGGAGCTAGGCCATGGTAATAAAATTTTTCTCTCACAATATTTGCTCGAAAAAAAATAATTTTGTCAGCAAAAAAGTGGGGGACAGCCTGTATATGTCATATTATTGTGTAAGACAAAATTAATTAATATATTTTTTGCTGTAATTATTTGAATTAGCTTTTGTTTCAATATAGACTATTATTATTTTTAGTTAATAAGTGTAAAAGAAAATTTTGACAACCATTTGTAAATTTGTTTAAACATATTTTGCAAGTATCAGTAAAATTTAATTTTTCCTTTGCATGATGCAGTACCCTCACAAATGAAATGCAATGATTGTCTTTTCCTTTTTCGAAAACTGCACTTTATAAAAAAATAAGTAAGCTGTAATTATTAAGCCTTTGTTTATTAAAATTAAAGTATTTATTATAATTGTAAAGCAAAAAACCATAATAAGTAGTAGTAATAATATTAATACAGTAGTAGTAGTAGTAGTAATACATACTTTACCTTCAAGAATTTCAAATTTCCAACTTAAAAAAAGCTCTACTAAATTTTATGTACATATTGTACATACCGTGTCCGGGACTAACTTTTCAGAAAATTTCATTCATAAAAGTTTCTAAATTGTCTTAAACCTAAAATGCAAATATTACAATGTAATTATCTGCTTCCATATACTGGGTGTTACCAAAACTATGACCAACTCTTAAGAGTAAAGTACCTTTCTTTTAAAAGCTATGCAAAATGTTATTTGAAAAAATTGTATACCGTGTCCGGTGAAAAAAAGTGTTTAGAAATGTTAGCGTCGTTGCATGAACACCCGGTATATGGAACTTCAAAGGTGATTATAATTTCTTATTTACTGCCTCCTAATATTTTGAAATACTCTTTCAAATAATATTTTGGCGTAGCTTTTAAGATAAACGTACTTTAGCTAATGTCATTTGTATCTTTTTGGTAAAATAAAAACAGCCTATAATACCTATAATATTTCTAACTACTTTTTTTTCAAATATCATAACTTTGCATAACTTTGAACATAAACCTTTACTCCCAAGAGTTTGTTATAGTTTTGGTAATACCCGGTACTTGCAAGCAGAGAATTAGATTCTAATATTTGCATTTTAGGTTTAAGACAAAAGAAGAATTAAATCAGAAGCTTTTACGAAGAACATATTTTTCTGAAAAGGTAATATTAATAGTTTTGTCTCATTAGTGTTGTCAGACTTTCTACCGGACACGGTATAATATCTATATGCTGCCTATATAATTTTTAATTAGTGATAAATAATAATTGTTGTTAATTTTAAGATCGATTTATACTGTTATTCTTAATTAGTAAACCGCTTTTTTTTATTATTTCCATTTTCTATACCTAAATTCATTTTCTTGTATGTGATTCGTATGATAAATTCGTAATACGTCGTTGTAATTTATATTATCTCTTGTATATTATGATAAAAAAATAAACAAAGCATTAAAAACATGTACCTTAAACAAATCATAAACATCTAAAAAAAAATAAAAAAAAACTCTCATCTGGATTTGAACCGCAATGGAAAAATCAAAACGTCAACGCCTTACACCTCTCGGCCACGGCACCACTTAACGATTTCTTAGAAATTCACGTATATAACGTGTATACGTCTACTAACCTCTGATTAAAATCTAGAAAATTGTTTGTCTGTGTCGCTTTTTCTAATGAAAATTCCGTAGCACCTGATTTGCTTGCGTTGAATCGATGCAAACTTCACTAAACATGGCAACTTGGACAGCTATTACCTGTTTTGCGTCGCATCGCGTATCATTGGAGTTTGACGATCTCGGCACACATATGTAGTAATGGTGTCGCGCTTACCTGAAACATGGCAATTTTCCTCCGTTTTCTCAGTTTTCCGGTCATAATTATCCCGATTGCGTCGATACATTCACCCGTAAACGTCAGTTAACCCATGAAATGTAGTGCGAACGCAAACATGCAATTGTCAGTTTTGACAAATAAATCTGACGTTTCTCGCAGCGCGAGACTCTCAGAGACTCTGACGTCACACGCCGCCATATTTGCTCGGGGGATCTGCACTACCCCATTCGGGGGCGTTTTTGGGGCACACGCGCTTGGATGACCGTTTCCAAAATACATTCATGTGATTCGAAAAAGAACGGCGCTCATTTTGGTGGTTCTCGCTTCGCCGTACGTTTTGCCAGTTCAGAGGAGATACGCCAATAAGTTTGGGCGGGCTTCGCCGTTTCGCAATTATAAAGTATGACTAGTTGACGTTTGGACCGAATAGATAGGTAGACCAGCGAAGTCGGTAGACCGCCGAAGTCGGTAGACCGCCGAAGTCGGTCTAATTCTGTAGACCGTATTATTCGGTAGATCGCATAATTCGGTAGTCCAGCGAAGTCAATAGACCGCAAACATGAGCAGAAGAACGAAGTCGATGGGCCGCTGAAATCGATAGACTGCTCAAAACTGAAGAATTCAGTCGATTGTACAAAATATATGAATTATTTATTTGACAATTAAGTTTTTATTATTAAAGCCACAATCCGTATCAGAGCGCGCCACAGGCCGCTATTCCATATCACTCCCCACCAGGTACATACCCCCTCGACCTCTCCCCTTAGACCCCCGCGTAAGAATGGTCAAAATCGGTGCGATGTAATCATGCATCAAGAACAAATGGTAAAACCTTGAATGCTTTCGAACAATATCAAAATGCTCTTAAGCGGTTTATTTTAAAAACTCCTAAAATTATTTTTTATATTTTTACTAAATTATTTGTATATTAACTTTTTATTGTCGTAATGGGTATTGAAGTTATAGTTATACTTACTTATAGGAAAAGTCAAAATGTAGAAACATTTTGTTTTTATTGTGCACAGATGATATGTAGGGATGAAATATATAAGAAAAACACCTAATGGGTTGGGAAGTAAAAAAAAAATGATTTTGCATTGTTTTGGTATCTATTTTATAAAACGGCTGTAATTTCTTAAGGAATTGAAAAAGAAGTATATATCGATGGCCTAGCTGTAGTAGCATGTGTAACCTACAGTGATGTTAAATACCCGGGTATTTATTATCAAGGGTATATATCTGGGTATTTACCCAAACTGGGTTTTTACCCAAACTGGGTTTTTATAGGGGTACTTATAAACATAATATTGTTATTCAAAATAGCAGTAAAATGAAATATTTAATTACTAAATTAAGGTTTTCTTTTTATCACAAAATCAAAAGGTATCTCTTATCTCAAAATAAAGGTTATTCTTATAAAAATAAAAACATTGTTAAAACAAAGAATAAAAATATTAGTCTCATCTGACGATATATCAAGAGCACACATTTCCTTGTCATCATCGTCCATTCAATCGATTGTATCTTCTGTATTTTGTGATTCTGTTATCGAAGAAGATTTAGCAGAAACTTATGATTATATGTTAAGTTGACATAGCGGCTTTCGTCGTTGTTAATCAATTTCTTATTTTGCTATGAATCCAACTAAATGTACTGAATGTTCTTATATAACTCAAATATTTTACGTTATTTGTAATCAAGAGTACACATCTACAGTGTCCCACTTTTGCCATTTTGTTCCCGCACAACTTTTTTCCTGATAGTAAACACTGATAGTAAAAAAAATACAACCGTTTGAAATAATTGTAAAATAATTGCAAAACTGTATATTAAATGACTTAACTTCCTTAGGAATTGATAAACCCAAAAAGTCGGCATGAAACTTTCAGAATGACAATTACTTGTAGAGAAACAATTGTCTAAAAAGTTTCATATGTATTTTGTTTTCGTTAATTTGTTTATATAGCTTATTTTAAACATTTTTAATTTTTTACTTAAATTTATTTACTTTTAATTTTGTTATGGGTATTGATTGTGCTCTCTCTGTTTTAGCATTGTTTGATATGTAGTTTATTGTTTCTTTTTCTTTATTTAGTTAATATTTCAAGCGGCTGTAACTTGGCGTTGAAAAAACAATTAGGTCCATATGAAAAGTCATACTCAGAATGACATTTACTATCTAAAAACAATTCTTGCAGAAAAAAAAGTGTTATACCCTGTATAAATATCTCTGAAATGTTGTTAAATGGTGTTTTTGGGATAAAAAAGATAAATACCCAAAATTTAGGTATTTACCCTAAGTACCAGGGTAAATACCCATTTTATAAGTTCCCACCCACTGGGTATTTACCCGGCCCACATCACTGGTAACCTAAGCTGTAGTACCATGTATGCTTTACCCATGATGATACATGGTATTGCAGCTAGGCCATCGATATACAATATTTCATTCACAATGATATTTGCTCTCTACAACATAATTTTGTCAGGAAACAGTGGGGGACAGGCTGTATATGTCATATTATTGTGTAAGACAAAATTAATTTATTGTTGTTGGGGGACTTTCGACTGTGATATGTGTTCGGAAGGAGAGAATAAAAACGTTTATCACTTTTTGAGAGTGTAATTCTTGGAACTTTCACATTTTCCTACGTTTCGCCGTTGTAATCTTCGGCTTCTTCAGGGCTGGTGTGTGATCAAGATAAGTCAAGTAAGGTAATGCAGGTGGTGACCATTGCGGGGGTCCATTGATGCGTAACATACAACGGCGAAACGTAGGCAAATGTGCGAGTTCCCAGAATTACACTCTCAAAGACTGATAAACGTTTTTATTCTCTTAATTTATTTTTTTGCTGCAATTATTTGAATTTTCTTTTGTTTCAATAAACTATTATTATTATTAATATGTGTAAAAGAAAATTTTGAGAACCTTTTGTAAATTTGTTTAAACATATTTTGCAAGTATCAGTAAAATTTATTTTTCTTTTGCATGATGCAGTACCCTCACAAATGAAATAAAATGACACAAACTTTTCTAGATTGTCTAAAACCTAAAATACAAAAATATTTAAATGTAATTATCTGCTTGCATATACTGGGTGTTACCAAAACTATGACCAACTCTTAAGAGTAAAGCACCTTTCTTTTAAAAGCTATGCAAAATGTTATTTGAAAAAATTGTTTGGAAATATTAGGGTATTAAATAACAAAATTATAATCTCCTTTGTCGTTGCATGATCCCCCGGAACGTCAAAGGTGACTATAATTTCATATTTAATGCTTATTTTTACATGTTTTTACGAATTATATTTTTGGATAGCTTTGAAGATGATGGTACATACTTGACTCTTATGTCATTTTCATTTCTTTGGCAACATGCGGTGTATGCAACGAAGGTTATTATAATTTCGTATTGTAGGACCTCTAATACAAATACTCTTTTCAAATAACATTTTTGCATGTTTTTGAAACAAAGGTACGTTACTCTTAAGAATTTTTCATAGTTCTGGTAACACCCCGCAGATAATACATTCTAATATTGCATTTTAGGTTTAAGACAATACAGAAACTTTTAACTGAAATAAAATTTTCTGAAAAATTGATAATAAACATTTTTCTCATTTTTCAACTTAGTGCCAGACACTGTATGTATCTCACACTGTATTATATTAAAATAACATTTATCGGAAAATTTACTTCGACAAAAACTGAGAAATTTACAACTTTATGACATGATTTAAAAAACATTATTTAGCAAAGCCTTTATTTGAGTAGGTATATTATATGTAATTTAATGAAAATAATGCTACTGTACCTGACATTAACACTTTGAAAGAAATAATGGAATACATATGCAATAATAATGGACAATAATTGTTGCTTAAACTTGGATTGGATATCGATGTTAGTGGCAGTGGGGTGTTAAGAGCCTAGATATAAAATTTATGCAAAAAAGAAATTACTCCTTAGCCAATAGATCAAAATTTAAAATGCAGGTTTTCAAGGCGAACATGCACAACATTTTTAAAAATTTAGATCTCTTGACTTGTCACCAAGTTGATAATTGAAATAGAAAAACGTGTTTATGCATTGAACCGTAATATATAACCCACATTTTTCGAAGAAAACGTGATATTACCGATTTTTCAAAAAAAACAATTGCTTTACACCCCTCCAGCAGCCGAAATTATTATAACGTTCTGGAGTTATCAGGGGTCATTGTAGAACATTTTGACCGAGTAGAATGACGACCACATCGGTTAAATTTCCATCCAATATACTCCAAATATTTAAATTACAAAAAAAAAATCAAATGGAACACTACTTTGATGGGTTGAAATTACTGAAATCTCCGAGCAGATCAGATTTTAACATATTTTCCACCACTGTAAGTAGTTTTTAAGAAATCGGGAACATTTAACATTTTTAACAGTTATTATAACGTTCGTAGTTTAAAATATGCCCATATATGGGATTTTCTTTAAATTGTATATGACCGCAAAGAAGATTGACAAATGAAATCTCTGTTCATTGTCTACATTACGTAAATGCTTGTCTGTAAGCAAGAAAGCCTGTTTCTAGACGCTGGAAAAAAATCTCCCGCGCCTGGTTAGCTTCAAGTCTAATATTTAAATGACAGTAACTTGAAAAGCATTAATTGATCTGCTCTGAATTAGCTTTTGGATAAGCTTTCTTTGGTTAGAAAAGCGTTTTCAGTTTCTTTAAACAAATAATGTTATTATATACCGTGTCCGGTGAAAAAAGTGTTTAGAATGTTAGCGGGCATTAAATACGAAATTATAATTTCTTTCGTCGTTGCATGAACACCCGGTATATGGAACGTCAGAAGTGATTATAATTTCAATTTTTTTAAAATATTATATTTGCATCGCTTTGAACATAAACCTTTACTCCCAAGAGTTTATTATAGATTTGGTAATACCCGGTATACACGCAGGCTGATAATTAGATTCTAATATTTGCATTTTAGGTTTAAGATAAAAGAAGAATTAAATCAGAAGCTTTTATGAAGAACATAATTTTCTGAAAAGGTAATATTAATAATTTTGTCCCATTAGTGTTGTCAAACTTTCTACCGGACACGGTATAATATCTATATGCTGCCTATATAATTTTGAAGTACTGATAAATAATAATTGTTGTTAATTTCAAGATCAAAAGATCAAACTGTTATTCTAAATTAGTAAACAGCTTTTTTTTAGTATTTCCATTTTCAATACCTAAATTCATTTTCTTGTATGTGATTCGTATGATAAATTCGTATTACGTCGTAATTTATATTATCTCCTGTATATTAAGATAAAAAATAAACAAAGCATTAAAAACATAATTTGTACCTTAAACAAATCATATGAAGCATTAAAAAAATTAAAAAAAAACTCTCATCTGGATTTGAAGCGCAGCATTCCACTGGAAAAATCAAAACGTCATCGCCTTACACCTCTCGGCCGTGGCACCACTTTATGGAGTGTTATAAATTCACGTATATAAACGACGTCTACTAACCTCTAATGATTAAAATCGAGAAATATGTTTGTCCGTGTCGTTTTTTCTAATGAAAATTGCATAGCACCTGATTTGCTTGCGTTGAATCGATGCAAACTTCACTAAACATGGCAACTTGAATACCGATTGATTACCTGCGTTCCGTCGCATCGCGTTACATTGGAATTTGACGATCTCGGCACACATATGTAGCAATGTTATCGCGCTTACATGAAACATGGCCATTTTCCTCTGTTTTCTCAGTTTTCCGGTCATAATTATCCCGATTGCGGCGTCAGTTAACCTATACATACACAGTACATATACATTACACATGTGAACGCAAAGTTAGTTGCCACTGTAAGTTTTGACAAATAAATCTGACGTTTCTCGCAGCGCGAGACTCTCAGAGACTCTGACGTCACACGCCGCCATATTTGCTCGGGGGATCTGCACGACTCCATTCGGGGGCGCTTTTGGGGCACACGCGCTTGGATGACCGTTTCCAAAATACATTCATGTGATTCGAAAAAGAACGACGCTCATTTTGGTGGTTCTCGCTTCGCCGTACGTTTCGCCAGCTCAGAGGAGATACGCCAATAAGTTTAGGCGGGCTACGCCGTTTCGCAATTATAAAGTATGATAAAAATAATAGTAATAACATAATAATAATATCCCTACTATATACTATCCCTATACCTATCCCTATCCCTATCCCTATCCCTATCCCTATCCCTACTATATACTAAACGTGACTCACACTCAAAACAAGAGTTTTAGAAACATATTGAAACTTGGCAATGCAAAGGCTTTTGAAAGAAGCGAAAATCGGCGCCGCAGGCGCCGATTTTACGCCTAAAATTGGATTCTACGATGCTTAGACTTTCGATTTCGTCCAATTTCCGGCCAGTTCTCGTTATTTTTTACCTCGATTCGGCTAAATTTATGGATTATCCTTTCGGACTGTACAGCGCGTCGTCATGCCAATCGATCGGTCGCCAGACGGCGACACATCATGTCGCTCTTGAGATTACGCTACGAAGCAATAGATGGCGCGACCGTAACCGCACCGAACGTACGATCATAATCATCCGGGCTTTTTGTCTCTCTCTCTTAACGCTTCGGCGATCTACCTAGGTCGACTAGCAGGCCTATTAGGCCTGCACATTCTCCTAGTCCCTACTATATACTAAAAGTCTAACACAGTCCGCGCAAGAAGTTTACGAAAATCGGCGAATCGGGGGAAGGGTCTGCTCCTCGGAGAAGCGAAAATCGGCGCCGCAGGCGCCGATTTTCCGCCTAAAATTTGATTCTACAGCGCTTAGGCCTTCGATTTCGTCCATTTTCGGCCCAGTTTTCGTTATTTTTTACCTCGATTCGGGTAAATTTATGGATTATGCTTTAGGAGTGTACAGTTCAGCGCGTCGCCATGGCAATCGATCGAGGTTGCTAGGCAACTGCCGCGCGCTTCGCGACGCGGTCACCAGACGGCGGCACATCATCATGTCGCTGTTGGCATTACGCTACGAATACGCTACGAAGCAATAGATGGCGCCCCGTAACCGCTTCGAACGTACGAGCATAATCACGTCGCGCGTGTCAGAGCATCCAGGCTTTTTGTTTCCCTCTTAACGCTTCGGCGATCTACCTAGGTCGACCAGCAGGCCTATTAGGCCTGCACATTCTCCTAGTACTATATACTAAAAGTCTAACACAGTCCGCGCAAGAAGTTTACGAAAATCGGCGAATCGGGGGAAGGGTCTGCTCCTCGGAGAAGCGAAAATCGGCGCCGCAGGCGCCGATTTTCCGCCTAAGATTGGATTGTACAGCGCTTAGGCTTTTGATTTCGTCCAATCTCCGGCCAGTTCTCGTTATTTTTTAACTCGATTAGGCTAAATTTATGGATTATGCTTTAGGAGTGTATAGGTCAGCGCGTCGCCATGGCAACCTATCGAGGTTGCTATGCAACGGCCGCGCGTTTCGCGACGCGGTCACCAGACGGCGGCACATCATCATGTCGCTGTTGGCATTACGCTACGAAGCAATAGATGGCGCCCCGTAACCGCTTCGAACGTACGAGATAATCACGTCGCGCGTGTAGCAGCATCCGGGCTTTTTGTTTCCCTCTTAACGCTTCGGCGATCTACCTAGGTCGACTAGCAGGCCTATTAGGCCTGCACATTCTCCTAGTATGTACTAATTTACTAATTTATTCACATCACTTACCTGAGAGTTGCTATGAAATGTACATGATTTACTGGTGTGGACAAGATTTAGCCACCAATAAAGCTCGGCCAATTTTATTGATCACGTGCACAAGTAAAATATTACAACAGACGTTGTAACAGTGCAAACATTTTTAAATATATTTGATTAACATCATCTTAAATACCAATCGAGAGAACACTATGCTACAAGTAAAACTCGAACAATTTCAGTGCATGCTGATGAGAATGTCGAATTTTACTTAATAGGAACATCTCTAATTACTGTATGTAATAATTAATTATTAATCAGCCATCTACACTGGCTAAGATAAAAGTATAGCGGCTAAATTCGGATACACTCCATAAAGTTAAACGTCAAACATACAGACTGGTTATACAAGTTCAAGAATTCTGAGAGCAATCGCACTAGCGACATCAATCAAAAATACTAACACTCGCTATATTCTATTCATATAATTCTCTTTTATTAATTTAATTTCTCTTTGTTTCAACTTAATTAACGGTAATTGTATTGCACACATCGAAGTACTCGAAGCCAAGTCCTTTAAATAGGTCTTCAGAGGCGACATTTCCGATGATAATTGTCGCCAGTGGGATGTTACCTTCTTCTGCAATCCTCTTACACATAGCTTTTGCTAGAAGGGCACCGTATCCTCGCCTGGTGTATTCTGGCAGTGTCCTTAAATTTACAAGCACGCCCCAATGGTTCCTCAGCACCCACGAAACAAGCTTGTTGTCACTTTTCAGGAATAGGCCCAAGCCGCCTTTCGTTTCCACGAATGATGAGAAGTAGTCTTTCGCTCCGTTAAAGTCCCTCGGCCATAAACTGGATACTAAACCCACATGCGACTGGTTCAGAGATCCAATATAAACATCTTCCGGACATCTGGAAATTAAATTAAAATTATAATATTATTACACTTCGATATTTATAGGTAGTAAGGTAAGACTATACAAAGCAATCATCAAAATCTGTTAAGCGGTTCGAAAAAGATAGCTTTGAAATTTTAATTGTGACCAATTTTTTATTATTGCCTAGTTCTTTTGGGCAGCTCTGTGTGGTAGTTCAAGGTAACGTTTTTAAGGGGTGGTAGACGAGTTGATTTGAATTGATAGTTTTCTGTTTTTTTTTATTTGAATGTGATTACTCGATCTGAGCTCTTCAGCTAAAATATTCTCAAGTTAACTGTCACGTCGGGTCACCGGAAGTCGGTATCAACTTTCTTATTTTAAATGGAATGATATAATATTTATTTTATTTTTGGTCTCTACGTATCAAAATACATCATTTTACGTTTAACGTTTAAAATTTAATATCTCGGTTATTATTCAAACTAGAAGTTTCATGATTGCTGGTCCAAAACTAAAAACATATACAAATAAGACGATGTTTAGTTCATCATGATATCTTATACAGGGTGTTCAAAATTTACAACACAATAATTGAATTTTCAAACGTAAAAAACTCATTTTTTTAAATGGAACACCCTGTATACCGGTACGCCATTTAATAAGAAATCGTATTCCCTATCAATCAATATTAGGGTTCCCTATATCCATCTTTACTAGTTTTTGAGATATTGTCAGTATAAACGAATGCAAACTGAATACAAAACGATTTATTCTTCATTTATAGGAATGTTACAACTTTGGAACAGCATGAACACAGAAAAATATTGAAAAGGTTTGTAAAAACTAAAATAATATAATTGGGATATCTCACTTAAATTAAAACAATCATGTTGTTCGAAATGCTGCCCGTTCTGCGCCAAACATTTTGAAACTCTTCGCTGTACTTCTGTCATCGTCGTTCTTCGGATTTCTTGTCGCAGAAGTCCGTTAATGGCGGCTACTAGTCTGTTTGTCAATTCTTCTCGAGTTTAACTGGTGTGGAATAGACCTGACTTTTCACATGACCCCAGCAATAAAAGTCTAATGGTGTTAAATCTGGTGAGCTTGGTGGCCACCGCCAGGGTCCCCTATTTTCAAACCACCTATCGTCAAACATCTGATTAAGTTGAATGGATACCACATGCGAAGAATGTGCCGGCGCACCGTCCATTTGATAAAAGCAGTCGCGTAAAATATTGAGGGGACAGAGTTTCACAAAAATTGTTCACACATCCACGCAAAATTTCTAAATATCTATCACTATTTAAATTTTGGTTATAAATTTCGTATCTAATTTCGTCCCCCATTACTAAATGGGAGTATTCAAAATGGATTTGAAGAAAAAGTGACAATATCTCAAAAACTATTAAAGATAGATATAGGGAACCCTAATATTGATTGATAGAAGGTGTTCCATTTAAAAAAAATTGAGTTTTTTACGTTTGCAAATTCAATTATTGTGTTGTAAATTTTGAACAGCCTGTATAAGATATCATGATGAACTAAACATAACCTTATTTGGTTATGTTTATAGTTTTCGACCACCAATCATGAAACTTCTAGTTTGAATAATAACCGAGATATTCAACTTTAAACGTAACCCCGAAAATCACCAAAAATCAGTAAAATAAAAAAAAAACTCAAAAATTGTGATACTTAGGTATAGGGAAACCTTATTAGAAATGATGTAGTTTGATACGCAGAAACCAAAAATAAAAATTAAAATTATATCATTCCATTTAAAATAATAAAGTTGATACCATCTTCCGGTGACCGGGCGTGATAGTTAACTTGAGAATATTTTAGCTGAAGAGCTCAGATCGAGTAAATTCTAATTCCAAAATTTCTAGTTTCCAGAAATAGTAGAACATGAGAAACTTCTAATGTACCAGTTCCGTTGAGACACCCTGTAGATAATAGTGTGTATACATCAAGCAATCAAACATATTACGGCCTAACCTGGGCTTGAACCCTGGGCTTCATAGTGGAAGGCATTCGCCTGATCCACTAGGCCAACTCCGTTCCCATACAAGTTTTATAAGAAAAAAATTGACGCACTAGTTGTTTTGAGCACGACAAGCGTAGCGAGGAGTGACCAAATGGAACTAGTGTGCCAATACGTCTTATAAAACGAGTGTTATATACTATTTTTTCTATTTTGCAACATTAATTTTACATAAATTTCGAAAATTGCGGTTGTCATCTAACAATCTAGCGTAATTTTATCTTCAACAGTTGGTGTTGACACTTAACGTCAATATCATCAGTCTTGGAAAACTAAAAGTTTCTGACCTAGTGTTTTCATAACGACACCGAAAGGCGGTTCCATAGAATATCGAAATGCATTCATATGATAAGGTTACCATTTGAAAAACGTCTTTTAGTAGTTTTCTACAGTTCAACTTTATAATTTGAACATCCTGTATAACATAACGGAAAACCGTGCTTTTATTGGGTTGTTAGAGCTTGAAATAAAAGTGCCAACTAGATAGACCTTTTCATTTATTCCAATATTTCGCCAGTAAATTCTGGCTTCTTCAGGGAACTAAAAACAAAATTACACAATACCTGAACATGACAGCACTACAGTCTAAAAATGGATGAAACATACCAAATAACAGTCTCAACACAAAGTCACAATAATCGACGATAACGGCATTAAACAGACATATATAGTGTCGAATGTACCAGTGCAAACGTTCAACTAAGACTGAAGGACTCGACAAGGTGTTTTTTCCTTCCTATACTTTCCAAACTGCACACAACCGGTAACATTCGAATAGTCGCAAAATATTAAAAAAGTAAAAATTAACAACCTGAACAAACTGACAAACTTACAAACGACTACATAATATCACAATGATACAACATGACAAACCAAAACAAATTGAGGACACGAAAATGACAACTTCTACCCTCTTAAAAAATTAATTCACTGATATCAGCTACACCTATGGTGGTACTATTTGCGTCAGTGAACTTATTGTAATCTAAATTTAGTAAAAAACTATAAATATTGCTCAAATTTTCTGTGTCCGATCGCAAGTTCATGGCATCGCTCGTCCCTTTTATTCCAATCATCTCAAAAAAGAGCCTCTCACGCAGGTTACGCTTTTTAAACAGTATTTTAACGTTGTCGAAGTCGATATTGTGGCTTTTATTTATGGCATGCTGAGATAAAGCGCTAGTTAGTTTGTTGTTTCTAATGTCGAGCCTATGTTGGCTCATTCTTGTTTTCAACCAATTGCCGGTTTGGCCTACATAACTAGCATTACAATCCGCACACGGCACACAATACACGACATTGGACATATACTCTGATGGAGTTTTTTGTTTCAGCTTAGTAAAGAAACTCCCCACTGTGCAAAGATTGTAGTAACCAATCCTCAAACTTTCGGTGCAAAATATTCGAGGGATGAGGTGCGAAAAACCAGGTATGAAGGGAAACCTCCTATAAACAGTAGGATCACTCCTGGTCGGGGCCGTTATGTCAGTGACCACTCTTCCAGGATTGACACCAAAAATTAACTTCTTAAGTATGTGTTTGGGGTAACCATTATTCAAAAAGAGCTTAAGCAATTTGTGTTTGTTCCTGGTGTGAAAATCTGGATGCGATAGTTTCATAACCCGGGTTTTCAAAGCCGTGACCATGTTAAGTTTCTGATTAATCGGATGGTTAGATTGAAAGTTCAAGTATCTACCCGAGTTAGTTTTTTTCTGAAACCAGTCCGTCTTAATTTCGCCTTCCTCACCCCTCATCAATAAAACATCCAAAAAAGGCAACGACCTGTCGACTTCCCTCTCCACAGTGAACTGAATGTGGGCATTAAAACAATTAAACTTATACATGACAACATCAATAAATTGCGGCGGCAGGGACAGCACCAAGTCATCTACATATTTTTTAATAAAGCCCAATTGGCATGGCAATGTAGGTATAATTCGTAATAAAATATAATCTAGTACCAAATTAGCGATAATCGGGCTAAACGGAGAACCCATTGGGGTCCCAAAAATCTGACTATAATCGTTGCCTTTTTTGGATGTTTTATTGATGAGGGGTGAGGAAGGCGAAATTAAGACGGACTGGTTTCAGAAAAAAACTAACTCGGGTAGATACTTGAACTTTCAATCTAACCATCCGATTAATCAGAAACTTAACATGGTCACGGCTTTGAAAACCCGGGTTATGAAACTATCGCATCCAGATTTTCACACCAGGAACAAACACAAATTGCTTAAGCTCTTTTTGAATAATGGTTACCCCAAACACATACTTAAGAAGTTAATTTTTGGTGTCAATCCTGGAAGAGTGGTCACTGACATAACGGCCCCGACCAGGAGTGATCCTACTGTTTATAGGAGGTTTCCCTTCATACCTGGTTTTTCGCACCTCATCCCTCGAATATTTTGCACCGAAAGTTTGAGGATTGGTTACTACAATCTTTGCACAGTGGGGAGTTTCTTTACTAAGCTGAAACAAAAAACTCCATCAGAGTATATGTCCAATGTCGTGTATTGTGTGCCGTGTGCGGATTGTAATGCTAGTTATGTAGGCCAAACCGGCAATTGGTTGAAAACAAGAATGAGCCAACATAGGCTCGACATTAGAAACAACAAACTAACTAGCGCTTTATCTCAGCATGCCATAAATAAAAGCCACAATATCGACTTCGACAACGTTAAAATACTGTTTAAAAAGCGTAACCTGCGTGAGAGGCTCTTTTTTGAGATGATTGGAATAAAAGGGACGAGCGATGCCATGAACTTGCGATCGGACACAGAAAATTTGAGCAATATTTATAGTTTTTTACTAAATTTAGATTACAATAAGTTCACTGACGCAAATAGTACCACCATAGGTGTAGCTGATATCAGTGAATTAATTTTTTAAGAGGGTAGAAGTTGTCATTTTCGTGTCCTCAATTTGTTTTGGTTTGTCATGTTGTATCATTGTGATATTATGTAGTCGTTTGTAAGTTTGTCAGTTTGTTCAGGTTGTTAATTTTTACTTTTTTAATATTTTGCGACTATTCGAATGTTACCGGTTGTGTGCAGTTTGGAAAGTATAGGAAGGAAAAAACACCTTGTCGAGTCCTTCAGTCTTAGTTGAACGTTTGCACTGGTACATTCGACACTATATTTGTCTGTTTAATGCCGTTATCGTCGATTATTGTGACTTTGTGTTGAGACTGTTATTTGGTATGTTTCATCCATTTTTAGACTGTAGTGCTGTCATGTTCAGGTATTGTGTAATTTTGTTTTTAGTTCCCTGAAGAAGCCAGAATTTACTGGCGAAATATTGGAATAAATGAAAAGGTCTATCTAGTTGGCACTTTTATTTCAAGCTCTAACAACCCAATAAAAGCACGGTTTTCCGTTATATTAATAATAAAGAGCAAAAAAGTTCTACACTAATTGTGAATCCTGTATAACTTTTCGAAAAAACTCTGCAGATGTGTCGTCATGTTACCTTCACAATAACTTTGCCAAACAACTTTTTCCAATGGCCACAGCAAATAATTTCTAAATAATTGAAAATGAACTAGTAACTGTCCTTTTCTAATGAACAAAATTGAATATCTCAAAAATGCCACATGTAGGTATAGAGTATGTAACATACACTTGACTTAAAATTTAACAAAGATATTCAAAGATATTCATGTATATTCACAACTTTTATCAAAAATAAAATTGAATCTTCTGCAGAAGGTATGTTTCTTAATTTTGAATATATGAACATGAAACTGACGTTGTTGTGGGCCAAACATTATTGTAACCATGTTTTTATGAGAAATGTAAATAATAGTGTACTTTCATTTAAGATATGTGAAACTATCAAATGTCAACTTTTCAAAAGTCAAGTCTCGATGTTTGGTCATGGTTGCAGTTTTAACGCATTCTATAAATTATTTTATTACGATATGTAAAACTAATTCTTTTGCAGATACTATCTTACAACTTTGCCAGACAATCCCCAAAAGTAGGTAGACGTTGATGTTGAACAATTTTTTTTTTACTGACTTATCTTGTATAACATTAAACATTGTCTTTACTCAAAATGGGGACTGCCCCGATTCGCGATTTTAGAACTCTGGCAACCCTGAATTGGCAACCCAACCGCATGTTCTTAGAAAGAGAGTTGTGTTCCTGTCTACGTCTTTTTTATTCACGGAAAAAATGACAACTGTAATGTACTTACTTTATGGGAAAGTTGAGGGCGTTTTCTTGAGATATCCAGTACATGGCCGTCGTGTAGGATTCCGTGATAGATATTTCCATTTCGGAGAGGGCGCTGTACACTGTCGGCGAATGCTCGTTCATGATGCAGTAGAAGATGTTTTGTTTCCTAACATCGAGTATATCGGTTTCCGTCAGGAGCTGACGCAAACTATCACAGTCTTTTTCCAAGGTAAATACGAATACATCTACCGAGTTGTACTGGAAATCAAGAAGGCTGGATGTTAATTGTTGCTGTACTGTAATTGTGAGCATATGTGCATATGTTTGTTTTTCATAGAAAGTAATACACAAAAACATTGTGTTGCCATAATTTTTAAAACACGAACGTTGCCGATCGTCGAAAACCTTAGTGAAGCCAAATTTGAATTTGAAAACTTCGGTCATACCGAAAAGGAATAATGAAGCGGTAGCTCCAGCTATGTGTAACAAAGGAATTTTTTGCGAAAAAGACAAAGGAAAGTATTGGTAAAGTATTGGGAAAGTATTGGTAACTCTGGAGAACATCTTGAAATGGATTTTCTGTTTGAGAAGGCGAATGAGCGTTTCTGATTTTCAAAATGTAAAAGATTGCCTATGCGTTTGTTTGTTTTATTGTTTTCGTTGTTTCCCTGTCCAGCTTTGTGTTTAGTTTCTGAATCAACGTACGTGGTTTTTAAAGATCACCGCTGTAATGTTTATTGTGGTCACTAGTCACTAAGAGCAAAACAATGTCATTTTTATTTTTTACTTTACATATATAAATGAAACGATACAGATTGCAATACAGAGTTCAATGTATTGCTGCAAGTGTTCGAGTTAAATAATAACATATAACTGCTATAAATACAATATAAGTTATTTAACCAATAAGTATTTTTAAAAACAATTATGGATGGTAGAACTGTGTGGTTGGTAGAACTCTTTTTATTGAACTGTGTCCTTTTACATATGTGTGTATTGGCCATAATAAAGTTGTTTGATTGGCTATAATAAACCGTGCGTGTATAGAACTGTTTAATACATTATTTTCTATTAATAGCCCAGGCATATCAAGCTTTAACATAAAAAATAAGGTGGATCTGCAAATTGGTAAACACCTTCTATTTAGTGCCAAACATACTAAAAGTCCAAAAAATCCTGTGTTTGCGTCACATTTTTAGTAGTTGAAGTTTTTTAGTTCTAAAATTGAAAATGTTTAACGACATATTGTCAAAGTAATATTATAGGTTAATAATATGGTGACATACAGGTGGGATGTAAAAATTGTCTAAAATTGTTAATAACTCCTTCAAACATGGGATTATGGGGTTTGAAATACGCTATATCCGAATATGGCGTTTAAATTGCAAATATTAATCTGGCGGAATCTAAAGGGCTGGACAGAAAATTAAAATTAAGGGAATTTTCGACCGCATCTAGATTACAAGCATGGATGGATTTCTAAGAACGCTGAATACAAATCTGGCATAAACATTGCAAAACTCAAAATAGCGGATCCAAAATGACAGATTAGAAAATTATAAAGAAAGAAAATTTTTGGGAACTTTGTTTTGACTCTGAATGGCATGATATTTAAAAAACTAACCAACTTGAAATTTTTACTACTTGTTCAACAGTCATTGCTTTATCGCTTGATGAACCAGAAACATACATGATGTTATGTATTTTGTATCCAATATCAAAAATCATTGTCAATTTTGTGAGACTTGTCACCATTTCCTCAAATATAAATATTTTTTTTTATTTCTGGTTCAAGTGATAACTACTTGTATATAATATGTAGGTGTGAAATAAAACAAACTTGTTTTATTGTAAACTAAATGTTTAGTAATATATTATACTCGAGCGCTTTCGGATTGTGTAACCCTCAACTACCTGTGATGTATAGTTTAATAAAGCTACACTAACCTAATAGCCAATAGACCTATAATTACATCAATTGGCCCAACAGCTCACTATCTGGCCAAAAGTCTGTTGAATCTGAGTATCAGGGACTTTAAATTAAAACCATATACAGTGGTGAAACCGGCAGATCAATTGCAGATCAAAAATAGTACGTTCTCAGCTCTGGGCAGACATTTGTTCCTAGAGGGCCATAAAACCACTTTAGAAAAACTCTCGCTTTTCCATAATTGTCCAAAATCTTAGCATATGTTAGTGCCAAATTTGGAATAAACTGATAGCATAGTGTCGCCAATTAAAAAAAAAAAACCAAAAAGATGCGGTAATTTTAGCATACAAAACCGAAATCTTCCATTTTGGATCCACTATTTCGAATTTTACAATGTTTATGCCAGATTTAGATTCAGCGTCCTTGAAAACCCATAAAAATACTAAACTAGATTTGACCGAACACTAGTGAAAATTTTTGTTACTGTTTTGAGAAAAACTATTTGCAATGGAAACTAACCACAGGTGATATAGGACGTAAAAAAACACATGCAACAAACGGTAAAGTCAAGGGTGTCTTAGAAAAACCAATCTTTTTCTAAATCGCGGGTTCGAAACCACGTTAAAACGATAAATAATTCAAGCGAAGTTCATAGGTAAAATATTTCTATTTTTTATGTTCTATTTTGGAAAGTCATTTTCATAAACTAATATTGTATACCAAAAATAAATAATGTCGTTATTTAATATTTTATTACATTTATATACTTTCCAATATGCAATACTACTTCAGAAAACCACTGTAAAAATTTCATGTCTCTACAACGCGTATTAACGCTAGGATTTCGAACCTACGGTACACTTCCGGTAGACTACATCGTTAAGTAGATGATCTCATTCATTAGAATTAAAACAGATTCTTATTTTAACAAAATCTTTGGACACGGTCCATTTCATTGCATCATAGAATTTTTAAATCGCAACTATCACTTCTTTTGGATTTTGATAGCCTTTATCTTCTAATTGTGATGGTGTTTATGTTGGTCAAACCGGAAGGAAATTGGCAAAACGGATGGCAAAACATAAATATAAAACTTCTTCTAACATTTATCAGCATAAAATTTCAACAGGTCATTGTATAAAATACAATGAACCTTCATTACTTCACAAATGTAAAAAAAACCACAAATTAGATATATTGGAACAACTTGAAATAGAAAAGCATAGAAGAAACCCCAATATCACCTTACTAAATGATCAATTAGACTTTCAACAAAAACCTTTATTCATGTTCAATTTACAATAATTTTGAAATTTTCGAATCTCAAGTTGTCTACCTTACACCAATTTTTCAGCCACCCCTCTTGCTAGCTTCCAGCCGTGTGTCAAATGTCCTTCGTCTTTCACACGTGGCACACGTGTTCTTTATTGTTTTTAATGTTTTTAATTATCTGACTGTGCGTACTCTGTTAAATTATTTATTTATTACATTACCACCACTATTGTTTTTGTAGATTTAGGCTGAAGATGTTTTTATAAAAACGAAACTAGTATCTAAGCAATTAAAACCTATTACAAATGAAAAGAGGTTTTTGTTCCGTATTTTATTTTATTATATAAACCTTTGTCGACATGAACACATTCCTAATTTATCTTATTCATCTTATTAACAACATAACTTTTTACGTCATAGAATTTGCATAAAATATTAGGAACATTTTGGGTAAGATTTTGTTAATGGAAACTAAATGTGTATTTCGATACATTTCTTCGGGCTGAATACGAATCAGGCTGGTCGCGGGGACTTAAAGCAGACTTATGAACAATGTTTAAGCCGGCCTTTTTGAGTTATTTTTTTTTCCGCCACTTTCGGAAAATATTCAGGACTCCGGATTCGCATTTAGCGTAAATAAGGTGATACCATACGTCACGTAGTAGTAACCTTGTACATTTATCTGAAATCCTGACAGTTTATACACGTGCTTTTGAAGAGACCATTGAGACAATTATTAAAATATAAGATTCTTTAAAAAAATACCTAACCGATTAAAATTTAATAAATCCATAGTTCAAGTTCACTGTAAATGTACTTTTTAAATTAATTGCATTAATACATATTATTTACAATAATAAAATATCGATCAACATTCTAACAAAATCAAAATCGATTACCGATTAATCGAGTACGCTTACGCATGCGCACTGTTACTGCGGTAAAACTATTATTGCGCATGAGCAATCGTGTCGTAAAAGGAACGTTTTTTTTTGCACTGTACCTTAATAAAAAAATCGATTTAATGACACATTCCCGATATAGATGCATTCCCATGCTGCACATTTTTAACGTTTTCATAATAATAACAATATGAATAAAAATAATCATTAAATAAATTAAAAATAAATAGTCATTACGGGCATTATTTAGTAATAATAATAACACTTGCGTTCATCGCTCGTTGATTTGAGTGCATGAGCCAAGCATGCATCATCGATCGTAGGAGGCGGCGCATGTATCCCTGAAGTGTCAATATTGTTGACAGCCATGCACGAGCGACATACTCAATTCCCATTAATTTATAATGGTTTCACACAATTGTTATTTGATTATAAATTATTTTAAAGAAAATGTTTATTAAATAAAACATTATTATCGTTATTGATATTCTTAAACGATAATAAAAAAAAATACAACTTGTATTTTCGTTTATGTCTCATCGGGGTTTCCAAAACAATATGACTGTAAAGTTGTAGGTGTGATTTTCATTGACATTGACCTTTCCACACAGTTTCCACTAAATTATATACATAGGTACTGTAAACTTGGTTAAATTTAGAACGGCCATCGGCACTAATGACGAGAGTCCAAGATCGCGTTCCCGCGTTCGAAGATCAATGTTGAAAGCTTGTTTTAATTGCTCGGCAACAACAAAGGGCCCAAGGGAAGCGATGACTAAGCATCGGGATTAAAAATCGACGAATCGCGAAATGGAAATAGATTGATAGTTTACGGGACGTTAGCACGAAATGCCAGAGATGTATCGAAAAGATTAAAAATAGAGACTCACCTTTACAGCAAAGGTTCCTTTGTTTCTCCAATCTTCACCAAGAGACATGAAGTTCACATATTTCTCCCCTGGTTTCTTCTCGGTCCATTTGAAGTAGGTGTTGATTAAATTGCAGACGTGCATGGTCGACGGCAAATGTTTCTCGCATATAGTCTTCAAAGTTTGGATGTCATCATCCGACATCATATGCACAGGGGGTTTCATCGCGATCGTTGCCTTTTTCCCAGACACGTTTCAGCCGTCAGAGAATTTCCCCACTAGATTAGTACATATGTACCGCGTATTACGTAAATATACTCTATTTTTTGACCAAGCCCGAGAGAACCGAACTGAGGTGAGTGCGCTAATGTACGTACAAACAAACGCCGGTTGGAAAACTAAAATGCCGAAAGAGCCACCGGTAAGTAAAGTGGCCGAAAATAAACCGTAACGAAACTAAAATCGAAAAGGGGCTTATCGATGTTCACCTTCTCATTTGCAGAGATTTATTTTTGCGGGGCGTGCTAACACTGCCGGTGCCTTCGGATGAGTGCCGAGCTCTGTCGTCAGCGAAGGGCTCGGTTCACCCTTTAAGGCCCGTCCACACGGAGGCGGTAGCGCCCCTCTACCGCCACTTATAGCAAAAATCAATAAACAGGTGACCGTTTAATTCGCGAAACTGGCACTGCCATGCGCAGATTGCGAATTATGACCACTTTGTGGCACCTCTATAAACGCTTTTGACCCCCAATCCATACTATTATGCTATTACATAATATGTGTACACCTTGTGCTCCTATGGTTATGTGAAGTCGTCTTTTCACCTCCCCTTGCTTACGAACAGTTTTCCAACTCTACATTGACACAATCGTAGTACTCCTCCTAAATTTTTTCGGCGCTATAAAATTATAAGCAATGAAGCTTGTTTGTTGACTTTGGTCTTTGCAAAGAACACTAGTTTTGTTAATAAATGTTAAATATATTAGCAGATATACACACATAAAAATTTTACGTACAGATGTAACCCCCCGGGTTACGGATTATTATGAAGTATGGGAAATAGGCGCTTGGTATTTGTTAGTAATAATTATTTCTAAGACTCTAATAATTAAGAATCGGTCGAATGGGCACAGCTGCAGTTAATACGGCCTACGGGTTATCAGCGGATGTTTGGTACTGGTTTGTAAATCTCGCGTCTAGGTTATTTACAGTTATAGCATTTTCAATAACCCGGGGGAAGTTAGCAATAAAAGTTAGCAATAAGTTTGTTTTTCAACCGATTTTAATAAATGATACATCATTTTAAAGCTCATAACGTCCTGATAGCCCATGAGTTTTGCCCGGTCGATCAAATCATAATTAGTGCCCTAAAAATACGAATGAAAGTTGACATTTTCGACTATTTGGTAAAGTTTTAGGCACCATATCTCGGCTATGATTGAACCGATCATAATGAGCAATACATTAATCGAAAGCACAAGTCTTCATGTACTCCCCATAGTTTTGCCCGATCGAAATTATAATAATTAGCGCCGTGGGAAATAAACAAAGTTTGCGCGTTACGGGCCTCTTATACCGGACGTACCAGGAGCGCCGTTCGATAAAAAAGCCAGCAATAAGTACTTTTTGTCATTCGATTTCGAAAATTTATACATCAGTCGATAGCCTAGAGCCTCCTTTATCTGCATGCGTTTTGCCCGATCGAAATTATAACAATGAGCGCCGTAGGAAATGAACAAAGTTTGCGTGTTCTGGGGCGCTAATAGCGGCTATACTCGGTGCACCGTTCGGTAAAACAGCCAGCAATAAGTACTTTTTCTCATTCGATTTTGAAAATTTATACACCAGTCGATAGCCTAGGACTTCCTTTATCAGCATGAATTTTGCCCGAGCGAAATTATAACAATTAGCGCCATGGCAAATTAACAAAGTTTGCGCGTTACGGGCCTCTAATACCGGACGTACCAGGAGCGCCGTTCGATAAAATAGCCAGCAATAAGTACTTTTTCTCATTCGATTTCGAAAATTTATACACCAGTCGATAGCCTAGAGTCTCCTTTACCTGCATGAGTTTTGCCCGATCGAAATTATAACAATTAGCGCCGTAGGAAATGAACGAAGTTTGCGTGTTCTGGGGTGCTAATAGCGGCTATACTCGGTGCACCGTTCGATGAAACAACCAGCAATAAGTACTTTTTCTTATTCGATTTTGAAAATTTATACACCAATTGATAGCCTAGGGCTTCTTTTATCTGTATGAGTTTTGCCCGATCGAAATTATAACAATTAGCGCCGTGGCAAATTAACAAAGTGTGAGCGTTCTGGACCGCTAATAGCGATCGAAATTATGATCCCGATGATTGTATTATTTAGTTTTTATTACATGATGCTGTCGATACACAACGCGTCAATTGCGAACTAAAACTGATACAAAATCCAATCGAACATATTCCCAAGAACGACATCAAAAGTTCCGACTGCACTCAATAACTACCCGCAAGAACTTGACAAAAACGATCTACCGGCACCCTTTGATATTAGCAAACGAAAGCGACAATGTCGGCACTTTCTTTGTGTCTTTGTCGGCATCCGGTGGCGGCGTCACTTGGTGCGGCGTTCGACTAAGGCCCACTACGGCGCCAAAACAAGAGTACAATAACATTTGAAATTTAAATTTAATTACAAAAATAACAAATACTATTAAAATGCACTGAAATCATTAACTCAGTTGTTAAAATTGACTTCTTCGCGAATTGCATATTCGCATTTCACAAAATGTATGACGAGCTTCGATCTAATTAGTCGTAAATATCTACATGTGTCAGGAATACAAATAAAAAAGTTTGTGATCGGTATACCATGTATGATCGTTTCTCAATGTCTCCGGAGCACAAAATTTGTTAATTATTCTTGCCCGCTAATTGTTTGAATCTCGACCGGGCAAAATGAGCATAACTCGTTGCCACCCTAAGCTATCGATTGGTGTATAATTTGTTAAAATCGGATGACAGGAAGTGCTAATTTTTTATGCTTTTGTTGTTCGGAGTTCAAGGCATGCGGTTGAACTGTGTTGTCCAAATCTACACGACGCTAGTACTTTGCTATTAGTTTTCAGGCGCTAATTGTTATAATTTCGATCGGGCAAAACTCATGCAGATAAAGGAAGCTCTAGGCTATCGACCGGTGTATAAATTTCCAAATCGGATTGGAAAAAGTACTTATTGCTGGCTTTTTTATCGAACGGCGCTCCTGGTATAGCCGCTATTAGCGGTCCAGAACGCTCAAACTTTGTTAATTTGCCACGGCGTTAATTGTTATAATTTCGATCGGGCAAAACTCATGCAGATATAGAAACCCCTAGGCTATCGACTGGTGTATACATTTTCGAAATCTAATGAGAAAAAGTACTTATTGCTGGCTTTTTTATCGAACGGCGCTCCTGGTACGTCCGGTATAAGAGGCCCGTAACGCGCAAACTTTGTTAATTTCCCACGGCGCTAATTGTTATAATTTCGATCGGGCAAAACTATGGAGAGTACATGAAGACTTGTGCTTTCGATTAATGTATTGCTCATTATGATCGGTTAAGTCATAGCCGAGATATGGTGCCTAAAACTTTAGCAAATAGTCGAAAATGTCAACTTTCATTCGTACTTTTAGGGCACTAATTATGATTTGATCGACCGGGCAAAACTCATGGGCTATCAGGACGTTATGAGCTTTAAAATGATGTATCATTTATTAAAATCGGTTGAAAAACAAACTTATTGCTAACTTTTACTGCTAACTTCCCCCGGGTTTTTCAATAGGGGTCTTTGTTATGGCCGGGTATATGTTATGAAATTAAGACCTGGTTTATTTTACTTGATAGCGTTCGTAGAACTGGCTTAATGGGCCTTTGTTGCAAAGATCGTGGGACTGCTCCACTGCTGCATCAACCGAATTTTCATGGGCATGTTACACATGATCATTGACTGGTCGCCAACGTTGATGGCCGACACTTAAAAGAAATATGGCCGGAGATCAGGGGAGCAGTTATTGGTTTATGGCTCCATGTTGTCGTTTTGAAGCCCTGCCCAGGAAAAGTTCTAGGGAGTGGGAAAACCCGAAGTCCAGAGGACTTGACGGGGAGAGATTCAGTCACGTTCGAGTCAGGTTTTGATTCAGATTGGAGAAAGATTGGCTTCACCTTTTGATCCCTTATTAGTCAAAGTTCAGTTTCTAAATTCATGGGAGACAAGTTCAAGTAGTGCTTTTGTGCCATCGTCGGGGTGTTTGTAGTTTGGTCTGGTCCCAAATTTTTGGATGGGATTTTGAGTGTTATTGTATCTTTCATTTGTGAGCGTTCTGGTGATCGTTAAGCGGTGTCTAAATTTTGGATTTACCAGTCCCAATCTCAGAAAATGTCTGGTAGGGTCTTAAGTTGACATTGTATTGAATATTTTGGTGTTACTGGAAATTGTCCAACTCTTATTGTGTCTGTTGTTTGATAAATTTATGTTTTTTGATTGAGAGAAAAATGCAGTTGCCCGTTCGATAAATAGGATTTAATGATTAATTTTTCATTTGCCACATTGCCATAATTTTGTTCTTGTAAATGCTCTAATCTGGATCTTGCCAAATAATTGAGACATTCGTTAGGGGAAATTTTGAATTATTTTTATTATACTTGATTTAAGTTGAATCTTAGTCGCAAATTTATAATTCTCTTTGATATAATTGTTTTAATTTGAATCTTTGTCGAAATTTATAGTTTTCTTTTGATGTATTTGATTTATTTGAATCTGTTGAGGTTTTTAATTATTTTTAATATATTTAATTTAACCTGAACCTTACCTTGGTTATTTTATTTTTTATTAGTTCAAGTTGAATTTCCTAATTACCCAGTGAATAAAGATTGGCGCTAAATACTTACTGTGAAAGATAACGATTACGGTAAATGCAGTCTATTATCTCGAATATCAACATCAACAGTACGCAAGAGATAAATCTTCCAACCCCTTTGGCTCCACTTTAAGCCACCTGTTTATTTAACATCTAAAAATTAGCTAACCGCTCGGCTAACCACACCTACCCAGTGTTCTGGGTGGTAACACAGAGTTTCAGTGGCATTCCTAGAGCTTTTGCCGCCTAGGGCGGTAACCAATTTGCCGCCCTTTTTAAGTTAATCAAAATTAAGTGATGGTGTTATTAACATTACTGGGCATCAACACAAATTAATAAACACAAATTCTATTTCTTTTGCTTAAACAGATTGTACCCATGGATTGTACAAATACAATATACTTATAATGATAATATAATGATATAATGTGTTTATAAATTTATCTCTCTTGCTTGTTTATTCGAAAATTCTTGAAGAACATAATCAATACTTATTAGTATTATCTGTTAGTTCCTCTGTAGAAAGTATCGCTAGATTTCGTCATCTTAAATCGCTCATTCTTGAACTAAGATATTTTTTTATCAATTTTAGTTTGGAAAAGCTGCTTTAACAACTCACGACACTTACGGCTATAGTTTAAAAAAATCTTAGCAATATTACTATGTTTGGAACAGGGTTTCCCAGCCTGTATTTTTGAATGAATATTAAAAGTTCAAGGGGCTTTTGTCCGGTTTTCCAACTGCTCCTCGTCAATGACACAAATTTTATTCACGTATGATATTCAAAATTTGTGTTTACAAGATTACATGATGTTAGGAAAGAATACTTTTCTGCAAGGACATGTAGTTGCTCAAAACGAACTGTTATTTCTTGGAGAACTCTATCCAGTGACAAAAGCATTTCCCTTGTAAAGTCCCACTCATAATCTTTTTCCTTGTAACTCGACGCTCAGTGGAAATCTCCAACTCTTCACACATTTTTTTTTGCTGCTGTAACTGCGTTTTGCATTAGCGTGTCCCTTTGTCCACTGAAATACATTTGTAAAAAATTTGGTTTAAGTCACATTGATGGATACTTAACCCCTTTGTTTGGAGGTATTGTTGTGAGTCGTTAAAAAGAACGGATTCGCAGTAAATTGACCAAGCACAGAAAAGAAAAAGATTCCAATGAGTGGAGTAATATTCCAGCGCCAGATCATGTTTTAATTTATTTGTTTCCCCAGATGTCAGTTTGTCCAATGCACTTAAAATGTTTACGAAATGCTTTTTTTTACAATTATTGTTACTAATTCTACTCTTGCGTTCCAACGAGTTTCTCACTGTGCTTAACACCTTGACCAGTGACAGAAACTAAAGTATCTCATCAATGAGTGGAAGACGAAAAAACGATAGTCCCAAAAAATGTTGTGGAATTTACTGTAGCAGAAGCTGCATGTACACATGCCACGTTTAAAGAATGATTTGTACATGCTTATCCACATGCAAAATGTTCTTTTATTGCAACGTCCTTGACCAATAGAGTCGTTCTTTGCAATAGCAACAACAACAGTCGCTAAAGAAATTATTAGCAGCTGAGTTGTTTATAATCATTAATTCCCAAAATATGTGCCGCCCGGGGCGAAGCGCACATACTTAAGACCTTAAATAATAAAAATAACGTACAGAAAAAAAAATCTTTTTTTTCATCAGAAAACCGGAATCCCCCTTTAAGTAAAATTGTAACACAAAAACGTCGCGCCAACGAGACTTGAGTCGCCACATGCGCGATTCAAAGTATCCTAGGAAATTTGGTCTATCCGCTACCCGAGTCGCAAGATACTTGAGTCTTCCACACGACTTAGGCCGTCTGCACATGGGGCAACCGAAAAGAAACTGTAGTAGCGTGGATACCAGGAGACTGGGCGACTGGGGTACTCAAGTTGCGTCTTGCCCGCACACGGTCTATTGTCACACAGTTGTGATCCGAATCAGTTTACTCGTCACTGCCCTTAAATCAGTACATTCTTGGATGTAATAATGGAAGCAGGACTTTCACAGCAATCATTGTCCAACGTAGTGGATAATAATGATTTTAGTGATGATTCCAGTGATGAGGCCTTAGGCCGTCTGCACATGGGGCAACCGAAAAGAAACTGTAGTAGCGTGGATACCAGGAGACTGCGCGACTAGGCTACGTGCATGTATTTTAATGACTCAACTCACACGGCGCAACCCGAGTACCGGCGACTGGGAGACCGACGCGATTCGAGTATCAGAGACCTGACATGTTGGGTCGCACGTTGCCCAGTCTCTTCGTGACGCGCTTATATTGACAGCTGACAGCACTGACAATGGAGCAGCAGGTGAACTTAAAATTTGTGAGTTTTTGTGAGAAAGGTATCATGTGCTGTACAATTATAAAGAAAAGGGCTACAAAACAAATAATGTAACGGACAAAGCTTGGAGTGATGTGGGAAAAGATGTCAATGTGCTTTTAATATCCTTCAGTTCTTCAGCACTCACGCATTCCCTCATATTGGTACTTTCTTTATATAGGCCTGGGGAAAAAATCGCACCAATTCTAAACTACTCTGCTTCGACATACGATAGAAGCTTAAAAAATTACTATCTGAAATACTGAGTTCTTTTGCTGCACGAATAATCGGCGGTGTGAATTTCTTTTGATATATGGTGGGGCCCAGAATCTTCTTTTTATTCCATTTATTCAGCGACGATAATAGTAGTATAGTAACAAATCCTCATCACTGGAATCATCACTAAAATCATTATTATCCACTACGTTGGACAATGATTGGTGTGAGGGCCCTGCTTCCATGATTACTTCCAAGAATGTACTGATTTAAGGGCAGAGACGAGTAAACTGATTTGGATCGCAACTGTGTGACGATAGACCGTGTGCGGACAAGGCGCAACTTGAGTACCCCAGTCGCCCAGTCTCCTGGTATCCACGCTACTACAGTTTCTTTTCGGTTGCCCCATGTGCAGACGGCCTTAAAAATCTGATGTGACCAGGCACATGACTTTATCATACCAGTCGAACCGGCTCAGTAAAATGACCCATTCAAACAGACCCGTTCAAAAAGAACGCCTTGCATATGGACCGACCGAGCGGCCGAACTGTGAACCGAACCGTTCAAAATGAACGAATTTCATATAGGTTATAGACGGATCTATTGAACGAATCGTTCAAAATGAACGAGACACACGACGCGCGCATTGCTGGTATTGTTCGTTCAGCCATCGCAACGGCTCTATGTGGCAGGCAACTCATGCAAATAATGATTTGCTTTCAGTACTGGATTTTCTCATTTAAGTTTGTTTTTCTTGTAATTTATACTGATAGAAATTACCGCCATTCAGTAATAAAAAATAGATCCTATAAAAATACTATTAAAGGCTAATAAATCAATGGTATTTGCATAAATATAATTTAAATTAATTAAATATAATTTTGATCTTTTATGGATTTTCCAAAGATGATTTTACCGAAGTTATACACAATTTTTCAAAAGGTTCTGTATGTTTAACTGAATAAATCGTCAATTTTACCTCAAAAAAATCTCATCCATTCTGCTTTTTATGTCCTTTACAATTTTCTTTATTCTTTATAATATGCTCAAATTTTTCGTTTGTTTAATAAATTATATTTATTAAAACTCATCGTTTTCATTATTAACTCCCGATTCAATATAATATCCCAAAAATATTTAAAATAATTACAGTGTATATATATACGGATCTCAAAAATATTAAACGCAACGAAAATGTTTAGGCAGATTCATAATATGTTGACGAATCTTCATTCTTCAATCAGAAATAAAAGAACGACAATAATTTTTTCATAATACTTTACGCGGCACTGGAAGCAAATGAACACGTGCATCAACGACGCCGCCGCGCCGGTCGTCGCAAATAGCTGGAATGTGTCTGCCTTGAGCCGTCTATGCCATTAGCAGAAGTGAGCCGAGTCCGTAAACGCCGTAAACAGACGAACTAGTAATCCGTTCGTTTGCTACTAGTGAACCGGATCGAACGGTTCTGACATTTGACCCTTTCACTGTGAACGGTTGGTTCGCGAACGACTCATCTCTAGTGTGTACGGAAATATGTACTGCTCGATGGTTTGGGGGTTTCGTTAATTTAAGAACTAAGACTGACTGAACGCTTGAGTATAGATGCCTTTATTTTTTCAATTTCTAAGCGCCCATAAAAACCACTTTTAACTTAAAACAGATATCTTTTACAGTTTATAATAAGCTTTTAAAACGGAGAGGGGCCCAATTTATTTCTTCCAAACGCATTGTTGGAATCCCTCAGGAGTATAGTTCCAATCAATTCTCCTGGTAGCCAAAATGTTCTTATAGTTATAAGATGACATCTTAGGAGTCCTAGGCCTATTCGGATCCTCAAAATCAACAAAATACATACCAAACCTTTCCCTAAAATAAAATAATAACAAAATACTGAATAATGAAAATCAATATTAGTTGTCTTACGTGTATCCCCTCATCCATTCGAAATTATCCAGAAAACTCCAAGCTGAATATCCAGTAACATTGCAACCATCTTCGTGTATAGCTTGAAGAAGTTGCTCTAAGTATAACTGAAATTATGATTATTAGAAAATTCAATTTCGTTTGGCTCGGCACGTACATTATAGTAATTAATTCTTCTGCAATCATTAATGCCATCTCTATCAGAGAAACCATTTTCAGTGATGATCACTTCTGGGTTGTTGTATTCGTTCTTGATCCAGTTCAGCAGACTCCTGAAACCCCATGGTGTTACTTTTAACCAGGACGAAGCCGAACCCTCCCAGCTTTCATCTTGCCAACAATGTGCCCCGGCATCTGTATACTGGGACGGGCGCTCACCCCATCCGTCAGGCTGTGGCATGCAAAGATTAGAGGTGTAGTGATTAAAGCCGAAGAAGTCGGAGGAACCCCGAATTTGTTCAATTTCTTCAGGTGTGAACTCTGGAAGTCTAGACCTGGGGAAACCTTCTTCAATACTCATCGCAGCTATTCGTTGTTTCATGATTGGTGGGTAATCTCCTTCGGCCGAGAAAATTGGGTGAGCATACCAACCAAACTGAAAAATAACAACGGTTGCATAATATAAATGTAGAAAGTGTCTGAGCGACCAATGGACTCTGGATCAGATCATGGGCGCCGTTTGAAAATGTTCCAGGGGGGGCAAATTTTTTTTTAGTATTAAACGGTGACGTAATATTAAGGACTATGCCATTAACTGTTTTGCAGCATTTTCGTCTTGTGTTATATTCCATACAAAAAATCTCAATCGCTTTAAGGTAGTGAAATGTTTTTGTTCACATTTTTGTGTGTTAATAGCCATCCATGGTCGTGATCCCTGTATCCTCGACAACACTTACTTATTATATATTAATATTCAATGAATTTCAAGTTATTTTGCCGTCTTTCTATCGTTTATTAATGTGGCATTAATATTTTTAATTAATAATCGTTTGTAAATATAATTTGTTTCTGAATCATTGCACTCTTATTCTAGAATTTAAGATTTTGTATGATTTTCAACCAATATTGTAGTCTTTTTTAACTAATTTTTAATACGCTAGGAGAAATTGTTGTTAATTTCCTATAATAATTTCTAGCTCGTGGTCATGGAGCATCTGATAACAATATCTTCCAGAAGATCCTACGCAGTATCATAGGTCTTTAGATACACGTTGGCTTTCATATAATAATAATAATATAATAATACCGCATTAAAAAATCCATGAAGTTTAAATCGGGTGATATGGCGGGCCACCTAATGGCAGTATTTTGATAATTTCATAAATGTGCTACACATGGTTGTAAAGCATTTTCAATATTCAATTTAAATCTGTAAAAATTCATATAGTGTCCAAACGAAATAAGAAAGTTGAACATCGCCCAGCCAAAGGTGATGGACAAAAAATTTTTTGATCCTAAAAAAGGCTTCAGAGTATGCTCTTATGTAAAATACAAAATTTCGGCTTTCTATTCATCGTAATAGCCAAGTTATTCTTGAAAAAAGAAACTTTGCGTAATATCTAGTAATCCAGGCAAAATTTTTTAAAGTAAAAACTGTTCTGAAATGAGGCTACATTTACGCAACTTTTGTCCCATTTAACCGACAACGTAGCTCTTACAGATTCCGAAATTCCCATGTACATCATGCCCCGTGAGACACCCTGTATTATTTATAATTTAATTATAACTTTTTTTATTTACTTAAACATGCAACATAGTCATGTTTCATGTTTAAGTAAATAGCAAAGAAAATTAGCAAAGTTTGCGGGTGAATGGTCGATTTAACAGAATATCAGCCACTTAAAATTTTGAAAATGAAGAAGGTGCCAGACATTACGAATATATTTTTCCAAGTAATACCTTGTTCTTTAAATAGCGTTGAATCCTAATTGAAAAACAGAAAAAAATATTTTGTATTTTGTATACAGCCCTTCTTTAAGAGTAAATGTTAGTCACCGGCCTCAAAAGTTCGACGAAACTGAGGCGCGAGAGGAGGGAACAAGCCGCGCCCACTGTACACTCCGCAGAAAATGCAAGCAACGCACTGATTAGATGAGGGGAACAGCGGTATCGTTCTTTGGCGGCGAAGATCAAAGGGGCCGTGCGGTGTCGACTGGCGCCGAACCGTTTCCTAATAATTTTGTGTATGTGACTATCGCATGTTCTGAAATGCTTTTCTTGTATATTTTAAATACAAATACAATTCCACAAAACAATACAGTGATACAAATTAATTAATTGCTTTATTATAACATTCCTATTTTACTACTAACTATGGTTGAACATTTTAGCTTTTGTATGTTGAAAAAAATTGTAGTTTTGGTAAAACAGACAGCTTTTCTTACATAAATCATTTGTTGCTTTACAATTATTATTAGAATTAGTAACTAATTATCAGTTAGCTCCGAAGAAGCGAACAGCATGGTTCGCGAAGACAGTAATTATGAATTTTTACTCACGGCATAAACCGGTAACTATTTATCATCTAAATTTAAATGACTCTTGCCGTGAAAGCATTCGTACTCAGATACTTATTTAAATCCATTTAACGTTTTCTTTGTGCATCAATAATCTCGAATGTCTCGTTCGTACTTAGCAGAGATCGATACTTTCAGGTAAAACACCTCATATAAAAATTTAAATTTTTATCGGGTGACGCAAGTAGGTGTTAGTAAATATAATATTCCTATTTTAATTCTAGATACAGTTGGATACTGCATTTTGAAATTTTACTCAAAATTATTATTGCTATGTATAGACTTGGTATACGTACCATCAATTTCAATTGTAGGTATGAGAAAAAATAGCGATTTCGATAAAACAGGCAGCTTTATGTATATGTATAAGTCATTTATTATATATTGTATAGATACATGTTCAAATATTTTACACCTTTATAAAAGTTTTTTGCCATATATGGCAATCCGGCACGCTTACACCTATAAGAGAGTATTGCCCAAATTAACTAGCGAAGTTAATTAGCGAAGAATTACACTACACGTATAATATCTACATATACACTTACCGCAGGTACTCTCGCAAGTTATTAGTTTTCTTAGAACGCGGGCCACATAAAGGCAGCTGATTTTTTAATTTGCCCATATTTCTAGCGTCTGTTGTACAACAAGTCGAACTAAAGCCAACCATCCTACATAGATTGCGATTGCCCTGAATGCATTGCCAAGCGACAAGTGTTTGGTATTAATATTATTTTCTAAATCTAAATACCAATATATTTGAAATTCTATGACGAAAAATAAATGACTAATTAAAAATTAAATTACTTGTATTTCCTTAGTAATAATTTATTTAACTCCTATTAATTATTTAGTAGTTGTCACATTGTAAGTAGGTATTGCGGTTGTTGATTATTCTTCGTTCCGTGTGTCGTACGGCGACTGCACTATAAACCCTCGCGGGAACATGCGCTCCCAATTTATAACTCGCGCTTTGCTGTGTGCGTAGAGTCCATCAGGACGGCAAAAAATTATTTCTCGTATTCGGTTTCTAGCCTATTTTGGTCGAAATTCAACAATTCATGTTGATCACATCACTTCCGCAAGAATATGCTGTCCTAATTTATAAGCGAGTCGTTGCTATCTACGTAGCACCAGCACGGTAAAATTTATTTTTCGTATGGCTTTCGTTTGCCGGGCGCGGCGCCGCTACACCTCACGTGTCAAGATGCGATCAATATTTTTGTTAGGCCGAAATTGCTCAATATTTGTGATTCCCCTGGCTACGTATTCATGCTGCTGCTTCAGATTGTACCATTTGAATTTGATTGGTCGAAGAAAATGATGTGGTGTGTATCCAACAGATGGCTGCACCATACGACTATAAAATGTTATTCTCATCTCATTCACATGTTCAAAAAACCAACGGTTAAATCATTACAACATTCATATTTTGTTGTCATTTTTTTACACAAGTTCATGAAGGCTCAATACAAAATGTTGTAATATTGCTTTTTTGATGTTTGGTTCAGATTTGGAAAAAAAAAATAACAAAAATTACCAATTATTGGCTTCTTTAGCAAGGGTAAAAAAAACAAAACAACAACGCAAATGAAAAAAAGTGGCATTCGTACCCGGTGTAATACACCTTTATCTATAATTTAATGTATTACACGTGGTTATTAACACACAATTAAGCTCGGGATGTTTGGTTTTATGTAGTGTTGTTTTGTAGTACGCTACTACCTCTAGTGATTCCTCTTAAATCTGTCTTAAATCTGTACATTTTAATCTTTAGAAAATCCAGAATATTTGTGTTAGATTCATGTGTGGCTCCTCTGTTTACGAGCCTCTTATAAGAGAACTCAAACTTTTGAAGCTTAATGAAACCTGATTTTTACATCATACTGTCCTCTTAAGAAATATAATTTCGAATCGGAAAGCCTCATGTTTCTATCACAAACTTACTTCCAGAAACACTATACAATATCTTCAATATCATAGTCGAAACGTAAGATACACGAACCATCAGCTCAATATACCTCGACCCAACTATGCGAAGTACAAATCTTCCTTTTCGTACCTAGCCGCCTATATTTTTAATAATCTGCCATTTTCTTGGCATGATGCTTCCGTTTTTAAATTAAAAAACGAACTCGAGCAGCTTATCTTGAGCTGTGGCTTGCAGATTAATTTTATCCTATTCTATTCACATTATACATAAGGAAACTAACCTTATGTAGAATGTGAATTTATTGTATTGGGATGTAAAACTACAGTTTTTTTGTAATTCGTTAATTTCAATTGGTTTAACTTTATATCAGACATTCTGTTGTATTAACCCTTTGTGTAATAGTATATTACATTACAAGAGCTGTAACTAGCATATTACGTACGAGTGGAAATTTAACATACGAGCCGCGAAGCGGCGAGTTTTGTTATTTTCCACGAGTATGTAATATGCGTGACAGCTCGAGTATTGTACATAATTTTACCTACGACGGACAATTTCAATAAATTGTATCAAAAATGACAAACAAATACAGGTAAGAATATTTGACGGTTAACCAATCAATGTATTCGCGCGACATCTATTGCAACTACGGAGAACTTTGTCTGAGTGTCGATCAAAAATTCCAGTACAAATTCAACATAAATTATCACGTGCTAGTAATAATATGTTACAGCTCGAGTATTGCACTTACTTACGACCGAAAATTTCAATAAATATAAATTGTATCAGAAATGACAAATAAATAATCAAAATATTCGCGCGACATCTGTCATTATGACATTAGGTCGTGCGTTAAAAACACAAACGCACACCCAAAGGCACACGTATGTTATAAGCGATATACGAGCTATGTAGTCCGTGACGTAAGGGACATTTACACATACGGTCGTAGGTAATAGTATATTACATTACAAGAGCTGTAACTAGGCTATTACGTACGAGTGGAAATTTAACATACGAGCCGCGAAGCGGCGAGTTTTGTTATTTTCCACGAGTATGTAATATGCGTTGCAGCTCGAGTATTGTACATAATTTTACCTACGACCGACAATTTCAATAAATTGTATCAAAAATGACAAACAAATACAGGCAAGAATATTTGACGGTTGACCAATGAATGTATTCGCGCGACATCTATTGCAACTACGGAGAACTTTGTCTGAAGTGTTAATCGAAAATTCCAGTACAAATTCAACATAAATTATCACGTGCTAGTAATAATATGTTACAGCTCGAGTATTGCAGTTACTTACGACCGAAAATTTCAATAAATATAAACTGTATCAAAAATGACAAATAAAATAATTAAAATATTCGCGCGACATCTGTCATCATGACATTAGGTCGTGCGTTAAAAACACAAACGCACAGCCAAAGGCACACGTATGTTATAAGCGATATACGAGCTAAGTAGTCCGTGACGTAAGGGACATTTACACATACGGTCGTAGGTAAAATGTATTAAACTACTACTGCGCAATAAATGTAATTATTATTATAAATTAAAAAAAAAACGAGGAACAAAATATATGGTTATATAGTTATAGTATACTACTACAAAACCAAAATGTTTCGGGTTTGAACTACCATTTTTAACTAGAAACCAGTGGCGGCTCGCGTATAGGCACTGTGGAACTGCAGCACCCCCTGTTATTTACACTGAATATTATGGATAACATTTAATATAATGAGTCCATTTTCCTTTAATTCTGTCTTTATACTTGTACAAAGTATAATCCTTAAACCTTAATGTCAGTAGCTATCCCCCAGTTTAAGAAACAGATTCAAAAATCGTTTTATGGAACTGTGATCTTCACAGTTCCAGTCCGCGAGGTATTTGGCTGTTCTGCGCATGCGCACATAGGAAGCAGCACGCGAGGCAGCGGCCTGTTATGGAGTACTGTTGTTCCCCGCAGTGCCGACCGTGTCGACCCTCTCGTGCTGGTGGAAGGTAGTTTTACAAACTGCAGATGGCATATCAAAAGTCAATGATCAAAAGTCAACGTATTTTACAACAATTACACTGCTTTCAATGGAGAAAAAATTCCTCAGTTTTCATCCAGTGACCAAGGATAAAACTATTGATATTTTTGCGCAAATTAAAACAAGAAGAATGGATTTAATTTTTACTACGCTTATCTTAACTTCACCTGTTTGTTTGCTACATTTAAATCTTGTAATCGATATTTTACCTACTTCCCATTGTCCAATCCAGTTCAATTTTTTCATGTGGACGATTTCTGGTGACAATTCATGAAACAATAAAAAAATATGGAAGATTTTTAATTTTTTGTGAATTTTTTTAGAGCGTGGTTTTTAGAAAATGTATTTTTTACATAATTTTATTAATGAATGTAGGTAACTGTAACAATTTAGGTTAAGGTAAATAAGAAATCCGTGTTCATTCTCTAAATTCTTTTACGATTTCAACAATTTTCTGAATAAATTTTGTTTCTTTACGTTTTTTCCCTTTACAGAACATTTTTTCAAACAATGACAAAATATTTCTGTAACAGCACCCTCACTAATATTAGCTACGAGCCGCTGCTAGAAACGTGTTACAAATGTTTGTTTACAAACACCTAAAAATCTAACAAAAATGGATTTCGTTTGAATTCCAATTTAACAGTTTATTTATCTTTTTACGAAAAGTGCCCTGCGTGTAAGCGGGTAATTTTCAGACCCATGTTGGTTAGGAATGTTTACTTTGATCTCCTGAATGTTTGCAAGGTACGTTACATTAAATTTCATTATAAACATCCTGTACTTAAGATATCTACTTTTCCTAGCAAATAGAGCGAGTGTCAGAAATGTAAAAGTATACTTATAAGTTAGTGTAATAATCTTGATTTAAGTATGTATCCAGATAAGCGTTTCACAGGGGCGAAATCCCAGGGGCGCAGTCGGCGCAGCCCTGATTCTTTTGCTGAACTTTTGTTCAGCTGTGTAAAATGAAGTAAAATTAAAAAGATAACAAATTATTATCTATACCAAGAAGAACGAGGCCTTCACCAAAAAGCGATTGGCGATGTGCCTAGAGAGTAAGAGAATCATTTCTAGTACATACATGCCAGTTAGTAAAACAAATTGTTGCCAACTATAAATAAAACATTACTTACGCCAAATTGCTGGTTGGTTTCAGCTGCTGCGGCATCAGTGGCTGCGTCAGTTGCTGGTTCATACCAACTGCTATCAATAGTGATACCAACACGACCTACAACATTCACATTGTAACGAACATTCAACAAATCTCACCAATTAAATACCTCCCTGTGTCGCCTTATATTTTGCTTCGTATAGCCTGTAAGCTTTAGCATGTGCTCTTAGGACGGTATGCGCACATAAGTATCCTCCAATACCAGGTGCTGAAATTGCAGGTGCCATCCAAGCGCCTTCATAGCCCCCACTACAAAAAACATTAGCTTCATTGACGGTGAGCCAATCTTTAACTCTATCTCCAAAGTTCTCGTAGAGTACATCGGCGTAATCTTCAAATAATTGGGCCATTATCGGGTTTGGCCACCCACCGATGTCTTGGAGTGGCTGCGGAAGATCCCAGTGGTACATAGTCACGAATGGTTTGATTCCATTGGCGAGGAGCTCGTCGATAAGTTCATTATAATAACGGATACCATCCGGATTGATGCGATTTCTATGTCCTGTAGGCAGAATCCTCGACCATGAGATGGAGAAACGGTAGAAGTCAACTCCCAAGTTCTTGAGGAGTTGGACGTCTTCGATGGCTTTGTTGTAAGTGTCGCAGGCAACATCGCCAGTGCTTCGGTCGTCGATTAACTCGGGACGAGTGTGGGTTAATCTGTCCCAGATATTTTCTCCCTTGCCTGTAGAGCAAAATACATATATGCATTAGATATATTGAAAAGCAAGAAAATGGGAACCTAGTATGTTGTTTAAAGTTTGGTTTTCAATTACTTTTGTATGTTAATTTATTGTATTTTTTCTGGCATGGAAGAAATTCATAAAGGTTTTGAAAAGAAAACTCTTAGCAAACAATGAGGTGATCAGGTTTTTTACCTTTCAGCGTAGAATAAAATTAATACATCCCAGTAGAGAAATAATGCACATTCATTTGGATTTTGTGAATTTATTATCAAAATTATTTGCCCTAAAGACAAATCTGGACTAAAAAAAAATCTATATCATAAGGTTTTGGAAAAAATAAGTTAGGTCAAAATGTAAACAATATCGCAATTTTGGTAATTTTTGCATATTTTCATCATCTGAACCCATTGTCCTAGCAAACTCAAAAGGGTCTAATAGAAAACCCATTGTCATAGCAACCTCAAAAGGGTCTAATAGAAAACCTTCATTTTTGTACTCTTACCTGATACCCTGAAAGTTTGTTTAGTAGTATTTATGAAGAGTTTACAGTGATTTTGTAAGTGGTTTAAGTGTCTTTAACGTCGGAACTATCTTTTTATCGATTATTTTTGTATGTGGAGCCATAAATATTGGATATTACCATTGCAACAATTAAGAAATCTATGAAAATCAATAGGTACGAAGTAGCCCTTAAAAAATATCGATGACGTTATAAGTGAAAACAATTGAAGGTCGAAGATTAAATTTTGCGTATATACTTATATACTGATAATTAAAAGTCGACAAGTTTCTGAGATTTTGTACCGTTTCCATACTTCGCTTGCTCATACCCTTGCGGAACCCTTGAAGTAGGGTACAAACACGAGGGAACCCCAACAAATAAACATATTATGCAGGGTGACCCTGCATTGTTTAAATAATGCAGAAAAAAATCTAATTGTAGAAAATTAACTTCTACCATTATGTATTTTTATAATTACCATACCTACTGCTATATTGCAAATTGTCCTGTAAAAGCGCTGTAATTTCACAGGAATATCTCAATATCAAAGAGACTCACGTGTTGTAACAAATAAAGCGATATGGCTGGTATCAAATAAACAGTAATGATGAAGTAGAAAAAAAACGCAATTAACTGCCAATACTTTTACAGCACTTTTCCTGTAATGTATGTAATAAAACATATAATATACTGTAATTTTACAGTATTATCGTTGATGTCACATTTTTTTTACTTTATTGTATACATTCTCAGTAAGTTCTTTACAGACATGTTTCTCTGTGTACAAGTCACGTGTACAAGTGCAGTTTTTTTAATTCCTTCACACGTTACAACAGTTTAAAATATTAACCAAAGGAAGAAGAACAAAATACATATCAAACAACGCGAAAACGAAGGACGCAAGAAACACAAACAACGTCCTTTATTATAAAAATTGATTAAAATATACAGAAAATTTCATTCTGAGTAGAAAGTATCAAATGGATTATTGCATTTTAAATTTCTTAAGAAGGTAGAGAGCAGTTTAAGTTTTACGAATTTGTTAATATTTCCAACGAATGGAAATTTTTTAAGTGTATATAAAACATTTTACTCAGAATGACATTTACGTTCTGAAAAAGTATGCGGGAAAGAACATCCCGATCATGATTATAAATATCTTTCTTAGTTATTTATACACTCTAATTTCATCGGTCAACATATAGATTATTTCTGCATTTTCCTGTTCGCTTTTTCGCAAACAAAGCATTTTTGATTAGGATGTTATTTTGGTAGCCATATCAATTTTCGCCTTAAATTGCAAATCATTCTTATCTAAAAGGTAAGAAGAGTTCAGAAACCAACAGTTCGGCTAAAATTAAGTTCCCAGAATGAGTGGCAGATTGAAATTATAGGTACATTTTGTTATACATTTTTGTTCACAGAAAGACATATAAAGAGAAGAGACTTCATAAAGATCATTTTTACTTTATCATACGCAGTATGTATTACTTTATCATACGCAGTATGTAAAGTATTGTAATCATGCCAAAAAAAATTTTTTAGATTTTAGCGGAAATGTCTTTTTGGGTCCCCTGAACATTTTTGACCAAGGTTCAAAAAAATTTCTGTGTGTGTGTGTGTATGTGTGTGTGTGTGTACCCGTTTTTTGTGGCGACGATTCCGGAGAAACTACTAAAGGTATCGGGACGAAACTTCATATTTAGAAGTTTCATAACCAAACTTAGAGCTGAAAAGCTTTCTGTTGAAGAGGGTCCAAAGGAACTGGAGGTTTAGTCTTAGCATTTTTGAAAGATTTTGCAAATAAGCCGCCATTTCTTGAATTTTGTCGAAATAGTTAAATAATAAATTGAAGATGAGGAAATTCTGAATAATTTATCACCATGATATTTTTTGGTACAATCAATAGTTTAGCTGCATGAGCAAATTCTATTTCTACGAGATCGGTCGTACTGCATGAAAACTAGTAGCCAGGATTTGTCAGATTTTTTTATTCTAATGACAGTAGGTAGTCTTGGTGTCAAACGCTAATGTTTTGACAATAAAATCTATCAATATAAGCTGCATTCGCATATTGCATTACACTTTTTACACCCAATAACACGTAAGTGTCATTTGGACGGTGTACCCGGTGTCAACGGAGTACAATATCCGAACGCAGCTTTAATCGACATATCTGTCTAGTTCTAGTAGTTTTATTTTAATGCAGGCATTGCCGATCTCGATCAAATAGAGTCTCATGCAGCTAAACTATTAATTTTATATATAGTATGATAAAGTCATGTGCCTGGCCACATCAGATTTTTTTTAAATAACATCAGCATCAACAATTTTAAATATGTATATTTCCCTGTATATTTCTTCATATTAAAATATACTTAATTTTTCTGCATCCATTAATATCTTGTTTGGTATCTTTATGGCTTTATCTCTAATAGTAAAAAAGACCTGAATGGAATTACACGATCACCAAAACCAATCATTATAAATATTTTAAAATACTATCTTTTAGTTAAATTATCGTGCCTATGTAGGATCTGATGTTGACGGGTATTAATTACCGGCTTCCTAAAAAATGTATTTTAAGAACTTTAAAATGGAATATCTCTTCGGTTAATAGAGATTAAGATACTAAACTGGATATTAAGGAATCCAGAAAAAAATGGGGGCTATTGGAATATGAAAACCATACAGTGTTCCATTTCAAATAAAGATGTTGGCGACATTTCACACACACACGCCTTTATCTTAATGTACAAAGATCCATTCACATCACCCTTTCCGTTTCAGAGTTATTCTCATGGGTCCATACTTTTGGGTCCATGTAACGTTCCAAGTAAAAAAAAAACAGGAGTTAAAAATTAATATAAAAATGAATGTGTCCGTTTCAGTCTTGCCCCCATTGGTACATTGAGGAAGTTGTAAAAACTCCTTTCGGCGACTAAGTCTTCTCACGTTGCAATGGCTTCTTAATTGGAAGCCGGTAAAAATCAAGTAAATCATTTCTACCAAATTTGTCAAAATATAGACAATCTCATTCTGTAGTTCTATTTTCCAGGTCACCCAGTGTATAATACCAACTAATAAATCAACGTTATCAGTTTATTGTTTAATAAAGTAAGAGACGTCTAAGAATTCAAATTCTGTCCTTAGAATTCCGATAATAATAATATTCCCCTAAAATTCCAATTTAATTAATTGCTACTTGGGTGATAGGAGATTGGTTCAAAAATGTATCTTAATAATGAAATAGTTATCAGTATAACGATTTATTTATATTATGTGTATTTCTTATCTTCCTCTCAAACATCTCAAGAAACCTTTTAGAAAGCTTTATTTATATAGATAAAGATCAGATATATCACACAAATAGGTCAATCATTGGGCAAGTGTATCAAGTATTGAACCGTATGTCGCACAGAAATAGGCAAGCCACAGATGAATATGAACTAGTTTTAGGGACGTGTATATAAATAACAACTGAATGACGGCAATAGTCAAGTGTTTTAAATATAGTTTGGCAAAACAAAATTATTCAAATGCGTAGGTATTCCCAATATTTTCAATCACTTCCTTACTAAAACTAACTTATCCAAACATCGTATTATTTAGCCACTGTGTTGAATTGTCATAGTACAGGGTAAGCCATTTTTTATGTTACTATAGAAGGTCCAAGGTTACTAACATGTATCGAAAAATGGAAAATCAAAATTGGCGACCGCCTTTTGTTGACGTGTGGTGAATTCGATATTTGAATGTTTGAACGTTCTGTAGGCACTTTTTTTTATTTGATTCAATGAAGAGGACAGATTTTAAATATCTCGATAGTTTCAGAGTTAGGTATAAATAAATATACCGGGTGACCCACGCCATTGGTACTGCCGTTTATTTTTTTTTGTATATAAAGCTGGACGAATGAAATTTGGGAAAGGGTTAAGAGACAAAAAATGCCAGTCTTTGGGATACTCTTGAGGTTAATATGACTTCCGGTTGTGGAAATGACGTCATCATTGAAATTGTAAATGGCACCATATTTTTCTTGTGTGATATTTTCAATCAGGATAACATTCTGAACACAAAAACATATCGATCGTCCATTTTTATCACCAAGGCAACGCAAAAATAACTTTTTTGTGTATTAATCTAGGTGGCTATGAATTGGTGAAAATAGTCGAAAATTGTCAAATAAACACTAACGAAATCGATTTTGGCCGACATTGCATTACTGGCGCCCTCTAGCGTGGTTTAATTGGTTTTTGGCCAGTGTGTCATTTTTTTCACGGGTACCCAATGGCCACACGCTGATTATTCGATAGAAAACATCTTTCCGATTACAATGATGCCAAATACTTGATATTTTGTTGAAATTCGTAGCGTATAAATGTTGTTAGAAGCAAGCAAATAAAAAAAAATTCTGACCTAATGATCAGTCAGCGTACAAGTTAAAGTCACTCAATGGACTACTCCAAGGAAGTACCTTTAAACGTCATTTTTACGCTACGACTATCAGCAAAATATCAAAAATTTGGTATCATTGTGTCGGAAAAATGTTTTTCCTCGAATAATCAGGGTACTTCCTTCGAGTAGCCCATTGAGTGTCTTAGACTTACGCCACTTTGATCATTAGTGTCGGAAAAATGTTTTTCCTCGAATAATCAGGGTACTTCTTTCGAGTAGCCTATTGAGTGTCTTAGACTTACGCCTACTTTGATCATTAGGTCAATATTCTTTTCGATTTCCTTGCTTCTTAACAACATTTGTACGCTACGAATTTCAACAAAATATCAACCATTTGGTATCATTGTAATCGGAAGGATAATTATTTCTATCGAATAATCAGGGTGTGGCCATTGGGTACCCGTCGAAAAAATGACTCACTGGCCAAAAATCAATTAAACCACGCTAGAGGGCGCCAGTAATGCAATGTCGGCCAAAATCTATTTAGTTAGTGTTTATTTGACAATTTTCGACTATTTTCACCAATTCATAGCCACCATACACAATATACATACACAAAAAAAATATTTTTGCGTTGCCTTGGTGATAAAAATTGACGATCGATATGTTTTTGTGTTCAGAATGTCATCCTGATTGAAAATATCACACAAAGAATATAGGATGCCATTTAAAATTTCAATGATGACGTCATTTCCGAAAAAACCAGAAGTCATATTAACCTCAAGAGTATCCCAAAGAATTGCATTTTTTGTCTATTCACACTTCCCCAAATTTCATTCGTCCAGCTTTATAAACAAAAATATAAACGGGAGTACCTATGCAGTGGATCACCCGGTATATAAAAATCTCTTTTTTTATTGAAACCGTGGTTGCCTTAATTAAATACAGCTTATTTTAATCTTTTCAACGGTATAACATGTGAGCCCAAAATTGGCCAAAACTTAATTTTTCAAGTCAAAAGTTATGGTTTTGTAATAAAACTTGACCATCGGTATCTACCGATCATTATCTAAAGGAAAATAGTTATGGTAGAGAAAAAAGGTATAGGGTTGAGAAAGGATAGTGTTTGCTATTATCTCTGGAACTAAGCATTGGATTATGGAAATAATGGTTAGCATACAAATTATAGCTACAAGTTCTACAAAAAGGATTATATTTTGTATTTGTTTGTGTAAGTAACGTTTTAAAGATAGTATAGTGGTCACCAATAAAATGTGCCATCTAGCATGCCCTAACATTGATTTTATCGGCGAGTGTATGTTGGTATAACAACCACTGACTTTAGATGCCCAGAAAGACACTTGTGAATTTTTCGTAATGACAGTTGTGTAATTACAGCATACATAAGCCGCAAACATCAACGGACATTTAAAAAACACCGAACATCATGCTCACCAACTTACTTTTCACCATGACCTGCTTGATGTAACTTTTTACTTAACACACAATACCCTTCTTTGAAACGGTAACTATAATTTCTGTGTACTAATCACTTATCCGAAAACTAAATTTTTGCTTTCAGGTGTCGCAAAAAAAGCTGTGATCTACCCCGTTCACTCCCTTTAAGGTTTTTCCAGCCAAGAAATTCCTTGTCCGCCCAACAATATTGTTTTGATCGCCGACCGTAACTGGATGACGTGTTGTCTCGTGATCCAGATATACGAAACGTTTTGCGATATGGTATTTAATAATTACAGACTACATTGAATATTATCTTGCAAATATAAATGCAAAACTGTTCAAAGTCTTGAAGAACAATTCTAATGTATCACACTCAGGGATGCAAAAGCGTAATTTACCCGGTAAATTATAGCTTAAATTACCAATGCTAATTTACCATAGGTATATTTTACTGGTGGTAATTTACCGATATTTATAATATGTGTGCGTGGATGTGAAAAGGGACCAGTTGTCCGTTTCTAGTTACGCAGATAATCGCAAATAAAGTTAAACGGGTGCAAAATACACATTTTTGTTTTATTGGTTAATTACTCTCATTATTGTGTTTTTTATCAGATGTGTTCGTCTGAAACCCGTCTGCGGTTGGAAAAGCATGAAAAAATGCGTTTTTATTGCGAACGAAAAAGGGACCAGTTGTCTATATCACGCTACGGTCTAGCGCATTACGGTGTTGCCGCATACAGTGGCAGAAACAAATATCCGTATGATAGCAGTTTATAAACTTGTTTGTATAAAATATAATTACATAGTTATATAATATTCCGGGACAATTACTACGCTTATATTAACTGCACTTTTTGTTTGTTTGTTTGTCTATTTGATTGTTTGTCTGTTTGTTATGTACAAATTTTGTAATCGATATTATTTCTACTTCCCAGTGTCCAATCAAGTTAAAATTTTGCATGTGTACAGATTTCCGGTGACAATACAAGAAGCAATAAAAAAAATATGGAAACTTTTCCAAAATTGGAAAAAAATTTCAAAATTTGGAAAATTTGATCATTTGAGTTGAAATTTTGCCTGTGGACGGATTTCCGGTGACAATGACATGAAACAATAAAAAAAATTGGAAAATTTTCTAAAATTTTGAAAAAAATTTTGAATTTGTACAAGTCTTGTAATCGATATTATTTCTACTTCCCAGTGTCTAATCAAGTTAAAATTTTGCATGTGGACAGATTTCCGGTGACAATACAAGAAGCAATAAAAAAAATATAGAAACTTTTCCAAAATTTGAAAAAAAATTCAAAATTTGGAAAATTTGATCATTTGAGTTGAAATTTTGCCTGTGGACGGATTTCCGGTGACAATGACATGAAGCAATAAAAAAATTTGGAAAATTTTCTAAAATTTTGAAACAAATTTTGAATTTGGAAAATATGTCCAATCGGGTTAAAATTTTGTATGTGGACAGATTGCCGGCGACAACGCTCGAAAAAAAATAAAATGACAAAAAAAATGGAAAATTTAAAGAAAATTTTAAAAAATTGTAATTTTGTTTATAAAGCGTACTTTTAAAAAAATGCACTTTTTATGTAAATTTATTATGATTGTATTTCCATGTTTGTGTCCCTAGTTATGTTTATTTCTTATCATTAAACGTTTAAAATAATTTGATACTATCTGATTTATTTGAACTCCCAATTTGGATTTTTAACTGACATAAGTGTTGACATCAGACAGCTGCATAATTATGTAACAGGAAGTAGGAAGGCAAAAATTGCAAATTCACGTTAATTTATTATGGTTGCCACATTACATTCGGTGCCATTTTGAATTATAAACATCTAACATCAGATATTTGTTTTCTCCTGAATCCGACAGTTAATTACATGTTTAGTCGCCATATTAGATCCGCCATTTTGAATTCTAAAAATCTAAAAATAAATAAGATTTGGAATCATAAACCCCTTACGAGAATGCTTAAGTCTTCTTAAGACTCGAGAGATGAAAATACCTAGCTTTACACTATACATATTGTAGACCCAGGCCAATGACGCTATAGATTAAAAACCCTATAAAACCCAAACGGAATAATGAAATAATAAATTCTACTAAAAATCTTGAAACTAATATCGAAATTGTTCCAAAAATGTTGGAGTCAGCGTAACTTCCAAAAACGCGGGAAGTTATTAACTTTTAAACTTTGCAAAAGCGTCATAGCGCAAAAGTTTAATTTTTGCACCAGCAACTTAAATATTTTTTTTTCAATTTCTCTTTATGGTAATCGGCTTAAAATGTTGGAGTACCTTTGCCATAACTTATTCTATCTAAAAACACTCATAACTCAATTTCGGTCAACTGGTCCCTTTTCATATCCAGGCACACATATATTGAAAGCCCTAAAAAATGATTACCCATTAACAAAATACTTTATTTTTGTTTCTTTATTATTTATTTGTATTTTATTACTTTAGTGCCTGGCTACACAAAAAAATGATCATTTTTTATCCGCATATTTGTTTTTGGACATGTTTGTACCCTTTTTTTTATCAAAGCCCTTTTCCACTTCTCAATTCACCTGCTGAATAAGAAAATATAGCTAATCTTTTTGGATTGAATGATTAGAGTAGAATAGAGGATGTATTGGCCATGGAGATCGCTATTACTACTATTACTATCGAATTAACGATTTAAAGATAAGCTCCGATGATCCAGATCAAATAATTATCATTGTTTGTGAAACCGAGAGTTGTTGTTTTCTGTCCATAACTAATTACTGTATAATTATGCTGTTCAACTGTCCTTGTTTTTTGCTGCTATAAATAGTAGTTTTTATTGTTGTTTGTATTGATTAAATGAAATCAGGAGAAGCGCCGGAGATTGGTAGTTATCTACAAAATAATGACTTTAAAGGCTGTGCCCTACTTTTTTATTGACATAAGTAGCTGTCATAACTTACTCTTAACGGTAACATATTATTTTGTTTATTTTAATTACCCGATAAAGAAAATATAATTTACCAATATTTGAAATTAATAATTGTAATTTCATCAGTAATGTACGGAAAAAAGTAATTACCGAAGTTTAACATCCCTTATCACACTTGTTATTTAGGTGTAAATTTGAGACAGTTGACAGATGTTACTGTTTTGTTTGTTTTGTAAATATTGAATGTGAGCTGAAATCAATGTTTCTTTAATATCACATCACTACAAACCAGGTATTTTCATTTTTCATGTGCAACTGGCATTTTTAATAATAATAATAATTACCACCTGAACACATTGTGTTACTCCTAATTTTTTCGTTGTTTAAAGTAGAGCAATTAATTTTTACGAAGTGCCAAGACGTGACTGTCAGAAAAGTGAAAGTAAACTGTCATAATACTCATAATGTGGGTTCAATAAAAAAAATATATGTTGATTTTAGCTCAAAATACTTTGCAAAACCAAAAGTAGAAAAACTTTTCAAAAACTACTAACATGTGTAGTTTTATTACATGAGTCAGAAGCAAGAAACTTAAAAATGTCAAAATCAAACATGGTGTCCATAATAAAGCTAGATGTTGGTCATGGTTTCTCCACAATCTGTCGAGTCCGTGCAGGGTTTATTTTTTTCGTCTTTTCATTCTCTACAATTCGTCTGTTGAAAGCATCAAGATTGCTCCATCGGTTCAGCTTTTACAAGCGAAAAACGAAAAAAATCACGATTTTTTGTGGTTTTTTGTTTATAATAAATTAAGTATTGATATTTGCGAGTCGACAACACATCACAATGCATCTACGGACTGTTCCACGTGACCTGGGACCGTCGGCTTGCTGATACTATTTTTGTCACGAAAAAATCTCTATTCTACTGTTCTTTTTTAACAAAACCAAACAAATGTCATTACCTTATTAGGTACACCTTTCATTTTACATAACCATTCATTTTACATAATTTAACGTAACATAACAATGGGTTTGTTCGAGCAGCACCAAAATAAGTGCATAAAGCACTTATTCTTTCTCCTGCGCATGCCAAATGGGGGTTTTACCTTGCAAAAACCTGCATTGCGTATGCGTAGAAGAATCCCCAATTGTTTTGACTGCTGCTCGAACAAACCTAATAACATTGGAATGAACCGATGTATGTTTCCATTCTTTACAATATAAGCAATGAAGTTTGTAAAGAATTACTTGATTTACTAAATAATGAAAATAAGAGAAATTGAAAATGTATACCGTTTTTTTTTTGGCCACACATAAATATATTGCTATATTAAAATTAATTTCTTACCATTTGCATCCCAGCCACCTTCAACTTGATAGGAAGCGGTACTGACACCAAACTTGAAGTCATCTGGGAAGGAAAAATCCTGTGAATGACAAGAATATCTACACAAACATAACTGAATTGCTAATATATGATGTTTAATGACACTTACACCAACAACAGACCTATTAATAATAATTTCATATCGGCGGCCGGTATTGAATTGTGGCAGCTTGATAATGTCTGCATAAACTTATACAATGTTCTTATCTGGTACAGCCGACCCGTAAGTGTACATACTTAAAAGTCCGTTGGTGGTTGGAAGTTTGCCAAGTACTGTCGATAAAGCATCCTATCGGCGTCAATCGGTGAAAAGATTGAATTATTATCTCATATGGCAAGTTATCGCAAAATTGGGGATACTTGACTTGGACACATACCAAATATATTAGTATGTACTTTTCCACATGTTGTTGAACTAACAAAGTATAAAAACTACTAGTTGTTGACATAAAGATTACACTTTGTAAAATATTGTCGTAAGTATCGTAATTAACGCATACTTTGGAGGTCATTTGAAAAAAAAACGGATAATTACCACATCCAGGCAGCGCGCAAGCCATGGAAGTCTTGGTCGCAATTAGAATGGGTCGAAAAAAATGAATATTTTTCTTTTCGAAACGCTTTAGTGCTGAAAAGTGGTCTATTGTAGGAAGAAGAAAAACGCCATAAAAAGAATTAAAATCGGTTAACATGTGTTTCGATTGTATCGTACTTGAAGTTTAAGTTCGTTAAAAGTTACTTAGTTTTTCATGCTTATTTTATGGTTTAAATAACATATTTAAATTAAATTCTGAACAATAATTTATCTTTCCGTTCGCGGAACGTCTTAGAACAAATCACCGAAAAATTTCCGTTCGTGTGACCGGAAAATTAGACTATTGATCAGAATTTAATTTATTTAGGATATAAACCATAAAACTAGCATACAAATTTGAAGCGTGTTTATTAAGTAAGTTTTAACTAACTTAACAAATTTAAATGCGCGAACGAAAGATGCTAACCGATTTTAATTTTTTTTATGGCGTTTTTCTTCATATAGACCAGGCAATCGAGCAGAAGATGACTGATTTCGTGACAAAAATTGTATCAGGAAGCCGACGATCCCAGGTCACGTGGAACAGTCCGTAGATGTATTGTGATGTGTTTTCGACTCGCAGATATCATTACTTAATTTTTTATAAACAAAAACTCAAAAAATCGTGTTTTTTTTTCGTATTTTGCTTGCAAAAGCTGAACCGATGGAGCAATCTTGACGCTTTTAACAGACGAATTGTAGAGAATAAAAAGACAAAAAAAGTGAGCCCAACACGGACTCGAGCGGATTAAATAATTAACGGAGAAAATTCGGAAAAAACGGAAAAATCTGCGTTTTTTCAAAACTGTAGCAAAGGATTTTCGCAGGAAAGTAGCGATTGATGGGTACTTTGAGCGTGCACAACCCAGGCGTTGTCCGATGATTAGTTTTTGCACAATTGCGATTTGAATTCTTTTATGCAATATCTTTCGGTGAGCCTGGAAGCGTCGGTAGTAGTCCGATTTTAATTGTTTTAACAGATTTTGAAAGTAGAAGCATTGTGCTACAAAAGGACAAGTCTGATTTTGCGTTAAAATGTTGCGAAATAGGTCAAAAATGCTTGCAAACATGACCGAAAGCGGTCGCGCGCTCGAAAGCAGTCCAGTAGTGGGGATTGCCGCCTACCCCTTAAAAAGCATCAAAAAAATATTTATGTTTTTCGACCCACCCTACTCGTTCCGAAAGTAAGAGGTAAATGGTGGCCGGTGCTCCGTGGTAATACCATGTCAAATCAAGTGGATATTGATATAATTGTTGTCTTTATGTAGCTGAGTAACAATACCAAATTTTATATTGATATGTCATCCCGTTTTGATATATTAGAAGTGTTCCCTAGAATACTTGATCAATATTTTAATGTCAAGCTGGCAGGAAAGGCTTAATCGATGAAAGTATTGTTACTTTTTGTGTTCAGATTATTTATAGGGGTGAAATATATAAGGAATCGGAATCGGTGTTGGTCGTTGATTAGCGCGGGTGCGCGTTGTGACTTTTTTTTGATGATTTTCAATTTTCTTTACTTTTTTCAATTTTTTTTTTGTTTTTCTTATACCGGTTGGAACCGTCATAACGCAACGGTGTAGTCTAGACGTGCCACCACTCTATCAATATTGTCGCAGTATACTTTCGATGTAGGTACATCGGCCATACTGGGCTGTGCCCGCATAGGCAGTATAGTTTGTGGTGTGGATGAGGGGAAGTGCTATAAATCGGCCACCTCAGTTTTCTAATCATATCTACCCAGTCTTATTGGATTTGAAGAATAGATCTATAAGCCAGATATGCAATCTAAAGAAAAAACATGTGTACAAAATTTGTGGAGGCACCTTTATAATTTATGGACGGCATTACAATGCCGTCCATCGTTAGTTGTCCCCGATATGCCTGCTTCGAGTTTCTTGACGAATGATCCTATATCCCTTATCATAATATGCTTATTCTGTAGTGATGGTCTTTGCGGTGTCAGGACTTAATTAAAACGCTCCGATAACTTCAACTAAACTTTTATTTAACACGTCTTCGTTTCTTCGTAACATAAGCATAACTGTTCTCTCCACATACTCAAATATAAAATCCAAAAAACTGGTCAGAACAACTGCGCCATCTGGCGGAACTCAAACGGGCGGCAAAATATAACATTTGAAATAAACCTACTACTACAACTCGGCCATTCTGACCTAATGATTGACCCAAATCATTAAATATTCGATACACATACATAATAAGCACATATACCCTAATATTAATAATCACATGACGAATAAATTTTAATCCGCAAAATATCGTCTTCACTTTAGCACTTATCAGTTTATCACACAAGAGCAAACACAATTCCAAAAATACATACAAAATTATAAGCATGAAATTCAAAAAAGAAATTATACATTTCAAGTTCCTAATGAACCAAACTATAAATAATGCCCAAAAATGTAATGGTACATGAATGACTCCAAAAAAACAAATAATCAAAATTAATTATCCTTTACCCAATACCTCATATTTGCAGCATCAAAAATTCCTTCATAGGGCCTTTGAGTAAGTTGAAATGCATCCATATCAGCCACAACATACCTATCATTAGCTAACTTTCTTTTAACTACATAAGGCCCCTTAAATTTTGGTATTAGCTTCTTGTTTACACCCACAGTTACATCAGTATTAGTAATCATCACTATATCCCCCTCATTGTATTGACGAGCATTTCGGTGCTTTCGGTCATAATATGATTTATTATAAAGTTTAATAAAGTTTATTATAAAGATTTTTCTTAATATTTTCCGCAGCTACCTGTCTTACAGTATCAAGTCATTATCTGATTCATTAGTCTGTTCGATATAAAGTTTTAAATTGTCGTCTATTGAACCTCGTTGATTTATTCCAAAAAGTAGCCTCGAAGGCGTATTACCCGTTGATCGATTTATCGTGTTATTAACAGCATATTCCACATTAGATATAACCTCATCCCAACGATTAGCAGCTTCTGTGAGTTTAGATATCATAGGAATAATGTCTCTATTTAATCGCTCTATCTGCCCATTCGCTCTCGGGACCTCCGTAGCAATTAAAACATGTGCAACATCGTTTTCATTCATAAAGTCTCTAAATATCTTTGAACTAAATGCGGGCCCTCTATCTGAGATAATTCTAACCGGTTTGCCAAAATATGTAAAGTACACCTTTAAATGCTTTATAACTTCATTAGCGTTAGTGGTCTTACACTCATATATTTTCAGGAACTTTGTAAACTCATCTATAACCGCGAAAATATATTTATTTTTTTTCCTAGTTGACGTCAATGGACCGCAATGGTCAATATGTATCGTATGAAACGGTGTATCTCCTTTCGGTATATTATGTAAAAGACCTTGCCGTTTGCCTGTGTTTGGACTAAAAACTATGCACTTCAGACAATTTGATATATAATCCCTAACTACTTCCCGCAAATTAGGGAACCAATAGTTTCGACGTATAATCTCAATACATTTATCAATTCCAACATGTCCCATTTGGTCATGACTTGCTCTAATCACATTAGATTGCATACACTTGGATACATAAAATAACAAACTTCTACCATCCTTCCTATAAACCAACCCATTTCTCAATTCAAACAGCTTATGTTCACTTTCCTCTAAATCTGTTTTCAATCTAGATATGACATCATCTTGAGATTGCTTGATAGCAAGATTGTCCTCAAATGAATTTTCTTCAATGACCAAAATATTATTAAAACATCTACTAAGGGCATCCACATGCCTCATTCGTTGACTACACCTGTGTTCTAGTGAATAGTCCTAATTCTGCAGGAATAATGCCCATCTCATAATTCTAGGATTTATATCTTTCTTTTTGAGAGCTAAATTTATGCTATTACAGTCTGTAATGATTTTGAACTCTATTCCTTGTAAATATACTCTAAATCGCTTTAATGTGTTGACAATCGCTAACATTTCCAGTTCAAAACTATGTAGCTTAGACTCAGATGCACTAGTACGTTGACTAAAATAAAACACAGGGTGATACTTAGTATCTTTCTGTTTTTGCAAAAGAATGCCACTAAATCCCAGGGAACTTGCATCGCAATGAATAAGTCTCAGCTTCTGGTGAATAAATAGCTAATACTGGACGTTCAGATAAAATATCCCTCAATCTACAAAAACTATGCAACGGTTCACCTTCAAATATGTATTTGGTATCTTTTTTCAGGAGAGCTTTTTCAGAAGAGGTTTAGCTATAATTGAAAAGTCCTGAACAAATTTGCGAAAATAGGAAATTAATCCAACAAAACTATATAATTGCTTTATGTTCTTGGGAATTGGATAATCCCTTATAGCTTCTATATGCTCTCTATTAGGCTGAATAGTTGAATCAGTTATTGTGTAACCCAAATAGGATATTTTCGTAGCCAAAAACTCACATTTATCAATTCTAAGGCTCAATTTATTTTTTACCAATAGGTCAAAAACACTTTTAAGCGTGCTCAAATTCTCATCAACTGTTTCAGTGGCTATTAATAAATCATCGATGTATATCAAAACCTTCCCATCATCTATTAAATCTCTAAATATTGCATCAATGTACCTCATAAAAACAGGTGGACTATTTTTCAGACCAAAAGGCATTTTTAGGAATTCGTACTGCCCCATTGGCGTAACAAATGACGTGTATTTTATCGATCTGTTTCCATCGACACATGATAAAAAGCACTTTTGAGATCCAATCTAGTAAAGTATCGTTTATCTCTTAAACAGTCTAATTGATCCTCAATTAACGGTAGGGGGTAATTATCTCGCAAAGTTATCCTATTTAAATCTCTAAAATCTACACATAGTCTAAAATATTTTGTTTTCTTTTTAACCAGTACAATAGGCGAGCTATATTCAGATGTACTCTTTCTAATAATATTGTCCCTTAATAAATCGGAAACTATACTGTTTACGGCCCGTTTTTCAGCGTATGATAATATGCTTATTCTGTAGTGATGGTCTTTGCGGTGTCAGGACTTAATTAAAACGCTCCGATAACTTCAACTAAACTTTTATTTAACACGTCTTCGTTTCTTCGTAACATAAGCATAACTGTTCTCTCCACATACTCAAATATAAAATCCAAAAAACTGGTCAGAACAACTGCGCCATCTGGCGGAACTCAAACGGGCGGCAAAATATAACATTTGAAATAAACCTACTGTTACAATTCATATAAAAAGCGTCATTAGTACCCAAAGGGCAAAAGCGCGTAACTTTTTTACATAAAAGTATCAGTAACATTATAAAGTGAATACAGAACCAAAATTACGAATATTTTATACTCTTTTTAGCGAGATTTGGTATTTGTCATTTTGACATGAGCATCACATCATTGCTGTTTTTCGATGTACTTCATATTGACATGTTATCGTGTACACAGATCGTGGACAGACGGACATAGCTAAATCGATTCAGTTTTCAATTCTGATCAAATCCATATATATAAGTCTATATCTGCCACGCCTCCTTAAGGGTGTTACAAATGTTGAATCAAACTCAATATACCCTCACCACATTAAAAGTGGGTGGTATAAAAATAAACAGGCGTACCTATGGTGTGGGTCATATTCCAATAATCCATTGGAGTTATAATTGTCGACCATCTGTGTTACATATGATTACTATAGTGGAACAATTCTAGTTTGGCCAGTAGTCATGGTGCACTGTCACGCAGAATGCACCCAGTAGCGACGCGGCTGTTTATTAATTCCAAGAAAAATGTAGTAAATTGTTCGTAACGGTTCACGGACAATAATTTTTAATGTGGTAAGTTTGTGTTGTAAGAGCAAAATGGATCTTTTTGCAGTTTCTTATCACTGATTTTCTCAGATTTCTCTTGCATAAAAAGGACCACACATGCAAAATTAAAAATTAAATAAAAAAATTATCTATATTTATCAGCCAAGCACGTATATTATATTAATACTAGTCACTGTCAAGATCTACATCACTTCTATCTTAGATCTACATCATTTGACAAGTTGTTTTATACTTAACTAAGAATATATACTTCAACTATGACAAAGCAAATTTCGTTCGTTCGGTTCTGCCAATTCTGCTCCAAGCAGCCTGCTTTGACTTTACTTTAGCCTGCTCGTGACGTCAATCTGCCCTACCCTGAGTAATGTAATGTAATATATTAATAAAATGTCGATAAATGATTGTCAGTACAAGTACACACTGTTAGAAAAGTATGGAAATTTAAATAAATTTTCAATACTAATCCTTAATGCCCTCGCGGGCATAAAGTAGGTGTTTTCGCCCCGGTATCTAAGATGTAAAATGTCACTTTATGATTATGTAGGACATAAAATACTAAAAGACATCATAACATTCGAGGAAGCATTGTAATTCTAGAGAATCGTAATCTTCCGATAATGTTAAATTTTACGTCCCGTGTGGCTTATTATATTTTAAATAAGAATTTCAATATGACATTTTTTATGCAATCAATAAACTGAATGAGTTTTTTAATTCTGAGAATTTCTATTTAAAACAGAAATTTATTTTATTATTTGTTTAGTGAAAACCAATAGAGCGAGATGATTGTAACCAAAACATTGTAGATTCACTTTTGAACGATGAATACAAAAGCATATTTTCGAGATCTTTTCGACATAATTTTGAAGATGGCGGAGAAGCCACGGCCAACTTTTGTTCTTTTTATGGGCCCCATTTTGGATATTGAATAGCCAGCTTTGTTTGGTGCTGTCAGTTGTTTAACAGACCAAAGCCTCGAGTAGCATTAGCATACTTTTGTTGTAATGACACATTTTTTATTTAGGATTTCATTTATTAAAGATATTAAAAACCTTATAACTATTGAATTAAGAGAAAGAAGATTGCCAGTGAGCTAATAGATCATCTGTATATTATATATAATTAAGAATTTAGTTATTCTGTTAAAGTTAAGGCATTCTGTATTTTATTAATGTTATGTTTATTTATTATAGGAGAATAATATGGTGGCATACCTATTGATTATGTTCAAGTTGTATGTTAGTTTTATAACAAAAAGTTAGAAATACCTACAATTTGCACAATGCAAGTACTTCGTCATTCCAATAACTGTAAACTTATTCGGACACGTTTGATTAATTTATACGTATAACATCCGACCTTGTTAAAGCGTCAATACCAGTATCAAACTTATACATCACGCGAGTCAACAATAATTATTATTGTCGGCGCCATATCATTATTTATTCTTTAGTGAAGCCGAAGAAAGCGACTGTTCCACATATGAACATCTATTAATAATACCATAAGCAAGAAAGAACAGAAGAAAATCTTCTAGTCTCTCAAACTTCCGCACACTATTAAAAATATAACCGGTAGTTTCTCTAAAACACTGTCGTCACCATCGTCACCGACTTTCAAATTTTACTGTGGAAACGGAAGAATATCAGTTTTTATGTGAACGTTCTATATGTCGAATTTTGTTTAATAATACTTGTGTACTAAAGTGATCTGGTGTCATGCTGCGCTTAATATTACTACTGCTAGTGTCGATTGTGAGTGAGAATGTTAGTAATTTAAAAAGAATTGTAAAAGCTAATATATTTTTAGGTAGTTGCACATTCCGATGTTACAAGAAGAGTGGTAAGGTTAACCTCCAGTAACCAAATTAAATACTTCTATGCACCATTGGCAAGAGAACCAATACAAAGTTGGATTGATATCCAACAAGGAATTTATCCAAATGTAAGAAATACCCTTTCAAACTATTTTTTAGATATGTACATATTCTTTTATCGCTGATTTACATTTTTATTTTAAATACTTTAGGTGACACCGATAACAGATGTAGTCGACATTGGAGAAAATATCACGTTGTTTATTTATTTCAAAGAACCGAACAACTTATACGATATTTCCATCACTGACTGTTGGGCATTCGACAGCGACAACCCCCAACAAACGCACAACAAAATCAGTTTATATGACATCAAGTAATAAAATTACGTATTAAATTATTATCCATTCAAATAATTAAACTTTTTAGTGATGTTAGTGTTAGTCGCCAATGGAAGAAAATCAAATATTATGAGGGAGATGACAGGACGATAGTCATGTTTACCAACCTAAGAGCTTTCAAATTTCCAGACACCGAGAAAGTGTTCTTGAACTGCAATATTTCGGTAAACTCATTGATGCTTATTAATTATTCTGGTTAATTTAATTTAAGTACTTGTTGTAGGTATGTTACAGGAAATGCACGGAAGAGCAACATGCAAAACAATTTGATTAGATGATAATGTTGACTTATTTTTTTCTATTCTTACCTGAAACGTGTTTAGATTTGGTACTAATTATGTAATTATTTATTCACAAAGATGGACAAGAGTGTTAATCCGTTAATCGTTAATCCGTTTAACTTTTAACTAACTAAGATAAAAATTAAACAGGAAAGTAAATACACTGACCGGCACAATAGCTGAGAACTGATCTTGAACCTCGTAAGCCCGAGGTCTTATTAAAAGAAGTTAGCGGCGAAAGTTGGTAACCTAATAAAATTAAAACCATCAAAACCATCACCAAATTCTTAGTTTTTAAAGAAGTAGAAGTCTATGAGATGAAATGTAGACATAACAAGTTGCAGACAATAATTATTATACCTATAACACGATTCAGGCAATCCTCATATAACTTTAACGGTGAATAGCAACATTAGCAACCCGTGCAGGAAGTCGTACTATAATTAATTATTTGAAGAGGTCCATTGACAAAGGAGAAAAGCACATGTAATAAGAAGAAATAAAAGCCTATATATACTTTGTTGTATATGTATATTAATGGGTACCTGTTTCGCCTGTAATTAAAGTGCCATCATCAGCCCAAATCTAAAGAAATACACAAAACATCATGCACTTACAAAGAGAAAATGGGGGGCGAAAAACTTACGGTCAATAAGTCACTCGGTATAAAATAAACAATCAAAAAACATAGCACACTCACAACACAACAAAAATTATAATTTTATGATTTCAACGAAAAGAGTCGTTTGAACGGAAAGTTAGTCTGATCATTTGTTCGTATTTAACTCTCTGACCGGCCTATGTGCATTCATATTTTTATTTATTTTTATTTTTTGTTCATATTTTTTTTCATTTTTTTTACCTTTCTCCTCATATTTTTATATTTCGACTTTTCGTGTTTTTGTTCATCATTGGACTAGCAGAGCCGACTGAGCCAGTTACCGTTCATGTGTTGCACAAGTCACAGTTATATTAAATTTCCACAGAAATTATAATTTGTATGTTGTGTTGTGACTGTTCTATGTTTTTTGTTTGTTTATTTTATACCAAGTGACTTATTGACCATCAGTTTTCCCCCCCATTTTTTTTTCTTTGTAAGTACTTGATGTGTTTCTTAAGATTTGGGCTGATGATGGCAAATTAATTACTGCCAAAATCGGTACCCATTAATATACATATACTACCAATAGAGGCTTTTATTTCTTCGTATTACATATAATTAATTAGGTTATGTTTACATTTCATCTGATAGACATCTTCTTCTTTAAAAACGTGTAATTTAGTGGTGGTTTTCGCTTTTCATTTTATTAGGTTACCAACTTTTCCCACTAACTTCTTTCTGTTGGCAAGAGCTCTCGTAAGCCCGTTTCAAGGTCAGATCTCCGCTATTAAAGAAACTCCTGATACTTATTTTGGTAAAGTTTGATGTTCAATAGCTTTTCTAATCTTCCATCGATTTTCGTAATTCATTCGATAAATTGGAAAGATATTTATCAAGATTATTACATACCAGAAATTCAATTAACAAAATTTTACACCTGGTTACACTAAGTAAACCATAATGTTGTTTTGGTCTATATTTGAGATACCTGTATAATAACCTGTGTGATAATTAATAACTAAGGAGCTTAGGCAAGTTCTAAAGTACCTATCTACAAAGCTGTATAAATTCTCATTTTGTTTTTTGGATCATAGCAATATCTGGGACTTTTGTAGATGATAGACGATTTTCAAGTAAACCTTTACAATTTGAATTGCGGTTAGACAAAAATTTTACTTGATTTACTTAATGTAAAGATAACAAACATAAACTAGACTTGCTGTTGAAATAATAGCACGTAGTCGACGTGACATTGAATTGCGGCATATTCAGCTTGCATCGCAAAATACATGTTTACCAGTGTTTCTTGGGAAAAGGCAATGTAAAAGTTTACTTCAAACTGTGTATTTTCTCCCAAAATTTTGTTATTGGGATGAATGAAAAAACTAAATAAAAAAAACAAAAATAAAACGAGATTCTTAGTTACCCTACAATGTGTGTCAAATCTAGACCAACACCATTTTGTTCTCCCAGTATAATCAGCTGTAATTTTTTTTTAATTTTCAAAGAGGTGTGATAAATGTGGTAATCTAGATAAATTTCTTTACAATATGTCAAAAAAATTTGAAAATGGTCAAAGATTGATTACGAAAGCTAGGTATTAAACGTCAAAGTTTTGCAAAATTGGTTTTAGCGTTACTCGGATTGTGCCTGTCAATGTATAAAGATAACTAACATTTTTGACATTTTATTAACTGTTAATAAATAGGTTAATTTTTGGTTAACATGTTAGCGATGTTAACTTTTTATTCACTTAACGGATAGAAATAACAAATACAAAATTACTATTAGATTATGGTGCTTTATTTCGTTTTACTTTTTACTCATAATATATATTTATATGGATAGCAGGTAATGGTACTAAGAAGAAAAAAAACAGCACTAAGAAATTTTCCCATGAAGAAATACTAGGACCAGCATTGGCATCATGTTTGTTTATTTTAACCGGATGTAGTTTTGTCGGTTTTCCAACACCGCGCTATACAGGTCTTCTGCAGTTTTCTTTCGCCGTCTTCATGAAATAAATGAATTATATCTGCCATCTTCCGTCTTCTAAGCTCATGAATTGTTTGTAATTTGACGATATTTTTAGCTATTTTATTTGTCATACACTACAAAATATTATGCCTGACCTGACTGTAAACTGAAGGTTATTACGAAATAATCTGTAAACTGGTGTAAACTCAAAATTAAAGATTTCTGTCAAATGCAGGAGCAAAATTACCACTGTTGAATTCATGTCCTACACCACTTCATTTGTTGTTGTCACAAGGTTTTCACTTCACGCGTTTTTTGTTTTCATTTTTTAATGTGAAGTGATAGACGAAATCCTCTAGTCATCTAATTTGCAATGTCCCGAAGAAGAGGCCACTAATGACCAAATTTATATTTAGTAAGCTGCATTTACCTCTAAAATAACAAGCAGCGGTTAGTTGGCGTACACTTTCGGTGGTAGTTTAGTGCACAACAATCAGCTGTTCAGCTGGCCGATAGACTTACGGTATTTTGTCTAACCCTATATTTTTATAGTGTACTCTCTTATACCTGCCGAACATGAGACGGGCACTCATTAGTTCAGCCTGCGGTTAATCAACCTCGGGGCAATATACCGAAAGCCCCGCAAAAAACAACCGAAAAAAAATTAAAATCTAACCATTCGAATTTCTTTTTAATCAAGTAAGTATGTCATATTATTATAAACAACGTATAAATAAATAAACAAATATATACTATTTCCTCTTCAAAAAACAACACAGGAAAGTCAAAACAAAATTCAATGAAATATACAAAAACAAAATTCAATGAAAGATACAAAATTACACAAATCAAACATAAATACTGTAAGAGAAAAACTTATATTGTACACTGATACTCCTCGATGGAATAAAAGGCACCTTCGACTAACAACTTTCTGACAGCTACCTTAATAAGTTTAATTGGAAGCAGCTTTATATCGTCTCAAAGTATATTAAAAAATTTTGAGCCCTGGTAACCTGTAGATCGTTGAGATGTTACTAATTGATGATACGGTATTGTCAGATGATCTCTAAACCTCGTGTCATACGCATGGACTTCTTGTTGTCGTTGAAATACTTTTATATTTTCCTTAACGTATACCAGACATTTATACAAATACAAACAAGGAACAGTTAGAATTCCTTCTCTAACGAACACCGGCTTGCAGCTGTCTCTAGGAGGTATCTTGAAAAGTGCGCGAATAACTCTCTTTTGCGAGATAAACACTCTTGGGGCATGGCTGAAGGAACCCCACAGTAGTATGCTGTAGGTAACAACGCTTTGAATTTGAGAAGTACAGCATTTGGGCTGTGTTTATATTCACTAGTTGTAAATTTTTTCTAATTTGGAAGGTGACGGCGTTCAGTCTCTTGCAGAGCGTGGTAATCTGATACTCCCAGCTTATACAGTTGTCTATGTAAACTCCTAGCAACTTAATTTGACTTTTCTGATCAGATCTGATATCAAAGTACAAATTTTGAGAGTTTTGTACATTCAGTTTTAAGTTGTTCGCTATGAACCATTCTTGGGCTTCCCAGAAGAGTGTTCGCTCGTCGCTTCCAAACTAATCTGGTTATCGGCGATGTCGAAAATGGTCGTGTCATCAGCATACAGAATTGTATTCGAGGAGATGTTGGGAGCAAGATCATTCATGTAGATGATAAATAAGATCGTACCAAGTACAGACCCCTGAACAACCCCATGAGATGCACACGATGAGAAGACACCACACCATTCACCGCAACCACCTGTTTCCTCCCCCCAAGATATGATTGAAAGAGTTTCAGTAGTATTCCTCTGATTCCATGATACACCAGTTTATCAACCAACAGCGCGTGACTAACACAATCAAAAGCTTTAGAAAGAGCGCTTGTTATGTTTTGTATCAGACTTATAAGGGCCTTAATAGATGATCTGTTCCTTATGTAACCGTATTGATTTATATTAAAAAGATTTCGTTTTTCGAATTGGTCGATTAGCCTGGACTTGAGTAATTCCTCGATAATCTTTGAAAATATTGGTTGTATAGCTTTTGGTCTATAGTTGTTTTTATCGTGTCTTGAACCACCTTCAAAAATGGGGATGATTTTTGCCAGTTTCAGTCTATCAGGTAAGATTCCACAGAAAAAGCATAAATTTATTAGTATATATTTTATTAGTATATTAGTATTTTATTAGTATATTAGTATTTTATTAGTATATTAGTATATATCATTATAAACAACGTATTTCTTAAGAAATTAGTCGATTGCAAGCATACTGTAGTGCTAATATCTCACACGTGGCTCAGAAGCCCTGAAATGGTAATTGATCTTCCAAAGTTTAAAACAACTTATTAGGTTTCCAGAATTACAGAGGTAAACTGCAAAAACTTAAAAGTGCTTGCATAATTCGTCACGTTGAAAATGATTATTTTCTGCACACGTGTTAAAAGCCATTCAACGATATTTAACACTCATTAGAACGTAACTTTTTCACTAGTGGAAAATAACAATTTCCGGATCCATTGTGAATTGACCTTCCCTTCTCGCAAAATAAAACTACACTTTTAACACATATGATATATGTGATGGTGGTTAATGCCTCTTTATTTAGAGACGAACCTTAAACTCCATCTGACGGACAATATCGCAAATCAGAGTTTCTCTCCCATATATTAGCATAGATATCTACACCATTAGTATCCAGCTTATATAACAAACGATTTTCCTGAAATAAATTGTATCTGAAACTGTTCCGAATTGACATAGTTAAACATAATTGGTTTTAAAAGTGCAATGATATCGCTCATACTACCTACGTGCAGGTGTTGAAAATTTGATATGGCAAACCTGGGATTCAAACCCAGGACTTTTCTAGCGGAATTCACATCTTGCCGCTAGAGCACTCCGCCCATAACAAGAACAGTCTAATAACAACAAATTAGAGAAATTCTGGCGAGAAATTAGATTGTTTGAAATGAAAATGTTTAACGACATACTTTGTATGTCACCATATTATTAACTTATATTGCTTGTTTCAAATATTGCTTAATAGCATACCAATCCAGTAGGGTGTTACGGGTGTTACTCCTTGCTCCTTGGATGATCTTAAGAAAAAATAAAGTTCATATAAACATAACTTGGTCCTCAGCCGTCTTATTTTTTATATGGTGGGTGTTAATGTTGCTTTTTGTCCACATATACAACATATACACCTACACACATATACGTACATCGTATTTCCAATAACATTTAGTAAATATAAATATTTATTTAAAAAAATTAATTTACCTACATTATGAAGATTGACAATATATCATATTCGCAATAATATATCGTTTCAATTCAATGTTATGTTACTTTATATGGTGGGTATGCAATATTTTGATAATATCGGGCCAATTTTATGCGAAATGAAAGTATTAAAATGAATAGGTAATGACATTTGTTTTGTTTTGATCAAAAAGAATAGTAATGATTTTATAGCACCATATACCTATAGTTGAAATTGGACGTTTGTAACGATAACATTACACACGCACGACAAATCTCATTAGAAGTACTTGAGTTATCTAGATAAACCATGGCCATCTTTTAGCTTCCTTATGGGCACCATATTTTATTTTGACATTGTTGAAAGAAAAATATCGCCAGAAATAAGAGTAACTAATGTATTCAGATGGTTCAGGCTGACATTGGAAATGTTCTTCATTTAAAAATGAAAGCTAAACAGTTAAACGGATAAAAATGTAATGATTGTTTCAAGTGATGTGTTATCCTCAAAAACGTTGATTCCATCTCCGATGTTTGCAAAAACAAGCAAACAACCAACAAGTATGATCGTAATTTAAAATGAAGAAAAGTATACGATCAGGTATCTCGTGTCTGTGCAATGTTTTTGTTATAAACTGCAGTCTAATTCCAATGATTTGAGTAGAAATAATAAAAAACTATGTGTTAAAATTTCCTGTATAAGAAAAAAATCATCCTGTATACGATGCTATAAAATCTCTTGACACAACATTATCAAAAATACTGCATGGCCATACAAAAAGTAACTTTGGATTGAAACGTTTTATTATTGCGAATATGGTATGTTTTCAATCTTCATAATAGAGACAATTCGTTTTTCAATGAAATATTTGAATTGATTGAATTGATTGAAATATTATTGGAAACAAATAGCAATAGATCTAATCATAAATAGTCTAAAGTCAAAATAACAATAAAGGACGTTGTATATTTAGCCGAATAAGTGTTTTGATACACATTTATTAGTTATTTGTGATAATCTTCGATAAAATTAATCCACTTGAGAAATTGTCCCCAAAAAATGCTTGTGCAATGTTCACATTAAAGAAATTACTTTTTGTAGTTTGAAATTAATGATTTAAAAAATGCCGTATCACTGTTTGTCTAACATGCACAGTCAATCCTAATGACCGCATCGAAGGCTGTGCAACGCATTTCATCAAAACAGTAATTTTAAAATAGTTTCTATCTACACGGCCAAAGTTTCCCAACCTACAACCAGTGCTATAGATCAGTGCCAAAAAAAAACAAACTGAAGTGCGATTATCTCACATCAAGATGTGATTATTAAATAAGCTAGTATAAAAGGGGAAGGTCACATTGAACATCAAGTACATCATGTTGAGGCACTGTATTGTCTTGGTACTTGTGTAGGTTTTGTCTTATTAGAATAAATAATAAGCGTTTAAATAATTTTTAACGTGTTTGTTTAGCGCTTGGGCGAATGCCCAGTACACCTTCCCAGATGGGTTTCAATTTGGAGTCGCTACCGCTTCTTATCAAGTTGAAGGTGGTTGGGACGCTAATGGTACGTACAGTCTGAAGACATGAACATGTGATGTGACATAAGTATTTTTTTAAGGCAAGGGTGAAAACATATGGGATAGATTAACCCATACAAGACCTGATATGATTGCTGATCGCAGTAATGGCGACGTAGCGTGTGACACCTACAATAAAGCAATTGAAGACGTGCAACTCCTTAAGAATGTGGGCGTTAACTTTTACAGGTTTTCAATGTCCTGGTCAAGGATTCTTCCAACTGGTTACGCGAACCAAATTAATCCTGATGGCATTCGCTATTACAATGAATTGATCGATGCATTATTAGCTAATGGGATAACACCTTTCGTGACAATGTACCACTGGGATTTGCCGCAGCCATTAGAAGACTACGGCGGTTTTCTAAATGAAGACCTACTAGTCGAGGCGTTTGAAGGTTACGCAAATGTCTTGTACGAGAATTTCGGAGATAGGGTTAAAAATTGGATCACTTTCAATGAACCATATCAAATATGCGCTGCGGGATATTCTGGTGCAGACAAAGCTCCCGCACTTAATATGCAAGGGATTGGAGGTTATATTTGCGCGCACACTCTGTTGAAATCACATGCTAGAGCTTATAGACTGTATGATCAGCAATACAGGGCAAGTCAAGGAGGTATTATTGAATCTATTGGCTAAGGCTTTTAAACTATTGTGTGTAATTGGGAATATTTTAGGACGTGTTGGTATTACCTTAGATTCCGGGTGGAGCGAGCCAAATTCAGATTCTGCTGAAGATATTGAAGCTAGTAACACCGCCATGCAGGTCCAGGTAAGTTTTTCTGTGAAATCTAGCCCCCAAAACAGTCATACTAAAGAGGTAATTCCTCTTTTAAATCGTTACTTTTCGTGTAATGTTCGTATGGAAGTGTTGAAAGTAAAAGACTAAAATTTGGTAAGCTCTTGGTTGATTAAAAACAACGTTAAAATTGTTATAATCTCGGTTTTCATGGCACATGACGAAAATTGATCTAGTAGTATGCTCTAGACCAGGAGTTCTCAACCTTTTGGATTCCGTGTACCACCTAAAAAATATCCAAATTTCTAAAAACTTATCCTCATCGAAACCAATAACAATAAAACTTATATACCTAACAAAATTTCATTTTATACAAAAGTAAAATAAAAAAACACTTGGGGTTGTTTTGCTCGACCAATTTTTTTTTAAATATCCTCATCTGTGTCATCATCTTCTGCATCTGTAGTTTCAAGCTCAAGTTGTGCTCAATCATTAATTTTGGCTTATGTTTGTTGTTTAAATATAATATTGATGAAAACCCATACATACCTACATAAATTTCACATAAATCGTGGCGCAAAAAGGCATTAAAAGTCTAATATCTTAATCTCTAGTTTCTTTAAAATAATTCTTCCTCTGGATCCAAAAAACGGTGACTGTAATAATTTTAAATTCTTCTATCAGCGCTGTGTGTGAGAAATGTCTATCAAATGTTCTTAAATGTTCTTGTTCTATTAGGAGAAAGGTATTTGTCGGGCAATTCCGTCATACGAAGATCGAAGATCGAAGAAGCAACCGTAGACACGTGTTTCGGACTATTAGTCCTCATCAGTACGGTATAGCCAAGGAGCAAGATGGACACAATGGAAAAACACTCAAATGGTTCCCTACAGGGGGTGACCAATGTCGCCAATTTGGTGCTTTGAGTGTTCTTCCATTGAGTGTTCATCTTGCTCCTTGGCTATACCGTACTGATGAGGACTAATAGTCCGAAACACGTGCGTAACCAGCTTTCCTTTTTCTATTAGGTTGTGGAGTTTGGTATTTACATACCTTTTAGATTTCTGATCCAATTTTCATTGTCATAGATTTGGAAAAATAACTATTGTTTTTTAAAGAGGTGCAATCAATAATTTTTTATATCCGACTAATTCATCATTGATGTTTCCTATCTTTCTTCAAGGGAGCGTTCGAATGCTGTCAACTAACTACCTTTATTTTTATTAAATTCTTTTATAATTAACTCGATTTATTTATTGTTAATTTTATCTTCAACGATAATTAAATGAACCTTTGATCCCTGCAAGACTAAATTTCATTCATACAGCTTTCCAAAAATATCAGCTAAATATGCTAACCGGGCCATCCACAATTCGTCAAAGAAAGAATTTTTTAATTCGAAATTAGCGTTTTCAAGAAAAACTTGAACTTCTGATTTAAGTTCAAAGATACGATTCAAAACTTTACCTCTCGAGAGCCATCTATCATCGGAATGTAACAAGAGTGACTTGTGTTGCTACCCATCTCCTGACATAATATTAAAAAAATTCGTGAACTGAATGCTCGACTTTTAATAATATTGACTGCAATTATTTTTTTGTTAGAGCCCGAGCTCCATCAGTGCAGACACCAGTGCATTTCGCTCATGGAATGGAATTGTTAAACATAAAATTATTGAGAAATTTGAATATTTCACCCGTTGTTCTTTCGAGCAGAGGTTTACAAAATAATTATTTCTCTGCAATTTTCTCTTCCACTTCAAATCGGATAAAGACTAATAATTGATCAAAATTAATTATGTCAGTATTTCATCTAACTGTAGCGCAAAATGTTAACTTTGATTTAGCTCTTTAACTACACTTCTTACACAATGTGCCATTTGAAATACGTCTGCGTACGATAATGGGTATTATCTGATTTGAGCGCTATAATTTTGGGTCAAAAAATTTAACAATATCATCTGAATAAATATGATTTTAAGTTTGGTACCTTTTGCGTACCACCTAGTACCACCGTCCTTCCGTTTCCACCGGTTCAGAACCCCTCCTCTAGACGGATGCTCTATCCTTAAGACATTTCGAGAAACATGGTTCAACCATAGAGCGTTACTCTACTGATTGGTTCCGCGAGATGTCGTCTGGGGTTCCGCGAGATGTCGTCAGGGGTTCCGCGCTAAAATATTAACAAATAGCGGTGGCGGTCGCCGGTTCATGGGCACATTATTCAGTGTTATTTTTATGTATTATTTTAGCATGGGATTATTTTTTTTAATATTGGATTAATAAATAAGGTCAATCCATGAATAATTTTGATTTGGAGCCCTTCTAACCCAATAAACCACTGCTATTTCGATACTGCATCCAACGGCCACATTCTAGATTTTATTCGTTAACTTCAATTGACAATCTTGCTTACTTATTGTTTGTTAAATATAAACAAAATAACCTCCAGAAAACAAAAATCTGGCAGAGTTGTTGGTCAAACTCTAACTTTATTTATTTTCGATATGTTTGCTTTTCCAAATGTCTGACAAAATAAACCTATAATTTGAATATGCTGCTCATAATGGTACTTTAGAAGAAGAACAGAGTTGTAGGTGGTGGATTTCAATATGATCTTACATTCCAGATAAGATAACTAACCTATCACCAGACAAGTTCTGAGCTTCTATTACGAAAATTATGTCGGTTCCATTCATAGAAAATCAATAAATATACAGAGTGATTTGCCATTCTAGACGAAAACTTATGGTGGAGTCGGTAAAAAAACTTTCGACTCCGACTCCGACTCCAGATAATTTTGGTAGTCCGACTCCGACTCCAACTCTGACTCCGGCAAAATTTTATTTGTTTCCAGCGAATTTAATGGCAAAAAAATTAAATCTGACATAATCTAATTTTATTGTAAATAAAATCAAAAAGGCCTGTTGATCGGACCACAAAATTATGGCCATATTTAAAAAAGACGCATTTTTATTTTTTCAAAATATTTCTGAAATCATTAGAACTTCAACTGCTTTCTCATTAGAGAGCACATAATTCTGAACTAGTTTGTCACTTGAACCGATTTTCTACCTTTAATAATAACAAAAGTAATGACAAACCACTGTATAGTACAGAGTAAAATTCATTTCAATGAATACAAAATTAAGTGCAAAATAAAATGAAAATAATCTCAACTCTTACTTCTGTTAGTGGTAATGGTGTCATATTTCTGGCTGCAACGAGTATGCATACATGGATATTCCTACATTCAACTTAAGGTAGAGTTTAAATCGGAAATGCAGTCATTATTTTTAATCGGTTATTATACATGTATTATGCATGTTTAAGTTTATGCATTAGAAATTACGTTAGAGTGAAGTCTACCTTTGCTAATAATTAAAAATACATCTGGTTCAATTCTGTCAAGTGTAAGTGACGAAATCTGCTAATATCGGTATTTTTTAGTTGATCGCAAGAAGACTACGACATAGCCACCAATAATCTTAAAGTCCGTAACCTACACTCGACAGAATCAGTAACAATTTAAGACCTCTACATATTTTGTTAAATATAAAGGGATGTGATACCCTTGATAATACCATAATATTCTATACCTATTCAAAGGTGATACTTTTGATAAATTTGTTCATGTGCCGAAAAAAGGAATCAATTTCAGTTTAAACGTTTAAAGTTATCAAACATTAAAAATTGCAAAGTTTTACTAGTAAAGCATTATCTTTTACAAACATTCAGTTATTGGGACAAATAAAAATTTAAAAAAAAATGTTGAGAGTTAATAATACGACTGTAATACCATCACGTTGTTTCTTCTGGTACAAAAGCAGTAAAAAACTATTTTTTCCTTTTAAAATTGCAAGGGAATATCCTTAAAATGCCTTTTGCAATATTTAATGAATTGTTCAGCTGCTCTTTGTGGCCAAACGAATAGGAGCAAACTCTCGTAATTTTGATGAATAAGGAAAGCCACACGTTGACGCTTTTTCACTTGGGAAAGAGTTAATTCGTCTATAAGTATGCATCGAAGTCCGATTTTTGTATTTGTAGATGATCGAGCTATCATAATTAGCATATTGAAGTTGGTTGTTGGAAATTGGAAATACATAAACTATATATGCGACGCGGCAAGCGACTCACAATAATCATTTTGCTAATTATATCACTCACCACCGACCTGTGTGTTTTGTAGTTTACATATGGGCGGGTTGACTCCCAAGTGGTGGAAGTCCATACAAATTGTGTAAGATTTACACCACTTGGCAGCCAACCCGCTCATATGTAGGTAGGTACTTTGTAAAAGACCTAATAATATGTTTAGTTAATCGTTTACTATCTATTGAGACAACGGCCATCTCGCATGTCTTTTTCTACATTTTTTCCGACTCCGACTCCTCTGAAATTTGTCTGAACGACTCCGACTCCACAGCCCTGGTTGTGTCCAGGTCAACAATTGAAAAGTTTATTTTTATTTAACTTTAAGTTCGGATGGTATGCTCATCCAATCTTCTCTCAAGAAGGCGACTATCCAGCAGTCATGAAAGAGCGCATAGCCCGCCTGAGCTCCGAAGAGGGCTTCCAGCAATCCAGATTGCCAGAATTCACACAAGAGGAAATAGAGTACATCAGGGGGTCCTCTGACTTCTTTGGTTTGAACCATTACACATCAGGAATGTGTTCACCGATTCCAGAAGGATGGGGCGACAGACCATCCCATTGGGTCGATGCAGGCGCCCTTTGTTATCAAGATGAGAGTTGGGAGGGTTCCGCTTCCTCCTGGTTGAAGGTTGTCCCGTGGGGCTTCAGGAGATTACTCAACTGGATCAAAAATGAATATAATAATCCAGAGGTAATAGTCACTGAGAATGGATTCTCCGATTGGGGAGATATTAACGATTGCAGGAGGGCGAATTATTACAATGTAAGTCTGCTTATTGCTTATGAGATAAATCCATCTGTTTTTAACTTGAAAAATAGTCATATTTAGAACAACTTCTATTGGCTTTGCACGAGGATGGCTGCAATATCAGCGGGTATACTGCTTGGAGTTTTATGGACAATTTTGAATGGATGATGGGATACACGTAAGAATATTTTATTGTATCTGAATTGCCGGATTAACTAATGAAAATATCGGGTCTGTTTTAGGGAGAAGTTTGGTCTTCATTACGTAGACTTCAATAATCCAGAGAGGCCAAGAACGGCAAAATTGTCTTCGTTCGTGTTCAGCAATATTATTTCAAGCAGAAGAATTGACTGGGACTACACACCAGAAGGATTTGCGCAATGTCAGTGGTAGATTCTTATATTGAATAAAGCTTGTTCTAATTGTTTATCGTTTCATTATATTTATTGAATAGATATCAATTGTATGATACTGTAAAAATGTCTACGTCTACCCAGTTATTGAAAATCACAACATCACGAAAACTTTTAAAATTACTAGTATTTCTGCAGAAAAGTTGCAACCATTAAGAGACCAAAATGATATCCTAGAACAGGGATGTGCAACTTCGACAAGATCGCGGGCCGGATAGCAAATTTTAAATATAGCAGCGGGCCGGAAATTTTTAGGGCTTTAGACCTTTACTCGCTTCTTTTATCTTCATTGAAATTGTCATGTGCTTTTATTCCCATTATTACAAAACATTAGAAAATAATTATGACTCTTAGGGAATTTTAATGCAACTGCCTTTTGACTAACCCGTAGCATTTCGTAGCTGCGCGGGACCGGCTTAAGTATTCACTTCGTACAATAACTGATGATAAATACAATAACATGTAGGAATAATCACGGTAGAACGGTAGAGATGATACCAAATTAGCACCAACAAGTCATATTACTTAATTCGTATGCAACTATCAAAAGTGACAAATGGCAAAATTATTGTTATTGTTCTACAATGTTGCCGAATGTATTTTTATGGCAAAGTTAACCAAAACCCAAAATTAAAAACAAACTTTTTAGTCAGAAAAATAACATCTATTCTAAATTTCATCTTCTCCATCAATAGATTTAAAATAATAACACCAATCAATACATCGGATATCGTGACTTTGGAGAAAGACTCAAGAAGCATGGTACAACATTTTAGAATATATAGATTCCCCACTCAGATTTTTCCAAGAATATCGTGTAGTCTAAAATACGTGTAGTTTTCCCGTCAATTTATACACATCCTGTATACCGGGTGATTCAATTTCGAGGCTCACCATGGGGATCTCGCTTATTAGTGGAGATAGAGTCTAAGTTTAAATTTGGCAGACTCGTATTTTTGTGCTGATCAATTATCTGAGAAGAAATTTAAGCTATCGTTTTTCATTTTGAAGATATCCGCAAAAAAGCTGAAATGTTAAGATATCGTTTTTAATTTTTATTCAAAACCAAATGTAGCTAGACATTTGAAACAAAAGCATTCTACAGCTACTTTTTAACAAGGAATGCAGTGTTATTTTTTATTTGAAATAACATCAAAGATGGCGGCGTAACCATGGCCAACTTTTGGTTCAAAATATATTTTAAGTAAATGTGCTTACTTTTTAACTAAATGTTCAAATAGGTCGGCCATTTTCTTGAAGGCATAAAACCGTGCTCGCTTTTCTACATGTTGTAATGCTCTTCTAACTGTTCTTTCCGGAATAGCATGCATTTGTTATTCGATCCCGCAGATCCTCGACATTTCTGCGAGTATCGTGATAAATTTCGTCGTTCACAGTTCCCCATAGAAAATAGTCCAGAGGACTTAAACCAGGGGATCTAGCAGGTTATTTCACCACTCTAAAAATTCCATACGTCTGGTGTCTGATGTCTGATTCCCAGGATGCAAAGTTTGACTTGTGTTTATACGGCTTATCAATACGGTTTCTACGGGTTTATACGGTTTCTACGGCTTTGTTCGTAATGCTTTCCAAACACCTGTTTGCGGCAATTCCAAATTAGAGGCTACTTCCCGCGTAGAAATCCGAGGATCATCATTTATCTAAAAACCATAACTTGAAGCATTGCAAATTATGGTAATCTTTCCAAAATATCTCTTTGATCGTTTTCAACATTTCCATGAGGATTATAAGAATTGCGGGGTTTACTAAACGATCCATGCTCCGCTAAATTTCTGTCCAATGTTAGGAATGTTGTACGGTGGAACACTTTTATGAGAACAATAATAAACCCTTATTATATCACGCTTTTCGTTATTGGTAAACGGCATTTTACATCCACAATCAACCACAATTAAGGTTTATTTGGATAAATGGCAAACCCAACGCTGCGCTATCCGCTTGATCTAAGTGGATTTTGTTGACGTTGCTTGGCAAGGAGTCCGGCGGTCTGTAACCAAGCCCCCTGGGTACCTGAAGGTTTTCTGATTATTACACCATTGTTTTCAAAAATATTGTTATATATTGGGGAAATGAGAAAGGACACGACTATCAGAAAATGCCAAAATTCAACATGGCGCCCATAAGATAAACAAAAGTTTGCCGTGGTTACGCCGCCATATATGATGTTATTTCAAATTAAAATATGACATTGCATTCCTTGTTAAAAAGTAGCTGTAGTATGTTTTTGTTTCAAATGTCTATCTACATTTCGTTTTGAATAAAAAATTAAAAACGCTATCTTAATCTTCAGTGTTTTTTGCGGATATCTTCAAAATGAAAAATGATAGCTTTAATTTCTTTTCAGGTAATTGATCAACACAAAAATTCGAAACTTTGCCAAATTTAAACATAGGCTCTGTCTCCACTAATAAGCGAGATCCCCATGGTGAGCCTCGAAATTGAATCACCAGGTATATCCGTACCAAAAACAAACTGAAGTGCGATTATCTCAGATCAAGATGTGATTATTAAATAAGCGAAGTATAAAAGGGAAGGTCACATTTAAGATTAAGTACATCATGTTGAGGCACTGTATTGTCTTGGCACTCGTGTAGGTTTTGCCTTATAAGAACATATAACAGGCGTTTAAATGAATTTTTATCGTGTTTTTTAGGGCTTGGGCGGATGCCCAGTACACCTTCCCAGATGAGTTTAAATTTGGTGTTGCTACTGCAGCTTATCAAGTAGAAGGTGGTTGGGACGCAAATGGTATGTATGATGTGGGGACATAAAACACTTAATGTGACATAATTAACGTTCTTAAGGGAAAGGTGAAAACATATGGGATAGATTAACCCATACAAGACCTGATATGATAATCGATGGCAGTAATGGCGACGTAGCATGTGACACCTACAACAAAGCAATTGAAGACGTGGAACTCCTTAAGAATCTAGGCGTCAACTTTTACAGGTTCTCAGTGGCCTGGTCAAGGATTCTTCCGACTGGTCACGCGAACCAAATTAATCCCGACGGTATTCGCTATTACAATGAATTGATCGATGAATTATTAGCTAATGGTATAACACCGTTCGTGACAATGTACCACTGGGATTTGCCCCAGAAATTAGAAGATGACGGTGGGTTTCTAAATGAAGACCTATTAGTTGATTCGTTTGAAGGTTACGCTAATGTTTTGTACGAGAATTTCGGAGATAGAGTTAAAGATTGGATCACTTTCAATGAACCACTCCAGGTCTGCGATGCTGGATATTCTGATACAGACAAAGCTCCCGCGCTAAATATGCAAGGAATTGGAGGTTATATTTGTGCGCACAGTTTGCTGAAAGCACATGCTAGAGCTTATAGATTATATGACCAGCAATACAGGGCAACCCAAGGAGGTATGCTTATAACTATTGGTGAAGCTTTGTAAAAAATTTTCTGTTTCGGAACTATTTTAGGACGCGTTGGTATTACCTTGGATTCCAATTGGTTCGAACCGAATTCAGATTCTGCTGAAGATATTGAAGCAAGTAATACAGCTTTGCAAGTCGAGGTAAGTTTTTCTGTAGAATTTTAGAGTGTTAAAAGAGGTGGAGGCGCCACCTCACTACTCTAGGGTTGTCAATTGGCCAGTATTCAACCGGTCAGCCGGTATTTCAGAGTTCTGGCCGGTGGCCTGTAGAACTATAGTTCGAGCTTATAAGCTCGTGCATTACCAAGTTTTGATCCTTGTATTCGAAAGCAGATTGGGAAGAAGTTATATACTATATAGCATAGGAACAAATTTCAACCATATTTTGGAAAGTCGCAAGTTGCCAATTGGGCTATATTCCATTGTGTCATAAGTATATTCTTATTTGGAGGTTGAATACATAAAGAAATTGCTGATATCAAAGAATTGAATAGGCAATTCGAATTTTTCGTATGTTCAAGATTTTTATGTTTATCAAAATGTGCTTTTCTTTTTTTTATACACAAACTATATAAAAGTGTTTTCTTGTTTGTTTGAGACGATCTGTAGGGTAACTAAGGAACGGAGGCAGGTTTTCAAGTACCTACCCTGTTATAAAACCTTATCAATGTTTTGCTTTTTAATTCATCCTAATATACGAATTTCTGTAGACAGTACACAGTTTCTAGGAAAATTTCACATTATCTGTACTGCCACACTGATAAAATTTTATTTTTCGATGGTGGCTGAATATGCCGAAATCCCACAGAATCGAAATTTAAAACGTATCCATTCGATGCCACGTTGTCCACGTGCTGTTATTTCAACAAGGTTATTTCAACACGTTAAGTTTTGCTTAATAAAATGTAATTTTCTAACCATCGGTTTATCTGTTAATTGCTGGTCATTATCTTGAAATTTAATTATTGCTGGTATTTAACCGCATTTTAAATTGACCGGTGTTTTTAATGATTGAAGACGGTTCAACGCCGTCAGGCCCGCCGCCAGCCACTTGAGCGCCCGCGTGCATAACCAACTATGCCGCCCCCGTCCCAATCCTTTGCGCCATGTTTACACGAAAAACTGCACTAAAAATATCGTGTCATTATTTTCCACGAATATTGATTATTTTTGTACAAATTTTAGTTTCACTGCACAGAGGTGTGTCAAAAGCAAACTAATAATAATCAAAATCATTTTATTAACTTCACGACAGACTGACTGAACTTAACAATATATAAATAAATATGTACTATGCGCCCCAAAAAAAAAAGCGTACAGCTAATTATTCCATCGTGTAATACTAGCTTGTTTTTATTTGTATATGTTTATTTGCGTGCTTCATACTTATAATAATTAATGTCAGAATGACATACAGCGTATAGGTTATGAAAGAACCAGTTACAGAGCTAAAACAAATATTTTCCGGATATTTGGTTGCATATGTGGTGTACGACTTTTTTTTGGCGCGCAGAGTACATAGGAACACAAAAACAAAACAAAACGGAAACTGAACTTTCCTTGATTGATACTTGATCTGATACTTGCAAAATCTGCTACAAATTCTGATGTATCCAAGCTATTTAAGATTTCATGTTCTATTGAAACAATAGATAAATTATTGAGCCCTATCTTGGTGCATAGTTGAGCAGTGATGTGGCCCGGGTAAATACCCGGCGGGTGGAAACTTATAAAATGGGTATTTACCCCTACTTAAATACCTAAATTTTGGGTATTTATCCTTTTTATCCTTAAAACACCATTTAACAACATATCAGAGATATTTATACAGAGTGTAACACTTTTTTTCCCGCAAGAATTATTGGTAGATTGTAAATGTCATTCTGAGTATAACTTTTCGTATGGACCTACTTGTTTTCTCAACCTAAGTTACGCTTGAAACATTAACTAAATAAAGAAAAATAAACATTAAACTACATATCAAACAATGCTAAAACTAAGAAAGAGTACAATCAATACCCATAACAAAATTAAAAGTAAATAAATTTAAGTAAAAAATTCAAAATGTTAAAAATAAACTAAATAAACAAATTTACGAAAACAAAATACATGAAACTTTTTGGTCATCTGTTACTCTACAAATAATTGTCATTCTGAGTATAAAGTTTCTTTCATGCCGACTTATTGGGTTTATCAATTCCTAAAGAAGTTAAGTCATTTCATATACAGTTTTGCAATTATTTTACAATTATTTCAAACGGTTGTAATTTTTCAAGGAATAGAGAAAACAAATAGGTCCATATGAAACTTTTTACTCAGTGTGGTATTTACTATCTGGAAAATTTATGCGGGAAAAAAACGGGACACTCTGTAGATGTGTACTCTTGATTACAAATAATGTAAATTATTTGAGTTATATAAGAACATTCAGTACATTTAGTTGGATTCATAGCAAAATAAGAAATTGATTAACAACGACAAAAGCCGCTATTATACTATACTTAACATAATATAATCATAAGTTTCTGCTAAATCTTCGGCGATAACAGAAATCAGAAAATATGGGAGATTCACACGATTATGGACGATGATGACAAGGAAATGTCTGCTCTTGATATATCGTCAGATGAGACTAATATTTTTATTCTTTATTTTAAAAATGTTTTTATTTTTATAAGAATAACCTCTGTTTTGTGATAAGAGAACACCTTTTGATTTTGTGATAATAGAAAAACCTTTATTTAGTAATTAAGTATTTCCTTTTATTGCTATTTTTAAAAACAATATTATATTTATAAATGCCCCTATAAATACCCACTTTGGGTAAATACCCGGGTATTTACCAGGGGTATTTACCTTTGATAATAAATACCCGGATATTTAACATCACTGTAGTTGAGGGTAAATATTTTTTTATAATTTTCAACTTGGAAAAAGATCTTTCACCTGGTGCCACCGAAACCGGCATAGTAAGCAATATTCCCAACTATTGGTGTAAAATATTAAAATGCTGCATTAATTTCATTATAAAAGTCGCCGCCGTGAATTTGCCTGATTTCTTGAATCATAACAGATGATTAACAGACTTTGAGTTGCAAATCTTTGCAAAGATTTAGCATTCCTCGCTGGTATATAATTAAATAACCTATTGTCAAAAAACCCAAAGACTCATCACCAAGACATCATTCATCATGCTGTTCGTAATCAAAATGTTTTGGCCTTCTTTTTAGGCGCAATGTATTTATAGGTGGAAAAACTAGCGAGCTAAGGAAATAATCAGTTTCTTTGCATACGAGATAACTTCGGGATTCCCAAGTATATAGAACTGCAGCGCCGTATTTCACCCGCCATCCCCCATGTATGCCCGTCATCTACTAGCCACTACTGGACATATTTTCATCAATACGGTTAGAAGCCAATAGGTGGCTGTGTAGACTTATCATAAATTTATTGGGATTGTAGAAGAAGGCATAACTGAGGAAAAAATACATTTTATAAATGTAATGGTCTACTGATAAATGAAAATGAGTTTGAAAATGACGAGATTTCTACGTTTGCCGCCCCCTTGAATGTGCCGCCCGCGTGCGATGCACGCCTTGCACGCCCGCTTACGGCGGGCCTGAACGCCGTGTTGATCATAAAAGTCTTATCTGCGTTCGTGAAAAACTGTAAGATTTTAAGCTCCTAAAACGCATTTTCAAATAAAAACGTTATTTATTGTTCAAAGTTATGAAATTTTTAGTGTAACTTCTTAGATACATAACGAGTTGGGCTGGATATAATATAATTTTTTGGAAAGATAAAAATTCATTTTACATCTACATCTTTGCAATTTTACAATTTTAATTCAAACATTATAATTGCGATAATAAAGCGTAATTGCCAGAAATGTATTTATTTGCCCATATTACTGCTGCCCGGTGTAGACAGTAGACGTCAGGAGCTTTAAACGCCGCCTATAACTGGTGACTACGGATTGACGTTGGAGGAGGACAGGCTGACCACTTCCAGCAAAAAGAAAACATCGCAACGACATATTTCGTTTCGGAGTTGCGATTTTCAGAACGGAGCCTTAAGAATATGTTGTGTTTTTTTGCTAATTGAAGCATTCTACTATGCTTTATATAATTATTCGCGAGGTTCATATATTATTAGCGTTAACGTATCAACAAACAATCATTCCCTCTTATGATCTTCCGATCGACCTACTTACAGAATTTTTATATAACTTTAAGTTCGGATGGTATGCTCATCCAATCTTCTCTCAAGAAGGCGACTATCCAGCAGTCATGAAAGAGCGCATAGCGCGACTAAGCGCCGAAGAGGGCTTCGAGCAATCTAGATTACCTGAATTTACCCAAGACGAAATAGAATACATCAGGGGAACTTACGACTTCTTTGGTTTGAACCATTACACTACAGAACTGTGTTCACCAATTCCTGATGGATGGGGTGAGAGGCCGTCCCATCGGGTCGATTTTGGTGCTCTCTGTCATCAGGATGAGAGTTGGGAGGGTGCCGCTTCTCCCTGGTTGAAAGTTGTCCCGTGGGGCTTAAGGAAATTACTCAATTGGGTCAAAAACGAATATAATAATCCAGAGGTAATAATCACTGAGAATGGTTACTCAGATTTTGGAGAAATCGACGACTGCAGGCGAGTGAATTATTACAATGTAAGTTTGTCTATTGCTATGAGTTGAATCCATACAAATTTAACTTTGAAAAATAGTCTTATTTAGAACAAGTTCTACTTGCTATGAACGAGGATGGTTGCAATATCAGCGGGTACACCGCTTGGAGTTTTATGGATAATTTTGAATGGTTAAGAGGATTCACGTAAGAATACTTTGACTAAAACACCGAATTAACTGACTAAAATATACGGTCTGTTTTAGGGAGAAATTTGGACTTCATTATGTGGACTTCAATGACCCAGACAGGCCTAGAACGCCGAAATTGTCTTCGTACGTGTTCAGCAATATTATTGCCGGTAGAAGAATTGATTGGGACTACACACCAGAAGGATTTACGCAATGCCAATGGTAGCTCTATTGTTAATAAAGTTTGGTGATATTGTTCATTGTTTCATTATATCTATAGGTTGATATCAACTTTGTTGAGGCGGGGATTGTTGCATGCCAAATCTGAAAATGTTTTTTTCTAAACTGTCTAATGCTTTGGCGCGGGAATGTAGGGGCAGAAAAGAGACGCCTAAAGATTCATCCTATTTTGGTCTGGGGTTTCATAGGAAAAGGTTGTGTTTTCTGGGGGTTCAGCTCCCAGAGTCTCTAGTGTGTGTTCTCCGTCTCATCCATTGTTGCAAAGATGCGTAAGTTGTTTATTAGAGTTTAATTGATTCATATTATCTGTCTGACAATTCAATTCTCTGGTGAATTCGACAAACGCTACCATAAACATAAGTCAAGTTAAAGTTGAAGTCATCGTTATATAAAATGGCTGGCACGGCATCGCTTTGGGTCGCCATCTTGAACATCAATCAAATCTTGAACATGTGGTTTAAGGTTATAGGTCTGTAGGCGAAGCCCTAACAGGGGCCCCTTTCCGTTTAGAGTGTGATTTAATATAATAATATTTAGAAGGGACTTCCCCCCCCCCCCCCCATTACAATATGAAAACTTTTTAAATGATGACTTAGATCATTTCGAAGACATTTTACTGGTAGACCGACGTCCTATGATGTTTGAACATTACGGGTATCCACTATCGTCGTAAATGTGACTGGTTCGACCAACAGTTACCTGATCGCAGGACCGGGAGAAGCGGACCAATTCCGTGGCCTCTGGTGGCCTGTCAAACACCCAGACCTTACGCTAATCGATTTTTGTTTGGGGTTTTATCATATTTTATAAAGAAAATTCATGCAGTCAAAATAAAGGCCAGCACACCTACTCGAACTAGAGGAAGCTGTCATTTCACAGTTACGCATCCAGTTACGCCAGTTGCGTATTACCAGTGGCGGATTACCCATAAGGCAATGAGGCACGTGCCTAGGGACCCCGGACTTCGGGGACCCCCGACCAAAACATTTGCCCATAATGTTTTAAAGATTAATGTAGTATCATAAAATTTTGATTATTTTAATCATCAAAACGTTGATATACGGAAATTCTGGACGTGGAAAATGGAAATGTGTCGACTCGTAGGTACTCAACTACTTGTGACAAATTTATTCAATAGTTGGAAAGTACGATAATAATTGAAGAAACTTAAAGCAAAATTGAAGCTTTTTCCGGATGAATCCTCTTAAGGGGTAATGTCACTCTAGATGAATTTTTTAAAATCAAAAAAAAAATTGTTTCTTAAATGATGTCTTGAGATCTTAGAAATAAGGTACAATACTTTTCATATTGGAAAAAAAATTTTAAATGCTTATTTGATGAACATACGGCCAAGCGTCTAGCCGAGCGTACATGCAAAAAGTTTAGCGTGTGAGGTACAGCCTAGAGACCTATACGCTCTTATCTTATTTGGAGGAATTACATGCGTGGTGTGAAATATAACAAAATATTATAAAACACAAAGATTTTGTGGAAATATCCTCGGTACATTCGTTGAACTGACGCTAGCCGCACAATGTTACAGCTGTCTGATGTAACGTGTGTTGTTCTTGATTAGTAAAAATATATATATAAAAAAATTGGTAAAAAAATAGCAGAAATAATTAGTGACATTCTTGGAGTATATCGTGATCGAAAGGAGTCGAAAGGAAGTAGCAGATTTTCAAATAAAACTAATATGACAAGCATTGAATCGTTTGGAACTAGAGTCGCCTATCCCTGATAACGTTTCCACAGTCCACACCGGTAAAAAAGTAGTGTCGGTTGAAGATTATTACAACGTTGAAGTCGATAATGTTTAATTATCATCTTTTGAACTTTGTTGTTGTGTTTTCTGCTATTTCACAAGTTGTAGTGTGTAAAACGTGCAAATCAAATGCGAAATTGGCCGAAAGTGGCAACCGTCACTTAGGATTTCAAATCGTGGTTTCTTGTGAGAATTTTGAACAAACTTTCATTCCGATTTGCCCATTTGTTCAAAAAGGATATAAAATAAATAGCGGAATTATCCTTGCCATGCGCATACGAATAGGCGTAGATGGAATTGAAAAGTTTTGCGCATTCAAGGACCTTCCTCGTCAGATTTTTCACTCATTTTACGGTAAAGTTGGTCGTACCATTTTTGTCGCAACAGAAGCAGTTTGCAAACAAAGTATACAGAAAGCAGCAGAAGATAAGAGGGCTAAAAATCAACTGAAAATAGTAAAATAAAAAAAAGGATAACGTAACTATCTCGTAGCGAAGGAACATGGAAAAAACACAACTTTTCTTCTCTATGATTGGTGGCGCTTATCAGCTGGAGAAATGTTGTTGATATTCTCATAAAATCTAAATCTTTGCAAAGCTTGCAAATTTTGGAATAAGAAAAGTAAATAAGATAAGGAATGCATAGATCACGTGCAAAAACTAAATGCACTCGTCCCCACCATTTGATAAAAACCAGTTAGGGCCTCGAAGAAAAGGGGAAGTTAACCCAGAAGCCTATAAATAAGCTTTCAATTTATGATAGACTAGCCATTCGTCGTAATCATGATTCAATTGATAAAATGAAGAAAATTAACCTGGGCGACACTGTATCATAAATTCTGACCGATGAAATGCCGCAGCACGAGAATTGTCCACCTGGTGATTTCATTTTCACTGGCAAAGTGGCAAAGTAATTGTGGATATTGCAGCAAGTATAACCATTTGCGTTGTCAATGATGCATTATCCAGCCTTACGAAGATTATGGAGGTATTATGTATGAGCATCGGGCCAAACTGCAATAATTTCTGCGCGAAGGCTGACGCACGGCGCATCATGTTTTCAGAGCCATCGCTGACTGATACTGAAAAAACAGGCCCGTCTGTCGTCAAAATCAAACAGAAAGAAACAAATGGAGGAAAATGTTAATTTGAAAAGATAATTATATGGTCCAGGCATCGCCGACTATAGAACAATATAACAATTCTATACATCAAAGTTATACAATACTTTAAACGGTATTTTCTTAAAACCACATTTTTCAAACTGGCCGGAAAGATAACTTCAACGGCCAATTCACTTCAAATTTTATATGCAGCTTCAGAACAATATTATCTAGAGAAGTACGTACGGATTTTACGATAAGTTCGAAACTTTTTTTGTTATAAACAATTTTTAACCGAATTTTGTACCTAAAAGTGATCATTTGTGTTCAAACGTGCGCCATTTTGTCTTAAAGCGGATATTTCTAATGTCCGTATGTACTTCCCGAAATAATCTTATATAGAATCAATTCTTCTTTTGTTTTTATGGCTAAGTGAAAAACTGCGTGCAAAATCTTTCCGGCCGTGCAACCCTGTCCGCCGGAAGAGGTTTCCTTTGATGTCTTCTAACGCTGCTATTTTTTATTTATTTTTGTTTTTTTTTTCATTGTGAATATTCCTCAAAATATGAACAATAAGGGGCTTTAAAGAGATTTTGTAATTCATTTACTATATTGTAAAATGCATTACCCCTTAAAGACACCCTGGATATATTTCGGCAAAAGTTTGGTTCAAAATTGAAACGTATTTAAGTATACTAACCGCGATACTAACTACAGTCTAATCGCAAAAATGGTGCAGCGCTTGCCTTCGCACAAGCTTTAACTGTCTGTTTTAATATTATAATTTGAAGTTACAACGGAAATTTACAACAAGCAGCTAAGCAATCAGTCGCAAAATATACACAGCAACCTGGAAGATCTTTTGGAAAATTAAATAATTTAATTTAATCAGCTTATAACGCTAGGAAATATCCTAGACATGTTTAAAGTTTAAGCAACCCATTTCGACTAAATTTGACGTTGAGGTACAGAGTATGTGAAGGTGAACAATCTGCTTTAAAGTGGTGTTTAGAAAGGAAGACAATCATAATTGTCAATCGGCTGTTAGGTACATATTCATGTTCAAGTTTGTGCAATTAAAATATACATTAGCGTAAACTTTGAACTTGGGCTAATAATAATTAAAACATATCCGGCTCAATTCCTTTAAATGTTATTTTGACATAGCCACCAATATTCTTAAAATCGTTCACCTAGACGCGACAAAATTGGGCCGGATATGTGATTAATTGAATTATTATTATTATTGTAAATCTTATTAAAAGTCATGAAGTATATTTGGTGCCTATGTCCATTTTTATCGCCACATTAATAAAATTTAAAAAGTGGGCTGTAATGGAACAAGAGCGCTTAAATGTCTTATCCCTAATTTAAATCTAGCATAAAAATAAACCACTATAAAATATTATTATATGAAGGGATTCTTATTATTATAAAACTGTTTATAAACGATCAAAAGTTTAAAGAAATTTTTATTTGCTACCTACATTTTCTTTTTTATTCTATTATTTTACTTTGTGGGTGCGGGTGGGGCCACCACAGATAATTTGCCTAGGGGCCCTGACTATCCTTAATCCGCCACTGTGTATTACCCATGATATATGGACTTATAAGTCCTTACATCATGGTATTACCGATAAGGCAATGATGCACGTGCCTATGAACGTGCCTTTGAAAATGAGATGTTGATGAACTACATTTTCTCTACTTAAGAGTGTTGTGCATTCAGTAGGGGTGAGCAATCTTGGAAATTTGTGATCGATCTTCAATCCCAATTGAATTTTTTTGTATTATACCAGGAATTACGATGATACACAAATATTGCATTTTTTGAGAAAAAATAATCTTTATTTCTCCGTACCTGGTTCCTATCACCTGTTAGTATAGGTTGCTACAAAAATATCTTATAATAATAAACACAAAGTAAAACAAATCTAACAAGCTTAACACATTTATTTTTTAATAATTTGATGCACAAATTGCTTTACTTAAACATTAAAAAATTTATATTCTTTGAGTTGGTATAGCTAATTTATCGAGCACCTGATTCAACAAGATGCAATATCATTCCTATTTCTATTTAAAACTTATAGTCGACAGTGGTTTATAAAAGCCATTCGACACATCTACCGAAGACATATGCGACAAATGGATGCTGTCGAACTCACTCTCCCCGAAATGATAATCCTTGTACTTCTCAATAATAGTACTCGCATCAAACGGAATACGACTCCATTTCCGTTTTCTAGCCTTCGTCTTTCGGTATTTTGTGTTCAGTAACGTCACATGAAGTTTGACATTCTCTTGAAATCGACAAACCAGTCCTCTGTCGTAAAAATGATTTGATATTAAATTGACAATATTCTGAAGCGTGTGTTCATCATCTTCAGAACAAAATTTTGCATTGGCGTAGAGGACATTTGCCTTTGAATAGTTGGCGTTCATGCAGTCTAAACCTTGAACACGAATTCGTAGTGGTCCAGTTTTGGCAATAGTTGGACTGAAAGTTTTTACGATAACACATGGCGTGGGAAGATAGCGAGTGATTCAAATTTGAGGCTCAACATAAGATTCTTGCTTATTAACAGATTGGGGCGTATGTTTAAATATGCCAAACTTATTAAATTAGATGTGGATGCCCATGTTCAATCTACAATTTGAATCATCTTGTACGTGCTTACTTTATAATTTTATCCTTGCATTCTTCTAAAACTCGGATTGCTTCGTTTTTCTCGTTATCGTCCAATAAAGTAAATACGGAAACAGTAAGGTGTAAACGTTCTGGTTTTTGGAAAATTGTGGGACACATACCTTTGACATTTTCCTCTTGAAGTATTAATTCCTAAAAAAATACCAATTTTGCAAAACTGAAAAATAATCCAAACGTAGATGTATTATTATAGAAAAGAAATTTTTGCAAATTGAGATTCATTTCTTAATGTACCTTAAAACTGACAAAGTTTTTCTTAACTTCATCGCTAAAAACTGGTATGGCAATAAATTGTTGAGCAATATCTTTTTCTCTGATAGCACTGATCAAAGTTAAAAATTTTGCACGAGCATCGATCACATTTTCCACGTTTCCACCTTTAATACAAATCTTCTGGTTTTCATCTGACTTGGGTATCTCTATTTTCGCTCCACTATCCTCTTCGATATCTTGTAGTGTAACAGCAGTAAAATTTTCTAGTTTGTTGTAATATGCACTAGAACCATACATTTTTGATTTAATATCTTATGATACGTGATCATACTTACGAAGCCAATCCAAAACAGGTGACATACTGATCTTCAACAAAATTTATATCATGTTTCTTACATAGTTCTTCTGCAAGAGAAATATTCACATTATTAAAAATCTACTCTTAGAAAATCTACAATTATTTTATAAAATCTGACCAGTTGGTGGTACTGTTTCGTTGGCTTCTCTCGTTTCTGGTTTACCATCTTTTGAAATGTCATAACATTTACCATCAATCCATATGCGAGTCGGTTTTACAGATTTCATGAATTTCAGAATCTTTGACGGCTTTGACATTTTGTTCATTCATAACTAATTTACGCACAACATAAAAACAATCTACGTATTTGGATAATGCGTAGAAAACATCTAGTTTTGTTGAAATTTACCAAGCTGACAAACTAAAAATAACTGAAAATTTCTAACCACACTTGAAATCTTGAAATCGATTGCCGTCGCAATTAGTTCAGTTCGCTGCCGTACGACTCAAGCTAACCAATAGGAAGCGGGTATTTTAAATTTTTTACTAAAAAGATCTCGACTAAATAGATCGCGACCAACAATCGAAGCCACTTTACATAACCTTTAAATATGTTTGTGTATGTTGAGTTGCATATACTAAACAATAATAAAGTCTAAAAAGCAAATTTCTAATAGGAAAGCTGGTTAATCTAATATTTTCTCAAGTATGATGAGAAACTCTATATTTTTAATTGAAACCCCAGTACATTTTGAAAGTTTCTTTTGCTGTTTTTCATATAGTTCTCTGTATCATCTTTGTATAGGTTTTAGTTTTTTTTTAAATTCCCGAAATAACCAAATGCATTTACATTTATCAAATACATAAATATATATTATATAGCAGGTATAGTGTTATGGAAAAAGTATAGCAAAATGCACACCAAAAACAAAAATAACAGTATTAAACCTGTGACTTTGATAAGAATATATTTATTCTTAAGGAAAATTCAAAAAAATCTTCCAGCACTGAGCGTCATGCCGCATCACAAAATTGTTGATATATGTTGATAACTTATTAATATTTTTGTTCTGCAAAATCTAACATATGTAGGTACATATATAGATTCTAACCAATTAGCAGGTTCATCATTTGTTCCTTCTTATAGGAAATATGTTAGGGGATTGGACGTGAAATTTGTGAGACAAACTTTAGTTTGAAAATATTCGATAATAAGAAATAAGTAAATAGTTTGTAAATGTCATAGTATGTATATGTAAAAGCACATGATATACCTATATCAGAATGCTTAGGTTGGCTAGTAAGTGTAGGTATGGCATAGTATTGTAACCAACGTATGAAAGGTATTGAATTTTATCTTAATGTATTTGCAAAAATCGAGCATGGGAGTATGGGACAAGATTAGTTAATAAAACATTAGGAGCCCTGTAGTAAAGTTCTTCATCATTTCTGACATAAACAGTTTTGCTTAAAATAAAATAAAATGTTTTTTTTTTGTTAGTCACCAAAATGACCTCTTATCGTAGAATCACACACATATGTCTGCACTTAATTCCAAATTTTTGTTAAATTCGTTCAATCCACTCCAGACATTTTATCGCATTTCCATACTTCAGGGGCGTACTGAATAGGCAAACAGTGTAATTCTTGCCGGGACTTGATAAAATTCACGTTTAGATAAACTAATTACTGCGTAAATTATCGCTTCTATAATATACTTTAGCACTTATCGTAGTAAATATTTACTTAATAGTCAAAACACCACAATCGTTTTATGTGTGACCATAACAGATGTAACAAATTTTATAGATTTTTAGTTCGCGTTTCAAAATATTTCATAATACCAAAAGTACTGTTATATATAAAGTTTGATTATCTGTATATGTATTAGAAGTATGTATTATACATTTGTGTTCATTAATAACAAAAAAAAATACATATAATCACGCCATCTAAAACTTGACTATATTATGTAATATGTGCAAAGATAGTAGCAATTGGTATTACATTATCATTAGAAAAAAAAATGCAGAGTTTGCTATCTATTAAATAATTTCTGTTAGTAATACTCGTGATTTTATGAAATAATTTAATCCATGCCATAATACCGTTATTATGTTTTTTGTTGTTTCTCGGATTTAAGTTTTTGGGAAATTATGATGTATGTGTTGTATGTGCTGGATGTGACAGTACGGTTACGCGAAATGTTTTTTAATTAATAACGTGTAATAATCTAAACCGGTTTGGTTCAATAAATTGACCACGCTATGAAACGAATCGGTGAATCATAATCTGATATAATTACAGTATTATCACTAGGCATTCACATAGTAGGCATGATTATCAACTTTCTCGGAATTGTTTTTGCGAATTGTATAAGTAGAGATAAGCATCAATTATTTTAAAGATGTGCCTTTGATAATAATTATTTAAATCCATCACCTGGCCATCAATAATTGTTGCAAAGTGACTAACTGTCGTTAAAAATAACACTTTAACTATTTTTAGACCTACTACACATTCCGGCATAATGAGAATGTTTTTAATTCAAATAAATAACAATCAGAAGATTCATTACCCAACATTTCGAAATAATAATAATAATGCATTTATTGTCTCTCAAATTTGCTTATTACATTCAAAAACTAAAAAGCAATGTATTGACAATTCTGCACTACCTGGTTCAGCAACAGTCCCGTTCTTCCACCAGGCCGTGATACAAAAAGAAAAAAGAAAACACATGTTAATACGCACTAAGTTCAGTCACTCTTCTACACAGACAAAGTTAATTTGCACAAAAAGCTGTCAGAATATCGCTGAGAAACAGGCTGCACATGCATGAACATTGAACACACAACTCAATACCCGCGCTGCCACAACAGACCCCGCTCGCTTAAAATGAAAGCCCTAAATTTGCGCTTGAACTGCTGAGAAGACGTACACTCTTTAAATTTATCCGGGATGCTGTTATATACTTTGGATACTTGGTATGAGAAAGATTTTTCGAATTGCGCCGTTACATGCATCGGTGGTGAAATTGTCCCCCTAAATCTAATATTGATAGAGTGTACGTACCTCCTCTGAATTGAATTTTTTCGAATAAATACGGGGGCACTCTGAACAAAACCACTGAATGATAGAGACACGTAGGAGTTCTACCTTTCATATTTAACCAGCTCAGTTGTTTCAGCTTATGGCTAACGTGGTCACGGCGTCTTATGCCAAAAATGAGTCGCAGACATGAATTCTGGACTTTTTGAATTTTGGCCGCTTGAACCGCGGTGAGGAACGGCGCGAACAGGACGTCCCCGTAATTAAACACAGACAATACATATAAACCTATCAAGGAATGCCCTATTAGAATAAATAATCCGTAACCTCCCATATGCCCTCTGCAAACACTTGGTCACATGCTCCCGAAAAGACAGAGCTCATCAATGATCACGCCCAACTTTCTAACGCTGCTCCGTAATTCAAGCTGTTCACCCTCAATCGTTATGCTGATTCTATCGCGCAACTGCTCCCTCTTGTTAGCGGGCCCAAAGAGGATAACGTGGGATTTCTTTGCATTGATCCGCAATGAATGCCGCCTCGAGGTGTCAACTATCTCCTTCAGATCGCTGTTTATTTTACTGCAAGCCATCTCCACCTCCGCAGCAGGGAATGAGTAGTATAGCTGAGTGTCATCAGCGTAGAAATGAGTTTTGCAGTAGGACACCGATGACTCGAGGCACGATACATAAATTGTAAATAGCAAAGGGGACAGAATCGATCCCTGGGGGACTCCAGATACCACAGGCAATGACCCAGAAAACTCGCCATCAATAGCCACCAACTGTGTCCTCCCCGACACGTAATCAGACAGCAGCCCAATAGCCCTCTCATCCAGTCCCACGTAGTGCAATACAGCTGAAAGTAGAGTGTGGTTAATGGTATCAAAAGCTTTGGAGTAGTCGAGCAAACAAAGCACCGTGACATTTCCGGCATCGTGCTCATACAAGCGATATTTTGGCGTACAATAATATTTTTTGTTGCATTATAATTCATCTAACTACTAATTACCCTGTACATAGTAATACTAATTACCTAGTAGATAGTAAAAACGTGTTTTTAACTCTTGAAAAGAGTATAAGAACAAATTTTTTGATTGTGTTGATTTTAAAATGTCTTTATTTTATTTAGGCTGGGTATAAGTTTCAGAACCCATTTATTTCTACAATTTTAACCATAACATGACATTGCATCATTTATTACGAAAAAAACACATACGTGGCGCGACTAAACAATGATGAGATTGATGCAATTCTTCGTCAACATTCGCAATGATTTACCAGAATGAATGAATTAATACTGAAATGCGCACGTGTAAGAATTATTTTAATTTCCACCAAATTCTGTTTTAAAATAACTTTCTTCTTTGTTGTCTGATTATAACAAAACACTTTTGACATTTATAAATATTAAAGTTATTTCTGTATGGCGCGTGCACAGCGCGGCATAAGAATGTGCGCATTGTTGTAAACATAGAATTCTAGTCAACATACACAATACAAAAATGGACAAAAATTGTCCAAACAAAAATATTTATTGTTATTGTGAAAAAGTTACAACAATATTTCTACTTGGAAAACTGCAGCGGTATGCGTAATTTATCACAATGACATAAAAGGTTGTAAATCTTATCAAAACATAATTTATCCTAAATTTATTTTTCTACATAAATACTACGCACACTACTTCTGGTATAAATGATGCTAATCATAAAAATAACATAATGTAATAATAATATGGTTTAATTGTTATTTTGCTTCGATAAATGAACAGGTATGATAATTGTGTCACAACAATACAACAAAGGAATTATTTAAGCTGATATATATTTCGGAGCAGATAACAGCAACAAAAATATTGAATAATTACAGGGTGAAAGAAGAAAGTCAAACATTTAATTGTCATTTAAGAAATCTTGCCTACATAACAATGAAAAATAAAATGATAATGAAATAAATTCCATTGTATTACGAATTATTCGAAATATTCAGAAAGGCACAACTTATTTAATTTTGTAGGCAACATATGGAAAAAAATGTCGCTATGAAGTTCTACTAATTGCGAAATTACAACATACAAATTCCAAAGGAAAACTGTTATCAGCGTTCAAATAATAATAGTCCATAATCCACATCTTCATCTGATAAGTAGACCTTGGATACTAGACGTAACCTGCACAAACTCGAACACGTGTCCTATATCCACCTCTGTGAACTTAGCCCCCCCAATTTGACTTTTTACAGTTTTTTTTGTTTAAGTCGTTTGATAGTCGTTTGATAGGGTTTGATAGGCTATTCCAGAAGTTTGATTGTTTTTCGTTTTTCCGGAAAACAGAAAATAAAATTTGGTGTGAAGTTAGCCCCCCCCTGTTCGAATTCTCGGGTTTTTTAAGTTGCAATCGATTGCTTATGATTTGGTTAGGTTTGATTGTCCATTCCCGACGTTTGATAGTTTTTCGTTTACCTGAAATCTACAAAATTAGAATTTGTACGTTATGTTAGTGTCTGAATTTATTCCTTTCTAAAGGCTATTTTACGCGGGAGTTGTTTGATTGTTGTTTCATTTTGTTCGCTTGTTAGTTCTAGACGTATAATTGTTCTTAGTAATGGCATGATTGGTAAAATTGTAAAAATTAATGAGCTTTATAAATAATATATTAATAATATACGAATTTTCTGGTTTTTGAAGTTGCAATTGATTGCTTATGGTTTAGTTGGGTTTGATTGTCCATTCCCGACGTTTAATAGTTTTTTGTTTTCCTGAAATCCGCGAAATTAGAGTTTAGTTTATTAGTTTAATAATTAGTTATCTTATTGTCCGAATTGATTCAATTCCATGGGCTATTTTAAGCGGGAGGTATTTGATTTCGGTTAGAAAATGTATCATAATCTATAGTTCTAATTAAAAGTTGGCATTATATGAAAAAGAATTGCATGAGATTTATTATTGTCCCCAATATCTAATTTTAATCAGCGCCATCTACAAAGGAACGGTCAAAGTTAACGCTACTACTACTTTATCGGCAGCGGTAGGGGAATCCAATGAGCGAATACGTTCTTGTACTCGTAATAAGTTTAATTACAAATCATACAGGTGTACAGCGTGTACCATTAAAATGTGCCTTTTTATTCGTTTTTAAATAGGGGTGAAATTGGAAATCAGTGAGCCGCATTGACTATCTCGACGATTTTATCTGCAAACATGCAATATTTTACAATACAATAGAAAAAACAGCATCAACGGAATTTCGCCCTACTTTAGCCGGTAATTCAGAATTCTATACCACTTCGTTTGCAGGCTTAACATTGTCACATTGTCTTACTAGATCACTGTGGTACATTAAGAAACTATTAAATACTACGGATGTTTGTGTATAGCACACAAAGCAGTCTAAACGTTTGTGCTGATTGGATTCCCCTACCGATGCCGATAAAGTAGTAGTAGCGATAACTTTGACCGTTCCTTTGTAGATGGCGCTGATTCAAATTAGATATTGGAGACAATAATAAAAGTCATGCAATTCTTTTCCATATAATGCCAACTTTTAATTAGAACTATGGATTATGATACATTTTCCAACAGAAATCAAACAACTCCCGCTTAAAATAGCCCATAGAATTGAATAAACTCGGATAATAAGATAACTAATTACTAAACTAAATTCTAATTTGCGGATTTCAGGAAAACGAAAAACAATTAAATGTCGGGAATGGACAATCAAACCCAACCAAACCATAAGCAATCGATTACAACTTAAAAACCGGAAAATTCGAACATTATTAATATATTATTTATAATGATCATTACTAAGAAGTTACTAAGAACAATTACACGTTCAGTACTAACAAGCGAACAAAATGGAACAACAATCAAACACCTTCCGCTTAAAATAGCCTTTAGAAAGGAATAAATTCGGACAGTAACATAACCTACAAATTCTAATTTTTGCGGATTTCAGGTAAACTAAAAACTATCAAACGTTGGGAATGGACAATCAAACCTAACAAAACCATAAGCAATCGATTGCAACTTCAAAAGTCCGAGAATTCGAACTTGGGGGGCTAACTTCACACCAAATTTTATTTTCAGTTTTCCGGAAAAACGAAAAACAATCAAACCTCTGGAATAGACTATCAAACCCTATCAAACGACTATCAAACGATTAAGCAAAAAAAAACTGTAAAAAGTCAATATGGGGGGGCTAAGTTCACAGAGGTCCTATATCCTATGCTGTTTCTCGGGGCACTACCTGTGACCTGCGAAATTTTTTCACGTGTATATGCGAGCCCTGACAAGACTCACCAGACTCACCAAATAGCACGGTATTTATGGAACACATAAGAATTACTTTTTATTACTTTTGGAATGGGAACATGATATTTATTTTTCAATCAATTTCAATTGCATAAGAAGTAATTCGAAAAATACAATATTTTTCTTTAAAACATTGTTTTTCTTTTAGTGTACATTGTAAGAGATTATCAATATTGAGGATTGATAAAGTATATTTTATTTATTTAATTCGATTGTTCTCTTCTATTGTATGTAGGCACCCGGAATGTTTTCGACCCTAATTATGGCACTAGATAAACTTTTAAAAAGATGAAAGAGGTTTTAACCCCTAACTGGTATGACGATCTTTCGTGACGCTTAGCGTATCGCAGGGTATGGGCAGGTCAATTTTGACCCGACCATTTTTTTTTCTTAACAAGCAAGACAAAATGGTTTGTTTCAAATAAAACTAATATATCATTAAGTAACTTTACTTTATTTTACTACGATTATATTAACACTTGTTGTTGGTTTGTTACGTTCAAATCTTGTAATCGATATTTTACATACTTGCCAATGTCCAATCGAGTTGAAATTTTTAATCACTACAAAAATTTTTTTAAATTTGTACAATAGATTTGAAATTTTGAATGTGGACGATTTCCGGTGAAAATGCATAAATCCTTCAAATAAATTGACAAAATTCGTTTAGTAGAGTTGAAATTTTGCAGTTGGACAGATTTCCGGTGAAAATGCCTGAATCAGTAAAAAAAAATGGAAAATTTGTCCAATCGGCTTGTAATTTTGTATGTGGACAGATTTGCGGTGACAATGCATAAATACATAAAAGAATGTGATAAACTTTGTCCAGTTGAGTTGAAATTGCACTTGGACAGATTTCCGGTGAAAATGCAAGAAACAATTAAAAAAAATGAAAAATTTTACAAAATTTGTCCAATCGAGTTGAAAATTTGCATGTGGACAGATTTTCGGTGCCCATGCATAAATCAATAAAAAAATTGGAAAATTTGCCCAAACGAGTTGAAATTTTGCATGTGAACAGATTTTCGATGATAATGCATGAATCAATCATACAAATAAATGTTTTGTTTTGAAAATATAAGTTTTTGATTTTCTTATCCGTAGCTTATTAAATTTTTACTTTTTACATAAATTTATTATACATATACTAGAGCGCGTAAAGTAAGGAAAATCTCAAGAAATCTCAAGAACTGTTTGCTGTTTTAAAAAATCCTCGAACACGTCGATTTATAATTATCAAAATACACCTTACGATATCAAATTAATTTTTTTACCTTCAATTGTTTAACAGATGACGTCATCGACATTTTTTTTCAAATGACAACCCTATATTTTTTTAATGAATTTGACAGATCTTTTAATTGTCTCAATGGTAGCATAATATTTTTATGGCCTTACATAAGAAAATTTTCGAGCAAAGACAATTGAAGGTTATGAAATAAAAGTGGCAAAGTCTCCGGAACTGCTCGACCGAATTTAACGAAATTTTGGAATTAAGTATTTTGCAACCACGTGAATTCACTGGCGCGGCGCTATTATCGTTGATGCAACGTTTATAATTTCTGAGATATAACCTCAAACTTTTGAATTTGAATTAGAACACCCTGTATATTATGACATTTTCTGTTACAGTCTTCCATTTCCAATTCAATGTTACTACGCTTGTTACGTATTATATCAAAAACATCTAGCAACTAACAAAAACCATTATTACTTAGGTCTAAAAATTAACAAAGACAAATTGATAACACAAAAATAACAACAACAAAAAGAATAAACCGATCAAACTTATAACAATGTGTTCTTGTCAATGGTTGTGAATCCTCATAAACCAACTAGAGTAGTTGCAGTAGAAAATGTAATGTTTTGTTATCAATTTTTTCTTTGTTAATTTTTAGACCTAAGTAATAAAGGTTTTTGTTACTTTCTAGATGTTTTTGAATAATGAAGACTAACAGAAAATGTCAAAATATACAGGGTGTTTTAATTCAAATTCAAAAGTTTGAGGTTATACTCAGAAACTGTAAACGTTGCATCAACGATAATAACGCCAGTGACTTCACATTGCTTAATTCCAAAATTTCGTTAAATTCGGTCGAGCCGTTACGAAGATTTTGTCAGTTTTATTTTGTAACCTTTAATTGTCTTTTTCTCGAAAATTTTCTTATATAAGGCCATAAAAGTGTTATGCTACCATTAAGACAATTAAAAGATCTGTCAAATTCATTTAAAAAAAATATAGGGTTGTCATTTGAAAAAAATGTCGATGACGTCATCTGTCAAAAACAATTGAAGGTAAAAAAATTAATTTGATATCAGAAGGTGTATTTTGATAATTATAAATCGACGTGTTCGAGGATTTTTAAAAACACCAAACCATCCTTGAGATTTTGTCGTGTTTCCATACTTTACTGTATATAGTTAGTTGGCCAAAATACGGCCCAAATTTTTAATTACTCAATTATTCAATTATTTATTTCATAAACGACTTTCTTATATTATAACTGTCAAGATTGAAAACATATTCACAATAACAAAGAAATGAAAGGTGTATTAAAATCAGTTGGAAATGACATTTGTTTGGCTTTGATTAAAAATAACGGTAGGGATTTTATACCATCGTATCCAGGGTGAAATTTAGAACCATCGTTTTGTATGGTTTTTACTCAAAAAGCAGTGGAGTTCGACATTACACAATGCACAAGCACGAGACATCTAGTGCGTACTTGAATCTGGCTCCATGTTTGATTTTGCAACTGATTGCAACATTTGCAATTCAATCCATCTGACGATCCAGTTCAGCCGAACTTACCGTAATCTGATTATGAATTCAATACGCTATAGCCTGCATATGATTGCAACTGTATGAAGTGAAGCCCCAACTTTGTTTTGTTACATTACGATCAATCTCTATCCTTTACTACATCACAGTATGTAGCAGTGGTGCGCAGCAACACCATACCGCAATCGCAAATCAACAACTTTTCCCATTTCAGTTGGGAATTAATTATTATCGTATTGGATTACACGCATCGGGTATTTACTGGGCATTACCGTGGTTGTAATAGGAAAATTTAATTTAACAGTTCCTCACAAGAGAAAATGCAGAACTGCATCATTACGTTTGTTTATACAAATGTGCACAAGTTACATATAGACCTGCATTAATGCAGGTCTACGTAGCACCTATATAGTGCGTCATAGAACTGCAATGTAATACTTTCTACATATCGACGTCATAAACTACATATGTGATGCGTTCCGGGAAAAGGTACCATCTGTCGGATTGAAAATGCGGATATTGAAAATGCTTTACAACCATATGTAACACGTTTATGAAATTATCATAAAAAATGCCTTTAGATGTCCCGCCAGATAACCGGACTTAAATAACTCTAATAGATTTTATATCATGGGGCTTTGTGAATTCTAGTTTGTATCTATGGAACTATGATACAGTGTAGGGCTTTCACGTAGTAGTGCAGAGGCCTTTTAGAGATACCTAACAGAAGTAAAAATGGTTAAGTTTGTAACTATAACAACCAAATTTACTGTGAATTAAATACATTCTATTAATGGCGTTAATCCTTAGTAATTGCTTTGTTTGGGGAGTTTTCAATTTGTAATTCATAATAAATAAAGCCGTTACAAGGCCGAAATAATAATGCATCTTTTTGTAAAATTAGGTAAGTACTTATGTGAACATTTTAGTTCGTTAATTTGAAAGTGTACCTCTACATTTAACATTTTGGGAAAGTTCTATTCCACCATAAACGTGTTATACATGCGGTTATAAAACATTGTCGATAATCTACTTAAATCTGCAAAAACCTAATGGCACCTCACATACTTGACCATTATTTGTCCTAAACAAGAATTAACAATAACTAACGTGGTATGTCCTTAATCTCCACTGCCGCCTGAAGCTCCCTGAAGTATCACAGTTTATTGCATGATGCTACTTTTTATCTAGCACCATCTACATTTTCTAACAACAAAATTGATGACAGAGTATGCTCTGTTATGTAAAATTACAAATTGTATTAGTTATTCAAGAAGAAAAGAAATTCACAGTTTGAACTTTTTCCGGAATATCTAGTGATTCAAGCAAATTTTTTTAAAAATTATAAATAGTTCTGAAATGTCTCCATATTCACGCAACTTTTGTCCCATTCAACCGACATTGTAGCTCTGACAGATTCCGAGATCCTCATGGACATCATGGTCCGTGAAAGACCCTGTATAATTTTAACATAATTTTGGGTATTAGTTGTAATATAATATACAACTCCTATCGACATGAAAGGGTTCTCTGACGACCAATAGTCTACAGCAACCTCTAATTATGACGTCCGTCTTCAGCCCCACCACATTCGAAATTTCTCTCCTTTCGAGATATAAAGAATTTTCTGAATGGGGGGGGGGGGGGGTCGTAGAGATGACTTTCAAATTTCCAACTTCTTTTAATGTCAAAATTGTATGCTAGTGTTCTGCTATTTTGAGTTTTGTGCTCTTTTCGTTTCCGAGGTTATAGGAATGATAATGGTAATAAACAATTTTCTTAAGGTGCTCGTACACGACGCCACTTTTCGTATTGCGCAAGTTAAAAAATGGCGCAATTCTTGTATTGCAATGTGTGAACAACGCTGCAACTATAAATATTGCAACACTTTCAGTACAGCGCGCAATTTTTTAAAGTTGCGTACAGCTAAAATGTTGCTGCGTGTAAACAGGTACAAACACGGTACTAGCGCCACACAGAAATGGACCGACGTGTTGGTCCACTTCCACTTTAGTGGCGCAACATTTATAGATGTATATACGGTAGTGTTGGTTAAACATCGATAGTTGGCGTGTCCGATAGTTATTGTTAAAACTATCGATAACTATCGAACTTCAACACCCTTTAGTAAAAACTTATTAAATTGTAATTTTGTAAATAAAGGATGCTAACCGATAAATACTAATTCTCTAAACAGAAAAGAACATAAATAAATATTTATTATTTCTACATACAATGTTAACAACAGAAGCAAGCTAAAATAAATCCTTCTTCTCTAAAAAGAATTTCGAATAAATATGTCATTCTAAAAAAAGCAGGTAAATAAATATTACAATAAATATTCCAACTAAAGTCCTCGTAAATAAACAACTGATTTTATATTTTCCGCATAATGCACATTTAGCAAAATTTTCTTTCTACTTGTTAAAGTAATTCCCAACCCAACCCAAGACGAGACTTTTTGGTCGAATAATTTTTTTACGATCGTAAAAATTGACATTGATGGGAATGTTAGGTTAAACTTAAAATGAAATTTCTCTACATTTAGATCCTCCTATCAATCTTGGGGACTTTCTCCTGTAGGTTCGACAAAATATGCAATAATACGCGGCAAAGTTATAATTTCAATAAGAGCCTTTTCCTACAGAAGCGGCCTTGAATAGCTCATTAACATTAGCTCATAACACGCAGTTGCTCTAGTCCTCTCATCGGCATCAGAATCTGAATCCATTTTTTATGGAATAAACAACAACACAGTATCACTATCGCCGCTTAAAACTTGATGAGGCAGAATATAAACACAACCACTACAAGTACGAGGGTGCGCAGTCGTTCCTTGACCAATTCTAGACATTCGACGTTCCACTTTTACAAGTTGCAGCAATGAAAAGTGGCGTGTACTGTGTGAATAGCATCGCAACTTTAAAATGTGTGGCTGCCACTTGGCGCTGGCGCTAGTCGAAAGTGGCGCAACTTTTGACTGATTTTATCTCACGTGTGAACACAACATGCCATTTCATAGTGTCGCAATAGAATCTCGCGCAACAAAAGTGGCTACGTGTAAGAGCACCTTTAGGCCCGGTGTCCACCAGATCGGGCCGATCTGAGTCGTCCAATAAATATTAAATATCGTGCACATGTATATATTTTGGAACCAGTCCATTGACACCATGTGTGTCGTGCCCGACAAATGTCGTGTCAATAGACCGGTTCGAATAAAAATTAAGGTGCACGATATTTATCGTACGACTCAGATCGGCCCGATCCGGTGGACACAGGGCCTTAGGGTGAGGTTTTGGGTAGTTTTGTGGCGCAAACCAGAAGTTTGGTGCTCTTTTCGATTTCGAGTTATAAGCATTTTTATATTTGGAAAGTGCTACTTAAAATGCTCTCATGTAATCGGTACTTTCTACGGTAAATTATTATATTTCAATGAATTCATCTAGAAAAGGAGTTTTAAAAAGTACAATGTTTCTACCTTCTGGTGTAGAGTTAACAACACCGATGGAACTATCGCGTTTTTCTAGAAACACAATCTTTCAAACTGGCATGCGCGATTATTTCTAAATCATTTGACGGATCGAGTTATTCTTTTTTTTTTTTCGTTAAAGAAAATACTTTTTAATGGAGGCTGAACCTCATAATAAGTAAATCTTGTAAATAATTATATTATTTATACCGATTTGAAAACGAAAAAAGCAGTACAAAATCGAACTTAAAATTCAAACAGCAACTATTTTGTCAAATTTCAAGTTTTTTAACTAAATGTTGGTTTAGCCTCCAACTAATTTCATCTAGATTCACAGCGTGTTTGAAATTTCGATTTCTGATTATTTCTATAAATAAAAGATATCGTGCACGTCGCGTCGTTAAGAAAAGCACGCCGCGCAGGGCCCGATACTTCCTACACCAGTACCCACTTCTTACATATAGTTTTTTCTGGCACAATTTTTTTTTTGACTCCAAAGTATAATAAATATATAGCAAAAGAAAAAATATTGATATCTCTTACAATTTGTTTGAAAAACTGTTTCAAAGTTGAGCTACTTTTTAGGTCTCTACATGAGAACCTCCCCTTAAGACAGGTCAGAATATTGGACTTGAAAAATAAGATGTTTGCACCAAATAAGAACGAGCCTGTTGATATAAACATTGTTTATATCTTGGTGTGTCACCTCGTAAGTGTGCCCTCTTATTTTTGTTACATCCTGTATAAAAACACAATACACAATACAAATTCTACTATAAAACTATTTATAAACATAAATCAATCTGTAAATAAATAAATGGAAACCCCGCGGTTACTCACAAGCCTTACGCACACATATTACTATTTATATAAGATAAGCCGGAAAACACTTAATTTAATAACGGGAAGTGTGTGGAGTTTTGTCGCAAACAAGCGAGACTCGCAAAACCGGTAAAAACCGCACTGCGAACTATTGTTGTTATCGCTGTTGTTGATTAGACGGCAGCCTTGAGATCGAGACTAGCCACAAATTAGTGACCGCATCTAAAAATAATTTTGTTTTATTTGTATCTACCTACATACCTGCATCAGCTGTTTGTGGACGGGGTCAAATTAAATTATAATGGCGAACTTAACTAACCCGCTGCAAACATGTTTGCGCTTTCGGACAAACCAACTAATGGTTTGTTGATTGTTGATGTGATGTTAGACACAATGGCAATGTTTCTTAAGAGTACATTGATCGCATAGAATAACAATAAGTTGATGATGTTGATTATTGGGTAATATTGCTGCTGTAGTTGTTTTTGGTTGTTGTTTTTTTGTCTTTTATTTAATGACATTGTCGTTTCCATTAAATTTGACTCGACTACAATGATGTATGTTTTTTTGTTATGCCAATTGTCTAGAGTCTAGAGTCTAGACAATGGATAGTCTATGGCTGTGTCTTACAATATCCACTTAAAATTAAATAAATTTATAAGCAATGCTCCGTTTGCCAAAAATGTTTTCGACTTTTACGTCCCATGCACACTGAGGCTGTCGTCGCAGCAGCCATTTACACGACGACCACTATGGCAATACTACCATCAGATGTCGAAATAAAGACCCCTAAAAACTCTCAATAAGCATGATGAAAGCTTCTTATTCAAGATTCTGTTTCAAGAAAAATGTGAATATGCTTGTGAACATTCTAGTATTTTAGTTTTTTACTGTATTATAGAAGTTCTTATTTTTTACTTTAATACTTGAAATTTTGTTTGCAGACAAGTCAAAATTATAATTCTAAAACTTGCAAATAGCAAAATAGATAATTTTGTTTAATTTGTATTCATTTGAACGATGTTTTAATGTCATATTTACTGTTTTTACTTTATCCACTATTTACATATTATTTGTTTTCAGTAAATCAAAATGGGAAATGACTATATGAGTCAATAGCATAACTAACTATTCAAAATAAAGGACAGTTAGAAGGACATTTTGCAGTACAATGGATTTGCAAATCACTAAAAAAACATCTTAGAGAAGTGAACAGATTAAGGAACCTGACTGACTTTCAATTGACTGGATTTAGTGTAAGTAACTGATATCACCTGTGCTTTTTTTGTATTTGTTGATCAGATTTGGATCCTTATCTTCGTCAGTAACAACCAATCTCATTAAAAAAGAATGTTAGGATACCGAAAGTTTACGATACAAAAAATGCTTACTTTATATTTTAGGGATGTTTTGGAGACTTGATAGATCCTTATGATTTAGATAGGACAGGGCATACTGCGGTTTTTAGAGATTTTCAAAAAAAAGTGCAAAATACGGAATATGGCACCCATTAGAAAGCTAAAAGTTTGATTTTCACCGAATTCACGACGCAAAAAGAAATTCAACTCACAAAATCAAATAGGACAACAAATAAAAAAAGTTATAACTATATTTAAAAATTCAACTTTTTTTAGTGAAAACATGAACACATTAAAAACTGTATTGCGGTCAATTTTTTTTGACAAAATAAGGAGCACCATACTTAATAATGTAGATTTTAGTTAATAGGTTATTTTTGCTTGGAGGAAACATCCAATTCCTTTGTCCCCTTTTGAGCCTAAAGCTTTTCAGCCCTAAGTTTAGTCATGAAACTTCTAAATATGAAGTTTCGTCCCGATATATTTACTAGTTTCTCCAGAATCATCGCCACAAAAACGGGTACACACACACACACACACACACACACACACACACACACACACACACACACACACACACACACACACACACACACACACACACACACACACACACACACACACACACACACACACACACACACACACACACACACACACACACACATTTTTTTGTACCTTGGTCAAAAATGTTCAGGGTACCCAAAAAGACATATTTCCGCTAAAATCTCAAAATTTTTGTTTGGCACGGTTACAATACTTTACATACTGCGTATGATAAAGTAAAAATAAAACATCTTAATGATCTCAATTTTTTTTTCAGAACCATTTAATACAATAACGTTAACCTAAAACAATAACAGAAAATAACACTAATAAAATTTTAAATAGGCGCAGTGCTGCAAAAAATTAAAATGACCTCCCTCAGACGAGATTCAATCGTCAGTTTTGACGATTCTAAGACCCCGGTATAGCAAACTGTCATTATTTTTCCATGGAGAATTAGTCCTTGAAGTTTGTCGCACTTATTTACTAACACCCTGTATATCTTTTCAAATTAATTTACATTTTTATATATTTTGGCGCAAAGATATATTTGTAGGTACTAACGATCAAAACAACCAATGGCTTGTATTGTTATTTGTTGATGGTGACTTGAGTCTAGCGATAAAAATATCACACGTATGTAGGTAGTTACAGCAGGCAGGACCCGGAATTTAATAATTTCAGAATGCAGTCGCAATACCTATATGGTTGGTTTTTAAGTAACATTGCACCATAAGTTGTTTTTGTTGTTAAATTATTTGATGCTGGCTTTATATGCGGTGTTTCACACCACTGTGTTGATATACACAATTTTTTGTTCAGACAAAAATAATATGTACAGTTCCTTGCAAAAATACCTTCAAAATCGAGATCACTTAATTTTATTATATAGTTTTATAAATCGTACTTGTTGACAATTATACGTGTATTGCTCCGCCATTTATGTATAATAATATAATAGTACGACATAATATATAAACTGACAGTAACAATAAAGCAAATTAGATCAAAAATATGTGGTTTGTTTTTGTAATATTATTAGACAACTTTGTAACATGTTATGAAATGGATTTATTCCAAGCGCAGTAAGTTCAAGGTTACATGAGAAAAACCCAAGGGAATTCCAGGAGGTTAATGAATATCAACAAACCGCAATTACATTGAACGTATGTGTGTCCCTAGTGTATACATAATATTAATAATAATAATATTATTATTATTAAATAATTTTTGGAAAAATTTTGAATATAATTTTGTGTACAGGTGATCAAATTGTGAGCAAAATGATCAAAACACGGTGTACACGGTAATATTATACATAGAGAATATCGTTTATGTATTTCTTTATGCTTTATTCCAACCGCTGTCAGTTCAAGGTTAGATGTAGAAAACCCAAGGGATTTCCAGTGAATTCAATAAATATCTACACTCAAGTAAAACAACAATTACATTTTCTTCTACATTAGTGGAGTAAATATAGGTTTTTACTCCAGCATTTCTCCCATCTTTATAATTAGTTTAAATCCAATTGCACTATTCAATTGAATTTGTGGTAAAAACCGTCCAGACGTTCCAGTATTTTGTTAATATCTTTACTACTGAAAGAGAATGGTTAAGTTTCTTTGTAGATAATTGATCAGCAGAAAGTTAGCAATTCGAATTTAAAATTTAACCGAGTTTGATACAGGATGTGTCTCACATAATACCTACCCTATTTCTTTGAGATTTTTTTGTCTGCAACTAGTAACACTTCACTAGGGTAGGAATCGCTAGGGTAGGAATTTGAAGGTTGGAAATTGATTTCTACACAGAAATGGTAATTAAATTAATTTTGGTAATTAAAAATCAACGTCATTGAGGATTTATTTAAAATAACAAACTGTCTCAGAGATTTTCTTTCAATTATTATTGTAACAATGTAACAGTAAAGCGGAGTATATTATTCTTTCCGCTGCATAATTTCCAAGTTAAAGTTATAATTTTGAATCATAAGACTTTATCAAAAACATTACAGGTGCTTCGTAAAAAAAGTTCATTGTAAACTAGACCCGCAAACCTCCTTCGACCATGACGCTGCGTGGAAATCCGCGGTCTCTGGTTGACATGATTTCTCTACTCAAGGTGGTCTGAAATGAAAATATCAAATGCCGTTGTATTCTATACACAAGTAGCTATCGCTTGTTGAACCAGAAATAAAAGATATTTTGTATTTACGGTAATGGTGACTAGTCAAAGCAAAATTATCGATTTAGACGATCTCCTTAATTTTTTTTTAAAATCCGTCATTTAGAATTTTGCTATGTTTATGCCAGAACTAGATGCAGCGTCATTGAAAATACCTAAATGCCAAGTTTGAAGGAGTTATGAGCGATTTCAGACAAGGTAGTTTAGGGTAAAATACCCCAAAAAAACATGATGGTTCAGGGCACTAAATAGAAGGTATACCTATACCAATTTGCAGATGTACTTTATTTTTTTCAGGTTTTTGGTTGTATTTTGTCTAAAATGACTGGGCTATAAGGCAAAAATACATGAGATAGGTCTCACAGAAACACATTAGCATTCGTTTTGAATGTTCTTTACACTTGGCAATCCCCTTTTCACCGTGGGATATCGTATCAACATATCAATCAACATGATTAGTATTTTTTCGAGTCCAAAACGTTAATAAACTTTTTTTCAAGAGTTACTTAATCTCAGCCGTGCTGAAGTTAAAATACCCCCCACCGTAAAATACTAAAAACAAGCAAGTGAACCGATTTTGCCCATTCACGAACTTGTCCTTACTTTTTAAGAGATAAGCTTGTATACCAAATTTCAGATCAATTGCTTCAAAATTACGGTATCGTAACAACATTTCCAAATAAAGTTTATCGATAATAATGAAAATAAAGGTACTTTACTCGTATCAGAAATGCTATATCTGCCACGCCTCCTTAAGGGTGTTACAAATGTTGAATCAAACTCAACAGACCCTCACCACATTAAATTTTTAATGTGGTGTTAAAATTTTTAATTTTTACGGAATTCTCCCTTAATTCTAGTTTTCTGGTCCGCCATTTTGGATCTGTCATTTTGAATTTTGCGATGTTTATGCTATATTTTGATTCTGCGTCCTTAACAATAAATAATAATGCTAAACTAGATTTCGCCGAAGATTTGTTTTATTTTCAATTAAAGCCCGCCATTGAGGCTCTGCTATTTTAATTTTGAAATTTAATGCCATAATTCGATTAATGCCATTCCTTCGAATTATGAGCGATTTCAGACAAGTGATGGTAGTTTAGGGTTGAATACCCCAAGAAAACATGACGCAGACATAGGGCTTTTTAGGATCTTTAGTATTTTGTTCAAGGCAGTAAACAGAAGGTATTTTCCAATGTTCAGATTTACTTTATTTATTTCAGAGTTTAAACCTAATAATCCTGGGCTATAAATAAAATCTGCCATTCCTACTTTTTATCCCCATAATGGTTGAAAATGTAAAATGGTTTATTAATTTCATCATTCATTGTATGAAGAATTGCATCATGCATTGTATGAAGAATTTCATCAAGCATTGCATTCGTTAGTTTAAAATTCCCGCCATGTTTGGTCGCCGTCATGCGGTCAAGGTCATCAATATGAACCCCCCCCCCCCCACTATATCAAATGAGCGTCCTGTGTATCGTTACATTTTCTGAATCTAAGTTCATCACAACAACTAATCATGTAAATATATCATATGCATAATGTATAACAAATAACATATGTTTTCATTGAATCGTATTAATTAATAGGGTATTACGGCACTTTTCAAATTCTGTTCTATTACAAAGTAGGTTAGCTTAGCATCAGCCTTTCACACGTCAAATGCCAAACAACGCTTTAATTTAGGAGAAAACGCGTTTTGAAATTCAAATAAAAATCCTACTTGTGACGTCACAAGGAGGGATTATAATGCGAAACTTGACAACGTCGCGCATAGTTATTTTATGTTGCTGTGGTGCCAACAGTCGCGTTGTTCACTCTGTTTACCGTTCGTGCATTGAGGTTAGGTGGACAGTGTTTTTTTAATATATCAACACCAGCAAACACCATACAGAATCAACATGAGCAAATAATAATATAGTTTGTTGTGTGCCGGGTTGCAACAGTCGAAACACCAGAATTCAATACAACATGTATACGAAATGGTGTATCTACCTTGTAGTTTCATAAACACACAGGAATATATTATAAGAAATGTATTGTCAATATGTATTATTAATAAACTTCTATTTAAGCAGTTATTATTTACTACCAGTCTTTCCCTCTACATTCAAATTTCTTTGTGAACCATTTGATTGGGGGATGTTTCATCACTTTGTCGTTAATTTACTATGGACAATTGTAAGCTGGTTGAATATGTATGACATATTTACACAATTATCTATTGTAATCTATTTGTGTTCTAATGTTCGTATAACGGTATGGGTGCAAGATTGAAAAGTTCACGAGTTATCTCCAAACCCTTCACGTGTTAACTTCTTTCTTACTTGGAATTTATTTATCGATGGAGGAAGTACGTAAAGACTAACGTTGAAATACTATTACCATTAAATTAGTTACCATATAATGAATGTACATGGTAATATACATTGTATAAAAGTTGAGTCAACTAGAATATACCAATAAACAAACATTTTATTTTAGCATATATTTATTTTAAATTTGGAATACTGTCGTATTCCTGATAGTTTTCAATATTTACAGTTCCAATATCTTTTGCTTATATATACTTCACTGACGATCCAATCTGCGACAATTTCGGTTTCTGCCAATAGGATGTCACAGATGTTGGCGATGGGTCCTCGCTTCGGCGATATAGCCCCACATTAGTACACAACACAATTCTCGCATTGAACACTAAAAACGTGTCCCAAAACTTCATCTAACACACAGGATACTGTGTGTTACTTTCTTCGTAACCGAATGCTCAGGTGTAATTCTAGCTTTAATCGTGCAGGTCTTATCACTCCGTTGAAGTTGAACATAACCTACAGCGTTATCCCCATATTCTTGCCTTGATGATCTAAACATATCATTATATTGATTATACTCATATTATAACATTTGGATAATATCTTACCGCTCAAGTTTAATCCCTTTCATTTCAGCGCCTAAGAAATGCTGATTTTCGTTGAACAAAGTTATTGTGGTAATTAGATCGATCGTGGGCAAATTTTGCTTTGGTAAAATCATCTTCCACAGAACACATGCTTGCACTGGTAACTTAACAACTTATAACAACTTACTTAATAAGTAATAACTTTACGATACGCTGTAAATAGTACCGTCGAAGTTTGTCAACACACATACAAACAAACAGCGGTTCAAACACTGTTACAAGAAAATTCCCTAGGTTTTGACCAATTTCTTGGCTACGGTGCCAATTCTACACTTGGCCAATCACGACAGTGATCGGAAAATTCAAATTTCAATTGTAATATTCTCAAGAAATTCTGAATGTAATTTAATTTTAACTTAACAGAATTTCGGGTTATATACTGTAAAATCACTTAATACACGCTTTTGCTTAAATTTCCACATGACCGTAATACCCTATTGTCATTCCTAGGAATTGAGACATTATCAAAATATATCAGATGTGAATCAACATTCAGCTCTCGGCGTGAAAAAAATGCAGATATATAATTCCACTTTTGTATTGAATCACACGATGCGATTTAGTCAGCTGTTGATATGCAATGAACGTTGTTATTTTTAACAATACATACTTACTTACGTGGTATTATTATTACCACGCTTACTTAGATAATACATGTCGTACTTACTTAATACATGTCTAGTCTACTAATATTATACAGACGTAGGTAACTAATATTTGAAATTTTCGAAATAACAAACAAATCGTCGACCATTTAACCCCAATATGTGTTTTAGTTTCATGGTTCATTTAGCGCATTGGAATTCTAGGTAGTAAAGTGCAGCGAATCATTCTGATATCGTTATCATATTAATTTACATATGTATCCGACAGTACTGATAATTTCTCAGTACGGATTTATAATAATATATAATTTACCAGGAATTTAGCAAATCTCCGTATTTGAAACATTAATATTCCCCACTGCATATTATAATACAATGCTGTTTATTGATTTTACATAAAACTATGAGAATGTAATCAGAATTCAGAGTTCGCAATATACCTGAAATCGAACTACCAATGATTTATTTAGAAATTTCGGAGAAATGATCTGACCTGATTTGCCTGAAACACTTTAAAGCGAATGGTCTATGTCAACCAATTCCACGAATTTCTGGCAGAGATCCAGCAGACAACGTGAGCTACGGTTTCATTCGCAGTATCTAAACCTATGTATTTTTATTATTAACAGGTTTCCGAAAAATCACAAACGTTGTGAATCTGTTGAAGTTTCTATGAATAATGTACAACGTACATGTTCTTTGTTTTACTTGTAAGTTGTACCACGTAGTTGCCCTTTGTTCTTGTGTTTACAAAGTTGGAATGGAGGTTACTGGTACTTAAAAAGCGAAAACATTATTGTTTTGCTGTTGGGCATTGCAGATAAAGGACAAAGCCATTCTAACGGTTTTATTTATTGTTTATTTTCAATTTGATCCAATCTAATCTATCTTTATTGAGATGAGCCAAATATATTTACATTGACAACTCTAATAACAATTCAACTTAAGTTGTAAACCTGAAAAATAAACCCCAAACGATTGTGCTAATAAATAAAATTAAGATATTAAGGAGTACACAAAGTTATAATATATTGGGAAGTTGTGTTTGTTCATTTTACTATTAAACCTAGTATTATGTCATCCTTCACTCTAATTATCACACATATGTAAGTGATCTTGAGTTCAACATTTTCAGAACACTACGAATACACCGTACCGACCAGCCTAGCTACAGTGTTCGTAAAGAATACCGCTGTAACACTAATGAATACGTGAAAACAGTTTACTGACATCTTGTTGACCTATTGTTAATTTAGTTAAAATGCCGAAAGTTTTAGATTTTGATATTTAGACCTGCGACGTGGATAAAGTATTTTCGCAACGTTTTATAACTAAATGTTAAATATTATATTATGCAAATGTTAGCGTTCTGTGAATTTTTAAGTTTTGTTTTTGTGCTTGTTTTCTCGGGGTTCTCGAGCTTAGTTTGAAAAATAAGTGATTATAAGTATGCACTCTAGTATTATGTTATACCGGTTGACCCAATTTTCACCAATTCATAGCCACCTAAATTAATAAACAAAAAAATATTTTTTGTAGCCTTGATGATAAAATTTGACCATCGATGTTTTTGTTTTTTTAAGGTCATCCTGATTGAAAATATCACACAAATAATAGATAGGGTGCCATTTAAAATTTCGATGTTCACCTCATTTCCGCAAAGGACGGAAAATGCATACTAATTGCATTCTTTTAAGTGTTACCACTTCCCAAAGATCCATTCGTCTGGCGTCATGAATAAAAATAAATTTATGTAAAAAATCCAAATTTAAAAACTACGCTTTTGAAAAAACACAAAAATTTTTGTAAATTTTCAAAAAAAGATCTTGTTCTTTTTACTGATTCTTTGCACATGCAATATTTTAACTCGATTTTGGTTCGAATTGTGGTTGTCCAACAAATTTATGATTTTTAATCAAATAGCTGCCTAGATTAATAATTGAAGTGCTTTTGGTTGTTTCCTTGGTAATTTAATTACACTAATGGACATTTTTTAACGACCTTTTAGCTGCTTATTATAATTTATAGAGGTTACGACTGTATTGCACATTTATTTACTTAAGTGTTTAAAATAAATTATAAAAGGAACATTCACATTTATTATATGTCCCACATTTTTTCCCGCATAAGTTATTTTTAGAAACTAAATGTTTCGAGTAAAACTTTTCATATGGACCTAATTGTTTTTCCAAATCCTTAAAAAATTACAGCAAACTTGAAATATTAGCAAAATAAATTTTTATATAAAATATAATTCCGGGCCTTTAATTTTGTAATTTAACCGAGTTTGTATTACCAATTACTATGCAGCAACGGATAACTTTGAATACAACCATGTTATGTTTTTTTTTATGTCAATTTTCTGATGTTCAGATAAAAGGTTCAATGTTTCAAGGTTTCTAAGGGACCCTTTTGAGGTGTCTAGAATATTGGAGTCAGCCAGAATAAATTTTGTTATCATTACAAAAATCAAATTAGCGATGAATTGACTGCTCGTCTTTTCCACAAAAATCAAAATTGAATACTTGGAAAATCAAATATAAAACATACAAATAATCCTTGCCATATTCACAGGCCACTCACAAAATATGTTATCAATTTCTTATAATTTTGAGTAAATTTGATTACACAAGATTATAAATGTATTATATCCAGACAGTTAAGCGATACATATATCAAAATTAGTAAGAAAAAAGGGAATGGCCATTAAAAAACTATCGATGACGTCATAAGTAAAAACAATTGAAGGTTGGACATTGAAATTAATATAGCTATGTGTATTTAGGTATATTTTGATAATTACAAATTGACAAGTTGGAGGTTGGAGGTTGGAGTTTTTTAAAATAGCAATCCGTTCCAGAGATTTTGTCACTTCCATACCTTACATAATAAATAATATAATTCAATTGATTAATTAATATTAAGGTAAATAACAATTTAATGATAATAAATTGAGTTACATAATAGATTGAAGTTTAAATAAACTTTAATTTTACAATTTTTTTAAAGTTATCGACATATTATTCTGATGTGATATCATTCATATTGGATTGTAAATCCTCCCCTTACATATCACACATAATAAAATGCGTATGGATGCTATTATAGAACGTCAAAGTATAATTTTAATAAACAAAAAATAACATTTTTATAATTAAACTAAAATGCTGAACAACAGTTCTAAAGGGCATATCTGCAGCAAAGTAGAAACCGGGACAAATAAGATTTTCAGTTACATGCAAAATTGTAGAAATCCTTTATAAATTATTTACGCCGAATATAATGATCGGTTTTGTGTTTCAGACATACGCCGCCCGGCCGGCGGCGCCCTGATGATCAAGGACTTAAAAATGTGCTTAACACAATATTCAACAAATTTGCAGATACGACCTTTAGAACTATAACAGCAGTATACCGACTGAAGCTGTCGGTATACCTACTTACAATAAGAATTAATTTACTGTGTATTTTAAAATACATTAAATATTACAATGCACTATTGTCAGTTTCGGATATCGGAAACATATATAAATAGACGAAATTCGATTTCATTCCATACATATAGAAAAATAAAACGAAACGAAACAAAAGTGACCCTTTGGCTTTATGACTTTAGCCGGTAGGTATCCGACAACCAACGACCGACAATCTCCGACCTACGTTTGGTATACGCTAGCTGCGGTCATGTAAAGATCTTATTTTCTTCGGCTGTACGTACACTGTACGCTGTACGTGCCTTCCGAAGCACGGTGATGCAACTATTGAAAAAACAAACGTGCCTAATCTGGGAATCAAGCCCAGGAGTTTTCCAGTGGAGGGTAAACTATAGAGTATAGACCCTTTTATCTTCTGGATATAATCAATTTTAGATCTAGAGATAACAATCTATCTATCTTGGTCAAATTGGGACTTTATTTAATTAATACAATACCATAAATGGTTTAGATTTATTCTATCATCAAAAAGTGAGCTAGTTCAACAAATTAGTGATTAAACTTATCATCAATTTCCTTATCATCTAACTTTTCAAACTTGATGAAATAGTAATCTAATAATCACTAATCACGCGTAAAGATAAGAACAGCGCAACGTTATTCCACTATAAGCGAACAAACAGACAAACGACATACATAGTTGCTGTATCATCATAAAACTGTTGACCCCATGGAATCAATCGATATTTAATGATCGTAACAACGTAGCGGAGGTGTGTCGACATTACAGTGTGTTTACTGAGCATCGATAACGGTTATGACTTCTGTAATTTGTTGATGTTCCCGTATCTATTGGAAATTTTATGTACGTACTACAGAAGAATTTGTTATTGTATATGGAATAACACGGTATGTTTTCGCTGTGACGACAGTTGCGTTTATTGACACTGATCGGCGATTCCTTGCTACTGATTACCAATACAAAGAAAGAAACGGCTTAACCTGGAAAATATGATATGAAAGTACCCGAAACCCAGCAATTGATTGGAAGCTGAAGAGAGAGGTAAAAATAATTGGACAATACGATTGTATACCCCTTTAGAAATAGTTTAAGGACAATACATCGTGGGAGGTACCTCTGATCTTTTTAAATTACAATGTCACTGAAGAAGACCAAAATGTGGTGAAACTTAATGGTTACCTGATTATCTTAAAATCACAAAAAAATTGTCGTGTGTTCAACTAGATGTTTGGTATGTCGCGCAGACTTGTTTTGCTGATAAGAAACGTGTATCTTTTAGATATTATTCATTATTATGCACGTTATTGGTGTTTTCTATGTCACTGGACGTAAGAACGTTGTGTCATATTTTCCACACATGATAAGAGTATAAAGAAACTCATTTGTTGCATTTAAGTCATATCAACGAGCATTATCTCTTGGAAACTCCAATTGAAAATAACAAACAACAGTGCGCGCTTAATTGCTAATATTGTTGTTACGATCATATCGATGTTTTGTATCGCATGTGTAATGTATCTTTTATCATTATTATGATCAGAGATGTAATTATTTATGTTAATTATGTGTATGTACAGTTTGCCAGGCATCAAAAGGGGATTTCCCCACTGTAGAAATAAATTTAAACAATTTTGGACATAGACTTTGTAGTTCAATAATTTTTGGACTTATTTTTATGATTTGTTAGACGTATTGTAAACAAAATTATCAAGATCTAGCATATGAAAATTGGAATAATCTCAAATACGTTGTAATTTTACGATTCTAAGGTATGTTTGTATTGTAATTTTACTAAAAGATCATTGTAATTGAAATAAAGCAGCAATATCGTTGTAATATCACACAGATTTGTAAAAATAATTGGAAATCCGTGCACTTTTCAGACTTACAAAACTGTGACGGTGGTCTCAATAACACAGTCCGACAGTGTTACTGTGTTTTTTTTTTCGAAAAGAAAGTTAGATTCTTAGTACTGATATCTAAATTACAATTATTTTTTTATTTTACTTTTGTTTTGATAGCTTATAGCGAAGTTTCGCAATTGTACTGATTTTCAGTTACAAACTAGGGTTGAATTAATAAAAAAACTTCTTTATCCAAAATGATTTATTTTTTTATTACGAGAAAGAACCATTGAAAAGGAGAAATATTAATACTTCTTTTACTTTATGTTCATATCTTGATTTCATTTTTCAACGGTTGTAAAGTTGTAATACAGATTCTAACAACAACGAAACGGATTGGACTGATCGATACTTCTTTGCGAGGACACTCTGATGCCCTTGAAGTTGCGCAATTGTGCGTTGAGTAGCCGTATTGACGTTTCGGGGAAAATTCATTAACCTTTCAGACGACAAGGCCAAGGGCATGTTATAGGGTCAGTCACGAATGTCATGAAATCGTTTCTTGAAATTTAAATAATAATAATAATAACGATAACTAGATTCTTGAAATACTGCATTATTCCGCTTTCGGGAGAAATAACATTAGAAATTTGTTAACCTGTTCCCAGGAACAAACTGGATTGAACCAGTGCAGCACTTGAACAATAACTGAATAATCGAGGCAACTGAATAAGCTTCAGATTGTCGTATTTCCGTTGTTTCGTGGCATTCATTTGTTCGTAATGACTTATCAGTTATCAGTCAAATTTTTCGGTGTAACTTCAGTTAATAATAAATTTTTAAAAGCTAAACTAGCTGTCAGAAATTTGTAAAATTTTTTGTTATAATTTTATATTACCTACTTTTCGATATTTTCCCAGAAACACATACCTATCAAAAATACACTTAATACACTTTATTGCGATTTATCATAGTGAAAAGAATATGTGACCTGGAATGGAGAATTCTGTCCAACATTTTAAACTCAAATTTCTTTGGCTAGCGGTTTCTTTGTTTCAGGTCCATGTTTTAGAATTTTTTAAATTAATACCAATTTTGAATTATGGCTGCCTTAATGAGCATGAACACGTAATTAATATACTAATATAATTAAAACACGTAATTATGATCGATCATAGCAAAAAGTATATACAGTGCTTCCCAAAAGTAACGGATAAATTCAATAAAACCTTAAATAAAAATATTTCAGAAAAATGCTCTGACACGTCGATTTTTATTTTTAAATTACTATCCTGACATACACTTTTCAGCCCCCCACCCCTTCGCCCCTAAGGGGTGGCAACCCCAACTTTAAACATTCAAATAGCAAAGTACCCCTTGCGATACCTCAATTGATAGATTTTTTTATTCTGAATACAACGAAAAAAAGATTATCAAAATCAGTTGATAAATAACCGCGACGTCCATTGGCCTTAATTGAAAACCGACAATTGGATGCTATTTTAATGGTGCAAGAAAATCATTCAACCCTTGCGGAGGTCGCTTCACAAGTTAGTGCGTCAAAAAGCACAGTGTCCAGATTATTTCGAAAACCCGTATGAAGTGCACTTGGTACAAAAATTGTCCGATGATGACTTTGATCGACGAGTGCAGTTTTGTGAGACAATGATGGAACTCTCTAATGAAAATCCTTGCTTAATTAGAAACATCGTTTTTTTCTGTTGAGGCAACATTTTGTCTGAATGGCACCGCCAATAAACAAAATTGCCGATACTGGGCTCGTCAAAATCCGCATTGGATGGTGGAAGCGAACACACAATATCCTCAAAACCTTAATGTGTGGGCTGGTGTGGTGAGTTCTAGAATTATTGGACCAAATTTTTCGACGGAACACTGAATGGTGAACGTTATCTGAACTTTCTACGAAATGAACTACTACCTACTTTAGCGGTGTTGTTTCCCAACGCAGAAGATCCTGATAGACACAAGGACAGAATTTGGTTACAGCAAGACGGTGCGCCTCCACATTATGCGCGACAAGTTCGAGAATACCTCGATCAAGTATTTCCTAATCCAAATATTTTCAAATTTCCTAATGAATTGGTAGATGAAGGCTTATTGAATGGCCAGCAAGATCGCCAGATTTAACCCCACTAGATTATTTTCTTTGGGGCTATTTAAAAAGTAAAGTTTATTTTAATAGACCTGTAAATATTGAGGCGTTAAAGGAAAGAATTCCTGCAGTAATTCACTTAATGACTCCAGGAATGTTCGAAAACTCGAAATAAAATGTTAGAAAATGTTCAACAAGCGTTTGGGGATAGATTAGGGCATTGTCTCGTCGTTAACGCGCAGCACTTTGACAATTAATCAAGGATTAGTTAATTAAATTTTGTTATTCCTCAATTTCGTGTATAAATAAATTTTGATAAATATCGCCGTTATTTATCAACCGATCTCGATAATTTTTTTTACTTTGTATTCAGATTAAAAAAGTCTATCAATTGAGGTATCGCAAGGGGTACTTTGCTATTTGAATTTTTAAAGTTGTGGTTACCACCCCTTAGGGGTGAAGGGGTGGGGGGCTGAAAAGTGTATATCAGGATAGTAAGTTAAAGTCAAAATCGACGTGTCGGAGCATTTTTCTCAAATATTTTTATTTAAGATTTTATAGAATTTATCCGTTACCTTTGGGAAGCACTGTATAAGCAATATTAGCTATTTTACGTTTGGCCTTTTTCCGCAAACGATACAACACACGTTGACCATATTTTGGTATGATCGACATCGCTGCCAATTTTGAATCACCGCTATAGTGATTAGACGATTACTGTTAAATTACGTGCTATTTATCATAGTAAAAAGTCTCTGCCAATTTTGCGAGCTGTAAAATAGTTTAAAGCAGATTTTTGTTTTAATGTCGACATGATAGTACATAATACGGTAATACCCTGTATTAGTGTTGATCGATTGACGTCATAGTTCTCCTACTGCAGACCAAAGAATTTAAAACATTCTTCACTTTCATGCCACGTTATACATTACCTAACCTTACGCAATAGCGAAAATTCCAAATTAGCTTATAAAAAACACTACGCGGATTCGGTTAAAGTAGGTCAGCCCAGCTGTCCTCGTCCAAGCAACCAGTCTGGGATACCCTACTTGTATCAACGTTTTGACGCCCGTACTGACCTCGGCGAGGTCGTTTCCCCAGCACTGAGAGTGGGGAATTTGTAAACATTCGAAGAAATCGTGAACGCGTACACGTTATACCTGTAAATATTGCATCGTACAGATGCAAATTGTAGATGCAAATTACAATTTGCATTGAGCGAGGGAAGTCCAGACGGAAAGTAGATCGTTCGTGAAGTGGGTATTCACACGTAAAGACTGAGCACGCATCCTATATTATTTTTCCGAATTGTGTGAGCCTATTTAATAATGTAGGTATGATATTCCGTTTGCGTCAAAGCGCTAGTTTTAGAACTAAATAGACAAAGTCCACGTTTAAATTTGCACGTAGATACTGAATGGCCTATGTTAGAGTAAACAAAGAGAAAAAGGTTAATTTTTCGGAAGACTTTCTTTATTGGTTCGCGTTTGAATTTGCACGTAGATACTGAATGGCATACGTCACAGCAAACAAAGAGTAAAGGTGTATTTTTAGGAAGACATTTTTTTTTGTTGGAATTTTGAGCTTTCGTCTTGGAACTTGTCTTGCCTTTCAGGACAATAAAGACAACAATTTCTCCATAGCCGCTCCAAGACATTGTGATGTATGTGGCCAATGCTGCTCAAGTATTTTTGCTTTCAATACTGTGGAACGAGATATTTGAAATATTCGGGTGCCCGTATCTTCAACCATTTTGCTCAAGAATTCAGAGGTTCCCGCAACTTGTCAAGTGGGCAAATTTAGATTTTTTTTTGTTTCATTAGGGCCTTAAAATATGGTCGAATCACTATTATTAGAGCGGTACGAATATATCATAGTCAATCTTTCTCAATCTTTCTCATAATAGTGATTCGACTATACATAAATGCAAAGTAGGTACCTAGTACCTACTTAAAGAAATTTCTCAGTGCTCAGTTATGGCATAAAGTCTGGAAACATGAGAAAATCTCTGAGACTGGTTTTTAGTGTTTGAACAGGTTTGAACACATTTTTATGTAAAATTCAATTTCCGGTCTTCAATTGGGCTTATGGCGTAATTCGACATTTTTTATAATGGTAGGTAAGCCCATAAATTCGTAATGCTGATTTTGGTGCATCTTTAATTGAAAACCTTACGTGATAGAAATTATTTAACAGTTTATTTTGAATTGTCTTTTTCTCGAAGATTTTCTGATGTAAGTTGAAATATGTTTGCTACTATGAAGACAATTAAAAGATCTGCTAAATCAGTTAAGAAAGATTTGGGGTTGAAATTAAAAATAATTGTCGATAATGCCAAGACAGTTGACAATTGACAGTCGTGTGCATTTGCGGATTTGTATCCATTCGGATATACCCATCTCTATTTGGAAGCTCAAAATACATACCGACTGGGCTAAGTATAGGATTTTTTTTGTTTATTGCAGTTAAACAAACATTTTTAAATAGTTGTATTGTTTTGCAATGTCAAAATGAACATTTTTGCTTATCTTATATATTTTTCACTTTTGTAAGGAAACCAGCTTTGTTTGTCAAATGACACTTACAGTTTGTTGTTCTTTTTCGAAGAGCGTATTTTGTCGCCTAATTTTTACGCATAATTTTTTCATAATGCATATACTTCTTGTATAAAAAAATAGATTTTTTATATAGATACTATTTACATCAGTACTTCTAACGCAAAACAACGCGGATTAGTATAACATTCCATATTTTTAAGCGTATCGGCGTGTGCGTGTACGTGTGCGTGTGCGTGTGTGTGTTTCCGTGATTTCGTCAAAATATTTAAATAATCATAAAGTAGAGGAAATTTTTCATAATTTATCTGACATTGTTGGTAAAATTAATAGTTTGGCTGCATGGGCAGATTCAAATCGAGATCGCTCGTATTTGCATTACAACAAGTTTGCCAGGATTTGACAGATATATTGATTCTATTGACAGTATTGTCACAGGGTGTGACAGTATCAGCAGCGTTTGACACTGCTGTATAGTATGATAAAGTCATGTGCCTAGCCACATTTATTTTTCTGTAGCTTTGCAAAGAACAAAATACTTTCAATATTTCATGTTGCATTGACAGTGGTCAATGCAATTGCTGCTTTTGTTTGTTGTTGTTAAACTGTAGGACGGCGATATCATACATCGATTGGATTGTTCCAACCATGCAATTTTGCAAATTAATATCGATGAAACATATACGAATGAAAACAGAAGCAAAATCACTAAAAGAATATGTAATTGCAGGTGCTTTTAATGGATTTATTTCCGCTGAATACGAATACGGACTTTGAAACTTCCTATTACGTAAGGTTTTCTAAACCGTTGAGATGTACAATAAACGAAATGTAAACTTTACATGTTTACCGAAAACTTGGCAATTTTACGAATTTCTATCAACGGAAGCAGCGGAAAAATTATCAAGACCGCCTATTAACTGTTTATACGAAAAAACTTCTATTGGTTTTCTGGATTGGACAACGTGGAGGATTCCACCACCACACAACTGGTGAGTAGCAGCTCAAAAAAAAATTAAGATTGTGTAGTAATTCGGAAAAGCATTGACATACATACATACAACATCGACAATATTCTTTTCATAAATTAAATAGTGTTGCAAACCAACGGTTTAAACTTTAAATATGTATGAATAAAATATGGAATGTTTTCCATTTTTTAGTTAAATCTCTTTTATTGTCTTGTCTGTGAAGAAGGTCCACTTGTTAAACGGGGTCCTGGGCGCATATAAGCATTCTGTTAACCGCCACGGCACCACGTAAATTGACTCCGCCTACATCGTGCAGCGGTTGGACGGTAAGCGGGCTGCCTTAAGGGTCGGCAACTGATTAAGCACACAGACGTTGTGTGACGTTGTTTATTCTCGACAATCGTAACGATTATAATGTTCATCATATTATTATTATATTTATTTAACATTTTAATTTTTAATTTATTTTTTATAACACTAGTTTAAAAATCGTAAGTATATATAGAACTTTTAGATTAAAACGAATTAATTATTAAAATTAACCAAAACTAGTAAGAATTACTACGACCCGCCAGCAAAGTGCCGAAACAGTTTGGGGTCGGTGCAAAACAAGAAGATACGCGTTTTCAAGAAGTTGGTGATATACTACACGATAGGTACTACCAACTGTACTATCCACGGTAACCTTGCATCGATTTTCATAACTTTTTACCGTTCATTGTAATCGTTTATTTTCAAATATTTGGCATTCACGTAATGAAACGAAAACGAGCAAAGATCACAACAGAGCCTTTCTAAACTGTAAATACAGAGATGGCACCAAGTGTCAACAAACACGATTACAGTACATTATTTAAGTGATTAATGTACAAGACGTGTTAATGACAATATATTTTAGTATGGTTGTATATACCATTCCATTTAGGAGAGCATGGATGTTAAAATCTCTATTTTATCTCCATTATATCTATTTTATGCTGTTATTAGATATCATCAATCATCAATCATCAGAAATCATCAATAAATAGAGGTAATTAACATGACATGTTCATTAACAATCTTTCTAATTCAGATATTAATTTAATTCTCTCTAACCAACGCCTTGTACATTACTTGATTTCTGTGTGCTTAATCGGTTACCGACCCTTAAGGCAGCCCGCTTACAGTCCAACCGCTGCACGCTGTAGGCGGAGTCAATTTACGTGGTGCCGTGGCGGTTAACAGAATGCTTATATGAGTCCTTGGCTGCATACCGTAAACCACATGCCTAAATCCGCCCCTGCCTTTGTGACATGTCGCGTTTTGCATACATACACCTCTCATTTAATATTAGTATAATTGACTAGTAAAATGGGCAGGCCTAATAGAACTGCGGACGCCGATCTAGGTAGACGGGTGACTATGTTCCTACCTTCGGCGCGAAAATCGGCGAAATCAAAAGAAAATATGCCTAAGCGCTGAGGAGCGGGATTTAGGACCGAAAATCTTCACCGGGGAGGAGTTCCTTTCCCCAATGCGCCGATTTGACATTTAGTATATATGTATAGATAGATAGATAGACAACCCAAATAAAAACACCATCAACGACAATTTATTGTGAATCAACAGTCAACCACGAAGGTGTTGACAGTAGCGTTAAATAATAATAACAGTTCTTTTGAATAATTACTTCTCTATTCAAAGGAACTGTCATAGTAGATTTGAATAATAATAACAATGCATTTGAATAAAGAACTCAAGAACTCAAAAGAACTGTCATTATTTTTCAAAGCTGCTATCATCATAACCATCGGCGTGCATCATGATACGCTATGCATATGCGTCTTAAAACACAAAAATCATCATTTCAAAAAGTTGCTACAATCAATTTTCAAAAGATTTTCTGTAACTCTTAAGTTTAATGCCAAGATGCGTTACATTGGAATATGCTAGGCGAAACAACAAGCATTTCAATAATACTTATTTAACCAACAAATATATTCAAAAGAGCGATTAATATTTGAGTTGGTTACAAAATTTTTTCGTCGATCGTATTCTTCTGGCGGCGTCTACATATATTTTATTGGTCGATATCGTTTGAGGTTATATGACCATTTATGTAATTTGACACTGACAGTTGTGTACTGTGTGCCTGGATAACGGAATGTTTCGATTGGATGGTTTTATTTTACGTATGTTCGATTGGCTATAATGAAGTCCTTTGATTGGCTGTAACAAATCATGCATTAATAGAAATCGTGCATTTATAGAGCTTTTTAATAAATGATTTTCTATTCAGTAAACATACTCATAAAAAACCATCGACGGAGAAAACATTTTAAATAATGGCCATCCATTTAGGTCATTGTTCGTGTACGTGAACATCGGGTCTGGCCAGCAAGTTCCACTAGTTTTCAAATTGTCCTTAATTCGAATAGCGACATAGTTGTTATTTACTCGTTATATCAATTATTGTATTATTTGGCGTGTGGCATGCTGATGTTGTTCATAGCCCTCTTCCTGTACTTTTTCATTATCTAGCTCTCCTTGTGCTGTAATATTTATTATGGGTATTGCATTATCGTTCCCCTGGCAGTATCGTTATTATGTACATACGTATAGTGTACACATGTTTCAATTGTTATGAATAACAACGTTTAGTAGCCAACGGTCGTCTACCTCCAAAATGGAATCTTTTGTTTTTGTGTTGACGATTATTGTTCAAGGAATAGCCCCAAACGGCGAAAAAGCATAAATACATAAAGTATGCGCAAATGTTTACAATGTAAATCAGATAACAAGTTCAATTATAAGAAAAAGAAATATACCTACTGTATGTATCTATACTGTATATCAAGGCACTGGAGTAGTGATAATCACAATAGATATAATCGTCTATCACAAATTGTTTACAAAATAAAAACAAATAACTTCCTGCATTCGACGCCGTTGACATTGTACTTAATAACGCCCTTACACATTTTATTATCTGTGAATGCTGTTTTCGTGCAGGACAAGATTAGTATATTATAATACAAGTTTTATAAGACAAAAATTGGCGCAAGAGTTGTTTTGGGCACGACGTCGTAGCGAGGAGTGCCTACATGGAACGAGTGCGCCAATACGTCTTATCAGCGTCAGGATCAGCGTTGCCCGATTTACGTCTGGCACTAGCTAATCATTTTCACACTTTTATCTTTACAATTTAAAGAATAAAATAATCATAGCAACAGAGCTTATAAATTTTACCTGAATTACTCATTAAAGAAAACACAGCATGACCTCCAACAATACTTAACACTCGACTTATAAATCAATCTCGACTAAAAGCCATTATTAACGTAACAGTATAATTAGACAATGGAAAATAACCAATAATATTCGACGACGACTATAAAAGAATAACTCTCCGAAGTGGAAATTTCCGTCAAAATATAAGGAAAGTGAAACCATTAAAGGAGCACACAATTTGGCGTGAACCAAACAGAACCGCGCCATGGTTATTGACCGCCCGTGTTCGAAGTGAAATTTTCCGCCTCATAAGTAACAATAAGACAAAAATAAGCAAAATATGCTTTTGTAATAATATTTTCGATAGTAGCTGAATAGGGTTGAAAGTAGAGTGGAAATAGTGAAAATTCTTGGATCCAAATACCATGGGGTGCCAAATGTTGCCTAATCAGGTTAATAAAAAAAGCTATCGTCTATTGTTCCCAAATGTCAGGCACTGATGATGCTTGTTGCGCCCTGACCCCCTTGATTTGAAGTTTGTGATTATTTTACGCTGATTCTTAGTTGTTGTAGTTTCTGTAACCTACAACTGTATTCTGCTAATATGGAATAAGATCATTAAGATCATTATAAATAAGAAACGACAAAAATATTATCTTCATATCATCGGACAATCTATTTTGTCGTTAAATCTTCATTTTAACTTCATCAGCAATAACGTTTGCCGCAAATCTTGTTAAAAGATTTGACAAAAATATGAAAGTTTTCAACAAATTTCAGATACTCAATACGGTCTTTATTTTGGAATCAATTAATACAATCAATCTGCGTACTTTTAGAATTTTGTATTCTTGTTATTTGGGTCAAACAAAATATTACCGCGTTCTTCTATGAACTAAAACTTCATTATATATAGCGTTTTATGGTTTCTTACCAATGATTTTTCCTCCAATAAAAATATACATATTACTGGTAGTGATTTATCGTCGTTTTGTTTACGTTTTAGTAAGAGCTTTTCATTTACCATAATTTTTAAACTTAGTGTCGCCCTTTTCATGTTTTAATAAAAATGAACACATAGTTAGGTAACAAACAAACAAAAACACAGGTATAACGTACCAGAAGAAACGATGAAAAGATTTAATTAACAAAATGAATTTTTGAATTACTTCTACATCTTAGGTTTTTTCAAATATAAAACATCTAGCGCAACTCATGATACAAAAACAGATTTTTTATTTAAGTACAATTTTAACCCAAACTTATTGCGATAATAAAGCGTTATTGCCAGAAATGTATTTATTTGCCCATATTACTGCTGCCCGGTGTAGACAGCTGACGTCAGGAGCTTTAAACACCGCCTATAACTGGTGACTACGGATTGACGTTCGTGGGGGACAGGCTGACCACTCCCTGCAAAAAAAAAAAACATCGCAACGAAATATTTCGTTTCGCAGTTGCGATGTTTTCAGAACGAAGCCATAGATCATTATTTTCCAAGCTTTTGATATTCAAAACCCGGTTTTTATGTATAAAAAAATGGTTGAATGAGGTATTTGATATAGGCATTTGATGAAATTATTTTTTTTTCAAAAATTGTCATTTTGTCGTTAAATAAGTACATAGATATATACAGATACATACATATTATTTACCGTCTTGGATGGAAACTGATTTCACTTTCTTTTCCCCAAAGATTATCGGAGTAATAAAATGCAAAAACGTATACCATTACAAAAATAAATGTCGGCAAAATAATATAAAATAAAAAAAAATAAAGTAATAAACAAATGCAAAAACAAATAAAACCATGTAAAACGGTTTATTGATTTTTTAAAATACAAATGTAATTAAAAGTAAATGCTGTACATTGACTTATTGGTTTTCGCAATTCCTTAAAAAGTTAGAGCCGTACAATATCGAACTTACTAAGGAATTGAAAGAACAAATAAGGTCATATTAAACTTTTTCCTCAGCACATTGTCTACCTGAAAAAACAAACTTTGTCGAGAAAAAAGTGGGACATCCTATATAAATATATCCATATGATCTCCTGGTAGGTTCCGATGTCATTCTGACACATTTTTGAAATTTGTTCGACAGTTTTTACAATAACTTTTCTCTCTGTTGACATATTATTTGTATGTATATTATCAGCACAATATTTGTACGTACTTCCTTTAGATTCGTACCTACCAGAAATCAAATATTTTTAATTTTTCTCCTGTAAAATTAGCCTACTATTTAGAGTTGCACCACTATTATAGCAAACCAGCGATGTGATAGATAAAAAGCAATAATTATCAGAGAAATGCTCAAGGGAAAATCAAAAATAAGGGAAAAATTAATTCATAGGGTATTTCTAGAACCTGCAGACATAATAGTTTGAATCACTGAATGCGTACATTACAGTGTTTGAGACAATCCATCATTTCCACGTTTGACAGAAACAGAGACGGCGTGACATCTTTCATCTCTCTTTAATTTGATTGGGTGGAAAACAAAGCAAAAGCGCCATAAGAGATCATGTATTTCTGGCTTTCTAAATGAGCTTAAAATAAACCATTTGGTGCGAAAGTGATTCAGCTTGGATTTTTTTTCTGGGTGTGTGAACCTTATTGAATAAGTTTTGAAGCTGCATTTGGAATATTTCACAGTGAATATTATTCAAAACTATGTTTAAAAGCGACTTCGAAAATGAGGTTATGTTTCAAACCGTGTTTTTGCTTTAGTGTTAGTTTTAAAACGGGCAAAATTTGTAGCGTGGCTAACTGCAGGTCGAAAAGCCATCGAGATAAGGAATTTTCCTTTCATATTATTACCAAAAGTCCTCAAGCCAAATTATCCCAGCAGTTTGTTGTCACATTTTAGAAGGGAACGATAGCTATAGGCCATTAAGAGAGATCCAAATTTCTCTGAAGGCCAACTACAAAATTGGAGGATTTGCAGTATGCATTTTATTGCAGGTAAGAGTTATATGAAATATAGATGTGAAATATTTGTTTATAATGTGTCATTTTAAGGTAAACCAGCTCGAAGAGTGCTCGAAATGATGACCATCCCGATTGGGTGCCACGTAGGGCTGTTCGAGTCTCGAATTTCGAGCTAAGTAAATCTGGTTTCTTTCCAAACCGAACACTCGGTTTTTCGAGTTGGCCCGCATTTGTTTGGTTAAAATTCGAGTCTCAATACCAAAAGCGAGCGATTACTTGTAATCAAGCATATTGGCTTGAATAAACGTTAAAGCATTGGTTGTATCCAAGCAGTGGTATGATAGAACAAAATTTTAGTGTGACGAAATGACAGTTAATCAGACCGACTTGTGTTCGGTACGAAAAAAGCGAGCGCTCGAACAGCCCTAGTGCCCTGCATGACGTTCGTGCAAAAACTGTCAAATATAATCAGGAAATAAAGTGTAATATTGTACTTATCACATTATTCTACTCATATTCTATATACATTTCAGATTTTTTAAATAATAAATCTATTAATTTACAATCATTGTTTTATTGATTTATTCTACCTCGACTACTTCCTTGCCTTCAGGCTTCTTTACATAAAATTTCATGTAAGACAATTGTTTTGTGATACTGCAAACAAATGTAAAATCCCAGAATGGATCGTCTAAAAAATTGATGCAGAAAAAGTTCGTTTTTGGACCATACAACAAAGTCAACATTGGCGATGTGTAATTTGAATTTGATAACAGTAAGCATGTCCTAGTTGGTTAAAATCCTCACTGAATTGAATATTTTCCATAATAAACCTGCAAAAACACGCGTAACCTCACTTTCTGAAGTCACTTTTTAACATCGTTTTGTATAATACTCACCGTGAAATATTCCAAAATTAGCTTCAAAACATATTCAATAAGGTCCACACACCCAGAAAAAAATCTGAATCACTATCGTATAAATTAGTTTATTTTAAGCTGATTTAGAAAGCCAGAAATACATGATCTCTTATGGCGCTTTTGCTTTGTTTTCCACCCAATCTAATTAAAGAGAGATGCAAGATGTCACGCCGTCTCTGTTTCTGTCAAACGTGGAAATGATGGATAAAACACCAAATAACGAAGGTATAAATGCTCTATGAACACCAAAACTAAGTTGAGTAGCCAGTTGGAGATTTTTTCTAATTATTATTTTATATATTTTATTTTGTATCTTTTTTCCTTTATCATAAGTAATTTAGTATAAAATACATAAATTTCACTTTTAACGTTGCAAAATGTTTATTTTGAATTACATTATCAATGTTAAATTAATCTAATCTACAGTTTGTTTATAAATTTTGATAAGTTTACTACTAACGCACATTCAAATCATATGGACGTAATTACCTAGGTATCATAATAAGCTACTGTGCGCGTCAGTATTATTTATTGCAGTGCTATTTTATCAATCATGCGTATAAATTCACCTAGCAATAATCTAAGGACTGCTTATTCAGCATCCGATGCTTACCTTTATTATGTTTTCGACAAATTAATTCTGATAATCACAATCAAGAAAAATATGACGCATATGTATCATTTAAGGCGCACTTAAATTGTTGCTCTATTTACATTTACGTCTACTCCTTGTCACGGCAAAAACATAAAAAAAAATGTACGTGATGGGTGCAAAATTTACAACAAAGGCATTTCTCGGTATATGTATGAGGCACGACGTTCATAATATTTATGTTATCGCGTTTTAAAGGTAATTGTTTACAACGATTTACTGTTTTTGTTGATGCTCCTAATAAAATCGCAGACATTTATATGTATATGTATGTACCTACTAGGTATGGATATAATTGCAATCTATAAAATACTATCTAATTTAATGTAGATACGTAAACAAGATAGTTTAATTAGATTAACATAAATAAATAAACAAACAGGGTAAATGATGGTAAGAAAAATTACACTGTAATTATTACTCTAAATAAGTAAGAGTGTTGAATTCCAAACTTGCATGAAGAATTATATTGTGTTGTTCAGTATTTTACAGTAATTTTGTTTTATTCCTTTTATGTGCTTATTGTAAACATTCCAACAATTATCAGGCAGGTATTATTCTTTTGTGTACATTATTGCGTAGGTACATTCATCAGTTCTGAATCTCAGCGCAATTGTTGAAACAGCGTAAATTAACAATTTGTGGTAAGTTCCGATCCGGAAAACGTCACATTTTTATGATCATGGCTAATCCACGTTTGTAATAAATTTTAATTGTTCGCTAATGATGTAATTTAGTTTTGTTTTGAAAACCTTTCAAACGTATTTCTTTCTTACTTAGACTTGATATTGATATTGCGTTGAATAAATGTATAATGCTCGAAATAAAAGACAAGTTTTACTATATGAATCTCGATGGACTTAAGATACCTAGATGCAGTATCCATAAAAATGTGTACATCCATAAGAACGCGTTTAGAATAATTACAGAAACCGAGGAAAACGTGCTACGTTTGCAAATTTTACGATTCATTTGGGTGAATATGAGTTTTTTGTAAAAATTTTTAAATACTCCTTTAAAACAATAAGATTATCATTTAGAAAATAAACTGCTTCCGGGTTATGCCGTGTGTCAAGATTTGTTAATGCTGACGTTTCGCGAGCCATGTTGCTCGCTTCTTCAAAGCTAATTGAATACTGAAGACCTACCAAGAAAGTCTCCCTTATATACCTGAATTTACACCTCACTGCGCACATCCGGCGCTACCGCCCCATGTGTTTTTCCACCTGACCGCGTTAGGATCGATTTCCAGACCCTACTAATGTCAGTACCGTCCTCGCGATTGATGTTGTCAGGATGTTTGTAAATTTCGATGGCTTCTCTAATAAGCCTTCGATGATAATTACCCACCCTTGCCAACATCTTCGCGTCATCGAAATCCATTGTGTGTCCCGACTCGTGGCAGTGTTGAGCAACAGCGGACTGTTGGATCTTGCCTAGCCGGGTGTCCCTACTGTGCTCCTTGATTCGACATTCGATGCTTCGTCCTGTCTGTCCTACATAGCATGTTCCGCACTCACATGTTATCTTGTATACCCCTTCGTTCTTCAGGAGTGGTGTGATATCCTTTGGGTTAGGCAAAAGATCCTTTACCTTAGCTGGTGCTCTGTACCTTACCGTGATACCCGATTTCTTCAGTAGTCTACCGATTCTCTCTGATACCCCACTTACGTATGGTAAGCAAGCGAACCCCTTTGACTCTTGCGGCTCCTCTGAGACTTGCGGTTTTCTTTGTGTGACACCCCGTATGTCAGACTTGGTGTATCCATTCTGGCGTAGGGCCCACTCCAAGTGTTTCCGTTCGTCGTGCAAGGTGCTAGAGTCGCATACCTTCTCCGCTCTGTTGAACAAAGTGTTAATAACACTTCTCTTCTGTTGGGGGTGGTGGTGTGATTTGGCGTTCAAGTACCGATCGGTATGTGTCTTCTTACGGTAGACTGTATGTCCAAGTCTACCCGTTGACGTTCTGTATACCAGCACATCCAAGAAAGGCAGCTGATTGTCCTCTTCTATTTCCATCGTGAATTTGATGGAAGGACTAACATTGTTCAGGTGGTTAAGGAACTCAGTAAGTCTATCTCTACCGTGTGGCCAAACCACAAAGGTATCGTCGACATATCTGACCCAGTGCTTGGGTTTGAAGGGACTTGATGTAATGGCTTTTTCTTCAAACAATTCCATGAAGAAATTGGCGATTACCGGTGACAAAGGTGATCCCATGGCTGCACCCTCTACCTGCTCATACATCGCTCCCGCCCACTTGAAGTATGTGGTGGAGAGACAATACTCTACAAGATCCGGAACATCGGTTGGTAGACCTAGGGGGACAAGTGTTGTCCGGAGGCCTTCGACTGCCTCCTTAACCGGAACACACGTAAAGAGTGATGTTACGTCGAAACTTACGAGTATATCCTGAGGGTCAATGACAACTTCCTTCAAAATCTGAATAAAATGTTCAGAGTTCTTGACAAAAGATGTAGTTTGTCCTATAAACGGTTGGATGGTTTTCGCCAAGTATTTTGCCAACAAATAGGTTGGGGAGCCTATTGCGCTAACGATTGGTCTTAAAGGTACGTTATCCTTGTGGATCTTTGGCAAACCGTAGATCCTAGGTGCCCTAGGGGCTTGAACAAAAAGGCTTCTTTGTTCCTGTACGGGAATCGATGATGATTTAACCAATTCCTTCACTCGCCTTCCTATCTTATCTGTTGGGTCCTTGGAAATTTTACGGTACGTATTCGGGTCCAATAGATCGTCCATCTTCCTGTTGTAGTCCTCCTTGTTCAATATCACCGCTGCATTCCCTTTGTCTGCTGGTAGTACTGTGATATCCTTGTTGTCCTTGATGGTTTTCAGAGATTTAGATTATCATATTAAAATAAAGTCTTGTGAAAGCAAATTAAGTAAAAAGAAATAGAATATTATTTATTTGTGAAAATGTCCGTACTTTGAATATGGCGATGTTTCATAAGAGATAATTTTGCGATTTCAATGCATGGATATGAATGTTAAAATCTTTTTATAAGAACAATTATTTTGAATTGCGCTTGTGATATTGATAGCTTGAAATATGTTCTGAAATATTATCACAAATAGTATAGTCAAATTAGGTCTAAAATCTAAATAATATGGTAAAAACTGGATTTTTCCGCTGCAAGCTAATTTATAGGGGGCGAAAGGGGAGAAAATAATCGGACAAGATAATTACACTGGCCAACAGAAAAACATTGCCGGACAAATGACAACTGACTCGGATAGGTTTTTTTCAGAAATCCAAATCTGAACACAGAAATACTGAATTGGCTCTAGTTTTCTCAAAAACAGTGTTAAAGATGCAAAAAAAGCGCAATTTGGGCTACTTTTGAACACATGCAAAACAGTAACGTTATTTAGTAGATGTTTTTATGTAGGATCAAATAAAACTTCGAACCTTCTCCTTTAAGACCATATAGCGAGAAATGTGATGGAAAATACTTTGAACATTTTACACAACTTTTTTATAGTAGCGCGTGCCCATCGCAGTCCTGGTCGGTGCGCTCTGCTTCTTCCTTTATTTATATGTGAGGCGTTTTTTTGCAAAAGTCTCTAATCGCCAAAATTTCAAAAATTCGTTTTTTTTTGCAAAGTGACGTAATTATTTAATGAAGAATCGATTGCTTTTGTCAGAATTTTTAGATACAACCTATTTATTACCTAAAGTTTGATGCTAAAGTGTAAGTTATTTGCAAAACTCCCTGTTTGCTTTGAACGTTCATCTGCAAAACTGGCTGTCTACAGCTCAACCAATAGCTTGGTGCTCTAGCGTTCACAGAGCAAACAGGTGGTTTTTTTCTAAACATCAATGTTCTAGTGCGTTGTGATTTTTAACGGCAGTTTTGTTGTTGCGATTTGTTAGCATGGATGAGATAAATACTTAATGTGAAATTTTACCCTGTCCAAATGGAAAAGGACGCAAGAAAGAGCGACAACCAGAAAACTACTCTAGGAATGTTAAAAAAAGGCTCAGGTACCTATGTTTTAAACAGTAGAAAATTTTAGGACGTACCAAATTAATGAAAGTAGGAATTACTTTTGTATCTATAGGATACAAAAGTAATTCCTACTTCCGTCACAAGAATTAACTTCTTCGCCGACTGCTGCGGTGGTCAAAATAAAAACACTGCAATGATGACAATGTTAGCGTACTGGCTTCTTAATGAATCACCACCACACATTAAAAAAATTGAGATCACATTTCCAATCGTAGGACATTCCTTTATCCCTCCTGATCGAGTTTTTGGGTTATAGAGAGAGAAATTTAAAAAGAAACTCCTGTTATTGTACACTCCAGCCACTATGATGACATCATAAGTAGACACGCCACAGTCAGAAGAATTGGCATTGACTGGAAGGTAGATGACTGGAAGAATGAAGCAAGGAAAAATGTAAAGCTTCCTGGAGCCTGGCATTTCAAATTTAGCCAGGTAAAACGTTTTATTTTTTACAAAAAGGAGGATACTGTTTTAATACAGGGCGAGATTAATTACGCCAGTAACGTCGGAGCAGCTTAAGGAATTTGTAAAAAAAATGTTCAATTTCATCCATTCAACCATGCGAGATACTATTAGGCAAAGAGCTTAAAGGTGACAAAAATCTATTATTGGTTTGCTGGTTAATCATTGTGGTGGCAATTGGCGACAATTACCAGAACTCACCTACAAAAACATACTGCATGAAGACGATCAAGACTTGCGTTAAAACGAAAATGACATTTAATCCTTTCATTGCTTTTTACATATTATATTTTTTTTACATATTAATATTACATATTACTTACTGTATAATGATCTTTCAATAAAAATTCAACAACTTTCTTTAATGATTTATTTTTATTATTTGCAAAACTCTCTCTTTGCACCAATATCTTATTTTGTTCTCAAAATCTGTGATACTTTCAGGTTTAGAATCATTCAATTTATTATAAGTAAACTACAGCAACCAAAATAAAATATTACGAAAAAATAATTTTCATGTTCGCTAAAACATTTTATGTTGCTCCTGAAAAGTAAACCAAGTAGCAAAGAGGAAGTTTTGCAAATAACGGCCTCATGTACATACACTGCCGCTCATGGAAGTTCGGACACATAGTAAACATATAGGAAATAATTTCTACCAAACTCGATAATTACAGACCGCTGTTCCTTGCTTGTTGCCTTTCCGCGTCGCATGAGGTTTTCCGCGTGACAGAGTTATCTTGTGCAAACTACAGATTGCAGGCACAGACTCGTTTGAATACGAATTCGAGCATTTGATGCAAAAATCTAGTAAAAATGGGGTCGCAACATGTGTCCGAGATGCAGTATTTATGACTCTATTTGTTATTTCGTATTTAATCCTTTTCAATGGAAACTAGAAAATTCCCAACAACCAGTTACAAACCAGCATAAATGTTGCATAATAATTAAATATAAAAATTATTTTAAATTAGCACATTTAATGATGTCGTATGTTACTGGAAATCAACGTTAAGTATGTGTTCGCTATTTGGTAGATATAGAGGTGCCCATTGCTATGTTATCAGTGCTTTTATCATTATTTCCTATATGTTTACTATGTGTCCGAACTTCCATGAGCGGCAATGTACATTGTACCGGCCAAATAAAAAGTTGACGGAAGAATGACAACCGATTTAAATAGGATTTTTTTCACAGAAATCCGAATCTACTTTTATACGCATGCAACACAATAACGTTATGTAAGTGGTAGATGTTGATTTGTAGGACCAAATAAAACTTTGAACGTTCTCCTTTAAGATCATATAGCTAGAAATCAGATAGCATATACTTTGAACATTTTACACCACTTTTTATAGGAGCGAGCGCCCATTGCAGCACCGGACGGACCACACTGTTTGTTCCTTTATTTATAAATTACATTGGCCGAATAAAATGTTGTTGGAAAATAACAACTGATTTTGGTAAGATTTTTCCCATGGAGTCCGAATCTAAAAAAGGAAGTAGTGAATTGGCTCTAATTTTAGCGAAAGACAGTGTTAAACTTGCAAATAACTTTTTTTCTTCTACCAACTACCTGAACACGTGCAAAACAATAACTCGATGTTGGATCAAATAAAACTATGAACTATAAAACTGCTTTTAGTTAATATAATGCGAAGTCACGTAGCGTAAACTTTAAATTTTTGGCACCACTTTTTTATTAATATTAGATTAAGGGTGATTTTGTGTTGGTGATTTCGAATTTGATATCAATTTTATAACAGTTGTTTTAATTTTTAAGATAACATATAAAAAGCTTGAGGGGGCGAAAGGTATATTTTTCGCAAATTTATTATAGTTTAAAGTCTCATCTCTCGCTTTCACTGCCAGAATAAATCATCTCTGTGCTTGGAGCACTTTGTCATCTGACCATATATACTCATGTTGTGAGATGACAGTAGGTACTTATGGTATTGGCTTGTCTTCTAGAAACAAGATTTGCACTGACCCATTAATATATTATATTAATAAATTTACCTACACAAGACCCTATAATAATAGTGTTTCCTTTTTTACACTGCTTTTCTAAAAAAAACTATAGCCAACTCACTGTTTCTGCCTTCAGATTCGAATTCTACAGAAAAAACCCTAACCGATCAGTTATCATCAACTTTTTATGTGGCCAGTACAATTAATAGATAAAGGAAGAAGCAGAGCTCTCCGTCCGATGCCGGTGATCAACAATGAAGGTCGTAAAATTTGCCATACAAAAAGATTGTACTTGCGTCTATTTGTATACAATTAACTGCTTTAGATATATACTCGTGTAAATACAGTTATAAAAAATAATGACCATCACCATTAAAATAACTAGAACCAACCTGAATTATTTTATACAGTTTTTATATCTTTTAATAATATCTTAAAGTCCCAATCGATCTCATCAGCAGAAAACTGGGTGTGAAAACGTGTACCCGTTTTTGTGGCGACGATCCCGGAGAAACTACTAAAGGTATCGGGACGAAACTTCATATTTAGAAGTTTCATAATCAAACTTAGAGCTGAAAAGCTTTCTGTTGAAAAGGGTCCAAAGGAACTGGTGGTTTACTGTTAGCATTTTTCGAAGATTTTGCAAATGAGCCGCTATTTGTGTAATGTCGTCAAAATAGTTAAATAATAAATTAAAGGAGAGGAAATTTTCTATAATTTATGTATATGACATTTTTTGGTTGAATTTATAGTTTAGCTGCATGAGCTAATTCTATTTCATCGAGATCGGTCGAACTGCATTAAAGCTAGTAGCCAGGGTATGTCAGATTTTTTGATTCTAATGACAGTAGCTAGTGTCAAACGCTAATGTTTTGAAAATACTACGTCAATATAGGCTGCGTTCGGATATTGAACACCGTTACACTTTTTACACCCAATAACACGTAAGTGTCATTTGGACGGTGTACCCGGTGTCAACGGAGTACAATATCCGAACGCAGCTTTAATCGAGATATCTGTCTAGTTCTTTCTACTAGTTTCATTTTAATGCAGACATAGCCGATCTCGATCAAATAGCATCTCATGCAGCTAAACTATTAATTTTATATTTAGTATGATAAAGTCATGTGCCTGGCCACATCAGATTTTTTATGTTGTGTACTTAGTAGAAATAAATACATTCGAAAATTTTACTGTAACTTGACTATGGGCACTTAAATATTGTATCACTCAAATGTGCTTTTCATGGCACTATGCGATTTTCAGATATTAAAAAATAACTTCAATTTTGTCGGCTTATTGTGTTCTAAATATGGCATGTGGCACAACAAATTACTCAGAAAAAAATTCTGAATCCAAACATGTATAAAACCAATATGGCGTTCATAAGAAAAACAAAAGTTTTGTTTGTGTCTAACGAATTCATTGGCGAAAAAATGTTTAAACTGACATAATTAAATTGTAGACAAAAAAGTGCCTTTATAATGTCAAAACGCTTTTTTGATGGGATCACAAATAAAGAAGTTATGACCATAATTAAAAAAATACATTGTTGGGGTTTTTCAATATATCTTGGAAACCATTTGGAATTCAACTATTTTCTGAACGGATTATGAAAGAGCACATAAATATACACTACTTTGCCCATTTAAGCGACTTTCTATCTTTATTAATAACAAAAGTACCCATACAATCCAACGTACCGTTAGACACACTGTCGAAATCGAATGTTATCGCGATGATGACTGACATTCAATTGCTTTTGGCCAAGTTATTATTAGTGACCTAATTAATAAAAGTGATGATGATGGTAACTACAAGAGTTACCATTTTTTCTCATTTTCAATAATTTCTACATTTGTGTCAGCTATATTGAATCCAACATTTTAAATTTAGCAATTCTGAAGGAACATAGTCGTATCACTGGTCTGGAACCTTCAGGGTAATATTTTTGTCTCAATTTTTGCAGTTTTTACGTTATCAAATATGTTATACATTTCCTGTATACACAACATACTAGAGCAATATGGAACGTTGTCAATGAATTTATTTTTACCTTATCAAATATGTTATACATTTCCTGTATCCACAACATACTAGAGCAGTATGGAACGTTGTCAATGAATTTATAAGAAATTTACCGGAAAATTCGGTAAACAGTAGTATGTAATCATTTTCAAAATCTTCCAAGTATCTCTTAACAATATAATACATAAATATAGATTGTTGCTGAGATAACAACAAATCTTAAATTATTAAAAAATTAGCAGCAACAACACTAAAGTAATAAATACTATGAACAGCTCATGGAACTTATACACGTGTTGAAAAAAAAAACGATGCTCCTAAAGACGATAGAGATTATAAACTTTTTCCACAGCATAACAACACTTTCCATAACTATTTATTCTACCTACGTACTTAGCGCGCGGAGCAGACCACTAATTATTATTATGTGTGTAATATTTGCGTGACCAAAAAAAACATAAAAACACAGGAAAGCTCATCGAAACCCTCCGGTCAAGAGCGTTTGTCAACAATTTGCGGGAAAAAAAACCGGCAAGCACGTTTATTATTCAACTTTATCCAATAAAGATAATGCGTGCGTTCTGCCACTTTAGGCGCTAACCGCTTGAACTCAGCGGACGGCAGTAATTGGGCAGCAACGACATGAACGCGAAGGCCATTGGTTGCTGAGTTCAAGCGTTTAAGCGGCTTAAACTGGCAGAACGCACCCAATGACATGATGTCAACAGATCCATATGCCGTAGATGGAACAAAAAACAGACGAGCAAACAAAATAGACTAGAGGAATTATAAGTGACCTTGGCCAAACTGTATAACAAAATTACAAAGAATTCGTAGAATCGAAGATGCCAAGGCGCCGATTGCGCAATTGTTTGATTATATCGCACTTGCATGAACGCGACATCACAGAATATCAAACACGAGACTGATAAGTGGTGATAACACTGCTAAGCGATAACTCAATTAAGTCGTACGCTGAATTACATACATACAAAGGTCGATAAGCCCCTATCGGTAATTTGGGGATCTCCTAATTTGTACATTATATTTGCGACAGCCGACTGGTGCCTGACTAATCACGGTATCACATTTGTATTAACTATTACATAAAATATTATTATTATTATATTAAAATATTATGCGCTATACATATGAGCCCACGCATTATGTGCAGCTGGACACAAAATGTGTAGTGGGAATTCTAAATTGTGCAGTTGGATTCTCAGATTTGTGTAGTAATTAATTGTTCAATTTTTATAAATCTTTATGTCTTGGTCAATAAACATCGCAATGCATTAAAAGTTCATTATTTCATACGATTGTTTTTTCTTTTAACCAGCATTCACAAAGTCAGGTTTTTTAACAGAAAAAAATGAAACTAAAATGCAAAAAAAATATTTTTTAGTGGAATTTATTTAGTGTTACAGAAGGTTTAAAGGAAATCTTACATTTTCTAAGCTTTGGAAACTGTACTTCATATGAACTTACGTCCTGAATATCCCTATTCGATACGATACGATATTTTTAAGTACCGGTACTTTACATTCCGATACCCAATATTTTGTACCGGTACTACAGCATCCAATACGGTACGATACGATACGTTTTTTGATGATATTGTATCGGAGTATTTGTTGTTGCCAAAAGCTAGCGTACTCTAGCGACAAACCAATATAAGTTTATTTTACAAGTCACACTGATTACAACGAAGGAATTTGTATTTGTGTTCTTTTACAGTGTCAGTAAACGATTAGGGAAATTCCGACTAAAATTTAACCTAACTTTGGTGTGCAAATCTTTGAGTGCGAAAATCATTAAATCCATTAGCCACAGTGCTTTTTACAAGCAAAATACATACAAACATACAAACATGTTCGTCGAGTAGCGTATGGAAAGTGTTTATTAAAACAAGTTGGGTGAAAAATGCGAACTTTGTAACACAGACGTTAAAATTGCGAAGTTTACGACAAACTTGAAAAAGAATTCACCTTCTACGGTGGCATCCAACATACAGACTAGAAACAAAGAAAACACTGATGGTTCTGTGATAATATAGCAGTGTTTAATAGCAGTGTTTCTTCGGAAAAATACATTCATAATGCATTTACATATTTTGTACAAAATCATAATTAAAAACCAAATTAATTTCTGGAAATCACTGGTGGAACCATGGTGAATCAAGTACAGTAGAACTCCAATTATCCGGACCTCGATTATCCGGATATCTGATTATCCGGATTCGAGAAAATGTAGAATTCCTTTAACTAAAACATAACTTTGTTTAATAGATTTTCGGTTAGAATACCAAAAAATATTAACAACGAAAAATTCTTTGTTCAGTTTATCCAAATAAAAGCAACTATATAGCCTGATTTGTAACGATGGATTCCGGAAATCCCGCAACGTATACGTGCGAATTATCGCAGTTATGAAGTTATAACACATAGTCCCTTACTTGGAAACATGACAAAATCGCAAGAACGGTTTACTATTTTAAAAAATCCTCGAAGACGTCGATTTATAATGATCAAAATACACCTTATGATATCAAATTAATTTTTTATTAATTTGATCGGTTTATTTTTTTGTTGTTATTTTTGATCAATTTTTTCTTAATAAATCTGTTAATTTTTAGACCTAAGTAATAAAGGTTTGTTGTTCATTTCTAGATGTTTTTGATATAATACTGTAACAAGCGTAGTAGCATTGAACAGGCAATGGAAGACTGTCACAGAAAATGTCAAAATATACAGTGTTCTATTTCAAATTCAAAAGTTTGAGGCTATATCTTAGAAACTGTAAACGTTGCATCGACGATAATAACGCCAGTGACTTCACATTGCTTAATTCCAAAATTTGCAAGTGACTTAACATGATTGCAAAACCCTTAATGCCAAAATTTCGTTAATTTCGGTCGAGCCGTTCCGGAGATTTTGTCACTTTTATTTCATAATCTTCAATTGTCCATTTCACAAAAATTTTCTTATGTAAGGCCATTTGATATCATAAGGTGTATTTTGATAATTATAAATCGACGTGTTCGGGGATTTTTTAAAATAGCAAACCGTTCTTCAGAGTTTGTCATGTTTCCATACTTTACGCGCTCACTGTATAAGCACACATAATCAGATTTCCGTAGTCTACTTTTAGCTTTTGTTGTGATCTGTAGTGCCGTTTTGAAATTCATTAGTCATTAAAATGTGGAGTGATTGCGCCAAAAAGAAAACGTCTTGTTTTAACCGCGATGAAGAAAATGATAATCCATGATCGTCCAGCAAAAGGTGAATCTGCGAATAACTTTGCCGATGAGTATGGTGTCAGAACTTCAACGATTTCAAACAAATACAGATTCATAAAAAAATGTATTTCAAAATTGAAAATGAAGACGGATGTTCATGTAGAAAATCTAGGAAAGGACCTGTAAATGATAAAGTTGAGCATTTACACTTGGTTTGTACAAAAACGTTCTCAAGGCCAGTCAATATCTGGACCTGTACTTTTAGAAAAGGCCTTATTGTTTAATAAAAATATATGAGGGGATTCGCAATTCCAGGCAAGATAATGTTGGCTTAGAAATTTTAAAGAAAGGCACGGAATTTGTGAGTTCGAAATTCACGGCGAGAAACGTCTGCCGACAAGCATGCCACATTAGGTTCAGAATTTACAATAAAGAGTTTTCAGGACAATTCGATAAAGATTTGATCTACAATGCGGATGAAACTGGTTTGTACTGGAAACCCCTGCATAGAAGAACAGTGGTTAAAAAAAAAATTACGGCACCTGGCTATAAGAGCAAAGATTGTCTTACTATGAAAAATCCAGTTATCCGGATTTTTGATCATCCGGATCGGGTCTGGTCCTAATTAATCCGGATAATTGGAGTTCTACTGTAGTTCGTATACCATGGGTGGTACGATACTTTACATATTGCTATACTTTTAAGGCGAAAGTTGTCCAGTGTTATTTTGGCAATTGTATTTTGTTACGTTTTTTGTAGGAGGCAAAAAAGCAACCAATGGGACCATTGCAATAGTATATACTACATATATACTACATATGATAGCAAAAGATAATCTAACTTAAGCACCACAGATAAAGAAAGTTTCAAATGTTTAATAAAAACCGCACGCGGATAGAAAATTTTGTTTAACTCAAATGAATATTTGTTTCACGAGAGGCAAAGATATATTTATTTGCTACAAAGCTTTTTTATTTGAGTCAAAAGAATATTACTTTACTCCAAACAAATGGTATTTGACTCTAATAAACATTCTTTGTGGCAAATAAATATTTTTTTTGCATCTATTCAAACACGCATTTATCTGAGGTAAAAAAAATGTCTATCTGTGCACAAATAAAAATACATATTTATTCTACTGTACATTATTTTATTTCAATGTGTGTAGGTATCTGCCGCTACGCAAAATATTTTTTTTTATTCGGAATTACGTCTTGAAAAAATGTACCGGTACCGATGTACCGGTACTTTGTGCTCCGGTATAGTACAGAACCGGTACATATGATACGATACAATGCGATACGCGATACCGGTACAGCAAGGTGTATCGGAACATCCCTAGTCCTGATTTGTGTTCAGCACAAAAATTAAATCCATGTTTCCCAGTCTTACCCAGTCTCCCAGTCTAAACATTATTCAACAATTATTTATTCAATGTGCTATTTTTTGACATAAAATCAATAATGAATTGCTGTCAAAAAATTTCAACAAAGGAAAATAAATTTGGCTAAAAAATGGCATTTAGATAAAACGGTATTTTTTTCGACATAAAATCAATAGAAAATAGTAAATTGCTGTTAAAAAAAAACGGAAAATATATTTGGTATAAAAATAAGGTTTAATAATGGATGTGTCTCGGTGGTATGACCACATTCCATCTCCTGTTGTGAGTAACGATCATATTACCTTATTATGGAACATGTCTATCGCCACTGATAGAATGCTTGATGCTAATAAGCCAGATATTGTGGTAAACATTTCCAGAGGAAGGCGTGCACTCTAATAGGGATATCGGTAACTGCTGATGCAAATGAAGTCAGGAAGGAGATTCAAAAGCAACTTCAATATAAGGATCTCTAAATAGAAGTTGAACGTATGTGGGGAATGAAAGTAAACCTTGTTCGGGTGATTGTAGATTCATTGGGAGCGGTTTCCCTAAATTATGTTAAACATGTGAAGGAGTTGCTATGCAAAATTTCGCCCTGGGAAATTAAGAAATTGCGGTGTTGGAAAGCGCAAATATTTTGAGGAGAGTTTTATCACAAAGGATCCTAAATTTACTGCTATCTGTGATTTACTGACCTATCCGCAACGCTGTTTCTGCAGTTTTCCTTTGCTTTGCGAACTAATGTCAAAGGTCCAATAAATGATAATAATTGCCTGTTCGAGTATTTTTTTAAATAATGAGACGTGTTTTTTTGAATAATTATAAATTTGAATAATTGTTTTAATAAATATTTACATATTGGCAACAAAAGAATAAATATTTTTCATCAATTTTTTTTTTGCTTTTTATTACCAGTATTTCGCCTTAATCAAAGGCTTTCTCAGGAAATCTACAATAAATGTATTTTTTATATAATTAATGTACTAATTTTATAAATACATAAATACATATAACAAAATACTTCATAACAACGTAAAATTCTATAAAATCACAATTTCCGAGAAGAAATAAATTAATCAAAATTTTGTCAGATCCTTACAAGATTTCAATAACATTAATAATTTTTTATAAATTATACATTTTCTACGTCAGCTTTAAAATTACAAGTACCTATGTATTTAATTCATTGATAAAAAGCATTTCTATTTAATTTTTATAGTTTATTTCATAAGTATTTATAAATTTATTCTATATTTATAAAAAAAAAAATTACTTTTATAGTAGATTTTCTGAGTAAGGGAAAATATTGAAAATTAAAACAGAAACTGAATAGGTGTTTTATTGTTGCCGATATCCACATATTTATTAAAACTATTATAAGAATCCGGCAAATATAAGTTTTATAAATAAGATTATAAATTTGTATTTATTGGAAACTTAACTTTATTTTAAATTTTTCTTATTAATAAAACAAAGGTAGGCATGAATACAAATGAGTCTATACTTTATGCTCAATTTATTCATAGTGACATTGCTGACATTGAGCTTCTGTCCCAGCTTTTTATTCTTATGAACTGGAACATTGATGGCAACATATTGAGCATAAATGTATACATACTCGTGAGTTTGTTTTGACAGTTTGTTATGAATGTATAAAACACTATTTTTAAAACATTATATTATATTTTGTTTTAAACATGTTTAAAACACTTTGTTTTAAATGTTTAAAATACTTTGTTTTAACACATTATTTTAAACTATTTTCTTTTCAACTTGTTTAAAACAGTTTGTTTTAAATGTTTAAAACATGTGTTTTAAACTACCGAAATTTGGACAACATATTTAATTATTTAATCAGAGTTGTATGCTGGTCTTCAAGATTTTTATGCATGGATCAATTAAAAAATCAAAAAAATATTTAAATATTGTACTTATTAATAAAAAGAAAGTTCTTTATAAAACATAATAATACATTCAGTGACTACATGTAACTAGAATAAACAAAAACTTTTATAATAACATAATAACACACGGGGTGATCCACGCCATAGGTACTCCCGTTTATTCATTTTTTTCTATAAAACTGGACGAATGAAGTTTGGGAAAGCGTTAATAGACATAAAATTCCATTATTCGGGATACTCTTGAGGTTAATATGACTTCCGGGTTTTCCTGAAATGACGTCATCATTGAAATTTTAAATGGTACCCTATATTCTTTGTGTGATATTTTCAATCAGGATGACTTTCTGAACACAAAAACATATCGATCGTTAATTTTTATCACAAAGGCAACGCAAAAATAACTTTTTTCCGTATTAATCTAGGTGGCTATGAATTGGTGAAAATAGTCGAAAATTGTCAAATAAACACTAACTAAATCGATTTTGGCTGACATTGCATTACTGGCGCCCTCTAGCGTGACAACAAAAAGTTATTCACACAACAGATTTAACTCCACTGAGAACTGACGTATGAAAACAACGCCGATGAAAATTGCGTTTAGAACAGAGTGGGAAAATGCTATTAGAGAAGAGTTAAAATCATTAGAACGAAATAAAACGTGGACACTGATACAAAAGAAAAGTAATATGAATATTATAGACTGTAAATGGGTATTTACAGTAAAAGAAGATTGTAATGGAAATCTGGTAAGACATAAAGCTCGTTTGGTAGCGCGCGGTTTTGGCCAGAGAAAAACATTGGATTATGATGAAACATTCGCACCAGTTGCACGTATTGGTACGTTTAGATGCGTGATTGCGTTGGCAAATCAATATGAGCTGTTAATTCATCAAATGGATGTTAAAACGGCGTTTCTTAATGGAACATTGAAGGAAAATATTTATATGAGAGTACCTAACGGTGTTGCAGTTCAATCAAATGATACTGTGTGCAAATTACATAAATCTTTATATGGTTTAAAACAGTCAGCTCGATGCTGGTATGAGCATTTTAATACAATATTAACTGAAAGAGGATTTGTAAATTCTTCAGCAGATAATTGCTTATATTTCTCAGATAAAGGTCATATTACTAAAAACATTTATGTTATACTATATGTGGACGATTTAGTTATTGCCACTAAAGATATATTGACAATGAATAATTTTAAGAAATTTTTAATGAAACAATTTGAAATGGTAGATTTAAAAGAAATTAAGCATTTCCTTGGAATTAGAATAGAAAGATCCGATTCTGAAATTTTACTTGATCAAACTATTTACTTAAAATCGATACTAAAAAGATTTAATATGAACGAGTGTAACCCAGTAAGTACACCGTTGCCTATAAAATTAAATTATTCAGAATTAAATTCAGAAGATAGCTATGACGCACCTTGTAGAAATTTAATCGGTTGCATCATGTATGCAATGTTATGTACACGTCCAGATTTATGTACTGCAGTAAATCTACTAAGTAGATATCAAAATAAATGTAATAAAGAACTATGGCTTTGTCTAAAGAGAGTATTAAGATATATAAAAGGAACGATAAATATGAAGTTAGTATATAAGCGTAATGAGAATTACGATGAAATTTTAACTGGATTTGTTGATGCGGATTGGGCTAATAATGAATTAGATCGTAGAAGTACAACAGGCTGTTTATTTAAACTATTTAAAAATTGTACAGTAACATGGTTTACGAGACGACAAAATTCAGTTGCCGCATCATCAACAGAGGCGGAATACATGGCCGTATTTGAGGCAGTAAAAGAAGCCTTATGGATTAAATCTTTATTGGTCAGTATTAATGTCAATATGTCAGAACCAATAATATTATATGAAGACAACCAAAGTTGTATTGCAATGGCAAATAATCCAGTAAATCATAGACGTTCTAAACATATCGACATTAAGTACCATTTTACTCGTGAACAAGTAGAGAACAACACTGTCTGTTTGAAATATTTGTCCACAGGTCATCAGCAGGCTGACTTATTGACAAAATCTTTACCAACACATCAGTTCAGGGAACTGAGGGAGAAGATGGGACTGGAGCAGATATAGAAGAATAAATTCTATGACAATAGTAGAAATAAGTTGTTTTTATATTTAAAGTTTTTTTTTTTTTTTTAATACGTCATGGTCTGGTTAGGTTTTTGTGGGGTTTTTCCCTAACCCTTTTAGCAACAAATGTTGGATCATTAAATTGTTAACTCCCCATATACATACAATAGCAAATATTAGTTCATACACTTTTTGAGGGAGCGTGTTGGCATTTTTGGAGTATAATTAAATAATACAAAAACTGTATTCACTTCTTCTTTCTTATGGTGTTACTGTACTCCATTGCGTCAGCCTATTGATTAAGAGAATGTGTGGGCGAACTATGCTGAAGATGCAGAATTGTCAACTACATTCCATATAGTTATTCGTTATGTAGTCGCTTGTAAGCTATTGGTATAATAAGACGTACTTCGTTAATTAAAGTAAAGTGTGAACGTCTAACTGTGTTTTATTTCAACTTAAAACCATAACATCCTTTAAAAATCTTTACAAATAAAACAATTGCGTGATTTAAAACATGTTTAAAACAATTGTTATTCCTTATTTTAAACATGTTTTTTTGGGTGATTGAAATCATGTTTTTTTTTATGTTTAAAACATGTTTTTTGCGAAGTGTTAAAAACCTTGTTTCGTGTTTAAAAACATCATTTTATAAAAAATCATCTTTGTTTTATTCGAAATAAAAAGAAACGTTTATTATAACAACCTGACATCCAAATTCACTTATTTAATCAAATTCCAATGAAATGTTATGAGTTTATATTTTTCTTGATGTCCTTTTTTTTCCAATCATGTTTTTCAAAAGCTTAAAGTTAAATAAATTTCCATTCACAAAATCTATGTGGTCAATAAAACCGTTTAAGAGCAGTATTTCTTTTTTCAGCTAAGTCCAGAACGTAGTGAAAAAAAATAATAATACGATACTGTGACCGTTATATAAATAGTTCTTCTTCATATTTGAAGTTATTTTGTGTGATTTAAGTTGAGAAATAAAATTAATACTATATGAACAGTTATAAAATTTATTGATATTGAGCAGTGGGAAAAATCCTTAGAATAGTGCCTGCGTATGACGCATATGAAGACTACTCAAGTTCCAACCAGTCCCAACGCGAAGAAGATTCTTCGCATTCTCGGAATTGAAACCTAAAGAAATGCCGCTTTGGCATCCCCACTACGTGTTGAGACTGGTTACATGCGAGACTTTTATCTTTACCTCTTGAGGTCGTATAGTGAAGGTGGGAAAAGCCGCTCTCGATTTTTGAGCTAGTTTTCTCATGAATGAACGTGCGTCATCGCAGTAGTCGGCAAATCCAACAAGCTGGTGTCCTTCACTGCTCGCGGCGCCTATAGGAGCCTCCGGCTCGAAGGACCACACCGTTGAAAATTCGGAGAAATTTTATTGAACGATTGCCGAAGACAAGCCGCATACCGTAAAGTGTGTGTGGTAACTTTGTTGGACTGATTCTTTTATCGATCACAGATGCCGGTTACTGGAAAATGTCAATTTGTTTGTATCACGTGCCCAAGATTTACCGACAAAGACTTGAGTTTGGCTATTTTACAAAAGGGGCACGGGTTTCTCACGACAAATTTATGTACCTAACTGAACAGCAAAATATTCAGTTTAACGTTTGTTTTAACGACAGAAAATGTAAACGAACGCTAGATTATGTGTTTTAGGGACAGAAACAGCTAATGATGTGATTCATTCGCTTAAATGCTATTTTCATAGGTACAACATTTTCATATATGTAAGTAAATGATTGAAGAAATGAAATTTGCATGTTACACATTTTTAATTTGTATTAGTTTAGCATGGGATTATTATTTGAAATATTGGATTAATAAACAAGGTCAATCCATGAATAATTTTGATTTGGAGCCCTTCTAACCCAATAATCCACTGTTATTTCGATATTACATCCAACGGGCAACATTCTTGACTATTCGTTAACTTCAATTGACAATATTACTTACAATTATCTTTTACATAAAAACAAAACAACCTCTAGAAAACAACAATCTGGCAAAGTTATTAGTCAAACTAACATTACTTGTTTTCAATATTTTTGCCTTTCCAAATGTGTGACAAAATAAACCTATAATTTGAATCTGCTCCTCAGAATGGTACTTTAGGAGAATAACAGAGTTGTAGGTGGTGGATTTCAATATGATCTTACATTCCAGATAAGATAACTAACCTATCATCACACAAGTTCTGAGCTTCTATGACGAAAATTATGTCGGTCCCATTCATAGAAAATCAATAAATATACAGTGATTTGCAATTATAGACGAAAATTTAGGCGGACCTGAAACTAAAGTGTAATTTCGTGACTGCATTTAATTAAACAAAAAATAAGAAAATTAAATTGAAGTAAGTAATAATGTTGACAATGAAAGAAATTTAAAAATACTTCACATATTTCTATTTATAATTTGGTATGTTTTTGTAATTAATTTTCACCTCGAGTTATAAATTACGTTGTATCAGTTCAGTTTTCAACATTGTGTATGTATGAGCAAGCTTTTTCTTATTTAACAAACTTTAAGAGCAAATATAGAGATCATTTGTTATAGATAAAATTAGTGTGTACAAATATCTTCTACTTGGGTGTTTATTCCTACACTTTTTTTCTCGGAACGTAATTATTGTTCTGACTAAAATGTTTCATAAGGACTTATTAATTTTTTCAATAGCTTAAAAAATAACAAAATATTAATAAATCAGTATTTTAAGTGGCTCTAACTTCTTAAGGAATATTAACTTGTTATCAATAGGTCCATATGAAACTATTTACTCAAAATAAATGTTTATTAATTTTTGTATTTTGACGAATGATTTTTTTTAAATTTGTTAATGAATTTATTCATTTAATTATTTGTAAAAGGTACTTTTTGTATTATTCGTTTTCGCATTGTTTAATTTGTATTTTCTTCTTCCTTCCTTTGGTAATAGTTGAAGGAACTAAAAGGAACAAATAGGTTTATACCTAGAGAGAAATATCTGCAATGTTACAGCAAATGAATGTAATAAACTACCAAAAAAGCTAAGAAGAATTAACTGTAACATCGCTGGTTATTGGATACCAACTAAATTTCTGTATTGTTTTTATATCTTTTTATAATATTCCTGTGAAATTTGAACAGTATCACATTAATTTTTCAGGGCATTTTTTAAATTTTACAGGAAAAATACTTTAATAAAAATAAATACTTCACAGTAGCAAGTAATATTCAATCATTTAACTGCGTTTCTTTACAGACTTGTATCTGGTTACTTGAAATACGTTACACATTTTTCTGTACGCAAAAAAAATACTCGAAATGCCTTGGAAAATACGTTGTATATATATTTTGTTGGGGTTCCGCCAGGTTCCAACCCTATTTAAAGGGTTGGGAAACGCTGACCTGGAGGGTTGCCAGGGTGTAGCAAACTGGCATATTTACTCCAAGAATATTAGATCAAACGTTATTAAAATTAACGTGTTATTTAGACATAATTAAATGTAAAAGAGTTTGAATGAACTATCTTGACATTTCTTCCTTATGGCTTAAATATTATAGTCTACCCAACGAGAAGGTGCGATTTATACTTTTTTTCGTCGATCGTTTATTTATGAGTCAGTTTAGTGAATAGGAAATCGTTTATTAAACAACTCTATTAATGCACGATTTCTATTAATGCATGATTTGTTATAGCCAATCACACGACGTAAAGACGTCGTTTGATTGGCTAATCGAACATATTTGAAATGAAACCATCCAATCAAAACATACCGCCCTCTAGAACTGTCAGTGTCAAATTACATAAATTGTCATATAACCTAAAAAGCGTAGACGACGCTAGAAGAATACGATCGACGAAAAAATTTTGTAACCAACTCAAATATTAAACGGCGATTAATGATCTCGACAATTAACGCTCTCGCTGCGCTCGAGAGTTAAACAGTCTCGATCATTAATAGCTCTATTTAATATACTTGTTGGTTAAATAACTAATATTTGATAATATGAACAGTTGCAAAGAAAAAAATATTATTCTAGAAACTTATTAGTTCATAGAATTACGAATATGTTATTACAATGGCCAAATTCATAATAGTGTATCTAATATATGGCCGACGCAAACGCAGAAATGGTACAAAATGAGTACACAAATATATAATATGTAACAAAATGAGTAAGCAATATTAATTTAGATTTTTTTGTATTGCTTAGGTCTATAATAATAACTTGACTAAATCTATAACTAAAACAATGAAATATCAAAATGGCGGGCACCATACACTGATAGAAATTTCTGTTTAACTCAAATAAATCATTGTTTGAATAGAGATAAAAATAAATTTACTTGGTACAGAGAATATTTATTTGCGCAAATAACATTTGTTTGGAGAACAATAATATCTTTGAGACTCAAATAAAGATTCTTTGTAGCAAAAAATAGTATATTATTATACAAGTTTTATAAGACGTCAAATTGGCGCACGAGTTGTTTTGGGCACGACGAGCGTAGCGAGGAGTGCCCAAATGGAACGAGTGCGCCAATACGTCTTATAAAACGAGTGTAATATACTATTTTTTCTACTTTGCGTCATTAATTTTATATAAATTTAGAAATTGTGGTTACTATATTGCGCTAAATTAGAATCTAGGGTATTTCGCGGGTACCACGTGGTAGCACTGTAGTAACTGTCAACTTCGTTAAGGATGAGATCTATGAGATAACATCTTGACAAAATCTAATTGTGAATAAAATTACTCTACTTTAGCCTACAAGTTTGAATAAATATTCAGCGAGGTCTCAACGATGATCATAATGGAGCTTGGGGCAACACTTTTAACCCTACTGTGATAAATATATGAAACTTAACCTAAGAAGTCAACAACTTTAATAGTGGTTTCATAAGTATAATAATCAGAATCTTATTGTTTGGAAGTGTTAGAAGTGTTTGGCGGTGACTGATTAGTTACTTCGAAGAACAAGAACTTACTAAAGAATTGTTATAACGCTTAACGTTTAATAGCGGTGTCAACCTAATTCCGCTAGGTAGCCGTTGAGGCTTATACATTTCCACGCACTTATAATTGAAACCAAATTCTAATTTCGGTGAAGTAGTTTATTAGAATAAATTATGCTAAGTTTTAACGCCTAACGTTTAATAGCGGTGTCTACCTAATTCCGCTACGTAGCCGTTGCGGCTTATATATTTACAAGCACTTATAATTGAAACCCAATTTTAATTTCGGCAAAGTATTTTATTAGAATAAATTATACTTAGTAAAATTACATGTGATGGAGGTAATACAAATATGTTGCACACAACCAGAACTAAGACGAAGTCGAAAGCGACGGACAAAAATGAATACGAATTGAGCCGAACAGAATTCGGTCCAAAATGTTACCGAAAACTTATACGTTACATAAACTAAGAAATCCTCTACACTTTAAATGTACTATAGCTTCATACGTGCTGATATGCTGATAAACCATTGATTGCGCATATACAATCTCGTATAATACTTTATTAAAGTAAATGTGGTCCTTGAATTATATCTGAAAAAGGGATTTGATGTTTAGTTGAAAAGAATGATAACGATCCAGAGTCGTAAAACATCACCGAAAACGTTATGCTGGCGTATTTTGATGAACACAGCAAAACTAAGAAAGCCACAACCTTTGGCCATACTATAAGCAGGCTACACGCATGTTTAAATATATTTTTGACTCTATACAAATAACGATTTATTTTTTACTTAAACAATATTTTTACCAAGTGCATTTGAAAGTTCGTTGATTATTTATGTATCAGATATACACAATTGAATATTCGTAAGGATTTCGAAACAAAATTGGATCTCTTAATATCGAATATTGCAATTTTTTCAAAATCGTAAATATTTTGAGAAACTTGTACCACCATACTGGAACCGTTATTTTTTTTTGTTTTTCTTATTTTTTTTAGTTTTAACCTCGAATTTAAAATCAGACCCCGCAAAACCACCCATTAGGTACTCAATTTCACCTAAATCGAACATATGTTTGAAATTCTTCATCGATGTTTAATCCGCCGTTCTGTTTATTTTATTTAATTTTTGTGGTCGAATTCGTAATCAGTGACCCCAAAAACTCCCAATTACTAAATTTCAGATAAATGGAAAATATTGCCAGAAATCTCTTCCGCGTTATTGGAGCCGCCATTTTGTTTTTATCTTTTTGTTAGTTTTTGAATTCGGATTTGACATCAATGACTTCAAAACCCTCAGAGTTATTAGTTTCACTTAACTGGAAATGCGTTCAACTTTTCTCCACCTATTTTGATTTTTTCTCTGTGATGAACGCCGAGAGTGGTAAACACAATAAGTTAAAAATTATTTGCCTAGGTTTACCTCTGAAAGATCATTATAATGCGCGAATGAAAAGGTGATAATACAAGCAATCAAAGTCTGATCTTCCCGGACTATATACAGTGAACGCGTAAAGTATAGAAACATGACAAAATCTCAAGAACGATTTGCTATTTTAAAAAATCTTCAAACACGTCGATTTATAATTATCAAAATACACCTTATGATATCAAATTAACTTTTTACCTTCAATTGTTTTTAATATGACGTCAACGACATTTTTTTAATGACAAATCTATATTTTTTTTAATGAATTTGACAGATCTTTTAATTGTCTTAATGTTAGCATATTATTTTTATGGCCTTACATAAGAAAAATTTCGAGAAAAAGACAATTGAAGGTTATGAAATAAAAGTGACAAAATCTCAGGAACTGCTCGGCCGAATTTAACGAAATTTTGGAATTAAGTATTTTGCAACCATGTGAAGTCACTGGCGTTATGGTCGTTGATGCAACGTCTACAGTTTCTGAGATATAACCTCAAACTTTTGAATTAGAATTAGAACACCCTGTATATTTTGACATTTTCTGTTACAGTCTTCATTATTATATCAACAAGATCTAGAAATAACAAAAACCTTTGTTACTTTGGTAGAACATTAGTTTGCGTTGATTTGTTAGATATTTATAAATACATAAAAAAATTAATTTAAGACCCAGTTCTACCTCTCCTAAAACGCGTTTGCAAATAAAAGCGTTATTTATTGTTCAAAGTTTATGAAATTTTTTATGTAACTTAGATAAATAACGAATTGGGCTAGATGGAAAAAAAAATTTTTTAAAGATAAAAATCAATTTTACTTCTACATCTTTGGTTTTTTTCAAATATAAAACATTTAGCCCAACTCATGATACAAAAATAGATTTTCTATTTAAGTACAATTTTAATCTAAACATTATAATTGCGATAACAAAGCGAAATTGCCAGAAATGTATGTAATTTGTCTATATTACGGGTGCCCGGTGTAGACAGCGGACGTTAGGAGTTTTAAACACCGCCTATAACTACGCCACGCCTACTGCTATTTTTAGATTAGACTGTTCACAAGTTATGACCGTAGCGTATATTGAATCGGGAGAGAGTTCTCGCATTTCACATTTATACGCACGGTTTACAAATTTAACACACGATAAAAGTCATATACTGTATTATATTATACTTAGTGTAGTTATACCTGCTAGGTGTTAGGTACATTTGTTTAATAATGGGTAGATGAGGAAATTCTGAATAATTTATCACTATGACATTTTTTGGTACAATCAATAGTTTAGCTGCAGGAGCAAATTCTATTTCTACGAGATCGGTCGTACTGCATGAAAACTAGTAGCCAGGATTTGTCAGATTTTTTTATTTTAATGACAGTAGGTCGTCTTGGTGTCAAACGCTAATGTTTTGACAATAACTTCTGTCAACATAAGCTGCGTTCGCATATTACATTACACCTTTTACACCCAAAAACACGTAAGTGTCATTTGGACGGTGTACCCGGTGTCAACGGAGTATAATATCCGAACGCAGCTTTAATCGAGATATCTGTCTAGTTCTACTAGTTTTATTTTAATGCAGACATAGCCGATCTCGATCAAATAGAATCTCATGCAGCTAAACTATTAATTTTATATATAGTATGATAAAGTCATGTGCCTGGCCACATCAGATTTTTTATTTTTGTCTTCGTGTGTTACTGCCGTGCGTTCGTTCGATATCTAGCATGTTTATAGATGTATTGGGTCCTCATTGCTCGATTTTAATTAATTGCTTTCTAAATTGAAGTCCATAATTCACCGATGAGTTATCATGAGTTAATACATTTTTGTCAATTTACTATACTGTATGTGTCACCCTGTTAAAAAGAGTAAATATTATAATAGCAAGCGCGCTCTCTCTAAATTAAATCAATATATTTTCTTTTACCGCCTGGCAGCCGCCAGCCAGCTGTATACAGTCCGGGATGCATATGCGACCGTGATGAGTGAGAACACTAATACATTGTAACTTGAGCGAAAGCGAAAGCGACGACGCTTCGAATGTACTCGCGTCGACTATGCTCCGCCTTTGCCTGCTTCCTCTAAACCCCCCAACTACCCCTTATCATAAAACTGTGGCCTGGTTGACGTTGGTGGGGGCCAGGCAGACCACTCCCAGCAAAAAAAAAACATCGCAACGAAATATTTCGTTTGGAAGTTGCGATGTTTTTAAAACGGAGCCTTAAGATTTCAATTCAATTCAATTCTTCAAATGTGTTGTACTATTTTGTACAATTATGATAGCTACTTCACTAAGTAGTATACCATTTACCACAGCACGAGGGAAATGTTTTAAAAATTGTATCTGTAGCTAGTATCTATTCCATACATAATTATGGATACTTATTACTTATGCGATAAACGTCGATAACATCCTATACAGATGTGGAATTTTTGTTCGGTAGCGGAAAGTGCTGTTCGCCTGTAAACTTGTAGTAAGTACTATAGGAAAGTAATCTTACTACTAAACGGCGAGTGGAAAACAATAAAACTTGCTAAATGTTGAACGAAATTTTGTTTAGTGATCGATCTGCCCGACAAGCGTTTTGTTACTTATTAATTTCGATCGAAAAATAATTATCAAATGGTACATTAGATTATTATTGTTATATTATGTAAATACAGATAATTTGATATTTACCTAGTTGTCTTCTGGAATAAATCAGTTCTAATCTAAAATTTCACTTTAATTTAAGGGACTTAAAAAAATTTCTCAATTCCAAACTACAAATATTTTAAACTTTAAATGAGTCCAATATTAACAAGAAAACTGTAGTTCGCGTGGTTTCCTTTTATTTTTCATTTGCAATATTTGCTTTTAATCGGTTCTATATGTGCATTAACATATTTTATCCGGTAAATATGTCCTAAAGAATCACTACAGACATTTCTTGGAACTTATTAAAAGACTTGAAGCCGTTTACCGTAAACTCTTTGTGGTAACTATATAGCCACACGGATTCTTTTGTTTGTTGCCCAAAGTTACCGATAACATGTCAGCTTTATTTGTACCTGTAGAAGGTTGCCCGACAAAGAAGTTAACGATTTTTACACGCATATAAATCCCATTAATCCTTTCAACTACAGTATTGTAGGAGAAATTCCAGAAACCAATCATTTATATAATCATAGTTTTTGAATTATTAATTATTAATGAATTAATAATCTGATAGTAAATTTCTGTTATAAGTAAATGTAGATTACCTATAACTAAACTATATGCAGTTATAATTATTCTTTTTCCATTAGTCTTACATTAAGTTTGTTTAGGGGATAAGGTCATTTAGGGTAGGTATCAAACAAAGAAGCTCATCTCTATTGTAAAGTTCCTTCCGTTCGTTCCTTTGAAGTCGAACATTTACTAAAACCAAAAATTTAACGGACTCTAAAAGTCGATTTAAACCATACCTTTACTTAAACCATACCTGTTCCTATAGGATTGTTTACAAATGAAAACAATATAGCAACAAAGCACATAAATAAACAAAGGACAATAATATAAATAAGTATTGTCTTTGCTCTTTTTTTCAAATCGTGTGACGAATTTCGTTATACGGTTGCTGCATTTGTTTAACAATCTCGCAAATCTCGGCTTTCTTCAGAATTATTTCTTCTGCATGCAATTGTTATGGTCTTATGGTGTTATGAAAGATGGAGGAAACGTGTTAAACGGATCTTTAAAATGCGTTTTTTTAACATATTACCAATAGCAAGTGCTTTTTTCTTAAAAAGATCTGAGAAATTATTCTAAGGTTAAGGAGTTTAACTCAAGAAAATAAATTGATTGTAACGTATTTGCTGAAATGATTAATTTTTATATAACCCTTTCCAGAGTTTAGAATTTGTAGAAAACATCGGGTAAATATATTTTATTACTTTATACAGGTACATATGTGTTTATCCGTGGATTTCTTGAATCTCGTTAATTTAAAGAGATTTGAAGGGAAAATTTTCCTTTAAAAGTAATGAGAAAACAAATAAAAATTTAAAGATGCCGTTGAAACCATAGCGAATTTTTCCAAATAACTAAATAGTTTGCCAAATGACTTGATTTTATTGATTTTATTTTAGCCTGTTAAAAAAAGTAAGTTTCGATACTCTCAACAAAGGCTTTTCCTAGAATATTATCTTTACTGTACTTCAAATTGATGTTCTGGAAGATCAGAATAAATGTGCCTGGATACAAAAACAAAATGATCCACAGTTTCAGGTACTGCTTAACTTTCCCATGAAATAATAAAAATCGAAATAAAATTGGAGCTTTCTACGTTGTTCTCTATTTATTTAATAGTTTACAGATTGTAAATGTCTGTAATGACTTAGGTAACTTAAATAAATAACTTAAATCTAATATACAGGGTTAGCCAAAATTACCGGAACACCCAAATAATTCTACAACGGTAAAAAATTTCAAAAAAAAATTCAAACAAAAGCTTTTAGACTTTAAACAATCCATCGTTCAAATATATTTTGAATATACAGGGTGTTCATTTTAATATAGAAATCGCGTAAATTTTTTTTTCAAATGGAACACCCTGTATCTTTTTAGATTTTATAATTTTAGGACTAATTGTGGACATTGTTTATTAAAATAATTTTTTTATAAAATGCATCATTTTTGAGTTTTAAGCAATTAATTAAAATTAGTCAAAATTACCGCAACACCCAAATAATTCTTCATCGGTAAAAAAATGTCAAAAAAAACATTCAAACAAAAATTGTTTACTTTAAGCAAGCTATCGTTCAAATATATTTTTAATATACAGGGTGTTTATTTTATTATGGAAGTATGGAAAACTTTTCCTTTTTCTCATTAAACATCCTGTACATTTTTATTTTTTAATTCTAATAATTTTTTTCAAGCAGGTTTTTTTAAATTGATTCATTATTTAATTATCAGCAATTAATCAAAACTCCAAAACATTTATTTTAGCCGAACGGATAAATAATAACAATGTGAAGAAAAAATAACAAAACAATTAAATTAAATTTTCAAACTGCCATCCCTGAGCGGCTTGACAATGCCCCAACCTATCAACAAATTCCCGTAAACAGTTGTCTAAATGATCGACAGTAATACTCTGAACTTCGTCCACTATCCTCTGCTTCAACGCATCAATATTTTGCGGCCTATTGGTGTAAACCTTGGACTTTAGGTGGCCCCAAATAGAAAAATCCAGTATTTGTAAATCCGGCGACCTAGGTGGCCATTCAATGGATCCTCTCCTTCCAATCCACCTCTGCGGGAAAATTGAATTTAAATAATTCCGAACTTGGACACCGTAATGCGGCGGTGCACCATCTTGTTGAAACCAAATATTATTCAGATCTTTGTTGAATATAACTAGGAGATGAGGTATTACTTCATCTAATTGCTTATACCTAACTAAAAAATTATGAAATTTATAAACAAATTATTCCAATAAAAAATTATTAGAATTAGTCTTAGAATTATAAAATGTAAAAATATACAGGGTATTCCATTTGAAAAAAAAAGTTAACCAAATTTGCATAAAAAATGAACAGCCTGTGTATTAAAAATATATTTTAATGATAGCTTGTTTAATGTCAAAAACTTTTGTTTGAATGTTTTTTTAATTTTTTTTACCGATGGAGAATTATTTGGGTGTTCCGGTAATTTTGACTAATTTTAATTAATTGCTTAAAACTAAAAAATGATGCATTTTATAACAAAATTATTTTAATAAACAATGTCCAGAATTAGTCCTAAAATTATAAAATGTAAAAAGATACAGGTGTTCCATTTGAAAAAAAAAATTTACGCGATTTCTATAATAAAATGAACACCCTGTATATTCAAAATATATTTGAACGATGGATTGTTTAAAGTCTAAAAACTTTTGTTTGATTTTTTTTTTTAAATTTTTTACCGTTGTGGAGTTATTTGGGTGTTCCGGTAATTTTGGCTAACCCTGTATAGCAGTATGTATGCAGGTATATTAAACATTATAAGTTCTTTATATTATGCGGATGTTTTTATCCTTTCTTTTCCATTCGTCTTCTATTATAAAGTTATAAAATTGAAATGTAAGGTTGTAATGGAAAAAATTACTTTAAACAACGACGGTGTCCAAACCGATTAAAATCAGAAGTTTCCTTAACCAAACAGGTGCCTATAGAAATACTAAACAAAATCATGTTTAGAATTATCATTTTCCAACAGTGTAGAAACGGTAGAAACTCCCCTACTTGTACAAAAACCTTTGATGCGAAAAAAAACGAAAGCTAAAAAAATGAGTTTTTTATTTTTTTTAGAAAGCTCTAATCTGTCATGTCCATAAAAATACCATCTGTTCATGAAAATTAACAGCAACACATACTGTACTGAATTTTACCATGTAATCAGTCGGTTGATGTATAATATACAAATTATGGAATTACATAGTTGATTTTTATGTAAGTATTTTGTTACTCGAAAATATTGGTGATATGAATGAATCTGTTAAAATACGAAATAGACGACTGATTTATCAGCGTCTGCTGGCAACACGACGGACTTAATTACTCACATATGTACATACATATTGTATATAATCCCAAACAAATAAATTCAAGTCTCAAATTCGAGCAATTCCAACACTCATTTGATAAGAATAACGATGATAATCAACTTAAAAACATACACCCAACACCTAATCTACCGCTACTCGCTACGCTAATAATAAAAAAGCGACGCCTTTCAGATTCCGAATAAAAATATTGAAATAAACACCATCCACGAACCGAGCGGCTTCTCAGATTTTCATAATTTCGTCCTTACTCTTGGCACGGGTTACATAAGGTGACTGTCCAATGCCGATGTCGCTAAATTTCCCCAAAGATAATACAGCGAGCGTGAGTAATCATGTTCCGACATGTCTCGGAATTGCGGACGCGGCCTAGCGTTCCCGGAGTTTGGGATTCCTCGTAGGTTCATTCCTCAATGGCAGGTGGGGGGTGGGGAAACCTATAAATACGCGCAATCTCACGGCCAACGTCATTCGCTTTCTACCGTTAGCTACTAGACGGTCGTACGCTACGCTTTCAAAGCAAACCAGTGAGTGAAATTTCACAACATTGAACCACAGTTCGGAAGGATTATTACAACCGAAAAATTTTTAAACAGTGCTACTAAAAGCAGTGACAGTGCAAAAAAACAGCGGACACTTCGAGAAAAAAGTGGATCAACAGTTTTCCTACGCTTCAATAACAAAGATGTGCATCTCAAAGTTCCATGAGGATAAATGCTCCAAAATGAGCCGGTAAGCATCGCAAAACCATTGAATTTTTTCAAATCTACCCAGGAAAATCACTGGCAATTGATTTGAGAAATTCAACTAAAAAAATAATAACATGTCGCTAAATTATACTTCTTTTAACAGAAACGAAATCGGCCGTACCATTTCTGACGTTCTGGGCCAGGCCAACAGGGAACGTCGCTTGATCTGCGGCTTGGTGCCAGCTATCACCTACCTCGAACAGAATCCAGATGAAGTCCTTGTCTGCCTTCTCCCTGAGACCAGACCAGGCGACGTCACAGCCCATATGCATGTCGTTCTACTTCAAGCGTTCTGTTATGAAAATGACATCCCGGTGTTGATGGTCGACAGCAGTAAGCGTCTAGCTGAGCTCTGCGGTACCACATCTTCCACATCTTGTGCCATCGTTACCCACGATCCAAATATCTCCTGGGAAGAAAATAAGGATCCTCCTTTAACACCCGAAGAGAAGACATTGCAGGATTTCTACGAGTGCAGCTTGGAGCAATTTCCAAGACCTGTGATTGAGCTCCCAATATGAACAGTGAAAGTGTGAATGAAGAAGAAAATCCCCGAAAGGGAGAAATCGGCATTTATATTATCATTCCTAGTAATCGTTGGATTGCAGTGATATTCAATTGTGGGGCTGTTTGATAATTATGTATATAAGATATGTATAGTTTTTAAAGAGATCCTGGATGAACTTAGCTAGATTAGCAATATGACGTTCATCCTTCATAGTGGTGTTACAACGCAGTATCTGAAATGATACCAGATCTTGCAGCTATGGTTGAAACCAAATGCAAGTAGGTACAAAAAGTTTTGCAACATAAAACTTTTTGTATTCTATGGGGTCATATGTTGTGACCGCCACTGAGGAAATGGCTATATTAGTCGCGTAATAAGAATGTCTATAATAAGACAAATTTGTGATTGAAGAAGATGTAAAGAAGCTTTGCGTTTTGTGTATTTGATTAATTTTATACAGTTGTATTTGACTAACTAGAATTGTATTGTTTTTTTGTACATTTCATTGAAAGAGATACTATGTTATAAGAATTGAGTGAAGAAATAGTCAATAAATGATATAAAAAATATATACTTATTGTATTTCACTTCCTTCCTCGTAAATAAGGTAATAAATTAATATATAAATATTAATTTGCAACATCACCCAGCTAACTCATTATTCAGTGAAATTTTAAGCACAAAGAAGGTAAGTAAAAATATTTTGATTCATTGAGTGATTTGAAGATATATCAAATTCACAGAACACAGTAGTAAAAAAATTATATTTTTTTTGTGCCACAAAAATCTATAATTTTTTTGCTAAATCCAGAAATATTAAAATTAACAGTCTATGGAAAGAAAAAGAGGGGTTTTCTTGCAATTAGACGCTAAAATAGTTTTTAAATCAGGACTACTTTGCTGTTTTTATGACCACAATATGTACCATCGCTATGTATTTTATATAAAAATAAATAATTAGAAATATTAATTTGTACTGAGAACATCGCAGAACTAACTCGCCCTAAATACACAAATTACGTAAGTAAAAAATATTTTGATTTTATGTAATAATAATAATATAATTTTGTAACGTAGACATAAAATGTACCGTAATTTAAAAATAATATGATGTAAACATACATTAGTTTGTTAAAATGTTGTAATTATCAATAACAATATTATAATCTAAGTATTTAATATTTGTAACAACCACAACAAATTATATATATTCTTTTTAATTCACACTATGATTTACTGTATCCAACGGTTTTAATTTTAACGATTTATAGTGTCCCTGTATTTATAGATTACCGCAATAGACGCCATTTTATCTCCAACGTCTCCAACAAAAGCCGGCAAACGGAGGGCAAACGCATATTACCGTCGTCCGAACCCATAGACATTTCTATGGATATAACTTGTCTGTGGATATAACCATAGACCTAGACATACAAAAACAGCGCACCCGCCATTTTGTCTCCAAGTAGTGGTATAAGCAATTGCGGTACACAGTACACTATAGGTGTGTTTTATTGCCACCCGTGTGTAGTTCGTATCTATTCGAAATGATTCTGTTTTGAAGTGAATTGAACACGAGTAATAAAACGCATTTGAGTGTACCTATCGCGCGCGCGCATACGCATTCGTGTTACGTGTAGTTAGGCCGACAGGTTATGTTTGTATAGGACATTTTGCATAAGACGTATTGCAAGGAGTTAAGTACGAATTGCATATGAAGCCGTCTCACCAACGAAAACAAATACACATAACCTCTTCGAGATACAATCGTGACATGCATGTGACAGCAGACTGATACGTTCCTCCTATTGGCTGATTTAATTTCAATTCATTTTGAATACAACTGATCATCTTTTCCGGCTTGTCCTTCAGGGGTGAAGGGGGAACTGAATATGATCAGTTGAAATCTATTCACTTTCATTTTGAATGCGCAATAAAACGCGTTTTGAGACAAGTGAATACGTTTCAAAATGAAATGAACTGATTACCAGTGGCAATAAAACACACCTTATAAGAACAGGGACACTAACGATTTTAATTGCCGAGCGCCACCTACTGACGTACAGCACAAGTATTAAAAGAGAGATCTGCAATGGCGCGTACTCTGTTGGTTATATAGGATTCCGCACTATGAAACTTCCCCCTCCATGATTTCAAACAGCACAAGGACTTTTGTTTTGTGTTTTGCCACTTTTGTCGACTTTGTCATGGTTTCGTTTGAGATAAGTTGTGATAAGTTGTCTATATTTTGTATCACCTATTATAAAACGGCTATCAGTCTGGATATTTCGTGCTAGCAAAACCAAGTAATTGCCGAGAAAATTCGTGTTTAGCAGTTGGTAAACACCTGCGCACCGAAACTGGTTACCCCTACCTGTTGATTCGATTTAGCCAATCACAGAACGCAACAGAACGGTTTAAGTTTTTGAACATATTAACGTGTTTTAACCACACCATACACAAAACGGCATCCATACGTGATCTATACATAACAGTACGATAAAGAGCAGTAAGCATAAAAGTTAGCTAAAACGTGATTTTACCGTAAATAGCATTAAAATGGCAGATCAGTAAGTACAATAATTCTGTTATTTGTTAGGCTACATAACATTCGTGTTTGACTTTGGTCGCGTGTGGTAGCTGCAAGGCTATGTATCAAAAAAAAATTGAACATGTGCTTGTACGTGGTACTGGCTCGGAAGTAGTTTTTTTTTCAATAGGATTTGGCTATTGAAAAAAATACTATGCAAGTAAAATCGTATTCGACGTTTATAATGTGTACTGTTTCTTGTAGAACCGCACCAGTATGGGCTACTCAACTTGTGGAGAAGTTGAACTCAATGACATTCGATCGAGTTACAGAAATATGTTCAATCATACAGAAAATAGGGTTGACCATGGAAGACACTCAAAGTTGGATTGACATAATTGACGAACAGATAGATAAGACGTACACAGATATTATCGATAATGCTGTCGATATACAGAACAAATTCATTGATACCATCGAGGAACTGCTCAAGAAAGCATCGGGCTTGTGCGACATGCTCCAAAAACAAATGCCGCAGTACGGTTCAGAAGACCTAAGCTTATTGGAAGCACGTAATATGTTACAACAAAAAGTTAAGGAGTAAGTACTTTTTTTTATTGATACTCATTATATATCGGATAAAAACTGTTAGTTGAGATAATATAACTGGTTTATAATGCGTGCGTTCTGCCACTTTAGGCGCTAACCGCTTGAACTCAGCGGACGGCGGCAATTGGGCAGCAACAACATGAACGCGAAGGCCATTGATTGCTGAGTTCAAGCGCTTAAGCGGCTTAAACTGGCAGAACGCACCCATTGTAATAATGGCTGTTTTGTCAATCGTGAGGACAATATTAATGACGATCTCCTGTGGTTTATTACATCAGTTTTAATTATAGTGATAGAATTTGAAATATATTATATCAGAAATAGAATTTGCTCATGCAGCTAAACTATTGATTGTACCAAAAAATGTCATGGTCATAAATTATTCAGAGTTTCCTCTGCTTTAATTTATTATTTAACTATTTCGACGAAATTCCAGAAATGGCGGCTTATTTGCAAAATCTTTCAAAAATGCTAAGACTAAACCTCCAGTTCCTTTGGACCCTTTTCAACAGAAAGCTTTTCAGCTCGTAAGTTTGGTTATGAAACTTCTAAATATGAAGTTTCGTCCCGGTACCTTTAGTAGTTTCTCCGGAATCGTCGTCACAAAAACGTGTAGACACACACACACACACACACACACACACACACACACACACACAGACATTTTTTTGTACCTTGGTCAAAAATGTTCAGGGGACCCAAAAAGACATATATCCGCTAAAATCTCAAAAAATTTTTTTGGCACGATTACAATACTTTACATACTACGTATGATAAAGTAAAAATCTGATGTGGCCAGGCAGATGACTTTATCATACTATATATAAAATTATTAGTTTACCAGCATGAGATTCTATTTGGTCGAGATCAGTTACTGCGTATAATAAAGTAACACATTTTTACAGTACAATAAGAAATCATCAAAAAGTAAGAACCTTCAATGACTACTAATAAAGTACCAGGCTGCCAATAAGAAGTTTTGCTCATATATCTTCAATTATTTTTATTGCCATTTTCGTTTAGCGAGTTTGAAGTTTGCATTTATTTAAGTGCTTATTAAAATGCCAAGTTTGACATGAAACTTTTTACTCAATTTACTACTATCTGACAAAAAGTTTTGTAGGAAGAAAGTCAGTCAGCACTGTATATGCAATTGATCAAAAATTTGACACATAATAATACAACCGATTCAACAATAAATTTGCTATTAAAACAAAAGCACCACAGAAAGAAAACGATAAGTAAAAAAATTGCTTAAAAAGACCTGTTGTATTCTTTGCTGCTTAGTGAGGCAATAGATTATCTTACAATCCTTCCTTTTTAAAGGATTAAGCGTGGAGTCGGAGTAGGTACATTTTTCCAACTCTTCTGAGTGTAAATTTCTATGCAATTTCTATAAACTCCGATTACACAGCCCAGTAGTGAACAAAAAAATTAAATCTTTACGTGGATGTATTTATGTAAAAGTTGAATAGGTTCATGACAATAAACGTTATTGGCATAAGATGCAACTTCTATGGTTACTACTACATATTTCATGAATAAAATTTGGTTTCTATGGTTGTATATCTTAATGTGAACTTGAAAAATGTTTGCATAAAAATGACAATTATTAATTAACTTCTACAGTTACAGTATAAATTTGGCGCAGTTTAGGAGTTTGAACATATCCGACTACATTATTTAGGCGCAGTTATGTTAGAAAAATCAGTAATAAACATTTTGTTCCTCTTCTAGTTCTAGATCTAGTTGGAAACCTAAAAACTATTTTGAAAAACGAAATGTTATTTTTTCTACTCCTATTGCTGTATGCATTCATTATCATGGCAATTTATGATAAGTAATACTAACCATTCCCTACACACATGGCAAATATTTCATTCCTGGCTCCTCATACTCCGCGAGTCGTGAGAAATATTTCATGTCTCACGACTTTAGAACCAATCACAGCTCTGGGTTTTCATTTTCATTGTGTTTTGATACACTGCTTAGCGACATTGTCACGGCAATGGTTGCGTTCAGGTAACTTAGCGGTCTCACAGCGGCTAGAATTTAGCGCAAGCGACTTTTAGCCAGCATGCTGTGCTTACCTGAACGCATATAATAGGTAGATGACAGCTAGCACCGAACAGCTTAGTTTTTGTCAGCTCTCTTCAATTTTGGGATGACGTCTATCAATTTATAAAAGAAATACATGTATTTCGTTGGATCTTTAGTCTTTTGTAAATATTTAATTTTAGCGTGTCTTTTTATTACCCTCCGCTGTTTCTGTTACTTTAAATGTAACGTACCTACCTATGTTCGTAATGCTCTATAATAGACGATTTGTGACATGTCGTTATGACTTTATGATGCCATGAGAAACAAACGCCAAACATAACTAACCAACAACTCAGCGGTAAAAAGCGGCTATCCAGCGTAGACAAACTACGCTGAGAGAAACGACAAGTGCCAGGCCAGCGGCTGCTATCCAGCGTAAAACAGCGAATTGTTCAGGTAACGATTCCTTCAGCCGCTGCACAGCGGCCGACTTCCGCTGGGCTTACCTGAACGCAACCATTGACATCGTCTCTAAGTGACAAGCTCCGCAAACAATTTTAATCTGTCAAAATCCTGTAAACCGTCGTAGTGACATACAGCCGTCCCTATATGCGATAAATTAATTTATAAAATTTCATTGCATGGTCGTAGAAAAAGTATAGTATTCCATTCGCGAGTAGTGGCAATTACTCACTCGAACGGTTTTACGGCTCGTGCTGCAAGCTTCGTTCTCGTGAGAAATTGCTTACATCTCTTGTTCATCGAATAATATACTAATAAATAATAACACTAATTTAAAAAAAAAAAATCTGTTTAAAAAAATCTTGAATGCCACTTTATGCTCGATGATCTTAACTCTTCATCTTACTGATAAGACAAAATTTAAAATTTATCATGTTTGCCAAAGTTACACCCACCCTCTATCTCCATCACTAAGCTAATTTCCCAGGGGCTTTTAACAACTTTAAATCACCCTTTATTCTGAAAACTTTACTCTTTTTATTTACTTCTCAGATTGGAGGTGGAGGTGGACGCTAGGAAGAAGGAATGCGACAAACTTGCGAAGCGGCAGCTCGAAGTTTGCAAGACATTGGATATCGAACCGAAGATCCTGTCCGCTTGCCCATCCGAAGCAGAGTTAGAAGAGCTTGAGAGGCACATCGAGGCGCTCGAAGAGGAGAGATTCAACAGAGAGAGCCGCTTCCTCGATATCAAATATAAGCTCCTAGAGATAGTACACAATCTGGGCGTAATGCCCAGCTTGGAGCTCGAGAGGATTGTGTGTTCTCCTGACGACTCACTCTTCATCGTCACCGACCACAACATGAAATGGTTGGATGAGTATTACGAGTCCTTGGTAAAGCAGAAACAGGATACTGTGCTAGAAATTGAACGCTTGCAGGAGCGAGTTAGAACTTTATGGGAAATGTTATCTGAGGACATAAAAATCAGCAATGAATTTGTACAGAGGGATAAAGGCCATTTGTTGCAAACATTGGAAGCGTGGCGCTTAGAGTTCAGACGGTGCGAAAAATTAAAAAAGGCTAGTATGGAGGTAGGTGGAACGTGTTTAATGTTTTGATTAACTGGCTAGTTTTAACTTGATTGATGAAATCATTCATCTTTTCCATGTTCGTATAATAGTATTAAGAATAAAACAATTTGGAGAAGCAGTTTATATTTAACTGTTAAAACAATTCATTGACAAAATAAATTAAAAACATAAACAATAGTTGATTTGCTTACTTTTATTACACAATCTTATTTTCAAAATTCTCAGTTTGGCCAATGTCTAGTTTTTCACAATAGTTTTGTAACTGTTAAGTATTAGTTATAAACAGAACTGAGCGAGGCAAGTCCGATGGTTCTCCATTGATTCATGTATGATGTTCAGGAGACTTTGAATTGCGTGGGTCGTATTTAGAGACTTGCGAAAACCGAATTGATTTGGTGATAAATAGTTATTGGTAGTGAAAAAAGTAACTACTTGCTTGTGCAACACCAATTCAATAATCTTTGAGAAGATCGGCAAGATCGATATAGGTCTGTAATTTGATGCAACTGATGAATTACCTTTTTTATGTATTGGTATGACTCTAGCCAGGAAATATTTCTATCAGGAAATACCCCAGAACTCAAAGATGTATTGGTTATGTCTGTCGATGGTTGTAGTATCACAGGCTAGTATCACAGGTCAATGGTTGTAGTATATTTGATCAACTTCGAATCAAAACCGTAGATATCTTTTGACAATTTTGGCTTCATCTCATTTATCACACCTTTTATATCGGTGGAAGTTATTGGTCTCAGAAACAAACCCGAACCACTTGTCTTCACCAGCTTTACAGTTTCAGTAGGTTCCAGTGGTATATTTTTAGTTAAGTTCTCACCTATATTGCAAAAAAATGTATTGAATTCCGCACAAGTGGGCGTGTGATTTGTGGATAAGCTTTTCCTGTTTCTACCAGTTTCATGGTTTATTGTGTTCCATAATTCCTTCGCTCTGTTTGTAGATGTTTCTATTTTATAATTTATTTCATTTCTCTTTTCAGTTTTTAGATGTTATAATCTTTGTACAGTTCAAATAGCTCATTTTCACTTGTCCTCTTATATACATTGTGTATAAGGTCCAACGTTTCCTTTTTTTGGTGAGTAGTAATTGACATTTTTGTCCACCCTCTTGTCTCAATCCTTGATATTCGCAATGGGAAAGCAGCTTCAAAATACCGGCTGAATATCTGTAGGAAGGGGTTAAACTTGGAGTTTGCATCTGGTTCCGAATATACCACTTCCCACGATTCCTGTAGAAGAGCCATTAGGAAGGATTCTTTATTTGAAGGTGTAAATTTCCGTATCATTCTTGGATTTTGGGCCTTAGGTTGGGTAATGTCAATTCCAAGAATCTGAGCAAAATGATCAGAAATCGCAGTCTCCAATATCTGACCACGGAAGTGAGGTATGTTGGTAAATATGTTGTCGATGCATGTGTCGTGGTATTTGCCTGTTCTTGTTTGTTCGAAAATCTTCCTCTCCATAGAAAACATCTTTAAGGTAGTTGTGAGATCCGCCGCTTGTCTGCTGGACACACTTAAATCAATGTTAAAGTCTCCGCAAAGCACTATATTTATCGACACATGGTACCGAGTAAGGGTATGCGCCAACACGTCATCAAGTATCGACAAGTAAACCTCTAGATCTGTACGATGTTATTACAATCAAATTATGTTGCTCGATGTATATGGCAGCCAACTCACAAGTTTTTTCAACAGATAGGTTTTCAATGGTATCAATTTGCTCGCACACTAGGGTACTGTGTGCATATATGCATACTCCGCCATGGATGTAACGTTTCCTATTGAAAATTGAGACATTTTGGAAGTCCTTGATATTGTAAGTAACATAGTTTAAGTCATGCACCCAGTGTTCACTCACACACACTATGTCGATGTGCTCATCGTGTACAATTTTCTCAAGTGCTGTTATTTTGTTTGTTATTGATTGTATATTTAGGTGCATGACTTTAAGTTGAGTCGCTTCGTTTCCTTGCTTGTCTAGTGTGTTTGTATCTGTGTTGTCTCTTTCTCTAAAAAATTTTCGCTGTCCTTGTTATAGTTTCTGTATGCATCGTATCGCTTAAAATCGAATCTCTTGAATCCAACTCCCATTGGCCAGAATGATTTGTTGTATAGATCGTCCAACAATGCATAGTTTGCCCTAACCCGGAAACATTTGTTTTGAGATTCCGCTGTGGCTAGCTCTTTTACTTCAAAACCTGCATTTTTTATACCTTTGGCATCCAGGAACTCCATGATCATCTCACAAGTCACATGCCTCTTCACCCTATATACATACACCCAAGCCATCTTTGATGAACCTGTAAAACTCTTTTGGTCATCCGCAGTTTTCGCTTCGCCTAGTGTTATTTTACGCGGAGTATTTCTGGTTTTCCTGGTGGTAATTACTGTATACTCATTGTTGGGCATGGAGCTTTGGTTGTCATTTTGTTTTCCTTTGTTTACTAACATATTGGACGACGTCGCCCTCTGCTGGTTCATTGGTGTTACTATCGATTGTACTGCCCTCTGTTGGTGTTGTCCGTCGGCTTCTAACTGGGTCAGTATTTCAGACTGTCTACCGTCAATCGGTTTCACTATGGTTTGGTTTTTCTTTCGAACGATGTCTACGTAGTTCTTTTTTGGTTCTGTTAATGTTTTTATTTGGTTCTCCAGATTTCTGATTTTATCCATTAACAGTTCGTTGTTTTGTTTCAATATTTTGTTTTTATCTTGTGTTTTGTCTAGTAGTAGTTTTAGATACCGGTTTTATATAGTACTTCTTTCTTTTGCTTCACTTGTCTCCTCCCTTGGCTCCTTCTTGCAGCACACTATTTTGTTTTCGCCGTAGGATGTTATGTTTTGCGATCTCTTGATTCAACTCTTATGGTGTCGACCGTAGCAGTTTATGCACACACTCAGTGCACTGTCTTTGGTTGCACAGCACTTCATTTTTCCACTTTTAACTACGTCCGTTTCAGGAGCTTCAGGAGGTGGATCTTCTCCTTCAGCCATTTTTTTGAGGTGAACAGTATTCCTGTTCTTCTGAGGTGAACAGTATTCCTGTTATTGTATTATTTTTAATTTTGCAGAAATTTGTTAAGCAGTTACGCCATAAGTTGGCAAAACTGTGGGATGACTGCCACTTCACCACCAGCCAGCGGGAAGAATTTAACTACTTCCATAGTGACCTCTACACAGAAGATTTGTTAAGTTTTCACGACATCGAAATAAACCGGCTGAAAAAATATTACGAAGACAACAAGTAAATAAATCTATACATTATTTTCATATGCTTACTTTTGTTTAGGTTGTAAGCCTTCTGGTGACTTTTTGGGATACATCTCCTGGGTTAGTGAAAATAAAGTATCTCCCTGGAAACAAAAGTAAAACTTCTCCCGGGAAGCATTAGTTGATATTCACCCAGTTCAAAAACTCACCAAAAGTTCAACCTGCAATAATAAAAACATTTCTTCTAATTCCTTGCTTAATTTTTTATTAAGGGAAATATTCTCTCTGCTGGTGCGCCGTAAACAATATTGGGATAAAATGATTGAACTGGAAGAGAATGCGTCTGCTCCAAACCGGTTCAAAAATCGCGGCGGCACGCTTTTAAAGGAGGAAAAGGAGCGCAACTCCTTAACAAAGAAGATTCCAGAGCTGGACCTGCGTCTGAAGGAGCTTGCAGTAAACTATGAAGCTCGCACAGGAAGGCAGTTTTTGTCCTGGGGCGAAACGATATTCTCGTTGATCGATAAGTCGTATGAAAAGTATGAGTCGGTAAGTCTGTTATTTAATACATTATTTAATAGTCACAGTGCTCCAGGAGAGTATGAAAAGTACCGAATGTTTTTGTATTCTTGAAAGAAAACGCTTTATGTATGCAGAGAAATGAAATATTGGTCACAATTTTAGACAAAATAGCTGGTTGTCTTTAATTCTCTTCAGACAAAACTTATTTTGCTTTAAAGTAGCTATCCTATGATACTAGGGTGGCTTGTACTCCAACTTTATTCAGATCAAAATTGCCGACTGTAAAAGTTTTTTTTTCCTTTGGACGATATCTTCTGTGTTTGTTTTGAATTTTGGTTGTTTTAAACAAAATTGAGGTTTTGGTAAATTTGCACAACAGTGTTTTTAATGCATTCAAAGAGACGTTTTACGATGAAATGTAATTGTCGGCGTTTCCGAACATGAGTTCCACATTAAAAGCTGTACTACAATAGGAAAACAATACTTTGTCAAATAATACTACAAGAGTTGCGTTCGGATATTCTACACCGTTGACACTTTTTGCACCAAACGACACCGTGCCGTTTTATTATGCGGTGTAGCAGTGGTGACACTTAGAGGGAGGCAGTGCGGGGTACGTGGTGCGTGCACTATCTACACCTTCAATTTTGGTGGAGCGCGGGGTACGCTGGCGGTGTACGTCAAACTCGTCAGTGTTTTTTGAGGTTAAGTGAGGTAAGATCGTATTAGAACTTAGCAAAGTTGTGACACACGTGACAGATCGGACGCTGACCAGACGTTTGACGCGCACCATGTGCCCAGGAGCTTTATTCTACAATTATAGCGATTAACGACATTGCTATACCGTTTCGATTCGACATGACGTCACGGGTATCGATATCGCTAAAATTCGGTGAAAAAAATACCTTACTGACAGTACATTTGCTATCAGATGTGACAGCAGTTCGATTCGTGGTCAGGAGGTTATGTTGTACGTTTGAGGCAGTGAAATGTATATACTACGTATTTACTGGAAAGGACCCGTAATGGTCATTAAGTGAGGCAAATGCATTTGGTATGCAGCTCGCAGTGATGTGGGCTAACCATCTCTTGTTATTCATTGTATTTCATTCAGTACTATGGCCGAATTACACATTTTTATTTGTAATTTCCTTTTTCAATTAAATTGCAACAAATTCATCAAGTTTAACTTTTACAGAGACTTCAATAAACTAGATAATAATAGCAGATTTAATAAAAAGTACATTTTATTCATATATTCCGGCTAAAAAAAATTTACCGTCTACATATATAGGAACTCTCAAATTATATATTAGTAATTATTACTTAATTTTAAAAATTTTCAATCCAATGACTAAATGCTCTTTGTATTACTGAATTAGGGAAACGTATTCTCATATAAAAAGTAGTCCACATGATGCTGATTATATATTTTAAAATTTTTATTTATTCGAAATGTTGTTATTTAAAACTACAATACTTACTTACATAACAATATAAAAAGCAATGTTCTTATTAACAATATTAACAATATAATTTGACGGCGTAGCTGCAATACCACGTATCATCTATAACACTTGGCAAAGCATCAAGTTTCAAACATTTCTTGCTACATCCTTCCTATGAAGGTTTTCAAAAGGCAAAATCTCCATTGCGCATGCGCAAGAGAAAGAATAAGTGCTTTCTGCACTTATTTTGGTGCTGCTCGAACAAACCTATTATATTACTACATTGTTGACTAAAACGCTGGTCGTTTTTTACCTGTGAAATGCAATTTTTTGTCTTGGATTATGCTCATTGCTGCAACCATACGCAACACACTGCTGAACCATTATTAGCTGTGTTTGGATATTCTACACCTTTGACACACTGGTTGTTACTGGGTTCACACCATGTTCACACATTCCGTACACAATGAGCGTAAAGTGAGCTTATGCGCATATCGATATCGAATCAACTTATCGACACCTCCGAAGCTGTCGTTAAATTTAGCGACATGTCGAATGACATGACGTCAGTCGATATCGACCAAAACGGTAGAATACGGCTATCGATATCGCTAAGTATTTTTTTTTATATGATATGACGTATTGCGATATCGCTAAGTGCTGCAGAATAAGGCTCCAGGTGCGTTCGAAAATCCTGTGTACTACACCTTACACCACCCTTACACCGTTGTCATGTGACAGCGCACCGACACTGTCATCTTATTGTGAACAAAAAATACGGGGACAGCAAAGTGAAATTAGGCACTTATATTCTGAACAATTTTTGTTGTGTAACATTTACTTTGGCCACACTTGTTAACCTATGAAGTCTAAACTTTGACAGTATCTGTCAACCTACAAACTTGTTCAGGTTTCAATAATTTTATTCATCGCGGTATTCTTGCCTACACTAGGGGTTGGGTCTACAGTCGCACGGATAATGTTGAAATAGCATAATAGATAGATAGATAGATAGCTAGATAATTTATTTATTTCATATATTCAATGCACACCATCTCACAATAAAGCACAATACAAAATGAAAACCGTCAAAAAGGTTGTACAACAATAATAAACTTAACTAAAATATTCTCCTAAACTATAAGGTTCTAAGGCCTCTAACAATTGCCTTATTTCGCGTTTGAACATTACAAAATCTTCTAATCGTTTTATGCGCTCTGGAAGTTGATTAAAAATTTTTACACACATATAGGACGGGTTCTTTTTTGTTTTAGAAAGTCTATGGGTATTGGTAATTTAAAGTTCTTGTATTGTGGTTGTTGTCGTTTTAAAGGAGCAAATGAATTTTTATTTTTAAAGAGGAACTAATACTTGGAATAATAATAATAATGACTTTATTCAAAAGAAACACATGTATTTTACAAAAAGTTCAAAATTTGTAAAGGCGAAGTTCAGTCCAAGACTGCTTTTCAACTTAACCAACTAATCAGTAGAGAGTTAAAAAAAAATGAAATTTCTATATAATTTCTGCTGTACATATACAAGCAATACAATACATACAATTAGTACAAAGCTGCTGTGCTGAATGTTGCGGTCTGTATGAATTGGGCGACAAATTTATACGAAACCACACATTGTCAGTGGAATGAAGCAGGCGGGGAGCGAGCGGATACACCTATGCATTTATGCATTTTAGTTTATTTGGTTGCCATATAGGATGCTAAAATAGGATATCTTGAAGGTATGAATTGTAGAACACTTTGTAAGTTTAATAGGAAGACTATTCCAGACTTTTGTAATTTGGTAACGGAAACATTTTTTAAAAAATTCGTGTGCGTGAGTAGGAGGTGTTAGAGTTCCCTTAAATCTAATGTTAAGCGTATGCACGTCCGACCTGAGCATAGCCTTGCTGTATAAATAAGGTGGCTTTTCAAAAGATATAATTTTAAAATCCAAACATGCTAATTGTAACATTCTTCGATGTTTCATATGTAACTATCTCATATCCAACAGCCTATGACTGATACCCTTTCGCCGGCGAATTTTGCACCTTCTGAATCTTCCTTGCAGCAACCGACCGTACGACGAACCGCACAAAAATGAAGAATACACTACATCACAATAATTAAAATGAGATCATACGAGCGACTCGCATAGCATCGTCTTTAGTCTCCTGTTTAAGAAATTTCGGCTGCTATATATTAATCTTAAATTGGCATATGCTCGCTGTGTGCATTTATTTATGTAATCATTAAATTTAAGGTTTTCGTCGATAATCACGCCCAAACTCTTTACTGAACTTGTGCATGGTACTACATTTATCACAAAAACATTCAGATGCGACAAGATGGACTCACGTTTATTTTTCGGTGCAAATAACATTAACTCAGTTTTTGAGGGGTTTATGAGAAGACTATGCCGACGAAAAACATCAACAATGGCCGCGAGATCGCGATTGATAAGGTCACATGGAGGTTTTACGTCATCTGGGAAAAACGAATGGTACAGTTGGGTGTCGTCTTCGTAAAAATGTGAAGTACAATAATTTAAGCATTCCGAAAAACGGCAGGTATAAATTGTAAATAATAACGGGCCCAGTACTGACCCCTGGGGAACACCTTATGTAGGCTGAGCTGTTCGGACACATTACCATTCAAAACAACATGTTGTGTACGGTCAGTTACATAACCATACAACAACTTCACCGCCATATCATCCAAATCAATAAAATGAAATATAGATTGCAACATTTCATGGTTCACGGTGTCAAACGCAAAATCTAATTGACATAAAACAGTAGCTCTCACCCTATCCAAACCTGCAACGATGTCATCAACTATTGTTAATTATGCAGGAATAAGCTGTTATTACCATGGAAACACAGATGGCTGAACCAATAGGAAGGCGACGCAGAAGTACTTATTCCGGGAATCGCTATTCGAACATTATACGTGCGACTGTAGACCCGGCCCTTAATTCAGTAGCAATTTTTTGAATGCTAATTCCATCATGCAGTCGAGTTTGATTTATTGTCTTTTGAAATTAATTCATTTGCGGCATTTTTAATTCTTACGTCAAAATTCAAAATGTTATTTAGTGCAAATTTGAGTGTCCCTGTTTTTTATGCTCACGATAGTACATGTATAGAGGAAGGCAAATTCTACTTCTATTATTTCGTCATTTTTATTTTTGCCTTGGTTTTATGAAAAATATGTTATTTTCATAGTAAATTTTATAAAAAACTAACAAAAATATTTAAGGTCTACAGTTCCCTAAACATTACATACAGTCGCATGCAAAAAAATCAGTCCACTTAAAATGTATGTCAACTTTAAAGTTAAGTGTATTTGACCCAATTGCTAATTTTTATGGTTGTATCCAAAGCTGGGCACCGTTAATTGTTAATTAACGATTAGATTAATTAAATTAAATTTTTTCGTTAACGAATTAACTTATAAGTTAACATTCAAAATCATTAGCTTCCGCTACATTCATCATCCGTTAATTCAAGTCCGTTAAATCGGAAATATCATAAATAAAGATTTCAAATGGCTGTATAGGCATTCTGTGCATGTTCGGACTTGGTTTTGTTTACATGTGTGACGTACACTTTCTGTGACGCGGCGTCCGTGTATAAAGCATGCGCTGCGCGCGAATTGTTTTGTTTTTAGTTGTTCTAAGTTCTAACTCTAACCCCCTTAAGCCCCCTTACTTCATTCTGTGCAATTCAAACGCCCAATTCTATTCGTCAAGGGCGTCAAGCGCAATGTGATGCTTTGTTTTACTCTATGCAACATTTTAAAATTGCCAAGTTGCATGGAATTGGTATAAGTTCGATCAGTTCTAAATATGGAAGTGCCTGCGTTTCTACTTTCTAGCAACAATCTAGGAATTTTTGTCTAAAACGAAAATTTGGTGACACCTATTCCGCATTTAGTTATTTATTATTGTTTGCTGTAATCAATAATGTCGAAGAAAGCGTACGATAAAAAGGTTGTGTGTAAGAAAAGCGTAATCAACAATTTAACAAAGCAAGGAGGTTATGTTTGCTACGAACCCAAAGCAACTATTGTTGTCAAAAAATAAAAATTACTCATGTCCGAGCCATGTGATTTATTTATTATTATTAGGTTGCACAGATGTAAATGGCGAACAAATTGTCATACAATTGCATGCGATATTTAAAAATTACATTGCTAAAATTGTAGGTTTGAACTGCATAGATATAAAAGTAGCTGAAGTTGATCTATCCAATGTCTTTTATAAATCTTGTCGTTATTTTAGTTACCACTGTACCTAGTTTGAAAAATTTCTAATGCAATTTTAACATATGCAACCGCAAGAAATGTCCGCAGTTATTTGGGTTGCATACTCACCGGCAAATCCGCACTCAACATAACCTATATTTTTTTTATATAAAAAGTTAACAATTATCGGTTAACGTTAGCTTCCGTTACATTTGTAACAAATTAACGGAGTATCGGTTAACGAAGTTATCCTTTTTGTTAACGGATTAATGATAGTAATAATGATAATAATGATTAACGAAGTTAACTTTATGATTAACTTTGCCCAGCTTTGGTTGTATCGTTTAATTGAAGGCGACTTCCTCAACTACAGTGCTGGGGTAGTATTTTATGATAAGGTAGAAAGAAGTTGGTCCTGGTTATAGACTGGCCAGAGTACAGCAGCAACTTGAATCTCATTGAGCATCTATGGGACAAGTTTAAACGATGAACTCGAGCTAGAGTTTCTGCTGCTAGGACCATTCCAAAGCTAAAAATTACATAACAGAAGGACATCCCACAACATGTTAATATGAACTAATTTTAATTATTAATTAATTTTAAATTATTAATTCAAGGCCTGTTTAATTCACAGCATGATAGCTGTTGTTAGAGCACGAAGAGGTCACACATGCTATTAAAAAGCTTTTGCGATCTTCATTGCATAAAATGTATCGCTAACATCCTCACGTCTTTTACAATAAAATAATCTTTTTTTGACAATATTTCATTCCCCATTAGTTTAGTAATGCAAGAAAATCATAATAGTTGACGCATTTCCTATCGTGCTTTTAACCCGTTTGCGTCCTGTCGTTGCTGTTCTTGTAGCTTCTTTATTAAAACCCAAAAAATTTATTTGTAATAATCAAAATGTTCAGAAAAGATTGGGCTACTGTTTGATTCCAACTGATATATATGGTTGTATCAGGTACACCCAACAAAGCGCTGCAACTTACTCTAATTCTTGGTGTATAATCTCAAAATTAAAATTTTAATAAAAAACACAACCCCGCGCTGTTGTTGAGGAAATAACATTCCATTAAACAAAACAATCAAAAAAATTGAACAATTGGTTCAAAAGATGCTTAACTATAAATTTGACCTACATTTTGGCCGGTATTTATGCGCGCAAGTGTAGTTATCTACCCTCATTTTGGTGTATCACTTATAAATTTCGATAAATAAATTACCTTAAAAAACGCACTGGGAAAATTTACATGGTTTTGCGAGATAAATGGCTTACTGTTTCCTCCCACAGAAAAAGTAGTTTAGTTTAATGCCTAGTTTAAACCTATTTACCAGATATTGTTCGATAGATCTAGATTTTAGGATGAATTACATGTTAAAATATAATATTCCAGCATTCCTATTCACTAGCGTCTAGCCAGCAGGTGCAACAAACGATCTTGCCGATGTATGACTGCAGGTATGCCACCCACCATACACTATTGGCGCGCGCGCATTGTGGACCTATGTAGCCGATAATATGTTGGTTCTTCTTATTCATAAGACTGGAATCTTGTATAAACTATAAATTAATTAATTAATAAATTAACGTAGTGAGAATATCGAATTTGAACTTTAGCATAGTCCTAGAGGCAGTTTTAGCAGTTAAACTCATTTTTTTCCATAAAAGAAACATCTAATTTTGAGAAACCCTTGATAAAGTTGAAGAAGAGAAAATACTGTATGAATACATAGATGATTTTTAATCGACACTTTTTCTTTTGTTCTATTCTGCAAAAATTAATTCTCCAAAAAAGTCTGTAAAATAAAAATTCGATCTTCAAAATGCTTACCTTAAAAAAATCTTTATCATTACACAGTTTGTATAAGAAGTAACTAGTCAATATTTTTCTTTCTAAAAAGTTGACACGGAAAAGAGTCCAATAAAAGTTTTAGGAAATTGCTTAAGCTACAAATTTTAAATGCTTAGAAATGAATAATACTATATATTCAAAAGTATTTTGTATTTTATAGCTTAAATCAGTTTCAAAAACATTTATTTTTTTTCTTGTAATCTTCTCAGAGGTCGAGGTATTTATATGGTAATCATTTAATTTAATCATTTTGTATCATTTAAACGACTGATCTCAGGGACTTTTGGACAGGAAAAATATACAGTGCGCTATCTTTAAAAAATTAATTTCCCCTGCTTCTTACAAATGCATAACCCTGTACATTCAAAAGTCATTTAAGTTTGTAGCACAAGTCATTTCCTAAAATTCTTATTTGGTTTCTTTCTTCTACACTTTCAGGACCAGATATTGACACGTTACGTTTCTTCTTGTTAAATTTTTGATATGGAATCGGAATCTTATGCGTTAAATAATAATAACGTTTATGAAACCGACAATATTAGCAAAAGAAAGAGGAAATTACAGTTTATTAAAAGAAACATTTCCAAAAGACTATGAAAACTGCATTACATATCCAGAGGACATAGATAGTGGCGATGGCGTATTTAAGGATGAACTATCTATCGCTGTGTTTACAATATGCAAATATTAAAAAAGCTGTTCAAGCAGGAGTATATCTAGATTCCCTAATGTGAAAAATTATTTATTTCTATTTGTTAAGAATATCGATTTATGAATTAAGATAATATATTTTATTTGTTATTTATTTGAGTTTATTTGAATTTTGATTTTAAAATTATTAATCTATTTATTTGTTATTTTGCATTTCTTAAGTATATTCATTTGTTGCTTTAAATAACGATGTAGGTAGGTACTTATATTGAATGTTGTTGCAAAGGAGTCAAATACCTTACTTATTATTTATGATTTTTTTTAGTATTATTACATCCTTATTTTTGTATAAAAAGTAATTCTTAATTCAACATGGTATATGGGGGCCCCCAAATTCAAAATTATCAAAATATATTATGATTGGTTTCTTAGAATGACATTTATAGATGCATATCGGAAATTTTTTTTTGTAGTTTCGGTAATTCTCGATCTTTCACCATTGTGTGCCATTAAGATATGGTAACGCAGTTTACGTTTATCATTAAAGTTTTTGTCGCAATTGTTACAAGAAAACCCAAATTTGGCACGGTCTTTATAAATTCGCGGAGTAAAATTTGTACCGCATTCATTACATTTATTTGACCGATTTAATTCTTTTTGTTCGTTACCCATGTTGAGGGAATAATAGGCTTGGGATTAATAAACTAGAAATACATTTACTGTAAAGTTGTTAATATACTTATTATAATATAGATTACTTACCGATTACCGTTAATATTCAGCTTTTCCTAACCGAAACAACACCAATTTCTTTTGAATAAACAGAACCGAGATATTACCGGGGCTAGGTCCACAATAGTGTATGGTGGGTGGCATACCTGCAGCGATACATCGGCAAGATCGTTTGTTGCACCTGCTGGCTAGACACTAGTTTCCTATTCTGCCAAAACACCAAAATCGATAATTTAGCCATTTTCCATATGAAGTCTTTAAAAGTAGTAATTTAATCTTTGTAAAAACAAAAAATAATACTACTACAAATATGCCTACAATTTTCAGCAAGCTTTCAGTTTATAATATCACATTTTCTTTTTAGGACAAAAAGGGCAAATTGAGTGCCAGGAAGACACAACGTGACTTGGCCCCAACACCAGGAAAGTCTACCATTGGCCTATCTTCAATGATGTCCGGTAGTAAGGCAAATCTGTTGTCAGGGAGTAAAGCAAACTTGTTATCCGGCTGCCGAAAAAATCTGAACACTTTATTACTAACTCCCCAAGTGGCTTCGGCCACGAAGAGAAAGCCTCGAACACCTCTCTTCAGCACCGGCAAGAAACTTAAAGGTAATCTGGCATTTTTTAAATGTTAAAATAAAATTAAAAAATATTGTAAATAGTTCCAAACTCGCAGACGAAGACGCCTATCCCAACAGTGATAATTACCGACACGACTATGAAGAACAGATCTAGGACCTCTATGGAACGTAAAAAGCGCCTCGATAAGATTCGAAGAATAAGCAGGACAATGCAGTCAACGAAGACGATTGGGGTGTCCAGTGATCCCAATACCACCACCACAACTTACGATGGTTTCCAGGTAATTTCTTAAATTACCCTTATGTCAGGCTTATTTTCCTAATTGTCGGAGAAGCAACCGCAAAATGTTAGGATGAAGGAACAGCATTAAAGAGCATAAAATTTTTTTTTGCTTTACAATGACGCTTTTTGTACGAATTCAGTTTTGTGCAATTAACTCAGAAAGCAGGGTTTCGAACTGTAACTAAACCGAAAAAACCGATATGTTTGTTGTAACGAAAACCGTAACTGAACGGAAAAAAAGATCGGCTTTTATTTCCGATATATTTCTTATGTATTGAACCGTAACGAAAAAAATACCGGTTCGAAACCCTGTCAGAAAGTCTGTACACGTCAATTTACAGCTTCTATTTAACGCCAAAATGGAGGCATTAAATAGTTCTATAGTAAAAAATACTTGTGCCTCATTAAATTCTTTCCTGTACAAAACTTATCTTATTGTGGGGTCAGTGTCAAACCAATCTGGTTTGCCCAATTTTATCATTATCAATGATCCATCTATCACGTAAGCTTGGAAGAATGGTGCCACATATAATTTACATCATCGAGATAGTATAGAAAGGAGACGCTATGACAACGGTTTTCTGATAACTGAAAACGGCGTCAGTGGGTATGGCTTATGGAACTATACGACGGTCGGTCTGCACAGGCCCGGACTAATTATAATTCTTTTTCTGTAATATTGCAGACAGTACAATATACCACATATTAACTATATTTGTTTAACTAAAGAAAGTAAAAATATATAATAAACACAAATATATTCTGGATTAAGGTTATAACAAATAATGTAAAATAAATCTTATAAGTAAGTAACATAAATATGAATATGAATAAGTATTATACATTTAATCTACTGGCCATTGAACAAAACCATTTTATTATTTTGATGTCGAATGCTGGCGGATTTATTTATTTTTGTTCTGTAACACATTCGAATATGTGTGTACCTGTTAATTAGGGTGGTCCAAATATATACCATGCAAAATCTATTTTTTTGCTGGAGGGCAACGATCCCCACCAATCGGCTCCTTTTCCGGAAAAAAATTCCCCTCAAATTTGAGAAAAATCGGTTAACGTTAACACGTGCCACCGAGCACCTCAAATTTCCCATTTAAAATACATTGGAAAATATGCATATTTTTTTCGTTTTTTTTCCACGTTTTGGATTTAGAAAAAAAGTTGCGGGTGATTATCAGAAATTGTTCAGAACTTCCCAAAGATCAAATCCACAAGCACTATTTTTCTTTTCACCGCCCCCACCCTCTCCTGCAGTACCCTAAAGATGAGGCAAAATTTTGCCCCAAATTTACAATTTTACAAAGTTACGTGATTTATTATTTTTTTGACAGAAATTACTATTATTGAATTGTTTACAAGTTTTTTGGTCATTTATAAACTAATTAGCAATTGTTTAAACAATTACCATTTGTTTAAACAAAAATATATGTTCTAACGCACATATTTTTCTAATTTTGCAGAAATTATTAGATTATTGGTATTTTTTGTCATTTATTAACTAATTTGCTATTGTTTAAACAAATACCATTTGTTTAAACAAATATATAGATTGTAATGGACTTAATTTTCTATATTTTTTGCATAAATTATTGTTAGGTTATTGGCAGTTTTTTGACATTTATTAACCAATTTGTAATTGTTTACACAAATACTATTTGTTTAAACAAATATATACATTGTTACGGACATATTTTTTATATTTATTGCGGAAACTATTATTAAATTATTGGCAGTTTTTGTCATTTATTAACGAATTTGCAATTCTTTAAACAAGTACCAATGTTTTAAACAAAAATTTACAATGTTTTTTGTTTTTTCTCTTGTAGTAATTATATTGTTACATTGTTGGTAAGTTTTTTGTAATTTGTTACTTAATGTGCAATTGTTTGAACAAATAAATTTGTTTAAACAATAATATTCAATGTTAGTATGTATTTCTCGACAAAAATTATTAATAAGTATTAATAAGTAATGTGGTTGCAACACTAATTATTTTTATAGGTTATAATTGAAAATTAGTCAACAAATTTGGCAAGAAAAAAAAGACAGGAAATGCAATAATAATTTTTGTCAGAAAGATAGGTCAGTACCATTGTATATTTTTGTTTAAACAAATGGTATTTATTTAAACAATTGCAAACTAGTTAATTAATGACAAACAATACCAACAATCTACCTATAATTTCTGATAAAAAAAAAAAAATATGTCCGTAACATTGTATATTTTTGTAGACAAATGGTATTTGTTTATACAATTGCAAATTACTTAGCAAATGACCAAAAAATGCCAATACCCTAATAATAATTTCCTTTAAAAAACAGAAAATATGTCCGAACATTGCATATATATTTCTTTATAGAAATGGTATTTGTTTTGAAATTCGAGTGACATTTGAGATACGAGGAACGGCCAGCTGCGACGCTGCACACGGCCCCACCCAGTTTACTGCGCCTCATGCATTATTATATTTGAGATACGAGCAAATTGACATACGAGCAAGGTTACGGAATGAATTAAACTCGTATCTCGAGGTATCACTGTGTAACATATATATACAGGGTGAGTTATTAGTATCCCGGCGGTCGATAGTCATCAAATCGTTTGAAAAATAAAAAAATGTTTTATACAATAGTTGTTTGACTCATTAGTTTCTATCGCGTAAAATTATTTTCATTTATACAGGGTGTTGCATTTAGGCGCGACGGAAAGTCAGTACATATTTTTAAATGGAACGGCCTGTGTATCACACCATATTATGAATACTAAGGAAGTTGTCTTTCCAACTGTGTAAGTTGTACCTGTGTAAAGTAAATAGTTTCGGAGATATTCAATTGTTTGTCAAAAAATTGACAATTGCAGACATTTCTTACAAACTACGTTAATACTACATTTTTGCAGATATTGTCCTAAAAATGTTGTAACATAATAAATAAACCCATAGCTCGATGCTGATGCCATGAAAAATTAGATGCGCTACACAGGGTGATCGTCGCATGCACTAGTTTTTAAACATTTTTAAATGGCTTTTTCTTGAGATTTTTAAATAGAACACCTGTATATTATTTGCTAATTGAAATGCCCCTAAAGTTCTTTGTAATTTATATTCACTATATCGTATGTCTAGCTTTTGTGATATTTGGAATTTAAAGAGTAGTATGCTGTTTAGTGTCTTAATATTGCTCTGTATACAGTGTGCTGGGTAGCGTGATGTAAAATATTTAAAGGGTTATAGAAGAAGACATTTAAAACCTATTTAACTAGATTTATTCATATAAAAAGTATTACGGTAGTATCAAGGTATTACACAATTTTATAAGTATGCTTTGCAATTTTTACAAACGTACAGCGAGCGAATGTGAAGATCTAGTAAGTTCAGTTGGGCTCCGAAGTAAACCAAAAACAGTGTAATTTTAGGGAGACTATCGGGAAAAATTCTTCACTTGTGCGAACATTGTGCGGAGACGTTTCATTGTAATAGTATGTGCGCTCATACACAAAAACAAACATTAACGCTAAAACCTGTCTTGATGAGCTACGTTTGAGAACGGATTTGTATTCAGTACAAAAAACGACCAACAATATCTACTTACTATTGTTAATTGGTTTAAATTAGGTTATTTTTCTGGAGAGCAATTAATTCAAAATTGGGTAATATGAATGATAAGTATGAGTAATATTAATAATGTGAATTGAAAGTGAGTTATTTGGAAGTGTTTTTAATAGATTTTTTTGCTATGAATGAAAATCTGAATCTAAACATGCCTATCAGTTTGTTTGTGTTGCATATTTGGTTTTTGTGTGTGAGCACATAAATTATATCAAAGAAAATCTGATTTTCAACACTCAGAAGTCAACAAATGTTCACGATACTTAACCTAAAAGTGCAGAGTTTATGGTTTACTTTAGCATAATTTGAAATTTTTAAATCGCGTCTTCGGTTGCCGTACGATAGACGGCAAATTTCATATAAAATTGTTAATATGTTGATAACGGTAAAACCGTGGGTAAAACCAAAGATAAGAGAATTATAAGATACGTCACTAGACAAGAAAACGCGGTTCGAGAGTGAGATAGATTTGGTCAACGAAAAGATGGCTACCAACAGCTGATTGAGTTTGTATACTAGCGGGTGACATCGGGTGACATAACCCTAGTTTGGTGTTTACGTTCCTTGGATTGTGCAAGATTGTGTATGTAGTGTTTTAATAAGCATTTTAATGAGTGGTCAGTTTTTAATTAAAATGTTTGTTGTTAATGTGATTTCGTACTGTTTAGTTTAGAGGTACCTTTATTAATAGTAAGTAGTAGAGACAGTGAAAATGGATATATGTGAATATTGATTTGTTTTCATTTGCATTACATAACCTCTAATGCCGGTAACGTTGCCGCCCATCGTGCATTGTATTCGTTGGTTTAAAATTCCCGCCAATTCCCGTCTTGTTGGGTCAACGGTTTAAAGCTCACATGCGTTCAAGGTCATCAAATATGGACCCCACTAAATCAACGGAGCCGACCCGAAGCGTCGCATCTTTATATTCCTTTATCTTTGGTAAAACTCTGTATAAGTATCAAGCTGGTAAAATCGTTTCTAAATTATCTCTTCCACCGCCCCTTGAAGACGTTACATCAAACTACCAAATACCTTCTTCACAGCAATATTAAAATTTACAATTGCATTACATTTTCGTTAAATTGCAAATATCACCAAAAACATTTGGTGTATGACATACTGGATGTAAACTGGAGCGAAATAAAGGGCCAACACATATTATACAGGCTGGTTCCATTTAAAGAACTTGAGAAAAAGCCAATTGAAAAACATCAAAATTTACTAAGTTCAATGAACACCCTGTATAGTGTATCTAATATCATTGGCTACTATCATCTACCTACTGCAGTAGCGGTTTTTACGAACAGGCAAGGTAGGCCGGGCCTACCCACAAATGTTATGTCAGGCCTACACAAACAATATGTGTCAAATAATATATATTTTTATTAATATTAAAGCTTTTACTTATTATACGCAATTAATTTGGTTAATTTTTGTGCGATCTTTTAGTACAATTTCATTACAGCCGCAAAAATCACCGGGCGCCGTATTTTTATTCGCATTTATTTTCGATGTAGGCACCGGCCGACCTTGCGTGCATACAGAGCTGTATATACTTGCTTAGCGACGGGATGTCTGTGCCTTACATTGGCGATAATACCCAAGCAGTAGGCCCGTGCCTAATGTTCGCAGTCGTATATGGTTCGTTGTAGTGCGCGTTGTTTTCGTGGCAACGTAAAAATGAATTCACTTGTCCCTTGCATCCTCTGCTAGTGGACACTGTACATGATTCCCGTGAAATTATTATTTCTTTGTTGGAACTGTCATTGTTAAGAAGTACAGAAGTTGAAAGACTCAACATTATTATAGTAAACAGCCCACTCCAAAATTATGTATAGATCAACGAGATAAACAAAAAATGCACCCCTTCCATGTTTGGTATGAAGTACAGAAGTGATAGTGTGGTACTTCAAATAAAAATAGACTCTTTTGTTGGCCATGTTTGTTACTATCAAATAAGAAATGTGTGAGGAACTGTGAGGGTAACGCTGTATAAACAATTTGTAGGCATCTTTGAAGAGGCATGCCCAGGGCAAAGAACATTTAAATAATTTTCTTTCATACGAACCATTAAAGAGGCAAACACGTTCTGTGTACGAAATGGCAAATGAATACGCAAAAATGTCAAAAATTAGATATAATGCAGAAATTAAATAGGAAAATTATTAAAAATTTGATCGATTTAACTTGTACTTTGGCGAAACAAGCACTGGTATTTCGTGGGCATGACAAAACAAAAGATTCATTAAACCCTGGAAATTTTAGAGCACTGTGGGAGGTAATGTTAAATTGCAATGAAGAGTTAACAAGTGTCAGAATATTTTTTCTACGCTTCAAGACATTCCTTCTTTTTTCATCTATCGTCAAAGCGGTCTTATTTTTTGATTAAAATTGTCGGGAAGCGTATCCCAACAAACAGGTTATAGGTTAGGTGGAATTCTCTGGTGGAATTATCTACAATTCCAGCAACTAGCAACTCGGTAGAGTTTCTCTTGCTTAAAGCGTGTAAAAATATATTTGAGAAACACAATGTCACAAGATCGACTATCTTCTCTTGCACTGCTGTCAATAGAAAAAGACATTCTCGATAAATTATTGAAGACAGAAACATTTCACAACGTCATAGATAGATTTGCAAGGAGTAAGAACAGAAGAACTGATCTTCTATATAAATAAAATAATATTGAAAATGTATGTTTGTACGCAATATTATAATAAGAAATATATTATACTGTAAAATTAAATTTCTGTAGCAATAAAGTATAATAAATATAAGGAGAGGAATTTTTTTCGAGAAAATGTACATTTCTCGGACGTTGCTGACCTACCCATTATTTTACACCACGAGCCGCCACTGACCTACTGGCTTTGACTATTGTCTCACATAGTTTAAAGGCAAAATCGGCAAAAATGTTGTTTTTACATAGTTTTTAAAAAGGTCATGCAACGGGTATATTTTGGAAAAACAATGGAATATCTCTGAAACTATTAACGCTGTTACTTAGCAACATACACGGTTGGATAAACAAATTTAGTAGTATTCATAATATAATAAGATATACAGGTCGTTCCATTTAAAAAAATGTCCATACTTTCCGTCATACCTAAATGCAACACCCTGTATAAATGAAAATAATTTTACGTTATAGAAAATGGCGTGTCAAACAACATTTGTATAAAATATTTTTTCTTTCTAAAACGATTTATTATCTATGGACCGCCGGGATACTAATAACTCAGCCTGTATATATATAAAACAAAATATAGGTATATAAATACACTACAGCGTCGATAATCCAAACGAAAAAAAAAAAATAAAATAAATCACTGAGTAACCGAGGGAAAAGCAATTTTTGTTGATTCCTGTTTACAGAAAAATATTGCTTTTGTATCTATCTTGTATCCAATACTCGTATTTTCTACTATTTATATGTAAAATTTGATAATCCGAACCACCTTCGGTCCCAATTAGTTCGGATTATCAACGCTTTACTTTATTAAAATTAGTTAAAAAAATTGTCAAGCCTATATCGCAAAAGTCCCTATTCCTTTGCCTAATCCTATTCCTTAAGGTGGCAAAATGTACCAAGAATTTAGTTGTTTGTGATTAGCTCAACAACTATCTGTTTATGTAAAACATATTTACACCATTACCATTCTAAAATTTACTATAAAAATTATCGTTTGTTGTTTTCGGGTAAAATATTGTTGAAATTTGTAAAATATTACCCAGGAGATCACGGAATTTGCGAATGGAAGGCTGATATTCGTGTTGGATAATATTTCGTGTGGTTACACGTATAGTTTTAGATAAAAAGTGAGGTCAAATGTAAAAAAGCGATTTTGGCAATTTTTCCAAATTTATTTTAGTTGAATCCAATGCTCTAGAATTGAGCGGAGTAGACTTATGACGCGGCCGTGAACAAGAGAAGGATAGCGGGAGAAGTTTGGGGACCCGTGCTCTAGAAACATCTAAAGTGTTTCATAGCAAACCTTAAACTTTGTGCTTTTATCTAAAATTGTAAGTTTTTCATTTGTTTTTTAAGAACCGACAGCAAATCTGATGTGGGCGCAATTTCTAAACATAGAATCACAAAAATTTATACTTCTGCAACTTGATATAAAACTTTTAAGCTTACCATTTGCAAACAAAAGTTATTAATTTTCAACTGTCTTTTTCCCACAAATGTTTTTATTTTGTTTTATTATCTGCTTCATCGATATGAAATGGTTAGTAAAAAATAAATATAATGTTATCACTCAAATGAAAGCTTGAAAGATGAAAATCCCATGAGACTATTATTGTGAAGTTAGCACAGATTTTATAGTTTTATAGTTCAAGTAAACAATCTCTGTGTCGAGATACACAGTACTTTGATTTTATGATATGTTGAACCAAAAAACGATATTATAGTTTTTTTTTTAAATGAAAACTTTTTGCTCTCCACTAGATTGAATGATTGAACATTAATGCAATGATAAAAAACATGTGAAGTCGTGTGGCACAGATTTTATAGTTTATATATAGTTTAAGCTTTCATTTCAGCTGCCTACACAGAAAGTTCTATTTTAAAATTATACAGCTAACATTATGTTTGGGTGGTTATCAAAAAGTTCCAAAAATATTAATTTTTGACATTATTGACCTGTTTTATTACAAAAGCAGTTTTAACAGAATAATAAACAAAAATTTTAAATTGGTAGACCAGTGTTATGATTGGACTATATGAATTCATTATAAAGCCTTGGACAATGCATTTGAAGGGAAATATTTTATTTATTTTTGATTTCCGGAATATACCGAAAGTAGAGGTTTTACTAAACCGCACCACATTTAAATAAGAACCCAGGCTGTATCAAATAATATCATTGGATTGGTATTTTAAAATAAAACAACTTTTGTTGGAAACTTTTTTTTCTAGATCATTTGGTTTGAAACAAACCCTTGGCATACCGGGTACATTAGACCACCATAGCCTTTTTCTTGACGGAGACAACTAAAATAACATAATCTTACCGAAAGAATTTAACGATACCACTTTTGATATATGGAATATTCCAAAGTAGTTCTAAAAGTACACTCTGAATTCAGAATTGACGCAAGTCAGAACTTAGATTGTATGTGGTATCATTGAACAGGTATTTTAAAAAGAATCCTTTTTCCTTTGTAAGAAAAAAAAACTTTCAAGATCATATGGTTTAAGAAATAAACACTAAAACCTAGTAGATACACATGTTTTTTACTAGTTTCTCATAAGAAATTCGAGAAATTTTTGTGAGTAGACAGAAACTGTACCTTCCGTCACGGAAATGTTTAGACAGATTCATGCATTTCAATTAGTCATCAGGTTTTCAAATAGTTTTTAACCCTTTCACTGCGGCGGTACTTTTGTGCTATGTGAAATGATTGACATGAACGTTGGACGTACATCTTTTCAAACGACTGTTACTTCTGACAACACGCAAAGATCCCCTGACCAAAGCAAAGACTAGACATACAAGACTGGCCACTCAAAAAAGGAACTACGTTTGAGAGAGATAGAGGGCTAAACCAGGTTAAAGCCCATTCGTGAGTACTCGGTAGAAATCGACAAAATAGCGCGTGGATTTTAAAATCAGCTGTTGTCCCAACCGGAAACTCAACCGGAACCTCAAACAACACTTGTTTTGACGTTAACATTTGTTGGTTATCTGATCGGTAGTTATTGCGATGTTTCTTTTCGTGTTTTCAAGTAGTTAGTCGGTCTGGAACATGAACAGCGTTAGACCAGTGAGTACGTCACTTATTTCAATGATTATAATTGACATTTGAATATCAAAACAATAAACTGAAAATAACTCATTCAAAATTCCCACTCGAAAGCTAAACCAAATTAAAGGGACAACGGTTCAAGGCCCCTGAGCGGCAGGTCATAAAGATCAAAGGATTTGCGCGGAGTGGCGAGTCTTATATGTCTAGTCTTTGACCAATGTATAAGTAGGCCACCGCCACCTGAATAGCTAATGCGCCACGATTGGAAAGCACAAACGCGCGGCGTATTAAGTTATACGTTCCTGTCGACTTGAAATGCCTCTATTCGGTTGTACGTTGCGTAAATGAATCCTGAATCTCTATGATGTCATATAACAAACACACCCTGTAGTACTTTAATAACATATTTTATGTAGCAGTAATATATTGCATATTCTTTGTTGCATATTTGACAGGTTAACCCATTCATAGTACAAAAAATTTTATGTATATGAACAAACCGGTTTTAGGTAGTCTCTTCTTTTTTGTTATAGATTGATGCTACTGACGTATCTGTTATCGTAGAGGGTTGGTAACCACATATTACTCCGCATGACAAAATTTGCTTGTTGAATGTCTCATTCAGGGATGGGCATAAACTTGTTAAATTAGCAAGCTCATATAAAACCATAAAAAAAACTACAGAAAGAAAAACTAATAATTACCATAAAGTATATACTCTAATGATTTTGCCCGTTCCTGGGCTAGACTACAAATAGAGTGCTTATAAAATTATAGAAAATTGTTTAATATAAACTGTAATGCTATTTCTTTTTAGAAGGAGATGTCGACCAAGGACACCTGTAGGAGTACTATTTTCGACACGTCGACGTTGGCAACACCACTGCCCCTCACGCCAAAATCAAAGTGCACCCCTGATAGAGGTTTGATGCGTACAAAGACTTCCACAATGTTTTCGAGGAAGCCTGGCCCAGCAATAGATATTTAAATAAAAAATAAGTTTTTAATATTTGAACATTATGTCAACTTAAATTTTACTACTGACTACTGACTACTACTACTGACTACTGACTACTGACTACTACTACTGACTACTGACGCACCTCTGTATATATTTATATTTTGCTGTTCTTCGTACGTATAGTTTTTATTTATAATTTTATATGTAAGTGTTATAACTGTATTATTATAGCTACATACTAACAGTATTGTCCTTGCACGGAACATGCAGGGCTCTTGCAATTTTTATAATATTTATTTTATATTTTTGGATGCTTTTATAGTGAACAACAAACAATTAATAAAGACATACACATTTATTCGAGCTTTGTATCTACAGGTTTTGGATTTATATCGGACATTTGTGTTTCCACTGTTTCTGACTTTAACAGTTCTGTGTCAATTAATTCTGTGAATGAACTGCTAACATAACCTGGATGTTGGTAAAATATTCTGGAAAATAAAGCATATCAACTATTTGGGAAACTTCTAAAAATAATATATTATTATATTTTATTTATATTCAAATTACCTAAAAACTTTTAAAATTTCTTCAGGTGTCAATTCTCCAGATGTTGTATAGATTCCAATGTCTCTTAGAACTTTATTCTGCGGATCCTTCGGTACAATTATATCTATACCCACACCAGAAATCCATTGTCTGCAACAGCAAAATATTCACAATCATTTTGCGTAAAAATTGTTTGTGCGAGCAAAACTCATTTTAATAACTTTTGGTACAACATTGTTCTAACATGGCAACTTTTCTAAAAAAAAAATGCATTCTTTACAACGTAATCAATTTGTTTTTCAAAAAAATATTGGGATTGACCAATTATCATTGGAAATATGAGAATGTTATCCCCATTTGTTTGATTCTGCATAAGAAGCGTTTTTTATGTTGTCACCGAAATATGAATGTAACTTACTCCAGCTTTGGGATGACTCTGGTAGTACCCTTTCCAAAAAATTGCCTCACAAAAAAATAGAATGGCAAATATTCCTCCGGTTCGATCGGTAAATCTTTCTTAAATTCTATATGTACGAGATACACATGATTTGGATCGTATTTTTTTATCTGGAAATTATAAAATTCTTAATGATGGACAGTCCAGAGTGATGTATGTGCATACCATCCACGTCCGAGGATTAATTTTCAATGCTGGCTCCCATGGTAAAAATGCAACACGGGGATATCTAGCAATCAGTGTTGTTGTACAAAATAAGTTGAATAAGACTGAACACGTTTGGTATGTATGGTAGTTCATAGTAGGTCCAGCAGTTAATTTCTAAAACAATGTACAATAAATACAAAACTGATAGTCAGTTTGCCCTTGACTCACTAGATAATCTCCTGGTCTTATAATAACAAACAGTTCTGGTCTTCCATATGAAACAATTTCATTTTGTAGAGCAATCATTTTAATTATGTATTTCATAAAATCTAATGTTCCCATTGTACCAATGATGGTCATAGAAGGTTCTAAAAATATAAATGTCAGATATTATACAGTAAAAGCTATCCTTGCAGACAGCTCCAATAAGCGGAGAGCTCCCACAATTGTACGTGGATTTTAGGGTGGTTCAAATTGGCTATTTTTATTTAGAAAGCAACGATCCCCCCAAGTCGTTTCCAAATCCAAAAAAACTGGTCACATATTTTTTTTTTCTTCAAATTTTGATTCTTAAAGGTGCCTGTCGCGGCCTCAAATTTACATAAGAAAATGCATGGGAAAAAGACAATTTTTGGTATTTTTCGAATAATTGTTCGGGGTTTGGGAAAACTTAAGACTAAAGTTATAGGACTTGTAGAGGACTTCCCAAGGAAGAATTTGACCTATCATACATATGGATTTGATGCCCCCAACCCACCCCCACAGTGCCCTGAAAACTACCCTTAAATGAAAAAATGTAGATTCTTGAGAAAATTGACCCTTCTAATTATTTCATTCTCTTCTTTTCTCATAGAAGTCATTATTATAAGTCTAGTGGGATGCCTATAAACATTTGTCAGTTAATTTCCATTTGTTTAAACAAATTTTTAGGTGTTTAAATAATTCATTTTTCTCGAAAATCCGTCTGAATTCTGTTTTCTGGGTTCGAAATGGCAGTTTATTATCTTAGAGTGACATTATTCATTAAAAGATTCCTCCTATTGTTTAAACAATAAATTATTATTCATTTTCAACTCTTCTAATTATGGTAGAAAACTTAATATTTTTAAAAGAAATGTAACTCCCTAATTTCCCGAAAAAAGGATTCTAAATAAATTCAATTTTTTTTAATAAATGATATTGAAAACGAATAATATTTTACTTAATAATGATTTGAACCAGGTCCCAGGTCCCTGGTTCAAATCAAGGTTGTGGCTGTAATTTTTAATTTATTTAAAAATTTCGATACCACCTGTATATCACCATTGTGCATTTGAATAATATTTTATTATTTAAACAATGGAAATTATCCCAAAATATAAATGATGTTACTTGACAATAACAGTTGACCAGACCGATCTAAAAAAAAAATGTTGGGAGAATTGCAAAAATTAAACAAATGGAATTTGTTTAAACAAATGTGGGTTTATTAGCTAATAACATAGGCAAGATACCTCGAACATGAAATTTATAAGTTAATTTCACAAAAAACCTGACTTCTACCATAATTAGAACAACAGTTGAAAATTAATGATCATTGATAGTTTAAACAATAGAAAGAATTTGTTTAATGAATAATGTCACTCTAAGATAATAAACTGCCATTTCGAACTCAGAAAACAGATGTCCGACGGAGTTTCGAGAAAAGCGAATTATTTAAACAAATGGAAATTACCTGACAAATGTTTATAAACATTCAACTAGACTTATAGTAATGATTTCTATGAGAAAAAGAGAATGAAGCGATTAGAAGGGTAAATTTTCTGAAGAATGTACATTTTTCATTTAAGCGTAGTTTTCAGGGCACTGTGGGGGTGGGTTGGGGGCGTTAAAGCCATATGTATAATAGCTCAAATTCTTCATTGGAAAGTCCTTTACTAGTCCTATAACTTTAATCTTAAGTTTTCCCAAACCCCGAAGAATTATTCGAAAAATACCAAAAAATGTCTTTTTCCCATGCATTTTCTTATGTAAATCTGATGCATCGATAGGCACCATTAAAAATCAAAATTTCGAAGAAAAAATAAATACGTGTCCACTTTTTTTGGATTTGGAAATGATTTGGGGGGATCGTTGCTTTCTATCATCACAAAAATTTTTGCAATGCATTTTTGAATATTATAAGGATGGAACGGATCGGGCATTGACCGGATAACCGGGTATCGGATATCCGGCCAAACCCCAAAACCGGATACCGAATTATCCGGCAAAAATTCGGTCGGATACCGGATATCCGGTCATTGAGTAACACTGCATCGACCAGATCTTTTTACCGAACTATCCTGCCAAGATCTGACCGGATATCCGGCCATTATATAAAACCGGATCGGCTGGATCTTTACTGTAAATTGTTTAAATTTTGGATATTAAGAGCGCTATTACAAAAATAATTTCAAAAAGTACTGTTTGGAACAATTTTGAAATACATAAAACAGAACATTGGGACTGAAGAGATCATGCAAATAGTCTGCAGACAGTTCTTATCTGATTTTAATATCTTCGTAGGTCTTCGTAAGTAGCATTTGACTGGGACTCATATAGAACCAAATCAGAATCCACATGTTAATTTGGAATGTCAGTGAAAAACAAAGATTTTTAAGGAATTAATTGTGTAATATTGTGTGATACTGGTGCAAATAGTGAAACAATGTTGTTTCACTGTTTGCAGGTGATATCGGTGATATCACCGATACACATGCAAGGTGAAATCCTTGGTGAAAAGATCAAAATCTGAACGTAACATTAGCGCAATGGCAGAAGGCGAGAAGGACAATCCCAAGGACAGCAAACATCGGCTCACATGTTGCAATCAATCAAGCAAAATAGTTTTGTGAGTTAACTATGGAGTCTGTTACCACTGAAGTTGTTGGAGTAGGAAGGGTTCCCTTTAAGACGGAGATGCGAGAATCGAGAACCAGAGGATTTGGCCTTCATATCTTATTCCTCCGATCACGGCACTTGGCTACAGCTCAATCTTTTGAAAAGATTAAACAAAGAAATGGAAGAAAGGAGTGAAATCTTGAAAGAATACCGGCAAACCAATTTTACTTAGAGTTGATGGTTCACCACGGCAACAAAAAGAATCAATTGGTAGCACTACCGAGCAGTCAACTGCGTCGAAAAATACAACAGAAATAAAATTAAGTGAGTAAAATAATAATCCAAAACCAAACCAACAAGATCTTCAGACTGCGGCAACAGATACTATTGTGACTGATGCATGGACCAATGGTTACAAAGAGAAAGAAGAAAACTAAAAAAATCTGGGTTGTGCATCAACTGCAGCTATGGAGAACATTTTTCAGGGCAGATATATGAAAGACAAAAAAAATCTGGTTGTGTTTAACTAGAGTGAGAGATGAAGTTAGGGACATGGATATATATCAATATATTGCCTCAAAACTAAATGAAAAAGAAGATATTGTAGTTAAAAAGTTTGAAAAATAGCAAGTTTGAAAAAAGGATAGCTCCTGCTTACAGGTTGGTGTTAGACCCCAGTTCGAAGAGCAACTTTACAAGAAAGATTTCTGGCCCAGTGCGGTGGGTTATGCATGGTATAACTTCAAATCTGATTTTTTAGCCATAAACCTACCACAAAAACAAACAGAACACACAAACCAAGCAAAAAACAAATAAATTTTTTCTTCATACACATACAATCCATAAGGAACAAAGTAAATAGAGAGATAGAACTTGTTGCAAATGAACATGATTTTGATATTATATGCCTATGCAAACATTGGCTCAACAACGATGAGGCAGCAAGTACAAAAGTTCGGAACTACAGTATCGCTACATATTACGGAACTATACCCTTACGCATGGTGGTGTAAGCAGTTTACAAAGTCTGAATACACATTTAAATAATTAGAAAACAGAAAATCTGTCAAGGGATTTGCACTTTGAGGTGTCTGCCCAGATCCTGGTTGAAGCTGACTTGACAATAATAACTGTGTATCGATCACCAGATGGAGAGTTTGAGCAATTCCTCATCAGCTTGGATGTACTACTCCAGAAGATAGACTCAAGTAAGCCCCTTATTAACAGGAGACTCCTTATTGATAGGAGACTTCAAAGTGCAGCTTTTGACGGAAAATCCAAGAAAGCAACCACTAAATGACTTGCTACTGACAGAAAGATAATTCGGCTTAAAAAATAAATTTATGTTGCTGGTTTGACTGGAGTCTGTTAGATGTGTGAAACTTTAATGCTTCTAAAAAATATTAGCGCTACAACTGAAGAAGCTAAACAACGTTTTGTAGATTATCGAACACAATACAGAAAAACCTTGAAAGACGCAAAAACTAAAGCTGACGAGAAATTTATTAAGGTTAAACAGGCAGCTACCGGTCCCCACAAGGCAAACCCAGTACCTTTTTTGAGACAGTTGACCTCACCTTCTCTCATGTCCTGAATAAATTTCCAACAGACTGCAGGATGATATGGGCTGGCGATTTCAATATAGATCTCAGTACCTCCAACCAAGAATCCAAAGAACTGATTTTGGTAATGAAAGGTAATGGAATGAGAAAAACAATTGATGACTAGACTCACAGAAGCCACCATAGCAAAAAACCTTTACCGACATATATGGAATGAACCCAAAAATTATCAAAGAGGTAAGGCATGAAATAGCTCACCCTCTAGCCCATGTCATTAACAACTGCCTGGCAACAGGACTTTCCCAGCTCAATTCAAAAGAGCACTGCTGCATCCCATATACAAAACGGGAGAAGTCACGGAATGTTCAAACTACCGGCCTATAGCAATCTTACCTACACTCTCAAAGGTGATGGAAATAGTAATGGTGATGCAAATAAATGACTTCTTTCAAACATTCCAATACTACAGCACAGAACAGTGTGGCTTTAGACCTAAAAAGAACACAACACACGCCATGCACTCAGTTTTTAACTGTGTATATGGAGCAATTGAGAACCGCCAAAAAGGTCAATCCCTCTTCTCTCTCTCGAGCATTTGACACTATATCGCATGAACTTGTGGTTGCTAAGATGGAGTTGTACAGCTTCAGGAGAGTAGCACAAAACTGATACAGTCGTATCTATCGCAGAGAAAGCAAATTGTGACAATTAACAACACTTGGAGTGAAAAATACTCTGTCACTGCGGGTGTCCCACAGGGATCCTTGTTGGGGCCAGTCCTGTTTGTGGTGTATGTCAACGATCTGCCTCACACACTAAACAAGCTGTACTGTAATGTATGCCGACGACACCACATTAACAGTGGTGGGAGAGGATACTCTAACGTTGGCGAATAAGGCAACAAAAGCTCTTGAAGATGCCGAATGGATTGAAAAAACCAACTATTTCTCAATAGGCAAAAAACACAGACCATTAACTATACGATGGACAGGTGGCAGAAGGCAGGAGAGAGAGCTAGGTTCCTGGGGCTGTGGATAGATGACAGACTCACGTGGAGATCACATGTAGAGAAACTGTGCCAGACCTTATCCAGAGCAGTGGGGGACTCGCATTCTTACGATACCAGAGGAAGAGGGTCACTGCGACCTCCTGCTATTAGACTTGCTACTGCAGAGTACCTGAGAAAGCCAATACAACTCTATAAGAAATGTCCAGGAGAATGGAAAACGAGTAAAGGTAGATTTTGAGAAGCTTTGAGAAGTAACCTGATTGCGACAGTCCCGTATTCAATCGATGCATTCGTGCCTGTTGTTCCGATGTGAGTGACAGGATTCATCATTCTGGCAAATTCATATCTGGCAAACAGGCCGGATATCCGTTCCATCCCTAGTATATTATAATACAAGTTTTATAAAATAAACATTAGTGCGTGAATTGTGGAACGAGTGTGCCAATACGTCTTATAAAACGAGTGTTATATACTATTTTTTCTACTTTGCGACACTAATTTTACATAAATTTCAAACATTGCGGTTGTCATCTTACAATCTAGAGTACTTTTACCGGCAACAGTTGGTAGTTGTGGTAAAACTGTCAAATACGATTGAGGCAAGCGAATAGCGATTGAGATGTGAGTATCATTTGATGGTTAGCTCAATATCACAAATCTTTGGAAAGTAAAAGTTACTAAAAGCTAGTTCTCTAGTGTTTTCATAACAACACCAAAAGCGGTTTTGTTAGAAGTTTTTTTTTAAATTGGCTGGGCTAACAATGTGATTACAAATAATAAGGTCCATAGAAAAGTAAATGCTTACCATCACTCCAACTACGTTTAGGAATTCCTCTCAGAAACTGTTCCACCCTATTAAGTTTATCCATTTTATCTAAATGTGAAAGTTTCCAAATGTGAAAAATATTCTTAACAAACAACTCTACCTGGCCAGGATATGTATCATTAAAACCCTAAAAACGTAAATCACAAATAAGCAATTCAATAAGCTACGAATAGCTAATACTTTCAATGTACGTCTAAAATCTGGGCACGTTTCATACAACCGCAAAAACGGTACACCGCCCTCCAATAATTCGCCCGTCAGATAACCCAAACCAGGGTTTGTCTCGCAAATCATCTGATTCTTGCGTTTCAAAATCTCCGGTAGGATACGGTCAGCAATCTTCTTAGCCAACTGCGAGTCGATTAAGTATAAAATATCCGATACGGCTCCTTTACGCTGCTCAAGATGTTTAGACGGAATATATTTCTTTGCTTCTTCCAGGTGCTCTGCACTTTGAAAATAGACCTCTAGTTTCTTGCGGTGGCTGTATTTATTGAATCTTTCCCATGGTACTGTTCCAACATTAGCGACCGTATGGCATAATTTGCAAAATTGTGATTTTATAATTCTCGCTCTTTGAAACATCATAACCACTGTTCTAAGGATAAAAACAAATCTGAAAAATAATAATATGGTTAGCGGCATAACCTAAAAGATTGTGGTCTACTCACTCTACTGCACTCTACTACTGAACAGAAACAAATGCGAAGTTTGCTTCAATCCAAATAGAACACAAATCTAAACTATACTGAATTATTTATCGCATTAATTTCCTCCATGCGTTAATTAAATTCATATGTGCTTTGTAGTTGTAATTGGACAATTAAGGTATACCGACAATGAAATACTTTTAAATATTTGCAGAACATTTACAGAGAAAATCCCTAGTGTGCTCCCCGTGATCCCTAGAACTGTGCATGAACTGGCATGAACTGTGCCCTAGAATCACGTCTAACTTCAAGTATATTATTTTGTTATAATTATTAATTTTTAATTTTAACGTCTAATCTTTTGTATAGTTATTAGGGTATTAAAAAGGTTAAGCTATTCTATTACAGGTTTATAATGTACTGTCGTTCACAAATAATTACTGCATTCAGCTGACATGATGTTTTTTTAGTAACCAGCATTGTGAAGAGATATGGCGAAGACAAGACGAAAATCTGCGGGAAATACAATCAACGGTAAAAAGGGTCGTATCAAAACAAAGGCTCCGAAGGGTGGAGGAGACACTCCAAAACAGGATCAAAGTATCAAGGTTACGATCAAACGGAAGCGTCAAACACGTGCTCAAAAGCTCAAAACTGACATGCAATTTGCCATTTCTCATCTCGATGAGGCCAAGGATACTTTTGTTGCTAATAGGACATTTTCCGTTTCAAAGTTTGACTCTGCGAAAAACATACAGGTGACATGTAGGAACGACGATACACCACAATCAACCTCAATCAATTCCCAGTCAGATAGTCAACCAGACCAAGATCTCGGAAATTTGTCTTTGGCCAGTTATGGAAAGAAACTACTCAAGAGAAAGTTAAGTTTTGCAAGAAAGATATTTCAAAATGAAGACCATACTGCACCTTCAAGCTCAAGCACGGTTGACAATTCTCTGATAATAATTGATGACGATTCTAGTAATGACACTAATGAAGTAGTGGGAACTTGTGACGAAATAGTTGATTTGACCACTCCGCAACCAACACCAGCAAAAAATATCACGTCAAATCAGCCGGTACGAGTGCAAAATCCGGTAATAGACTTGACTACGCAAACACCAGCAAAGAATAATTCACCAAATAAACAAGTGCAAGTCTTGAATGTGCAAAATCCATTTGTAGACTTGACAACCCCTCAACCAGGGCCGGCAAAAACCAATACGTCAAGTCAACAAGTGCAAGTCTGGACCCCACCAAATCCTTTGGAGCAAATTACATCTAACCCTCACCCTTTTATTCAACAACAATTATTTCCACCAATTCCACGTTTAACCCAACCCTTTACGCCTGTATTTCAACCTGCCATACCTGTAGCTTGGGAACTCTTTGGTAGCAATTTCCTGAATGCCGGCAGCGTTAGAACTATCGGCTTGAGGCCAATTTTCATCGACGGGAATAATATCGCTTTAGGGTAAAATCTCCTATTTACTCATATGGATGTTTTGTTGGGACTTATGTGTCTACTTTTAGTCATTCGAATGGAAAGTTCTTTTCTGTAAAGGGCCTGAAAATATGTATAGATTATTTTAAGATAAGGGGCCATGAAGTAACTGCTATCGTTCCGCAGATAAAGAAACGAAGGAATCAGAATTCTGATCCGAACCTGTTGATGAAATTGGAGAGTGAAGGTTCTGTCGTCTTTACACCATCGAGGGTGATAAATGGAAGGAATGTTATACCTTATGATGATAGGTGAGAATATGTTTGTCTACTTATTGCAAACACCATATAACTCCAAAAATTGTTTCCGCACATTAACAGAATATGCTACTCAATTGAAAATATTTGATAAATAACTTGATTTTGATGAAAACTTAATAGAATCAGAATAGAATAATAAAGTTTATTACTTACTGTACAGTAAAAGGTCATTACATGGTATTAAGCATAATTTAAGGAAACTATATCTCCTGAATGTCATGGTCATAGCCCGGACAGTGTAGGAGACAAACGCCCCCCACACGAAGCAACTGTTGCGACAGTGGCGTGCTGTTACTGCTCTCGATTAACATAATTGCATTTGGCATTTGTTTCGAAGAGCACACCGCAGCGAAGTGCTTGCTGTACAAGATCCTTAATATTCACGAATTAATAAAAAAAAATAAAAATAAGGCTTACATTATTGGTAATTTTCGAATTGATAATTACAGTTTACGGCAAGTAAAACAACCATTTCTAAATTTTCTTCTGTAAATGACGGCCTTCGAGATGTAAAAATACTGTTAAATTTTGAAAATGAACGTTCCACATCACAACTGGTCAGTAAAGCGTAATTAAAATATGGACGTAAAGTTTCATACTTATTCTTCAGTTCTTCATTTATATTTTTATTTGCTAATTGCTGTATAATATTAAAATCTGGATTCCTTTTATAGACTTCCCAAATTTTATTATTAAATGAAGCACAGAATTCTCCTGTAAGTTCCTCCGAAAGGAAAGAAATTATCAACCGACAACAAAACTGCTCATGTAAATTTGGTATTTCAATTTTTTTTTACCGTACAGTGCTTGCCGCATCATTCTTTAGGTGTAAAATTTAGGGATGTGTATCGAAATAAGAACTATCGATATCTCGATAACATCAGACTAAAACTATCAATGTTTTTAATCATCGATGATTTTTAACATTAAATAACAATGAACAAGTAGCATGGAAACAATGTTGCCGGCCAAAGGCAAAAAGCGATATTTATAAAGAAACGAAATATTTCTTTGCAATATTTGCCTTTTTTCTTATAACTTGATAAAAAATGTGTTTTACTTATAAATATTTTGATAGGTTAGGGTGAAATATGCACAAGTGTTTCATTTTTTTATTGAAACTGAAATATGTATGTATGTAGATACAGCCTTCTGTTGTCCGATGACAAAAAGGTAACATGAATTAACTATTTTATTTTGATTAAAAAAGAAATCTATCAAGGCTATATCTTTAAATTAAAGATACATGAAAGAAAATAAACAAATACACAAAGTAAACAAAATTACTCCCAATATTGGTTATCAACATCGTTCAAGAAAATAAGTTTTGAAGCTATTTCTCCTGTTAGGCGATTTCTGAACTGATATTGATATAGCGAGAACATATTTAAATACTATTTTAGAAACGATGGGGTATGTGGCCAACATTTCTTTTCAAAACAATATAGGTTTTCTACTCTCTACAGAAACATTTAAATAAAAACCTAGCTCCTCCAAAATTTCAGGATTATTTTCAGTGACATTATTTTTTTTCGCGACTTGTCTATCAAATTGTTTGTGGTCTTTAAAAAAGGTTGGAGAGCCGTCATCTGTAAAGAAAAACAGTATGTTCAAGTTCAATTGTGTTATAGTTCAAGCATGCTATTTTGCCATGAAGATTTGCAAAAACATTGTTAGTGAAACATCGGTGTGGAAACATCGATACGTAAAAACATTGACAAAAATTATCGAACTAAAACATCGATAATTGAGAAAATATATCGATGTTTTAGAAACATTGATACATCGATACCCATCCCTAGTAAAATGCAGCTTTTAATTCTTTCAAAATGGTTTGTATAAAATATACAACTAAATTTTCACACAAACCTCTATATATTGAAACTCGTAGAGAAGCTTTTAAAAATATTTTCTCTCTTCTGAAAAACGGTCTCTGACGAACTCAGGTAGTCAATGGAGACCGTGAACAATACATGCTATATGCAGCATATTTGGATACATTGTCTCTAACAATTTACCTGCTTTGAAAATATATGCTGCTGCATCTGTTATAAACAAGAAGACTTTGCCAGGATTTTCTTTTACGATAGGTCTTATGCTATCGCAGACAACTCCTACTATTGTCTGTGTGTTTTCTGTATGAAATATTTTTGTCGCTATTAAATAGGATTGGGACAGTGGAACAAACATCACTAAATATTTTGAAAAAGCAGACAGCCCATCGTAACCACGTATCCATTCCTCTTATACTTGCAGCCGCAAGTCCATTGTAAAAATGAAATTAAAAATTAAACGCCGCCTAGCCTAATAAGAACTGAAAATTACTTCAAAAATAAAAATACAATTCAAACAAAAGATGCCTACGGACTAAAGTCAATTCAAACTAAAGAGGAATACGGAAATTAAACTTAAACGTGGAAATGAAAGAAACTGAGATATAATATGCATAAGGAATAAATCGGCAACACCAGCTATGTATCTCGTCCTAACGAATACTAAAAATCTCATGTAGGCGTGTATAATGAGGTGACTGTGAAGTAAAGTTCTAAAAGACCATCTATGCTTTTTTCCAGCTGTCCGAGCATTTGTTATAAAGACTGGCTCCTCTGCGCAAGAACATAGTGCAGAGCCATGTAAGCGATATTGTCCTCTGTCTCTCAGCTCTAGTCTTCTCCTGTTATGTATCTCTAACAGTACCCTATAAATGTACACACGTGGTGCCGTCATTATTTGTAGTTCTTTGAATATTGGTTTACACGAATCTCAAGAACCAGCTCCCACAATACTCCTAACCGCTGTCTTCTGACTGTACCATTAGTACAGTCTTTAAGTATGTAGAATGTTGCCAAACTGACATACTGACTTACATTCTACTTTCGAAAATTGCATAGTACGACAGCATTTCACTCGACATACTTATAGTATCTTCCAGATCAAACCTACGAATGCGGGGATCAATGCACAAACTCAGGAATCTTGCTGGTTCATCCGCCAGCACCGGGTCTGTTGGTTTTATTTTCATTGAGAGACAGATCATTTTCGTGGAACCACCTTTTGGCTTCTTCAAAGGTTCTTCTACTGATCAGTCCAGGTTTTCTCTGTTCTTGTGGGCCACTATGATTGTGGTATCATCTGCGTATGGCACTGTGTGGGCATTCAAGTATGCTGGTAGATCCTTAGCATAGATAATGAAGAATAGTGGTCCCAGGATTGATTCCTGTGGTATGCCTGTCCTTACCGTTCAGGGTCCACTTGTTCTGTTTTCTGTTGGTATCGGGAGAACGGAGATAGGTCCGTAGTTACCACTTTGTAGGTCTTTTTTGTGTGAAAGGATGTATCTACTTATCAATTTTTAAGCAGTCAGGAAAGACACCGTGATGCAGATAAATGTTTATTATGTTGTACAACTGTGGAGATACAATGTGAGCGCTCTTTTTAATAATTCTTGAGTTCATTTGGTATATATCAGTTGAAAGTTTATGTTATGTCCTTAACTATTTTTCAGATTTTGTCAGCTATTACTTCCTCAAACTCATTTATTTCAGAACCCTCGGTATTGTGTATTATAGTTGCTGTATTAGGTATTGTTTTATTACCATGCAGGGAATTATTTGTTGGATTTGTAAAGAAATAATTGAATTCTTCAGCTGTAGGAATTTACTTGTGACATTGTTTTTTGTTGTTACCAGTTTCTTTATTCAGTATGTCCCAGATCATCTTGGCTTTATTGGTTTTATTTTTTTTTTCATTTATTGTCTTTCATCAGCTTTTTTGTTATATTTCTTTTATATTCCTGCATTTTATAAGTGTTTATGTATGATGCTTACAAACAGCAGTGACAAGAACATTTCCATGTAGCGGTCCAAGTAGATCCTACGATTGTCAGTTTCACTTTTAGTTTTACAAGGACCTGTGATTGTTGAGGAAGGTGGTCACTGAATACATATTTAAACGTTGTAGCATCACTATAATTCTTGTCATTCATAAATATATTATCTATGCATGTCTCATGGTCAATATTTTCCAATTCATGTATAATCCGTAGCTGTGCATAGTTTGTAGGAATTCTCTGTGGTGGGTTGATTCCTTTCTAAAAACATTGTGGAAGCTTACTATAGAGGGAGGACTAAAATAATTGTTCAAGTTTCAGACATCTAGTAAGGAAACTAACAAACTAAACAGTTCTAGGTTTAAAATGTTCTGTTACAAAACCTCATATATTCTCATCATTTAGATCTTTTATTCATCGCAATATCTGTTCTTTGTCAAAATCACAGATTCTAGTCTTTGTAATTTTAAATTCCAATGTTAAATGTCAATTGAGCAAAAATTGAACAAAAAAAAATAAATATAGTAACAAATTGAAAAATCGATCGTAAATTGTCCCCTAGTTTTATTTGCGGATACACAGTTCAGCTGTCAGCAGCTAGTAAACAAAAAACAACGCAAATGGCGTTTTTGGTTCTACCAATTCTGCACTAAGCACCCTCCTCTGATTTAAGTCTAGGTTACTAGTGACATCAAGGTGCCCTAAACTGAGCAAGGTCTGGTCAATCCAACGAACACAGCTAATAAAACAATTTAAAGCGTAGACAGATGAAAAAGCAATACAATAAAATGGCACATGTCTATCTACCAGAATTTAGCCGGAATATCCAATAGCTGGAGTATCGTCTAGGTTAATTCAACATCGTCCAGGACATTTCAACTTCTTTCAGTGGCGACAGGAATTCTAGAGAGACAACGAGCAAAAAAACAATTTTCATTAACAAATGGATAAGTTACATTGAGAACATGTCACCTCCACTGCAGATTTGAAGTGTGTCAGAAAGGCTTACTTCCAGATGAACTAGGGTTTAGCTAAAAACTATTCCTTTACCGACTTTCTGATAAAAATAGAGATGATAGAATTTAGCTTGCAATAGTGGCGGCATGAATTGAATTGAGAAGATCAGTATGAATTGAAACAAAACTTGTTTCTTTGCTGGCCGTTATCAGTTCAGTTCAATCTGATTCGCAATCATTTGGCTAAAGTGCCGTTTGATTGCTAATTTGATGTCTGCGCAAACTGATTCCGTCAACAGGAAGCAAGTATTTCAAATTTACGATCAAAAAGATCCAAATCAGATTGAATCGAACACAGCTAGAATTAGAAAATAAAACACCACCACTAGTTTGCAATATGACAGCTCGAATGGACATTTTAGGTGGACAAAAAGTTGTAGAGCATGCCGCACAAAATCAATGCTGCAAAATCAATCTCCCAACTCATACTATTCTTGCGGGCATCTGGAATTCTTTCTTCGTTCGTTCTTTCCCGTTGGAGGAATTTAGTTGTTTGGAGCCTTGCATGTTGGAGTTGTGGTAATCACTTTGTCCTGATTTGTTTCTGGAATTCCCTTGTGTATAATAGTTGTTTTTCTTTTCTTTGTGTGTCTATTTACTGTATTTTTGAGTACCTATATATACACTGTGTCCCACATTTTCTCGCAAAACTTTTTTGTAGATAGTAAATATTTACTGAGTAAAAAAAATCATGTAGACAATTGATTTTCTCATTACCTATAACATTTACTCATTACCTATATAACAATTACTTTCAAGAAAATAGTTTTGTGGGGAAAAAAGTGCTTACACAATTGCCATTGTGTAATGTCTATCAACCGCAAGCAATTAGCAAATGCGTAGTTTTGTTTGTCTTATTTTAAGTTTTAATTCCTTCTGTCTGAGCTATGAGTAAGATTTTAAATAAGTCAAAACGTCAGCAAGGATGAAGTAGTTTTATTAAATTTGACTGCTCCCAACGCCATTAAACTAATTCAAGACAATTGATCTTTGGAGCGAAAAAGAAAAGATCACTATATATCTTATATGTTATAGCTGTTACTTTTTCTAAAGTTTCAAATGTTGGAATGACATTGAATTGTTTTCCTAAGAAATATTGTTTTGTTTCAGGTTTATCGTTCAATTAGCGGCAGTTCATTTTGGAGTGATAGTATCTTGTGATAATTACAGAGATCTATTAGCTGAAAACCCAAATCTACGTGATACGATTGAAAATAGAGTATTGAATCCGACATTTGTTAAAGACATGCTCATATTTCCATCAGATCCATTAGGACGCTGGGGTCCTAAACTGGACGAGTTTCTACGGTTTCCCTAACCAAATCATGTAGCTATAATGTATTATAAGTATATATATATAAATTTTCGTTATTAAATACGCATTAATTGTTAATCTTACGAGAATAAAGTTATCATTTTTTCAAAATCTCCCGCCTTTTCTTGCAGGCTTGCCAACAGTAACGCTGTTGGCAGGCCGCGTATCGCAGTGCATTGTTGGAAACTCGTACAAAATGGTTGTCCGCAGTGCAGAAGTATGATCGGGAAATTCTGAATCGTTCCGTTCGGACGCTTTTAATTTCGGAATAACGCGCACGAGACAGTCCAGTAATCGGTGTACGGCCGTTCAGTGACTAGCGAACCACGTGTACACGGCAACTGCACAGTTATGAGTCGCAATGTTAGTTTAGTGGGTATCTAGCGTAGTCCTCAGGATGATAAGGGAATACCGATGTTTACCATAAAATGTGTGGATAGTATTGTGTTATTTCGGGCACGTTTTCAACTAGGATACGCAGATAGATGTAAGTATCCTGGCAACCGTCCCTCGCAGCACTCCCTGGAAACGTCATCAAGTATGCCTTGCTTTAGTTACCACACACCACTTATCCGTTGAAACTACATTTCGAAATATTTAAATTCCCGTAAAAATTGCGCAAACTACCCGTACCTTCAGACGTTTTCCAATTAGACTAATTAATACCTAACTCTTTTTGTACTATTATGTTGGCAAGCGGCGCTTCCGCGCTCCTTATCTTGCCGGTAAATTATCAACGATCTTAACAGCTGTTCTGCTTTAATGGCAATGTTTTTATAATTTACATAGTGTTTATAACATATGACCTATTTCGAACCGATTACAAAACTTTATCTGCAACTCTCATTTGTATACTGCGGACGCAGAATTATTGAAAATCACACTCACAATCAGTAATATGTACAACTAATTCGTCTTATATATTCATAATTGAGAATTTGGCGATAACTACAGCAACAATTGGTGCTTTGTATTTTTGTGAATATATTCGTATAGAAACAATCCGGGCGAGGCTTTTATTTTATTTCGTTGTTTCGCAGTTTTGGAACACCTGCCCAGGTGCGATGATTGGTTTCATTGAACCCAACTTTCTGCTTCCAAAACAGTAGCGATATTACGAATCACAAATTTTAATATTTTTTATTGGATAAAAGGGTAGATTTGATGGTCTGATTAGGACTATAAATTCTGCTTTCCACTAAAAATTAAGGAATATACCTATATTGAAAAAACAACGATTTGCCGAGATAATACAAAACGTTGCTCACTGATGTACACATATACAGGGTGTTAAAACTCAACGTCATGCCGTGGAGGGCTGCTAGGCCAACTCATGACTTACTAGAATATCGAAATATGACCTATTAGTAAAAAGTCGTTAGTTTTTGAGATAGACAATTTTGCGACTCAAAATTGTCACCTTCGATCAGTTTTTCGAGTGCAACAGCTACAAAATTCCATATTCTAAGATTCTAATTTTTGGTGTGTAACCCCAGACAGCGGTGCTATTGACCACAATGGGCTGCAATAACTGGCTTACCTAATTGGAAGTAAGCTAATCCTCCCGTTTGGTGTACCTACCTAATGTTTACGATAGGATAAAAAGTGACTTATTTACCGTGTACTCTATACTCGCTCACTAGAACATAAAAAGTAAAAACCTTCAAAGTTCAGAATTGTTTGAGACCGTTAATTAACGGAATTTTGGGTTGCAAGATGACTGGATGTTAAGAGATATTGTAGTTCGTAAAGGAATAGTGCAGATATGAGTTTTTAAAAGTAGGCGAATTTAAGCATATACGACTTCCTTCTTAGTTTGTTAGGTAGGTAATAATTATGATTTGATTTTCTGCAATTACTACTGTAAACTCAGTTCGTTGTTGGCTTTCCAAATACGTATAATTTATTAAAATCGGTTGAAAAAAATTATGGATAATTTTTACTTTATTATACGCAGTATGTAAAGTATTGTAATCGTGCCAAAAAAATTTTTTGAGATTTTAGCGGAAACATGCCTTTTTGGGTCCCCTGAACATTTTTGACCAAGGTTCAAAAAATGTCTGTGTGTGTGTGTACCTGTTTTTTTTGTGGCGACGATTCCGAGAAACTACTAAAGGTATCGGAACGAAACTTCATATTTAGAAGTTTCATCACCAAACTTAGAGCTTAAAAGCTTTCTGTTGAAGAGGGTCCAAAGGAACTGGAGGTTTAGTCTTAGCATTTTTGAAAGATTTTGCAAAAAAACGCCATTTCTGGAATTTCGTCGAAATAGTTAAATAATAAATTAAAGATGAGGAAATTCTGAATAATTTATCACAATGACATTTTTTAGTAAAATCAATAGTTTAGCTGCATGAGCAAATTCTATTTCTACGAGGTCGGTCGTACTGCATGAAAACTAGTAGCCAGGATTTGTCAGATTTTTTGATTCTAATGACAGTAGGTCTTGGTGTCAAACGCTAATGTTTTGACAATAACTTCTGTCAATATAAGAAGAACGCAGGTTCGCATATTACATTACACTTTTTACACCCAATAACACGTAAGTGTCATTTGGACGGTGTACCCGGTGTCAACGGAGTACAATATCCGAACGCAGCTTTAATCGACATATCTGTCTAGTTGTAGTAGTTTTATTTTAATGAAGGCATGGCCGATCTCGATCAAATAGAGCTAAACTATAAATTTTATATATAGTATGATAAAGTCATGTGCCTGGCCACATCAGATTTTTATTTATTACTTTGTGTTCAAATTAATCCCCACCAGTAAAAGTAATAAACTAATTGAAAAACTTATTAGAGATTATAACTAAACACCACAAAGGATTTCTAAGTTTTTGTTTTGTTTTTGGAACAATCTGTGTTGTTATCTGACAAAACAATTTACCGATTTTTGCATGTTTCAAAACAAGAAAAAATGAAGAAAAGTACCAATTAATAGATCGAGAAAAACCTTTCTTTAATTTCACAATTCCACAAAAAAATAATTAATATTTGTTTTAATATTTAATCAATACTTTATTGTTATTTTTTTTCATTTTCGTCAGTAATGAATTGTTCTGCCTAAAGAGTGAATATAGGACGTTGATTTTATACTCTCCATATTTACTGTCGCAGGGTAGGTATATTGACTTTTTCACAACATTTGTAACACCCTTAAGGAAGCGTGGCAGGTATAGACTTGCATATATATTTTTATCAACATTGAAAACTGAATCGATTTGGCTATGTCCGTCTGTCTTTGTATAGTCGAAATCACGAGTGCTGCAAATTACTCATCGCTTATAAGTGTATGAACCAAGATTTTTGCGTATCGCTCAGCTTGATTGTTGTGCATAGGCAACCGAACATAGATCACTGTAAATACGTTGCCTACCGAGGCGGATATTATAGAAATTAAATTAATATTGCTATTATCTTTACTAATTAAATAACCATAACCATAGATTTTTTATTAAGCGGCTTACCTTTCAACGAAAACATTTTTGCTAACATGCGGTCACGTTCAATATTTACGTTCAGTATTAGAGGTTAGAAACGTTAGAAATGTCATTCTAAGAAAAGACGTACTTTTTCGCTGGGCGCATTTAATTTGTACAGCAGATGTATCATAATCATTCTATTGCGTTCTAACACACGGCAATGTATAGGAATGAAATGTAGCCTATGAGGAAAATAACAGCAGAAATCGATGAGTAATTTGCAGCACTGGTGAATTCGACTATACACGATAACTGCCTTAATTTTGAAGTAATTGATTTGAAATTTTGTATACAAGCTTATCTCTTAAAAAGTAACGACAAGTTCGCGAATGGGTAAACTCGGTTCACTCCATTTATTTATTTAAAAAAATCTGATGTGGCCAGGCACATGACTTTATCATACTATATATAAAATTAATAGTTTAGCTGCATGAGATTCTATTTGATCGAAATCGTCCATGTCTACATTAAAATAAAACTAGTAGAACTAGACTAGTCTATTAAAGCTGCGTTTGGATATTGTACTCCGTTGACATCGAGTACACCGTCAAAATGATACTTACGTGTTATTGGGTGTAAAAAGTGTAACGGTGTGCAATATACGAACGCAGCTTATACTGTGGCAAAACATTAGCGTTTGACATTAACTACTGCCATTAGAATCAAAATTTCTGACATATCATGGCTACCAGCTTTAATGCAGTACGACCAATCTCGATGAAATAGAATTTGCTCATGCAGCTAAACTATTGACTGTACCAAAAAATGTCATAGTCATAAATTATTCGGAATTTCCTCTTCTTTAATTTATTATTTAACTATTTCGACAAATTTCCAGAACTGGCCACTTATTTGCAAAATTTCCGTCCAAATGACACGTGTTATTGGGTGTAAAAAGTGTGAAGGTGCGTTCCGATTGATGGTAATGGTAGAAAATGGCGGTGGTAGCAGACGAAATTATAGTATTTCTCACGTGTCGTGATGGTGACACATATTAGTTTGCATGTACATAAACTTGAGTCACTAGCAATTTCTTAGAAATACTATAATGGCGTCTACTACCACTGCCATTAGCACTAATGAAAGCGCACCTTAACGGTGTACAATATCCTAACGCAGGTTGTATTGACAGTAGTATTGTCAAAGCATTAGCGTTTGACACTACCTACTGTAATTAGAATCATATGTGACATATAATCCGACATATCCTGGCTACTAGTTTTAATACAGTGCGACCGATCTCGATGAAATAGAATATATTTACAAAATCTTTCAAAAATGCCAAGACTAAGCCTCCAGGTCCTTTGGACCCTTTTCAACAGAAAGCTTTTCAGCTCTAAGTTTGGTCATGATACTTCTAAATATGAAGTTTCGTCTCGATACCTTTAGTAGTTTCTCCGGAATCGTCGCCACAAAAAATTGGTACACACACACACACCCACATCCACACACACACACAGAAATTTTTTTGTACCTTGGTCAAAAATGTTCAGGGGGGCCAAAAAGACATATTTCCGCTAAAATCTCAAAAGAAATTTTTGGCACGATTACAATACTTTACATACTACGTATGATAAAGTAAAAAAAAAACTACAGTGGGGGTATTTTAACTTTGGCCCGGCTGAAAATAATTTTCGTAGCAGTTTATTTAAAATTAAATTTATCCTATGTGCAAAATAACCGCATACCGGGTGTCCCACACCATAGGTACGCCGGTTTATTTTTTTTTATTTATGGGCCTTGCCGAATGAAATTTTGAGAAGAGCTAATAGACAAAAAATCCCGTATGGATACTCGTGACGTTAGTATGACTTCAGGCTTTTCCGGAAATGGAGTCATCATTGAAATTTTAAATGGCATCTTATATTATTTCAATCAGAAACATAAATTCTGAACTGTTTGTGGGGGGGGGGGGGGGGGGGGGTGCGTGTGTGTGATGTGCGACCCGTTTTTTTTTGTGGCGACGATTCCAGAGAAACTACCAAAGGTATCGGGACGAAAGTCCATATTTAGAAGTTGGATAAATAAACTTAGAGCTGAAAGAAGTTTTGCTCATAACGGCCGAAAGGAACTGGAGGTTCACTCTTAGCATTTTTCAACGAATTTGCAAATGAGCCGCCATTTCTGTAATTTCGTCAAAGTAGTTAAATAATAAATTAAAGTAAAGGAAATTTTGTATTATTTATGTCTATGACATTTTATGGTAAAATTAACAGTTTAGCTGCATGAGCAAACTTAACTTTAAAAGTATGCATAGCAGCTGACCGTTCGTCGGTCAGCGCTCTCTGCATTATGTATATTGTATATACAATAAATAGTTTAGTGAACAGTTTTTATTCGAACCAGCGCTAACCAGACTACACACATCAAACATTTTATTTGATCGAGATCGCTCGTACCTGCATTATAACTAGTTTGCCAGGATTTAAAAGATATTTTGATTCTATTGACAGTATTGTCAGAGCATCAGCGTTTGACACTGTTGTATAGTATGATAAAATCGTGTGCCTGGCCACACCAGATTTTTTGTTTATTAATCTAGGTGGCTATGAATTCGTGAAAATAGTCGAATATTGTCAAATAAACTCTAAATAAATCGATTTTGTCCGATTATGCATCACCTAGCGTAATTTAAATGTTATTTTACCAATAGGTAATTTTTTTTCACGTACTTCATGGGTACACCCTGATTATTTGATAGGAAACATTTTTCCGATTACAATGACATCAATTACATACTTGATGTTTTGCTCAACATCGTAGCGTGGAAATGTCGTAAAGAAGGAAAACAGAAGCAGGAAAATAGAAAAAAATATTAGGTTAATGATTAAAGTCAACAATGGATGAATGCTAACACCCTAGAAACTCCCCTAGAAAACTAGTAAGTAAATTATCATCAGCCTTGCTGAAGTTAAAATACCCCCCACCGTAAAATACTGAAAAAAATGAAACAAAAAAGTGAACCGATTTTGTCCATTCACGAACTTGTCCTTACTTTTTAAGGGATAAACTTGTATACCAAATTTCAGATCAATTACTTCAAAATTACGGCAGTTATCGTTACACACACGGACAGACAGGCGGACATTGTGGCAAACTCAATATACCCTCACCAGAGTAAATGTGGGGGGTATAAAAAAACATTGGGTTGATAATAAAAATCAGCGTAGTGAACTATGGATGAATACATACTAACATTCGAATATGACAATTCTCTGTATGACGCGGCACCGTCTTGCAAAATAGTGTTGTATTTAGGAAAGGCATTTTTAAAATTGCAATTGAAACAGAAAAAAAGTAAACCGATTTTACCCATTCACGAACTTGTCCTTACTTTTTAAGAGATAAACTTGTATACCAAATTTCAGATCAATTACTTCAAAATTACGGCAGTTATCGTGTACACACACGGACAGACAGACGGACATTGTGACAAACTCAATATACCCTCACCACAGTAAATGTGGCGGGTATAAAAAACATTTGGTTGATAATCAAAATCAGCGTACTGAACTATGGAAGAATACATACCTACTAACATTCGAATTTGACAATTCTCTGTATTGCGCGGCACCGTCTTGCAAAATAGTGTTGTATTTAGAAAGGCATTTTTAAAATCGCAATTGAAACACTTTAATCGCGATGTAAACAATAAATTAAATAAGAATAAAGTTTATTTTTTCTTCAATAAACAATAACAAACAATTAATGACGAACAAAATACTTGGTAATAACTTCAAGAACTGTCAAATTCGGCTGGTTTAAACAACATTTTCCGTCCATCGTTTATTTATGAGTCAGTTTAATTAATAGGAAATCGTTAATTAAACAGCTCTATAAATGCACGATTTCTTTTAATGCATGATTTGTTATAGCCAATCATACGACGTCATTATAGCCAGTCGAACATATGTGAAATGAAACCTTCCAATCAAAACATACCGCCCTCTAGAACTGTAAGTGTGAAATTACATAAATTGCCATATAACTTAAAAAGACATCGGCGAAGAAAAATCTATGTAGACGACGCCAGAAGAATACGATCGACAAAAAAAATCTATGACCAACTCGGATATTAAACGGTGATTAATGATCTCGACAATTAACGCATTCTCTTAACGCTCGTGCGTTAAACAGTCTCGATCATTAATCGCTCTTTTTAATATACTTGTTGGTTAAATAACTATTCCACGCTACTATTTTCAGCAAAATATCAATTACTTGGTGTCATTGTAATCGGAAAAATGTTATCTATCGAATAATTAGGATGTACCCATATAATACACCGGAAAAAGGTGACACACTGGCCAAAAAAACAATTATATCACGCTAGAGGGCGCCAGTAATACAATTTCGACCAACAAAGACAATTTTCACCAATTCATATCCACCTAGAACTAGAATAATAAACAACAAAGTTATTTTTTCGTTGCTAAAAATTGTCAATCGATGTTTTTGTGTTCAGAATGTCATCCTGATCACACAAATACGAATACACAAATAATATAGGGTTCCATTTAAAATTTTTATGATGGCGTCATTTACGGAAAAACCGGAAGTCATACTAACGAATCCAAGAAAAATCGCATTTTTTATAAAAATCCATAAAAATGGGATCTAATATAATTTCTAATATCTAATATAATTCTAATAGACAATTTGAAAATATACGTAGTGATTGATTTTTGCCTTTGCAATTTTGACAAAAAAAAAAACTTGCAGCTTAGACCAGAAGAAAAACTAAATGATACTGGAGGTCTAAGTTTGAGACATCTGTGGAGCAATTAAGGTTGGTCAAGTTCTCAAGTACGTACTATGTTACAAAGCCATATCTATTACCAAAACTTGTATTGTGCCTAATATCTGAAAGTTAGTGAACGATGCACAATTAAAGAAAAAAAATGGAACTTTTTTTTAGTACAAACTAAGTATATGCGCAATATACAGTGCTTCCCAAAAGTAACGAATAAATTCTATAAAACCTTAAATAAAAATATTTCAGAAAAATGCTCTGACACGTCGATTTTTATTTTTAAATTACTATCCTGACATATAGGTTTCTGTCCCCCACCCCTTCACCCCTAAGGGGTGGTAACCCCAACTATAAAAATTCAAATAGCAAAGTACCCCTTGCGATACCTCAATCGATAGATTCTTTTATTCTGAATACAACGAAAAAAAAAATTATCAAAATCGGTTGATAAATAACGGCGATATTTACCAAAATTTATTTATACAAGAAATTGAGGGAATAATAAAATTTAATTAATTAATCCTTAATTCATTGTTAATTCATTGCATTCATTGTGAGCTGCCCGTTAACGGCGAGACAATGCCCTACAACATTGTCTAACATTTCTGGAGTGATTAAGTGAATTTCTGCACGAATTCTTTCCTTTTAACTCCTGAATATTTGCAGGTCTATTAAAATAAACTCTACTTTTTAAATAGCCCTATGAAAATAATCTAGAAGGGTTAAATCTGGCGATCTTGCTGGCCATTCAATATGTCCTCGTCTACCAATCCACCGATTAGGAAATACTTGATCCAGGTATTCTCGAACTGGTCGCGCATAATGTGGAGGCATAATGTCTTGCTGTAACCAAATTCTGTCATTGTGTCTATCAGGATGTTCTGCGTTGGGAACAATACCGCTAAGATAGGTAGTAGCTCATTTCGGAGAAAGTTCAGGTAACGTTCACCATTCAGTGTTCCGTCGAAAAAATATGGTCCAATAATTCTAGAACCCGCCACACCAGCCCACACATTAAGGTTTTGAGGATATTGTGTGTTCGCTTCCATCATCCAATGCGGATCTTGACGGGCCCAGTAACGGCAAATTTGTTTATTGACGGTGCCATTCAGACAAAATGTTGCCTCATCAGAAAAAGCTATGTTTCTAATTAAGCAAGGATTTGCATTAGAGAGTTCCATCATTGTCTCATAAAACTGCACTCGTCGATCAGTCATCATCGGACAATTCTTGTACCAAGTGCACTTTATACGGGTGAAATTTGTGTTTTCGAAATAATCTAGACACTGTACTTTTTGACGCACTAACTTGCGAAGCGACCTCCGCAAGGGTTGAATGTGGATTTTCTTGCACCATTAAAATAGCATCCAATTGTCGGTTTTCATTTAAGGCCAATGGACGTCCTGCCTTAGGCTTATCCCGTACATGACCGACATCGCGAAATTTGGTTTCGATTCCACTTACTGTAGATTGCGATGTTGGCGGACGGTCCGCGTGCGTTTCATTGAACAAAACACGAACTTCTTCATTCGCCCGGCTTCTATCTCCAAACCCAATCATCATTAACTAACTTCAATTCTTTCGGTTTCAGTAAGTCTCATTTTGCTACTATTTCTTCAATCACGAAAAACTGAATTGTGTTTGACATAAGTAAAAACAAGTTGCGATTGTTTGAACGATGTTGCTATGGCCGCTTCAACAGCGCTTACTCGAATATTGACGCTCTTCTTTGAATACATTTTGGTAAATATCGCCGTTGTTTATCAACCGATTTTTTATTTTTTTCGTGATATGTATTCAGAATAAAAAAATCTCTCAATTGATAGATTTTTATCGATATTGTATTTTTAAAGTTGGTGTTACCACCCCTTAAGGGCGGAGGGCTGGGGGGCTGAAAAGTGTATGTCAGGATAGTCATTTAAAAATAAAAATCGACGTGTCAGAGCATTTTTGTCAAATATTTTTATTCAAGGTTTTATGGAATTTGTCAGTTACTTTTGGGAAGCACTGTATACAATAAAACGTGTATTTTAGACGCAAAATCATGGCAAAATCATTGAACGTCGTAAATAATACCAATAGATTCAGAGAAATGTCCTGAACATCATATGAAAATGTTTACTGCATCTTGGATGATATTATTATTGAAATTAATTAAAAACTATCAGTGATTATAAAATTCGTCATAAATGTTTACATCAATATCTCCGAAAGTGTTAAAGCGTAGCAGTACAAATTATACACAATATTAAAGACGAAAGATGTGGGTGCGTGATAAACAAAGAATTACTTAACAAAAAAAAAAGAAAGATGTAGGTGTGGGAGAAGGTTACAAAACGCATTTTCAGAACCGAGATATGTCAATATCTATTCTGTCAAGTCATATGTATGTCATGTCATCACTCATCAGCAAACTTCTGTGTTTTTTGACAGAAAATATATTGACATAATACTTCGGTTCCGAAACCCAGTTTTTACCTTTTCTCTAAACCTACATCTTTCAATATTTTTAAGTAATTCGTAATTTGTTAATCATGTACCCACATAGTCACAAGTATAACCTATCGCTACATGTAAACAACTGCCAAATACATCAATTTTGACTGCAAACCGCTTGTAATATAAAAATGCGTAACGAAAACCATCGTAACTCTGACATTTAAAACGATCGTCAAATTATAACAAGCGGTTACATAGCAAACGGTTATAAGATTTTTTATGAATACGATAATCATTATAAATGATTGTAGTCGAAGTAGGCCATCGTCTCAAATGTAACGATTTCTGGTTGCCGCTCTATTTGAACGGAATACCACTGTTCTCCACGCAAAAGATAAATTTGTCTCATAATTAATGATGTAAAATGGTAAGGTTACCGCGGTAATATTACCGGTAATTTTGGTAGTATTACGTAAAGTTACCGAAGACAGATGTTTGTGATGGTAATATTACCGCGGTAATACAACCCGTAATAGTGATATTACCGATATTTTAATTTATTGCCGTTAACCATACAATAATGTATTTTAAAATTAAATTTTATTTTTCTTACTATCATATTATTAAAATAGTTACAAAATTTTATATTTTTATCTATCATACGCCACGCCATTAGCTTTGAATGGATATGACCTGTGGGTAAAATTACCGGTAATATTGCAAGCTATTAAATTACGGGTAATTTATCGTCACGGTAATATTACCGGGAATATTACCATTTTTTAAATTACCGGCAATTTTACATCACTGCGCATAACCTATTTCATGTTTGACAGTTGTTTGAGTATAACGGAAAAAGTTTTCTAACATGGGCATGGCCTGCTTCAACTACAATCATTTATAATGACGCTGTAGTTGTTAATTAATTTAAATAATAATACCATCAAAGAGTCAGTAAACATTGTTGTTCAAGACATTTTTCTGAATCTATTGGTATTATTTTCATAGGCGGGCGAATTATGTGTCTCCCCAAATCTAAAATGACTAGACTGTTCTAAGAATTTGATACAATATTTGACCAATACAAAAAATATATCATGAAGGGAGAAATATTCTTTGTATTGGTCAAACATTTTATCAAATTCTTGTACGCACACTTAGGGCTGGTATTTTCACCTACCTACAAAGTCCTCAATAGTTATGTGACACATAGGTATGTCAGATTTATTGTGCTATTTTAGTCCATTAAATGTGAAAATACCAGCCCTTAAGTAAATAAATATGCTCGTGTGTGCAATCGTTACTTCAATAATAACAATACTAATACTTAATATATAAACTTCAACGTTCAAAATACGCACTAGAAATACATAAATTATTGCTTAATGAAAGATTTTTATTTAACATTATGTAATATGTAGGGCGAGGCATTTTATTTATTATTATTTATTTATTCATTACATTTATTATTTTTATGCTCAAATTATTAAATTTAATGCACCAAGTATTTATTTTAATGTTCATATCTATTTAAATACTGCACGCAATTGCAACGCTTATTTTATTTAATCGCCATGTGATTTTTTAAGGTTTATCTATGAATTCATGTCATTATTATTATAATTATTATTCTAAAATAAATTTAAATCAAATATGTGTAAAACTTAAGATTACCAAGTTTTTCTTTAACTCATCAATTATTGTACCTACAAATATTTATATATTGGAATAAATTAAAAAAGCAATTGCTTTTTTTTTATATGGGCTTGCATAAAGATTTTGAGAAGCTAACAAAAATCCTTAATTTGTTCACCGGCTAGAATTTAAACACCAGAGCATCATGTTGATTCTCCGGGAGTAATAGGTTTTACAAGTTTATTTTTTAAAGTTGAAAATGCGTGTGATAATGTGGATGAATTTGTTTACAATATATGAAACATTAATTACAAAAGTTATTAAACAGCAAAGTTTAGCAACATATTAGGTGTCCTGTTTTTTTGTGCTTTGGAGTGTAGAATTCATACACTCATATTATGTCAGATGGTCAACATTCAATTGCTGAGTAGGTAAAGCGGCATTTTCTAAATTTTCAACTGAGTAATATACAGTGTGTCCCACAAGAGTTGTAGCGTCATTATTTCTTAGCCGATTTAAAATGTTTATTTTAAAGAAATGTAGCACGAAAACGCTTACTTTAAATGCCTGAACTACCTTCCAGAAGTTTTGGTTTTTTCTGATATTCGTGATTGTTTCGACATAAAATTGGATACAAACTAAAATAAGAAGTAATGGTGTTAGACTCTGTATGTACTGATATTTAAATTGGTTTGACCTTACACTTGTGGAATGGAATGCTTTCCATCCAAAGCAAGTCTAAACATCATCATTATGCCTACAGAATATAAATAAATACCTTACTACATAAAATCCATTAGATAGATTTAATAATGCATTTTCGTGAAGAATGCATTTATCATTTCAAAACCATAGCGCGATCCAGTTCAATTACAATCAAGAATTTAGAATGGAAATATTTCCAACTGACACAATGAAATTTGTAGTAAACACCAAATTAATGCGCGATAACCAATGCCTTTATTTATATACACACTTCTAAAGTGATATCACTTACTTATGGCCATTATCTATATGGCACCAGTATCAGTGGATAGTTACTTGAACCTGTCCTAAATTTACCTACCGGTGTTCACGAATCCAGTTATGATAAAGTTTTAAGCGGAAAATAAAACTAGACAACCGGACATAACTGTTTTTTTACTGAGACAAAGTCTGTTATCTTTACACACTGTCTATTGTACACATTACACATAGACATTGTTTGTTTCATGTGTTCACATGAACGGGAATTTTGTGGTTTGGAATCTTATTTGTCCTAGGTTTCACTCGTAACCTAGTCATATCGTATAATACAGTGTTTCTTAACCTTCCCCCGCTGTCCTTCTCCCGCTGACGTCAGGCGCATAGGTCTGCTCCGCTCGTAGTGTTCCGCGGAGCACCGGTTAAGAAACACTGGAATAATACAATCATCACATTTTATTGATTTTAATCAGTAGTTATAAGATCGTAAAATCGTAAAGAATGCTCAAATACAAAGTTTTTCTAATATATTTATTATTTAACATTAGGTAGGGCAGGGCGGGGTTTAAAGGTCCATTTTTTACATTTGAAGTTATATTTTCGAAAGTATATGGACGGAAAATACAAAACTTCAACTTAATTTAGTCATGCTTAAATCTTGTTGTGAAACTACATCTGTACCTTTGAGGTTTTGATTGTCCAAGTAGAATGCATGGATTTTATAGTCACATGAATGCAAATAATTCCACAAAATAATAAATGACTATTCACAGATTTTTCAATATCTGTCGATTGAGTGTTTTTAATTTATCCAAAAAGGTTTTTTATTTATTTTAGATTCTAATTGATATTTGCGTTTGCAAATAAAAATTCAATTTTTGTATTGGATTTCAAATAAAAATAGTTATAAACTTTATTGTTCCAGTAAACTCTAGTTTAGAATTAGGCAAAACATATTTTATGCCGTTGTTTTAATCTAACAAATCATAAAATATAGAGAAATGTATTTAAAAAACTAAAATGCGCATTCATCTGAATTTTAAGAAACAAAATTAATTATTGGGCAGTATGGACTACTTTTCCAGTCGGATCTAAAGATTTTTTCGTGCACACCATGAAACGTCTCAATTCAAAGCAACCTTTGTTAATCCAAAACAACGGTTGTTTAATATATATGCAAGAATCATTCATTGAAAAAAAGAAAAACGTTGTTTTGACCGGTTGTCTTAATTTAAGATTGTAAATTTTAAATGGATACTGTACTTATTTAACTTAAGAATTTGTTTTTCAAAACAAAATGTTGGGTAGTTAGATTAATCAGCTCACATTCTTGGATTAAACGTTCACTTCTTTGGAATATTAATATGTTATTATGAAAGCAATAATATTTTACATGGAATGAAATTAAGGCATCCAAAGAAGAATATTGTTATTTTCCAACCAGAGAAGGCACCGGTGTTGCCCCTTCTTAGTCTCTTTCCAGCAATATTAGAGCAGTTGGACATTTCTACGTCAGCAACATTGACGAAATAATACCACAATCAATGATGTGCATAGACATGTATGCGGTTATTATATAGCCTCTAGGAGACCTCTCTTACGACGAGAAACTAAAGCGCCGTCTATCGGCATCCTTCACATTATTTTCAAATGTGTTGTCTTAAAACGAACAAATTATGTTACGAATGTTATTTTCTTAACATTAGACAACCATTTCTCTGTGTGCAGGGGTTTTTGAAATATTGTTTATTAAAAGTCACACAGGCAATGCACAGGAGCATTATCCCAAAACATTTTAAAATTTATTTCAGATTGTAACCTCGATATATGATACTGCGTCCACAAAGATACAACACAAACATGTCAAGGAAATACAACGGAGTGCAAAGTTAAATAAAGAAAATCAATGATCTGGACGAATACTTACCTAGCAGTGCCCATTCCCTAAATCTTGTTTGACAAACCGCAGGGAGTGTTTGTGTGATGTTTGGGCTTATTCAGAAACTATATAGCTTTGATCCGGATCGACTTACAGATCTTTAAAATCAAATTATATGAAACTATTTCTATCGACAGTTTATTTAAGATTCTGTTTAAAAGTCCGGATTCCTATGCCCATCATTAAATTAAAAAAAAAAAATGTCGATATCTTAGTATGTTAGTATGGATTTGTTTTAGAACAAATTCGAGAAAATTTGGATGAATATCATCTGATCAGATCAGAAGGGACACATTTTGGAGTCCATCAAGATTTGAGTGAAGTTGATCGTTCGATAACTACCGACAATTGAAGAAACGTAAACTAAAATTGAAGCATTTCCTAGAAGAAGCTTCTTCTAGAAACCAGTATGTATTTCGGCAAAAAATCGGTTGAAAATTGAAACGTATTTAAGTAGGTACACTGATAAAACTGAAAAGGTAATTTTACCGTGTGGCACGGCGGTCATTTTTAACCTCCGTGTATCGAAGGGAATTACAAACCATGTGGTTTGTAATTTTACTTTGAGCTTAAATTTACTTCTCATATGAAATGAGGTTTCCGATGTGTACGGTTTTATATATACTTTTGTAAGTAAAATTACTGACGTTCAGTAAATTTACCGCAAACACGGAATTGCAATTAATTGTTGTACAGTAAATTTTCTGCAACTTTAATATTAGATTTCTCCAAGCAACTGAAAACCAGTTAACAATCAGTACTTTTGTGATGGACCACATATGTTGCTATGATAACTCCATTATAAATACCAATGAAACATTATCTGGTTTCTCACAAAAGAACTGTATGTAAACTGGTTTTGCGACTGCTCGGACAAGCCTGTATTGTCAACTGTAAAATCACTAGTAAAATCCTATTAATGTGGAGATCATAAATAAAAACAAAAAATAATAGTATGAAGTTTTATTATAATTTTAACAATAAATAACATGTGAAACATATTTATAATATATATATATATATATATATATATATATATATATCTACATATTTTTAACATTAAATAAATAGAAGTTCTTGACAAAAATGTAATCATAAGTAAATGATATATAATAGGACTATACTTATCTACATATCGTATAATAAAATAAATCGATCTGCTTAACAGAGAGAAACATAGCTTTTAAATATAAATTAAATATTATTTCAACAATATTAAGTTGAAATGCCTATGGTAAACTTACGTCACCTTATTCGTTTTTGAACCCTGACTTGGAATAATTTTTAAAAAGCTAAACCGTCTCCAGAGTAAGATAACCTGGGGATAATCCAACCACAGCATATAATATAGTCCAAAATGTGTTCACCTGAAATCAAAATAAGAAGTACATGAGTCATATATCATATACAGGGTATAAGAATGTCAGCAGCTGCTTTCCTTTGAGGTACCGAGTGTGTGTAAAGTTATTAATGAGTGTTTATAGAAAAGTATTTTTTATATTGGTGATTGAAATTATATGTGTTTTACATGTTAGTAATAAATTTGATTGTAAGACCGCATGTACGAGAAAGAACAATAAACGAAATCTTACCTATGGACACCACACAAGTCCTTGAATTTGTAGAATGTCAGTATCATCAACACTTGTATCCTAAAAAGAACATCCAATTAGTGAAATTGCAATTATACATATCAAGACTGCAAACTTTTACCTGCACTTTGTAGTATATATTTGCAAAGTCCTCCATAATATACAAAGAGATGAATGTACCAATATTATATCTTTTAATACTATAGAACCATATGGAGCAAATATTCCACACCACACCGATAAAGGATAAGTCACAGAGGTACTAACAGTGTTAAATTAGTTGTATATAACAATCGCACTCAATAAAACTCTAACTTAGCTGCTGTAAACACAACCAAACGGATAGCGAAGGGAACTCGAACTGTATATCCCATTATTGCGCAAGCGCGATAAAGATTATCTCGGTAGCACTTTACCATCTAGAAAGGAAAATTGCACGAGCAGAGGGCAAATTTACAAATCAGACAGTAGTTTTAATGTGTAATATTATTCCGTTGAAGTAATTGTTATTATGAAATTTACAAATTTGTTAGCAAATTTACCTACAGTTTGTACAATTAATGAATGTAACTGCATTTTCAATTATATTTAGTATTTTTGACTAAAATTATGGTAAAATTGCCGACAAGGGTAGGTTTACTGAAAAAAATGTAAATTTCATTTGTAAAGTCGCACTCATTTTTATCAGTGTATACTAACTACAGTAATTGCAAAAATGGTAAAGCGCATGCCTTCACGCAAAGTTTTCCTTTCTGTTTTTATATTATGATTTGAATTTACAACGCAAAGTGAATGTATCAATTATTTTTCGACTTCAAGGGTGGGGTTAATCCTTAACTAGAATTTTGTAGAATTTTGCCAATTTTGTACTGTTGGCACTAGAAAAAAAATCGTCTTGTTTTGTTACGACTTAAATTAAAATATGATTTTAATATTTTCGAAAAGTACAAGATTTACACTTAGTTCTTAGTTTAAATTATCAAATTTATTAATTAAATATTAAACCTATCAATATCTAATATCTTCATGGTTCTGCCGCTATAAATTTGCAATCATTTTAAAATCATGTTTTTTCTTATATCATATTATTAAAAACTACGTGATTTTTTTTTTGTCGCGAAGAAATCTATTAAAAGTGCCTATTCATTCACTTTACATTACATTACATTACATTACATCAGTATTTTGGAATCAATGGACTTTTATCAGTTTTATCTTGTCTGTATCTTCTACAAAAGTTTTGATATTGGGGTGAATCAAAACAGATAAGGCTTTGTATAACTGACCTCAAACTTGAACCACCTTTATGGGGTGACGCTGTATATTATATTATATAAGCTGTATTTTCTTTTTTCATAATTGTAACGTATAGTGTGTAATTTTTAGTCTATAAATATTAAATTAGGAATTTTCCTGTACAGTTCCCATCTTTGAACACCATAATTTAAAATTACTTAAATTATTTCCACTGAATACTGATTACTGACCAACAGACTATTTAATTACCACTTCTTTATTTATTTATTTTATTAATTAAAAGCACCACACAGGTTTAAGTATCTGCTTGTAAAGTAGGAGTTTGTCATATGTCGACAAAGCAGACTTTCTACCAATAAGCCAGTAGATTTTTTTTGTATCTTATGCCAAATTCTTAAGCCTAAATGCTGGGGTTGCATAGGTTAGTTATTTTCTTAATCTTTATTTTTTAATTACTTCTTAAGGAGTAACGGTTGGTAATCGATTTCCCTGGATTATTGTAGAATTCGTAATTACTTCCAAAGTTCCAACCGGTCTTTCTATTGGTGGAATTTGGGTGGTTGGTTTCTTAAATCCTTTAGTCGTCTTCCAGCTTTGTTTATTTCTCTTGAATTATTTAATGTTTCTTTAATTGGCTACTTTTGGACGTGATAGAACAACCTACACTACTTTATAAATGCGATCTCGTATCATTTGCGAGTGAAATAGGGTTTCTGTTTAATGATGTGATGATCTGTTTGCTAACAGAAATGATGGATGGCCGCTTATTGCTACTACGCAATGGCATAAAAATCCGATCCACACTAAAAATATTTTATAATTGATCCATACGTATAATTAACGTTGTAAAACCTTAATCTCTATCTTATAATTTGCTGTCGTTTGTTAATTGACGTCACAGTACGAAACAGTGTCACCATAATCTTTTAGAAATTTTAAGAAGATTGACCTTATTATTTAGTTCTTCGTGGTCTGTAGGAAATGCAGTTTTGGAAGAAACTTCTTGGTGCTTCATGCGAATAAATCACTGGAAAGTCATTGCTGATGACTAGCCAAAAATGTTAGTAACAACTTTTAGTAACAAAGACGACGCCGATCGTGTTTCCAGTGGTCATGGATTTGTCAGACCGTGACGTGAGAACGACAAGTTTTTGTGGAAGCAGTAGGACATCATTCGGTCTTTATTAGTGCAGCACCTAGGAGCTCCCGAGATTTAGAATAAATACTTCATGGTTGTGTGAACTCGACGGGTTAACAAGGTTACAACCTTTTTCTGTAACCGGTTGAAATACTAATCACACTATTACGGCAGTAAATATTCGTATTTTTCAACAGGATAATGACCTTTGATAATTGCCCTTTGGGTAGCGCCGATTACTGTAAGGGTCTTGTACTATACCGAACCCCTTTGACGTTCTATACCTCCATACCTATCCCACAATTTTTTGAATGTGTAGTAGAAGGGTTGATAGTAGGTGGTGAAACTCCAAAATACTGTGGAATGGGATTGACATTATTCACTCGTTGCATATCGGAAAACTAATTTGCTGTTCAGTAGAAGTATTTATACGATTGACTTGCTATGCGCGTTTATAATGCTACATACGAGCTAAACTTAGACCGGCATTTTGATAAGATACATACTTGCAAAGTTGGTTGCATACAACATAGGCCCTGATAAGAACACTTAAATAAACTGTTTGCGTGATCTGGTTCCATTGTCGTTATTATTAGATTCGAATAACTATCATGATAAAAGCGTAATTTTAGCTTTAGGTTATTTTGCAAGGAGGTTGACCACAACATGTGACATTCTATGGAAGACGTTGTTATTACACTTCTAAGACACATTTGTCTTATAAAAACATTTTTTCCATAAAAAAAATTATGTTTCTTATAAAACTACACTATTACATTAACAACATTAATATGAAGGAAATCAGCAACTCTCCATATGGAAAGACTATGTGATAAGCATAATTTTTGTTTGCATTACATGAATGAATACATGTTGATTTGAAATTTATTACTTGATTATAATAGGATTACGAGAGCAACTTTTATCATATGGCCGTTGGCCATTGAAATTAATAAGTAATGGCAATATAAAAAAAATCTGATGTGGCCAGGCACATGACTTTATCATACTATATACATATAAAATTAATAGTTTAGCTGCATGAGATTCTATTTGATCGAGATCGGCCATGTCTGCATTAAAATAAAATTAGTAGAACTAGACAGATATGTCAATTAAAGCTGCGTTCGGATATTGTACTCCGTTGACCCGGGTACACCGTCCAAATGACACTTACGTGTTATTGGGTGTAAAAAGTGTAATACAATCTCTGAACGCAGCTTATATTGACAGAAGTTATTGTCAAAATATTAGCGTTTGACACTACCTACTGTCATTAGAATCAAAAAATCTGACAATTCCTGGCTACTAGTTTTAATGCAGTACGACCGATCTCGATGAAATAGAATTTGCTCATGCAGCTAAACTATAAATTCAACCAAAAAATGTCATATACATAAATTATAGAAAATTTCCTCTCCTTTAATTTTTTATTTAACTATTTTGACGACATTACACAAATAGCGGCTCATTTGCAAAATCTCCGAAAAATGCTAACAGTAAACCACCAGTTCCTTTGGACCCTTTTCAACAGAAAGCTTTTCAGCTCTAAGTTTGGTTATGAAACTTCTAAATATGAAGTTTCGTCCCGATACCTTTAGTAGTTTCTCCGGGATCGTCGCCACAAAAACGGGTACACACACACAAACACATACACACACACACACAAACACATACACACACATACACACACACATACACACACACATACACACACACATACACACACACATACACACATACACACACACACACACACACACACAGACATTTTTTTGTACCTTGGTCAAAAATGTTCAGGGGACCCAAAAAGACATAATTCCGCTAAAATCTCAAAATTTTTTTTTCTACTTTGCATTTACAATGCACACATTGTAACACTGTTTTCGGTGTTACAATTAACACATTGTAACACCGAAAACAGTAACATTTTTGTCTAAGATTGCCAGGATTGGTACACAATGATATCAAATGCCAAATGTCAAACGTACAATACATAACCACACACTGCCCCTTTTTTTATCGCTTGCAATCGCATAAACTGCGAAATATCAATATTCTATACATATTTAAACATGCGTGTAGCCTGCTTATAGTATGGCCAAAGGTTGTGGCTTTCTTAGTTTTGCTGTGTTCATCAAAATACGCCAGCATAACGTTTTCGGTGATGTTTTACGACTCTGGTAAGTGATCGTTATCATTCTTTTCAACTAAACATCAAATCCCTTTTTCAGATATAATTCAAGGACCACATTTACTTTAATAAGGTATTATGCGAAGATCAAACCTACATCGCAGATATGAATGATTTTAATTACTGCTACGAGATTGTATATGCGCAATCAATGGTTTATCAGCATATCAGCACGTATGAAGCTATAGTACATTTAAAGTGTAGAGGATTTCTTAGTTTATGTAACGTATAAGTTTTCGGTAACATTTTGGACCGAATTCTGTTCGGCTCAATTCGTATTCATTTTTGTCCGTCGCTTTCGACTTCGTCTTAGTTCTGGTTGTGTGCAACATATTTGTATTACCTCCATCACATGTAATTTTACAAAGTATAATTTATTCTAATAAAATACTTTGCCGAAATTAAAATTGGGTTTCAATTATAAGTGCTTGTAAATATATAAGCCGCAACGGCTACGTAGCGGAATTAGGTAGACACCGCTATTAAACGTTAGGCGTTAAAACTTAGCATAATTTATTCTAATAAACTACTTCACCGAAATTAGAATTTGGTTTCAATTATAAGTGCGTGGAAATGTATAAGCCTCAACGGCTACCTAGCGGAATTAGGTTGACACCGCTATTAAACGTTAAGCGTTATAACAATTCTTTAGTAAGTTCTTGTTCTTCGAAGTAACTAATCAGTCACCGCCAAACACTTCTAACACTTCCAAACAATAAGATTCTGATTATTATACTTATGAAACCACTATTAAAGTTGTTGACTTCTTAGGTTAAGTTTCATATATTTATCACAGTAGGGTTAAAAGTGTTGCCCCAAGCTCCATTATGATCATCGTTGAGACCTCGCTGAATATTTATTCAAACTTGTAGGCTAAAGTAGAGTAATTTTATTCACAATTAGATTTTGTCAAGATGTTATCTCATAGATCTCATCCTTAACGAAGTTGACAGTTACTACAGTGCTGCCACGTGGTACCCGCGAAATACCCTAGATTCTAATTTAGCGCAATATAGTAACCACAATTTCTAAATTTATATAAAATTAATGACGCAAAGTAGAAAAAATAGTATATTACACTCGTTTTATAAGACGTATTGGCGCACTCGTTCCATTTGGGCACTCCTCGCTACGCTCGTCGTGCCCAAAACAACTCGTGCGCCAATTTGACGTCTTATAAAACTTGTATAATAATATACTATTTTGGCATGATTACAATACTTTACATACTGCGTATGATAAAGTAATAATGGAGTAGTCACAAGTTTCCATTTTTGGACAGTCCAAAGTTGGCTTGCGTCTCGATGAATTATCAATGGGTTACTTGTAATTTCCGTGATGATCAGGGATTTGCATCATTATATAGGATGTCTCATAGAATTGATCCTCATCCATTAGATTAGGAGATTTAGAGTTTAGACGATGATGGGACGTTGGATTCTATGGGTACTTTTGTTATTATTAGACATAAAAAGTCGGTTAAATTGACAAAGTAGTGCAGTATTGTGTGCTCTGTAATAAAAAAAATACGCCCGATAGAAATACGAAATTTCTTTTAATCAAGTTTTATTTGTGGTCCGATCAAGATGGCGTTTTGATCTTAAAGATCTTAAAGGCGCATTTTTATTTATAATTAGATTATGTGAGTATGAATTTTTTTCGCTAATGTATTCGATGGAAACATAACTTTTGTTTTTCTTATGGGTATTGGCTTTATTCATATTTGGGTTTAGCCATATGTAATGCAATCAAGTTGCTGAAAGTTTCTGAATGTTATTATTTCGATGTTCTCTGAAAATTGTATGGCGTCATGACAAATACAAATAAGTCTAGTATATATTCAAATTAAGCGAAAAAAGTGTTATGAAGCGAAAGGTCCAATACGGTTGCTTTTTTGGGATCCTGCGCGGAAAGTGTTGGGTTTCAATATTCTATGGCGTCCGCAAATTTTATTGGAGTCTGGAGCCCCTAAAAGCCACCCTTAACGTGCACGTTTGCAAGTTTTCGCATTTTACCGCAAAACGGTCACAATTTTGTAATAATTCGAAAAACCACAAACGTGCACGTTAGGGGTGGTTTTTAAGGGCCAAATATATTCTTTTCGCAGTTCCAGATATTTTAACAGGTGTTGTGTTTTATTGTCGATGACGTTTTTCAACAGTTTTTGACCAATTGGTATTTCTAAATGCAGTAATTAAACACTAAACTAGCGACATTTTGAATTTATTCTTCATTTTGAAACATTCAAGGATAAAATAAAACTTTTGACCATCAGTGGTGGATTAGTGAGGTACTAAATTTGAGAATTGATAATGATGATATAAACATCCACTTTTACCACCCATCTGTCCCAAGAACTTCTTTCAAGAAGTCTGATGAAGACAAGCTATGGGTTCCTGTCAAGATGATTTTAAGGAAACTAACACCTTATGAATTAACAACTGTGACAGCAGCCACAGTGGTGGCTCCTACATCTCCCAAAAATTATTCAAGTTATAATTTCTTTATTCAAACTACCACCTCTGCACCACTTCAGATTGGTTGGCCCTTATACAGTGTGTCTAGGAAAGCCGCATCATATGGAAATTATTTTTATTATCCATTTCTCAGAGAATTTTATTCTTTATAAAAGTTGGCGGCTTGTATGAAACCAAAACGGCAATAGTCAAATATGTAAATTTCGGTGCCATATACCGAGCGATTCAGAATATATGAATTTGTGATAAGAGTAAAGTACCTTTATTTTCATTATTATCGATAAACTTTATTTGGAAACGTTGTTTAGAAGTAAAAATTATATTCAAACATGAAACCACAACCACCTATCTAGAAATTTTTATTTTTTTGTTTTGTGTAGTTTTTACTTTTATGTGAAATGTTAGCCAATGCCAGTGATCCTAAAAGGTCCAATTTAATCTATTTTTTAGAAATTTGAATAAAAGCAAGCGATTATCTCGATGGTGATATTTTCAATGAAAGACACCCGGACAACCAAATTGCCCATTCAACCATTTCTAGGATAATTAGAAAATTCAAAACTGGGTCTGTTGAACATCTCTTTAAGAAAAACCACAAAAAAATATATTGCCGAAAATAAGGAAGCAAGTTTACCAGTGGGATTTTCAGTCTGCTTGAATTTTTTTATTATCCTAGAAATGGTTGAATGGGCAACTTGGTTCACTGGCTTTCATTGAAAATATCACCAACATCCAGATAATAGCTTGCTGTAGGATGGATAACTACTATTATAAACATATCCAAAGTCATAAATATTAATTGAATTTAAGGTAAGTCACGCTCCTTTACTAGTTATTGTATGATCTATTATTATCTACAGGGTGAAATATCAACTTCGCATCAAGAAATTGGGTAATTTTGCGCTAGTTCTAAATAAACATTAGTTATCATACCAAAATAATAAAGAATGTAAAAAATGTATACAAATTTCTAAAAAATAGATTAAAATGGACCTTTTAGGATCACTGGCATTGACTAATATTTGTCATAATAGTAAAAATTAAAAAAAAGGCAAAAGAAGAAAAAATCTAGAGGCGTGGCTGTGGCTTCATATTTGAATATAATTTTTACTTCTAAACAACATTTCCAAATAAAGTTCATCGATAATAATGAAAATAAAGGTACTTTACTTTTATCACAAATTCATATATTCTGAATCGCTCGGTATATGTCCCCGAAATTTACATATTTGACTATTGCCGTTTTGGTTTCATCCAAGCCGCCAACTTTTAGAAAGAATAAAATTTTCTGAGAAATGGATAATAAAAAAAATGTCCATATGATGCGGACTTTCCTTGACACACTATACCGGGTGACCCACGCCATAGGTACTGCCGTTTATTTTTTTTTGTTTATAAAGCTGGACGAATGAAATTTGGGAAAGTGTTAATAGACAAAAAATGTCATTCTTTGGAATACTCTTGAGGTTAATATGACTTCCGGTTTTTCCGGAAATGACGTCATCATTGAAATTTTAAATGGCACCCTATATTTTTTGTCTGGTATTTCCAATCAGGATGTCATTCTGAACACAAAAACATATCGACCGTCAATTTTTACCACCAAGGCAACGCAAAAATAACTTTTTTGTGTATTAATCTAGGTGGCTATGAATTGGTGAAAAAATTCGAAAATTGTCAAATAAACACTAACTAAATCGATTTTGGCCGACATTGCATTACTGGCGCCCTCTAGTGTGATTTCAATGGTTTTTGGCCAGTGAGTCATTTTTTTCACGGGTACCCAATGGCCACACCCTGATTATTCGATAGATAACATCTTTCCGATTACAATGATACCAAACACTTGATATGTTGTTGAAATTGGTAGCGTACAAATGTTGTTAGAAGCAAGGAAATCGAAAAAAATATTGACCTAATCATCAAAGTCAGCGTACAAGTCAAAGTCACTCAATGGACTATTCGAAGGAATTACCCTGATTATTCGAGGAATACCATTTTTCTGACACAATGATACCAAATGCTAGATATTTTGCTTATAATTGTAGCGTGAAAATGACCATTGAGTGACTTGTACGTATTGATCCTTAGGTCAATATTTTTTTTTCGATTTCCTTCTAACAACATTTGTACGCTACAATTTTAACAAAATATCAAGTGTTTGGTATCATTGTAATCGGAAATATGTTTTCTATCGAATAATCAGGGTGTGGCCATTGGGTGCCCGTGAAAAAACGACTCACTGGCCAAAAACCAATTAAATCACGCTAGAGGGCACCAGTAATGCAATGTCGGCCAAACTCGATTTAGTTAGTGTTTATTTGACAATTTTCGAATTTTTTCACCAATTCATAGCCACCTAGATTAATACACAAAAAAGTTATTTTTGCGTTGCCTTGGTGATAAAAATTGACGATCGCTATGTTTTTGAGTTCAGAATGACATCCCGATTAAAAATATCACACAAAAAGCATAGGGTGCCATTTAAAATTTCAATGATGACGTCATTTCCGGAAAAACCGGAAATCATATTAACCTCAGGAGTATTCCAAAGAATGGCATTTTTTGTCTATTAACACTTTCCCAAATTTCATTCGTCCAGCTTTATAAACAAAAAAAATAAACGGGAGTACCTATGGCGTGGGTCACCCGGTATACCAAACACAAGAAAGATTTTTACAGATTGTTTGTTTATTGATTTCCAGAGCCGTTCCTCAGCAGCCACCAGGCAGCTATGGACAAGGTGCACATCAAGCGCGAGGTGCAACTGGACGGCGCTCCTTTGAAGCATCAACAGCCAGAGGAGGTGTGCTTTGTGTGCGGCAACCGCGGCCACCCCCAGTCCTACTGGCTGAACGTCAAGCAGCATCCTTCGAAGCCATCCGAACCCTATTTTCCATTCCTCGAGACGCACGAACCGCCCGTCGGCTACGTCGGGAAGAGGGAGTCGGTGCCGTCGTGCTCCCTATGCTACTCGTTGCTCTATCAGCAGTGGGATGCTCACGAGAGGACGAATAGACCGTACGTCGAACGGATGTACTGGCTGAAGCGCGTCGACAACGGTCCGTACACCGGCGCCGAAATGGGACTGCAAGGAGAATACGCTGCGCAATTGTTAGGACTGGGCAATGAATCTTCCGGCGGAGGTCTTTCGGTGAGACCGCCGAGCCGTAGGGAGGAAATGGTCGCCGTGAAAAGCATGAAGTCTTCTCCAAAAATGCCGCAGGTAATTGTGATGGTACCTTATGGTGGTTTCACACCTAACTGCAAACTTTTTTTTATTATTATATCCCATTTATTAACAATCTATTCTATGGTAATAAGTTAATTTTGCAAAAACATTTGATGTAATCAAAAAGCGTGAGGTTGGTGATTTACATTAAAGATCCAACAGTTAGGTTTAACATTATGTAGTGTTAGTTGTCATGGCAAGGCCGCTTAATTCATATTGTGTGCAAAAAGAAATTTACAATTTTTGCTCAGATTTCTGCCAATAGGAACCTAGGAACGTCAACAATAGGGAAATTTATACAATTTTAAAATACACTTATCTTCTGTGTCTAATGTCCAGGGGGTCACAGCGCTTGAGGCGACATTGAACTTTGGTATTGTCCAAAAGATCAACAGCCAGGGGATTGGGCTGCACTTCCAGGCGGCAAAGGTACTTCTCAGTGAGTGAGAAAAAAAAGTTCTCACTCACGCACTTAGCTTCTTCTAACACGTAAGAGATATTGAGATCGGGGTGTAAAGTCTCGTTACTCACAAACCACGGAGCACCAGTTATTGTTCGAAGCACTTTTGACTGAAATTTTTGGAGCTTGTTGATATTTGTAGTACTTGCAGTACCCCACAGCTGCAGTCCGTAAGTCCACACGGGTTTCAGGATTACTTTATACACCAGTAGCCTATAATTTAGGGCACGTTTGGAATTACTTCTGATCAGCCAATACAACTTCGAAAACTTCAGGGCTAGTTCTTTCGTTTTTTTTTTTGGAGATATGTTCCTTCCATTTCAGTCTTCTATCCATGTACATTCCGAGATACTTTGCTTGACTGGATTGTGGCAGATGGTGTCCGTTTAATGTGACTCTGGGATATGTCTCTCTACGGAGGGTAAATGTGACATGCTGCGACTTCGATTCGTTTGCTTTTATTCGCCAAGTTCTTAACCAGAACTCAATATTATTTAGAGCTTTTTGAAGTTTCTCAGACACCAATCTCAGAATCTCGCTGGTAGCCAGTATGGTCGTATCATCAGCGAACGTAGCAGTAAAGGTATTGGATGTTTCTGGAATGTCTGCCGTGAACAACACATATAAAACGGGCTCAAGCACACTTCCTTGGGGTACACCTGACTGGATGGGGTAAAGGTCTGTGATTTCTTCTTTGTACTTTACCATAAAAAATCTTTCACTTATATAGGATTCTAGCATCTGGTAGAATGGTATTGATAATTTCGATTTGAGTTTGCTTAGCGCAGCCCCTGGTGCCAAACCTTATCAAACACCTGAGTAACGTCCAGAAAAGCGGCCGAGCAGTACTTCTTGGTCTCGAAGCAGTTGTTAATTTTCTCCACTACTCTATGTACCTACCTGTTCGATAGTTGAATGCTTCTCGCGAACTGCAAACTTGACAAGCATGCATGATCAATCAATTTGTACAAGCATGCTGTAGCGTCTGTAGGATAATTTTGCGCAAGCATTAATTGTACAAGCCGCTTGATGATGGATTAAATTTGAATCATGCAAGCTTGTACAAGCCGCGCTTTCACATGCGAAACGGAACTTGTGTACCATGGACGCGCACAAACAAACGTCAGTCGTGAGTGATTACGAGGGTATATCTTCAATTCATTCAGCCGGGATTTGACAGATATTTTCATTCTAATGACAGTAGTTATTGTCAAAACGTCAGCTTTTGACACTACCTACTGTCATAAGAATGAAAATAGCAGTTACATCCTCGCTAACTAGTTTTATATTAATGCAGACACGACCGATCTCGCTCAAATAGAATTTGCTCACGCACCTAAACTATTAATTTTACCATAAAATGTCATAGACATAAATTATACAAAATTTCCTCTACTTTAATCCTCTACTTTATATCATTTAACTATTTTGACAAAATTACAGAAATGGCGGCTAATTTCCAAAATCGTTTAAAAATGCTAAGAGTAAACATCCAGTTCCGTTTGGTAAAAAGTGTAAGTAAAAATGCTGCTACAATTCATTTTGTGTTGATCGTTTTAAGAATGATGAAAACAACTGCAAATTGTTCAGGTTTTACTTTTTTCGATAAAATCATAACATGGAGTGACTTTTAATTGATATGTTATAGCTAAGATGAAACGAAAGATGAACATGACAAATTATAAAGATGACGCGTTTGATCATTTTTATATGCGAAGTAAAAATACAATTTGTTCTTAAACGCATTTTACAACTTTTTACAAACATAGCTACATATATTTCCTTAATTTATTTCGTTATGGCTAGACTAATATTAAAGAATGGAAGGTTAAAATGGAAAATATTACTTTTCCATATTAAAATTGATTTCATTTATTGTTAACAGCAAGCGAAAAGATAGAGAACATGAAATTCTAACCAAAATAGGTTTAAAATGGTTAATTAAAATACAAGTTAAAAATCAGCCGTTAGGAATGACCTCACAAAATCAGGTTTTAGAAAACCAAATTATACAAATCTAGTAGTGGTCATATAAACTTAATTTTATTAATTAGTAATAATACATGTGCCATAAAAGAAAACAAATTGCTTTTATTAATAAGAAATAACAGCCTTTAAAGTATCAATTGCTGATGCGTCGTTTTTTTAATAGTTTCAATTGTTACAATTATTGCTAAACTGAAATAACTGAAGCAAATGATCCTCGTAACTTCACGTCCTATGTCACTGGTGTTTTCTGAAAAAAAAAAGAAATTGTAAACTAGGTCATTTAGTACTGAGATAAAAGAATAATAATTAATATAAGATACTATCAAATTCTGTATTATGCGATACGGACGGGGTACCAAATATTACATTTATGTAGGTTAACATATTTATTTTATTTACGGTCAATACATAGGTATTTCTTATAGCTTCTTACAGCCAAATTATTATTTATCGCAATACGCGAATAGTTTTATAAACGATAATAATATAATTTCAATTTATTTTTTATCGTTAGCTTCCAACACAACATTTATAGGGGTTAAACGGTTATCTATGCAGTCGTGCGTGGCATTCTCATTGGATCTAGTACATTTCCATTAATACGGTTTCAATAATGACTTATTGGTAATATTGAAACACATACTAAATAGACGCGAAGAACGATCGTGCGCGGCTGTGCTCGTGTTTTGTTTCCTCTATCTAGCGACTGTATAGTAGCGTTTAGTTTTTAAAGTAACGTGACATCCCGGTTAGAGGGAGTGACGCGGTCGCTTGTTTCTGTTCGTGGCGTTCCCCTTTAATCGACTTCCGATTTAGAATGGACGGCAAACGATTACTAGCTATTAGCATCAGTTACTTTAATATGTTCCGGCTCTAACCGGTTCTTCCATGACAGGATACATTCTTTTTTGTTGGCCTCCTCGATTTGATTAGTCGATTACGTGTTTTCGAATCTTTTCTGACAACGGTGTTAACAAACAAGTAAGCGGTTGTGTGTTATTCATATTATAGAATACAAAGTATCAAAACAACGTCTCATTTTTCAAAATATGATTAAAACAGAAACACTGGTATTTTATTATGGTACATATTTTATTATTGTGTTCTAAGCGTGCATAGATTATGAAAAAATCAGTAGAACAAACATAATTCTAAATTATTACTACTGATGATCTAAAAACATGCTGTCTTCCGTGCGCACGTGTAGAAATTGTTTAAATGTTAATTGTTTGCATGTTAAATGTTTATAAGCACTATTTCTCCAAATATTTGACCGTGAGTTTGAACCTTTTTGTATACTCTTGCAATTGTCAGATAGAAATTGTTTAGATGTTTTTATAATTTATATTATCCCATTGTCTCCCTCGAATTGATTGTTTGTATTGTTTTGTAGATTTAAGCTGATGATGACTCAATTGAGAGTCGAAACCGGTTCTTAATAATATAAATAAACCCCATCAAAGGAATAAGAGGTTTTTTTTCAAGATCCCTTTATACTAAACCTTTGAAAACGGACTACTATTCGAATCTAAAAACATGCCACTGCCAAAACTACACCTAAATAAAAATGTAAGAGGATGGCTAATTCTTCACCATGTTTTGGCATTTTTGTTTTGCTTATAACTTACTCGCTTTTGTTACTATGACAACCAACTTTGGTTTTTCTAATGGAATCGTATACTTTTTTTCAGAAATTTAGTAGTTTTTTTCCTGAATCCAATGATGTTTGAACTTTATGACCTTACACAAGAAAACTTTCAAGAAAAAGACAATTGAAAATCCTAAATTATTTTAAATTTTTTTGAAGTAGTTATTTTTTATGTTGAGTACAATTGACACGTATGATTTACGAAAATATCCAAGTCAGCATGTGAAAAAGCTTGATTTTAGCAATTTTTACGCATTTATTGCTGCTGAACCCAACCTCATAGACAAAAGGGTCTCAAAGAAACCCTTAAACTTCACCTGAACTATATTTTTGCCTGAAATCCTGAAAGGTTTAAAAAGTGCAAGAAAAAAATCTGACAATATAAAAAAAGCTTTAGAGTTCAAAATAGATAAATTCAGCTCGAGAAAATCTGTCGAATATTTTCTTTGTTACGTCATGCAATTCAATCATTGATTTCATAAAAAAGTCTTTACTGAAAATCAGAGAAAAAATATACCATGACAGTTGAAAAAACAAAGTTGCTTCAGTAACAAAACCGAGTAAATTATAAGCAAAACAAAAATGCCAAAACTTGCCGCTTCACTTTTATTTAAACATTTTGTTGTAAAACCACACTTAAAAAACGTTATAGCAGTGAACCGTTACTTACTATGCACCATGTATGCTATTAGTTAAATAAATTCCTAATTACTTTGTTTGTCATTCCTTCAATCTTTCTATTCGTATACAAAAAAAATCTGATGTGGCTAGGCACATGACTTTATCATACTATATATAAAATTAATAGTTTAGCTGCATGAGATTCTATTTGATCGAGATCGGCTATGTCTGCATTAAAATAAAACTACTACAACTAGACATATATCTCGATTAAAGCTGCCTTCGGATATTGTACTCCGTTGACACCGGGTACACCGTCCAAATGACACTTACGTGTTATTGGGTGTCAAAAGAGTAACGGTGTTCAATATCCGAACGCAGCCTATATTGACAGTAGTATTTTCAAAACATTAGCGTTTGACACTAGCTACTGTCATTAGAATCAAAAAATCTGACATATCCTGGCTACTAGTTTTAATGCAGTACGACCGATCTCGATGAAATAGAATTTGCGCATGCAGCTAAACTATAAATTCTACCAAAGAATGTCATATACATAAATTATAGAAAATTTCCTCTCCTTTAATTTATTATTTAACTATTTTGACGACATTACACAAATAGCGGCTCATTTGCAAAATTTTCGAAAAATGCTAAGAGTAAACCACCAGTTCCTTTGGACCCTTTTCAACAGAAAGCTTTTCAGCTCTAAGTTTGGTTATGAAACTTCTAAATATGTAGTTTCGTCCCGATACCTTTAGTAGTTTCTCCGGAATCGTCGCCACAAAAACGGGTACACACACACACATACACACACAGACATTTTTTTGTACCTTGGTCAAAAATGTTCAGGGGTCCCAAAAAGACATATTTCCGCTAAAATCTCAAAAATTTTTTTTGTCACGATTACAATACTTTACATACTGCGTATGATAAAGTAAAAACTTGGATAATAATTCGTAACTCTGCCATTTTGTATTCGATTTTTTTTGCATATGACTGTAGCTAAGTGTAGCTGCTCAGAGTTCACTGTAGCTAAATTATTTGATTTTTTTGCGATTTTAACTTTTAGTTTTTCAACGACTCTACATTTTCAAATTCCTAAATAGGTACCTATACTTTGAAGATAAAATACTGCGGGTCGTTTCAAACTGTCTCACAAATTTGTACCAAAAATAATTTACAGAATGTTCAAATTGATATTTATTCGGGCTAATAAATAACAAAACCTGGTTTAAAGTTCTGTTAGATGTGGGAAGCCAATGCCTAGCGTCGTATATTAGCAAACAAAACAAGTGAGATACAAAAGAACTAGATTTACTAGAATCACACTAGAATCTTTTAACCTCAAAAACGGATATGTTTGGAAGAACACCCCAGAATAGGTTACATATTTGGAAGTTATTTATTCATATTAATATATTGTTATGTGGCCTCAGATTTTGAGATTTTGATAGTTTTCTAAATTGCTGCTTATAACAGGCATATTGGAACACCGTTCTCTATTATTCACTGTTCCTAACTGTATTAAATCGTAAATGATTTTTTTAAGGGCAAGATACCCTTTGAAATAATGTATTTGAAAATGTAATGCTTCCAAGAGTACCATTTAAAACACCAAGATGGTAATGGCTGAGATGAAGGGGTGTATTATCTACAGTTATTCAGTTATTATCAATAATATGAACATTCATAACATTCAATTATAATAACTTACCCATTTATTTTCAGATTTCAAGCCGACCGGGCAGCACAATTCCAGACAAAGACGACCAGGAGCCGGCCGCCCTCGACCTGAGGCACAGTTCCAGCACACGAAGCTCCCCGATAAACTCCTCCCTCCAGGTCTACCACAGTCAAAACTCGAACTCCTCAACAGGCACCGACATCCTTGACCTAAGCATGCCCGACAAGAACGCAACCACCGAGGTGTGCTACATCTGCGGAGATGAGTTTAAACGAGGCAGCCTCGACACCATACCCGCCAAGCAACTCCAGGATTCACCACTCATCCCCTTCTTCCCCAGCCTGATGCTCCATCCCCGCCCAAGTCGTTCCAGACCCATGGATCCTCTCGGAAGAGTTCAAGTCTGCCTGGAATGTCAAGCCCATCTCTTGCAACAATGGCATAAGTTTCAAGCCCAAGGAACGCCACATCTCGAGAGGAACTACGCGTTACGGAAACGACAAATGCCTGCGATTGATACGACGACGTTCGTATGTTATACGTGCAGTTTGGAGTATCCGTCGAGAAGTTTGCGGTTGTTGTACTGTTGCGAGAATCCCGAGAAGGAGCCGTATATTCCATATATTCGGTCGTTGAAGGCCCCTCCGGGGGCCAGTCCGGTCAGCCCGCAAGGGATGGTGCAGGTCTGTACGACCTGCTATAGGTCTGTGCCGCAGAAACATCAGGTGTGCGGTGGGGATCCGAGTGCGCTGTTGAACAACCATGCTGCGCTTCCGGAGGTGCAATACCATAATAGTAACTCGAGACCGGTTGCGGTGAAGTCCCCGGCGAATAGTGCCGGTTCCGATATCCGGTACAAGCCGTACGAGCTGAGCAAGGCTGCGACTGTGAGCAAGAAACGGCAGGCTGCCAACGAGCTTCGACAAATCAATAAGGTAAGGTTCTTTTTGTGTTAAGCCTCGTTTACATCCAGTTAACTTAACTTAATGTACGAAAATTTAAAAATTAGTCACAGCTTAACCTATTGAATTATATATGTTCGTTTACATTCACTTAACGTAGAAAAACATAATGTAACGTACGGATTTGTTCACTCAACTTCAACTTTACAGAATTCATGCGCTAAGTGCACCAATCACAGGTTCTCGATTTTGACAATTCGGATGATGGTGACAGTAACATAACCTAAAAATTAACTTGTGTGACATTAACTTTGTTGTATTTGTGTGGTTTTGCAATATTTTTAGCTCGTTTCACGGATTATAAACATGTATGATGGAACCTTGATGGAATTTGTGTGTATATAAACATATTTTTATGATAAAATCGATATATTTGATATAGATTTCATATTGTGTCACTGTCAAATGCGCCTGACAAGCATCGCAAGCATTCCAACGTAAGTGAAATGTAAATGGGACCGTTCTAAATTTCGTATGTTAAGTATAATTTTTTGTACGTTAAGTTAAGTGGATGTAAACGATACTTTAGGTTTCTCTTATGAAGGAAGCATTGGTCTTTGTTTACAAATATCGGATAATCCGGTTGTACCTGTAAGTAGATAGTAAGTACTTGGTGTATTCATTAATTTTTTAAATTATGTGTTAACTTTGACCACTTGGTCATATTTACTAAATAAATATAATATATAAATATATAAACTCAATGAATTAAATCGCTTTAAATTAATTGAACCAACAACATTGATAAGTAGTGCCATCTGCCATTGACAAGAGTAGTTTAGTGGTTGTTGCTATTCTTTCATAACACTACGCAAATATACAAATTATTGGTTTTTTATTTTCATCAAATTATGGAACTTTTACTACCTACTAATTTTCACAATTCCTTTATTTTTGAATGTTTAGGTCATTGTAAATTGTTTTTGACAACTCTGAGAATAAAAGTTATTTTCTTTCTCTGTATCATATTAAAGCTCCGGGAACTTCATTCACACGTGACAACTGAACACTTGCTTTTAAATCTGTTATCTATCTTAAAAAATTACCTGTTCATCAATTTCCTTCTTTTTTTTTTTGTTAATTACCAAATTAGGAACCATTTCAACTACACTTTTTAAAATTTCCATATTAAAAGTAAATTTACTGTAATTTATTTTCCTCAGTAATATTCTACGCTAATAGCCCCAGGCATTTTTGGTTATAAGCCGGAAAAAATAAACAGTACATCTGCAAATTGTCAGGTCTCTGGTTAGCATGTCTTTTCCACGCCAGGTGTTCTGAAATAAAAATGTTGAATGCCGTTGTATTCAAGGGCATAGCCAGAAGTTTTTACAGAGGGGGGGGGGCTAGGAGTCAGAAAAATACCAAAATTTAAGTAAATAAATATTTCTTATCGCATATCTTTTTGTTTATAAAAATATTTGCATGAGGTATATACATAATATGAAATATGCTAATAAAACATTACGTAACATTACGTTTACACTTGTTTTCGGAAAACTTCTGCAGGTCATATTCTCTGAATTGCTCTTGGTCTTCATTTGCAATGTTGTGATGAATGCTGAACATGCTACCGAAACAAATATTCTTGGAGGACATGTATCAAATGTATCAAAATGTACATATAAGTGTACAAGAACAGCAATATATCATAATTTCCAAGATATTTGCGAACAGCGAATTAATGCAAGTACCGCCATAGCGCCATCTATTGATTAAAGGACAAACTATAGGCAAACTGGTTGACATTTGCCAAACGAAACCAAACTCGAAACTCAACAAAATTAGACTAATCTAAAGTAATATTTAGCTATATGCACTAACAGTGATAACACTGTAATCACGTAATCCTATAACTGAAATACTCTTCCACTTTTAACACCAGTAATCCTAATCACCCAATCATCAACGATATACCACCTATTTCCAAATAATAATTGATACTTCCTAAAATAGTTTCTTATATCCATTGCAAAAAAACACTGCTTTATTACCACGTTCAGTAACTACACATCACACAGACTCCAGCAATATACAAAGTCAATAGGCTGCTATGTGATTTTGGTTGCCAAACCGACAAGTAAGTTGAAGATATAATTTTAGATTGCTTTATTACAAATAACATTATATTATTATATAAGGTTATTTGTAATAAAGCAATCTAAAATTTTATCTTCAACTTATTTGTCGGTTGCATAAACAATTCCTCTATCAATTCCCAATAAGCACCTCACCCTGTATTGAGATTTGGAGATACTGGTATTTGAGTTGCATACTAGACGGTAATTTATTAAATTATATTTATCTACGACTCACACATAATAAGTTCATTGCATACGTATCTATGACTATATAATCCCCATCATTATACACGCCAATGATTATAATGACACTAACGTTGTATAATAATGACAGTTCGTTCAAATAATGACTTCATTATTTGAACGAACTGTCATCATTATACAACGCTAGTGCCAAAGTCTGTCAAAACCTACCTGGATGACAGTTCTGTGACAGTTCGCCTAGCCATCATTGATAAATACATTTAAAATATTTGATATAAAATGAAATTTATGAGTCGTAGATAAAACGTCGTATTCGACTCGCACACAACGGACATAAATCGCTCGCACGTTTACACGCTCGCCTACGGCTCGCGTATAAACTTCATGCTCGTGATTTATATCCTTAGTTATGTGCTCGTCAAATAATATACTATTTCTCATAAAATAAGCACAACTGGCTTTTACAGTACATGTTATGTGTCTTTGTAAATTTATTATGTACCTAATACAATTTTGTGCATTTTTATTTTGAGCGCCCTGTCCCCCCGGCTACGCCCTTGGTTGTATTCTATACATAAGTAGTTATCGCTTGATGAACCAGAAACAAAAAAATAAAATATTTATATTTTAGGAAATTCTTGACTCACCATTTTGATTTAGTTCACAAAATTGACAATGGTTTTTGTTATTCAATAAAAAATATATATTTACTATGCACGTCAAAAAAAAGTCGTACATCTTGTAGCTTTGTAAATGGTTCTTTTATAACCTATACGCTGTCATTCTGACATTAGTCATGCACCAGCTGTCAAGTTGACAAGCCAAACTTACATGATATCAAACTTAGCTGTACGACTTTTTTTGGCGCGGATAGTACGTATTGATTTTCTGGTGCATCAAGCAATAAAGCAGTGTTTGTTGAACATGTAGTAAAAATTTCATGTTGATCGAACCAATAGTTTTTGAAATATCATGCCAACCAGTCGCGAGAAAATGTTTCGAGCAAAACGCGATTAAAATTTCAAGTCCAGTTTCCGGAGGCATATCGATCATGGTAATTTAGTATTCCCTCCTGTGGGTCGTGGAATGCACTTTTGAAAAATGTTCTCGTTTCTACACCATGTTCTTTGTCGTACACATTTGCAAATCTAATAATATAATAATTTGTTGCCAATTCCTATCGTTGTTATCGTTTTTAAGATGGCAGCACAACCTTCATTAAATGCATGCTGCTAAATTATCCGCAATATTGATTTGAATTGATGGGTTTTGAGCTTTGGAAGCTAAGCGCCAGACAGTAGACTTCAAGATTTCGTTGTTATTTTGAGTGCTGCCGTCTAAATACCATTCTAGCAACTCTCTTGATGACAAATAGTTGGAAATTGACCTTACAACGTTTAAGACATTTTTTTCTGGTTCGGTGACCCTCAAAGCCGCTGTTGCCATGTTTATGCAAGATTTGGATTCGTCGTTCCTAAAAACCCATAAAAATGCTTATAAACTTGATTTGGTCGAAAATTTCCCTAATTTTTATTTTCTGGCCCTACAATTTGGTTCCGCCATTTTAATTTTTTCAGTTGAAATGCCATTTTCGTATATAACGTCATCCAAAACCCCTAAATGCCATGTTTGAAGGTTGAAAGTTTGGGGTAGAATACCCCAAAAAATCATGACGCAGATACCTACACGATTTTGTAGGACTTTTAGTATGTTGTTCAAGGCACTAAATGAATGAAAAGGTCTTTGAAAAAATGAAAATCTTTGGTTACGTTTAACAGTAGTTCTTCTGTAATATTGATAAAAAGAGTAATCTAGAATTTTGCTAACGTCAAGATTAGTTATTCTGGGTAAACCTAAACATCTAATTGGCACTTCCCTATAAATTTAGTTGCTGTTAAACGGAGACGGAAAACTGGCTGGAAAATCAGGTATTATTGTTAGGCGTAGTCTATGTTTGAGACTGAAGTCTGTAGTCTTTAGTTTCAGAGGAAAAATGCAATACCTACCCGAGGTAAGCCAAGGCTTGCTTTGCTTTGTTGTCGTTTTTACTCTTTACTTAATGTTTAAAATTGATGAAAAATAAACAAAAAGCTACATCTTGTACTATTTTGTAATGTTGCAGCTATAATATGGATACATTTTGAACATTTGATTACATGGTTTATCTAATAATTTCAATAATAAACAACAATCTCGGTGTGTAACTCTTGGTCGAAATCGAATGAATTCGCTCTGAAATATTTCTTCTACTCCTATCAAATAATTTGCCTTCATATTACAATTTGAAGCAGAAATTAGTGATAGGCATTTAATCTATTTTCAAACAAACTTTGCTCCTATTCATTCATTAAAAATCGTTTACTACCGTCTATGTTTTTACTATGCGGCATAAACATAAAGATAATATAGTGCGTATGTATCCCTACCAATTCAACTAAATTTACATACAACTACTCGCCAATCAAACATTCAATCAGCACGCGGAACTATTTTCATGTGGCCTGACATGGTTTAATTTCAAGAATCGACAAATGCGCCCAACGTCGTAATTATCTCTTGTTTTTAAAACAATCGTAAAATATTTACATTCTGCAGAAGTAATAGCTCTAAACACGCCAAATAAAAAAAATAATCATCAAATTTAACAGCGTGATCTAATTTTGTCAATTTCGAAAGATGATGAACACCAAAAATGAGTTTCGCCACTACATGTATCCTGCTGAATATACAGTATGTCCACGGAAAATGTGTTGAATAGGAAAAACTTCTTTATTTTTAATTTTATTATTATATTTATTATTATATTTTATCGAAAAAAGTTACCTTGATAAAAAATTTTGCTAGTTCTTAGAGTAACATTGGGATAGAAACATTTAACATATTTTATACGCGGTGTTCAGAAAATTGAAAAAGCTTTAAATGGTACAAGAGTAAAGTGCATTTAATTTGAGAAGATGTGGAAATAAGTTACTAGGAAAAGTTGTTAAAAAGTAAAAGGTAGTCTCTAATACCAATTTTCGAAAAAATCTGCCTACTTTTATTTATTTGTAATCATTAAATTTATTTTATTTTTTGCTATTCAACACATTTTCCGTGGACATACTGTACATATGAATTCTCAATCAACTCAAAGGTCACCCTTCGATTAAATGTTGTCGATTTTATGTAGACTTCTTTTTGCAAGAAAAAAAGACGATCTATATGTGATTAGTGATTACTTTTGGCTTGATGTCACGTGATGTTACTTTATTGAGTACTTATTGACCTTTGTTATTTTTTACGAGATATGTTTAGTTATACAATGTTGTAGTTAAACACTCGATCATGTGATAACTTACGGTGACCCGACGGGAGTACATAATTTAATTTATTAGTAAGCTTATAATATGGTCTGCGCTGTTTGATTAGTGGCTTGCAGTACATACAGGGCGATCCGCACTATAGGTACTCTCGGGATTTTTTTTTATTTATGAAGCTGGATAAATGAAATTTTCAGAATTGCTAATAGACAAAAAATGTATTTTTTGGGGCTACCCTTGAGGTTAATATTCAGTATTCGCCTAGATTAATAAACAAAAAAGTTAGTTTTTCGTCGCCTTGGTGATAAAAATTGACGACCGATATGTTTTTGTATTCAGAATGTTATCCCGATTGAAGTTATTACACAAATAATATAGGGTGCCATTAAAAATTCCAATGCAGATGTTATTTCCAGAAAACCGGAACTCAAGAGTATAAAAAAATGGCATTTTTTGTCTATTAGCACTTCTCAAATTTCATTTGTCCGGTCTCATAAATAAAATAATAAACGGGCGTACATTTGACGTGGCCGCAGTGGCGGCTCGCGTATAGGCACTGTGGGACTGCAGCACCCCCTATTATTTGCACTTAATATTATGGATAACATTTAATATAATGAGTCCTTTTTCCTTTAATTCTTTCTTTATACTTGTACAATATATAATCCTTAATGTCAGTAGCCATCCCCCATTTTAAAAAAGAGAAACAAAGTCGTTGTATGGCGAGGTGCTTGACTGTTCTGCGCATGCGCACATAGGATGTTGCACGCGAGGCACCGGTGGGTGGGGCCTGCTATGGACACTGGATAGAGAGAACACTGTCGCTCCCGCAGTGCCGACCCTGTCCTGCTGGTGGAAGGTAGTTTTACAAACTGCAGATGGCATATTTTAGAACAATTGCAGTGCTTTCAATAGAGAAAAAAAATCCTCAGTTTTATTCAGAGACCAAAGAGTATATTATTGATCTTTTCGCGCAAATTAAAACAAGAAGAATGGATTTAATTTTTACACACGCTTCTCTGAACTTCATTTGTTTGTTTGTTACATTTAAATCTTCTAATCGATATTTTACCTACTTCCCTATGTCCAATCGAGTTGAAATTTTGCATGTGGACAGATTTCCAGTGCATAACGGAAATCTGTGCATAAACACAGATTTCCAATGCATAAACGAATAAACAAACTTTATACATTTTTGGAAAATTTAAATTTTTGCCACAATGTGCATAATTTTTTTAAAAAATTGTGCTTTTAATATCTATTATGTAGAACTATCCATATTGCAAGTTAATCGTTTATTAATTAATAGTATTTTTTTTTCATAAATTTATTACTACGCACATCTTAACTTGTTATGTTCAAATCTTGTAATCGATATTTTACCTATTTACCATTGTCCAATCGAGCTGAATTTTTTTAATTTTTGTGCATTTTTTTATAGTGTAGTTTTTACGAAATGTATTTTTTACATAAATTTATACAGGGTTAGCCAAAATTACCGGAACACCCAAATAATTCTACGACGGTAAAAAATTTCAAAAAAAAATTCAAGCAAAAGCTTTTAGACTTTAAACAATCCATCGTTCAAATATATTTTGAATATACAGGGTGTTCATTTTATTATAGAAATCGCGTAAATTTTGTTTTTCAAATGGAACACCCTGTATCTTTTTACATTTTATAATTTTAGGACTAATTCTGGACATTGTTTATCAAAATAATTTTTTTATAAAATGCATCATTTTTTAGTTTTAAGCAATTAATTAAAATTAGTCAAAATTACCGCAACACCCAAATAATTCTTCATCGGTAAAAAAATTTCAAAAAACATTCAAACAAAAGTTTTTTACTTTAAACAAGCTATCGTTCAAATATATTTTTAGTATACAGGGTGTTTATTTTATTATGGAAGTATGGAAAACTTTTCCTTTTTCTCATTAAACGTCCTGTACATTTTTATTTTTTAATTCTAAGAATTTTTTTCAAGTAGGTTTTTATAAATTGATTCATCTTTTAATTATCAGCAATTAATCAAAACTACAAAACATTTATTTTAGCCAACCGGATAAATAATAACAATATGAAGAAAAAATAACAAAACACAGCGGCTTGACAATGCCCCAACCTATCAACAAATTCCCGTAAACAGTTGTCTAAATGATCGACAGTAATACTCTGAACTTCGTCCACTATCCTCTGCTTCAACGGATCAATATTTTGCGGTCTATTGGTGTAAACCTTGGACTTTAGGTGGCCCCAAATAGAAAAATCACGTATTTGTAAATCCGGCGACCTAGGTGGCCATTCAATGGATCCTCTCCTTCCAATCCACCTCTGCGGGAAAATTGAATTTAAATAATTCCGAACTTGGACACCGTAATGCGGCGGTGCACCATCTTGTTGAAACCAAATATTATTCAGATCTTCGTTGAATATAACTAGGAGATGAGGTATTACTTCATCTAATTGCTTATAACTAAAAAATTATGAAATTTATAAACAAATTATTCCAATAAAAAATTATTAGAATTAGTCTTAGAATTATAAAATGTAAAAATATACAGGGTATTCCATTTGAAAAAAAAAAGTTAACCAAATTTGCGTAAAAAATGAACAGCCTGTATATTAAAAATATATTTTAATGATAGCTTGTTTAATGTCAAAAACTTTTGTTTGAATGTTTTTTAAAATTTCTTTACCGTTGTAGAATTATTTGAGTGTTCCGGTAATTTTGGCTAACCCTGTATATGAATGTAACTGTAACAATTTGGGCTAAAGTAAAGAAGAAATTCGTTTTCTTATCTTAAATTGTTTTACGATTTTATCAAGTTTCTGCATACATTTTCTTTTTATACATGTTTTTTTTTCCTTTTACACGATATTTTTCAAAACAAAGACAAAAAAATTCTGGAGCAGCACCCCCACTATCTTTAGCTACGAGCCGCCACTGGGCGTGGGTTGCCCGTTATGTAGAAACGTAATTTTCTTTCATTTTTTCCAATTTTATTCAAATTCATAGTAACAACAATAAGAGTGATTGACGGCAGGGTTGTTATTGGTTGTTATGTTTAAAAACGTATGTTCTATTTTAAACAGTTTTGTTTTAAATTGTATTACTATTGTAAGCTCATTTTCAACATTTAAATCTTATTTTAGTCGCGTGAACTAATCCAATTTTAAAAACTGTTTGTTTTTAGTTTTTTTTTATTACAATTTAATAAACGACTCTAACTACCTAAGGATATAAAAGGAAACCAATAAGTCCATAGGACACATTTCACTCAAAATGACAAGATTATATGACAAAAAATCAGCACAAAATGTTTTATAAGAATTTATTTGTTTATACAATTTAATTTTAGTTTTAATTATTTTTTTGCCTCAGATTAAAATAAATTTCATTTCTTGCTTTTCTAATTTATAATTCATTCATAATGGCATTTACTATTTGAAATAAAACTCCGCACATGATGGGGAGTCATATGGCATAGGGGTCTCGGGGTTGGTGCGCTGGTCCGATATGGTTTCTTAACAAATAATTTGAAATGTGGATTTTCGTTTTTAACTTTTTACTCAAAAATTAATATTAGACATTCTTAATATAAACATTCTTGGAACTAATTATGACAGCATTTTTTACGATACTGTTTTCTCGAGTATATTCTTGAGACACTTATTGTTTACAAAATTTTTCAGCGCACCTTCATCTTTCGTTCGTTTATCAAATCTGCCAAATGTCAAAATAACTCACTAAACTTTAAAAAAAAACTATAAAAAGATATAATCAGGGATTTACGGTAATTAATTCTTTTCGTAAATTACTGTTGAAATTAAAATTATTAATTTCAAATATTAAATTACCACGTAAATAAAAATTAAAAATGGTAAATTACGTTGGCTTAATTACCGAGTAGTTAAAAATTCAAAATGGTAAATTACACTGGTTTAAATTACCGGGTAATTAAAAATTCAAAATCTTAAATTAAACCGGCGTTAATACCGATCACGGTAGGTTATGAATGCTACTTATGTTAATAAAAATGTTTGGTAAATAAAAGTCATTATTTTGTAGATAACTAGCAATCGGACTAACGCTGTTAAATTTCCGGAATTTATTTTCTTCAGTAAATTACCGCTGAAATTAAAATTGATACTTTCAAATTTAAATTACAACGTAATTAAAAATTGCATTTGGTAAATTATATTTTCTTAAATTACCGGGTAATTCAAAATAATAATTTACCGATGACAGTAAGTTTTGTAATTAAAGAAATTGGGTACAGCCTTATAAGTCATTATATTGTAGATAACCGCCAAATGATTTAATAGTAGTAATTCATTATTAAAATTAAAGCAGGGACTACAATAAAAATACTTTTTATACCAGCAATTTATAGAATGAACAGCCTAACAGCATAATTATAGTATACAAAAATACTGTAATTTATTACCGACTCACAAAACGACAACGCCCGGTTTCACAAACAATGATCATATTTTATCCGGATCACCAGAACATTTCTTTAAATCATGAATTTGATAGTAGGTAGATTGCTTCTGATTTAAAATGTGCATTATTAGCTCCGCTGAATTAAATAACTAAAAATCCGGAAATTAACATTAATTACGGTAATTTATTTAGTAATTTACCCGATAAATTACGCTCTTACAACAGTGAACTTGTCGACTGCTTAGGAGTGGTGGGGGCATTCACGCAAGTACTGATGGAAGGTTTCTGAAATTAATTTATAAATTCCGGTAAATTACCAACGGTAATTAAAATTTTCGGTAAATCACCATCGGTAATTGAAGCCGTAAACTATGGTAATTCAAAATCTGTAAATTACCATTAATTACGGTAATTAATTTGGTAATTAGTGAAGTTACGCTTTTACATCCCTGGCAATGAGTAATGAGTGCTTATTGAGAATTGCACTATTATAAAAAGGCATTAGGCATTAATTATTACATAATTTTAATTATTAATTGATGCAACTTTGCATAAAAAATTTACAATTTTCCAATAGTTCCAAATTAATATTATCAAAATCGCAAATAGCTTCAAAAATAACCAAATTAAAAAAAAAATAGATTAAAAAATCTGTAGACTCAAAACATTTTTTCACGATGCGTGGCTGAGAATTAAAATTTGAATAATATATGATACTATATATGGAACTATCATGAAATAAATAAAATAGCAATTATTGGAAATTTGTCATGCATATAGTCTCCAGACTGTAAATCGGATAAAAAAGGTAAAGGTTGTACACTCTTAAGTGGGACTGTAGAAGACGATAAATATTCCTTCCTGGAAACTGCGGTGGATCAATAAAAAAAAGAAAAAGAACTTGATTTGAAAATGCCACGAATAAATTGTTTGTTTGACAATCATCTGGCAATAACTGTGATGAAAAAACACACAATTTATTTCCAAACATGTCTATTATTGAGCAATATTTATCAACTTCAGTAAATTCTATTTATACATTTAACTAATGCAGACAAATTGCTGCTTAAAAGGATCTGATCTTACATCCCTTTAGTACCTCCCAGGCAAAGCACAAACAACAGTGCACTTGTCGACTGCTTAGGAGTGGTGGGGTATATTCACGCAAGTACTGATGGAAGGTTTTTGAAATTATTAATTTAAAATTCCGCTAAATTAACAACTTACGGTAATTAAAACTCGTTAAAACATTATTAATTACGGTAATTAATTTGGTAATTTACGTGGTAAATTACGCTTTCACATCCCTGGATATAATAATTATATAATTTTTTTAGAGGCGCTTTTAATTAACATTGTTTAGCAACATTATATAGTTCTGTACGGAGACTTTTTTTTGGCATAAATATCTGTTATTTTCGGCGATAATATTTTGCTATGCAAATTAATGAATACATCATGAACCACGTAGAATATGACCGTTTAGCAACCATAATATTCCCAAAGAAAAAATGACTAAAACGCAAAAAGACAGGACACTTTTGTGTTGACGCTACATTCAATTTGTAAATTTCCAGGGCCAATATCAAACTCTATTTCAAACACTGTAAATGATGAGTTTTAGTGCTTATTCTCTAAATACCGTAATCTTGTAATGATACATTGACATTTTGATGTTTCTTTGCATTGTGTATTTCACATTGTATTTTTACTAGCACCTTTTCAGTGTATGGTATAGGATAAAATTTAATTTAGCAGATAAGGCTCTATCAGTTTCGCAATAATATTGTGCTATTAGTATAATATTTAATTTGCTCTGGTTTACACAACACAATTCAGATGGATTAACCCAGTACTCAGGAGAACTCTCACGTGACATCAGTTTGACGTCATACGCTCGCGGTGAATCGTTCACGGGTCTGCAGATATTTTTACCCGAAAATCATATTATGTCGAGGAGTACTTATTTCGTTAATTGGAGATAATTTGCGATAAACGCACTGCAAACACGCAGAGCGGTTTGATCTAGTTGGCCGGGCACCAAGCAAAACCAGACCGGTCTAATTATCCCGAATAATAACACTCAAATTCATTACAGACGGCGATATACTCAACCAGTTGCTACCGGTATGCTTGTTAGTAGTCGCCGCGCTCTCATCTAAATCGCAGTTGGCAAGATAGTGCGAATTATTCGCCAGAGGTTCGACCTTTCGCTGGCCCGGCTATCGGGGATCGCAGAGGTCCGGTCAGATGTCAGGACGCGGGCCAAAAGGTCCTCGGGGTACCCACACGTTCCTTTCGCAAACATCGCTACGAAGATAAGCACATTATTATCGTGTCGTTGCTATTTTTTTTGCCGTCTTTCTCTGTCGCTCTTTGATCTTTATAGTCGCTGGTGGCGGGCGATTCGCTACACGTTTTGTGAAATTAATTCGCGATAATATACTCCCACGAACGACTGACCGCGCTGGCCGCCGCGGTTGCTTTTTTGTGCTCGATGGTGATCGAAAGAAGACGAAATAACTGTGCCAAGATGAAGATGAAGATGAAACGAAAATTTGGAAAGGTATCAGCGTTTTTTTTTGTTGTTGGTCGGTTCAGTTGGGTGTTTTTGTGATTTGATGTTGATGGTGCGGCTAGTAATAGGTACTAGTGCTTTTATATCGCGTTTACAATGTTTGTTTCTTCACTTGATAACATACAATGATGATAATTGAATTTCGCATTAGTTTGGAAAAGGCATTTAGTGGTGGGTTTAAGAAATGCCTATATCATCTTCCACTCTTTAGGATTGATCATGTGCATACGATTTAACGGCTCTTGAGAGGACGTTGTCATCTAACAATGGGTGGTATGATTAAAAAGAGTGTTTCTTTTACTTTAAGTATGAGCTTTTACTTCATAGTATTTTGTGGAGTATAATCTATTATATAAAGTCAATAATTCAATGGGTAGGTTTTACTTATGTTAAACTAGTAGTAAAAGTAAATGCAAGGACATAATATTTCCAGGAAAAAAAATGTGAATTTCGGAATTTCCCCGCAATCTGCTGTCATGTACGCTTCCTGGCCACGATGCATCCACAGACGTGAAAATTCCTTTGGAATTGCATGTAACCTGCACATTAATGCTACAAAATCCTTTACGGTTGAAATATTCGTCCCCATGAACTTTTGGTTTCATTATTCTGATATGGGTATAATAAATCCAAACATTTTTCTTCAACACCAATTTTTGTGAAACTTCTCTAACTGTCTTTGAAACGGTGGTTTAATGTACCCCAACATCTACACTAACACCTTGTTGAAACCCAGGATCACCTCTAGACTTCTTAAAAATATCTCTATTTTTGCTACATTTGACAAAGCTGCTCCTGTCGCCTCAATATGATTTCCTAAGAACTCGTCAGCCATCCATTAAGGGGAGGTTCCCGTTCAAAGGCCCCAAAAATGCCTCAATTTCAGGATTTTTTTTTTGATATAAAATAAATTATTTTGAGAATTTTTTTGTGGGTTTTATTTGTATACAAAAGAAGTATTATCCTGAATATTGACAAAAAAAATAATTCAAAATGGCGGCTCCAGCTCTCCGCCACCAAAGCCGCCCCGGCGCGAATTGATGTGCGCGGTACCTTGTACAGCCTCGCCAAGTGATCTGAAACCAAAAACACAAAAAGATTCTTAAAATAGATAAAATTTGTGGGGCCCTATCGTTTTCCGATTTTTAAATAATCCCTTTGGAACAAAATGGCGGCCATTTAAAAAAAAAGAAACTAATTTTTGCATGCTTTTTTTTACTTTAACGTAAAAAAAGCTCCCGTCAGTCGATTCCTAGCGAATTCACAGTTCTCAAAATATATGAATAGCCTTATTTGAAAATACCAGCGGCTATATATGCTGCTATTTGTATCGTTTGTACACCACAATGAATGTGTTTGGGACAAAGTTTCCAAATGCAAGAGTTGAAACTTTCGTTATCATTTTGTTTTTCCTCCGGTACATCTTTGCAATAAGTCATCGCTGGAAAGAGCCTCATACACTGGTCGAATGTCTTTTTGTCAGATTCTTGAAGGGCAGGTTCGTGGTGGAAATCGGCAAGTTGACCCGTAGCTTCTGCGACACGCCACTTGCACCAACTGTTCTCTCCTGGCGGGCAGTTCTCGTGATTCGGTTCGTCTGTGGAACATTTATGAAGGAAAGTAACTCGCGGTCTTCAATTTTTTTGGCGGAAGTGCTAACAAAGTCTTTCTCATTTTCTATTTTATCTGGATTATAACTGACTTTCTTTTTCCGTGGACGAGCAGGGCGCGCTAGATTATTATGATAAATATCATAATAATCCAATGCACAACCGGCTTTGTTTTGGCGACCAACGTACATATAAGCGAGTTTACAATAGATTGGAACGTGTATAAATTCGTCCAGAAGACCCTAAACTTGCTACATGCCATATACTCAACCCATCAGGTATAGAAAAAATGTCTCGCCTCTTAGCCGCGCCGAGCGCCCGTTCGGCGAGTCCGGAGCGCCGACGGACCTTTCTCTCACGTATACTCGATAACATAAGGATGAAAATCAGGAAAAAAAATTTTCGTTTTTTTCATCGATTTGGACGGGAACCCGCCCTTAAACGTTCTTTGCATTGAAGCTAGGTGAACGGTGGCTTATACTAAAATAATTGACAACGAAATATTTGTCTATACAATTAATTCCTCCCCATGCGTTCTCCGTTTTTATTAATATTTCCCATATTTCCCTCCTTATCCTATGAAAATTAATAAAAACAGCCATTTGTAACACTTTTTCAATTGAAGTAATAGATGCGAAGTTGCTCTATGAGTAGCTTCTTCAAACTACACAAAATACTCCCAGATGGAATAAATACTAGACAACATTAGTAATTACTCTAGTATTGACTTCTATATACCGAAGTATATAAAGCAAAGTATAAAGTAATTGCTCCTAGTACTTACTTCAGTCATACTTCAAGAATAATGTAGAGTAAATGCTATAATTTTTAGTATTTACTTGAAGTAAAAGCTACAACATAAAGCATTTACTTGAAGTAAAAGTAAATATTTTTTTTTATCATACCATAGCCAGACTGTGGCCCATCGGTAGAGCGCTTGGCTATCAGTCTGGGGAGCGTGAGTTCGAGTCTCACGCCCTGCTTTCAGAGTAAAGGTTTTTCTGCGGTTTTCCTTTATGCCACGGCGAATGCTGAAAGCCAAACAACTTATAACGTGCCACAGACGCGGGCCATAAGAATGATAATTCTGGCCTGCCGATGCCCCCGTAGTGGCGAAAGCTGTTGGGGATGTTAAGGCGTGGATTATTATTATACCACTCAATATCTTACTTACTACTACTTATTACTTACTTACTACTTAATACTTTATTGTCATTTTGATCTTTACAGACATTGACATTGTACCCTTTCAGGTTTAATATACATTTATCCCACTCCATATTATATACTGCTACACAAGTTCGAACTATCATACATACATAAAAAAACAAATTAATAATTATTTTTAATTTAACTTATCGTCCGCAGTGGTTTCGGCCGTCAGGTTATCATCAGCCCAAGATTGTCTTCTCGCAACGAACATGATAACTTTGAACAGTGAAAGAATTTAATATGAGGTAAAAAAAGAGGGCAGGGCGAAGAGTTCAAAAATGCTTACTGTACATTGTTTAAGAAAGGAACCAAAAACTTATAGCTAACGAAATAGATCGTCGTAATTTGAATTCTCTCGGTGTATATTTGTTGTGATGGAGTCAGACTATTTTGAATTGTTTTTTGAACAGAACTGTCATTATTATCATCAGCTGTTACTGCAGCTAAACAGACGGGCAAACGAGTGATACCTTAAGGGCTCTGTTGTTTACTATTATTATTATTCAATTCAAACAGTACAAGCATATTGGTGGACTATCTAGCACGGCTAATTGAGAAACACGGTTAATCCAACTTGATGGTTTTATTGAGTTAATAACTTTTTTTCCGACTTAGAACCTAAGATACTCAATAAAGTAAATAATGTAGGTGATATTTCAAGCTAATGAAGCAAAGGGTATCAGATGACTCTTGTCATAACAAATAATCATGCTCAAATATGTGCTAACAAATGCTATAATTCATTTTTAAAAGTAATACATATATTTCATATAAATAAATAGTTAATAAGATCAAAACTAGTTAGTATCTGAACAACGATATTGATAACTTGATAACTTAATTCGATTGAGATCTAAAAGGTCAAGGTCGCAAAATTTGTTTGAAAATGTATTAACTTCTGTGGCTGAAATAACTATCAAAACATACAGACCAGTATTTTTTTTATCTACGACTCACATTGTATACGTGCCGTGCCATATTTTCTCGAAGATTTAGATGCCTTTAGATTTTCAACCTATGCGTAATTACACAACTGTCAACAACCCTGACGATTATATTGTAATTATCAAGAATGTTATTAATTATCATGTGGTATTCGATAATTTGGATAATTTATCAATCAATTAAAATGTTCTTACAACAATCTTCATTTAGTTTACATATTATTGTATTATTTATGTAAATAGCTCAGAATGATACTCTTCGACTTGCTTTACAACCACTATAACTTGTGGTCGATTAAATATTATTATGTAGAGGCATAACATATTTGAAATGATGTTATAACTTTCACAATAGATTAAACCCTGAGTCTGGAGGCGACATATTTGATTGAACATCGGCTGGCTGTGTATACGGGCTAAATCTGTAATGTCACAATGCCATCCGCAGCCTTCTCTTAGGTTTCACAACCGTTCTGCATAAGATGTGTCAACGGCAATCACTCTGAAAATTGATCAATCATGAGTTTTTACATCACCACCGCTCCGAAAAACAAACAGCGGCGCAATAATAAGCATAAACAAACACGTGCCCAACTTTGAAAACGTTTCTTGGGGTAGATATTACGAAATCAAAATGATTATTTAAAATGTTATTCTACATTTTCTATAAATCAGTAGGCATGTGTTTGTTGTATCTATATAATAACCAAATAGCAAAAATAACCGTGTGTTTGTCATTAAATACTAAAGAAGTTAGAAACATATTTACGCCATATCTACATATGTATGTAAATACATAATTGATTACAAGAGGTACGTTGAGATTATTACTCAAACTAACATAACATGTGCCTAATTAATTTAACATAGCGACAGGCCTTTTAAAAATCGTCACACTGTCAACTGCATTGCACCGATGTTGCCTCCAAAAAGAACTTCTACATAAAAAAGAATTAAACAGTACAGTAATTGACATCGTTCGTGAACGTTTCTTGAATTTAATATTTTGTTATCAACATCACAGGTACGGTCATAGGGTTGCCACCCTCGTTTCGCAATGATTGTCCTCGTTACACATGCTTTGAAAAATCGTATAACCGTTTATGGGAAATTATTTATTGGTACGAAAATGGGGCAAAGTTGCGCTGAATAATTTTATCAAAAATGATATTTATCTTTGTTTCTTAGGTTTGAAGGTGTTAACAAGAAACTGACGTACGTATTTGTGTTACATTTTTAGTCAAAGCCCGTAGGGACTAAAGTAGTTACTTGTGACCCAAAGGTTAATTTAATGCAACTATTTTTTTTTTATGAAAAATCGAATAGCGTAATTGCATTTAAGAAAATCTTAAAGATGGGAAAAACCTTAAATGTCAAATTGTGTTTCCTCAACATTCCTCAATGTTTCGCTGCTTTTGTTGTATTTACACGTTTTTGTTTTTATTACTTTTTGACAGGACTGCTTTGGACCATACTTTTTAGTTTGAAAGAAATGTGACATCGTGTTGTCCATGTAATGTCTAGAAATTCGACAAACCAAAGCATTTATCTACGACTCACATATAATAAGTTCATGACATACGAATCTATGGCTATATAATCCCCATCATTATAACGCGCCAATGATTATAATGACACTATCGTTGTATAATAATGACAGTTCGTTCAAATAATGAATTCATTATTTGAACGAACTGTCATCATTATATGACGCTAGTGTCAAAGTCTGTCAAAACCTACGTAGATGACAGTTATGTGACAGTTCGCCTTGCCATCATTGACAAATACCTTTAAAATATTTGATTTAAAATTGAATTTATGAGTCGTAGATAAAACGTCGTATTTGACTCGCACACAACGGATATAAATCACTCGCATGTTTATACGCTCGCCTACGGCTCGCGTATAAACTTCATGCTCGCGATTTATATCCTTAGTTATGTGCTCGCCAAATAAAATAATATTATTTGTGTCCTACATGATCATAAAGTGACAGTTTACATCTTCGATACCGGGGCATAAACTACTCGAGGGCGTTAAGGGTTGCCATGGGGTATATGTCAAATATATGAAATATTTGACATTCAAATTGTAAATCGTCAATGTCAATTATTGGCCATTAAGGTTATAAGTTTGACAATTAATTGTTTGTATTGTCACTCATCAATGTCAATTATTGGCGATTAAGGTTAGAAGTTTTTAAAATTAATTGTCTGTATTGTCACTCAACTTCGAATTGTTTGTATTGTTATTCAACTCCGTAGATACGCATGTCACTTGATAACGGTAAAATATTTATTAATATTGTTCGAACGGAAGAACAATACAATTTTGTATGTACCACGGGCATTACTTGGTGTTTATACCTCGGGCGACTTAAAAAACTCTCGGGCCTATCGACCCTCGAGCTTTTTAAACTGTCACCCTCGGGGCCTAAACATCCGTTTAATGCTCTTGGTACATAAATAACTATTTCAACGGTATTTTTCAAAAAGGTCTATGATCTGGAAACATGGAGCATTTTAAAATAATCATCACAAAAATTTTCACAAACATTTTAAAAATAATACAGATACGCGTTTTGCCGTGTCTGAATCAGTAGACATTATCAATTGACTCCAGTTCTTGAATAAAACAAATGGCAAAATGGTTTTGTCCTTTATTGGTTTCTCAAAAACTAGAGACAACTCACAATTTCTACCTTCAGGGTCATCTGACCTAATAGTGATGAAATCGATCTGATCGATCGTTTCGATCTGATCGATCAGATTCTTTTGTAGATGTACATCGCCGGACACGTGGCGTACGTATATGGAAGAAGTAAGAGATCGATCAGATCGATCTTTTCGATCTGATCGATCAACTTACTCATTTTATGACGGAAATCGATAGAGGTAGTCGCGCTGGTCCCAAAACTGAAGGCCGTTTTTTTGACATCGCGCTTAGTTATTGAGATATTAATTTTTGAAAATTAAAAAATACCCGCTTTTTCCTTTATCATACATACTGGCGAGTACAAGACCGTCCGTTTTATCACAAAAAGTTAAAAAGAAACATAATTCAAGCTGAAATTAAGTAATTACCTTATTGAATTAAATATATGATATTTTAAGATATAGGTGGTTTATGGTGAATTTGCTTGTTATGAAAAACATCCGAATGCAATTTGAGAATGTATTACTTATCTAACTGCATTCTGTACGTAGGGCTTATAATACCGGGATCCCGGAACAACTTTGTGTGGCATTTAAAAAATATCGGTATTTCGGTAGCGCTCCGCGCCGCAGCCCCCTACTCCATAAGAGAGTGTTTTTTTGTAATATTTGATCGCTACCTATACATACTTTATTATTGTTATTATTATAGGTAGACTAATTTAATACTGTTAAAGTTAATTAATTACACAACTAAAATTGTTGAGAATAGCTGAGAAATTTCTCCTTGGTGTAGTCGTTTTTATGATTATGACAGTACTTCCATAGGCCATAGGTACGCCCATTTATTTTTTTTATTTATAACGCTGGACGAATGATATTTTGTAATGTGCTAATAAACAAAAAATGCAGTTTTTTGGGATACTCTTGAGGTTAGTAGGTCTTCCGGTTCTTCCGGAAATGACGTCATCGTTGACATTTTAAATGGCGCTCTATATTATTTCTGTCATATTTTTAATCCGGATGACATTTTGAACACATAAACATCGATCGTCAATTTTTATCACCAAAGCAACAAAAAAAAACTTTTGGTCTAGGTGAATATGAATTGCAGAAAATTGACGAAAATTGTCAAATCAACACTATCTAAATCGATTTTGGCCGATAGTGTATTACTGGCGCCCTCTAGCGTGATTTAATTGGTTTTTTGCCAATGAGTCATTTTTATCAATTTTTATCCGTGTATGTATTGTGTTGTACTTAGGAAAGGAATGTTTTAAATTGCAATTATTCAAACAAATATAATAAACTTTAATGCGAATCAAGAATAACCAACAAAATCACGTATTTGGTGTCATTGTAATCGAAAAAAGGTTATCTAACGACTAATCATGGTGTACCAATAAAGTACACGGGAAAAAATGACTCATTGGCCAAAGACGCAGCCAGTAATGCAATATCGGCCAAAATCTATTTAGTCAGTGTGTATTTGACTATTTTCGACTATTTTTTCGAATTCATAGCCACATAGATTAATAGAAAAGATAGTTGCCTTCGATATGTTTTTGTGTTCAAAATGTCATCTTGATTGAAATGTCACACAAATAATTAGGGTGCCATTTAAAATTTCAATGATGACGTCATTTCCGGAAAAGTCGGAAGTCATACTAACCCCAAGAGTAGTGCAGCGTCATAAATAAACGGGCATACCTATGGCGTGGGTCACTCGGTATTGTCTATCTATAGCGATATTCGCAATAATCGCCAGCATGACTCGTGTGCGCTTGACTATAAAGTTTTAACTTTTGTTCTTATAAACTTTACCATTTCGATCAAATTAATAATTATTGTAATACATTATTGTTATTTTTCATATGTGCTTTTATAATTAATATTGCCTTAAAGTGGGTTTTCCTGTTGGGTAATAAAGTAGTTACTATTATAAAAGTTTACTGGTAATGATAACAGTGGTCATAAAGATTTTCGCATTGCGCATACATCAAACAACTTTACTACAACAAATTCAGCCAATTTATCTGTGAGACTAAAACGAAGCATCTCAAACTCAATTCTCGTAAAACGTCCGATTTTCATCAAATATTCGTATTACCAGACTTAACATCTCCTATAATTGAATCGGTGAGTGGAAGAACAGAATAAGTCCAAATCAGGCGTTTGTGGCAAACTAAAAAAAAACTGTATAATTCGTCAGCTGTGTATTTTACAAATTTGGTAAGCACAGAAAAGTTGTACTAAATTTCATTTGCAGTTGTTCTGGAAGTAAATTTTGGCTCAAAATGGAATAATGAATAAGTAATTAGACAAAACATCGGCTGCACTTGTTCTGTTCTTCCAGCCAACGACATGCTTATCGGTAATAATCTCTTTATTTGTTGAAATGATTATGCTATTAGCACAAGCGGTAAATAAAAATGCATAAAGACGAAAGGAACAAGTTTAATATTAGAAACAAAAACTAACAAAAAAAAACATCATTATTAAACTTGTCATTAGTCTTCAGCATGATTTGATGTTTCCCAAGAAGTAATATGGTGATAAAATTCAAGATCTTCTCCTTCCAAATGGTGCATCACTTTTCTTAAGTTAGCAGTTTTTAGGTAGTTAATTAGGTATTGGGTTTTTGTATACCTACTGATTTTGCTGGAAGTGTGGGACGATTTTTAGTTTCTTTTGATAGTTGAAGGTACGGGTGGTGTAGCCACCTATACAGTGAGCGCGTAAATATGGAAGCATGACAAAATCTCAAGAACGGTTTGCTATTTTAAAAAATCCTCGAACACGTCGATTTATAATTATCAAAATACACCTTATGATATCAAATTAATTTTTTTTCTTCAATTATTTTTAACAGATGACGTCATCAACATTTTTATTAAATGACAACAGTATATTTTTTAATGAATTTGACAGACCTTTTAATTGTCTTAGTGTTAGCATAATATTTTTTAGGCCTTACACAAGAAAATGTTCGAGAAAGACAATTGAAGGTTATGAACTAAAAGTGACAAAATCTCCGGAACGGCTCGATCGAATTTAACGAATTTTTGGAATTTTGTATTTTGCAACCATGTGAAGTCACTGGCGTTACTATCGTTGATGCACCGTTTATAGTTTCTGAGATATAACCTCAAACTTTTGAATTTGAAATAGAACCCCCTGTATATTTTGACATTTTCTGTTACATTCTTCATTACTATATCAAGAACATCTAGAAATTAACAAAAACCTTTATTACTTAGGGCTAAAAATTAAAAAAAAAAATGATAACAAAACATTATACATTTTCTACTGCAACTACTCTAGTTGGCTTATGAGGATTCTCAACCATTGACAAGAACATATTTAGAAAATAAACTGCTTCCGGGTTATGCCGTGTGTCAAGATTTGTTAATGCTGACGTTTCGCGAGCCATGTTGCTCGCTTCTTCAAAGCTAATTGAATACTGAGAACATATTGTTTTAAATTTTATCGGTCTATTTTTCTGTTGTTGTTATTTTTTGTTATCAATTTTTTCTTTGTTAATTTTTAGACCTAAGTAATAAAGGGTTTTGTTAATTTCTAGGTATTTTTGATATAATACTGTAACAAGCGTAGTACCATTGAATAGGCAATGGAAGACTGTAATAGAAAATATCAAAATATACAGGGTGTTCTATTTCAAATTCAAAAGGTTGAGGTTATATCTCAGGACCTGTAAACGTTGCATCAACGATAATAACGCCAGTGACTTCACATGGTTGCAAAATACTTAATTCCAAAATTTCGTTAAATTCCGTCAAGCCGTTCCGGAGATTTTGTTACTTTTATTTCAATTGTCTTTTTCTCGAAAATTTTCTGATGTAAGGCCATAAAAGTGTTAAGACAATTAAAAGATCTGTCAAATTCATTAAAAAATATAGGGTTGTCATTAAAAAAATAATTCTATGACGTCATCTCTTAGAAACAACCGCGCTCCATGCAATGAGTGGAAAACAGAGTATGTCGTCCTGGACTTATTCTGTTCCTCCAGTCATTGCGTGAGATACGGTGTTTCTACAGCAGTACTGGTAATATACAGGTGTTCCCAAATATCATGTAAATACGAAAAGGGGTAATTCTTTGGCTAATTTAATGACTAAAAATGCATATAAACATAGGTCTGCAAACGCTTCGTTGCCGATCTACAGGTGTTCAAATTTCAAGATTTTTTTAGTTTTTTCTTTATAGTTATTGTATCCTAGTTTTAATTTTTAACAGTTGGTGGCGAATAAAATGTCAAAATAAATACAAACAAAAGGTTATCTAAATCAAGCCAAGGCATACTAGACCAATTATTTAAAAAATTTAATTTCGTCTAGCGAAACACAGAAAAGCGTCTTTTTTTCTCGATAACGGTGGTAAATGCGAAAAAACTACAAAAGATTAAAATGCTTTAGAACAAGACAAAAAATGCATTTTGTATTTTAGAATCCACCAGCGGCGCACCGAGAAAAATTTCATGGGGAGAAAAGGGGGCATGACCCCTGAAAAAATATCTCCCTGTAGATTATTAAAACCATTTATTATGCCCAATGATGTCCTACAGCGTAACCAATATTCCAAATGAGAGCTAAATATCTCAAAAACTACAAGAGCTATAAAGAAAAAACTAAAAAAATCTTGAAATTTCAACACCGGCAACGAAGCGTTTGCGGACCTATGATTATAAGAATTTTTAGTCATTAAATAAGCCAAAGAATTACTCCTTTTCGTATTTACATGATATTTAGGAACGCCCTGTATATGAATTCTTTTTCATATTTTCGAAAAGATCGAGAAATTTTATACAAAATGGCTGTCTTAGTTTAAAATGTCAAATTTTGGACTTATTCTGTTCTTCCATTCACCGATTCAATTAATATTGCCTTAGAAGTGGGTTTTCCTGTTGGCCAATAAAGTAGTTATTAATATAAAAGATTACTGGTAACGATAACACTTAACAGTGGTCATAAAGATTTTCGCATTGCGCATACATCATACAACTTTTCTACAACAAATTCAGCCAATTTATCTGTGAGACTAAAACGTAGCATCTCAAACTCAATTGTGGTAAAACGTCGGATTTTCATCAAATATTCGTATTACCAGACTTAGGCCCGGTTGTACCAACTCTGATGACCGTCCAATCACGTTGATCATTGGTCAGCGGAGCATTTTTCGTTGTACCAACCTTGATCAGAGGTTGATTGGTCCGTAACCACGCTGCAAGTTGACCGCCGTATATTGGCCGGTGATCGTTTGATCAAGACTGGCGCGCAGACGCATGGCAGGCGCTTGAGTGACGCTAACCTATAATTGTTTGTGTTTACATCTAGTGTTGACATCAGCGAACAAATCTCTGGGATTAATTTCGGTAAGTACTAGAAAAATAAGTGTATGTAGTATTTATAATATCAGTTTCGTATACATTTATCATTATCTACAGTTCTTATTTTTTGTTTGCATTTTTTGGGCTCCATATTTTCAATTAATTTGCTTGTAGATCCAGTACGAAGGGACTTTCTTGGGGCCGTGACCGATAATAAAGATTAACTGGTGGACATGGTGCAGCATCCACGACTGCGGCCAGTTTTGAGAGACTGGCCCAATCACTTTTAACAGTGGAACGATGTCGAGTTTTGGAGGAGGTTCAGATTATCTAAAAATCCAGGTGGTGAAGTGGCTGAAAATTACAGAAACCTCAAAAGGTTATTTTCTTTGAATGTCCAGGTGATCCGTAGCACGCTAAATCTTTGAAACATTATTTGCCGATAGCCAGTTAGCTGATAGACAGCTATCGTGACCAGATGCAAATATTTTCTGAAATTCCCAAGTGAAACCAGAGCTTGAAAATGGAGATTTTTAAAACTATTATAGTGGATATGGTGTTAAACCCTATCCCATGACGGAAATCCATTAACAGGACACCAACGATTCCTTAATTCGAACGAGACACGTGGTAGCCGGTTTCTTTTGGTGTCTCGCCCATTTTATCCTTGGCGATTTAATTGTATGTCCATAAAATGGATGGAATTGTGATTGTCACAGCTGTCCTACACACCATCGCCTGCGACATGCACGATCAGCAACCAGAAGTGGACGATGATATCACAATTTTAATTTTGCCACTTATTATCGATGATCATGTTAACATTGATAACCAGAGCGACGTTACAATTAGAAATATGTTAATTGAAGAATATTTAAAGATTTTTTGATAACTAATGATGTATAGTTTTGGTTAAATAAATAATTTACTATAAACTTTTATTTACACCCTTATTTCTACATTTTCCGTAAAGATTAATTAAGTAGGCTTAGTTTATCACTTTGAAAATGGGTAGGGTAAGTATTCATTTCAGTTTAGAACTAAAATTCTATTTATATTGACATAAATAGGCACCAATTGATTTCAAGTTGAGAATATCAATGATAAACAAATTTCCAATGTAAAAAATAATAAACAAAATGTTTATAAATAAATATCTGTTATAGTAGAAAGTAACTTAATATCTGCTATAATAAATATTGTATTATAATATCTACAATGGCCTATTTTAAAGTTTCAACAGTTCAGCGTGATTTATATGTTTACTACCACTTTATTTGCTGTGTTAGTTTGGTTGCGGACTTTTCACGTAGTTTCTATTAAATGTACTGGCTTTTGGTAGACGAGTACTGCCAACCGCGCCAAATCATCTGATCGGCTAACCGGCACCCGACCGGGCTTTGTACAACGCATCGCGTCTTGATCGTCGGTCACCTTTGATCAACCGGTCTGCTGATCAGACGGTTTGCGAGTGGTGGTACAACCGGGCGTTAACATCTCCTATAATTGAATCGGTGAGTGGAAGAACAGAATAATCTGGCGTTTGTGGCAAACTAAAAAAACTGTATAATTCGGCAGCAATTCTTGTAAATCCGCAAATGTGTTCCTTCTGTCTCACACTAAAGATTTAAGAGAACAACGTCCGATTTTCATCAAATATTCGTATTACCGGACTTAACATCTCCTATAATTCTATTTGCAGAGCGCGTCTGGGAGCGCCCGTTCCATATCACCCACGGGGGACCTGAACGGCCAGACGGGCGGCGCAAATTACCGGTGCTACATCTGCTCCGGGATGTTCCCTAGGACACAGATGGAGTGGCTAAGCACCAGTCCGGAGGGGATGAACTCGCACGCGATGCACTTTCCATGCCTGAGGAATGTAGCCAGGACATCGGAGAACAGTTGCATGGACTCCCACGGCCGCGTCCTTAGCTGCACCAGGTGCGTCAACCATTTGGCGCAGCAGTGGGACACGCAGGAAGCTGAGAGGGTGCCTCTCGAAAGACGACAGTACGTGATGCTTTTGGGTTAAATGTGGATAGCATAGGTAAAATGTTTGTTTGTTAGGTACGACGTTCCGTTGCCGGACCCGAACAGCACGAATGGAGACCGGGGAATCACGCCTCCGTGCAGCGAGAGGAGCATCGTCAGCAACCCAGGCGGTAGCAGCATTTACTGCTTCCTGTGTGGGCTGCATTCTGAACTGACGTTAGCCAGGGTGGTCTACGGTGTGCCGCAGGGTATGTAGACATCTATTGTCGTCAGTATTGCTGAAACAGAAATCTGGTATTTTCATCATTATATGCTCAAACCAAAAGTTTTACTCTGTAATATTCTTCTCAGTAGTGAACGTTTTGGTATTACAATTGTTTTAAAAGCAAGAGAAGTCGTACGCTACATATGCAATTAAATATACACAATATCAATACTTTAGCTGTGTGAAAGGCTCTCTTTCTGACACCCCATGCTATCAATCATTGCATAGCTCTATAAAGATAGTATAAGATCTTTAATAGTTAATTTCCGTCCATCGGTTATTTACGGGTCAGTTTAGTGAATAGGAAATCGTTTATTAAACAACTCTATGCACGATTTTGTATTAATGCATGATTTGTTATAGCCAAATCACACGACGTAAAGACGTCGTTTGATTGGCCAATCGAACATATGTGAAATGAAACCTTCCAATCAAAACACCGCCCTCTAGAACTGTCAGTGTCAAATTACATAAATTGTCATATAACTTAAAAAGATATTGGCGAAGAAAAATCTATGTAGACGACGCGACGCTAGAAGAATATGATCGACAAAAAATTTTGTAACCAACTCGAATATTAAACGGCGATTAAGGATATCGACAATTAACGCTCTCGCTACGCTCGAGTGTTTAACAGTCTCGATCATTAATCGCTCTTTTTGATATACTTGTTGGTTAAATAACTATTTTCGTCGATCGTTTATTTATGAGTTAGTTTAGTGAATCTTTTATTAAAAAGGTCTATAAATGCACGATTTCTATTTATGCATGATTTGTTATAGCCAATCAAACGTCGTCATTCTAGCCAATGGAACATACGTGAAATGAAACCATCCAATCAAAATATTCCGTTATCCAGAACCGCAGTAGAGAACTGTCAGTGTCAAATTACATAAATTGTCATATAACCTCAAAAGAAATCGACGAAGAAACATCTATGTAGCCGCCGCCAGAACAATACGATCGACGAATATTAAAAACTCGAATATTAATCGGCGATTAATGATCGCGACAATTAAAACTCGCTAATCGCTCGTGCGTTAAACAATCTCGATCATTAATCGCTCTTTTTAATATATTTGTTGGTTAATAGTTATTTAACCAACAAGTATATTAAAAAGAGCGATTAATGATCGAGACTGTTTAACGCTCGAGCGCAGCGAAAGCGTTAATTGTCGAGATCATTAATCGCCGTTTAATATTCGAGTTGATTACAAAATTTTTTCGTCGATCGTATTATTCTAGCGTCGTCTACATAGATTTTTCTTCGCCAATGTCTTTTTAGGTTATATGACAATTTATGTAATTTGACACTGACAGTTCTAGAGGGCGGCATGTTTTTAATGGAAGGTTTCATTTCACATATGTTCGATTGGCCAATCAAACGACGTCATTACGTCGTGTGATTGGCTATAACAAATCATGCATTAATAGAAATCGTGCATTAATAGAGTTGTTTAATAAACGATTTCCTATTCACTAAACTGACTCATAAATAAACGATCGACGGAAAATAACTATTAACCAACAAGTATATCAAAAAGAGCGATTATTGATCGAGACTGTTTAACGCACGAGCGATTAGCCAGTGCGTTAATTGTCGAGATCATTAACCGCCGCTTAATATTCGTGTTGGTAACGAATTTTTTTCGTCGATCGTAGTCTTCTGACGGCGTCTACATAGATTTTATTCGTCGATGTCGTCTGAGGTTATATGACTATTTATGTAATTTGACACGTGACAGTTCTAGGCTATGGCCTGAATAACGGATAGTATTCATTGGGTGGTTTTATTTTACATATGTTCGATTGGCTATAATGAAGTCGTTTGATTGGCTATAACAAATCATGCATTAATAAAAATCGTGCATTTATAAAGCTTTTTAAATAAACGATTTTCTATTCAGTAAACATCAAGAATATTAGATTCTTACAAGGATTGCTCAATCCCTATCTTCCAATGTTAACAGCAGCATGACGTCAGCTGCGTTCATTGTCAAATTGTCGGGACACCCGAAACAATGATCGGACGATTCCCGCCGAGTCGGCATAGCCGGGTTGTCTACCCAGATTTGTTTAAACTGTGACACTTGACACATAAAAACGCGGGGATTCCAAATAAGACCCACAGTAGCGCAATACTCAATGTTGTGGTTATGTTTGTTTGAAACGTCAAAAGCAGACACACTTGACACGTAAAAACGCGGGGATTTCAAACAGACCAATCATAGCGCAATAATACACGTTGTGATTGTCAATATCTGAAACGTCAAAAGCAGACATGGGGTGATGACGTGAATGCGTTCATTGTCAAAACCCCAAAAAAACGGCCATTGAGCAATCCTTGTAGATTTAGTCACTACCAGGGGGCTACCACAAGCATTACAAATTATGACACATAATCTATTTCTTTCTAATCCACTAAAGTTACTATAACCTATCTCCACTGATAAATATCAGACAGAGGGCGGTATTAGCGGTGTTGAATTACTGTGAAATTGCAGATCTCTGTAACCAAAATGCGGGAGTTTCTAGTTGTTGCCAATAGATGCCATCCGTACGATGTCCGTACCATCGCACTACCATTGGTTCGTTATGGTTCGTTATAATGACGTTTATGCGCGTTTATGTATGAACCTGTCATTGCGTTGATTTTTAAATTCTAATTTGTGTTTGAATTTGTAAAAATGCCGATGTGTATTGTGTGTGGCTGTTCAGACAGTGAAGTGAAAAGATTATTAGGTTTTCCACAAATACCCGAGAGGTAAGTAAACGGCTATCACAAATATATATTTTCATTATCATAAAATTTTTTTTTAATTTTCCAGATCGGATAAAATCAATGGGATTGGCGCCCCAGGGACGCATGTCAACTTGTTACAAAAGAAAATCCAGAAGCTTCTATGAAGAATAAATTAATTAACATGCACACTGCGGAAAGCAAAGCAACGGAAAGCAAAGCAACGATACAAGCGCTGCGTAGACCACTCACAACACTTGTACAACAATGTACCGAAGTCCTGACAAAAGCAGCACAAACAAACAATACACTTGCTTTCCATTGGATAAAGGGCACAGTTCCCAAACTCCCTCCAGGAGAAGATGAGACGAAACCACCAAATGTATTTTTGCAAAGGAAACCCTAGGAACTCCTGCCTAAAGACCACAATGTACTCCTTCAACTCACCAGAAGCAACCTCAGACTGCTAACCGGAATCTATACGGGGTACTGCACACTAAAAAGAATCTAACCCGCATCGGACTCAGAGGACCACAGGTGTAGAGGATGCAAAATCGATCAAGAAACGGTAAAACACTTTCTGTACGAATGTCCGGCACATTTGACCTTACGTGAATGTTTCCTGGCTGATACATGGCTGGTTTTATCCGCCATCAGAGGAGTCTCGCTGAGCGACGCCCTTGCCTTCACGAAGGCCGCAGGATAACTCGAAGCAGACAAAGCCTAAGCCGTAACGACCCCTCGGAGGTTAGCAAAAGGGGCCTAATGAAGCCTAGGTGCTGTGGGAATTGTCCCACCCTCCAATATATTCATATTCCACGAAGAATAAAATTTTCTGAAAAGTTAATGATAACATTTTTTCCCATTAGTTTTCAACTTTTTGCTGGATACGGTATATAATATATAAGGATACAATTAACCTTCCATAACTCGATCCATGACAACACAAAAAAGTTTGACTTATCAAGACTTCGAGTTATTAAAGAAAAACACATAATCATTCCGATTCTATACAAAAAATTGCGAACTCACCAGTTGGTAACGTGGTTAAATTTTTAATAACAATTGTTGCCAATAATTGTTGCTAATAAATTGAACGAAATTTCCACGCGGTTAGCAACAATTTCTATAGAATTGGTCTGAATATGTATGTAATGAATGCATTTATTTAAGTAAAAATATGTTACCTACATATATAAAAGATTAGGGTTGCAACGGATTATGCTGAAAAGTGTTCATGCGTAATACATATGTACATATAGTTTATTTTGGCGTAAAATCTCAGTTAATTCTGACAAACAAGATTTTTCATTTTAATTTAAAAAAAGCTTTATTGTAGTTATATAATTATACAATGAATTGGTTGTATGTTTATTGGTTTCTAAATATGTATGCTAAACGTTCAACAAATTTACAACCAGCTAATTTGAAGGTGGTTACATCTTTCTTCCATGACTTTCCACTTTTTTATAAGGTTAAATTTTTCAATAGATAAACTCAAGTACATTTTACTGACATTAGCAATAATATAAATAATAAAATTACTAATAATAAAAATAATTAGCAATAATGAAAACAACTGTTTTCCATTTATGTAATAACAAATAAACCTAAGTTTGAATGTATAACTTTTAATAAAATTATAAACTTTTTATCTCAGTGATTTTATTTTGAAAATTAATCTTTAATATATTGCAAATACCAAATTTAATTCGATGGCGCTATACGATTTTGAATTTGGCGCCAGTATTCTGTTTTGAATTTCGCGCCAGTACACGTTTATGTAACTCGAGCGCCATCTATGTTATGTTTACGTTGAAAGTTGAGATGACTATACATGTGTGAGAGCGATGCGAGATAGCCCATACGTCATGAAAAATAACGTTTACTGGGTCATCTGTAGTAGTCTGTGGTCACTACTTAGTATTCTTGAGCATTTCTTGAGTAAACATACTCATAAATAAACAATCGACGGAAAAATATATTAACCAGCTTGCGGCAAAAGCACTAGAAGGCACCTTTTTGTTGCGTATATCATTTCCTGGTGCCTTAACGGTGTGTCGACCATGTGTCGACATCAATAATCATAAGGTCTGTTCCCTTGGTCTGTTGCAACATGCAGAATGATGCAGAAAATTCCGTTCAGGTATGCTACAGTGGGTTTCTTCATGTTGGAACAAACCTATAATTTGCGTTTTGATGTTTCCACATTTCCTACCAATCTGAGAAACATCTCTGTCAAGTTAGCGCCCGCCACTTTTGAATTTTATGTCGATTTTGATGCCAGTCCTTTGGGAATCGTTAGGGAGGTTTTGGGAGTACACTTCTTTTCGTTTGGTAGTACATACATGGTTTTTCAGAAAATGAAAATTGTTTTTCTCACCGTCATGTTGACCCCCAACTTTCAAATTTTGTGATTTTTTTTTATTGGATTGGTTTGGAAACGGTTTGGAAGGTTTAGGTCGGGAGCAGTTTCGAGGTTCGGGAGTAATTACTTTGACCGCAAAATAATATTAAAGTTTAGTACATAACCTCACTTTTTAGTTTTCCGGCGGTGTCCTTCATAACATCAAAGGAAAGCTTCCTAACCCTTCCGAAAAAAATTCTAAGACTTTATGAACATATACAACCAATTTATGAACAGTAAACGCCTTAAATACATTAGTTCGGTAAGAACATCACCTAACCCTTAGATATTAATTTGCGGTAAAATTATATACTCTCGTACATCAAAAGTGGACTTTTTAAATCCTCCCTAACGATTTTCCAACGACTTTTGAAGAAATCATACAATTTATCGAAATCAATGTCGATAAATATAATAGTTGAGTATGTACATAACCTCAATCTTTAATATTGATTTGCGGCCAATCTAATATACTCTCTTACAACGAAAGTGGACTTTTTAATCCTCCCCAACAATTTTCTAACCACTTATGAAGAAATACACATCATTTAGCGAAAACATAGCTGATAAATACAATAGTATAGTATGTACATAAACTCAATCATTATTATTGATTTGCGGGCAAAGTATATACTCCCTCACATCGCAAGGGGACTTTTTAAACCTCCCTAACGATTTTCTAACGACATACGAAAAAATACACATCCTTTATCGAAAACAAAGCCGATTCAAAGAATAGTTGAGTGTGTTCATAAGCTCAAACTATACTATTGATTTGCGGTCAAACTATTCTTCTCCCTTACATCGAAAGTGGACTTTTTAAGTCTTTAACGGTCTATAGTGGATATGCGATCAATTTATAGAAAATAAGGCCGATAGATACATTCGTTAAGATGGCTTTTGTACTAAAACTAAGTTATTGATTTTGGGTCAAATTATAAATTCAGTAATTTTAATTCCCCCTAACCATATTCTAATGGTTTGTGAAGGAATGCCTAATATGTATCGTAATACACAGCCACTTGCCGCCATGAAACTGAAAACTAATTACTCGCAATCGTCGAAGCTGAACTCCCTAATTCTCCCCAACGATTTCCAAACCAATCCAATAGAAAAATACACAAAATGTGCAAGTTGGGGGGCCAACTTGACGGCAACAAAATTTTTATTTTCAGAAAAACATGTAGGTACTCCCAAACGAAAAAAGTGTACTCTCAAACCCTTCCTAACGATTCCCAAATGATTGGCATCAAAATCGACATAAAATTCAAAAGTGGGGGGCTATCTTGCAGAATTTTGGGTTTATCATTGTTGATTGACCATAAAATTAATTAAAAATATGTAAAAAAATTTCTTGTCATTTTAACAATTATACTGAAGGAATAATAATCAGTATTGCATAACTATGTAACTCTAACCTCTATTTACGAAACAAGAAAAAAAAAAGCACTATAATTGATTTAAAAAATAGGAGCCTGTTGCTTTTGTATTTAATCGTCATTTTAGATTTTAATTGACTTTCAAATTTTCATTAATGCGTAATGCTTCCAATGGTAAAAAATATTTACTCTAAAATCAAGAGTATGTTTTAATTGGTTTTTGCTTCTAATTGTAAATATATTTTCAAAAAAATAATTTCGCATTTTAAATATTATTAAATAATTATGTATTATTTGCTACATAAACATTTCATGTCAATTCTTGTGAAAGACTTGCCAATATTTGCTGTATAAACAATACTTTTGATAAGTAGTACTATTCTTTGAAGTAAGCAGTTGCCAAGTCAAAGACAAACGGTTTCTCAGCCGTTAAAAGATGAAATATTGAATCTAGAAATCTCTGGTTCACAAATATTTGTCTCACACACTGTGCATATCTTAAACAAATGTTTACACCATAGATATTTGGTCAACATAAACCAAGAATGCGCAATAATTGACAACAAAATTTTTACTTCTCTTTCTAGAACACTATCCAATACTTTACACGACAAAATGTTGACTTCAAACAATTCAAACTTTTGCAATTGATTTTTATTGTATTCACCAATTATTTTATCATGTGACGAACATTTAATATTTTAGTTACCTAAATATTTCTGATAATAATAACTGACGTTTAAATGCTTTTTGTTCCAGGTCGGAATGGACCTTTCTTTCCATTCCTCGCAAAGCATAACAGTCCTCCGAACGCAGAACAGCTGCGAGATGACTGCTCAGCGCTGGTGTGCACCTTTTGCTACCATAGCTTGGTGAGCCAATGGAGGAGGTACGAAGCAATATCCGATGGCCCATCTGCAGATCTACGCGAGTATAACAGCCACAATTACTGCTGTTACGTGTGCGGGATTACGACCTACAGGAAACGAGTGCGCGCTCTACTTATTAAGGTATATATTGATATAGACATACAGAGTCATTTTTTGTGCTTGAATCTCATGTTGTCAGATAGTGATATTAGCTCAGTCAATTTGTTTACCTGGTATTGGTATTGAGATTTTGAGGTTAGGAAAAGTTACTAAAAGAATGGCAAAGAATAGTGAAACATTTATAAACGTTTGCTGCTTTGTTTGAAAGCTGGTACCTACTAATGAATTGCGACCAACATAACATAGCGATAAACATTTAATCTTAAGTATCATCAAATGAACAGTACCGCACGAAAAAAAATGGTGAGTTAGTACCGTCCATTACAGTGTCACTCTGTGTGTTTTGCTACCTTTCCCAATAAAATGTACAAAATGTACAACGTAAAAGAAAAAAAAATCACGATATCTGAGAAATTTTACATTTTCAAAATTAATTTTGTGGTTTTTCTCAAAAGCATGTTGAACTATACATAGCCTTAATTTACTTGTTTTAATATGTGACTTATAAGTCATATCTGATTTTTTAGTTATAAGCAATTAATCAAAATTAGTCGAAATTACCGGAACACAAATAATTCATCAACCATACAACGTTTTTTTATTTTAAATAAGCTATTGTCGAAATATTTATTTTTCATATACAGAATGTTCATTTTATTATGGAACCTTGCTAAATTTTTGTTTTTCTAATAGAACACCCAGTATATCTTACATTTTTTATTCTAAGATTATTTTTAAGAGTTTTATAGCAATAATAAGCAATTAATCGATAATTAACAGATAAAAACAAAAAAAATCAAGAAAAAATAACGAAACAATGAAATAGAGTTAAATTTAATGTCCAAACTGCCTAATTAAAAGAATTTGGTATGTATGCGGGAAAATCTTTTTAATTTGAAGTTCAGTACTTTTGATTACTTGCTTATAACTAAAAAAATGATGCATTATTATTAAAAAAAGATTTCTACAAAAAATCTAAGAATTAATCCTAGAGTTAAAAAATATACAGGGTGTTCTATCAGAAAAAGGAAAGGTTACCGAATTACCAGAATAAAATGGACATTCTGTATATTAAAAATATATTTAAACGATAGCTTGTTTAAACCTAAGAAACGTTTGTTTGCAAAATTGTTTGAAATATTTTTAAGGTGGAAAATTATTTTGATGTTTATGTAATTTTGTTATAATTTTGATTAATTGCTTATACCAACAAAAAATAATTCCCACAAAAGAATTAATCTTAGAATTAAAAAATGTTAAAATTTACAGGGGGTTCTATTTGAAAAAAGAAAGGTTACAAAATTTCCAGAATACAACAAATATCCTGTATATTAAAAATATATTTAAACGATAACTTGTTTAAAGCAAAATAACTTTTATTTGCAAAATTTACTGAAATTGTTTACGGTTGGAGAATCCTGTATATAACGTCTGTATAACGCCTTCTGTCTTGTCCTCTTTATGAGTACTTTCTGGGAAACTTGATGAAAGTTTATGTATTTTGATACGTGGAAATGTCATTCAAGTAAAAAGTTGTATATGGATTTATTTGTTTTATCAAATATTAAAAATATTTCAGCAATTTAAACTATAAAAAAAAACAAAGACAAATTAAATAGAAAAAATACTGAAAATGAAGGATGATCACAAGCAACGCCCATTACAATAACAAAAAATCTGATGTGGCCAGGCACATGACTTTATCATACAATATATAAAATTAGTAGTTTAGCTCCATGAGATTTATTTGATCGAGATCGGTCATGTCTGCATTAAAATAAAACTAGTTAGCCAGGATTTGAAGGATATTTTGATACTATTGACAGTTAGTAATGTCAAAACATCAGCGTTTGACACTACCTATTGTCATTAGAATGAAAATATCTGTCAAAAGCTGGTTAACTAGTTTTATATTGATGCAGACACGATCGATCTCGATCAAATAGAATTTGCTCATGCCGCTAAACTACTAATTTTACCAAAAGATGTCATAGACATAAACTATTCAGAATTTCGTCTACTTTAATTTATTATTTAACTATTTTGACGAAATTACAGCAACGGCGGCTCAATTGCAAAATCCTTGAAAAATAATTAGAGTAAACATCCAGTTCCTTTAGACCTTTTTGAACAAAAACCTTTTCATCTCTAAGTGTAGTCATGAAACTTCTAAATATGAAGTTTCGTCCCGATACCTTTAGTAGTTTCTCCGGAATCGTCGCCACAAAAAACGGATACACACATACACACACAACAGACATTTTTTGTACCTTGGTCAAAAATGTTCAGGGGACCCAAAAAGGCATATTTCCGCAAAAATCTCAAAACTTTTTTTTGTCACGATTACAATACTTTATCATACTATGTAATATAAAATAAAAATAAGTACATAAATGAATAAGTTACAAAATTACAAATAAAAAGTAAAAATAAATGGAATAAAAAATAATAAACAAATAAGTTGATATAAAACATTTTGCTGCTTTTTTACGCTTTTAGACAGTGATTTTCATTTTGACTAAGCGATTACCTTTAAAGTTATATTTTAAATGCGTCCATGTCATTACAAAGGTGAACTTTTAATGGAATGAGTAAATAATAACCTCCTTTCCTTTGTTTTGTTAAGTTATTTTAATGGCTACATGTTTCGTTTAAAGAACAACAACATGTGGCAGTCGTTTTTGAACACACAAAACGAATGACAAGACGATCGTTGTCAGGTTTTTATTTACACATTCCATTTAAAGTTAGATTTATTATATTTTTAGAGTTATTTAATAAAAATAAATATGTTTATACGTGATTACTTACTTGAAATGGCAATTACTTGCTAAAAATGCGAGAAAAACTTCCACATAATTTTATTACAAACGCGATTGACAACAAAATGCTATTTGCCTAACATCGGTTTTAGCACATACATTTACCTAGGCAAATAGCTTTAAAAATATCAATGAAGATCCCATATCTATTTGACCAGGCAAATAGCCTTTTGCCAGAAATAGCCATTTGCCTACGACATACACATCAGTATTTTTCACTACCCCATTAGGGTATATTTGGTTGTCTACATCTGTGGTCACTTGAGATTTAGACATTGAAAATGTCTCCGCTCTTTGATAATAAAAATCGATAAATTGGTAATGATTTATTATCTTTGTAGGATTTTCCATTTTTACGCTTTCATCCACAACCGGAGATGTCACTTCTGCTAGAAAACGGTGAATACGCAGTGGTTTGTCTTGATTGCTACGAGACACTTCGTACTCAAAGTTTGGAGTATGAGAGATGGGGGTTGCCGTTGGACAAGAGGCAGTACAATTGGATAACGCAGCCACCGCCTCCCGAGGATAGTCCCGAAGCGACATTTGCGAGGTTGCCGAGTGGCCAACGGAGTGATAAAGTGGTACGTTGCATCGATACCAAGTTGATTAAATAAAATAATATAAAGTTTATAAAATTAATATTTTTGATTAAAAAAGAAACAATCAAATGAAAGTAAATTTTTTGACGGAGGGTCGTTTGTCATTGATATCTTTGTTTACTTGTCTGTTCAGGTGCCGCAAACATTTGTAACAAGACCGGCTCGAAAGAATTGTTCTCCAAAAAGTGGGGATCGTCGAGTTGCAACAAAGTCTGATGCTGGTATGTATCTTTCTTGTCGATATTAATTGTTTTTGCATGGATTGAGTAGATATTTTATCTATGATTGATGAGTGACATGTCTGTTTTCTTCTTTGCCTAAGTGCAAAACATCGTATAACACTTTCAAACTGTCAAAATTCAAACAATAATTGGTTGTGGGTTGTAATGTTAGCATTTAAGCCAGTAAATTAATCACAAGTCCCACCAATAAAAGCAATTATCTGGTTTCTGCTTAATTGTAACCGATGTCCGCATAAAACTAATTAACATAAACAGCAAAATTTATCTTTTCAAAGCTGCATCTTTTCAAAACGTTATGTAATCTGAAAACAACTACAGTATTTTTAAAACTTTAAAATAAAATTCAGTGGTTGTCGAAGATATTTAAATATGTATTTACAAATGAACATCTGTATGTTTATTTATTATAGTAAATTTTAAAATCACTAATCAATAATGTTTTGAGTGTACCTAACAATAAAAATAACTGGATAATAATTGAAATATCTGAATCTGAACGTTGAGAGCTTTTGAGAAACTTACTGCCAAGAATGGACAGGACACACTTTGGCATTTATTTTCTTCAAAAATTGGAATTGATTGATAATTTCTGTCTACTGATTCAGATACTGAAAAACGCGAATAAGATGTTATTGAAATTAACAATGTGTTTTTTTTTGTTTGACTACATTAGAAATTTTCCTTATTTTAATTTAATTATGTTTGACAGCAACTAAATATTAGTATAAATTTTTTCATTTTTTATTTTTGTGTAAGTTTGGTGTAATGACTTCTGACACTAGCATTTATGTGTGGTAAGTTGACACACTTAGCTCATAGAATATTTTTTTTTAGAAAAACAAAGTGTTGTCGAATTCTCGTGAAAGTGTACAGTCTTGTCGAATTGTATAGTTAGTTTCTTGTTGAATTGTACAGTTTTTGTCAAATTGTAGAATTTCTTGTCCAATTGTACAGTTTCTTGACAAATTGTACAGGTTTTAGTCAATTTGTATAAAAAGTTTTTTTACACTGTCCAAAATTACTTTTTGAATGTGTAATTTCTTGTCAAATTCGTCGTGACTGATTTAGTTGTGTTAAGACATTAGTTTTTAATCATCATTGAAATTTTATTCGACTGTGATTGTACAATATATTAAGGATTCTAAGGTGCTTACAATAAACCAGCAACAGCAAAATGCTTAGATTCCGCTGTCTAGTTTTGACAGTATAGTGACCAGTGAGGGAAAAGCGTAAAGGGCCCAATTGGATCTAGGTACAGTGGGAAAAACCATTATCAACACATATTGAATGACATTTCATCACTCAAATTCCCAACCAATCACAGCCCTGGATTTTCACAACCCACGCTACATTTGTGGGTCCATCTGATTGTTTTTTTTTTAGTATAAAATAACGGGATTATTTTGGTTTTTGTTTATTTATTCAAGATTTATTCTGAAACTGATACATATGTATATGGAAATTGTATAGAACATACAACCACGTTCAAATTTCAAATCACCCGCACATAATACAATATTTTTTGGCAAAATTAAACATAAATTTGCACAAAGCGATTTGTCTAACGTATTGTCATCTGTTAGGATAGATAAGGAGTGGGGCACTACTTGAGTAGATTTGATAAATTTGAGTATTGGGTACGTGAGTACTGAGTAAAAGTAATACTGTTGAGTACTCTACTCAAACTGATTTGCGTAGATTTACTCAGAGTACGCATCTCCTCAAATCGATTCTAGTAGATTTACACATCTACTAAAATCTATTTGAGTATTTTACTCAGAGTACTACATCTACTCAAACCGATTTGAGTAGATTTACTCAGACTACGCATCTACTCAAAACGATTTGAGTATTATACTCAGAGTATAGAGGCGTGCTTTGAGTAAAATACTCAAACGATGTAAGTATTTTCCTAAGTACTAAATCTAATCAAACCGTTGTGTGTACTGCGTACTGTGTTTCGGCTTATTTCGTGAATGCATACTTTTTTTAGAGCTTTAGAGATGCTTTCTGACGGGCGTGTTTCTGAAGGGTCGGGTATTTCCAATTTTTGTCGCGAGCGACTAAAAATAGTAACTAATAGTCGTGTAGGAATAAAACAACCTTGAATGTTGGCGACACACTTCAAATCGCTTTTCTAATAGGCGTCTGTTCTGGAGTCAACGTTGTTTGATTTCTAGACGACTTTTTATTATTGTTATTCTTTTGTCGCCAGCGTGTCCGCACCTTTAGGGTTGTGTTTTTAAAGCGCGTGTTGTAGAACGCGCGTGTATTATGACGAGTTTTTTTTCCGACGCGCCTGTTAGCTGAAACCTTTTGACATGTTTTAAGACGCGCGTTTTCTGTAGAGCGTGTTTTCTAACGTGTGTGCTTACTGAATTGCGTGTCTTCTGATGCACGTGTTTATGACGCGCGTGTTTTTTGACCGGCGTTCTCTGGAGAGCGTGTTTTCTTTGACGCGTGTGGCTTTTTGATGCGGTTTTTCTGAAGCGCATGTTTTATTATGTAGGTTTTTCAACGCGCGTGTTTTCTACAGCATTTCCTAAAACGCGTGTTTTCTGAAGTGCGTTTTATGATGCGTGTGTTTTTCACCCGCGTTTTCTGGAAAGCGTGTTTTTTGTTTTCTGACGCGCGTTTTTCACTCTTAAGGTGCTCTTACACGACGCCACTTTTCGTATTGCGCAAGTTAAAAAAATGGCGCAATTCTTGTATTGCAATGTGTGAACAACGCTGCAACTATAAATATTGCGACACTTTCAGTACAGCGCGCAATTTTTTAAAGTTGCGTACAGCTGAAATGTTGCTGCGTGTAAACAGGTACAAACACGGTACTAGCGCCACACAGAAATGGACCGACGTGTTGGTCCACTTCCACTTTAGTGGCGCAACATTTATAGATGTATATACGGTAGTGTTGGTTAAACATCGATAGTTGGCGTGTCCGATAGTTATTGTTAAAACTATCGATAACTATCGGACTTCAACACCCTTTAGTAAAAAACTTATTAAATTGTAATTTTGTAAATAAAGGATGCTAACCGATAAATACTAATTCTCTAAACAGAAAAGAACATAAATAAATATTTATTATTTCAACATACAATGTTAACAACAGAAACAAGTTAAAATAAATCCTTCTTCTCTAGAAAGAATTTCGAATAAATATGTCATTCTAAAAAAAAACAGGCAAAGAAATATTACAATAAATATTCCAACTAAAGTCCTCGTAAATAAACAACTGATTTTATATTTTCCGCATAATGCACATTTAGCAAAATTTTCTTTCTACTTGTTAAAGTAATTCCCAACCCAACCCAAGACGAGACTTTTTGGTCGAATAATTTTTTTACGATCGTAAAGATTGACATTGATGGGAATGTTAGGTTAAACTTAAAATGAAATTTCTCTACATTTAGATCCTCCTATCATTCTTGGGGACTTTCTCCTGTAGGTTCGACAAAATATGCAATAATACGCGGCAAAGTTAAAATTTAAATAAGAGCCTTTTCCTACAAAAGCGGCCTTAACATTAGCTCATAACACGCAGTTGCTCTAGTCCTCTCATCGGCATCAGAATCTGAATCAATTTTTTATGGAATAAACAACAACACAGTATCACTATCGCCGCTTAAAACTTAATGAGGCAGAATATAAACACAACCACTACAAGTACGAGGGTGCGCAGTCGTTCCTTGACTAATTCTAGACATTCGACGTGCCACTTTTACAAGTTGCAGCAATGAAAAGTGGCGTGTACTGTGTGAATAGCATCGCAACTTTAAAATGTGTGGCTGCCACTTGGCGCTGGCGCTAGTCGAAAGTGGCGCAACTTTTGACTGTTTTTATCTCACGTGTGAACACAACATGCCATTTCATAGTGTCGCAATAGAATCTCGCGCAACAAAAGTGGCTACGTGTAAGAGCACCTTTACGCATCTCACTCTCTATCATACGTATGTAAAAAAACACACGTTAGAAAACACGCCAAACATGTCAAAAAACTAGTCTATATTAGCCTTAGCAGCAGGATCAAATCATAACTAACGCAGGTTTCGCGGCGACCCGTCTAGTCCATCAGGATGGGAATAAGATGCACCGCCGGTCGATGCCGCGACACAAATATTTTCATGTCCCCGCATGGCTCAGTACAAGTTACACGGCAGACCCGGCAAATGCACTCCGCACGTATCAACTCGAACACTCTGGAACTTCGTTGCTTCAATACAGTAGTACTCTACTCATTTCATACAGTACAATACTCAGTACTCAACATTTTGAAATTTTAGTATTGAGTACTCTACTCTACTCTAAAAAAAAGTGTAATTTGAGTACTGAGTAGACTCGCTACTCATTTTTTTCGGTAAGTAGTGACTAACTCTACTCTAAAAAATTTAATTTGAGTATTGAATAGATACTCAATTCTCACCGAAAAAAAAAGAGTAGTGAGTATCTACTCAGTACTCAGATATTAAGAAAAATGAGTATTGAGTAATTTACTCAATACTCTACTCATGAGTAGAATTTGCCCCACTCTGGTTAGTACAACTTTTCTAGCGCTGAATATTTTACATTTGGCGGAGGTGCTTACACATGAATCACCCGTCGCGAAAAGAGTCGCGCTTATCGAATTTGGCACCGTCGAGCGAGCAGCGCAAAGACGCCTGACCTTTCGCCCAGTACGTGCCGAAGTGGGGAAGTCACCCCCGCATAGTCGGATCGCAGCAGCGTCAACAGAGCGAGAAGGGTAGGTCGGAAGTAAATACCGGCATCAATTGGCGGGAGAGGATCACCGGCAGACACATGCGCGCCGCCGCCGCTCGGAAGGGTCGCGGAAATCCACCCCGCGAAGTGTTTCGGGGGGGTGGCGGCGGTGCGCGGGCGGCGTAACGCGACCCTCAGACCAGACGGGCGAGAATCAAGTATCGCCAGACGCGGAGGGTCCCGCGCTTGTCAATATATACGCCTTTTTGCGGTGTCCACACGCCCAGCACACTCGACGCGACGCCACCGCTGTAACGCGACGCCCCTCAACCCCTGCGGTTGTTTACTCTTCGCGCGTCGTCTTAGTACGTGCCAAGGCGAGCGCGCCCTTAAAAAGAGTTATTTTAAATTGTGCGGTTTTGAATTTTTGATATGTTGGTAGCGCGCGATTAGTGTGATAATTTTCGCGGTGAAAATTTGATTTAAGGCAGGATTAAGAGATGGAAAACGGATTTCTGCGGCAGGGTAAGGTGCTCGGCTACCCAGGGTTCAATCCGTACGAGCAAACGCCTGATTGTAAGCTGGTTGATTTATTTATTTTGGTAGTGTTAATAAGTATAAAACATTGCGTGTTTATTATTAATTCTTTATGTCGTGTATTTTCAAATATACCTTATTCATACTCATACAGTCTATTAAGAAGTAATATATGCCGGGTGACTCACGCCATGGGGGAGGCTGTTTAATACCTTTGTTTAGACGTTAAGTTTACATATAAGCAATCGAAAAATCAACAAATAAGAAACAATAAAGATATATTAACAACAAACGATCATTGGTGGTAGCAGTACCGCAATTTGTTTACATTGCGGTAAACAAAATGATCAAATCGTTAAAAGATTACAAAAGTTATTTAACATAAAAGCTAAAATTGTAAAGTTTTGCTTGCACCTGTGTATATTTTACCAACATTCAGAAGTAGGGATGAAATCAAGAACAAAATGTTGGTATGTAATATAGCTTTATATCAGGTTACTTGTCTCGAATTTAGACTACACAATTCGAACACAATTCGAACAGCATGTGATAATTTTGATGAATTTCTTTACAATGTGCTGAAATAATCATCAAAATCGGTAAAAGATTACAAAAGAGATATACCATCAAAATTTTAGGTGGCCCGGGTATTTTTGCCGGTGAGTGTATAATAAATGTTATTTTTTATACTGTGTTTACTTGGTTTGTGCCTAAGCTAAAAGATAGTAGATAAAGTTTAGTTATTTTTCGTTCAACGCTATTATGACATACGTGACAAGTGATGTAAAATGGTAATATTACCGCGGTAATATTACCGGTAATTTTTGTAATATTACGTAAAGTTACCGAAGACAGATTTTTGTTTTGGTACTATTACCGCGGTAAATATAACCGGTAATTTAAGTAATATTACCGATATTTTAATTTATTGCCGTTAACCATACAAAAATGTATTTTTAAAATTAAAATTTAATTTTCTTACTTTCATATTAATAAAATAGTTACAATATTTTGTATTGTTATCTATCTATTTTCTATCACACGCCATTAGGTTTGTATGGATATGACCTGTGGGTAATATTATCGGTAACATTACCGGTAATATTGCAAGCCATTAAATTACGGGTAATTTATCGTCACGGTAATATTACCATTTTTTAAATTACCGGTAATTTTACATCACTATACGTGACATTCCTTATAGTCATTGAGCTAAATGTGTGTTCGATTGCTGGGCGCGATCAGTTCAATTCAATCTGATTTGGCTTCCTATTAGTGGAATCAGTTTGAGTCAGACCTCAAACGAGAATTTGAACGGCATTTTATTAGCCAAATGATTGCGAATGTCGGTCGCTTTCATGTATTAATAAAATTATAAATTGTCACAAAACTCGACAAAAAAGGATTATAGGTCATAATTATTTTGATTTCAAAGGTAGCGTGATTATTTGTTAATAATAATTCTTCAATAAATCTGTAACCGTTAATAATTGAGCAAAAGTTTATTAACATTTTTGACTGGTAAAATAGAAATGTTCAATCACTATGATCTTTTGAAATCCGTGTATAATATATTATATCAATTAAATGATCTGGCTTTTTGATTCAATGCGGTATTTTTATTGAGCGATTTAACAGGACATTACGATGTGTAATAAAAGGCAAATAAAGCTACCAATCTGATGATAGATTCAACTCGTTAATTGATGCCAAGTTGTCTGGCGGAAATCGATCGCGTCTGTAGCAACAGGCAAACGAAGTGTTGACAAATATACATATCGGCACCCTTCGCCCTTCCGTCCCCATATCAAAACCAGACAGATTACGCGCCTTCCACAAACGTCACTAGGCAACGCGTTCGCAATATAGGTGCACTATGTGTCGACTATAGGACAAACAAGCAGCCTTTGCCCCATGTTCCGACTTTGATGGCGACGCTTGACGTCAATATGATCCTCTCCTCATAAAGAGATCTGTACTTTTGGTTATGATAATCGCGTTTCTAAGGTGACTCGAGACTTGTGACTACAGAGACAGTTTTCAAACGTGGATATGTCTCCTTATTTCTTAATAAAGGGATGGTAGGGAGAGGAACGTGCGTTCATAATTGATGCGTTCTTTAAAGGCAATACTTGCCAATATCTCGAAAACAGATATTTGTTAGACTATCAGGCTAAAAAGGAATATGTAGTTGAAATAAATGTGCTTTAAATAGAGTATACGGTAAGTTCCTATATACTATATAGGGAAAAAAATATTTTATTCAGCTGAGAAACTGAAATATTCAAAGTTAAAAAACTCAAATGTTCAGCGGGAAGATATAGGTATTCAAAGTAAATATAATAATAAAGGTCATAATTGTCATAATGTTTTGTATATTGGTATAAATTGTCAATATGTTCATTGAATGTACTCGGTTTGAATTTATTAGCTAATCCAAACAACAAACCCTAATGTCACCTCAACTATATAAACTGATAAAAAGAACTCTCCAAAGAATAAAATCACTTCGCTTGAAATGATCGATTCTTTTTAAATCAACAATGTGTATTTTTGGGTTGATTATATATAATTGAACAAATCTACACGTTTGAATTAAGAATTTGTTTTTTACCGTGTAAAATCTAGATTTGTTATTCTGGGTGCTGATAAGCTGACCCATCATCTCTCTGTATAACATTTTTGCTAATAATGTGCCGCCCCCTGAATGCCCCGAAAGAAGTTTGTTACACTCATTATGAGTCACAACTTAGATTTTTGCAATCATACAGACAGAACATATATCTGAGGACATACTGTATATTTATTTGAAAAGTATTACATAATTTTTTAAATATTATTATAATTTTCTTCATTTTTTTCGCCTTACTGAAATTACATCCATATTCCGAAATGCAGATATAAATACGCTTTAATTCCTTGAAAATAAAGTTTATTGTTATTATTTCGTCATAACAAATTTTGAGAAACTTTGATAATCGTCGATTCTTGTCGGTGCAGTTGGACCGGTCGGGTCGTGATCTTTGCCACGCTTTATCAGGGTGGCGTTGACCCGCAAAGACCTCAAGATCCAGGAGTCGTCCGCTGAGACAAGGCGAACGACGTCGTAATCGGAAAATCGAATTGATGTTGCCAAAACTGTCGCCGTCACGCGACATAACGAAAACAATAAAAAGTTGCCGCCAAGACGGCCGGACAAACATGAGAATATCGTTATTTATGTAAATTTTACACCAGACAAATATTATTGTTTTGCATTATAGATACTTACACAAGATCTTAATGTGATACGAGTGATTAATAACACTGGCGAAGAAAAGCTTCAAATTGCCTGACAAATGGCAACTGATTCGGATACGATTTTTTCCCAGGGATCGGAATCTGAACACAGAAACAGTGAACTGGAACTTGCTTTCGCGAAAAACGGTGTTTAAGGTGAAAAAAAAACGTGTTTTTTGCTACTTTTGGGCTGGGCACATGCAAAACAATAACTTTATGTAGTAGATGTTTAGATGTGTAGGATCAAATAAAACTTAAAACCTTCTCCTTTAAGATCATATAGCGAGAAATCAGAGGGAGCGCGCGCCCATTGCAGCACCGGCACCGAACGAAGTGCTCTTCTTCTTCCTATAGTTATAAATTGCACTGGCCAAATAAAAAGTTGTTGGAGAAATGCGAACTGATTCGGATAGGATTTTTTTCCGTACAATCCGAATCTGAAGACAGAAATAGTGAATTGGCTATAGTTTCTCGTTGGAAAGGCAGTGTAAAAAATGCAAAACAATTTTTATTTACTTTTATGTATGTAAATGATGACTATAAAAAAGTGTGTAACATGTTCAAAGTATATATGTCATCAGATTTCTGGCTATATGGTCTTAAAGGAGAAGGTTCAAAGTTTTATTTGATTCTACATATAAACATCGACAACATAACGTTATTGTCTTGCATGTTCAAAAGTAGCAAAAAGCGCGCTTTTTTGCACCTTTAACACCGTTTTTCGCGAACTCTAGAGCAAATTCAGATGTCGTTTGTCCGGTTGGCCAGTGATAATGGGTATTAGTACTTACTAGTCTAAAAATAGTGAAATAGTGACGATTTCAACGATTTGTTTGGTGCCTTCTGCAAAAAAGTGTACGAAACTTGTCTAGTGTCTAGTACCAAGCCACACGAACGTCTTACTCGTTATAGATAGATGGCACTACTATCGGTTACAAAGGTATTGAGCCTTGTGTTTGAAGGCTCGTAACTCTGGAACAAATAAGCAAGCAAGTTTAAATAAAGCCTGTTATACTCCTGAATCATTTTTACATAAAATATTAAACTTGCAAAATTTTCTGCTCCTGTGTTTGAAGATGAGCGTGAGAGAAATGTAAAAATGTACCAGATTTTAGCAGTCTTTAATTAACGCTCGTCTTTAAATTTTTTCCCCGCGAACCGCTTCCAAAAAAAAATTAAAATTACATCGAGTATACCTAATTCAAAATCTCCTCTACAAATTGGCTGTGTTTTTCTAAATTTCCGTGCAATTTCTTTGTCACCATCATGAGCAGGCACTCCTTTTAGATTCCATGGCAAAATAAATTAGAGACAATGACGTAGAATTATTGTGGTTACCTATAGCCAATTAGTACATATAATGCAGAGTGCGATTGGTAAGCTTCAAATTAATGTCCTACTTATTTCTCATCTATTTCGTAGTGATTTTAGATAATGATACCTACACATATTTCCGGGGGTTTTCTGGAATTTCACAAGCCGGTCAAAGTATAGAACAAATACTTGGCATAATTCAAACATATGGAAGGAATGCCGAACCGTTCGGTTATTTTCAGAACCCACAAGAACAACTACGACTTCATCATCAACCACCGATTTTCGGCAGAAATAATATCACATAACAGAATATGTCTATAATTCCATAAATAAAGAAAAAGATCACGTATACTATTTTACTAAATAAAACCGAACGAGAAAATGACAAAAACATTGCATACGGTCCTAAGGATCCCCTTTGATCCCCTTCTTCCGAGGGTAACCAACCTGCGCACACGATCAATCACTTTCATTTCGCTCCTAAAAATTCCCAAATAACTGTTGTATTATATACATCACTGGATGAGTATTACAGTTAATGAGGATTGTTTACATGCAAATTGGGTTGTCCTGCTTCATTCGTAACAGAGATATCCGCATCTATAAAACCCTCGTTTACAGCCTTTACTATATGAAAATTTAAGAAAACACGTACTCCAATGTGTAAGCGAGATTCCAAACGTTACCTGATTGAAATTTGAAATCGTTCTGGAAAACGGTTTAGGTGAAAAGAAAATCGGAATTTAAAACTGCAATAATCGGGTGAATTTTTACACTGCTCTCGCGCTCATGTGTCAACCGATTGGCAGAAAAAATTTATGCTCACTTATGTTATGTAGAAATGATTCAGGTGTGTAACACACTTTATTTTTTTTTTTAGACATTGCAGAGTTACGAGCCTTCAAACACAGGGCTCAATACGTTTGTAACGAATAGTAGTGCTGTGAACACGAGTCAACTTCATTTTTTTTAATGGAATGTACTACAAAATAGTACTACGGTATTCCTATCCTAATCATTACAAAAAGTTTTTGAGTTATTGCGTTATAAGTGATTTATGATCAAATTCTATTTAGTATGGAATTCTATCAGTTTCGAGACATATGACTAGTTGTCATGGGATACAGTCTGTTCCCAATATTGCACTACACCTATCAAACAATTTCTGTTCCAAGACTGTCGATTTTCTTATTAGAATTTAGAACACCTGTACATGATTACATTTTTGGATTGTAGAGTTTTTTTTTTCACATAAAAGGTACTACCAAACCATTGTGTAAAAATCTTCTTTTTTGGAAATAATTACGTTTTTATGGCGATTGCATTAAAGCTAATCATATTGTATTAAAAATAATCAATAGAAACTTATTGCATGTAAACAAATAAAGCTAACCAGTTAAAAATGCAATCTTATGAGAAAAAAATATAGTAATAATATAACCGATATTCTTGGAAAGGAAATTGTTTTCAAAGTCGTAGTGCAAAAATTATGAACACGCTCCATAGAAACTAGTTGTATTGAAATTGATAAAAACTTCTATTCTAAATAGAATTGAATCATAAATCACATCAAACTACCTTCTAGGAATTAAAACAATTTGGTTCTTAAGATGTTGTTTCTAGACAAATGAAGCAATAACGCTATTCTAAGAAATAGGGTAGGACTATCATAGCACTAAAGATATGCACTCAAATTGTACAACAAATTCAAAAATAAGTACATCCAGAAATATAGACCATTCCATTTAAAAAGAATATGTTGCTTTGCTTACACGCCACTATAGGAATCTATACCGTCTATGACAAAACCAGTACACGTTCTTGTGGCCCCGTTCATACAAGAAGAGATTTGTATAATTTTTATTTGCTTACTATTCTAGAGGATCAAATGTTAAGTATAAATGGACCAGTCTGTATAATAGCCCTTCTAACAATCATTGTTTTTTAACACGAGAATCATACAATATTTTTTCTACAAACACGCTGAAAATATATTAGAAACTTATAAAAATTCAAAATGTCATATAGCTGTTGTGTGGATGTAAATATGAAACGTTATGTGAATTTTGTATGCATGTATCATTATGATCTACTTTTATAACATTTAATAATTTATAACATGTAGAAAATAAAAAAAGATAAGTTACAGATATAATTCTTTTTTGCAGTTGTATCAACTGGTAAATCAGCACCAGCTACAAATGGCAGTTCGAAACAACGTTCAAGCACAGGGCATGCTGTGCCAGGTCCAGGTCCAGGAGCGCAGTCTCAAGGATCGCACTCCTTTGCTGCGGCACTGCGAAACCTTGCTCAGCAATCGGTACCGGGTGCCAACGATCACTCACCAAGCCCACAAGCACAAGCGCCAGATGCACATCGTAGAGAAACTGGTGAGAATAAACGCAAAGAAACGGAACATTTGTTATTATTTATTATATATTTGGGTTATATTTTGGATAAATTTCCATTTTGGTTTCAGGAATTCCATTGACGGCGACTGAGAAACAATCAAAGCTGTCTGCCGATCTGCAGATGTACAGCACGAGCGCGCCGACCAATCTGAGAGCTGCTGAGACTAGAATATCGGCAGCGAATGATCGGTATTCAGATGTGAGAAGTGGTTTTCAACCTTACCGACCAGAAGAAAGGTACCTCTAATTACAACAGTCTTAGATAAAATAAAATCTAAATAAAATACAAAATCTAATTAACTGTCTTGGCTCAGCAGTGTTGTAAACTTCTAGGTTTTTATACTGAAGATATGTTAAGTAATATTTTTAAACATAGTTACAGATATTGAGAAGTATGGCATGTTTACAGATAAAATTGTCACGATAGGTAATGCACCACCAGATTTCCCATTTGACTCCTGTTTAAAAACGAATAAAAACACGAACAGTGAATGGCTATGTGATAATTTTGCAATTAAACTACAGTTATTATCAAAATTGAAAATTAGGGGTCCGTAACCTAACAAGGTATTGAAATATAAAACAGTTATGGATTAAAAGTAATGTCTGTAGAATCGCAGTATCACAAAGTGAAATAGCGGGTGAACAGCAAGTTAAATAGTGCGTTCAGATTGTGAGAGTGTTAGTTGCGGAAAACTTTTGTCTGAAATCTCTACTGGCAATGCGCGTGTGTTTTCTGAATCTGTAATCTGCGCATTGCCAGTGCAACCACCTGAGTGCAGTTAAGTCGAAAACGCTATTAGATTACACAGGAGCAAGTATACCCCACTAATGAGAATTTTTGTTAGTATTTAGAGAAAAACTATTTGCAATGGAAACTAACCACAGGTGATATAGGACGTAAAAGAACACATGAAACAAACGGTAAAGTCAAGGGTGTCTTGACTCGTAACTCGTTTATTGCTATTTTTATTGGTATTAATTGTTTTCCCACAATGCTATCGCCATGATAGTAACAAAAACTGTTATTGCTAATTCTGATAAAGATAGATTCTGCTTCAACCTATTGATATTTAGTCTATGAGCTAATGAAATCAATCCTATCGCTAACCATTTATCTCTTGGTGAAATTTAGAATAAGAATAGAATCTATGCCATTACTCTCTATTTTGGTTTGAAAATCCTGAAATCAATGAAGCTTTGCTTTTTACTACAGCGGCTGCCGAAAACCCTGATGCTTCGCACTAATACGAAGTCGAAAATCTGCTGAACCTTATCACGTAGAAGGGGATATTAATCGTTTATTGAAATCCAAAACTTAATCCCACGCTGCCAAATTTTGTTGTCAAACTGCTATCACAAGATAAGATTCTCTTCTTCTGCTGAAGTAAATTCTGACGGAACTAGTGTTAAATGGATTTTGAATACACGCAAACTTATCGAACTTTCATTTAGAACATATTTTTCTAAGCAGATAATTAGCTGTGATAAGTGCTCCTCAAACATGGTTTTTATATCATGAGAAAGATCACATTCATTTGACGTCAAAAATTGCTGTAATATAAAGAATCTTTATCTGCATCTTTATTAAATTTTCTTCTCCATACTTTTTTTATATATACGTTTTTTTTATAGAAGCTTTCCGTTGATTTCAAAAGGCGCATGTTGCTGCAGAGAGACATTAAGAAAATCCAGCTTTTTAAAAATGTTGCGTAAATATTCCAGTTTTATTAAAAAATCAGCACCAGCAAAATATTCTGCATCTTTAAGAGAAATAAAGATGCCTGGCGGCAATCCAAAGGTACTTAAACACTACCTCGAAAGAGCCATCCTGCAGTGCTATATTATAACGTAAAGATGAGTGTTTGACTCCCATATCCTCCTACAGTTGTTCTTTTAAAAACGTTTCTTTCAATGGACGATATTTTATTAAATTTACCACATTCACCACACATTGAAACATCTGATTCAGTGGAAGACTCAGATGCTTTGACACTAGCACTTCTCTATGAATAATAGTGTGTACCGAAAAAACGTTACTTTGGAACTAAAAAATTTCAAGTTGATGAAAAGTTATCTCTATGGACCCACATATACCACAAAAAAATTGGCTCATTTGAAAAATTTTCAGGTCTCCCGCAGGAGGCGTAAAGTTTGTAGTTTCTTTAAAAATTCGAATTTGTTCTTTTTTGTTAATAAAAGATTACGAGATTATTCTTCCTCAAAGCCTACATGGATCCACATAATAAAATATTTAATGATAAATAACCTTTATCAACATTTAAACATATTTTTAAAATTATATGAAAATGGTCATTTTTCTAAAAGTTCTACTAAATAAACTGCAGGCGATCTAAATGTTATTGTTAAACTTTTTCTACTTGAAAGAGCAAAATCACTTAATCTTTAAAGAATATTATAATATTTAGGCCTTTTGCGGAGACCTAAATATTTTTCAACTTGGCCATTTTTCTTTGTGGTATATGTAGGTCCATAGGGAGAACTCTTTATCAAATGAAATTTTGAATTTCGAAAAAAAAAAAAACGTTTTTTCGATATACACTCATGCATAATGCAATGCGCAGTGCATTTGTACACACACCAACGTATTTACGACAATTCAGATTGTTTTCAGACATGAATCTCGAACAGGTCCTGAGCCTTCGCTCCTGCCGTGATATTTTTACAAAACAGAAGAGCTTTAATATTATTAAATACATCTATAAACCGTAGATAGCACATCAAATTATCTTTATTATTATCCGTAGCCTCATCTAACTGCAATCCAAATTCAACTCCTTTATTTTGTTCAATCAATTGATCTTTGATATTTTTCTTCCGCCATTTGATGTATTCTTTCACTAACTGTGTTATAAGCTTATTAGACAAAGGCACTTGGAATTATGAAACTTTTACAATATTTCGCGGCGCCCTTGTGAAGACGCCACGGCTCCTCGGGGCGCCGCGGCGCACGGTTTTGGAATCACTGACTTATGTGATTCACTAATACACCACATATTACACGGAATATAAATAAAGGATGATAAAATACACTACAAATTGCACTAAAAAATTTTGGAAAGTAATGTGGAGCTTCATCAGCTCATTCTTGTATTTGCTCATTATGGACAAATCCTCTTTTGGGTTCTGTTATTGTACCATTAATATCCATTTGTAAAAACTAAAGTGCTCTCAATAACAAAATATATTATGAGTAACCTCTTTAATTACCATTGAAATACTAAGGTTAGTTAAACATGCAAATAATATTAATAATATCACTAGATATGACAACCGTAATGATTATTATTATTTATCGATTCTCTTGAAGGCAATAGACTTTGGTTGACTTGATTTGACATGTGCAATTTATTATGATCAGAAAGAAATCATTTCCGTTGCTTTAATTTGCAGGATACCAACACTGCCTTTAGATGTTCCTGCGTATCCTCCGTACCCTTACCCCCAGATACTGCTTGATGATCAGCAGCTATATTTAGAACGAATGGGATTCATCCGGCCTTCCTGGGGGCCCCTAGGGCCTCCATACATGCCTTACGTTATACCACCCACTGGCTTACCATTATACATGCATGACAGGTAAGACTCTTTTTTCCATTAAATAAAACCCATCAAATAATAGTTTTTTCTTTCCTTCAAGGATGAAATTAGAAGAGGAACACCGACGATTATCGAGAAAAGACGAGCAAATGGAGAGGGAACACCTCGAGCTGCTGCACAAGCAGCGCGAACTAGAACACCGAGAGAAAGAAAGACTACACAGAGAGCGAGAAAAAGTGCAATCGCGCGTCTCCCCGCATATACAATCGCATTTAACCGCGCAACCACCCCTGATGCTCTCTATGCTGCACGGGGGCATGCTTCCCCCGAAAGACCTATATGCCGCACCACTCAGTCTATCGACCAGGCAATCTCCGTTAGCTAGTTTACTACCGCCAGGCGCTATTCCAAACCAACCATATCCAATTCCAAGGTCGAGCCCATCCCTCCAAAGGCACTCGCCCCATACCAGTATGAGCTTACCTACTCCGTACACGTTAAATTTATCCCAAGCGCAGAGGCATTCCCCCGTCATACAACCATCTGGGCCGTTGATCAATAACTCACTGGCGCCATCTATGGGACCGTCGAGTAGGATATCTCCGAGGCCACCTACCCCGAAGCAGGCGAAAACATCGATGGCGCGGGACCTACCGTCGAGCACGGTGAGTTCGGGTGGCGTTGACGGATCGGCGATGCCGACCAATCTCAGTACGAAGGCGACAGAGGAGAGTGCGGCAGTAGCGAGCGCAGGTGAGGGGAATCGCGACAATGGAGACAGTGCCTGACCCCCGCCATGCTTGTCGTTTTGTCAGTTTCCCCAACTTAAGTTTCGGTAATGATTCGTGCTTTTCGATTTTTTTTAAATTTTATTTTTATGTTTTTTTTATTGTTTTGCACGGTTGCAGACTTTTTTGTTGCGATAGGTTGGAATTTTTTGTTTGTTTGCTTATGATTGTATATAGGGTGAATTGATTGGATAATGACAACATATCGTTTATAGTTGTTTTAGTAACTTACAAAATTCTTAAATTCAATGCGTCTCACAGTTACAGGATGTATCCTGTACTTTTTTTAATACGGCAAAAAATAATTTAGTTGCGTAATTAAAAGTTGACAGATTTTCAAGGGGAAAAATGTTGGTAATATTAAAAACGTTGGTGATATTAGTAGGTACCATTAAAGAAAGTAGGTTGTGTGAGTGATTATTATAGGATTGTTCACTTAAAACTAGAAAGTGAAAAGTAATGGGACGACTCGGTGAAATGGCGTAGATCACAATTTTCACACTTTTTAGACTCCCGTCTCCTACCCTCAAAATGCCAAAGTACCCCACACCATAATTATTGCGCCAATCGTGAAATTCTCGCTACCATTTGATTCTGTAGATCCTTAGGCAACTTCCATCTCAAAAAATTTAATTATTTATGCAAAATTTAGTGTTAAAAAAATGTGGTCTACAAATACAGAATTACTTTGTGATGGCAGTTGCGTCTGATTATTGTATGCTGTAATACATTAAAAAATATATTAAATGTTATAAGAGCACGAGTTATTTTTTCTGAGCTTCTCTAGAATTGCATTCTGGGGTATTGTAGTAAGTTCGTAGACATGTTTACAATAGCGACGGTTCAGGTATCAAAGACTAGAATGCACGGCCTAATTTTAAATTTTTAAAAATGACTTGTTTTGTGATATGTCGATTGTGAAAGTAGTATGTTTTCTAGTCTATGATAATCGACTAGAAAACATACAAACATATACTAGGAACTCTCAAACACACTTATCCATAAAATAACAAAGACCGAAGCGTAAAACTTACAACTGTCAATTATCGGTAGCACTAGCATTGACACGCGGTTACCCCACTATGGCTCAAACATACGTCAAAAATAGTAAATACGAAAAGATACAGGTATACAGGTATAGCACGCCATTTGAATTGAGACGGGGGAGCCTTAAGTGGAAAAAATTGTACAAAATGGCAATTTTTATATGTACATTGTATTTTATTAATGTCAAACGTAGGACCATAATTGCCACATACCATGTCCTAGACCACTTACGAAGTTGTCACATAATTGTTTGCTTCATAATTTTGAATTTCAAGGCATAAGCTTTCATTTCCGACTCAAACAATTCTATGCTTTATTTTTTAGGACTGTCGCAAATAGTGTAAAAATCTGATGTGGCCAGCCACATAACTTTATCATACTATATATAAAATTAATAGTTTACCTGCATGAGATTCTATTTGGTCGAGATCTTTCGTGTCTGCATTAAAATAAAACTATTTAGCTAGGATTTGACAGATATTTTCATTCTAATGACAGTAGGTTTGACACTACCTACTGTCATTAGAATGAAAATATCTGTCAAATCCTGGCAGACACGACGAAATAGAATTTAGCTTCTGCAGCTAAACTATTACTTTTACCAAAAAATGTCATAGACATAAATTATACAAAATTTCCTCTACTTTAATTTATTATTTAACTATTTTGACGAGATTACAGTAATAGCGGTTCATTTGCAAAATCCTTGAAAAAGGCTTAGAGTAAACATCCAGTTCCTTTGAACCCTTTTGAACCAAAAGCTTTTCAGCTCTAAGTTTGGTACTTTTTCCGGAAACGTGGCCACAAAAAAAAGGTACACACACACACACACACATACACACAAACACACATACAGATACACATACACACACACACACAGACATTTTTTTGTACCTTGGTCAAATATGTTCAGGGGTCCCAAAAGGACATATTTCCACTAAAATCTCAAAAAAATTTTTCAGCACGATTACAATACATCATACTGCGTATGATAAAGTAAAAAACGTGATTTTATATATTTTTAATAATAATAATATAATTTATCAAAAATAGTTATTTAGAAATAGAAATAATTTATTAATTGCTTATGCAATAAGTCACAAAGAATTTGACAATAAATATTGTATTATTATCAGTGGCCGGACAAAAATGTATGTCTCGCAGTGCTAGAAGTCGCCCAGCTATGAGTGTGCGTAGCGGGCACGCATGAGTCAATGACGACTTATGCGGTCGATTGGATTGATATCCAGGGGCGAAGTGGGTGTCGGGCGGTAGTAAACCGAGTGAATTTAATATTAAATGTTTGTCGTAACTATATGCAACACGTGCCCACTGAAATATTTTACTCTTTTCTTGGATATGCATTGAACGATTGTATTGCTGCATATTTTTCAAAATTATCTTCGGTAAAATTATTTCGCTTAGATGTTAAAATATCTTTAAACCTTGAAAATGATCTTTCTACATCGCAGCTAGTCACAGGCGCAAAAGAATAAACCAACACCAAATTGGAATATTTCTGAGAAATTTCCTTCATCCGTAAATGAATTCGTAAAGATTTGTTTTAAAATATTAAAATCCAGATTTCTATGTACTACCGCATCAATTTTTTTTTGTAATTTTTTACTGATTGGTGCTTCAATGCTTCGTAACCTTTCGTACAGAGATTCAATCCTTTGAAAACTGCTTGCAAATTCAACATTTTGTTGTTCTAGAAACTTTATGGTTGGCAATACTTGCGCAAAATTTGTATCAATAAATTTTAATTGTTCATGCAAATCTTGTAATGATAGTACTTTTTTGCAGTCTTTAATACTAACTGCTCCATCAGGCAAATTTAAGACGAAGGGTTTGATGATATCAAAGTTTCTTGCATAAAAAATTGCCGCTTCTAACCATGTACCCCATCTCGTAATAACTGGTTGTGGTGGCAAAGGTAGAATAGGGCACTTTTCCTTGTAAAGAACAATCTGGAAGGAGCTTTTAATAAAATTTTTTTGGATGTGCTTATTAGCGTATTCACGTCTGGAAATTCTTCCCGAATAAATTCACAAATTCTATGAATAGCGTGTGCAAAACATGTCAAATGAAGAATATTTGAAAAATGTTGTTTAAGTAATTTTCCAACTGTTAACATAATCGCAGCAGCGTCAGAAACAAACAGTAATACTTTGGTAGCGTCTGTGATTCCTAGTTTTTTTATGGCGTCTTTTACTATTGTACATATCTCTTCAGCTTTGACGGTACAGCGAAACTGAGTAGATATTAAATAGGGTTTATATAAGTCTTGCGGGTCCAACAATCCGACAACGACGTTGACCACACATCTACCCTTCATATCCGTAGTTTCATCTGCAGAAAGCCAAATATATTTATCGGATAGTTTTGACTTTATTTTAGAAATTGTTTTGTCATATTGCCCTTGTTCGTAATATTTTCTAATTGTGGATTCATCGGGTAAGTCTCGTCCAGTATACTTCTTGATAAATTTTTTAAAAACGGGATTATTAATTTTTGTGAAAGGTATATTAGCAGAAATAAATGTTTCACATAAATCATCAAAAAAGTTTTTAGTTGACGTTCCTGATAAATTTTCCATGTGTTTTTTTGTTTTTACATGAGCCCAAAGACATTGTTTACTACGAATAATTAAATTTCGTGAGCAGAAATTGCAAACCACTTCCCCTTTCTTAACGAACGTGAAAGTATTGCCAAACTCAGCTAGCAAACGATTCATTGCAGGATTTTCAAACTAAGTACAACTATAAAATAAAAAACATAATTCAACTCGTAAGTGTAAAACAGAGGAACAAATTTGAAATGGAAAATAAAAACAGATATTCACACAAAATTTCAAGAAACAACACAATTGAAAGAAACTGCTCAAATTATCTATCGACGAAGCGGAAATTTAAACAAGGCAAGCGACTGTACTCGATCAACGCCAAAGCAGGTGTAGTGGTATGTACACCATGAGCCGAAGCCAGACCGGCTAGCCGGTCGCGTCCCCACCAGCACGTGTCCCATGCACGACACTGGAAAATATACATTTTTGTCCGGCCACTGATTATTATACATCGCCTCCTATTGTCTGCAAAGAAGTGTTTTAGCCTCTTAAGAAACTGCGTTTTTGGAAGGTTTCTCCATGGATCTGGCAATATGTTAAAAAGATGTAGCCCCATTGTTGTTGGCGAGATGGAACAAAGTTGTTTAAAAGGCACACATAAGTTATTGCTTTGACGGGTGCCGTGGTTATGAGTTTCTCAACATGAAATATCAACTATAACCCAATTTTCCCTTAAAAAGAATAAAAATTTGTTGACCAGTGTTATAGAAGACCCAACAATAAAAAAAAACGCTAGGAATGAATAATTATGATTTCTTAGTTTAAGGTGAAAACAAAATGAAATAAATAAGCTAAATATATAAACATATGGGTGGGTTGGCTGCTAAGTCCAAAGTTAAGTTAAGTTAAGTTTTTGTTTAAGTCCTTAGGCTTCATGTAAGACTTACACCACTTGGCAGCCAACCCGCCCATATGTGAGAAGGCTAGATAAAGCTGTAAAATACTTTGCTGTATGAAGCATCAGGTGATAAAATTTATACGCGTGAATTGACAGCCGAAATATTGCGAGGTATTGCTGTACTTGATTTCTATTCGTCTATATTGTAGAACAGTAATGGGTACAGCGCAGTAAATTTTTCGGCCATCAATTCACATGTATAAAATTTACCTTCTAGTGTCCAATGTGTGAAGTGCCTGAAAGGAATGAAAAGTTAAACATATTCAACTCAACTCATTCAACGGACGTTTTGTTTTCATGCAATTCAATTAAGATCAGCTTTTATTGAAATCTTTAAACTTTTATTAAATATTGTAAATCCACAATAAGAGACAAAATCTGTTTTGTTGAAACATACTGATTATCATAAAATGTCAAGCACCCGATCCGATACAATACTAACATAAGTGTTTGTCTTTGTTCCAGCCAGGAAGCCTCCCATAGCATCGAATTACGCATACCAAACGTCCCAACAACCGGATCAGACCGCAACAACAACGACAACAACAGCAGCAACACCAACAACCCCTTCCACCGACACCAACCGCACAAAAATATTCCATCCCTGCCCAATCAAACCGCAACTGCCACACAAAACCTTTTCCCATTATAACATTGATGACATCGTCAGCCCAGACTTTCGAACAACCAATAAAAGCACACTAAACGAACCAAGATCGCCAAAATTACCAGAACCAGCCGTTACAGTTCCAAATTATCGAATACGGACGGACACCAGAAAACAATCCATCTCCGATATCAAAGGGGCGGTCATGAATAATGTAAACGCTGAGAGAATCCAAAGTTTTAAAAACGGCTCGAAGGAGAACTGTATTAAAATCCCCGAAGGTACCAGGAGTGTGGATCGTGCCCGAATTTTACAGAATATTAAATTGGTTCATGAAAACGTGGATAATCTGTCTAATTCGACATCCGATGCGAAAAATTCATTTTATACCGATGGGGGTAATTTGAGAATCCTGGAGAATATACAGTTGGTGGAGGAGAATGTGGAGAGGTTATCGGGTTTCATCAACCCGTTAGTGTCGCAGCACACGCAGACGCACAGTCCCCAGTTACCGCTACCGTCTCCGAACTATCCCGTGCAAAGCAGGGTATCGCAGACGGATATCTCGTACTATAACGCAACAGTCGATTCCGCGTCGACTCCCAATGTTCCTAACCTAAATAATAATTACATAAAAACACCTCATCTAACTAGTCAGAAACATGGTGCGGAAAGTCGTGACACACTTTCCGTCGACAAGCCGAGCTTGAGCATCGCTACGATGCTTGAACGGAATGACCTAACCGACGAAGAGGTTAAGTCGTACTCCGCGTTATTCGATAAGATAAAGCCGCCGCAGAACCTTTTCGAACCGATATTGCTCTACGTCGATAAGAAGACTGTTCTGAACGTTCCGATTCCAAATTTTCAGCCGCCAGTGAAGAGGCCAAGGTTGAGCATGTTGGATAAGATCACGATGAAAAAGAAGGAGAAGCGGCGGAGGAAAAACCGCGGTAGGAGGAGAGATCGGAAGAACAAGGAGAATGTGGATAGGTCGGACCAGAACAGATTTGTGATGACGGATTTCGGAGTGAAGGTGTACGGGTACTCGGACAGTTCGTGTTCGAGCGCCTATTCGACCTCGGATTATGAGAGCGATTGTCAGGACGTTGATCTGTTGATAAGGAAGGGCCCACCGCCTAAGGTGGACGCCAAACCTGACAAGTTGAAGTTCCTGCAGATCTTCGGGCTGACGACTCATAAGGAGAAGAGTTGTAAGTATTTATTTTCATTAATTTTCCATCAGTATCGAATACATGTTCTTTCATGTATGTATCTGGTTTAAACACGTTACTATGGAACTTCATATCGTCAGTCATATAACTGTCTGGGATTTAAGTTTTAGAAATCTTATTCTGCTTCAGTGCTTCTATGTAACAGGGTTAGCTAAATTCTGCTAGCAACAGCTGGGATTTGACCTTGTGTTTGACCTGAAAAAGTCAAAGACCCAAGTCCATCCAATGAGAAGGTCTCAAATTTAGGAGATAACAATGGTAGAGATGATTTCAACTAAGAACGTCACTCCCCCACCAGTACACCTGCGCGGCGGGAAAATAAATTTGACGTTGATAGCTCCAGATAGGGAGATTTATTGGCGTCCCGATGCAAGGGAGGTGCAAAATAAAAACGAACAGAAATATCGTATAGGGTAGATATTTGAAAGTTTAAACAAGTTGAATTTGTAAAGTATGATGTGTAAATGCTTCTACTAACAATAGAAATGTAGTGTAAGTGAGTTTGAAGATTAAGTTTGAGGTTAGAATGTCTCGACTAACAGTTTCGAAGAACAAGCATTTTCGAACAAGAACAATTGGAAATTATAAAATCCTATGTAAAAATGTTTCTCTCTTACTTTTAACAACGAAGCACGCGTCAGCTCTTGTAACAACACAAGATATCGTGAATTATAGCCTGTTTGTATATCTTGGGCTGTCAACCATGGCAAAACATAACCTTACACAGTGATACGTTCATGATTGCGTTAATTTTATTATTGTTCATTAGGATCAAATAAAAAGCAGAATTCAGAATGTTTTATTTTCTTTTTCGCTACTAGTCTTTGTAGTGTACTAATTATTGTCTGTTCAATCTCTATCTCGGGGTACATTTTATGAATGCGTCCAAATCTCCCAAACTCTTCTACGCTGCTGAATGGAAAGTGGTCTACTGCGCAACTTGGTGGGAAGCCACGTGACGTGACGTTCTTAGTTGAAATCATCTCTACTACTAAAATTTCTAGTGTGTCCAATATGGCTGATACAAACAAACAAATTATACAAAATCAGTACAAATATGATAACGAAAAAGTTTTTTTTCTTTTGAAGTTTTGATCATAATAGAAGGTAATCTTCAGCTTAAATGCCCAAATTATCATCTAGATATCACCTCTTTGCCAATATACATATTAAAGCTAAGTTAAAAATAGTAATTAAACAGTAATTTTTTGATTTTTTAGTATTACGAGTAACTATGTTTAAACATATCAAGGGATGCAGCAGATAAATGATAAGGTTCTGAAGCAGTTGTAATTAAAAAAGATACATATAATGTTGTTGATATACAGATAGTCAATGGGAACTTGAATACCAAAACAAATAAAACTGAACCTATTATTTTAGAAACATACCTAGTGAAAAAATAAAATGCAAATAAAAAGTTAACTATAGTAAACATTAAAATTAACACGCAAATATTAACATATTACAATAACATTTTTTGGTCAGAGAGACAAAAAAGTTTGGAGAATCTTGAACCATAAAAAAATGATTGATGGTCTTACAAATAGAATAAAATGATAAAATCAATGTGCATTAAACAGAAACATAAATTTATTAAGATAGCACTTAAACTTTCAACCACTTTCAACAGCCAGCCTTTTTTGTTTGTTTGCAGGTGTTGAATTGGAGAAAATTGAGAAGAGATTATGGCACCACAATTTTGCTCATTTCAAAGATTGCCAGGAAGAGAAGATCCTGTTAAACCTTCCAGTGCCTTCCGACACCCCAGCCGTACTAAACACAACGAAAGATTACCAACAAAAACGCAACTTCTTCAGCTGCCTAGGCCTCAAGTCCGTCTCATCGAGTTTACGAAAAGGTTCATACATTTCAGTTGTAACTTGCAAAGTTTATTAAATCTTATTTTTCCGAAAACAGATATGGAAATCACCTGGATGAAGATTATCGAAGAAAGGATAAAGCGTTGCGGTGACTCAAAAATAACAAACTACAGCTTTCTTCTACATAAGAAAGTTATGGACGACTTGGAGAACACAGAGGACCCAACAAAAACAACCGAGAGTGATGGAAATAGTAAAGAACAGACAAATGGGCGATATAAAAGAGATATTAAAATACCCACACCTCTAATTCTGCAAGCGTCTATAGTTCCGCAGATGATTCAGAACATCAATAACATACACAGGAAGGCCACGATACAGGTTCCGCAGATCGGCAGAATCAAGAAGGCTGTCTCAAACAAGAATCCAGTGGAAATACCGTGCTTGATGGTACGTAAAGACAAAGGCGCAGAGGTGGCTGTTCAGACTGATAATAAGACTGTCTTGTTGGAATGGCCTGGAGTCATGGACATAATAAAGATCTACCAGAAGCATGCCTTTGGTAAGTTTTTTAATTAGTTTCATTCAAGTCAAAAGCCATTTTGTAAATACTTGTTTTATGCTTTTGAATCAGTGGATGACCAAAGAATAATGAGCATCAATTTTATAGAAATTTTATGAAACAGTTTTATGTAATGATTAATAAAATTGGCAAATACAAATTGATAAATAAATACCATAATTGTCAAGACATTGCAACAGCAGATTTTTGTTGAGATGTTCTTTGTATTATATATATTCAACAGGAAAATATACTATGATGTATATCTAGTACTTCAAATTTATCTAAAAACAGGTCTAGTAATAAATGCAACCAGAATCTGAAGTAGATTAGAGTAGAAATAGAATAGAAATTTATTTTGCTTTGTACAAAGTAATGTCACACAGGAAAAATAATAATAATATATTGGACGCTTAAATTCTATTAGAAAGTAATGAATGTGCTGCGCATGTGGGGCCATCTGCTGTAGGACCCCTCAAACTTCATCTATGTTGTACGGTGGATCATTGTAGAAGGTGTTCTTGAGCACATGTTTTAATGTTCTGGTGGATAACGACTGTTGTCCGACAGGTAGATAGTTGTATAATTCGAGTGGAATTCTCAGGACGGCAGTAGAGGCAAGCCTTCCAGGTTGTGGGATAAGCATATGAGTTGATCTCTTGTTGTAGTTGTGGAGATCCCCATGGATAAGATGTTTTTCCCTATCTCTATGGATTCGTAGAATCTTCCTCTAGAGAACAACTTTGGCTTTCTTTGATGTTGAGAGCTTTGTGAGCCTCCTTGAAATATATTGCAGTACTTCCATGTGGACGGTGACCCCGGCAAACGCCAGAGACCGTAACAGAACCCGTATGGTTGTATAAATTCAACGTTTGCTCAGTAAGCTAGTGTTCTGTTACACAGACTATATCGGCATCTTCTTTTTCCAGGACCATTTGCAGGGACGGCAGCTTGTTGGTGATGCTTTGGACATTGCTTGCAATTATGTTTAAGTAGTGATTGTTTTTTTTGGGGTTTATTTCAGATTTCTTGTGACATTCTCTTTGTTTCAGGTTATGTAGTGAGGCATTTGGTAGCGCAATCAAAAATTTTCTGCTTGTTGACATTCATTATATTTTTGTAGATTGTGAAGGCAAACCTACTGAATCCAACATTCCGTGGCCAGAAGGAGGCCCATGGAAGGTGTCTTTGTATTTGAAGTCTCCGCCTACCATAAAGCATCTGGTTTTTTCGTTGTATGACTTTAATTCAGTGACTGAAAGTGCTTTATGGTTCACAAGTTTGCCCTTCAAATATTTAATTATTGTTTCTTCTTTTGTTTCTTGGTTAACGCGGTTTATGTACATCCACGCCTTTCGCTGTGTATAAAAACCAACTTTAATAGAAAATAGCGTGACTTTATACTGTCCGTTTGAGATAAGTGATGGTGAGGTCTCGACTAGGGGTGGGCAATCTTGGAAATTTGCGATCCATCTTCGAGATCGATCTGATCGATCTTCGAGATCGATCTGATCGATCAGATCGATAGTGATGGGCATAATCGTATTATTTCAAATTGATTGGGTTGGCAATTTATTGGGTTTATATGGGCGGCGAAGTTGAAGACGGGGAAAAACTGATATAGATGTATGTAAAGTCGACTATTAAACATTGGGTTGGCGATTTATACTAATGTTAAAAATCTATATTTTTTTACTTGGTACTTCCTTCGAGTGTCCATGACTTTGACTTGTACGCTGACTGATCATTAGATCAATATTTTTTTCGATATTTTTAACAACATTTGTACATTTGGTATCATTGTAATCGGAAAGATGTTTTCTATCGAATAATCACAGTGTGGCCATTGGGTACCCGTGAAAAAAATGATTCACTGGCCAAAAACCAATTAAATCACGCTAGAGGGCGCCAGTAATGCAATGGCGGCCAAAATCGATTTAGTTAGTGTTTATTTGACAATTTTCGACTATTTTCACTAATTTATAGCCACCTAGATTAATACACTAAAAAGTTATTTTTGCGTTGCCCTGGTGATAAAAATTGACGATCGATATGTTCTTGTGTTCAGAATGCCATCCTGATTGAAAATATCACACAAAGAATATAGGGGGCTATTTAAAATTTCAATGATGTCGCCATTTCCGGAAAAGCCGGAAGTTATATTAACCTCGAGTATCCCAAACAATGGCATTTTTTGTCTATTAACACTTTCCCGAATTTCATTTGTCCAGCTTTATAAACAAAAAAATAAACGGGAGTACCTATGCCATGGGTCACCCGGTATATAGCCTTTATTGCAAACATATTTACAAAAACAATAAGCCAATCTGTAGATGACATTTTGAATTATACTCCTTGTAAATTTGAATTTTTCTGGGCAAGCGGTTTAGGAAAAAAGAATTGAAAAAAATCCCTAAAATCGGAGTACGTATAACACACTTTATTTAATTTTTTTTTGTTTAGTTGTTGCTGAGTTACAAGCTTTCAACCACAGGGCTCAATCATGGGGTGCTTACTTCCCATACACAGGCATTAGTTCACCCCCATGCACTATCTCAGGCTAGCGTGCTACTATACCGCCCGAATCACATCCTTGATACCTATTGGCTCATTCAAACTGTCACTGTGGATGTCACGTGTTGCGTAGTCATGGCGTTAGTAAACAACCATAAAGTTCTGTCTGTAAAGTATCTTTTACATCCACTTAACTTAACTTAACGTACGAAAAATTATACTTAACGTACGAAATTTTGATCCATTCCATTTACATTCACTTACATTGGGGTGCTTGACATGCGCATTTGACAGTGACACAATATGAAATCCATATTAAATCTATCGCTTTTATTATACAAATATGTTTATGTACTTACACGCAAGTTGGATCAAGGTTCCATCATCCGTGTTAATAATCCGTTAATCGTGCAAAAATATTGCAAAACAACACAAAGATAACAAAGTGGTAATTTTTATACACTATGTTAACAAAGCCGCAGTCTGAGTCAGGACGTGGAGTGCGAGCGTGGGTCGTCAAGGGTTGCTTGGACAAAAGGATGTCAAAGGCGGCCTTGGACAGTTTGGTTACCATCGTAGTTACCATAATAATATAACTACTGATAATTAATGATTGATATGCCGTTGTAACCGATTGTATGTAGTTTTAATAAATGTTACGAGTTTCAAGGCTATTCTTAACATGTACTTGTTCCATCATGCCATTTTCCTGATTTTATGAATTAATTAAAATATAATATGTGAAAAGGCTAGAAGTGGGAAGTGCTACTAGCGCTTCCTAGCGGATGGGGGTGAACTAAAAATAGACGAGTTCGAAAAATAGAGTCCACAAAGGTGGCCATGAGGCCACAGGTGTCTCACGGAACTGGTAGATTAGAAGTTTCTCGTGTTCTACTATTTCTGAAAACTTGAAATTTTGGAACTAGAATTTACTCGATCTGAGTTCTTCAGCTAAAATATTCTCAAGTTAACTGCCACGTCCGGTCACCGGAAGTCGGCATCAAATTTGTCATTTTAAATAGAATGATATAATTTTTATTTTATTTTTGGTTTCTACCTATCAAAATACATCATTTTTAATGAGGTTGCCCTATACCTAAATATCACCATCTTTTGTATTTTTTTGATTTTACTTATTTTTTGGTGATTTTTTGGGGTTTCGTTTAAAATTGAATATTTTAATAACAATAATAATAATTTTATTATTTATTATTGAAACTAGAAGTTTCATGATTGGTGGTCCAAAACTCGAAACTGTTCAAAATTTAGAACACAATATTTGAATTTCCAAACGTAAAAAACTCATCTTCAAATGGAACAGCCTGTATACCCATACGCCATTCGATAGGAAATCTTACTCCCTATCAATCAATATTAGGGTTCCGTATGACTATCTTTAATAGTTTTTGAGATATTGTCAGTATAAAAGAATGCAAACTAAATAATATAATAATCAAAGGACCCAACATATCCGGTCTCTGATACTCGAATCGCGTCGGTCTCCCAGTCGCCGATACTCGGGTTGCGCCGTGTGAGTTGAGTCATTAAAATATACATGCACGTAGCCTAGTCGCGTAGTCTCCTGGTATCCACGCTACTACAGTTTCTTTTCGGTTGCCTCATGCCTAGGGTTGCCATATTTTATGGTAACAATGTCGGGACATTAGTGACCGGGAAAATACACAGTGTGATTTTACTTGTCTAAGCTAACATTAACTTTATTATAAGAGATAGAAGAAAAATTTAAGGAGCAATAATTCCTAAACAAATCGCATCGAAAAAACTTTTTTTTGTAAAACAACATTTTTGTTGGAATATTCTTTGAAAATTTCTTTAATATAATATAATGGTAGGGATAATTATCTTTTAAATTCACAATAATGCTTTTAGAATTAATATACCTACTTATGCAACCTTAGTTAATGCAAATAAAAGCTTTGGTCACCTAATTGTAAAAATAAAAAAAAGACGATATAAAATAAGAATATACAGGGTGAGTCTTTCCGTAGAATTTTAATATGGATGCCGATATTCCAAATTATGTCCAGTCTTTGAGAAAATCAGTGCCAAAATGTACAAAAGAGGTTTCCTTGGAATTTGGTTTTCCCAATAACTGGAGTCAATTCACAATTTATGTGATCCAGAGTCTATGACAAAAAATACCAGAACCGGTTGTAATTTGTTCGATTTTTTTTTATTAATATTGTATGAAAACTTATTAAAATGAATACACATAAAAATACATACAAATATTGTTTTTATTTTAAAAAAATAAAAATAAATTTGACAACCACTAGTAACCCCTAAATATTATTTTAAATTGTGAAATAAATGCTATAATTGATATTGAGGTCATATAACATTTTAAAGAGGTCAAAAATATGGGCCAAAAAAACCCCGCCTAATCTACAGTTTGTTGACACATACCCACGTAAGAGTGTCTTTCTTCAATATCCAAATCCATTATTTTCCTAAATGGTAATTTAGAGACTTGGGCTCGAATTTTGTCTCTATAACAAAGATATTGATAGATTTGAGCAATTTGAGCGTCTTTTGAAAAATATTCATTGCAACATGGAAATGACCTGCCTCAACTACAATCATTTACAATAATCTGTCTGTATATTATGTCCATTATCACTTGTATGATACCAATTTACTTGTTACAGCTAGATCTGTTGAGATTGCAACGCTGAGGAAGAGGTGCGGAACATTAAAGGTGGAAGCAGAGCTTAAGCAGGACGAGATGAAGTATTTGGAGAGGAAGCATCGTGACCTACACTCAAAGAAATTCTTATCCGACCAAGAGAGGAACGGGCTGCAATCGGCTGTCGACCATTTGACCAAAATAATCAAGGCGTTCAGGTAGCAGTAACCAATCTACCTGAGCGCTCCGCCAGAAACGATAAAGTCTTACCGATTCGTTATTTTTGTTACTTATAAATTTTTACAATGTAATTAAATATATAATTGTATATTATATAATTGCATTATATATTGTAAGATTATATAATATATGAAGTATATGTAATGTTTAGACGCATGTTTATTTTGCGGGACATCATATTTGCGTAATTATATTTATATGATTGACTAGGGACTGTGGAATGAGGGGAGACATTGACTGTGATTATCAAATTTGTACTGAATACAAAACAAAAAATAAATTGGGAGAAATTACGATGAACATAAACTCTGTGACGTTTTGTCCTGAGAAAAGTAAAGTATTATGCTATTTCCGATCGCTTTCTTTTTTAAGCTCTTAGTTGTTAATTTATTGAGACTCTTTAATGAAATCATATTTGTTAAGCGTACAAATCGTTGCTACCGCAAGATCCGAATTAATGGCAAAATCAGTTGATATGATTTTTCGGTATGTCTATTTAAGTTACGGGTTATTAGTTATTTAGAAGTGGTGTTCACTAATTCTGTGATAAATACAATTTTAGTAACCTTGACGTAAACACTGTTTCTAGCATGACAACTTAATAAATGTACAGAATATGTAACAAAAGGTCTTTTATTTATTGAACATCCACTCCGTTACACCACTTTCAGCAATACCAAAGAACAATCCTGGGACAACACTTTGCCGGCGTCATTTAAAACTCTCATTTTTGGACTTACTTCAACTTGTATACTGCATACTACTGTATACCTGCATACTTTCTATATGTATACCTTTCTCGCCATTGCTGATACAAAAGCATCAATAAGGTTGAAATCAGCCTTTTCAACTTCTTCCCGTTCGACACTTAGCAAAGCAAGATCACTCAATCTTGACCCATAAAAGATCTTTCACAGCTAGCACTGGAAACTACAATTGTTAATATTATTTGGATGGCGATTCGAAGATTTAGGAAGACGCTCTCATCTCTGTATTGTACGATGAATAGCAGAACATCTTCAGGTAGTGTTCAGGTAGATTGATGTTAGTCCTGGTACTAATCATCATTCTGAAGTCCAAAATCTCTTCATACAGCTGCTGACCATCAATATCACAGTTGTTGGTATGACCAAAGTTCTCACACGGTCTTCAGGACGTCGCTGCTGAAGCGGGTACACAATCCTCCAATGTCAAGTAAAAAACCAAATAATAAATTATATACTTATATTAAGAAAGCACTCAGCAATTTGTAGCACAAACGATTCGATGTATTTAAATTTTACTACCTTTTCAGCTAGGTCTTCTATTTCTGAAAAAGAAATTCTTATAACAAAACGTGAAATTTTTCTTCTTTTAAAATTTTTTGTTCGTACAAGAAGACATAGTGTAAGACAAACTTAAAAAGTCTAAAAATTGACGTTTATGGGTCAAAGGAAGGCAAAATACATAGGCCAAGCCTGTTACTTAAGCTAGCAAACCCTTAACTTTATCGTACCATGTCTTAAGAAGGACAAACAATGGAACATTTTGTTATAAGAATTTATTATTCAGCAAAAGGAGATCTATCAGCAAGCAGATTTTGTCTATTCATACCTGTTCACTCTGTATATTATGTCTAAACGCACACAACCGCCACTAAGATGCTACTGGAATGAGTACGATTTACGAAACACAGCTGGTGTAGCAGGCACAATCCGAGACTTCCCCTGCCTTTGTCACTCACTATGTGAAACATCGCTTGTAAAGCGAGTCAATTTTTACAATTTTTGTTGCTCGTTATGCGAATCACTCGTTATGAGAGGTGCTCAGTGAGGTTCCACATTGTATAATAGACCACGTTATCTATTATAGCAAAATGAGATATGGAATAATTAGAAAAATATTATTATTGTTATGGTTATTGGATTTGATGAAAATGTTTATTTTTTAAAATATCATAGGGTTTAATAAATATTTATACTCTTTGGTCTGCGGTATGCCAAAATACATTGCCGTAAACACATTACACACTTAATAATAGTACAAAATTTCAGCACAAATATTCAAGCAAACAATTATAAAATGTTGCAAAAAAGAACAATCTAAAAGGACAGTACTATCACACCGAGGACACAAACATGTTCACAAAGACAATACTCGCAAAGCGAGGGCGGGTGGCAACCTAGTACTTACATTAACCAAACATATTTGGGCAAATTCTTTGTTGATAAAAATGTAATATTTTATTGCCCATACAAATATTCGGGATGTGAAACAGGCCCTGTATATCAAACTACTATAATTGAGAATTTATAACTTTCAAAATCTTATTCCTTATGGCCGGGCTGCACTAACACCTTTATGCGTTAACTAACCCGTCATCTTTCTTCGCGTTTCTGATTGGCCAGTTAATGCGTTAAGTTGTGGTCACACTCGATATTAAACGCATTTATTTGAACATTACGCATTAGGCGTTACTGTGGCCCGGACTTTACAAGAACAGTAAAAGTGTTAGATGTTATACTTGAGACACAGCTTATCCTAGACAAGCTTAATACTTACCTTATTATTCACTTACCAGAAAAACATTTTTTTTTGCCACAAGATGGAAGGAAATAAGCACAGGAGATTCGCAGAAAAGTTGAACTTCGAGTAAAAGAATCGTACTTATATTTGAAATTTGAGAAACAAAAATATATGGCTTTATATACATAAAATGTATGAGGAAAGATCTACATATGTTATTAAGAACATGTGCACACCATCAATTTACACCTACTTATAATAGTATTTGCAAGCCTTGCAATAAATAATCTTAATCGTTAAAGAAAATGGGAACTGCTGAGAGCACAATGAGACACTTAATCTATAGCAAATTGTAATACGGATCACTTGTATATTGTCGTTTACGAGATCATCAAATTAACAATCTAAAAAGTTGGCGGCCATCAGGAGTTCCAGGGCGATCTCCGGGGCAATAGGAAACTCGGGAATTTCCGTCGAACTGTTTGTGTACCGTACTTTGTAAGTAAAATACATGCAAACCTTCTGTAGGACATGCGATCTATAAACAAACAGATAATATAAGGATTTTTCTTTTATATGTATGCTGATATCAGTTGATAACACAGGTCAACAAATCACGGTTTTCAGGGAAAAATGAGTCAAAAGTATAGATAATGTTGGCATTGTTTTAACAGAGAAATAACTCAAAAGAGAATAGAAGATTTTATCCATTCCATTATGTAATCCTCGAAAGCTAGAAACAATGCATTAAAATTTATGACAAATCCAGAATCAATGATGCACGCCCTAAAATTGACCTAATACCGATGACAATTAAAGTTATCAGATAAATTACTAATCGTAATAGGGGAGAGGTGCAACTTTTCACTTCGCCAAAGGTCCAAAGGCTCTATCATCTTACTTATTATTATGCAGCATGTGCTCAAAAGTAGTAAAAAAACATTATGGTGTATTTTTGTTCACGTTTTTCACAAAAATTACACCCAATTAATAATTTGTACCATCAAATTTGAATGCCATGGAAAAAACCTATCAAAAACAGTTGTTATTGTTCTGGGAAAGAAAATCATGTTGACCAGTGTGATAGATAGTAACAATAACAAATATCACATACGGAATTTCCCTGAAATTTACTTCGTTCGCCTCATTCTCGGCGAATTGTCCCGGTCCGCTCAGCATAGCCTTGATGGTGCCAGAAGTCAGTGCGTGTTCCCTTTTTACGATAAATTCGTGGCCATCAGAAGAAATCAACTTCACGTACATAGCATCGGGGCCTTCGCACCCCCCGTACACGCGTTCGGTTTTTTCTTCTACTTCAGTCATTTTGATTCCTATGAAATCGCAAATCCAAATAATCAACGACAATTTCGCGCAAATACCATTATTTACTTACATAAAACACAACAAACACTTTAGATGTCACGTCTTTACAAATGTCAATTTGAGAAATGGTGTAGTTTTTTGTTCGAACTTCACGTCAGGTGACCACGCATATTCACAAATAAAAAATCCCCTAGACTAGCGACCAACTCATATACATAAGAACTATAATAGTATATACAGATTGTACGTAACAACGGGCTCGCCGCTCGATGGAGGGCTCGATCAACACTAATGTTGCGGAAAATATCGGGTCTATCATATCTCAAGTGGTGCCATACACTGCGAATTCCGTAATCTCAAGAGTTATAAATTCGCGCCATTCGATTTACATTCGAAACACCTTATCTTCACTATACGCCAACTGTATATATGTATATAGTATATGTAAGTATATGATATGGACATAATTATTAGTATGGCACAATGATTACATGAGTGCAAGTATAGTTGCATATCAAGTCAATTAAACTGATACAACTGAATTATTGACTGAATTAAACTGATAACAAGTAAACAATTACATTATTATTTTTTATTCGGAGTTTTTCTATGTACAATATTGTAGGTATTGTAGGTGCTTTCACTTCAGTTCCTATAGACATCTAAATTTGGAAAATTAAATTTAGTTGGGTTTACCTTGGATTCCTTGGAATGGTTTCGTACACACATTGTCCACAGGAAAGACATTGTTTGGCACAAGAATAAATTTCTTGATTACCCACGGCAATTAGCGATTGCTTAAAAAACCTCCATTTACAAAGCTTAAAAATATCTCCAGTTTATTTGGTTGCACTTTGTTTTGGCGCGTATAGTGCAGTCGAAGAAAAAAGTATCTGTCCTGATCAAAATATGTTGAGTAATTTTTGAGCATGGAGATTTTACCCCTCAAAAAATCATTTGTGGATGCGTAGAAGAATACCATCCTGGTGTTTCTACTGCTGCTCGAACAAACCCATCGTCACAAAATTGTAGGAATGATTTTAAACCCCCCACATTTACTGTGGTGAGGGTATATTGAGTTTGCCACAACATTTGTAACACCCTTTAGGAGGCGTGGCAGATATAGATGTTTATATATGTATTTGATCAGTATTGAAAACTGAATCGACTTAGCTATGTCCGCCTGTCTGTCCGTCTGTGTACACGATAACTGCCGTAATTTTTAAGTAATTGATCTGAAATTTGGTATACAGGTCCGCCAACTTTAACTTGACTCGACATTCCAGACACGACATTTGAGGTGCGTGAAGTTGGACCCCCTCATTGGAATTTTGAACTTTTTATTACACCATCGTTTGACCATGTTTGACCATCTTTTTATTTCGTTTGACCACCCACCGTTTACGAGTTATTTATATTTTCACGCAAGCCCCCCATTATTGGAATTTTTAAGACTTTATTACGCCATTGTTTGACCATTTGTTTGACCATGTTTGACCATATTTTCTTTTCATTTGACCACCCTCCGTTTTGGAGATATAGGCATTTTTAAAATAGGGACTACCGTGAAGCTGGCCCCCCCATCGTTGGAATTTTGAAGTTGTTATTACACCATCGTTTGACCATTTGTTTGACCATGTTTGACCATATTTTTATTTCGTTTGACCACCCTCCGTTTTTGAGATATTGACACTCCAAGTTGATTTTCCGCAATGTTTACGTTTGACCATTTTCAGTAAAATAATAGCCATGATTGGCCATTTTTTGGAATTTTTGAAATCCCTACCAATTTTGAATTACAGCCGACAAAGTAATTTTGCGATGACCTTTAATTAAAATATGTTCGCAATAGACGCTTCTCGTTCTGGTTTTTGATCTGGCGATGTGCGCACGCATTTCTCCAAGGGCCACCAAGGACTAAATTAAGTTGGCAACTGTGCTTTGTAAAAAGCCTATTTAGTATCAAATGAAATGTAATTGATAAAAGATAAGTGTGAGAATGACATGCATTTATTGAAAACTGAATAATTATATGGAAGTGAACATGAAAACCAAAATACCTACTGTGTTTTTAGGTTAGGACAGTTCAGCAAATTTTTCAAAGTACATAAAAACAGGTACACCCGCGGCCAGCTTCCTTGAGTTGGGATTACGTAGATACAGAATACTTCATGATTAAAGCCGAAATTGGTAATTTTACATAGAATGTGTTTTCTGGGGATTTTAAGCAATATTATGTTTGATTATGTTACCAGATTTAACAGCGGCGCCAACTCTTCTGCGCATGTTGTCTAGCGTTTTGGGTCAGATGTAGAAGCCTCTATTGCGATTTATAATAAATAATAAATAGTTGAATATTCGCAATTTTAACGTTTGACCATTTCTGTACTTAATCGAATGACCTCGATTGACCATATTTTGGATTTCTTAAAACCCCTACTAATTTTGAATTACGACCGCCAAACTGATTTTGACGGTTACCATTGAAACACGGCGGTCTTACGCAAAATTGGTAGCAATTTCAAAAATTAAAAAAAATGGTCAATCATGGTCATTGATTGCGGAAAATGGCCAAAAGTCATTGCAAATATTTAACTTTTTCCTATGATAAATTCCAAAATATGGCCAATCATGGCTGTTATTTTACTGAAAATGGTCAAACGTAAAAATTGCGGAAAATCAAGTATTACAAGCACAAATGAGATATTAAAACCAAGCATGGGCGGAGATTTGGAGTGTCAATATCTCAAAAACGGAGGGTGGCTAAACGAAATAAAAATATGGTCAAACATGGTCAAACGATGGCGTAATAAAAAATTCAAAATTCCAACGATAGGGGGCCAGCTTCACGGTAGGGACTCCCTATTTTAAAAATGCCTATATCTCCAAAACGGAGGGTGGTCATACGAAAAGAAAATATGGTCAAACATGGTCAAACAAATGGTCAAACGATGGCGTAATAAAGTCTTAGAAATTCCAATAATGGGGGGCTACCGTGAAGTTAACCCCCCATGTTAAAAATGTAAATAACTCTTAAACGGTGGGTGGTCAAACAAATTTAATAGATGGTCAAACAAATGGTCAAACGAAGGTGTAATAAAAAGTAGAAAATTCCAATGATGGAGTGCCAACTTCACGCACCTCGACATTCGGCGGAAGCGAGAGGCACTGTACGCTCGGCATCGACACACTAATGATCCCCTCCACCAAAACTATCCCGTGTCCACCAATGTATATATATATCAATGGGCGTGTACAACCAGTTCTAACAGAAATCGCTAGCGCTAGCGGCGCCGTCGGACCGGCTGAACGGTTACACGAGAAGTATATTATCTCCGCTCGCAAGATGGCGACCGCTTAGTGCCAGCGCTAGCACCGCTTGGCGCTTAGCTAGCGCTGGCCAGCGCTCGATGTGGTTGTACACACGCATTGTGTCCACTGCGCATCCTAATCTTTACATTTCTCCGAACGAGTTCTCAGTGGCCGAGGTGTACAAGCTTATCTCTTAAAAAGTAAGGAATGGGCAAAATCGGTTCACTTATTTGTTTTAAATATTTTACGGTGGGGGGTATTTTAACTTCAGCACTTTTCTTACTAGTTTCTTTAGCTTATCATTTGAGATGTGGATAATATGTCAAAAAGACAGGAAATAAGTTGCATTTAGCAGAAACGGTTGCCATTTGTTATAATAGCTGCTTTCTTTCCATTTGCACATTTCTAAGTTGATCTTAGCTCAGTTAATCTACTTATATGTTTTGATTTGCTTGAGTTCATCTAAGCTAACCTTTGTTGGCAAAAGGAACGCGTCCGGCGGCAAATCAGTCGGATAGTCAGATGGATTCAGGAACCTTTGCGGGTGACTAACCAGGAGCAAGGGGTAGGTAGTTCTGCTGAGTTTATCTGACTTCATAAAAGCAAAAAGGAACGCTATACGGCTATACGTAGTAGATTTGATTAGCTCAGCTAAGATCAACTCAGAAATGAGCAAATGGAAAGCAGCTATTAAGAGCTTATTTTTAAGAAGCTTTTTACGTTAGGAGTAAGCAGTTGCTACCGGAATAAACGCGAGTGTTAAAAAGAAGAATTTAGGTACAATAACGACGCGCGCCAGATATTAGGTTTTGATTAATTTGCTTATTATGCAAGACTGTCTAAACAAGTTTCACTTAAGTAGGTGTTGTTTTTGTGGTTGACCAGTATAGTAATTTGTCTTCGATTCTTGTTTTTTGATAAATGTAGTAATTGGAAATCTGTTGTTGTTACACTCAAATGTGCTAAATGCTAAACTTGTGGGTAAGATATCTTATTTTAAGCTACAAGAAGGTAGCAAACAAATGTTGTGTCACCGGATTAGCGATATCTTGATTATTAACTGTCATACATCTTATTAAAATTACACACAGACTTTTTGATAGGTAATAAAATCATGTATTAATTATACTTACCTTGTGTTTTTGTTTTGTTGTACTATACTTGTACTATTGACAAATATTTTGGTGTTGAGTAAGAAGATAGGGATAATCACTTTTCTTTGTGCACTATGTTATGCATGTAAGTTTTGGTAACAATATATGTAGCTTTTCTAGATTTGGTTTGTTTGGTGGTTTCTGAAATGGGGGGGAGAAGATTCAAAATAAAATAACTCAATAATTCAGTCAACATTATTATTTATCCATTTTGAGACATTAATAAAATAGTAATACTAATAATAAAATACTAGCGGTGGTAAATATAACTATTTCTGTGGAAATACAAACTAAAAATATGTCGCTCAGAAATTATCACAATACTCTGTCCTAAACGGTGACCACTAAAATACGGTTCAACGTACTGTCTACCCTCACACATGTATACCGGGGTTCGTCCTTAAACACTAAACTAAATATTTTATAAAATAAATAATTTGCATTGATATCATGACTTAGGTAGTTTTAAATCTGTTTACACTTAAATTGACTATTGTCAAAGATATTGAAAGGAACATGTCGCCCCTCGGACGCGCATGCTGTATAAATTCCTTTCGCAACAACACAGACGATCACCACATACGTGTACCTTAAATATTTTACATAGTAAAAAGGTAAAACTAATAAAAATAACCTCAATATGAGATTCGACTAAACTAAATCCTTAACACTTACTAGACAATACCTGTACTTGTACTTATCATTTACTAACGGAAAATGATGCAGGTTGAAAAGCACACGCAAGGGTGGGGGTGGAGGCTGCTTTAAGAGCACACTTAAATTTTTAGATATGCATGGACTGGATAAAGATGGTGGGAACTAACAAAACGTGCATCAGATTTCACTTAGAATATATCACAAAAAACAAGTGCCGAACAGGGACATTATTAGTGTTCCGACGGTGATTCGAGTAACCAAGGGTGCGCTGTGAAACTGCAAAGTTAGGCTGTAGCCCGTTGAAACAATCCCTCTGAATTTATGCTCGCACTAACAACTACTGGTGCAAGTCTGTTGGGAGGTAGATCTTCTCTGATTGTTTTATGTCGGCACGGCATAACGGACACCTGTCGCACTTAGAAGCGCACACGGAACAGGCCACGATATGGGCACATGGGAAGAAAGCCATGTTGATCTGGTTGTCCATGCATATTTTGCAGGTCATCGCGTCAAGTATCCTCGTCAGACGTTCGTGGGTATCCTGCAAAAGACATAATTCCATTATTCGTATGTCAATTTACTTTATCAAAGAGGAAGCAAGCAATGTTGTTTATAATATCATAAAATAATAGAAAAGTTGTTCTATAATTTCTTGGTAATAAAGGAAATTCATTTAATCAATTTTTTACCTCATATAACTTATACATATAACAAAATTGCAATATCAAATTCAAAACAAATGTTCTTATCCAAAGCGATTGAATCACACAGACTGTGGCAGAAATAATGTGATTTTAAAAGTTAATAGATATTTTTACAGAACATTTATTTTACATTTACTTTTGTAATTTTTCTATCCTATACGACGCCATTAAATTTCGCACTTTAGTACAACCTTTCAAATTTTGTCAGATTTTAAACTCCAAAACCATCCGAACACCTCCCAACGGATACCTTGAACTAGTTTTGAAGTTCATGCTTTAAGCTTTCATTTCAGCCTACATAGAGAATTGTATATTTTATTTTTTTACTTATTTTTTCAAAATTTGGCACAATGAGGCCTTTTTGTTGCCAGCTCTGTAATCTAGTATAAAACCCCTATCAAAATGATCTGTCATGGCTATCATATCTTTTACTGCAGACTCAACGTCGGCTGTATTTATTTGAAAAAAAAAAAAACAAAAATTTACCCACCTAATGCTCGTGTTGATTAAATCTAGGTAATTTATTTGTGATAAAATATAGGAATGTCTTATTGGTAATATATTTTGTGTGAGGACTTCCTTCAGTTGTACAGGGTGCCCATGCTAGACACAAACTAGATTACTTGCCTTAAGCAATTGAAATCGATATATAAAAGTTATTGGTTTAATAGCCAGAAAATATTTTCATGCTTACAGGATGTCCCACAACAACATGCCAACCACAAACTTGTTTTTTTTTTTTAATGGAACACTAGGTAGGCATATTATTGCTGTTTGTGATGAAGATTGTATTAGGCTATTATCAAGTGTTTCTGAAATATTGTGAAATTAATGTTAAAAACATGCATTTTTCAAAAAAAAAATCAATCTGAGGTTAAAGACTAAAAAGGATAAAGAAACACTATATATAGATAAAGAGCTCATTTTGGATAGTAAAAATATAGCAAATTTTGACAGTTATTATTGATTTGCGATTCTAATATGACTTATCCTGTATAACTGGAGATTTGCTAAATGTCAAATAACTTAAGAATTTTAAATGGAACACCCTGTATATCTCGACATACTTTGAAAGATCGATAAATCAGCTTTCCTAAAATGTCTAACTCAGGTCTATCGTCAACAGCTAAAAAGCTATATTATTAAGCATCTAATTTAACATTTATAACCCATGCACAATAAGAATTCATAAAATTATGTAAAATATCTAGTTGCCACGACGAAATTCAACAATCGCGCAAATGTAATGAGTCTTCTGCTCATGAAGCAACTTTTAGTCATTGCAAACTGATTCTATGAATTACACAAAACGAACAATTTATGATCATCCAAGAGTTAGTTTTCTTAGTAGGCACCAGTCAAAAATTATTTAAAATTTTTTATAGTTATTTACGAAAGTTTCGTAAATAAATAATAAAAATTTAGAACATTTAATGTTCTAAATTATTTAAAGAATTTTGGGTTGGTTGCAGTGGTCTAATACCTTATCAAGCTAAATCGCTCTCACAGTAGCGGCGCGACGGTTTATTAATGAGTTTTAGGAGTCAAATATAAACACATAAATCTACAACTACAATAGACAACATATCAACCCTCTTAGGTCAATGCATTTAAGTCTAACTTCGAATTCATGGTGAAAATATTACATTTTTCATGGTTTCCACAAACATATTTTTTTCCACAAAATAACGGCCTCTTCATGTTCGCTATCGTCATTATAATACTCCCATAAATTTGTCCCTCAATATGTCTCCAAAATAACAAATTAAACGAGTTTAAATCGGGCGATCTAGTTTTCCAAAACGCTGGACCACCATGAACAATATAATCTTTTTGATAAATATTATTTATACGATTTTAGAGTGGCGCATAAATGACTAATTATTTGACTTTGAAGACAATTAATATCACAAATTATACGTTTGTGTAAATCAAAACTGCAGAATGCTATTACTAAAAGCTGCTGCGTGAAAAGAAGTATTATTACATTTGTGTAATTGGTGAATTTTGTCGTGGCAACTAGATATTTAATATTAATTTAGGAATTATTGTGAATAAGTTACAAATGTCAAATTAGCTTAATAGCTTTTTAGCCGTTGACGATTGACCTACCAAGTTAGACTTTTAGAAAAGCTGATTTATCGATCTTTCGAAATACTTGAACTGTCTAAGTACAAAAACTGTCAAAAAGTGCGATAATTTTACTATCCAAAATATGTTCTCTTGTTTCTTTATCCTTGTTAGTTACCACAGAATGATTCTTTTAAAAATGCACGTTTTTGACAATAATTTCACAATGTCTCTGAAACAGTTCGTGTCAAAACAATTAGGATAAAAATCTTCATCAAAAACAGCAATAATATACCTTGTGTTTCATTAGAAAAAAACACAAGTTTGTGTTGGTACGTTGTTGTGGGACATCCTGTAAGCATGAAAATATTTTCTGGCTTTAGAGCGAATGAATTATCTACAACTTTTATATATGGAAGAAACGTGTATTTTGATTTGTTAAGCCCATTAATATACGTTGTTTCTAGCGTGGGACACCCTGTATTGCTTTGTTGTTAGGAATCTTGAATGTCAGTGTTAACAAATAAACATGCCTAAAATAATACTGCTTTACTGATATAATAATAACAAAACGTCCACAAAAAGGTAAAGAAAGGATAGTAGAATTCTCTCAATACCACTGATCTTAGATGGTTCAGTATGGCGTTTACTTGTAATATTTGCGTTATTTTATTTTACATACTGAAAAAAAAAACACATGGACAAAGTGCATAAGTTCTTATATTGGCAATCTCCCCAATCAACAGATTTTTAAAGGAGTCTAGAGAAATTTATGGAGTCATTATCTTCATTGAATTTTTCGCATAACTAAGTAGCTGAGAAAACCCACGGGTAGTTTACGTGTTTGCCGAGTAGAACGGAAAATCTAACAAGAATTTCTTTCATATATTCTGGTATATTCAGCTGCACAGATAATATCGTTTATATTCACATATTATATATTATATATCACATAAAGTTCGTACAGGATTTGTGGCCTAAATCAATATTTGGCTTCAACAAATTTAGGTAACCCGTCCTACGTAGGAGGACGAGGATACATTATAAGAAAATAAAGATATTTTTGGTTGTATTGTCAACGCTAGTAATTAAAAAGTATCAATTATTTATCAGTATTATGGAATATAATTCTAACGAATTTGAGGTGTTAACAATAATTTGCTAATAGCTTGCATTGCAGGTCCTTATTGGACTTTCGGGGACAACGTTTTGTTCATTCGTCCATAGGTACTCACCAAACAGTGTTTCCCCTCACAGCCATCGTCATTAAGCTCCTGTATCTGATTGGGCACTTGACTCTCCTGATAGAGGGCCCTTCTGGCGTTGTCGTAGACCTCCCTGCAGGTCCTCCGGATGTCAAAAACGTACTTCTTGCCGAGCGACGAGTCTTCATTGAATATCGAGACAATGGTCCCCTTCAAGTCCCTGATGAACTGCTCGGTAACAGCGCTGCGCACCGTCTCGCAGCTATAAAACGCGTGTTTCTCGGTGATCGCCCTGTACAAACTGTTGGCGGCGTGACTCGTCTCCAGTTTCACTTCGAAATGCGACAGGGCGTTCTCCATGCTGACATATTCCAATTTAAACGTTCTCCTGTGGGATGAAGCACTCTGTATGGCGGTAAACGGTATCAGGAGTTTGCTATCTTCGCTTCTATCGTCGTATTTCGTAACGCCATGGGGACCAACCCCCAGGCGGACGTTGTTCGGCTTCAGTTGGTAAATCTCCTCGCCGAAAGTTTCCAAAGTGGCTACTTCCTTTAAGAACCAGTACTCAGCCGTGGCCGGCTTCATCTCCGAGCAGTTTTTGTGCTCCGCGATCAACTTCCATAGTAGGTCCTGGTGCGAGACGCCCGCATTCTGGGGTATTATCTCGCGCACTAACGCGTAGATGTTTTGGGGCTGGTACTGGGGATTATAGTTGCCGTACTCGGCCTGAGCGATCAGCGCGACCAACTTTACGGCCGTCTCTGCGTTCGGCAACGTCAGCTTCTTCGTGGATAGGTCCAGGCGGGCGTGGAGATAGAATTGGTGCCTGAAAGGATAAAAGAACGGCGTCGAATTACTCGTGCTTAACATGCGAACATTTCATTTGAACTAAATTGGTGGTAATTGGCCATTTGATTATGCGAAACCTTTAAACTATTATTCATTGTTGAATGAGGTATTTATTAGCTGCAGATTGTGTAACGGATAATCTGAGTAGAATTTAACTGAGAACTACAATTCTGTATAATGGATCCAAGAAGGAATCGAGAAAAGTAGCTGATACACAGCCGACAAAATATGTATTTACAGTGTTTCATTTAAACCTGTAAGTTGCTTGTAGAAAGTTTTGCAGATCTACTAATTAGCATTTTTGATTTTTCATATCAGACCAGATATGTGCAGAAATTAACGTTTGATATTTTTGGAAAATACTAACAAACATGATCTAGTAATTTAAGAAATTATGTTAGATCAGACAAAAGAGATTTTCGCGTGACAAAAATAGTATCAGGAAGCCGACGGTCCCAGGTCACGTGGAACAGTCCGCAGATGTATTGTGATTTGTTTTCGACTAGCAAATATCATTACTTAATTTGTTATAAACAAAAAACCTCAAAAAAATTGTTTGTTTTTCGCTTGTAAAAGTTGAACCGATGGAGCAATATTGATGCTTTCAATTGTAGAGAATTGTAGAGAATGAAAAGACGAAAAAAAAAGAGCCCTACACGGACTCAATCGCAAAAACCGAAAAAATCTGCGTTTTTTCAAAAATTCATAACTCCGCCATCTTCAAAGTTGTAGCGCAGGCTTTTCGCGAGAAAGTAGCGATTGATGAGTACTTTGAGTGTGCACAGCGCGTATCTCTATAGTAATACAAGCGCGATGCGCGCTTCCCCGCGTCGGCCGCCTACCCCCACTACTCGACCGCTTTCGAGCGCGCGTCCGTTTTCCGTCATGTTTGCAAGCATTTTTCACCTATTTCGCAACATTTTAACGCAAAATCAGAATTAACGTTTTGTAGCACAATACTATTTTTGTCACGAACTCAGACCTCAGTCATTTCTGCTCTATTGCCTGGTCTATGTGTGTACTCCTATAATTTAGACGTTTTGCTTTTGCAATTTTGACCTTCTTTGCTTGAATTGTGAGCTTTTTCGTCTCTAGTCAATGAAACGCTGTAGACGATGTAGTCTACCGGAAGTATTTCGTAGGTTCGGAATCATTGCGTTAATAAGCGTTGTATGGATATGAAAAATTGAGAAATTTTTACGGTGGTTTGTTGATGTAGTATTACACGCTGGAAAGTATATAAAAGTATTAAAAAACTAAACATTGATAACTTGATTTCCGGGTGGAAACCGCGCTGATGACTTTGAAGCAGTCTGCTTCAAAGTCATCATCGCGAACTCCAGCCGGAAATCATCTTATCATAGACTCAGACCGCGGAAGTCTACAAGCTAGATAAACTAAACATTGTTTCTGTTATGAAAGTGAATTTCCAGGGTAGAACATAAGAACATAGATGATAGTTGTTCTCGGCTGTGAAAGTATGCAAAATAAGTAGGGCTTAAACAAAGGAAGCTGGTTTAATTTCCCTCTTACTGTGTCTGATTCCCCCAGTAGTTACTTATTTTGCATAAGAACAAAGAAAGGTTTTACCTATGAGAGTAGTTTGAACTATGTATTTATGTGTTTTGCGTGATTTGAAATCTTTTTATAAATACAAATATTTTTTCGAAGACACCAATAACTGTATGGTTTATTCTCTGTGTATTTTTATGTCCTATAATACCTGTGGTAAGTTTCCGGTGCAAATAATTTTTTCTAACCACCCACTAGAATTTGCATTAGTGCAGTATACTTGCTCCTTAAGATGGGCTTCGAAATGTGTAGGCAACTAAATATACTTCATAATTTTATTATCAGCCTGACGCCGAAATTATTAGGTTTTTCCATTCAAATTATACGTTAAAGTGAACTTGAAACCTTTGCCGATAGTACGAAAAATATCCGGCTCAATTCTGTGGAGTCTAGGGGACGGATTTTAAGATTATTGGTGGCTATGTGTAGTCTTCTTGCGATCAACAAAAAACACCGATATTCGCAGAATTCGTCAGCTACACATGACAGAATTGAGCCAGGTATTTTATTTTTATCATTAGCAAAGGTACAAAGTTCACTCTAACGTAAATTTACAAACTTAAACGTGCATATGTAATAGCCGATTGAAAATTATAACCGCATTTCCAATTTAAACGCCACCTTAAAATAGACGACATACACTCCAAATTAGAATTAGGTGTGTTTAAGTATCCTACTCGTCAAACATATCCATTGATTTCCACTGAAGGAAAGGTGTGTCCACGCAAAATTCTTGGAAAGCCAGAAACATACCATACTTAACATGATTCCACCACCATTGAAAATTTCATACAGAATTACATACAATATTACATTTTAAATAACATCATCTTTCTAACTTCAACACATAGTATTTAGTTTGAATTAAAACGAAGAAATTTGAATAAAATAACATTTCCATCAATCGGTTATTTATATGAGTATGTTTTGTGAACTATAGAAAATTGTTGTACGATTTATTATAGCCAATAAAACGACTTAATTTTAGCCAATCGAACGTAAGTAAAATAAGACTATCCAATCCAAAACATTCTGTATTGCATGCCTCCGCGGCCGAAGTGTGAGTGTCAAATTATATATGTCAATAATCATATAACCGATATAACCTCAAATGACATGGACGAAGAAAATCTATTTTGATGCCGCCAGAAGAATGATCTCGACCATTAAAGTCTCTATAATTAATCGCTTTGGAATATACATGTTGGTTAAATAACTATGTTAATCCTGAAATGCAGCTGGTAAGGAGATATTAAAAATACCTATTTTAGTGCCTGTTTTAGCTATCATATTGCCCAATAATGAGAAGAGAAATAAACAAATCATGTGTTGACAAATTTTGAAAGACAAAGAAATATATGGACATGGATCTGATTCGTCAAAGGTTACAGTTTTGAGTTTACACAAATGTTATAGATAGTTTGTCTAGAAAGTAGGTGAACCGAAATAGAAATTACTATACGTGAGATACTATACATACATACACCATTTGTTTACACTAGATAACAAGCTGGCGGAAAGATGGCGATTTATTTTAGGTACAAAATATACGTGTTTGTGTATACACAGTGGTTTTTAAACAATGTTGTGTTTATAAACTCGAAGTAGTTATGTAAGCATTGATGCTACTAATAACCAATCATAAATATTTTGCTTTGATGATATTAGAACAGTTTTTTACTTCTTTTCGAATAACATATTAATCAATAAGTTGATGATACGCTTATAATTTTATAATCGAATCATCCATACTATGGTCCTACTGCATATCACAGAAGTAGGTATGAATTCTTTTTTTTTCTTTTTTTTTGGGATGTCGCCATGTGCACAAAGCCTGTTGGCTTGTCTGTGCGGCGGTCGTGGAGACGGAGTATTTTTAAAATCCCTGCCTAACCTGGGCTTGAACCCTGGGGGTTCATAGTGGAAGGCATTCGCCTTATCCACTAGGCCACCTCCACTAGGCTACCTCCGAATACTTGTTCTTTTACTACTGTATATACTACAAATCGCCGTCGGCATGACTTTCCAGCTTTGGTCACAAAGAACACGGCATAACTTGCCACGGACTGTCTTGAGTAGTAATTAATAGCCGCAATTAATAACTGGGTTGTCCTGAAATATTGCACTTGGGTGTGGAGATTGGGTATTTGAAAGAACGTTTCCTCTGTAAGCGGAAAGCAAATCTTACTTTTCACACGTCTAAAGTCTTTTTTTGAATAGATATATTATTATTACAACACTGACGTGCACAAAATGTGATGGATATCATCATAACTTTAGAAAAGTCAAGAAGTGCATCCTGGTGTGTCCGCAAACATGAAAGTTTGTTCGCCTTTACTACACAAACAGAGCGATGTTTGTCTTACAGACGAGTACCTAGTGCACTATGTATTTTCAAGAAGATCGTGCAAGCTTTATTTTCTCTAATTTGGAGAAGTTATTTGCCAGACAATATGATCTGCGTATTGTAGGTCCGGTTAGTACATTAAACAGTAATTAAAAATGATAAATTGTATCCTCTCAATTTATATTGACGGCACAAAGTCTGGTGATCTAACTGTTATCGAAAGTTCAACGAATATTACATAAAGTCGTAATGTAATCAGGGTTAAAGTACTGACATCGATATCAATCATCACTGAAATAATTTAACGATTGCAGCTGAGCATATTTTGTTATTGATCAATATACAGATTAATACCGGATCAACAGATTATCCATATATTAGAAACCTAAACAGGAACATTAATGCAAGACTGCGCACTTCAAATGAGATAAGATTATAATTAAAGGCTTTTTTCCTGTAAAATTGACACAATATTTATCGCAATATTACAGAGTCACAAATAGGCAAACACTATCTGAATATTATCGACTTATTGCTTAGCAACAAAATAATTAACAAAATGAATTATGAAATATTTCCAATATATACATTTTGTATCGAGGAGTTAGTTTATTTTGTATAGAAGTAGTCTTCCGAGCATTATTTCGTTATTTTGTACTTGAAGCGTCTTTGACAGCAGAATTGGCTTCCAGTGTACAAACTGATACCATTTTATATTTATGAAAGAAACATCACATGTTTTACACTAACATTTGACTATGATGCATATAAATATAACTCAATTATAGAACAGAGAGGTAGTCTGTATGGCAGGCAGCTACGAGCGCTAGCAACATAGGGATCGAAATATGTAATCGTTTATTTCCTGCCCCTGTGACGTTAGCATACACAGGGGCCTCCAGGAAATAATTGCATATCGCACATCTGAAATCACAACGACGTAAGTGCAAATGTTGTCACCTTTGACAACGACATAAAAGATGTTCAATTTTTCTGGCCCTACATAAGAAAACATTTGATAAAAATACAACCTGGATTTTAAGAATGGAAATTAAATAACCGCTTTTAATTGATTTTTTCTTGGCCTGATACAGATATACAGATAACTGTCAATAGGTTATTACATCTGAACGTTAAGGTTTTCTTTTAGAAGTGATTTATGATTAAATTATGGTTCTATTATGTATGGTTCTATGAATTTCAAGTCAAATGACAACTAGTTTGTATATAGCATGTTCATAATGTTGGACTACATCTATCAAACAATTTACATTCTAAGGGCCGATATATTCACCTATCGTGAAACTGTTCGTCATCTAAACGACAAGATAAATGGTAAAAATGTGTCTATTCACCTGTCGTTAACGTTACCGACCGGATAAATACGCTTAACGATCAAATTTATTTAGCGATCGAATGAACCTGCCGTAAACTAATGACGAACCACAGACTATGACGAACACTTTAATTGGTCACAGAGCATGTGCTGAATGTCAAACAAAAAGTCAAACTGACAAATATTTACGTACGTACGTGGTACTGTATTAATTGAAGTCATTATTTAGTTAATATGGCCGAATTTGCTGAATTCGTCTTTCATACCATTTTGTTTTACTTTTGGTCGTCTTTTCTAATTGATGCGGTTAGAAATGGGTGCGAATGAATTTTGGTTACGTTTTGTCAATGTCTATCAATGTCATTTACGGCTCTAAATCTAGCGGCAATTAGTCCAAGTTATGATCCAAGTGTTGATTTAGTACACCTTTTGTACCGACATTTGATACTATACTGCCGAAAAACATTCGTTAGCGATGTTTACGTCCTCGTTGCCTGACGATAACTTACAGATCGGTGAAAAGACAGAATCATTTTTAACGCGAACGTTAGCGTAATCTGTTCGTTGACTAACGACAACTTTGACGATAGGTGAATATATCGGCCCTAAGAATCTCGATTTTCTTATTGGAACAGCCTGTATTTTTTTCACATATAAAAGTAGATACCTAACATACCTAACATTTAACTATCCGAAAGGGCAAATTAACATAGAATGCCCTGTCCCAACAATCAGTCTTTGGAAATTCACATTAAAACAAATTGTACTAATTTACGACGGTACTAATTTTAAGCATTACAATAAATAACAGCACTATTTAAGCAAATCATATTAAAAGAGCAGATCTTTTTATATTGTTAGTTTGACTGAATTTCAATGTAGTATAATCTGGGGTATTATGTTCGTGCGTGTCCCGACCGTCACAGTGAATCAGACATGAATTTAACAAATTCAGATATCAAAAAGTCGTGATTTTTTGTTGCCATATTAAAGCACACTTCTTTAGTCATCAAATTATCTATTATTTAAGTATATTAGCACATATTAAACATTATATAGACAAAAGTGTGTCAGAAAATGAGTTAAAATATCCCGACCGTCACTACCGAATTCCCCAAAACTCGTCCTTGAGAAAAATTTTGTATATATTTTTTTAGTTTATCATACATAGTACTTTTATAATTAGTGTAGAACTTTTTTGCTCTTTATTATTATTTTTATATTTTTATATTTGAGCGAGAATATGTCCTTTTGGGTCCCCTGAACATTTTTGACCAAGGTACAAAAAATGTCTGTGTGTGTACTCGTTTTTTGTGGCGACGATTCCGGAGAAGCTACTAAAGGTACGTGGCGAAACTTCATATTTAGAAGTTTCATGACCAAACTTAGAGCTGAAAAGCTTTCTCTTGAAAACGGTCCAAAGGAACTGGAGGTTTACTCTTAGCATTTTTGAAAGATTTTTTCAATTAGCCGCCATTTCTGGAATTTCGTCGAAATAGTTAAATAATAAATTAAAGTACCTAGAGAAAATTCTGAATAATTTATGACTATGACATTTTTTTGTACAAGCCATAGTTTAGCTGCATGAGCATCTATTTCATCGAGATCGGTCGTACTGCATTAGAACTAGTAGATATGCCATATTATATGTCAGATATGATTCTAATGACAGTAGGTAGTGTCAAACGCTAATGTTTTGACAATACCTACTGTCAATATAAGCTGCGTTCGGATATTGTACACCGTTACACTTTTTACACCCAATAACACGTAAGTGTCATTTAGACGGTGTACCCGGTCAACAGAGTAGAATATCCGAACGCAGCTTTAATCGAGATATCTGTCTAGTTCTTTTAGTTTTAGTTTTATTTTATTGCAGACATAGCCGATCTCGATCAAATAGAATCTCATGCAGCTAAACTATTAATTTTATATATAGTATGATAAAGTCATGTGCCTGGCCACATCAGATTTTTTTTTTATCTTTTTGAGATAATAAAATGTTAAGAATAAAATAGCATAGCCTTTGTATAGAAGGTGGCGGAGCACTAGTTTGCTCCACTCTTTGAAACTTTGGTAATAATTAAAAAAATCCTTGGCTCAGTTAAGTTGAACCTAGATGACGGATTTCCTGGAGTAGTAGTGCCTGCTTTTAAGATGGCTACCTGAAATGATCGCGTATGTCATATAGTTGACCATAATTAGTTTTGAAGTAACCATGGTATACGTATCTCTGAATATTTTCTATTTGTTTTCCATTTATATTTAATCCATAGGGATAGGACAACGTAGCTTCGTTATCAGTCAAATTAAAAAGGATAACGTTGCAATCTTGAGGATAAATTGATTTTGGAAATTTATTATTCCGAGGATGGGGGACGGCCGAGTGGAGAGTCGGCTCTGGCGGATTAAATAGTTAAGTGAAGATTTATCACCTGGTCGACTCTTGTAATAGGAGATGGGGTGGGACCCAAAACTTCACCCTGAGGGCGAAACGCACGGAGGTGTTGTGGCCGTGCACGCCGATCTGGCGGTCGATCGGGTTGCGGAGGTTCAGCCAGAGTTCCTCGCCTTTGCCGTTCTCGTACTTCAGTCCGAAGTAGTCGCACTCCTTCGAGATATTCAGATGCTCGCACACCTGCAAACAAAAAGGGGGATGGATCAGTTATAATAAAATTATAAAGCAATTAAGGACGGCGCGCGGCGCGGGAAAATTTTGTACTTTCGAGTTTGCGGACGGCGTCGCCAGATGGCCAATATGACCGACGAGTTTCGTAACGAGTTTTGTAAAATTCTGATGAAACCAAATTTTGTTTGCGCAAAAGTTTTACGGTTTAAAATATAATTTGGTTTTAATTTATGGTGGTAATGTTAAATTATTTTATAACAAAATTTTTCTAATTCCATCAAAATGAAACAGTAAGAGATATGGGGCAGGGTGCAATGATAAACACAGAAAGGTTATGTGAAAACTGACAATTTCTTTTTTCTTCAGTAACTTCACTTTTATGGCAATTGAAAATTCCGATACTTTTCGCACCTTTACATGATTCTATAAAACCATGGGAGTTTGTTTCTAAGCATGCGGAACGTTATTCAACTTTCTTTTCTTATGAATGCAATATGAATGCATTTTTACTGCTTTAAGAAGAATTTTATGTTCTTACAGGTTTGTTGATTATCACAACAAAATAGTAAAGAAAGGACTCATATTGTATTCATATTTTAATGATTTCATGAACGATTAAAATGGTTTCAGGAAAGATGGCCGTTTGTTCGAACCTATCGCAGATAAATCTTTACTAATACGATGTTTTTTCTTGAATTTTTGGGGGTAAAATTCTTGGGAATAGTACTCCATCATCTGGTAGTTTTGGCAAGTGATAAACCATTTCTATTTTCTCATATTTTGGTACCAAAATGTCAAATGCTAATTTGTTGCAGCTGCTTGGTCCTTATTTTTTTACTTTTAATTCTTATCTGCAGGACACTCTGAATTTTTTGCTTTATATCCATACATTACCTATACAATTTGAGGCTATATAGAGATCTATAGAGTTTTACTATAATAAATTTACATACCACAGTTATTGACTTTAAATTAAAATCAATTAACTTTCGAGTCTTGATATCAGAGCATTCCACATATCTTCAAGTAATTAATTTGTCATAAATACAATAATCTAAGCTACGGGACTATCCTGACCAACAATGAACAAGAGATAACTGTTTCTGGTATGCATTTTTTCCGTAGAATTAGTTTTTGGAAGAAGTAGTGCTAACCCACAAATGCATTTTCTTTTCTCAAAATCTAGACACAATTTAGAATTACTGCTTTCAGATTCAGCTTGTACGGAAAAAAGTACACCAGAAACAGTTTTCACTTGTTCGAATTGATTCTTTGTTGGCCAAGATAGGCACAGAGCTTAGATTAGTGCCTAGTTACGTACCTACTTCAAAATGTGTGAAGTGCTCTGATATCTAGTTTTTATTAGTTTTTAGATTAAGCTAATAACTATGGTATGTAAATTTATTGTGGTAAAAGCATACACAATTTTTTTTATTTCCTTTTAATTGTTAAATTGAAGTTGTTTTCCATTTTGAGACTTATTTGTGAATGATTTTATTACAGTACTAACATTTATTATCTCCACTATGATGTTAATACTCAAATTTTGCCATCTCTCAAGTGTGGATGCAGCGTTCTCTTTTTTTTTAAATATACAATTGGAGAAATGAATTTAGAGGTAATATAATTTTTGTACGAGTTCTTCATTTTAATTCGACAATTTTTAGTATCCTAATGCATATTATTTTCTCTGGGACACCTGTGGTTTCACAGTAATCTTTTGTTCTCTGTGAGTGTGCGTGAATCAGTATATCACTTCACATTGGCACCTGTCAGAAGAGGTTGAAGCCGAAACTTTGCGCTGTTTTTGCAGAAAAGTAAAATCGAATATAATAAAGATTCTACCCAGGCGAGACGTGACCAATTCTGATTCCGAGTTTGACGAAGATATCTGAATGCTTTTTTTTTCTTTGTGCTAATATGTTCTTTTCCTTCTGCTTAAGAAAAAAGTTTTATAATAATCTAAATTTCTTTTATTTTATGACCAAACTGTCAATTTACGTATTTTATTTCAATGATATTTCTGCAACACAATATCGTCTATGTCATTTAGAGCACTACAATATTTTCTCGAGACATAACATTTTGCACATTTTGCTAAGATTTATATAAATGGTTTGAAGAGCAATGCAATTAAGAGGGTCGGATATGGAAACAAATCCGGTCAAAGGAATGTAACGTCTTCCGGTTCAGTTGGCGAGGGTTGACGGGGGTGTAGCCTTCTTGCCAGAATCGGGTCAAAGTTTCCGTTCCAAAGTTTGCCCATCGGAATTGGGACCCGCGCGCGCTAATAGATCATAAAGTCCGGACAATTTCATTAAAATCGGACATTTGTTAGTCCCGGGCCCGCCCCCACAGGAAGTCTGCAACATCGTTCTTCATTAAGGACGCTAACTACCGCGCGGTTGCAGCGGTCGGAGGACCCCTCTCTACTCATTTTGCGCAAATATCTATATAGATTACTAACTATATATATATATATATATATATATATATATATATATATATATATATATACAGGATAGACGTGTATTGATTTGAATGCGCGCTTCCGCATGCAGAAAAGTAAATATCTATATTATGTTTTAGTAGAGTTGTCATTATTTTTCAATTTTGAATTTCTTTCTGCAGGAATTTTTATATTTGGTTTTACTACTATATTAACTTTTGAGTCTTGTTACCAGAGCATTTCACATATTTTCAAGTACCTACTTACTTAATTTTTCCGAGCAATCTGAATCTGAACGCAGAAATGTTGATTTAGGCCTAGTTTTTGAGAAGGCTGTGCTAAAAACAGCTGAAAATCCAAAAATGCATTTCCTTTCTCCAAAACTAGACTCAATTTGGAATTGCTGCTTTCATATTCAGGTTGTACGGACAAAAGCATGCCAGATGCTTGTCCAGTTTTGATCTTTGTGGGCCAGGTCAGTCACTTAGTTTAGATTATTGAGTTTATAACAAATTACGTTCTTGGAAATCTGTGAAATGAAATGACTAATATCTGGACTTCAAAGTTAATGTTTTTTTTTTATATATGATACTAACTGTGGTATGTAAATTTGGCTGGTAAAAGAAAACTAAAAGGTTTTTTAATTTTTTTAAATATTATTACGTTGAACAAAGTTATATTTTTTGATATAAATAAGGACCACTCTAATCTTTGTGGGCCAGGTCAGTCACTTAGTTTTAAATGGAATCATCATAAAATTCCCGAGGAGTTTTCTCTAGTATTTTTAAACAGAATCTTAAAAGCAATACACCAAACTAAAGCCAGGAAAAGCACAGGTATACAAGATATACCATAAATCGTGTGTTTTCTGATGTATGAGGTATTTTCGCTGCTATTTTTCTGTTTATTTTTCTATAATCTGTAACGGAATCTGACAAAAGAATTCACGCACGTATTATACTAGACAGCACCAAGAAGTGAACTTCAGTCTCAGATTGGTTTGGACAGATAACCTTGCCAACTTTAGAAAATAATAAAACCGTCAGCTTTTTGGATTGATCAGCAACACTCGTCAACATCTTTCAAACTTGCTTGCGCCCTTTTGGAACACAACTTGCCAAACAAAAAAAAAATACCCAAAAATCTCGTTTTTGCACTTTTTGATGTTCCTAAAAGAAAAGAAATAATGTGACGTAATAGAATTACCTATGTCAGTTTTAAAGAGAGCTTAAACATTGAACTTAGAAGCAAATATAAAGAGAAAAATATGTGTCAACTAAGTGAAATCAAAATGGGATCACTTTGATCTCACTACGAAAGTAGTAAATTGTCTCAAGTGTTTTCTGATATTCTGTGCATTTATTTTGTTTTAAGTAACTTGAACCTTGTACTTTATGAAGCGAATAACCATGTGGTTCCAATTTTGTCACCGAATTTGACAATCTCAAGGATTAAACTTGCATGCAGCCTATTTACATAAATCTCTATATAAATTTTTGAAAAAAAAAAAACGAATATGTAAAGTTATGAAGAGAACTGGGTTTTCTTTCTCATGTCGAATTACTTTTGCAAAAAGCCACAACACAATTGCTTGAAAAAATGCCTAGCAATTTCACTGTATATTCTACATTATCTTGCAGTTTAACTTCACTGTTTAAGGAAAGTTTAGCACTTAAGATTCATTTTATTTCAGAATAAAAAGAAAAGAACTTTATCTTGGCAACTGTTAGGAACTAAAACAATTGCGAACCACCTAAAACTTGATTGAGTACACAACCGCAGGGAAAACTACATTGGCACTTCGCTTATCCCTTAGCGCCAGCTAAGCCACGAACCCAAAGTTACTTCCAATTACAACACTGTTTATCCAACTTCAGACAGCTTGCCTAAGGATAACAAACGAAGTGAGTAACCTACAAATAACATCAAATACAAATTTTATGGTATACATTGATTATTTTAAATTTAAGCCAAATTAGAACGCTTTTATTTTCCAAATCATAGGCGAAAGAAATTCTTTTCACTATATTATAACATTTACATAATGACTGTTACTTTCATCTGGAAGTGAAATTAAGTTACGCATAATAGATATAGTAAGTAACATGACCGCGAGAGACGAAGAGGCGGTAAACTTTTGCTCGCTAGCAAAATAGATTTTCCAGCGACCTGGGAATATTAAATTACTCCAACAGGTTACGGCCAGAAAGCCCGGAGAACCTGAAGATAACCTTTTAAAACTTCGACACGTATTTAGGATAAAATAAACACAAGTTTCGAAAGTTTCAAGACGAGCCTGCTACGAGCGCCTCCGAGAGTTGAAGATATCGATAGGCGTACGGAAGGTCGGCTCCCCAAAAATATGATGTCAAGTAGACGTTTACTCAGATATATAACTTCATTCACCTGTCTATCCTCACACGAAGTTTCGCGAGACTGGAGAATATCAATTCTCTCGCCAAGTTCAAACTTCTTAGCAGTAAATCTTACGAGTTATTTCTCACACCACGACTGCTGAATATGTCAAAAAGTTGGGTGCTTCTTTTCGTTAAAAAAATCTGATGTGGCCAGGCACATGACTTTATCATAAGATATATAAAATTAATAGTTTAACTGCATGAGATTCTATTTGATCGAGATCGGCTATGTCTGCATTAAAATAAAACTAGTAGAACAGATTTTTTAAACAAAAAATCCTGTATGTGAAAGACCACGTCAAGTAAAATTGATATTGATGGTTCGGCAAACATACGAGAACAATTCGGCGTGCTTTTCACCCCTCCATTTGCATAAAAACAAAACATAAATATCAATTAAGCCACCCGTTCGGTCGAATTACACTGAACATCGGAACCCCAATAAGCGGGACGGACTGGCGGCGAGTTTCTCTTTTTCCCATTGTGTCTCATCTGTTCTCCCTCCGGTTTGTTTTGTTTCAGGTTTGCTTTACGCAACCCATTGTTTGCGCCGTGTCGTAAGACAATAATATACACACAAAGCCGAGCGATAAATATATTATTTGTAATTGGACAATTAAGATGTAAATTATGGCTTTATGGTGAACTCTGTATAACTTTGCTGGGATTCTTACGAGTATAAAGCTTTGTTGAGTTAATGAGGTCATAGTTTTGCAATCACAGTAATCTAAAGGCCACGCACACGTTAAATATAATAAAATTATCGGTGAAGCCATTTCCTGTTTTAATTTTTATCTGGCGTTAAAATAAATTATTTAAGAGAAAAAAAATCTCGTGAATAGATTTTCTTAAACAGCTGGGAAGTGCTTGTTGAGTAATTTACAACTATTATCAACGTAAATTGAGCGACATTTAGGGCCGATATATTCACCTATCGTCAAAGTTGTCGTTAGCCAACGAACAGATTACGCTAACGTTCGCGTTAAAAATGATTCTGTCTTTTCACCGATCTGTAAGTTATCGTCAGGCAACGAGGACGTAAACATCGCTAACGAATGTTTTTCGGCAGTATAGTATCAAATGTCGGTAAAAAAGGTGTACTAAATCAACACTTGGATCATAACTTGGACTAATTGCCGCTAGATGTAGCGCCGTAAATGACATTGATAGACATTGACAAAACGTAACCAAAATTCATTCGTACCCATTTCTAACCGCATCAATTAAAAAAGACAACCAAAAGTAAAAAAAAATGGTATGAAAGACGAATTCAGCAAATTCGGCCATATTAACTAAATAATGACTTCAATTAATACAGTACCACGTACTTACGTAAATATTTGTCAGTTTGACTTTTTGTTTGACATTCAGCACATGCTCTGTGACCAATCAAAGTGTTCGTCAATAGTTTACGGCAGGTTCATTCGATCGCTAAATAAATTCGATCGTTAAGCGTATTTATCCGGTCGGTAACGTTAACGACAGGTGAATAGACACATTTTTACCATTTATCTTGTCGTTTAGATGACGAACAGTTTCACGATAGGTGAATATATCGGCCCTTAGTGATTGATAAAGCCTAGATTTAGCTTAGTTTGAATGAAGGCCCTGCAGTTGATTAATGCTATAATTTGGCGGTTTGGACAACACATATGGTATGATTTATTACAGTTAATTATGACACACACACACACACGGAGTCGTGCATGGATACATAATAGCATAATGGTAGTTTCTTTTGAACTAAATTTAAGGATAACGTCTTGGCCTATTTTATTTAGTGTAGGAAAATAATTGTAATAAATACAGAAATGTTATTTTTTTTAAATATCAATATAATCAAAAGCAGTAAAAAATATAGTCGGGTTAAAGATACGTCTCTACCTAAGATTTTGTTACATTCCATTAAAAAAAAAAACGAGTTACTTGCAGCCAAATGATTATAAATGCATAGGTCATATAAAATCAATTAATTATGTAGATCAGGGGTTCTCAACCGGTGGTACGCGTACCACTGGTGGTACGCGAAGGACTTCTAGGTGGTACGCAAAAGGTACCAAACTTAAAATCATATTTATTCAGATGATATTGTTAAATTGTTCGAACCAAAATTATAGCGGTCAAATCAGATAATACCCATTGCCGTACGCAGACGTATTTCAACAGTTAGATGAAATACTGACATAATTAATTTTTATCAATTATTAGTCTTTATCCGATTTGAGATGGAAGAGAAAATTGCAGAGGAATAATTATTTTGTAAACCTCTGCTCGCAAGAACAACTGGTGAAATATTCAAATTTCTTAATAATTTTATGTTTAACAATTCCATTCCATGAGCGAAATGCACTTGTGTCTGCACTGATGGAGCTCGGGCTTCAACAAAAAATAATTGCAGTCAATATTATTAAAAGTCGAGCATTCAGTTCACGATTTTTTTTAATATTATGTCAGGAGATGGGTAGCAACAGAAGTCACTCTTGTTACATTCCGATGATAGATGGCTCTCGAGAGGTAAAGTTTTGAATCGTCTCTCCGAACTAAAATCAGAAGTTCAAGTTTTTCTTGAAAAGGCTAATTTCGAATTCAAAAATTCTTTCTTTGACGAATTGTGGATGGCCCGGTTAGTTGAAGAAAGATAGGAACCATCAATGATGAATTAGTCGGATATAAAAAAAAATATTGATTGCACCTCTTTAAAAAACAATAGATATTTTCCCAAATCTATGACAATGAAAATTGGATCAGAAATCTAAAAGGTATGTAAAGATAAAACTTCACAACCTAATAGAAAAAGAACATTTAAGAACAATTGACATTTTCTCACACACAGCGCTGATAGAAGAATTTAAAATTCTTACAACCACCGTTTTTTTGATCCAGAGGAAGAATTATTTTAAAGAAACTGGAGATTACGATATTAGACTTTTAATGCCTTTTTGCACCACGATTTATGTGAAATTTATGTAGGTATGGGTTTTCATCAATATTATATTTAAACAACAAACATAAGCCAAAATTTACTTTTGTATACCAAATGAAATTTTGTTAGGTATATAATATTTATTGTTATTGGTTTCGAAGTTTTTACCAAGTGAACTTTTGTTATAAACGTTATTATTTTATTACAAAATAAATAAGTAGGATTATTTCTTTCCCTGTAGTAATATGCATTTTTGTATAAAGGGTGGTGGTACGATGAAATTTGGATATTTTTAGGTGGTACACGGAACAAAAAATGTCCAATTAGGGATTATTTAAAATTGTTGTTATTTTAGATACAAAATTAAATTAACAAATAGAAAAACCAAGAGGTAATATGGATTTATTAAAAAAACAGGAAAAACGTCACAATTGTCAAAATCGTCGGTTATTAAGCATTGATCGGAGAGTACTCTAACTTTTGAAAAAGGAAAATTGTCTTTTGAGCTCACAGCAGAGCAGCACATGTATGACATAATATTCATTGCAATCTGCATCCATGAAAAAAATCTGATGTGGCCAGGCACATGACTTTATCATACTATATATAAAATTAATAGTTTAGCTGCATGAGACTCTATTTGATCGAGATCGGCCATGCCTGCATTAAAATAAAACTACTAGAACTAGACAGATATGTCGATTAAAGCTGCGTTCGGATATTGTACTCCGTTGACACCGGGTACACCGTCCAAATGACACTTACGTGTTATTGGGTGTAAAAAGTGTAATGCAATATGCGAACGCAGCTTACATTGATAGATGTTATTGTCAAAACATTAGCGTTTGACACCAAGACTACCTACTGTCATTAGAATAAAAAAATCTGACAAATCCTGGCTACTAGTTTTCATGCAGTACGACCGATCTCGTAGAAATAGAATTTGCTCATGCAGCTAAACTATTGATTGTACCAAAAAATGTCATGGTGATAAATTATTCAGAATTTTCTCATCTTTAATTTATTATTTAACTATTTCGACAACATTCCAGAAATGGCGGCTTATTTGCAAAATCTTTCAAAAATGCTAAGACTAAACCTCCAGTTCCTTTGGACCCTCTTCAACAGAAAGCTTTTCAGCTCTAAGTTTGGGTATGAAACTTCTAAACATGAAGTTTCGTCCCGATACCTTTAGTAGTTTCTCCGGAACCGTCGCCATAAAAAACGGGTACACACACACACACACACATACACACACACAGACATTTTTTTGAACCTTGGTCAAAAATGTTCAGGGGACCCAAAAAGACATATTTCCGCTAAAATCTCAAAAAAATTTTTTGGCATGATTACAATACTTTACAAACTGCGTATGATAAAGTAAAAATTAACAATTATTGTTCACATGCATTTGATTTTACATTCCAGATAAGATTACATAAAAATTATAATCTATTTTTTAGTCATGTCTAAACGTAATCAACCATGATGTTGTTTATACACAAAAATGCAATTTGTAGTAGGTAACTCTCACATCTGAATATGCCATTTTGTTTCGGACAAAATAAGTATATTTTTGATTTTGATTTTTGAATTTTGAAAAGTAGAACATGAATCAACATTTTTTTAAGATGTCAAGAAGATATTTTTTGAAAAGGACCAAGGACAATTTTTATGTCTGTTAGAATGGACATCGACGCCGACGGTGCGATATCGATCTTCGGGGGGACCAGCAGCGGTGGTAAACTGCCGAGAGCCGAGCGCCGTGATATAATGGGGGGCGGCAATGATAAAAATAAACGAACTGCCGTACGTGAATGCACGCTGACGTTGATAGAATCCTTCCGATTGGTGAGAAATATTTATGGGCTCGAATCCGGTCCAGCACACGCGAAACGAATGACTTTATCAAAATGCCTTTTTGCAAGCCCGTCCGTCCGTCCGTCCGGTGCCGGTGTGTTCGGCGGCGGCCGTGCATCTACCTCCATTTTGAATTATTGCCCAGTGCAAATTAAACAACGCCGAAAATATAGATTGCCGGCGAACGAACGGACCGTCAGCTCTTGATGTATGCGCCGTATAAATTAACGGCAACCGTTTACACGCGTAAAAATAACTAATTGAATACTTAAAACGCGCACCGGCGCCCGGCAATAAATATAACCGTAACGCGAAGTGTACATTGATACAGAATACCAATTAACTGCTTTTTATGTATTATTCAGTTCAGTCGTTGAATACAATTGAGAGGAGTGGATTTGAGACTGACAGTCACTCACAAAAGTTTTCGTACACCCTACGAACGACAAACAAAATAATTCAATTTGTTCTACTTGGCGTTCACAATTGACAAATTGTAAAACTGTTTACGGTGCCACTATTACTAAGTTCTAACACTGTTTTTAGTAACTTTTAGGTTTGTAAAGTTAGTGATATCAGTGATGATCCGTTCTAAAAACATCGCAACTCCGAAACGAAATATTTCGTTGCGATGTTTTATACACACAGAAAAGTGATTATTTGGAAAGAGAAAAAACATAATTTCTTGAATTTATGCACTAGATTGAAATGCATATTTACTTGGATGTAGAAAGTTAGGTATATACAAACAATGCCACATACTCAATATAAGTAAAATAATTTCTCAGATAAATGCTGTCAACAAATAAATTCTTTCTTTATAAGAACCAATATTGTATTGAAAGAAGTAATTGAATTTTTCGTCCCAAAAATGTTAATTTCTCAAACGAAGAAATAGTAAATCCATCCAAGTGCTTAGTTACTTGATCCAAGAAAATATAAGACATTTAATATAAGTAAGTATTGTTTACTGAATAAAAACCCACCAATTATTTAACTGAAGTGATTCTCACTTCTTTCAAGTAATCCCTTTCTCTGGAATAAATATGCACACCGTGATTTTGTCAAGACTCGCGCGCCCGCGCGTGGTATTGGCGCCATAAAGGAGGCAAAGGAGCCTAACCTAGTACGCAAAACAAGAACGAAGTACCCGTAGGGGATGTGCGTTGTGATTTATTGGGGATGTGTATTGTGATTTATAGTGTACAATAAACGTTTCAACACGGAATAGTGACGTAACGCACGCAACAGTTTAAAACGAGTAAGTAAATATAGCACACCTATCTTGTTAATTAGCAATAGAAAACGTATTTGTGCCAAATCTTTAAAATTCTTACATTAAGTAGCTAAAAATATTTACCGGGAATAAAAATATACACTTCATTGAAGACTGTTTACTTACTGCACCAGAGTAACCACTTTCTTCAATCTAGTCATTAATCCAAGAAATAAAATTTCTTGGTTGAAGTCAATAATATCTCGCGTATATACGAACCTACCAACTACTTCAGCCAAGTAATTCTCTCTTCGTTCGAGAGATCACTTTTCTGTGTGTATTTGAAAAAAGCCTGGAGATGTAGATGTAAAATTAATTTTTATATTTCCAACTCGTTATTTATCTAAGAAGTTACACTGAAAATGTCATTTATTCGAAAACGCGTTTTAGGAAAGGTAGAACTGGGTCTTAAGGCTCCCGTCTCCGCCCCCCAAAACGCGACAATATAATTAAATGTTAACTATAAGAGCACAAGTTATTTTCTTCTAAACTTCTCAGACTTACACTCTGGAGTATTGTAGTGCGTGTTTGTAGTGAGTTGGAAACCATGTTTACAATAGCCACGATTGTGAAAGTACTATGTCATCGGCTAGACAACTCAAACACAGTCCAGTTTGAACATTTGTACAAATAAAGAGCAATACATTTATGTCTTTAGGTTATACCATACGTCAAATGTAATAAATACGAAATAAAAACAGACATGTTTACAGTAGCGCCATCTACATATGGTGATTTTTTTTTATTTCAAAGCTTTGGGGGAGGAGTCTGCTACAGTTCGCTATTTGAATTGAGACGGAAGACTTAATCGTTAACCTTTATATACGTTTTTATCACAGTAGCCGTTGCGGGTTAATACTGTTGCCCCTATCTCTATTGTGATCTGAGTTACAACGCCGTTGATTATTTATAAAAACAATGTAGGTTAAGGTAGAATACAGTTGTTCACAATTAGATTTTATCGAAATCTTACTAGGCTGACAGTAACTACAGTGCTACCACATGTTGCCCGCAAAAATATTCTAGACTCAATGTAGTAGCCAGAGTTTCTAAATTTAGATAAAAATAATGGCACAAATTAGAAAAACTATTATATTACACTCGTTTCTAGAAGGCATTTTGGCGCATTAGGTCATTTAGGGCACTCCATGTGCTTCTCGTGCTCCAAACCAACTCAAACTGCGACAATTGGATGTTTTATAAAACTCGTATAATAGGTAATATAACGGGTGATCTAAAATGACTGAGAACAGGTTGAATTTCCCGCCACAGTTTTGAACTTATTTAGTGTTACTAAGATGGTATGCGTGCATGATACAGGTTATGATCACTGTCAGATACCACAATGAACTCGTCAGTAAGGGTTACGTTCCTCTGCAACGATTTTTCATCTTTTTTCTCAATTAATTTGTAATTGGGTTCTTGAAGAGCCTTTCTAAAAATGCATAATATTAATGATTTTTCATTATTCTGGTAAGCATCCAGTTTTCTTAGCTGTTATTTATTAATTTAATTTGTCATTTGCAACCATTGCCAACATCACAATTATTCAAATTGGCGGGAAATTCAACCTGTCCTCAGTATTTTAGATCACTGTGTACTGTTATCCAACTGTGACAAGTTATCAACGTACAATAGAAAATGTTTTCTTTTTACAAATTTTAACTAAAATATTATCAAATTTATGATGATTTCAATGAAGAACCTCACAAAAGTATTCGTGCAGTACAGAAATATGCCATTACAATAACATTTTTACTTTACCATACGCAGTATGTAAAGTATTGTAATCGTGCCAAAAAAAAAATTTTGGCATTTTAGCGGAAATATGTCTTTTTGGGTCCTCTGAACATTTTTGACCAAGGTACAAAAAAATGTGTGTGTGTGTGTGTGTGTGTGTGTAGCCGTTTTTGTGGCGACGATTCCGGAGAAACTACTAAAGGTATCGGGACGAAACTTCATATTTAGAAGTTTCATAACCAAACTTAGAGCTGAAAAGCTTTGTGTTGAAAAGAGTCCAAAGAAACTGGAGGTTTAGTCTTAGCATTTTTGAAAGATTTTGCAAATAAGCCGCTATTTCTGGAATTTCGTCGAAATAGTTAAATAATAAATTAAAGAAGAGGAAATTCTGAATAATTTATGACTATGACATTTTTTGGTACAATCAATAGTTTAGCTGCATGAGCAAATTCTATTTCATCGAGATCGGTCGTACTGCATTAAAACTAGTAGCCAGGATATGTCAGAAATTTTGATTCTAATGACAGTAATGACACTAATGACAATGCTAATGTTTTGACAATAACTTCTGTCAATATAAGCTGCGTTCGGATATTGTATTACACTTTTTACACCCAATAACACGTTAGTGTCATTTGTACGCTGTACCCAGTGGCAACGGAGTACAATATCCGATCAAATAGAATCTCATGCAGTTAAACTATTAATTTTATATACAGTGTGATAAAGTCATGTGCCTGGCAACATCAGATTTTTTTCTTCTAATATTAAGTTCGAAATCTTTAACGTCTTTAAAATTTTGGGGAAAAAGTTCTTAAAACTTAAAAGCTTACTGACCGAACCAACATGATGTTTTGGTTGTCAACGTTTGTGAAGTAGTTCTGGTACTTGGTCAAGTTTTCTTTAGACGTGCTTTATATCTATATAACAGTTAGGTTTTTTATTTATCACAAATTCTGAATGTGTATAAAAGATACAGTTACGAGTAAAAATTTGAAATTGTAGCGTTAATGTTAAATAACTTTCGAAATTTGAGGTTACGAATACTTTTGTGGTCGACTGTATCCAGCCGAACGCCGCGCTACATTACAATAAGCTCACATTACAATAATGCAAAGTAACCTTTTCTGATGCATGTCATCACAAATCAAAACAGAAACCCATTAGAGAACCCCACTTCCATGCCGTAATATTGACTCTGTTGTAATTCGAGGTGAAAAATAAATACATTGCTTATGTAAACTTTTCAAGCTTTTGCATAAAGCTCGACCACTCTTATTTTACAAGGTAATAAATATTTGAATAATAAATACGTAATTTGAACTCCATTTTAACTCGCTTTTCGTGAAGAGTTCATAATTAAAATCCTAATTGTGGTGGATGGCAAAGTTTCTTGCAAATATTGGAACAAATTCGCTGCTTTATTCTTAACCTTGAGTATACCTGAAACGTGTTTGTACACTTATACAGGAAGATGTAAGTTAGAGATATCATGGGATAATTTTAACTTGTGTTCTCCGTACAAAAAAAAATCGCAAAATCAGACCATTTTATGTCAGATTCAGTAAATTTAAAAAAAAAAAAACGATCAAAATTATCAAAAATCACTAGACGGAAAATTATATACCTTTTATCTTTAATTTGGTGTATAGGTTTTATGATTCTGTTAACTAATAGCGAAGAAAACCCCTCCGAACTTTTACGTGTTTTGTGAGTAGAATGTAGGGGATACGGATTCACCTTGTGTTAAGAGAATCGACTGTTTATTCTGTAAAAGAACAGATCTGGTGTATAGAAATTTCAGTCAGTCAGGATTGACAAATTCTATATTAAATATTGCTGACGGACAACGTACTAACGGGTGATCTAAAATGTTTGAGGACAGGTTGAATTTCCCGCCACAGCTTTAGTGTTACTAAGATGGTATGTGTGCATGATACAGGTTATGATCACTGTAAGATACCATAGTGAACTCGTCAGTAAGGGTTACGTTCCTCTGCAACGATATTTCATCTTTTTTCTCAATTAATTTGTTATTGGGTTCTTGAAGAGTCTTTCTAAAAATAAAATAATAATTAATTAATTCAATTAATAGTTTCAATTTAATAAACCTAATTATAATCAGAGAATAAAACACTTTACAAAAAAGAACACCTACGCCACTGGACCAAAATAACAACTGTCAGATGGAACCATTGCCAACATCACAATTATTCAAATTGGCGGGAAATTTAACCTGTCCTCAATCATTTTAGATCACTGTGTACTTTGAGCTCCTGATTGGGTGAATGAATGGCATTTTATTATAGTCATAGAACTGCAACACATTCACAAAAATAATAATTAACTTATTCAAACGATTTTTAAACGTGTATTGTTTGTAATTTAGTTAAACTGATTTTGATTAATTTTACATTTTGATCGATTTTTTTGCAATAAAGAAAAATATTATTATCAGATTTCGGCTCAAATGAAAACATCATTACTTTATTGTTCATACAATTTCTTTCATAGTTTAAATTTAAAAAATTTAAAAGTAATCACAATCTGGATAAATACTCAAGAAACAAAAAATTAAGAACATTTCAGAAAAGAAACTCCGTTATTGGAAATCAGTTGGAAACAGCTTTGGTGTAGTTTTCTAGCGGCGAAGACATTGAAATACAATAAACATATTGCGTCTAATAAGTACAAATAATGCCTTAAAGTTACAAGGTCTTGAAAATTGATAATTATTATATAGAATATTAATTCTGGCGGTGGAGGTGAAACTGTTGGAAGAAAAAATATTTTCCAGGTACATTTATAATCATTATCTATGTTAGTATCATTGGTTAGCTCATCAAAGTTCTTAAAAAATATAAAGAGCAAATGATGAGACATGGGCAGGACGTAAACATTAAATTAAATAGAATTAATAACAGAACAATGCACAAAAGTCTATGCTATCGGGGCCTATGACATGTTTTTTAGTTCTTTATAGGGTAAAGTACACATACCGTCATTGGCACTCCAAAACGTTGGCACCCAAGTAATTCAATACTAATCAAATAAGAGTGTCAACCACTTTTGCGTTTACACTACTTATTTCAGTTGGACATTACGGAATGTCCGCACAATCTTTTCAATTGTACTCTTGACAAATGTAAAAAGAAACTTAAAAAATAAATTAAACTAGCTTATAAACCTAGCTTTATATTTATTTCCATATATGTTCCGCTAATCAAAAAGCCTTGCAATACTTAAGATAAAAATGTTTCAGTTATTGGCAATATGTTAGCGTCCCGATTTGGAGTATAAAAACGTTGGTCACCCTAAATTCTACATGCTTGCACGGGTTAACAAAGCAGCAAAGGTTTCCTGTTGAAAACAGTTTTGGGTGCACTGGTCGTTAGGCTCTATGGCTGTAATATCATTGTTGCATATATCAGTATCCTGTTGTTGGGTTCATGGTGCTGAAAGCGGATAAATTCGAGCTTGTCGTTGAGAAGGGGTTCATTTGCGACTTGGCCTTAACCCAGAACAAGAAGTAATCATTTCCAGGAGCGCGCTGAATTAAACGGTCATTTATAGCGAGGGTATCATTAGGAGATAATTGCGATTACGTAAATTACACACCTTGGGCGTAATTTAATTTCGCCACACTGTGTTATTCGCATGCAAATGAGAGTAGTCTAATCAAAGTGATCATTACCATAATCTAGCCTGGCATCTCCGCGAAACGCTTAGAGCCCTTTGGTCGTCCGCGAGCTTTCGCGCGGCAACTTTTCTATTGTCCTCCGCAGATTAAATTCGGCTATCTTGATTGTCTTAACTGATTACGGGTATTTTTCTTTTTCGCCCTCGTGTTTACTTATTATTCGCGAAATCTTTTTAATGCCTCCGAGCCAGGATTACCGGAGATAAGATTGTGCATTGTCTCAGCGCAGGAAAACACTCTAGCGTATTTGCCACAGTATGTTCACCTTTCTATTTATAAGATTGTTTGCGACGACCAGGAATATAGAAATGAAATTGAAATAGAAATTATTGTTTTTTTACGTCCAACGTTAAAATATCTCTCGAGGTCATTTTTGCTTTTGCTCCACGATAACAAACGCTTTTATCCACATCCTGCCACGTGGTTAGCATAACGGTTTTTTACTACTAATTGTGTATTGTATTTAATTGAACGCAACATGTTATTTGTAGATATTAGAAATTGAATGTGTTTCTTTTTAAACAAAACAATTGTTTTGCTTACTGAACAGATAAATTTGTTTGTCACAATCGGACAGTCAGTTATTGAAATTATTCTAGCGAAAAAACAAGATTAATAAGAAATATCTTGGAGATTATGATTTATAAGCTATAATATAAGCGATTATTAAGATTAATCTGAATTATTGATGTAAAACGGGCTTATGTTGCCGTTCTAGTGCTATATTTTATCCTGGAATCTAGATCATAGGGACCCTATTATTGAACGCAGCCATCGTACATTTAAAGTATCCGCAGTGTTGCCAACCATTAAAACGCATTCCGTTAGAGGTATTTACCGTGAGCTAAACTCACTGTTATACAGGCCTATTCGAAAAGAACGATAAGATTTTAAATTGTTATTTCTAGCCAACACAAATTTTTAAAATATAGAAACACGTGTCACACATAATTGAAATAGAAGAACGTTTTAATGTTTTAAAAACAACAAGTTTTAAACAATGCTCAATTTGGGCGCTGTTTGTTTTTGACAGAAAGTTTTATTTTTATCAGATTGTAATATTTTTTTCAGTAAGGCTGTGTAAGGCTGTCATGGACGGATTTGAATGCCAGCCGTAATACCTATTTATGCTCTATGGTTGCTGTTAAGATTATTATGCCCGGATAGCTACCGAATCCATCCCGAGGGCCTTAGGGCTCTAGGGTAGGGTTACCAAATGGTATCCGAAAGGGGTCTGGCAGTTTTACAGTAGCAACAAGAGTTGCGTTGCTTTAAAATTATATATAAATACTTATTATAAATACTGCGGGCTCTTGTCAAAACATTGTAAAACATTTTCCTGCAAATATTTAAGAAACGGTATAAAAATGTATGTAAGTACGTATGTCCAAACAAACTTTAAGGAAATGGTTAGTATTTAAGGTGACTGACATTTAAAAAAATTGTTACAAGGGCGTATTGAAAGCTTACAAAGTTATGCTGAAATATTTACATTATAAAACATTTTATAATAAGTTAATTGCATTAGATTAAGGTAATATTGTTGTTACAACAGATTATATTTGAAATATTGATTTATTTTACAGCGACCTTTTTAGTTGAACATAACTGCAGGGTTCGGAAATATTCATTTATGAACGTTCGCGTACGTACATTTATGATTTTACACGTGAACGTGAACGTTTCAATATTCTCTGATGCGTTCTCGTTCGCGAACGAGAAGCATAAAACAAGTCCAGATCGTTCGCGTTCGCGTATGTTAGGTAGCAAAAATTTCTGCTGTTGTTCGTACGCGTGTGTATTGGTGAGTCACACAGCGTGCGTTCTTATATGTAGCTATCAGTTGCATCGATACGTTCGCGAACGGTCACTGCTGTCGTTCGCGTTCATATGTGAATGTAAGTGCTGCGTCAACCATTCGCGGAAAGTTGGTGTGGTTCTATTCTATCTTCCATGCGTTTCCGATTTATAAAAAAAGTTGCGGGAGATTATCAGAAATTGTTCAGAACTCCCCAAGGATCAAATCCACAACCACTATTTTTTTCACAGCCCCCCACCCTCCCCTGCAGTACCCTAAAAATCAGGCAAAATTTTCCCCAACAGTTTTACAAAGTTACGTCATTTCATTATTTTTTTTTTGCAGAAATTACTATTATTGGATTATTGACATGTTTTTTGTCATTTATAAACTAAATTAAACTTGTTTAAACAATTACTTTTTGTTTAAACAAAAATATACGATGTTACAAACATATTTTTCAATTTTTTGCAAAAATTATTAAATTCTTCTTTTTTTGTCACTTATTAACTAATTAGCAATTGTTTAAACAATGGCCATTTGTTTAAACAAAAATATTTGATGTTACGCACATATTTTTCTAATTGTGCAGAAATTATTAGATTATTGGCTTTTTGGTTATTTATTAACTAATTTGCAGTTGTTCAAACAAATACCATTTGTTTACAAAAATATACAATGTTACGGACATATATTTCTTTTGAGAAATTATTGATTGTTGGCATTGTTAGTCATTAATTAACTAATTTGCAATAGTCAAAATAATCATAATTAGTGTTGCAACCACATTATTGGTTTGACCGATAGCGTAAAACCTCCAAAATTAGAGACCAGAAATCCTACAAAAATTTTTGCCAAGAAATACGTACTAACATTGTATATTATTGTTTATACAAATTTATTTGTTCAAACAATTGCACATTAAGTAACAAATTACAAAGACCATGCCAACAATGTAACAATAATAATTTCTACAAAAAGAAAAACAAAAACATTGTAAATTTTTGTTTAAACAAATTGTAATTGTTTAAAGTATTGCGAATTCGTTAATAAATGACAAAAACTCAATAATATAATAATAGTTTCTGCAATAAATATAAGAAATATATCCGTAATAATGTATATATTTGTTTAAACAAATAGTATTTGTTTAAACAATTACAAATTTGTTAATAAATGTTAAAAAAATGCCAATAATCTAGTAATAATTTATGCAACTGTAGAAAATTGTCCATTACAATGTATACATTTGTTTAAATAAATGGTATTTGTTTAAAGAATTGTAAATTAGTTAATAAATGACAAAAAAGCCAATAACCTGATAATTTGTACACAATTAGAAAAATATGTGCGTAACATCAAATATTTTTGTTTGAAACAATTGCTAATTAGTTAATAAATGACTAAAGAAAATAATAATTTAATAATTTTTGCAAAAAATGGAAAAATATGTTCGTAACATCGTATATTATTGTTTAAACAAATGGTAATTGTTTAAACAATTTTAAATTAACTAGAAATGAATATACGGACATACCGTATCATACGGACATACTACCGTAATGATGAAATATTCAATGTATCTAAGATGGTGATATCCAGGCGGGATACAGGTTTTTAAATAAATCAAATATTACAGCCACAACCTGAATTCGAACCAGGGACCTTTGCATTTGTAGCACAATGCTCTCCCATCTGAGCCTCAGTAGCTCAGATGGGAGAGCACTGTAAACGCAACCAATTGCAAAAAAGTTAATTAATTAATGACAAAGAAGAATAATCTAATCATAACTTCTCCAAAAAAAGAAAACTTGTCCGTAATATTGTATATTTTTGTAAGCAAGTGTCAAATTGTCAATGACAAAAAAATGCCAATAACCTAATAATAATTTCCTTTAAAAAATATGTCCGCAACATTGTATATATTTGTTTAAACAAATGGTATTTGTTAAACAATTGCTAATTAGTTAATAAATGACAAAAAAGCCAATAATTTAATACTTTCTGCAAAAAATGGAAAAATATATTTGTAACATAGCATATTTTTGTTTAAACAAATGGTAATTGTTTAAACAATTTTAAATTAGTTAATAAATGACAAAAAACATGTCAATAAGTCAAGAATAGTAATTTCTGCAAAAAATAATAAATCACGTAACTTTGTAAAATTGTAAATTTGGGGTAAATTTTGCCTCATTTTTAGGGTACGGCAGGGGAGGGTGGGGGCTGGGAAAAAAATAGTGGTTGTGGATGTGATCCTTGGGGAGTTCTGAACAATTTCTGATAATCTCCCGCAAGTTTCTTTCTAAATCCGAAACGCATAGAAGATAGAATAGAACCACACCAAATTTCCGCGAATGTTTAACGCAGCACTTACATTCACCTATGAACGCGAACGACTGTGTGATTCACCAATACACACACGTACGAACAACAGCGGAAATTTTGTCTACCTAACACACGCGAACGCGAACGGTCTGGACTTGTTTTATGCTTCTCGTTCGCGAACGAGAACTCATCAGAGAATATTGAAACGTTCACGTTCTCGTTCGCGTACGAACGGGAGTGAATGTTTCCTAACCCTGAACATAAGTTAGGTTGTGCTTCTTTTTCATTTTTTTATAGGATTCATAATACACTTCATATACAATAAAAAGTGACCTAGGTGCTTTTAGTTTATGTTTATGTATTTGTTAGATTTATTGATTGTCAGAGTAAAAATTGTTTTTTCTACTTTGCGATCATAATTGACATATAATACATAATAATATAATATTGGTACCATAGATGAAAAAAGTCAAACGTCAAAACGTCACCGTAAAAACGCACACATAACCAATTTTTTTTGTGGATATTACATTAATTTAACTCAATATAGTAGCCAGAATTTCAAAATGTATATAAAATAAATCACTCAAACTAGAAAAAAAATAGTAGGTACATATATTACACTCGTTGGGCAGGAGCGCAGCGAGTAGTTTCAGTTCTAGAGTTCCAACAAATTTGAAGTCTTATAACACTCGTGTAAAATATTCTATTATTATGGAAAATTATAAAATAGTTTTTACTCCTTTAATATTTACTTAATGCTGCTTATGTTCGTATTTACAATTGCGGTATATACTTGGAAAAATATAATATTCCGAAATTCTGAACTTAATTAGCAACAATGACTGGAAACCAGGGCTGTGGAGTCGGCGTCGGAGTCGGAGTTCAGACAAATTTCAGAAGAGTCGGAGTCGGAAAAAATGTACCGACTCCGAGCTAATGTTTAAATAATGTAGAAAATGACACGCGAGATGGCCGTTGCCTCAATAGATAGTAAACATTTAACTAAACATATTATTATACCAACATATGTAAATATAATTAAACTACAAAACACACAGGTTGGTGGTGAGTGATCATTAGCAAATGATTATTGTGAGTCGCTTGCCGCGTCGCATGTATAGTTTATTTCCAATTTTCAACAACCAACTTAAATGTGCTAATCATGATAGCCAGATCATCTACAAATAAAAAATCGGACTTCGATGCATACCTAGACGAATGAGAACTTTCCAAAGTGAAGCGACAACGTGTGGTTTTCCTTATTCATCAAAATTAAGAGGAATTGCTCGTATTCGTTCGGCCACAAAGAACAGCTGAACAATTCATTAAATATTGCAAAAAGTACTTTATTGATTTTCCAATTTTAAAAATAAAAAATAGTTTCCTACTGCTTTTCTACCAAAAGAAGCAGCGTGGTGGTATCAGAATCGTATCAACTCTCAACTTTTCTTTATTTTTATTCGCCCCTATATCTAAATGTTTGTAAAAGATACAGCGTTACTAATAAAACTGCAATTTTAGCTTTAATGTTCGATAACTTCAAACCTTTAACCGAAATTGATTCTTTTTTCGGCACAAGAACAAATTTATTAAAAGTATCACATCTGTTTGTATCTAACAAAATATGTAGAGATTTTAAATGGTTACTGAGATTGTAAAATAGGACAGATGAAAGTTGAATGTAGGAATATCCGTGTATGCATATGTCATACTCGTTGCAACCAGAATTGTGACGTCATTGCCACTAACAGAAGTAAGAGTTGAGATTATTTTCAGCTTATTTTGCACTTAATTTTGTATTCATTGGAATAAATTTTACCTTGTACAATACAGTGGTTTGTCCTTACTTTTGTTATTATTAAAGATAGAAAATCGGTTCAATGAACAAACTAGTTCAGAATTGTGTGTTCTCTAATGAGAAAACAGTTGAATTTCTAATGATTTCAGAGATATTTTGAAAAAATAAAAAAAGCATCATTTTTAAATATGATCATAACTTTGTGGTACGATCAACAGGTCTTTTTGATTTTATTTACAATTATATTATGTCAGTTTAATTTTTTTCACCAACAAATACGCTGGAAACAAATAAAATTTTGCCGGAGTCGGAGTTAGAGTCGGACTACGAAAATTATCTGGAGTCGTCAAATTATAAACACATTAGAAAAGAAAACATGAATTCAAGTGATAACAGTATCGAAGTACTTTGATATTTTATCCATCATAGGAACTGTCATAACTTGAAGTTCTGTGCGGTGCAGATATTACAAACATAATGCAAATGATGGTATACCGTTCCAACAATATAAGAAAACTTTCTCCATACCCACTCTTCATTTTCCCGAAGTGCCATCCCGGTATACAAACTCATTAAAAATTGAGTAGAATGGGGTACGTAGTTGAAGTTGCCCGAGCTCACACAACGAAGTACTAAATGTAGAAGTTGGTCGGAAGTTCGACGTAGGCCCTAGGCTGAAGGCGAGGACAACTATCCCGTATTGTTTATTTTAGTTGAAGATTGCTTTCTCCCAGGCCGCATATTAAATTGAAGTTCGAGGGCCCTCGTAAATTGGCAAATGCCCGCTTCGAGGATGTCACCCGGCCGGGGACCATTCTTCTCCCCATTAACCGGAAACGGAACGGCCCCATAACTATTTCCGCGATGATTATACAAGGCCCTGTACCCTGTAGAATTACTTGTAACAATATTTAGCGCCCAAGTTTGTTGTAAGGGGCCGCAAATTTGATTTTACTATCGCACGGCGGAACGCGCTTCTAATACGCTGAGTGCTAAGTTACGCTTCTGAAATTTAATTTGGGAATTATGACCTATGATACGCTCCGCGATCGCGCTACACGCCAGCTATAATTCCCCTGATGGCGCGCCTCGGGGTTTAGTCGCGAAATCCGCCACGAAAACTACTGTTTCAGTACATAATAACCTAGACGAAGCAACTTTATCTAAACCCACATGTAACAACATGTTTGTTGAGAGAATATGTACGTAAAAAATAAACATATTACTACTAGGAAAATAATATTATCGCGAAACTTTTGTCATTTTCGAGATATATGTGTGGGAATATGATGTTTTGACGGTGTAAGATTACCAGAAAGTTAGGCGATTTTTCTCTGAAACTGGCCACGTAAAATTACTCAAAAGCTTCTGCAAAACCATGGCAAAACATATTATTAATGGTTTACTAGGGTGGTTCTTATTTTGCAAACTTTTATTGTTTTCTGCAGGACCCCCTTCATTTGTTTCTTTATATCCACACTTAATTCATGTGAAATTTGGGATCGATGAATATATATTAACACGTCAAAATCGAGAAAGTGTAATTTAATAATAAAAATAAAAACCTTTCTGAAAACCTTTTTATTTGGTTTTACTACAATATGACCAACAATGAACATCATCTAACAAGTGATAACTGTTTCTGCTATGCCCTTTTCCCGAGAATTTTAAGAAATTTCGCCTTGAGCCTAGATTTTGAGAAAAGCAGAGGTAAAGATCCAAAAATGGATTTTGTCATCTTTATATCATTACATCTCAAAAGCTAGACACTAATTGGAATTTCTGCGTTCAGATTCAGATTGCATGAACAAAAAGTATACCGGAATTAGCTTTTACTGGTCCGATTTTTTTTTTGTTGGCCAGGATAGTCACTTATCTCAGATTTTATTGTACTTTTGACAAATTAAGTACTTGTAAATATGTGAAATGCTCTGATATGACTCAAAGAGCAATGGACTTTTTTTTAGATTAAGCAAATAACTGGGGGTTTGTAAATTTATTGTGACAAACCAAAACAACTCTTTTTACTTTATCATACGCAGTATCTAAAGTATTGTAATCATGCCAAAAATTTTTTTTGAGATTTTAGCGGAAATATGTCTTTTTGAGTCCCCTGAACATTTTTGACCAAGGTACAAAAAAATGTCTGTGTGTGTATGTGTGTGTGTGTGTGTGTGTGTGTGTGTGTGTGTGTGTGTGTGTGTGTGTGTGTGTGTGTGTGTGTGTGTGTGTGTATGTGTGTGTACCCGTTTCTGTGGCGACGATTCCGGAGAAACTACTAAAGGTATCGGGACAAAACTTCATATTTAGAAGTTTCATAACCAAACTTAGAGCTGAAAAGAGTCCAAAGGAACTGGTGGTTTACTCATAGCATTTTTCGAAGATTTTGTAAATGAGCCGCTATTTGTGTAATGTCGTCAAATTAGTTAAATAATAAATTAAAGGAGAGGAAATTTTCTATAATTTATGTATATGACATTTTTTGGTAGAATTTATTGTTTAGCTGCATGAGCAAACTCTATTTCATCGAGATCGGTCGTACTGCTTTAAAACTAGTAGCCAGGATATGTCAGATTTTTTGATTCTAATGACAGTAGCTAGTGTCAAACGCTAATGTTTTGAAAATACTACTGTCAATATAGGCTGCGTTCGGATATTGAACACCGTTACGGTTTTTACACCCACTAACACGTAAGTGTCATTTGGACGGTGTACCCGGTGTCAACGGAGTACAATATCCGAACGCAGCTTTAATCGAAATATCTGTCTAGTTCTACTAGTTTTATTTTAATGCAGACATAGCCGATCTCGATCAAATAGAATCTCATGCAGCTAAACTATTAATTTTATATATAGTATGATAAAGTCATGTGCCTGGCCACATCAGATTTTTTACTTTATCATACGTAGTATGTAAAGTATTGTAATCGTGCCAAAAACATTTTTTTGAGATTTTAGCGGAAATATATCTTTGTGGGTCTCCTGAACATTTTTGACCAAGGTACAAAAAAATGTCTGTGTGTGTGTGTGTGTGTGTGTGTGTGTGTGTGTGTGTGTGTGTGTGTGTGTGTGTGTGTGTGTGTGTGTGTGTGTACCCGTTTTTTGTGGCGACGATTCCGGAGAAACTACTAAAGGTATCGGGACGAAACTTCATATTTAGAAGTTTGATGACCAAACTTAGAGCTGAACAGCTTTTTGTTGAAAAGGGTGCAAAGGAACTGGAGGGTTAGTCTTAGTATTTTTGAAAGATTTTGCAAATAAGTCGCCATTTCTGAAATTTCGTCAAAATAGTTAAATAATAAATTAAAGTAGAGGAAATTCTGAATAATTTATGACTATGAATTTTTTGGTACAATCAATAGTTAAGCTGCATGAGCAAATTCTATTTCATCGAGATCGGTCGTACTGCATTAAAACTAGTAGCCAGGATATGTCAGATATTTTGATTCTGATGACAGTAGGTAGTGTCAAACGCTAATGTTTTGCCAATACCTACTGTCAATATAAGCTGCGTTCGGATATTGTACTCCGTTGACACCGGGTGCAACGTCCAAATGACACTTACGAGTTATTGGGTGTAAAAAGTATAACGTTGTTCGAATATTGTACAACGTTATCCTTTTTACACCCAATAACACGTAAGTGTCATTTGGACGTTGTACCCGGTGTCAACGGAGTACAATATCCGAACGCAGCTTTAATAGACATATCTGTCTAGTTCTACTAGTTTTATTTGAATGCAGACATGGCCGATCTCGATCAAATAGAATCTCATGCAGCTAAACTATTAATTTTATATATAGTATGATAAAGTCATGTGCCTGGCTACATCAGATTTTTTAAATATTAAATATACATCTTGTTAATATGGTACCTAAAATCCGTTTCTCAGAAATATTAATCTAATTTGTAACAGTTTATAGATAAAAAGTCGCAACAAAACCCTTTTGTCGCAAATTAATAAATAATAGAAGACATTCAGAACACTCAAGGTGTGCAATGCACTAAATATATAACTCATGTAGGACCACTAATACATTGCCCAATCTTTTTTGGCATGTTAACTTGCATCTTACATGTTCTCCTTTTCAACAAAATAATAATGATCACATTATTGTGCATTTGAGAGCGGTGTTTTAATAAACGATTATATCTATACAGTAAATTCAAACTTTATTTCGACAAAAAATACTTTCAGTTTTCAGTATCTTAATCGGCAGAAAAATACTACTAGTTTGCTAATTTAACCGACTTTGAAGCTTCAATAAAATACGACGTTATCAGCAGTGAAATGGTAACTTTGAACAAACTGTGTAGATAGATCGAACTTTAGCAAACAATTGTTGCATAACTCGAAATTGTAGGTAATTAATTAATCTGGGTAGCCCATCTTTATACGGTTGTAATATTCCCCCCATGGATAATAACTCCTAAATGTAGATTGTATGTTTATAGAATCGACTACTATAAATTACTGCCAAGAAAATAATAATCATACGCACCAAATTGTGCCTTTTGACAAGGGTAGACCATAAAGTATAAAAATTTTAGGATTATGTACCATGGGGCACGGAAACTACGGGTCAAAGAGATTGATATCGCGCTGTATCCCTTTTATGCAAATAGGGCCTTAGCGCGACGGGTCGTCGTTCCCCGGCAAGACTGATTGTTTTCTGGAATGAGATAAAAAAGGATAAATTCCCGCTTTCATTCCCGGTTTCGCGTAATAGATATCCCGGGAGCCCGCAAAAATGCTATCGCATAAATAATACCAGAAACCAGGGGCAAAAATCTCAGCGCAATATATTTTTTTTTCAGGGTAACATTTGGAAAAGATGGACGATATACGTTCTCTTTATCCTAACCAATTTTGGATTTACAGTCGAAGACTTTAAAATCACAAAAGACTGGTCACATTTTTTAACACAGTAAAAACTTTATAACAAAAACCCAATTAAATATGTGCATATAGTTGGGTACTCGAGATGTAAATTTAATCAGGGATTACGAACGAAACAATTTTAATTAACTAATACATTTCAAGTGGAGTTTTAATGCTTAGAGATTCTTGTTACATGGAACCAGCAATCTAAACGTACTCCTGATTTTATTTTCGTAATCAAGCAATTTAAAATCATCCATGCAGTTTGGTGCGCAAACGGGCTCATGTAGAAGTATCTAGCGAAGTATCCCTGCAGTAAATTTCTGCTTTAAAATGCAACGGTGCATTACATTCGTGAAGATCTTGGGAGTATCTATTTGGAGGTTAGTTTATAAAGTATCAACACACCTCGAGGTTTAGATTTGCTTTTCAGGTTGCAACCAAATGGACTTCTCTCTTAATCTATGGCAACTTTGATTAAGTTTATAATTGATGTAGAGACTAGGAAATTGGTATCGAAAGCGCATGATAGTCGCGTGAAATTGGAAAACGTAAAATTCAATAGACGGGCGGGCGTTCAAAGGAAGGAGCCAACGCTGATTTATTGGTAAGAGACAATAAAAGTCGTAGTAAACTAACTACAATACTTCAGTTCCGTTGCGACGCAACGCGACGCTCTGGGAATCTAAATTCACTTCGCTGGGCAATATAAGTATGCCTGATTTTAAAATGCACGGCTACGGGTTTAAATTGCTGAAGCTGTACAATATGTAAGGCGTGTATACCTTCGGGTACCATTATTACAATGTGGAAGGTGCGGGTGGCCTGCCACCCACAAAATTATTTATTTTTTAATTGTTTTCTTGAAGTGTAGGCCTTTATCTAACCCCTCACTAATTATCAAGCCAAGATTTTGAACGACGTTACAAAGATTTTAGTATTCCAGCTCCTAGTACCTGGTTGCGCGGCCATGGGTACCTTGGACGAGCATATGGTTCAATTGTTTACGGTTTTTGTTTATAAGCTTTATAGGCTTCTATGTGGTTTGATATCACTACAATTTTATGTTTGCAGACGATCCTTACAGAAGGTAAGGATTGCAATTGCACGCTGAAATCGCATAAATATAGAACTGATTCTGCCATGCGAATTTGTAATAAACCCAAATATAAAAAGTTGTATAGAATAAAATAAAAAATTGCACGTGGTTATAGCCGCACTATTAAAATTACAGATTCAGTTTGCATAGATGTAAAAGTAGCTTAATCTGCATAACTTGCATAACTTACGGTTGCTGGATAAGTTGTTATTTTAGAAACATACCTGAAACAAAAAAAAACATTGTTAAACATTATTCTCATTATATGGTTATTATACAGTACATACGTAAAGTCATCACGTAAAGTGTGTCTGCCAATAGTGAAAATAGAATATGTTTGAAGTCAGTCATTCTCAGAGCTACTTAACTAAAAATGTCTACTATGTTTCAGTTTATGTATAGAAAATGACTTCAACATTGTTATTTAAAAAAAATCTGATGTGGCCAGGCACATGACTTTATCATACTATATATAAAATTAATTTTTTAGCTGCATGAGATTCTATGTGATCGAGATCGGCCATGTCTGCATTAAAATAAAACTAGTAGAACTAGACACATATGTCTAATGAAGCTGCGTTCGGATATTGTACTCCGTTGACATCGGGTACACCGTCAAAATGATACTTACGTGTTATTGGGTGTAAAAAGTGTAACGGTGTGCAATATCCGAACGCAGCCTATATTGACAGTAGTATTTTCAAAACATTAGCGTTTGACACTAGCTACTGTCATTAGAATCAAAAAATCTGACATATCCTGGCTACTAGTTTTAAAGCAGTACGACCGATCTCGATGAAATAGAATTTGCTCATGCAGCTAAACTATAAATTCTACCAAAAAATGTCATATACATAAATTATAGAAAATTTCCTCTCCTTTAATTTATTATTTAACTATTTTGACGACATTACACAAATAGCGGCTCATTTACAAAATCTTCGAAAAATGCTAAGAGTAAACCACCAGTTCCTTTGGACCCTTTTCAACAGAAAGCTTTTCAGCTCTAAGTTTGGTGATGAAACTTCTAAATATGAAGTTTTGTCCCGATACCTTTAGTAGTTTCTCCGGAATCGTCGCCACAAAAAACTGGTACACACATACACACACACACACACACACACACACACACACACACACACACACACACACACACACACACACACACACACACACAGACATTTTTTTGAACCTTGGTAAAAAATGTTCAGGGGACTCAAAAAGACATATTTCCGCTAAAATCTCAAAATTCTTTTTTGGCATGATTACAATACTTTACATACTGCGTATGATAAAGTAAAAAGAGCAGGATATTCATTTCATCTTAAAGTTTTAATGTCCGAACTGCTTATCTCTTGATGGTGAATTAGGACATCAGTAATCCGACTTTTTTAAATCCACATCAAGGCTCCCGTCTCTATAGTAGCGCTATCTACATCTAGAGATTTTTCTATTTCGAAGCTTTGGAGAGAAGTTCACTACAGTCCGCTATTTGAATTGAGACAGGAGCCTTAGGTCTACTCCTAATTCTTGTAGATGACATCTATTCCAGGCAGATAAGTAGACGCCACTACAGTGCCGTAAAAGCCTGCTGATGTTAACTAGAATAAGACAAAATTGAACTCTTGCAGACACTAGACCAGCGTTTCTCAACTGGGGTTCCGTGGAACCCTGGGGTTCCGTGTGATGTCGTCAGGGGTTCCGCGGAAAAATAGTAACAAATAGCGGTGACGGTCGCCGGTTCATGGGCACATTATTCAGTGTCATTTTTATGTATTATTTTAGCATGGGATTATTATTTGCAATATTGGATTAATAAACAAGGTCAATCCATGAATAATTTTGATTTGGAGCCCTTCTAACCCAATAAACCACGGTTATTTCGATATTACATCCAACGGGCAATATTCTAGACTATTTATTCATTAATTTCAATTGACAATATTACTTGCAATTATCTGTTACATAAAAATAAAATAACCTCTAAGAAACAACAATCTGGCAGAGTTATTGGTCAAACTCTAACATTATTTGTTTTCAATATTTTTGCCTTTCCAAATGAGTGACAATATAAACCTATAATTGGAATCTGCTGCTCATAATGGTAGGTACGTTAGGAGAAGAACAGAGTTGTAGGTGGTGGATTTCAATATGATGAAATTATGTCGGTCCTCATCATAGAAAATCAATAAATATACAGAGTGAGTTGCAATTATAGACGAAAATTTATTTATAATTTGGTATATTTTTGAATTTAATTTTCACCTCGAGTTATAAATTACCTTGTATCAGTCTAATTTTCAACATTGTGTATGTATGAGGCAAACTTTTTCTAATTTGTGTTATAGATACAATTAGTGTGTATAAATATCTTCCACTTGGGTGTTTATTCCCACACTTTCTTTCTCAGAACGTAATTGTTGTTCTGACTAAAATGTTTCATAAGGACTTATTTACTTTTTCAATACCTTAAAAAATACTAAAATATCACTAAAACAGTTATCAAAACAGTATTATCAATAGGTCCATATGAAACTTTTTATTCAGAATAAATGTTTCTTAATTTTTGTATTTTGACCAATGATTTTTTTACTTTATCATACGCAGTATGTAAAGTATTGTAATCGTGCCAAAATTTTTTTTTGAGATTTTAGCGGATATATAGGTCTTTTTGGGTCCCCTGAACATTTTTGACGAAGGTACAAAAAAATGTCTGTGTGTGTGTGTGTGTGTGTGTGTGTGTGTGTGTGTGTGTGTGTGTGTGTACCCGTTTTTGTGGCGACGATTCAGGAGAAACTACTAAAGGGATTGGGACGAAACTTCATATTTAGAAGTTTCATAACCAAACTTAGAGCTGAAAAGCTTTCTGTTGAAAAGGGTCCAAAGGAACTGGTGGTTTACTCATAGCATTTTTCGAAGATTTTGAAAATTTGAAAATGAGCCGCTATTTGTGTAATGTCGTCAAAATAGTTAAATAATAAACTAAAAGAGAGGAAATTTTCTATAATTTATATATATGACATTTTTTGGTAGAATTTATAGTTTAGCTGCTCAAAGGCTAATGTTTTGAAAATACTACTGTCAATATAGGCTGCGTTCGGATATTGAACACCGTTACACTTTTTACACCCAATAACACGTAAGTGTCATTTGGACGGTGTACCCGGTGTCAACGGAGTATAATATCCGAACGCAGCTTTAATCGAGATATCTGTCTAGTTCTACTAGTTTTATTTTAATGCAGACATAGCCGATCTCGATCAAATAGAATCTCATGCAGCTAAACTATTAATTTTATATATAGTATGATAAAGTCATGTGCCTGGCCACATCAGATTTTTTTAATTTATACTGAATTTATTTATTTAATTATTTGTCTTCGCTTTCGCATTGTTTGATTTGTATTTGTTCTCCCTTCCTTTGGTAATACTTGAAGGAACTAAAAAGCACAAATAAGTTTGTACCTAGAGAGAAATATCTGCAATGTTACACAAAATGAATGTAATAATCTACCCAAAAAACTGTAAAAGAAGAATTAACTGTAAAATCGTTATATGTTAATCGTTTTAATCGTTTATGTTAAATCGGTTATTGGATACCAGCTAAATTTCTGTATTGTTTTTACACAATTCATATATTCCACAAACATATTCCTGTGAAATTAGCACAGTATCACCTTAATTTGACAGGGCATTTTTTTAATTTTACAGGAAAAATACTTTAATTTCACAGTAGTAAGTAATATTCAATCATTGAACTGCGTTTCTTTACAGACTTGTATCGGGTTACTTGAAATACGTTACACGTTTTTCTGTACGCAAAAAATACTCAAAATGCCTTGGAAAGGACATTGTATATTTTTGGTTGGGGTTCCGCCAGGTTCCAAACCTATTTAAAGGTTTCCGCAAGAGTAAAAAGGTTGAGAAACGCTGCACTAGACATTACTTAGGATTATAAGCGCTTGCATAAAAACTCAGCGCATTCGAAGAAGACATCTTTGTAGTGAGACGATAAGAACTTTTAGGTTTAAAATAAACTTTACTCATCAGGAGCATTAAGCACATTTACACAGTTTATTACCCTAATTATAATTCGTAATTAACAGTCCCACAGGTTCAAGTGCAATAAACATCTCCAGGCGCGCGCCATTCGTAATTAATTCAACTTGCTTCATTCCGATCAATAAGCGTAACCAGTTATTATGTTGTTACCAGCTATCCACAGATTGATTAATTATACCACACGATCGCATTGTCGTCGTCAAGTGATCCAATAAGTAAATAACCAACGAGTGGACTTTGCACTCGCCTACGTAAATATACAGCATCCACAGCCGCAAGGGGAATTGCTATCGTTCCTCATCGCAAACTTGCCGAGGATGCCGGAGAGCGAGGGGGGAAAAAGTGGGGCGACGCTGGTTGACTGCATACAAGGGCTTCTGCACCTTTGCCGGCATAGCAAGGAAAATTTTCACGTTGGAAAATGACGAGAATCGGTTGGTATAAGCGCAGTGAACTATATACCACCTAGAGCTCGTCGCGACCCCTTTGTGAAATGCCGGCACTTCCACAACGATTACTTAAACTACCGACTTTACTTCTGAAACCTTGATATTTGTAGGAAGGAGCTCGTATTAGGTTAACGTTTATACCGGCACCGATTTTATGTGAGGTCGTCGAGTTCTACAACCCACTTTTCCTACCTTGCATATTTATATCCACACCGATGTATAGCATATTTATTTATAAACCCGAACGTATGTTGCAACGTTCAAATCACGTTTTGCTTTATATACGAAGCCTTAGAGTTGCAAAATAACTATAAATAACGCCTTCATAAGTAACAACTGAATACTAAATAAATACTATATCTTAAAATTTCCACTTCCTTACAACACATTGTACCAATACTAAACTTTATGGCACCGTTTTAATATGTTTTACGATACTTAAGGACCAAGTATACTGACGTGACCGCACCGTAATAACGTAGCGTAAAAAGATCAATGTACATAATTTCCACTCAGCGATTATAGTGACGCTCCGTAAACCGTAAACTTCGTTCTCGACCGCAACGAATTTCATCTCCTGCGTGTTATGTCTTTCGTTTTCCGGCGTATGCGCGAGTATGGCGCCATCTGTACGTGTACCGGCGAGTGAATAGCAGTTTAAAGTAAGTTGTAGGTCAACTGATAGCATTTTGATAGTTTGTGGCAACGAGAACACAGAACGAGAACGACTTCAGAATAAATTGTTGCTGCAACAAGCCCTTCGTCCATAATTTATTATATCTACCACGATCTACCACTGCTTAATACAATCAACAATAACACTGACATGTGAGGTTATGTGCAATTGTGTATATACTTCTCCGCTAGATGGCGCTCAATTTGTTTGAGATCCTTGCGGCACTATAAATACTATTTTCGTCGTCCGGAACGGCATGCGGTGCGGCACGGTACGGATTGCGTTTTTCGGCGCTATACTTGGTCCTTTACAGAAAAGGCATATTGGGTAGGTACTTTAATTGTAACGCTTGAATAATGAATAACGCCATATTTTCTATTAAAGTCCAATTTTTCCGTGAGTAGGTCATAAAAATATCATGAGGCTTTAGTGGCTAAGAAAATGTCGGCAGGTTCCAATCATGTACTCCATAATGCAGTTAAATATATCAATTTGCTCAAAAGTAAAGTAGTTTACGGTCGCCTCTATAAAAATTTATGCGATGAAATAAAATCCAATGGTAGCTTTAACTGCACGACTATTTTACATCATAAGGCAGATAGAATTAAAGCTTACATGAAATAATTTCAGTTTCCTTGTTTGTTCTCCGGAATCTTGCTTCTTTAGAATTGCTGTTTGACTATTAAGGGTGTTTCTTAATTTGTCAAAAGTTGTTTTGTTCAATCCTACCACTGTAATAGTCAGTTTCTAACTTGGATACGAAATCAGAAAGTACCAAGTACCTCACTCAAGCTGGTTGTCATAGGAACGCGTAGGTGATTATTTTTGTCTTCAATTGTTCAAGTATTTAGACACTGCCGGTTGTCCAGGTTAAGAAAAAATAGACAAACTTGTTAATTATTTTAAATAAAATAAAAAATCTGGTGTGGCCAGGCACATGACTTTATCATACTATATGTAAAATTAATAGTCTAACTGCATGAGATTCTATTTGATCGAGATCTATGTCTGCATTAAAATAAAACTAGTAGACCTAGACAGATATGTCGATTAAAGCTGCGTTCGGATATTGTACACCGTTGACACCGAGTACACCGTCCAAATGACACTTACGTATTATTGGGTGTAAAAAGTGTAGTAACGGTGTACAATATCCGAAAGCGGCTTATATTGACAGTAGGTATTGTCAAAACATTAGCGTTTGACACTACCTACTGTCATTAGAATCAAAACATCTGACATATCCTGGCTACTAGTTTTAATGCAGTACGAGCGATCTCGATGAAATAGAATTTGCTCATGCAGCTAAACTATTGATTGTACCAAAAAATTTCATAGTCATAAATTATTCAGAATTTCCTCTACTTTAATTTATTATTTAACTATTTTGACGAAATCCAGAAATGGCGGCTTATTTGCTAAATCTTTCAAAAATGCTAATACTAAACCTCCAGTTCCTTTGGACCCTTTTCAACAGAAAGCTTTTCAGCTCTAAGTTTGGTCATGAAACTTCTAAATATGATTTCGTCCCGATACCTTTAGTAGTTTCTCCGGAATCGTCGCCACAAAAAAAAACGCGTACACACACGCACATCCACACACACACACACACACACACACACACACACACACACACACACACACACACACACACACACACACACACACACACACACACACACACACAGACATTTTTTTGTACCTCGGTCAAAAATGTTCAGGGGACCCAAAAAGGCGTATTTCCGCTAAAATCTCAAAAAATTTTTTTGGGACGATTACAATACTGCCCTCCAATGGTAAAGTGCCGTATGTACAAAAATGACATTGATTGAAATATTTTCCGTTTTCTCTTAAATATGACTTTAATAGTTAAAACAAATTAGCCTGTTTTACGTACAAATAGTTAGGTAACATGCTTGACTAAGGTAAATTCTTTAAAATGTAAAAAATGTGCGTGATTTTTGCATTCAAACAGAAAAATTGTAGTGATTTTTGTATGCACATACGGCGTTTTACCGTTGGACGGCAGAATACTTTACATATACTACGTATGATAAAGTAAAAATAAATTGTACCATGTCCATAAAATAAATAAAATACGACGTAAGAGAAGGTCAAGTTACCTACAGCTTTTCAAGCAAATTGTAAGAGATGTATTTTACTATGTATTGAACATACTTTCGTGAAGGTATAATATAAATTTGTATTGTAACAAATACAGCTGAGATTCTGCGTGGTGTCCTTGTCTGAACGGCAGACCCTGTAGCTCTTGTAAAAAATCATCAAAAATCGAAATTTAAAAAACGTGGTGAAACTAGATAAAATTCAGATGTCAGATGTTGAATCAACATTTCGCTAAAAAAGTTGCAAAATGGATAAAATGGCTGCTGTTTCAATTTTTCGGTTTTTTTGTTTTCAAGAGGATCAACCTCCAATAAAAAGTATTTTCTTTAAGAAAGAAAAATAACTTGATCAGTTGAATGACTCAAAAATTAGAGCGTCCACCAATTTGGAAGAATAAATTCTACAAGAAAAAGATGCTCTTTAACATTCTTTTTCTATATAAATTCATTCTTTTTTCTCTGTTCACGTTTTGTAGCACTGACTTCCTGAAAAAAAAGGATGAATCAAAATATAAAATGATGAGGATAGAGGGATTTGTAACAGAGTACATATTTGTATAGCATCTGCGTGCACGCACATTAATCGATTTTTCACTATAGATCATGTAAAATTCGTGTAATTTGTAAATAAATGAAGAAAAAAGCAATTTTAGAAAGTTTTGATTTATTTTCCAAATACTTGTTTTTTTTTCTCAGAGGCGCCTCATTATGAAAAACAGCACGAGTGGTTTGTGGATAAACTTTTAATTTACAAAGTTCTGTTAAGTCTTTTCTAAGCATGGCAACCGAACATTTATAGACGGCGCTTGGTGGAAACCGTTTGACATTTCGGGCCAAATTACGAACAAATCCGCGAACTTTTTTCCCCACTATGCCTTCAAATCTTTTCGCTTGGAATATTGCGAAAATCCGGCATTCGCGATTCAGACAGACGGGCATTGATTTATTCCGTGACGTGTTTAGAGCGGCCCAGAGTGGTCTTATCACCTCGAATTTGCAAACCGCTTATCGTCGGGATATGAAACGTATATACAGTACAACCGCGTGCGGCCGCCTATGATGCAAATTGTGGAAATGAGAAATGACGCCGCTCGGCATATTTTTTTTTTTGAAAAAAAGATACGTTATTGCGAAAATATGCACCGCGCGGTATCGGCGAGCGGTTTCGTTCGAAATATATCAACACTAACGTTCGCCGTTATCGCTGGAAAATGCCTTTGCCGGAATATGCACACCGGAAAATTGCTATAGTTTGTTTCGGATATTTATGTATTACGTAAGGGCACCATCGCGTCACAAAAGCCAGCGAAAATATTGCCGTAAAATGGCGGAAAGATAAGTTTTCCAGTTGTAAGTTTTTAGTACAGAATGTTTCCGCTTTTTATATTTTCTCCGGTCACGAATGTGACTGGAATTAATGAAGTCCACGTTCTTTTTTTAGCAGTGCAGGTAGTCTGGGGGAGATTACTAATTCAAATTTCGTCCTTGGTCCACCTGTGACCCCTGTAGGGTTAAACGTGGGCACGTTTTTGTAATTACCGGTCGTGAAGATTAATCTAATCTCCGGGGAGAGGTGTGTTTGGTGTGGCTTCGCGTTTACCCCCACAAGGTCAGGAACCAATGGCCGCTCCATTATAATCGTCCTGATTGCCTTAGATAAGATAACTACGTTCCTAATAGCAAATTAAGTAATTTTGGACGATCATTACCTACTTACATACACGCACACGTACAAAAATGAGTTTTGTCGGTAATACAAAATCTAACCTCACACATTTTAATTAAAACTTCCGTAACATCCGTAACAAACTGTTAAAAGCTTCACCGTCAAATGGTAAAATGCTCATACATAAATGTGCACAATTACGCTAATAATTAAAATTGACGGCTATGAACTGAGTAGAATCGTGAGTTAATTTTAACTCGGATGACGTCATGGGGGAATGATCTAAATATCTTCAGCCGTACATGAAATATTCACGAGTTTCTAAACGGTTTCCGGATGAGTTATCGAACGATAAGTAGACACGACAGGGGCAAATCTGTGATATTAAATGGAACGGAGGGAACGTTTTAGACGTCAAATTTCGTAAACTAGTTTGCCCGCTTTAGCGTCGCGATAAATTTAGTTTTTCTTTGAGATCTTTGATACCTCTACAGCTAGTGGATATTCGGAGAAGCTTTTTAAGGGAATATCTTATATTTTTATTATTTTTCTTTTGCAAAGTGAGCAACTTTGCCTGCAAAGGATTCATATCCTTAAAAATTAAGGAAAGACGTTCGCTATTTCACTTTAGCAGCCTTAATTTTAATCCCCTTTTCAACGCGAACGCAATTCTTTACAATAAAATATTTAAAAAAAATTAAATAATGTTGAAGAACATTTGAGCAGCATCTGGGTAGTATATAAGTTTACTATGTGCGATATGACTATGCCATAAAACTGTCCGGGAGAAACGTTACATTTTAGATCCGACTGGGAATTTGGTTTATTGATTCCCAATGCGCGTCTTTCGCTTTTCACCATAAAAAGTGTAAGAATTTATGTGTTAAATTCTAAACCAGAGTTTTCAGGAATAATAAAGTTTACGATTTGCTTTATATGAATGCATCTACTGTCTTTCTAATATTGTGCCAAGCCCAGTGTAAGGTGATGCAGTACTGTTACTATAAAATGCATTCAGTTACTTAATACTAACGCCAAAGACTCTACATACGTGAGTACGTGATTTATCAACAAGATTCACGATGGTAAATTCATACATCTGGATAAACGGTAATTTTTTCCAGCTAATGTTTCATACATACTTATTTGTTTGATGGGCATGTCTTGCAAATTCTTATATTAATAACGAATAATTATTATATTAAATTAGAAAAAAAAACTGTCTTGCTCAATGCAAGTTAAAAACAATTGTTTATTTAAAATGGTTTTTAGTTATTGTTACTTTGTCCTAGTGCTATTTATTAATAAATAATTAATCGAAACTTTGGACTATTATCACAAGATTCCACTACATTGCGCGCAAAAAAAAATTCTTTAAAACACGATTTGTCTACATTGTGAAGAGGATTCTTGATATCGTTTGGCTTTAGATTTTTGACAAATTGTTCTACTTTTGTTGCAAAGTGTTTTATAGCTACAATCAACAATCTTTTAAATTAAACCAAAATTATGACAGTATGCTTTTCACGAAAGAATTACGTTTTCAAGGAAAAATATCGAAAAAATAGGAGTAACACAATGTATTCAGATGGTTCAGGCTGACATTGGAAATGCTCTTCATTTAAATAGGAAAGTTGCGCATAAAAAAATAAAATATTGGGTTTTGTAGTGATGTGTTATACCAAAAGATCCCTATTCCATCAAAAAAATAGTAACATTCGACTAAAATTGACGAATTTCTAAAAAATAACATGTGTGCTACATCATAATTGAAAATGAAGAAAAGAATCTAAAACACCAAAATAAAACATGAGCTCCTATAAGAAAACCAAATCTAGGCAATGGTTTTATAGGGTTTCAAAGAAATATTTGAATTGACTAAATATTATTGGAAATACGAGTTATTAAACATTTTTACAGTTTTTTGTTTGAAATTTATAAAAATATAAACAAAAAAACAATTCCGTTTCCCTTTGGTTCAATAGAATGATAACTTTATGGCTTGCCTAGCCTGTATTAAGAAGTATCATTTTTCGACGTAAAATGTGCGGCGACATTTGGGGGTAACTCTTGGGGTACATCATCGACATTTATATATCATGTCGTTTACGACTGCTAACAGTCTGTAGGCCTAACCTGTGCAGACATTAAAAATCGTTCAGAATCTCATAATAAAAACTTAAATTATTCATGTCAGTTCCTTGATAATGTTTTTATATCACTAAATCAATAAAGATTCATAAACTGAAACATATTTGCGCGTTCACTATTAAGTATATTAAAAGAAGCGCATTTTCTCGCTTTAGAAATCCTTAAGAATTCTTAATAAAACTTCTCGATTTTTTAACGGGATCATTTGCACATCAAAGCTCCGCGCGGATGTCAAACCAAAAGTGGCGGAGGAGCCAGGGAAGAGACGGGGAGACGTAGAGTTTAGAATTAGTGGAAGGCGGAGGGTCCTTCGATGGTGAAATAGGATGCCCGTAAATTTAATACCCCATCCGGGAGATAAAAGGGTGGATGATACTCCGCTGAAAGCATTTTAATTTGCATTCCGTTCCCGTCGTGTCGTCAGTCATCTTCGGCGGGCGACCGAGCCCATGTTTTGCAAACAGACGATAGAGGACGCGAGGATCGCCAGACCGTGCTAGTTTCGCTCAATTATTGCTCCGATTGTCTTAAGACGCGACCTCGCCAAAATCAATTTGCAACTGTTCATTCCGATTCGAAATGTACGTCGCCCGCTTCAAATTGAGGATAGTTCATTAGTCATCAGCGGATCAGGCGGGCCGTGAATCCGGAATCACCGCTGAAGCCTGCTGGATCGATTTAATTATTGCAAATGACCCTCGATCTGATAACCAAACGTAAACCCGACACGCAAGGCATCAGAGTAGTCCTGAATATCTATCTCCGTCTCTCTCTCGTTATTCCGCAGCGGTCTCGCGATCCTGGTTTAATCAAATTTTATGGAGGGCCCGGTAAAAGGTAGGTCCGATTCTAATTTTTAGTAATTATGACTTTTCGGCGCTCGGATAATTAAGGTCAATGAGGTCAAATTAATTTTATTAAATTGGCGTCATGTTTCGCTCCTGGATCATAATAAAGTTAGAAGTCAACTTTTTTTAGGTAGGTATAATAAAAAAACACATTTTTATCTAAGCCGGCAATCAATAATGTGAATAATAAAACAGAGGTTCAAAACAACAACACCTAGACACAAGAATATGTGCGTAATAAAAACGACAAACACAAATTAAATATCTTATGTATTTATTATAGAATAAATTTTGATTACTGTTTTGACAACCTACACGAGTTTTAACAAATAAACTACAGTGCATCGCAGTCATAACATCAACAATGTCGGAAAATATTATTGGTAGGTATACATACTGTGGCATTAAAAAAATAGGAAATATTTTTTGATTTGGCGATATTTTAACACTGGAATGTTCACAGTAGGAAAATTTGAGTTAGAAAAGATATGAAATTTGAGTGTAATTACAAATATTAAAAATTTTTGACTAATAAATTTGATAATTTAGATTTGTTATTTTATTTAATCTTTTTTCCGTAAGTAGAGGATGTATTTATAAATCACTTGTTACCTCCTAAGCCGGAAATTTCTTTAATTATGTATAATTAAAACAATTTCAACGTACGAACAAAGTTTTAAGTATTGTCCCGTAATCCAGATGTTTTTCTTTAGAAATATGTTTGCAATTTTTTTAATTATTGTAAAAAAGCAGTTTTATCATTAAAAATAATAGCTTGTTGTGCAGAACATGGCATGTTCCATTTCTGCCAAGCACGTATTATATTTCAATGACGTAGATGCATCAACTCAGTACCTATATGAACACGAATACAAAGTTGTTCTTGCTGCATTTCCGTGCCCCGTATTAAATTGTAGGTAGTATTACGTCGCGTTTCTTGTTTTTAAAAAGAATATTTAATAAATTTACATGCTTTAATTCACTCTGATATTTCTGCGTCGAATTCTTAAAGGCAAAAAGTGTTCATTTTATTATTAAAATGTAACTATTTGCCATTTTATAGTCAAACGTAAAACCATATGTATAAACCTATATGTAAATTTCTATTTTTTTTTGTCCATGGGTTTACCGTTATACCCGTTTAATATTTAATATTTAGAAATGCTATTTTACCATATTCTCCGCTTTAATATTCAGACCACTCATATTCCAAACATAGCTTGTTGTTTGCGGGTAAACATGGTAGGTAACTCCGGCAATAAAATTAGCTGCGGCGCAAAATCATCAATTATTTACACACATTTCAAGTAGGTATACACGTTTAAGCGGAAAATCTAATATTGTATCAACCTATCAGCACCGCCTGGCTAGAGATAAGTTTATTTTGCAAAGGTAAGTAAACTACGCACTAATTTACAAAATAATGTAAACACGTTGTACATAACATAACCGGCAGTAATGTAAACGATTCCAACGATTTGAACATGTTTTCCAAGGAAAATATACATACGGGACTGTTTGTGTGTACGGTAATAATAATGACTTGTGCAAAACGCACATTTAATATTTTTACTAAACCTGAAATGTTAATGAACGTAATAATGGTATTTATTACACATAAATATTGTACAATTTTAGATTAGTTACAGCAGACTTATTTCTCAATCATAAAGCGTCACAACAAACACGTTCAATGATTTCTGTATGCGATTGACTGTATCTTAATCTCAAAGCAAACATGCTATTCAATTGAATCTACAAAAATCTACTATATACCGATATTTAATCTTTGTTGGTACACCAAATATCCAATATAAATCACTGACATTGTATCTATAACATTATTTGAGGGTACTATGCATTTACCTCGCGAGACCATTGCTGATAGCATCCCTCCGTTTTTACCAAAGTTTATTTTACCAATGTATGTAGCCAAAAGCGGTTAAAACATATTGCAAACAGAAATGTAGTGTACTATGATACAGTTAAGTCACAGTCTTATACAAACGGTTAACATGGAACAAAATAATAAGCCTAATTTGAAATAATTTCCAATTATTATTAATTGTTGTTTGCAAAACACCGGCGCATAAAAAGCAGATCGGAGTTCAAACTATTGCACTGATGTGTAAAAGTAAGGTACTGTTGGAATGTGTAACCATAGGGTATTGTTCCGGGATAAATATAAAATTCAACCGCGCTTGCTTTAATCACGAACTTAATTAGAGAAAAGAAGCTAATTTTTGACAGAATATACAGGTTGATTTAATATGCTTTCATGGTGATTAAGGTAATAGCATTAATCCCGGAACAGGAGCTAATTTATAGATGACATTTTAAGGCATAGCTCTGTAAAATTGACCCAGCCGTTGTCAAGTTGATCTGCTTTTTATGCAATTGTGTCGAATTGCTACGAACTGTCACGGCGGAGCTCTGTAAAGAAGGTTTCTGTAATAAAGTCCACCGACCGAGACAAGAGAGAAGAGTACCAACAGCTCAAATCAATAATAACTAACAGTTGTCATCAACTATAGCAGCTGCCTACTGGCAACGGGCAGAAATCGGCTGAACAAATTAACTAAGTATGTTTGTTTATACACAAGGACTTGAGTATAACGGTTCACCGTAAGATGGAACCACATCCTGGGCGTACTACAGACTTAAGGCCGACGTCGATCTCACTAGCATAAACGCCCCTCTTAAGTTGAAAGAACCTTACTGACAACAAACACCCAGTCGAAGTTATGTGAACTGGGTGAAAATTCAATTTTTCAAGATTTTTTAAAAAAACTTTCAGATAGTATATTATTATAATAGATACAAGTTTTATGAGACGGAAATTGACGCACGAGTTATTTTGGAACGAGTGCGACAATACGTGTTATAAAACGAGCATTATACTATGTTTCTTAATTTTATATAAATTTCAAAAATTACTGTCGTCTTACAATCGAAAGCAGTTTTACCGGCAACAGTTAAAACAAAAAGTTACCAAAACATAGTTCTCTAGTGTTTTCATAACGACACCAAAAGCGGTTTCGTTATGAGTTTATAACGAAAAAATCAAGTAAAAGTAGAAAAAATCATGACTGGTCAACATATTGGGTTAGCCATTTTAAATTTTGGACATCCAAAATTATATTTGCACTAGGCACTTGTAAATTTACACAATCCTTAGTCTACGAATAAATAAATTATGTATGATGTGTTGCTTATAAATATAACTTGAGTAAATTCTGTGCAAATCATCGTCAGTCTTGGTCGATTTTGGCAGTCATTTTGGATCCGCATTATGATAATTTTCTAATGTGATATATCAGGAAGTTCAAAGAGATCACAATAAACCCAAAGAAAGCATCACTACAGTTTTTGTTTCAACAGTCCAAAAAGAGCACAAGTTTTGGCCACAATTATCACGATGCAAAGATTGTCGTTGAAGTAACGTCACACTGTTATTTGGTAAAGGAAACAAATGAATTAAATTTTTATTTTTATTTGTAACTTTGGTCTTATTTGTTTCTGTATATTGTTTCTTTATCGCACCTACAACATTACACTGTATTAATTTTATTTGTTTGCAGACTGCTGGGGATATAACTGAGGAGATAAAAAGCGCATAAATATAAGAAAACAGTTCAACCTAGGGCTGTGTAGTCGAAGTTTCAGTCAGTGGAGTCGGTATCGATCTACAATAAACTTATGATGAGTCGCAGTCAAAGGTATCTTGTAAATTGTAATAGACGAAGATGTAAATCTAATTAATCTAAAGAAATTACGCTTTATGATCTCCACACAAGCGAGGTTACTGAAGTGGTTAGGTTTTGGCGATCTAAACAATACAGTTTGTTATTTATAATTGAATCGGTGCGTGGAAGAACAGAATAAGTCCAAATCAGGCGTTTGTGGCAAACTAAAAAAAAAACGGTATAATTCGGCAGCCGTGTATTTTACAAATTTGGTAAGCACAGAAAAGTTGTACTCAATTTCATTTGCAGTTGTTCTGGAAGTAAATTTTGGTTCAAAAGGCAATAATTAATAAGTACGACTAATTAGATAACATATCCGCTGCACTTGTTCTGTTCTTCCAGCCAACGACATTCTTATCAATAATAATCTCTTATTTGTTGAGAAAAATTATGCTATTATAACAAGCGGTAAATAAAAATGCATAAAGGCGAAAAGGACAGGTTTAATATTAGAAACAAAACTAAAACTACCAAAAAAAATAACATTATTAAACTTGTCATTAGTCTTCATCATGATTTGATGTTTCCCAAGAACTAATAATGGTAATAAAATTCAAGATCTTCTCCTTCTAAATAGTGCATCACTTTTCTTAAGTTAGCAATTTTTAGGTAGTTAATAGGTATTGGGTTTTTGTATACTTATTTTATTGGAAGTGTGGGACGATTTTTAGTTTCTTTTGATAGTTGAAAGTATGGGTGGTGTAACCATCTATACAGTGAGGTAAAGTATGGAAACATGACAAAATCTTAAGAACGGTTAGCTATTTTAAAAAATCCTCGAATACGTCGATTTATTATTTATCAAAATACACCTTATGATATCAAATTATTTTTTTTACCTTGAATTGTTTTTGACATCAACATTTTTATTAAATGACAACCCTATATTTTTTAATGAATTTGACAGACCTTTTAATTGTCTTAGTGGTAGCATAATATTTTTATGGCCTTACACAAGAAATTTTTCGAGAAAGAGACAATTTTGAAGGTTTTGAAATAAAGGTGACAAAATCTTCGGCACGGCTCGACCGAATTTAACGAATTTTTGGAATTAAGTATTTGGCAACCATGTGAAGTCACTGGCGTTACTATCGTTGATGCAACGTTTACAATTCTGAGATATAACTTCAAACTTTTGAATTTGAAAGAGAACACCCTGTATATTTTGACATTTTCTGTTACAGTCTTCATAATAATATAAAATATAATAATATCAAAAACATCTAGAAATTAACAAAAACCTTTATTACTTAGGTCTAAAAACTAAAAGAAAAAAATGGTAACAAAACATTATTACATTTTCTACTGCAACTACTCTTGTTGGTTTATAAGGATTCTCAACCATTGACAAGAACACATTGTTTTAAATTTGATCGGTTTATTTTTTTGTTATCAATTTTTTCTTTGTTATTTTTAGACCTAAATAATAAAGGTTTTTGTTAATTTCTAGATATTTTTGATATAATACTGTAACAAGCGTAGTAACATTGAATAGGCAATTGAGACTAGAAGACGGTAACATAAAATGTCAAAATATGCAGGGTGTTCTATTTCAAATTCAATAGTTCGAGGTAATATCCCAGAAACTGTAAACGTTGCACCAACGATAATAACGCCAGTGACTTTACATTGTTGCAAAATACTTAATTCCAAAATTTTGTTAAATTCGGTGGAACCGTTCCGGAGATTTTGTCACTTCTATTTCATAACCTTCAATTGTCTTTTTCTCGAAAATTTTCTTATGTAAGACCATAAAAATATTATGCTACCATTAAGACAATTAAAAGATCTGTCAAATTCATTAAAAAAAATATAGGGTTGTCATTTAAAAAAAAATGTCTATGACGTCACCTGTAAAAAACAACCGCGCTCCTTGCAATGAGTGGAAAACACAGTAGGTCCTGGACTTATTCTGTTCTTCCAGTCATTGCGTGAAGTACGGTGCTTCTACAGCAGTACTGGTAATATATATGAATTTTTTTCCATATTTTCAAAAAGATCGAGAAATTTTATACAAAATGGCTAACTTAGTTTAAAATGTCAAATTTTGGACTTATTCTGTTCTTCGCCGATTCAATTATACATGCTGGCAATTAAAAAAAAATGTTTGCTATGATCAAAACAATATTACAATTGTTAACCATCTGGCATTTACCAATATTGAAATAGGTGCAATTTAAAGAAAAAAATAGATGCGCGTGTGCGCCCAAAAAGGGTTTTATTTAAAGTGCCCGCATGTTACCAAAACAGACAAAAATAAATACAGACTCGTTAGCAAATAATACCTGGAAATTATTCATTTCGATACCAACCACCCACCCAGTAACAAGCCCGACAAACCCCAACCACTGCATTTGCGTGTAGACAAATGTGGAAAATGAACACACCACCTGAACGCAGGTTCATGAACGACCATTAAACAAGCCCTGATGATAAAGTATAATGAACATTCCCAGTAGTCGCACTCGGGTTATTTTTACCAGATATCAACACATGCTCCCCATCTATGAGCGTGTTTTGTTTGCCCCCGCCCCACGCCTCCCGTTTTTATGACGGATCTGTCCGCCCGCACGAGCTCATTGTGTTGCGGATCGCGCAGCGATCGGGACCATTTTGTTTACATTGTGTTTGGGAAAGAACGTACACCGTAATTTTTGCGGCCACGAAAAACACGAGGCCCGGGTGTACTGCGGGAAAACGCCAACACAATGGACTTCTCCACCATGAAATTGATGAAATGTACACCGGGTCTTCACATGTCATTAATTCTGTCCACATTAGGAGGGGATTATTATACGATGGAATGGCACATAGTTATGACGTTGGACGAAGATTAATCTTTAGATGACATATAAGGATGATGTATTGTAGTGAACAGGAAACAATAATAACATAAAATAATAATAATAATAAATAGATTTTATGGACTTTTTTCCTCAACTGTATGCTAATCTTATTAGCGTTACTATCGTATTTTATGTAGATGTTTTCTACATTTTTTTTAGTGAACAATGACCGGTGTATTAAAATCTAAACACTATTATTTGTTCAGGTAAGTTATGTAAATTAAAATGATAAATATTGATTGTATACTACGTACTAATTATTGTGTTATGACTTATGATAAGGTTTTCTATTTATAGACCAAATAAGCACGAAATTAATAAATATTATCTATACAATCTACTATCCAAACTTTCTTAACCCCTTAAAGAAATCTATGGCTTTGTTCTGCCTCGCAAAACAATGGAGAATTAATTAAATGGATCTTAAAAGTTTTGGTAGCCGTTTTAATAAAATCTATGAAAAAATAATAAAAAAAAAAGATTCTGTTTATTTGGTTTTACTACAATAAATTGCCATACCAGTAGTTATTAGAAAAAAATACTCAATTAACTTTTGAGTCTACATACCAGAACATTTAACATATTTATCTACGACTCACATATAATAAGTTCATTGCATACGTATCTATGACTATATAATCCCCATCATGATACGCGCAAATGATTATAGTGACACTAGCGTTGTATAATAATGACAGTTCGTTCAAATAATGACTTTATTATTTGAACGAACTGTCATCATTATATGACGCTAGTGTCAAAGTCTGTCAAAACCTACGTAGATGACAGTTATGTGACAGCTCGCCTCGCCGTCATTGACAAATACCTTTAAAATATTTGATATAAAATGGAATTTATGAGTCGTAGATAAAACGTCGTATTTGACTCGCACACAACTGATATAAATCGCTCGCCTACGGCTCGCGTATAAACTTCATTCGCGATTTATATCCTTAGTTATGTGCTCGTCAAATAATATACTATTTCAGGTACTTAATTTGACAAAAATACAATAATATAAGCTACGTAACTTCCTGACCAACAATGAACAAAATTTAACCAGTGATAACTATTTCTGGTATGCAATTTTCCGTAGAATCTATATTTGAAGGCAGATATTTTGACTTGAGGCCAAAAATGAAATTTTCTCAAAAACTGGACATAATTAGGAATTTCTGCTGTCAGATTCAGATTGTACGGGAAAAAAGCATTTTGTTCTTTGTTGGCCAGGATAGTCTCATAGTCTGGGTTATTGTATTTTTTTAGATTAAGCAAATAACTGTGGTATGTAATTTTTTTGTGATAATACAAAACGAAAACTTTTTTTGCTAAATAGCTTCTGCACCCTAAACTTGCAAAGAAATTTTGTCAAATATGCAAGAAGATTTTACTGTTGTAAAGTTCACTAATCGATAATAATTAAAATTCTGACACTTTCATATTGATGCGGAAACTAAGGTGACAATTATAAGAAAATGTGGTTATATATCATACGATAGCTCTTTTAAAACCTAGTTTATTTAATTTTTACTTTTTAAGAGATAAGCTTGTATACCAAATTTCAGATCAATTGGTTCAAAATTACGGCAGTTATCGTGTACACAGACGGACAGACAGACGGACATAGCTAAATCGATTCAGTTGTAACATTTGTAACACCCTTATTACAAATGTTGAATGAAACTCAATATACCCTCACCACATTAAATGTGTGGGGTATAAAAACCCTCAGATAAGACTAATGGATACAAAAGAACTATCCTATGATGATTTCATACGACTTTCACACGCAGTTTCTAAAGTTATATAATGTAGCTTTCATGCTTCTGTTTTACTTCATTGTGTTCATTTCCCATAATCATATTCAAACGCCTATACATTTGCAACAGTGTTCCTTTTTGGTAAATAAAATTTCCTTTTGGGAATTTTGTATTCATTACATTCAGTTTGAACAAATTTCGGGGGCTGAATATTTTAAACATTTCTTATTGACCTGGTGGACAAATTGACGTATTGACAAATTTTGACACCAAAATAAGCTTATAAAAATACAGAAAAAACCCAAAATAAACAAAGTAAAAACGGCGCCAAATGATTTCATTTTTCCCAATTTGTGGGTATGCTTTAGGATTTTATGTTTCTTACAATAAAATAAACATTCTTAGCATCTCGCATTTTACACAACATGAAATAGACCATAATATTGATGTCTAAAATCGAGATATAAGCACAACATTGCGAGGTTATTTAAAAACTAGTCGCCTTGAATAACTTTAGATGTGAAGAAATACACTGTAAACATCGCAGGGTTTAAAATAGAATCGAAGGTTTTCAAATATGAAATTCTTTGCATGCGACTGACCATTTCAATCTGAACATTAGTACCTACATTGAAAATAAAAAATGTGAAAGTATTTTAGAGCTATATCAAGTTTTATTTAGTAAATTCCCGTTGCTGATTACATGAACACAAATCAGCGAATTACCGTATGTGCATTTATTTGAGCGAGGCAGCGGCTGGGTGACCATTTCCGTTATCGTGCCCCCTGCGACCTACCGTATGCGGGGAGGCGCGCGACCGGATTTTCGCTGGAAATGCACTTTCGCAGTAATGCGGGCGGTACGTACGGACAGGACGCCGGGCGTCCGGTGGTCCGCGGTGACTTATTGGTCCTGGTACCTACTCTCTGCCGGAATAAAAGCTGAGTCGCGGAATTTACGGCCGGATTTCACCAAATGACACAAGTTCGCAAATCGCTCCCGACCGGCCGGAGTGCCAGAGCTTTTATTAAATAAAGCGGTGGAAATATTTTTGCCGGATAGGTTGGTCGGTTGGTTCGTTGGCAGGTTTTCGAGCACATTCAGCAACTTTTCAACGACGGAAAGAGGATACCTTGATAACTTCCAACGCCGCAAATTTGGAGGACGTGACGTATTTTGGCGATAGTCAGCGTTATATCCCCCCTCCAGTCAATAATAATGCCTAATAATAATAATTTTCCTCGGCGTGGGATGTCTTCTCCAAGATTTTGGACGGGAATACTAACTGAATTTTGTATAATGTTTGCCATACAGATAAACTGACGACATATTATCCGGAATCCAAAATAACGAAAATGGAGTTTTTGAATTTATAGAAAATATCTTTTCAATATCAGTTTGTAAAAATTATATAAAAGGCTTAATTTTATTTTACTTTTTGTATTAATGTTTTTTGGGATATTCGACAACCGGTTATTAAATAAATAAAAAATCTGATGTGGCCAGGCACATGACTTTATCATACTATATATAAAATTAATAGTTTAGCTGCATGAGATTCTATTTGATCGAGATCGGCTATGTCTGCATTAAAATAAAACTAGTAGAACTAGACGGATATGTCGATTAAAGCTGCGTTCGGATATTGTACTCCGTTGACACCGGGTACACCGTCCAAATGACACGTGTTATTGGGTGTAAAAAGTGTGAAGGTGCGTTCCGATTGGTGGCAATAGTTGGTAATGGCGGTGGTAGCAGACGAAATTATAGTGTTTCTCACATGTCGTGATGGTGACACGTATTAGTTTGCATGTACATAAACTTGAGTCATTAGCAAATCCTATTAGAAATACTATAATGGCGTCTACTACCACTGCCATTAGCACTAATGAAAACGCACCTTAACGGTGGACAATATCCGAACGCAGCTTGTATTGACAGTAGTATTGTCAAAGCATTAGCGTTTGACACTATCTACACCGTCATTAAAATCACATCTGACATTTAATCTGACATATCCTGGCTACTAGTTTTAATGTACTACGACCGATCTCGATGAAATAGAATTTGCTCATGCAGCTAAACTATTGATTGTACCAAAAAATGTCATAGTCATAAATGATTCAGAATTACCTCTAGTTTAATTTATTATTTAACTATTTCGACGAAATTCCAGAAATGCCGGCTTATTTACAAAATCTTTCAAAAATGCTAAGACTAAACCTCCAGTTCCTTTGGACCCTTTTTAACAGAAAGCTTTTCAGCTCTAAGTTTGGCCATGAAAGTTCTAAATATGAAGTTTCGTCCCGATACCTTTAGTAGTTTCTCCGGAATCGTCGCCACAAAAAACGGGTACACACACACACACACACACACACACACACACACACACACACACACACACACCCACATCCACACACACACACAGACATTTTTTGTACCTTGGTCAAAAATGTTCAGGGGACCCAAAAAGACATATTTCCGCTAAAATCTCAAAAAATTTTTTTGGCATGATTACAATACTTTACATACTGCGTATGATAAAGTAAAAATGTCTACCACAGCATCGTTACCGATTAAGACCTTATATTCTATTATTAAATGCTCTAATAACAATAAAAAAAATCTGATGTGGCCAGGCACATGACTTTATCATACTATAGTTAAAATTAATAGTTTAGCTGCATGAGATTCTATTTGATCGAGATCGGCTATGTCTGCATTAAAATAAAACTAGTAGAACTAGACCAGGCCTGCCCAAAGTGGCCAGGCCTGAACTAGACAGATATGTCGATTAAAGCTGTGTTCGGATATTGTACTCCGTTGACACCGGGTACACCGTCCAACGTGTTATTGGGTGAAAAAAATGTAACGGTGTACAATATCCGAGCGCAGCTTATATTGACAGTAGGTATTGTCAAAACATTAGCGTTTGACACTACCTACTGCCATTAGAATCAAAGTATGTGACATATCCTGGCTACTAGTTTTAATGCAGTACGACCGATCTCGATGAAATAGAATTTGCTCATGCAGCTAAACTATTGATTGTACCAAAAAAATTCAGTCATAAATTATTCAGAATTTCCTCTACCTACTTACTTTAATTTTTTATTTAACTATTTTGACGAAATTCCAGAAATGGCGGCTTACATGACATTTTTTTGTACCTTGGTCAAATATGTTCAGGGGACCCCCAAAAGAACAGATTTCCGCTAAAATCTCAAATATTTTTTTTGCACGATTACAATGCTTTATCATACTGCGTATGATAACGTAAAAAGTTGGGTAGCCAGTTTGAGATTTGTATTTTTATTTATCGAAAATAACAATACTATTAAGTAATCATTAACGGGATTATTTTTTCTAAATAATAATTAATATAATAACATTTTACAGAGAAGTTATCTATTTGAGATGATTTATGAGATTTCTGCGTATTTATATATTTCAATCAAATGTAACAACATGTTTGACACTTTTACCTTGAACCCGACGACTTTGTTTTACTACTTAATTATGTATATTAATTTTGTAGTTCGCTTTTTTTTTGACGTTTGAAATTCGAAATCCGGCTTTTCCAAAATAAAACAGTTTTAGTGAAATCCTAGTATCGGCTCTATTGTTGCTTCTACATTCTTTTCGATCAGTTATTTTATCATAACTTCAATATCGCGAAAATTAAGCGATTTCGATTGTTTCAATGAATCTTTTCATTAATTTGCGCTAGTAGAATAAGCTACTGCAGATTTATCGAAATAAAACTGAATCACCCTGTATATTAAATTTTGATATTAAATTGGTTGGTCAATAAAAATGAACCTTGTAGTCAACTCGTCCGGACAAAACTGTATCACCAGCGACAGCATGCTAGGAATTCTATTTGAAATGATAAAAATAGACTATAGGAAGTGATTAGAATTGACTATATATTTAAAGTAATAAAAATAACATTCAGCCAATTTTTTTAATCGATTTTCATTATTCATTTTATATTGTCTGTGATAAGACAATCAACCATTACTAGCGATAGTGATTCTTTTATGTACATATGTATGGGAAATTAGACATAGAATCATCACCATAACTCATAACTAAATCAGAATATATTTGATAAGTTTGACAATAAAAAAAATCAAATTTGTATTGTAAAATGGCAAATGCAACAAGCGTAGCAAGTGACATTGACAAGAGCATCCAGGTTGACTGACAACAGAATTATAGAACAAATAATCTAATAATTCTAGTTGTTATATCGATGGAAGCATTTCAATTCCACGGGAATGCAAGAAAATGGTATGACTTCACAAGACAACGAACAGTAAGAATCTCCGGTCAATAACTTCCACCGAGATAAAGCCAACCGTAAAGATAACAAACACAGATGGCAGATGTTATTTGCAAAATAAAGAAAACCACATCTTGCAAAAGAGTGTGCAGGCATTGAGCGCAAATTGCATTGCAAACAAAGCGAACTTTGTATATTGACAACTTGAGAGTGTAATAAAATCATAATATATTTATTATCACCTTTTTCTATCACAGCATCGATTACATCCGATCTGGTACAATAGTTTGTGATCTTTGGACCGAACCTACAGGCCAATCTGTTGCCGGCGCGGCGCGGCAGCAGCTCGATCGAGTTACGCATAGATAGAACAATTCATAAGTGATTTGCGGTAGCCAAGAATGGACTTTGGACCCGTCGTTTCTATTTACAACCCGTCGAGAGAATCCAATTAAACACGTCACCGTCCAAAGGTCGGCTGGTAGCCGTAAAGGCTACTTTCCTCTACCCAACAGCTGAGTAAGTAGCAGCAGCCAGCATGCGGCAAAGAAAGTCTCGCCTCTGGACGAGAATCATCAATCTCGGCAATACGCTCGTCGAAATTGTGGCTTCGAGCGAGCGGTGAGAGATAATTTTCCGCTATTAATCTCTCACCGGATAATGCGGGTCCACTTTTATCGAAATAATAAATTTGGCGCGCTGTCGATGTGCGCCCGCCGTGCAGTCTCGAGCTTGTACTCTTATATTTTATAGACGTCGGGTTTTTCGGTGGAAATTTGTGCTCTACGCGAAAAATCCCCCTCTGATGAAATTCTTGTGTGCACGTAAACTTTGATTAAACCGGAAAGAATCTCGCACAGAGCGCAATCCGATGCCGAATTTAATCTTTCCGTTACCGTATACGTTTATAATTGATTTTACTCCGTGCGCTTGTTTTTCAATCGAACCTATTTGATTTCAGCAGATTGGTTTCGACAAAAAACGGCCAGCGTGTGTATAGAAACTGTTGGGGGAGTGGTACGATTGCCTACTTAACAGTACAACATAGCACATATTAACTATATTTATTTAACTAAAGAAAGTAAAAATATATAATAAACCCAAAAATACTCTGGATTAAAAATTAAGATAACAAGTAGTGTAAACTATTTAACTTAATGTAAAATAGATCTAATAAGTGTAACATAAATATGAATATGAACAAAATAAGTATTATACATTTTGTAATCTACTGGCCATTAAACATATCCATTTTATTATTTTGATGTCGAATTCTAGAGGATTTATTTATTTTTGTTTTTCTGATGAAACTCATTCGAATATGTGTGTACCTATTTATAATACTTTTAATTAATAATATTCTGTGACTATCCAACACATTTTGATCGAAACTATGTTTGACTACTCTAGAAAATATATTTGAGGCGATTTGGTGATGTTCTGCCTATACATATATCCGTAAAATGCTTCGAACAAACAACACTGGACTTTGTCGGCTTCCAGTTACATCGGTCTACACTCTGTATGAATAATTCCTGCTGGGCAGGAATCTTTGGAAACCTATATTTAATTGTTAAATAAACCAAAAATTAAGTCAAACTTTATTGAATACGGGCCTGTTCATTGTCATTTGACTGACATCTAACGTCACTTACCGATGATACGTAATTCCCGCTGATTTATTGCAGCCAGGGTCCTTTCTGCTGCGACAGCTTCTTACATCACATACTGTCATGCAAATTAGTTATAAAAAAATACTTATAGCGCACTAGAAACCACGTAAACCTATATAATGTATCGGCTTGTCAATTTGACGTTATGGGACTAACGGACGGTATGATTTGACATAAAGTGATACCAATTTTAAGCTCATATGACTCCTCCTCTTTTATACTATCTCCATGTAATAAAGTTAGGAAAAATACTATTGCTCAGCCGGCAAAACAGTGCCCTCTACAGCTACTCCACTGTCGGTTTGTTAAAAACCGGTTTTGAAACCGTTTTTTTGTGACATTCGAAAACCTAGATTAGCATTATAATCAATTATTAATTTAATTACAATTAATGGATAAAGATATGAGGTGTTTGATTAAAAGATGCCATTTTGTCTTTTAATAAGTAGACTATTGTGCATAATGTTCATTTGTTGTGTGGAAACAGATTTACTGATATTTAAAGAACCCAGAGCATTAATAGTTTGAAGACACTGAATGCGAAAATTTCAGTATTTGAGACAACCAATAAATAAAACTAAGTTGAGTAGCTAGTTGGAGACTCTTGTATATTCAGGACCATTATTTTTTTATTACATTTCTGAAGTTTTGTTACTTTATCATACGCAGTATGTAAAGTATTGTAATCGTGCCAAAAAAAATGTTGAAATTTTAGCGGAAATATGTCTTTTTGGGTCCCCTGAACATTTTTGACCAACGTACAAAAAATTGTCTGTGTGTGTGTGTGTGTATGTATGTGTGTGTGGATGTGTGTATGGATGTGTGTGTGTACCCGTTTTTGTGGCGACGATTGCGGAGAAACTACTAAAGGTATCGGGACGAAACTTCATATTTAGAAGTTTCATAACTAAACTTAGAGCTGAAAAGCTTTCTGTTGAAAAGGGTCCAAAGGAACTAGAGGTTTAGTCTTAGCATTTTTTAAAAATTTTGCAAATACGCCGCCATTTCTGGAATTTCGTCGTAATAGTTAAATGATAAATTAAAGAAGAGAAAATTTTGAATAATTTATGACATGACATTTTTTGGTACAATCAATAGTTTAGCTGCATGAGCAAATTCTATTTCATCGAGATCGGTCGTACTGCATTAAAACTAGCCAGGATTTGTCAGATTTTTTTATTCTAATAACAGTAGGTAGTGTCAAACGCTAATGTTTTGACAATACCTACTGTCAATATAAGCTGCGTTCGGATATTGTACACCGTTACACGTTTTACACCCAATAACACGCAAGTGTCATTTGGACGGTGTACCCGGTGTCAACGGAGTACAACATCCGAACGCAGCTTTAATCGACATATCTGTCTAGTTCTACTAGTTTTATTTTAATGCAGACATGGCCGATCTCGATCAAATAGAATCTCATGCAGCCAAACTATTAATTTTATATATAGTATGATAAAGTCATGTGCCTGGCCACATAACATTTTTTTTTTAATTAGCCATATTTTTGCATGGAGTAGGTATATTTTATTTGTTTCGTGTAGAAAAAATCTAAAATTGTTCATCTGGAAATTCAATAAAATTTTGAATTACATAATTTGTAAAAAAACAATAATCAAGCAACAACTGATTATGGTATGATTTTTTCATAGAAACAGAAGATCGAATTTTGAATTGATTCTAGTTTTTGAGAAAAGTGCAAAACATCCGAAATAGTCGATTTATTCATAAAAATTAGACTCAAATCAGAAATTTGGCTTCAAATTCAGATTTTACGGACAAAATCATGCCGGTCAGCTGTCATTTGTTGGGTTTTTGTTATTGTTTGTAGTTATTTAACTTCGATTATTGCATTTTTGACAAATTAAGTAAATGGAAAGCAGGGACATATTATCTACCGTCCTACATACAAAGTGTACGTAGTAGTCATAACATAGAAGTCATTTTCAGTGCTGTAGTTTGGAAGGGTGTTCCAAGTTTAATTTTGACATCATAAGGAAATTGCATCACAATTGGAATCCCAAAATACCCGTAAAAATGTAAGCATTTTCCAATAAACATAGAGCGCCGATGTGCGGAGAATGTTTTATAGTAGTTTCTTTGAAATAACAATCAGCTTCTTCGTTTTGAAACGCTGCATATTACTTGGGAAACATTTCAAAACACATTTTCCAAAAAGGTCGGTTAAAGCTCGACATCTACTCTATAGAGGGCACCAGAATTGTTTCCGCTTAATTACGTAGAGCCAGCACGGAATAATTCCAATATTTGCATAGCTCAAATTCTCCGTTATCCTCCGGTTTACATTATTATTTGAATATTTAATGTTACGGCGAGGTCGCAACTAGCAAGACTGCAGCAGACAGACATCGGCCCGCAAAAGTGGCGAATCCTCGCAAAATTCTGGGCTAATTTATTCAGAGGCTTACTATACTAATTACAACGTCGCGTCGATGCTCCCTTACGTTTTGCCGATATCAATGTTATTGCTATCGATTGCAATCATTGCAAATGGCGCAGCCGTCGTCGTGACGTACCCATGCAAGAAACCGTAATCCGCGCTATCTGTACTCGGATTACGTTAAACAACGCTAAATTTGCGATGCACCCATGTGAAGTGATAGATAACGAAATCGGTTGTGTGCTTGAGCTTTGTGAGAAAGCTACTTACGGGCGATGTTTTGAAACAATGGCGACAGCAGTACCTACATAGGATAATCATGTTATCACTAACTACGATGGTACAGTGTTATTCTTGCTAAATTCAACTGCAGAAATAACTTATTAATGGAAAATACATTTATTGTAACCTATGTTCAGATCGATATTGTTATATAGAGAGTGTTTCACGTTGAGTAAACAAAGAAAGCCCATTCCTTTCCATTAATTTGTATATTTTACAGATTTGGTTAGCACAGTTGTACAATACCTAATCTTGTGTAAATTAGTAAAACAGGAAATTGGAAATTGCTCAGAATTTGCCAAATTTATCAATTCTAAAATAAACAGAGTAGAAGCATTGACCAGAGTACTAAAAGCTGTCAAGAAATACAAAGAACAAGGAATTAATCAACTTCGGAACAAGTTGGCAGCAGGAGAGAAGAAGATACTTGAGAAGCTAAGAAGATTGCTGTGGCAAAGAAAAAAATCGAAAATGGGAGAGAAGTTTCGAAGGATAGACATGGATTGAGGACACATTGAGGACATATACAGTGTGTCTCAAGGGACGTTGGATTGTATGGGTACTTTTGTTATTATTAGAGATAGAAAGTCGGTTAAATGGCCAAAGTAGTGCATATTTATGTGCTCTTTCATAATCGGTTCAGAAAACAGTTGAATTCCAAACGGTTCCCAAGCTATTTTGAAAAACCAAAAAATGCCATTTTTTAATTATGGTCATAACTTTATTTGTGATCAAATCAAAAAAGCGTTTTGACATTATAAAGGCATTTTTTTGTCTACAATTCGCTTATGTCAGTTTAAAATTTTTGTCGCCAATGAATTCGTCAGAAACAAACGAAACTTTTGTTTTTCTTATGGACGCCATATTGGTTTTATACATGTTTGGATTTATCATTTCTTTCTGAGTAATTTGGTATGCCACATACCATGTTTTTAATACAATAAGATAATAGAATCGACTAAACATTGCACACTTCGAGAATTGCTGAAAATCGCTTCGTGCCATGGAAGACATTTTGTGAACCAATGTGAGATCTACCCATATGTACCCATCTGTTGAACAAAATTGGTGAAAACAGAATTTTATAAAAAAAAAATATTATGGTTCGATGAAACATATTTTCTAACTGTGGTATTTTTAACTGAAAGAAGACCGCGCCGTAATCAGGTTGGTTTGGTTTTAATGTATGGTGCGGTATAGTGGCCAACCGATTAATCGGACCAATTTTTTAAGAAAAATTTAACTTAGGAGAGGTATCGGCAATATTGCTCTCTGAGGACGTGAAAGAAAGAATGGACGATATACCGTTGGCCTTACGCTAAGGTATGTGGTTCCAACAAGACGGAGCACCTGCACATAATGCCCGAATTGTGAGGAACTACTTAGATATAAGACATAAACGGAGTAATTGCTACCTATTCAGAAATATTGTGACCACCAAGATTGCCGGATCTTACGCCTTGTGATTTCTATCTATGCAGTGACTTAAAAAATAAGATGTATGGTGTTTATAATTTTGGAAACGTTGGGGAGTTACGTGACACCGTCATCGCCGCTTTCAATTCAATTGACAGAAGAACCAGAAAATGGCGAGGTTTTTGAAAACATTATTTAGTTTGTTAAAATGTTGTTACTTTTTTTTGTTGTGTAGTTAGTACAAATAAATGCATTCCAAAATTTTACTGTAACTTGGCTATGGGCACATAAATACTGTATCACTAAAATGTGCTTTTCATGGCACCATGCGATTTTCAGATATTAAAAAAAAACTTCAATTTTGTCGGCTTATTGTGGTCTAAATATGGGTTGTGGCATACCAAATAACTCAGAAAAAAATTCTGAATCCAAACATGTATAAAACCAATATGGCGTCCATAAGTAAAATAACAGTCTCGTTTGTTTCCGACGAATTGATTGGCGAAAAAAAATTTAAACTGACAATCAAATTGTAGACAAAAAAGTGCCTTTATAATGTCAAAACGCTTTTTTGATGGGATCACAAATAAAGATGTTATGACCATAATTAAAAAAATACAATTTTGGTGTTTCTTCAAAATAGCTTGGAAACCATTTGGAATTCAACTGTTTTCTGCACGGATTATGAGCACATAAATATGCACTACTTTGCCCATTTAACCGACTTTCTATCTTTAATAATAACAAAAGTACCCATACAATCCAACGTCCCGTGAGACACTGTATATATAAAAACAAGCAGTAATTTTTTTTTTCATGAAACATGCTTTTGCATACATTTTAGCAGTGCTGTCAACAACGATTAGGAATGTTTTCTTAAAGGTTTGCTGTGTAACGTGTGCCAATAAAAATTACGTTTTTAATGCGCTTTTCTGCGGTTTTCAACAAAATTTCGTTTCCAGAAACGTCGTGGGGCAAATTTTCAAAAAAATCAGTTTATTACAAGTAACAAAACAATCCACGTAAATGAAATAATATTTAAATATTATAATCGGAAATACTCGGTTGTTAAATTAACAAACATATATGTAATAATGTTTCACATCAATTAACGTTAAGTTACGAATGTTTACACCAAAAAGAGCATAGTAATTGTACAAGACATTGTGGAGTATGAAACACAACAAAATAAAAACAATTTCACTTCATGTATCTACAAGACAATCGCTGATATCTTATAAAACTCCCGGTCGAAAACATACTTAAAATTGAAAATGACAAATAACTTTCTACAATGTGTCGCAGCATCTTACAACTTATTTATACTGAGTAGTAAACTTTGCGAAGACTTCTATTTACGTGGCATGTATGTTTTTCCCATTCGAGTGCACGTGGAATTTAAAACCCCAAGGCAGTTAACTTTGTCGAAACTAGGTGGCGCCACATTAGAGTGGAAACAAGAGTTCACTGAAGAGGAGGCAGATATCTAAACAAACTACAACTAAGTTTTGCTCTCCCCTATTCAATATCACCCCTGCTTTCTGAGTCATTCATACTACTAAAACTTCTCTAATTGTTAAAGAAGTTAGCGAACTTGAACTGATGAAGTTACCGCTCAAATTTTCTGCAGTTTTGAGACAAATCTAACGGAACATTATTAAAAGTGTAGTCGAATTGATTTTACCATATGCCGTAAATAGGTGTTAATTATGAACTCAATTAACTACTCAGTTGTTTCTGGTTTATGTAAACTTGGTGTTTATTAGACGGAGCTGGAGTGCCATAATTAAAGGCAATTTTAAATGTAGCAAATTTAACGATTTCACTTGCAAATTCAGGAAGTGCCCGACTGTTACGATCTAATAAAACTTAGCACGCTTACAAAGCGTGTTCTCGACTCGAGTAAACATATTGAATTTCAAGCAATTAGATGAACAGTACCAGTTAGGAAAAAAAACTGGGTGGACTTTAAGATTGAACACATTATCACTTTGAACAACACAGAATGCACTCACCATAAAACTCTTGAATGGTCTTATAAATTACCAAATGACATCGTCTATAAACGCATCGTAAACACTGCAGTCGATGGTATTAATAGAACAATGCGTTACAAAACACATCTAGAAATTAACGTATGTTTATACATATAACTGATGATCCTACATGCACATATTTACTACTTCAAGTTTGGTATTTGTAGTACATCTCTGCAGTCAGAACACAAAAAAAAATTGTTTCCGTAATTAAAAAAAAAATAAGTCAAAAGTTTCACCTATCAATCAAATTATGCGTTTCTTTCTTCGATAGTAGTTCTTTTTAGAAATGAACCACCAGAGGGAGTTAGCCCTAAAAGTTGCATAAACCATTAAAAGCATAAACAATTTATCAACTGATCTAAATAAACGATAAATTTTTGGAAAGCACACAACTTGCTGAGCCCATAGTAGTTATGGCAACGAATATGCAAGAATATGGACATTGCATAACTCATGTATTTTATCAGATCGCAATAATATGTACATACAACGAGAGAAGAAGCGCATGATAGTTATAGCAACTCCAAATTATGCTAATTAATAAATTTACGTCTTTTTTTCATTTGAAAAAGAAATAGTTTTTGAAGTTAGAAAATGTAACACATTTTGAATAGCTTATATTAGATATGATGCGTTTATTTGCAAAAGTCTCTAATCGCCAAAATTTCAAAAATTCCTATTTTGCAAAGTTACATACTTATTTAATGAGGAATCGATTGCTTTTGTCAGAATTTTTAGATACAACCTATTTATTACCTAAAGTTTGATGCTAAAGTGTAAGTTATTTGCAAAACTCTCTGTTTGCTTTGAACGTTCATCTGCAAAACTGGCTGTCTACAGCTCAACCAATAGCTTGGTGCTCTAGTGTTCACAGAGCAAACAGGTGGTTTCTTTTTGTTAGACGCTAGAAAATAAATTCGTTTCAGTTTAAACATCAATGTTCTAGTGCGTTGTGATTTTTAACGGCAGTTTTGTTGTTGCGATTTGTTAGCATGGATGAGAGAAATACTCAATGTGAAATTTTACTCTGTCCGAAAGGAAAATGACGCAAGAAAGAGCGTCAACCAGAAAACTACTCTAGGAATGTTTAAAAAAAAGGCTCAGGTATGTTTTAAAAAGTAGAAAATTTTAGGACATATCAAATTAATGAAAGTAGGAATTACTTTTGTATCTATAGAATACAAAAGTAATTCCTACTTCCGTCACAAGAATTAACTTCTTCGCCGACAGCTGCGGTGGTCAAAATAAAAACACTGCAATGATGACAATGTTAGCGTGGTTAGCTGGCTTCCTAATGAATCACCACCAAACATTAAAAGAAATGAGATCACATTTCCAATCGTAGGGCATTCCTTTATCCCTCCTGATCGAGTTTTTGGGTTATAGAGGGAGAAATTAAAAAAAAAAACTCCTGTTATTGTACAATCCAGCCACTATGATGACATCATAAGTAGACACGCCACAGTCAGAGGAATTGGCATTGACTGGAAGAATGAAGCAAGGACAAAAAAGACACAAAAGAGGATACTGTTTTAATACAGGGCGAGATTAATTACGCCAGTAACGTCGGAACAGCTAAAGGAATTTGTAAAAAAAATGTTCAATTTCATCCATTCAACCATGCGAGGTACTACTAGGCAAAGAGCTTAAAGACGACAAAAAATCTATTATTGGTTTGCTGGTTAATCATTATGGTGGCAATTGGCGACAATTACCAGAACTCGCCCTACAAAAACATACTGCATGAAGAGAATCAAGACTTGCGTTAAAACTAAAATGACATTTAATCCTTTAAGCTTTTTCAAAGTTTCGTTGGCATATGAATAAGAGGTTCTTTAAGTATCTTTTTAGTTTTTTTTTATTTGAAAATCTTTTTTTGAATACTAATTATTTTATTATAATTTTGAATACTGTATAATGACCTTTCAATAAAAATTCAACAACTTTCTTTAATGATTTATTTTTATTATTTGCAAAACTCTCTCTTTGCACGAAAATCTTATTTTGTTCCTAAGAATCTGTGATACTTTCAGGTTTAGAATCATTAAATTTATTATAAGTGCCTGGTAAACTACAGCAACTAAAATAAAATAATACGAAACAATAATTTTCATGTTCGCTAAAACGTTTTATGTTGCTCCAGAAAAGTAAACAAAGGTGCAAGAGAAAGTTTTGCAAATAACGGCCTCATATAATCATGAACTGAACATTATTTCAACTGTTGTTGAATCTTTAATAATAAGGTGAATTCAATTTGAAAGGTTACCGGAAAATCAACACCAGGAAAATCAAAATAACTGCACTGATCTGTGCATACTGCATATACAATAACTATGGGCGGTCCTGTGTGGCCACAGCAGTTTATTTTATTTAGTTACGAAATAACTAATACAGTAAATCAATGTCTAGCATAGGCCAGCACTTAATAATCAATCGAATTGAGCTGCCGGTGTAAAATTACCATTAAAAAATATACCAAAAGTGGGCGGTATAGAAAAATATTGCGTATCGTTCATTTATAATAAATTTAATATTCAAAATCGGCGCACAGCGTTATTTGTTTACGTGGAATTTAGCGTGAATGCAGCTGGTACCTGTCGCGTTTATATTGGGTTACCTATGCATCGCATAGTAGGAGCTCGCAGCGCACACATGCGGTTATTTTCATTTCTCGTGACACTCAACTGTCCAAAGTCCAACTCGGAACGGTTTCCCCGCCAATTAGTCCGCATAGTCCGTGCATACGGCGATCGCGCTTGTATGCGTGAACGGCACACGTTGCTTTCGTGATGCAAGGCCCGCGGTACAAAGTCCGTCGGAGAGTTACACCGTAAACGAAAGAAAAAATAATAAAATCGGTACGCCTACGGAGGTGAGGCTTCCCGCTTACTGCAACAACCTCTCGTCTTCCTTTCGCTCGGTTGCTGGCCCGTTAGTGCCCGGACACCACGATGCTGCCCGCGGAAAATTACATATTCCGCCCGTGTGCCTTCCAGCTTTCAAGAGACGAACTCTCCCACTCGTTAGGGCGTTAATTTTAATGGTTTCCTGCGCGCCGTATTTGCCTTTGGTTACGACGTTTTAAATATCACGGCGAGAATTATGCGCTTTACGGAGCGATTGCTAACTGTTGATTTCAAGTATGGCAGCAATTGGAATCAGTTACGAATTACCAATTGTGGTAAAGTAAATGTGTCGATTGTATTTTTATGATTTGCAAAGTAGCGTGCGATATAAAACGGCGCTTAATATTGAGAAAAATAAAATTGTTTTAGAATTGGAGTTTGGACGAAGTCCACTATTAACAATTAGTTTAAAACAAGATCTAATGGAAATCGATTACGAGAAAATTAGTTAGGATAGACATTATTATCGTACACGCCTAGGTCACTGACAAATTGGATAATTAGTCCTTACTATTAACCATGGAAAAGAAACTGACACAGAAACGTGATATGTATCTAATTTTTGAGAAAATTGTTGATAAATATGTTCCAAACGCATTTTTGGTAGGAAGTAAGCTGCCAAATACAGAAAACCAGACTTAAACAATAATATACAGGGTCCTGCAACTCAGCTCGCGTCTTCTATAGCTCAGTTACTAATTACGCTAAGAGTTTGACATTTTGCAGGCTTACCCTGTACTTCAAGGTACATTTCAAGAAATTATTACTGCGTTATATTTTATAAAATTTCCGTTGGCAAAGTTGAAAAAGTAATTTTTGGCGAATAACTTTTAAAATATTGGGAATTGTGATAGGGTTGTATTTAGAAACAATGTTGATTTTTTAATTCTGCATCGTGTCACCTAAAAAATGTATGGGTTACAATTTAAAATACGAGCAATAACATGCTTTGAAGTTTGACAAGTTTGACACTCGATTTTGGTCAGCCTGTATAATTTGGATCAATGACACTTGGTTAACGAGACTACTAGATCTAACTTAATAAGCACGTCCTACAATTTTATTAACGAGGTGCAATTTGTGGCTTTTATTGATTTTTAAAGCCAACGATGCAAAATCAATTTGTTTTGGTTTTTGTTTTTTTTGCGCTGCAGTCACTCAACCAATTTAAAGAAAAAATGTTGGTATGTAGGCAACCATAAAAGACTTCCAAATGTGTAAAAAAATATATAGCATGCAATTAAAAAAAATATTACCATGGCGTTGCACATTTTTGGGACGCCTGTATAATCAAAAATAAATTCTTGAAATGTACCTTGAAGTACAGGGTAAGCCTGCAAAATGTCAAACTCTTAGCTTAATTAGTAACTAAGCTACAGAAGACGGGAGCTGAGTTGCATTATATATGCTTATTATTGGCCTACTGTTTTCAATATTTTCGTCATTTCCAACATTTAAATTTTAATATTTTGTAATTCATACATAGTTTCCTCCATTTCATTTCAACTAACTTATATCTTGCTACGTTTAAATTCTAAAGGCTAAAATTATGTCCAATTAATGTCACACCCTGTATCTCGTGATCGTGTATACAATATCAAACAAATAACATAATATGTATTACTAAAACACTGGGTGAATAAAAATAGACCGGAAAGCTTCCGATGTTGCGCCCAACACAAAACAAAAACTATTTTTAATTCCATTATTTCGTCTGAAATCAGGTTCACCGATGTTTGCAGGGCATTATTAGATCTTCAATGTAAACATATTTCAGCCCACAGGGTGATTCATACTCGACGTAAATTCTCAGTAAAAAATTCGAGTTATTTCACTTCATACAGCAATGTCGGAAAGGTATACCTACTTTCGTTACTGAAATGTTTAGTGGTGCATTTTAATTTTGACGCGCAGTGTATTATAAATACCAATTGCATAAAAACCTTAATATCAAATTGAGCGGAAGACTGTAACCCATTGAACGCGACAAGATAACTCACCTGAAAAAGAAAGAAAACAACAAATTAGAAATGATTTAAGACAACTTATGTAGATACTTATGTAGTTTCCTGTAAATACTTTGCAGTACTTTTATCTCCCATTAAAGGCTCTGCCTTTTATGTTACCAACGGTTGGGAATACAAAATGTATTTAGTTTACGTTCGATTAAGACTAACGTTTGGTTATATTACACAGTTTTATGAATAGATGGAGGCATTAATGTTGGGACAAGAAAAGTAACTCACAGATCGACATCCCGAAATTACAAATCGATATTCAGATATCGATATTAAGCTCAGTTTAAATATAAGCATACAGAGTTTCTTCCTGAAAATGTAAATATAGCGCCATTGAGTCGGAGTCAGCTCCGCAATTCGTATGCCATTTGAATTTTTATAACAAGCTATTTAGCATACGATTTAAAATTTTAAACAGTTTACCATAAAATTTACTGGTTTCCTATTCGAAGCGATGTGTTGTTTTTGTGATCAATCGGACAATTATTGATATACTATTTCGTTTATTGGTCGAATAATCTGAATAAATCCGAGTTGTGATCAATTTCAAACGATTTCCGCTCTATATTTATTTATCCTCGCTTGTGGCCCTTTCATCTAGAAACAGCGTACGGTGGGACTCATACCATACATTTCAAATTTCCATCCCCTCATTGTCAATGTATCAAGTTTCCTTCCGCTCGGGTTGTTTCTTCCGAATGTTTCTTCTCGTTCACAATTCTCGGCCGCAGAGCAAGCAAGCAGCACGTTGGGAAACTTAAAATTACATGTCATTCACAGCCGTACCACCCTTTTCAGCCGGAGAAAATACATTTTTTATGAGGAGGAGGGAGCGAAATGAACAGGAACCTTGTGGCGAACGTAATTCTTTGTATAATTTCAGTATCGGCGTGGGAATATATTGGGCGCCTTGTTCGATGGCTTAAGGACGTCCAAAGTTGTTATTGCCTTGCTCGAAGCGGTCGTAAACATCATGAAATCAACAGACAAGAAGTGTATTAGTACGGAAACTTTGTTGGTACAAACCCTTTCTGGGTATGTTTCGATAACTAAGCGGAGAAACTTGAGACACACTTCGGTATATTCGGCTATCTATAAACTGCCTTGGGATCTATACAGGATGAGTTATTGATCTGTCAATGCTAGTCTCAAAATAAAACAAGAATTGAAGTATGTTAACTTTGGTATATCCTGTGAGTAAGTAACACAGCTTTCTTTAAGACAGAAAACAGCCAGGATTACTGTACTTTACTTCACTTTCTATTAACCATTGCTATTGCAATCAGGTAAGTCAATTTTAGGGCAATTTTATGGTATTAATTCCAAATTGTCGGTTAATTTGATTTGATTGGTTCTAGCTTGATATTAAGAATTGCTCCTAGAAAGCAAACAAAAGATAATTAAACTTAGACGTTCCATTTTATGATAAAATATCCAGTAATAAAATAATATTTTCGTGATCAGTTGTTTTAAGATACACGAACAAAAGTCAAAGACCTAAACTTTTCTAAAGCTATGTTTAACAAATGTTACTGCTTACATATTAATTCGTAAAATAAAATAATACGTGATTCAAATTTACGATACCAGATTTTTTTGCGGAGTTTTCAGTGCTAGTTTAAACCAGAATTTATATTACATCTAAATATTTAAGTTGAATAAAGCCATATACAATTTATCCAAAAGTGATGCTGCCAGAAATGTGTCCGCATTTCCACCAACGCAAGTAAGCGTTGACAGATTATATTTAGCTTTAAAAATAATTAAAAATGGTTTAAGGGCACCCTTAAAGGAGGGCTTGGTTGGAGCTATTCTGTTCCTCACAACTATTTTAAAACCTGCACTTTGCACTTCATTTTGTATGTACTGCACTTTGCATTTCATTTTGTATGTAGTACCTACAATTAATTTTATATTGTATTTGTGGTCCAAACAATATACCGTTTCAACGTCAGTACAGTACAGTGTGTCCCACTTAAGAGTGTAACACCTTCATATCTTTGTTATTTTTAGTCCAATTTTAGTAACTTTTTCTTTCAAAAATAGAACACATATTGGTCTATTTACTGCCAAAAAAACAATTGCCTTCTTTAAATGCAAAGAACCTTGTGATGGCAAAATAAATGGCAAAAATCAAGAAAACACTTTAGGGATTTTTTTATCGAAAAATGTTACTAGTAATTATTGTTCAAAATTTCCCAAAAACCCTAAATACAAAATTTCATGAAAATTAAAAAATATTGAAATTTTCCTCAAAAATAATTAAAGTCCGTAAATATTATTTGCAACATCTTATCTTAATTAAATACGACAAAGCACTTTGACAGTTCAGGTTTTATTTCAAACCAAATTACCACAGCACACTTTTTTAAGCGCAGCTGCCTATGCAAATAATATTTACAGACTTGGAATTATTTTTGAAGAGAATTTCAATATTTTTTAATTTTCATGAAATTTGGATCTAGGGGTTTTGGGCAATTCTGAACAATTATTACTAGTAAAATTTTTCGATAAAAAAATCCCTAAAGTGATTTCTTGAATTTTGCCATTTATTTTGTAATCACAAGGTGCTTTGCATTTAAAGAAGGCAATTGTTTTTTTGGCAGTAAATAGAGCAATATGTGTTCTATTTTTGAAAGAAAAAATTACTAAAATTGGACCAGGAATAAAAAAATATGAAAGTGTTACACTCTTAAGTGGGACACACTGTATAATGTTTTTGCGAATTCGCTGGAAACAAATAAAAGTTTTGCATTTGTTGTGGGCGTCATATCGGTTTTACACACATTTGGTTTCAGCATTTTTTCTGTGTATGTAATTTAATATGGTACAATCAGATTAGTATTTTTTGGGGAATCTCCGGTGCCATGAAACAATATGTGATAATGTGATCTTCCCATATTAACCGACTTTCTATCACTATTATGTACAAAAGTATCCATACAATTCAATGTCCCGTGAGACACTGTATATTTTTAAATGTTGTAATTTATTTCTTTTAAACAAAAAGTATTAGAATAGCAATTGAATATATTAAGTTTGTTAGATCATTTTTACTGATGATTTTTTTTCACAACAAATTTAATGTTGACTCGTTTGTATTATAGTGCGCCCAATTTTTAATGATTTACTCCTATATATAAGATTTCTACTTTATCATACGTAGTATTACAAAGTATTGTAATCGTGCCGAAAAGAAAATTGAGATTTTCGCGGAAATATGTCCTTTTGGGTCCCCTGCACATTTTTGACCAAGGTACAGAACAATGTCTGTGCGTGTGCGTTAATTGTCAGTTAATTTTCTGTTCACTTGTTTTCGATTTATGACGATTTAAAATGATGCCATTTAAAATTTCAATGATGACGTCATTTCCGGAAAACCCGGAAGTCATATTAACCTCAAGAGTATCCCAAAGAATGGCATTCTTTGTCTATTAACACTTTCCCAAATTGCATTCGTCTAGCTTTATAAACAAAAAATATAAACGGGAGTACCTATGGTGTGAGTCACCCGGTATATTATAGGTTTGAACCAACACGAAGAAAACTCATGCCTGTATCGACATACATACATATCCGTTATCCATATATCCAGTTAATGTTGATTGGGTTAACATTGAGCGTTTCCCTTGTCAATAACAGTCTTCGAAAACAAAAAGATTTAAAAGTCAAGGACGTATTTCTAAAATAAGCGACTGCCCATCGTAACGGCGAAAATCAGCGGAGTGAATGGGTTCGAAGAGGCAATTCGACATCCGCATTTTCCAATTTCCTATGGTGACGCGACCTCAATGGACGGACGAGATGAGTTTGCTACTCCAATCGGGCGGGCGGCAACAGGAAGTGCAGTATTTGCAGTACACACCATAAAGCGCATCCCTCCGCCCTTGTGTCAACGTTCGCGGGCGCAATCGGTTGATCGCTATTTCTGGTGAACGTGCAAAATTGATCGGGGCCCTAGCAACTGCATCTAGTAATCCCTGTCGAATTTTAGGCGGTAATAATAAACTGCGTATCTCAGTTTGTACTGAGCGTAGATTATAATGATAAGGTATTTTTATTATAAAACGGAGTGATAACGATCTATCACTATCTATGTTTAAGACGGTCGGAAGCAAAGGTTAAAAAGCGAATCGTTTTGTTTTGTCGCTGATTTTAGTTATCAAGGATAAAAGTTGTTCTGGAGGTTATTAAGCAATATCTGATCGACGAAATTGTGGTGACTAACGGTCTATCAATATACTGTCCTCTCAGTACATATGTCCTCCTGTATGCTCTAGCACAGCGTTTCTCAACCGGGGTTCCGTGTGATATCGGCAGGGGTTCTGCGGAAAAATAGTCACAAATAGCGGTGATGGTCGCCGGTTCATGGGCACATTATTCAGTGATATTTTTATGTATTATTTTAGCATGGGATTATTATTTGAAATATTGGATTAATAAACAAGGTCAATGAATAATTTTGATTTGGAGCCCTTCGAACCCAATAAACCACAGTTATTTCGATATTACATTCAACGGGCAACATTATAGACTATTCATTAACTTCAATTGACAATATTACTTACAATTATCTGTTACATAAAAACAAAATAACCTCTAGGAAACAACAATCTGGAAACAACAGAGTTATTGGTCAAACTCTAACCTTATTTGTTTTCAATATTTTTGCCTTTCCAAATGTGTGACAGAATAAACCTATAATTTGAATCTGCTGCTCATAATGGTAGGTACTTTAGGAGAAAAACAGAGTTGTAATTGGTGGATTTCAATATGATCTTACATTCCAGATAAGATAACTAACCTATCACCAGACAAGTTCTGAGCTTTTATGACGAAAACTATGTCGGTCCTCATCATAGAAAGTCAATACAGAGTGAGTTGCAATTATAGACGAAAATTTATGCGGACAGGAAACTAAAGTGTAATTTCAAATTTCGTGACTGCATTTAATTAAACAAAAAATAATTAAATTAAATTGAAGTAAGTACTAATTTTGACAATGAAACAAATTTAAAAGTGCTTCACATATTTTTATTTATAATTTGGTATATTTTTTAATTTAATTTTCACCTCGAGTTATAAATTACCTTGTATCAGTCTAATTTTCAACATTGTGCACGTATGAGCAAGCTTTTTCTTATTTAACAAACTTTAAGAAAAAATGCAGAGATCATCTGTTATAGATACAATTAGTGTGTATGTTCTACTTGGGTGTTTATTCCCACACTTTCTTTCTCAGAACGTAATTATTGTTCTGACTAAAATGTTTCATAAGGACTTATTTATTTTCTCAATACCTTAAAAAATACTAAAATATTAATACAACTGTATTTTAAATGGCGCTCACTTCTTAAGGAATATTAACTTGCAATCAATAGGTCCATATGAAACTTTTTACTCAGAATAAATGTTTCTTAATTTTTGTATTTTGACCAATGATTTTTTTTTTAATTTATATTGAATCTATTTATTTAATTATTTGTAAAATCTACTTTGTGTATTCTTCGTTTTCGCATTGTTTGATTTGTATTTTCTTTTCCCTTCCTTTGGTAATACTTGAAGGAACTAAAAAGAACAAATAAGTTTGTACCTAGAGAGAAATATCTGCAAAGTTACAGAAAATGAATGTAATAATCTACCAAAAAAACTGTAAAAGAAGAATTAACTGTAACATCGCTGGTTATTGGAGACCAGCTAAATTTCTGTATTGTTTTTACAGAATTCACATATTCCACAAACATATTCCTGTGAAGTTAGCACAGCATCACCTTAATTTGACAGGGCATTTTTTAAATTTACCAGGAACAATACTTTAATTTCACAGTAGTATGTAATATTCACTGAACTGCGTTTCTTTACAGACTTGTATCTGGTTACTTGAAATACGTTACACGTTTTTCTGTACGCAAAAAATACTCGAAATGCCTTGGAAAGGACATTGTATATTTTTTTGTTGGGGTTCCGCCAGCTTCCAACCCTAGGGTTCCGCAAGAGTAAAAAGGTTGAGAAACGCTGCTCTAGCAAGACATGGTATGGTCGAGTCATTATTAGTAGAGCGCTGAAAACATATCTCTCAGATATTACTTTGAGAAAATTCATATAGAAAAAAACACAGCCGACGCGTATTTCGCAATACACATTTTTTTAACCACCCGGAAACGAAATTACGGTGTGAAAAGTCGACCGGAAAATTCAAACCGCAGCCATTCTGTCAATTTTAAATTTTATTAACCAAATATTGGTTTAACCTCCAAGAAATTTCCACAGGTATACTCATAAAAATTCACCCGTCAATTTTCACAGCGTTTAACTGGATCTGGAAAATGGGAAAACCCATGTTTCTTTATTTTTAGAATAATAACGGAATATCAAGTTCCACTTGTGTAACATATACGGTTTCTATTCTTATCGCGGATTTTCGGAGATCAGTAAAACACGTTTAAAAAGACAATGTAAATACAATTTTCGCGTCTGCTACATCTTCGGTTACGAACCAACGACCAAGTTAAATAAAGTACAGAAAACGTAGCAGCGATAATGGCCCAGTACGTTTTTTCCACTTCATAAGTTTTTTTTTCTTTTAGTGATTTTTATTGATAGGGACTTTTTATAATTTTTTTAAAACAAAAAATAATAGCGGAATACTCTGTCCCCAACGTTTTAATACTCCAAGACGGGACACTGAGATCCAAAGGTATCATAGAAACTTAATTCAGAATTAATTAATAAATAAGTAATTTATCATATTCTTCATGTTCAACATGCCAAACTAAGTCGGCAAAAACTCTTTACACTGCAAAATCTTTTCTTCTCTTTGTCATTTTATTTCTTTTACTTCTTCACTTCCAAAGAATAATATTAATTTTATAGAATTTGCAGCGTTGAGCTATTGTTTGTGCATAATAGATATTGGATGCAATATCTGCAATATCAATTTTGGTGAACAGGAATTTTAGTTTTTTAAATACATTTTTCCATATTTTATGATTTTTTAAATTTAAAAAATCTCCTTAAAATATGCATTATAAAATATTTTGCCTAATTCTAAACCAGAGTTGATTGGAACAATAAAGGTAATGACTAAAGGTAATGATTTATTTGAAATACGATAATAATAATAATTTTCTGTTTTGTTTTCTGTGGTCCAATACGAAAATAGACATTTTTATTTGAAAAGGTAAATATCGAATAAACTATAAAATAAATAAACATCTTTTTGGATTAATTAAAAAAAACTCAATCCATCAACAATACTAAAACATTATTTTGTGAAAGTACGTATTTTCTGTATTGGTATGACTATGAAATCCATTCTGAGCAATCAAAAGCTCAAAGGCATAGGTGTAGTTTCTTAACAAGATTCAAGCTTGACTAAACGCATGCAGCAGTTCTACCCTATTTTATTAATAATTAATAAAATTTGTTTGAAACAACATTTCTTATTTAAAAGTTTGTGAAAAAAGTAATTTCTCATAGTAAAGCACATACCATACACAGAAAAGTGATCTCTCGAACGAAGAGAGAATTACTTGGCTGAAGTAGTTGGTAGGTAGTAGTTCGTATATACGCGAGAGATTATTGACTTCAACCAAGAAATTTTATTTCTTGGAATAATTACTAGATTTAAGAAAGTGGTTACTCTGGTGAAGTAAGTAAAGAGTCTTGAATGAAGTGTATATTTTTATTCCCGATAAATATTTTTAGCTACTTAATGTAAGAATTTTAAAGATTTGGCACAAATACGTTTTCTATTGCTAATTAACAAGATAGGTATGTTATATGTACTTACTCGTTCTAAACTGTTGCGTGCGTTACATCAAACTATTCCGTGTTGAAACGGTTTATGTACACTATAAATCACAATACACATCCCCAATAAATCACCAGCACCACGCGCGGGCGCGCGAGCCCTGACAAAATCACGGTGAGCATATTTATTCCAGAGAAAGGGATTACTTGAAAGAAGTGAGAATCACTTCAGTTAAATAATTGGTGGGTTTTTATTCAGTAAACAATACCTACTTATATTAAATGTCTTATATTTTCTTAGATCAAGTAACTACGCACTTGGATGGATTTACTATTACTTCGTTGGAGAAATTAACATTTTTGGGACGAAAAATTCAATTACTTCTTTCAATACAATATTGGTTCTTATAAAGAAAGAATTTATTTGTTGACAGCATTTATCTGAGAAATAATTTTACTTATATTGAGTATGTGGCATTTCTTGTATATACCTAACTTTCTACATCCAAGTAAATATGCATTTGAATCTAGTAAATAAATTCAAGAAATTATGTTTTCTCGTTCCAAATAATCACTTTTCTGTGTGTACAATTTCTTAAGAGAGTAGATACGGAGCACGTTTCAATAGGTGGTGCCTTGAAAATTCTGGACAAGAGAATAAAATTATCAAAAACCGGGACAAAATTTCTGACGCTTACCCTATTGTATACATACAAGAATTCAGCTAGATACTGTTTTTCAGAAGCTGATAATGATTATCTTTTATTATGTACAATGGAACTCATATCTTTGAAATTTTTTGCCGAGTGAACCATGGAAACTCAACGTCCTAAATAAAGCTATATAGAAAAGTCCAGCTTGTTGCTAATTATTTCCTCAAAATATAATTGGACTGCACTATGAAGATTTTCCCTAAAGCAGATTTGATGAGAAACCAACAACATTGGCGATGTGAGCATTTTATGCAAAAAGTTTTGCAACACAATGCATGTGTCATCTCTATTAAATATTACACAGGCAACGTATATCCGTTCGAAAAGGCGCCATTTTCGTATAAAATGTATTCATCATTGTGCGCCTGTGGCACAATCCATTCCCGCTTACTAGGTCGCTACATCGAATGAGTCTTTCGCATGAGAAAAGCTTTCAGTATCGCGTGAAAAGCTCATTTTTCGGTATTCTGAATCGTCGGACGGATCGCAAAGAAATACAATCTCAGCCCGATTTGGTCCCATTTTCATAAAGTGGGCGAACAGATATGTTTATATACAGGAAATCTGTTGAAAGGTCTCTAGGCAAATCTGTTGCGGTATAAATAGCAAACTTTTCTCGTTAGCACTAAATTATCCCTCGAATGTCAGCGAGATTTAACCCGACAACATTTAATTACCTTCGCATTTGCCCGACCCATATGTAACTACTGTTTTGTAGCAAAACATCTAAATTTCAATTTGCCGTGAATATACGAATAAAAAATGGGTTCATAGCGAGTCAACCTGTCTAATAAAGAACATAACAGACGGCGTTTGTTCAGCTGTTTGATATAACTGTTTTTAGCACGTGAGTGGGTATTTTAGTCCACTTATTCGTATTTATAAATTAGAAACACAAATTCATGTGAATCACAATTTCGTCAATTCTTGCTAAGTTGGGAGTCATCAAGAAAAAGTTAGTTATTGGTTTTTTATGGTTTGTTTTCAAACTAACCCAACCCAACTAAACTTGTTTTTCTTATGGGCAACGACGTTTTAAAAAGTAGTTTTTTTTTGACACAAAGGATGATCATTGATCACACTTGTTTGCCAGCAGAGTTTAGGCGAATTTTGGAACTCAAATCAAAGTACATTTTTACGGCAAATGATGACGTAATTATTAATATTTATTTATTGTATTTAATATCAGATACCTATATTTAATTGTATGGTATTGTATTCAATATCAGATACAACAGTGTGCCAAGAATCAATTTGATATTTTCATTAATTATGTGCTATTATGACGTACCTACCTATTTATGTAAGTAGAATATACACTGTGGGCAAAAAAAAACCGTACAAATTTTTAATCACTCGTATTTCCAAAAATATTTAGTCAATTCCAATATTTCTTTAAAAAACGAAGTGCTTGTAGTGTGAAGATTGAAACCATACCATATTCGCAATAACAGAATCTTTCAAACCAAAGTTATGTTGCATTATGTTTGGCTATGCAACATTTCTGATAATATCGGGTCAATTTTATGTGAAATGAAAGATGTATTAAAAATCAATGGGTAATGACATTCGTCTTGTTTTGGTAAAAAAGGGCACTAGAGATGTTATAACATCGTATACAGAGTGTTTTTTTTATACAAGGTGAAATATTTAAACAATGTTTTATTTATTGTTTTTAATAAAAAACCAGTGGAATATGACGTTTGTAACAAAAACATTGCCATGGCAAGAGAAATCATGTTTGAATCAGCATGTTTGAATTTATCATTTCAGGTGGTCGGTTCGTCAGTATCATTTATGATGTATCACACTTGTTGTTTAGATGTAAATTTTAGACGTATGTTACTTGTTCTTGTTCTTTTGTTTGTTTTTGCTAAGATTGAATCGGAGCTGGAATCAACGTTTCTTGAGTATGTCACATCACTTCAAACCAAGTCTTCTTTTTTTATTTTTGTCATGTTTAAATAAAGGGAACTTCCAACATCAGCCTAAAGCCAGCCAGAATACATTGTGTTGTTCGTTTTTTTTTTAGTTATTTTTTATTTGAAGATGTAACGAACAGCAAGGCCTGACCGCCACACAAATGAAAGCAAACTGCCATTATTTTAGTTACATAAAAAACGATGTTGATTTTTAATTCCAAATCACTGCAAATGCATGTGTTTTTGTTGCAAAAACAAAAAATTTGCTAAAAATCTACAGCCCTATAATTGTAGTACAATATGGAAAACAGGTGAGAAAAATCCTTCAAAAATTTCAAAATCAAACATGGCGCCCATAAGAAAACTAAACGTTGGCCATAGTTTCTCCACCATCTTTAAAGATAACTCAAGTTCGCAATTGGACTTTTCGTGCGTATGCAAAGGAATCGTTTGTTATGTATGCAAACGTTCAATTCAACTGTTTCTCTTTAGTAAAAACAGCAAAGAACGATGTTTCAAAATTTCACCCTATACTTATACCAAAAAAAAATCAAAAATCATGTATACGATGCATTCAAATCTCTACCGTTCGTTTTGACCAAAAGAGAACAACTGTCATTACCTACTAATTTCATTACACCTTTCATTTCACATTAAATTGAAATGTTGCATAGTCTTACATAAAGCAACATTCCATCGGATTAAAACGTTCAATTATTGCAAATATGGTCTGTTTCCAATCTTCACAATATAAACATTTAGTTTATCAAAGAAATGCTTGAATTTACTTAATATCTTTGGAAATATGAGCAATTGAAAATTTGTACCGCTTTTTTTTGCCCCACAGTGTATTTAAAGTCAAAGTCTGGCAAACAATGATTAAAATAAAAAGTAGTACATATTCAAAATCACGATTTTAATAAAATTGTGTCGATAAGAATACAGCACATGACACATATGATGGGCAATTTTCGGTAGATAGCGCACAATATTGTTGATACCACAACAAGGAAAAAAATCAAAAAAATGTTTGCCGGCGTAGATAGGTTTCCGAAATAGATAATGCGTCGATTTTTAAAATCTACAAAACATCAAGTTTGATACATCGTTAAAAAATGAATTGATTTATTAAAATAAGAAAAACTAAAGTTGGTGATAGTTTGTCCGCTATAGTTAAAGTTACCTGAAATAAAACAAAAAAAAATAATTTGTTCAATTTCTCTATCGGAAAAACGGACATAATAATCAGGACAATCAAATTACTCTGACATCGTTTCTTTCTCTTCGCCAATATGGAGGTCGATATAAAAATTAAATTAAATTATGTTCAACCTTTCCAAAATTACATAACATGTTTACTGAATCAGTTTGTGTATTTTGTTTTTAACACATTTTAATTATATGTAAAATTAAATAAACATACACAGACCAATGATTACTTGAAACCAGAAAACGTAATTTCGTGAACTTTTAATTGATTCAAATGCAAATTATACTATCTCACAAGACTGTCGTTGCGTTGGTTTAAAAATAGTATGTATGTTTGATCGTAAAGGCACGTGTGGGTATCAAAAAATAAAAAAAAAGGCTATGTACACATACAGGTTCAATGTATTACAACTATTTCCTTTCTTCGTTCAAGAAATTACTTTTATGCGTGTACTATTGTTGGAATAAAATTACAATAACTGTACCTGGCAAGTATTCTACAGTTTCTGGCGAAACCAACAATCGCTCGGCAAAATCCAAAGTTTATAATTTCGTTCTTCAGTTACGTTAAAACAGTAAGAACATTCGTTAGTCGTTTTCTGTAAACTTTAAACCAGTAAAACCCGAGACGATAAAAACAAAATTGCCCCAGCAAGTTTTCGAATAATTGTGGAAACTCGCCGTTGCAAGAGCTTCCTTGAGCGCAGTTTGTAGCCTTAGGTTATAATGTCCTTTTTATAGTATAAGTACAATTTAATCCAGGTAGCTTCCAGAATAATTTTGTTTAAAATGTTCAGAATCAAATATAATACGAAAGCGGACATCGAGGATATTATTCGTCGAAATATTTCAAAACGCATCCCTCTATATCGTTTTTCGATGTTTTCATCACTACCAATATCTGCGGACATTATGACAATAATAAATTGGCCGAATTAAAATGCAGAGTCATACAAACGCGCAAACTACGTGCATGCCTGTTCAAAATTGGCGGTTGTGGTAAATTAAAACCATTGCAGCTACTGTGAAAGACCTAAATTACCGCCCGTATAATCCAGTACTACGAATTTTATGCCTAACGAATTTTGGGCTTGTTTGCATCCATTCGATTTTGGTTCAGTAAACTTCACACTAATTATATTATACATTTAATTCTGCACAGTGCACACGTATCTTCACCCAATTGTACAGGGTGTCTCACGGAACTAGTACATTAGAAGTTTCTCATGTTCTACTATTTTTGGAAACTTGAAATTTTGGAATTATAATTTAGTCGATTTGAGCTTTTCAGCGAAACTATTCAAGTTAAGTGAAGTGAGTATCAACTTTGTTATTTTAAATGGAATGATATAATTTTAAATTTATTTTTGGTTTCTACGTATCATAATACATCATTTTTAATGAGGTTTCCCTATACCTAAATATCACCATTTTTAAGTTTTCTTGAATTTTTTTGTGCTTTTCGGGGTTACGTTTAAAATATATATATATATATATATCGCATATCTCGGTAATTGTTGAAACTAGAAGTTTCATGATTGGTGGTCCAAAACTAGTAACCTAACCAAATAAGACGATGTTCATCGGAGTTCATCTTATACAAGCTGTTCAAAATTTACAACACAATAATTGAATTTTCAAACGTAAAAAACTCATTTTTTTCTGAAATCTTAGGAAATCTTATTCCCTATCAATCAATATTATAGGGTTCCCCATATCTATCTTTAAAAGTTTTTGAGATATTGTCACTTTTTCTTTAAATCCATTTTGAATACTCCCAGTTAATAATGGGGGACAAAATTAGATACGAAATTTACAACGAAAATTTAAATAGTGATAGATATTTAAAAGTTTTGCGTGGATGTGTGAACAATTTTTGCGAAATTCTTCCCCTCAATATTTTACGCCACTGCTTTCATCAAATGGACGGTGCACCGGCACATTCTTCGCATGTGGTATCCATTCAACTTAATTAGATGTTTGACGGACAAGTGGTTCGGAAATAGGGGACCCTGGCGGTGTCCACCAAGCTCACCAGATCTAACACCATTAGACTTTTGATTCTGGGGTCATGTGAAAAGACAGGTGTATTCCACACCAGTTAATACTCGAGAAGAATTGACCAACAGAGTAGTAGAAGTCATTAATGGACTTCAGCGACAAGAAATCCGAAGAACGACGATGACAGAAGTACAGCGAAGAGTTTTAAAATGTTTGAAGCAGAACGGGCAGCATTTCGAACAACAAGTTTTAATTTAAGTTAGATATCCCAAATATAGTATTTTAGTTTTAACAAACCTTTTCAATATTTTTCTGTTTTCCTGCTGCTCCAAGCTTGTTACATTCCTATAAATGAAGAATAAATCGTTTTGTATTTAGTTTGCATTCTTTTATACTGACAATATCTCAAAAACTATTAAAGATAGATATAGGGAACCCTAATATGGATTGATAGCGAATAAAATTTCCTATCAAATGGCCTATCGGTATATAGGGTGCTCCATTTGAAAAAAAATAGTTTTTAACGTTTGAAAATTCAATTATTGTGTTGTAAATTTTGAACACCTTGTATAAGATATCACTTCTAGTTTTGGACCACCAATCATGAAACTTATAGTCTCAATAATAACCGAGATATTCAATTTTAAACGTAACCCCGAAAATCACCAAGAAATTAGTAAATTCAAAAAAACTCAAAAAAGGTGATATTTAGGTAGGTATAGGAAACCAAAACCATAGGGAACCCAAAAATGATGGATTTTGATACGTAGAAACCAAAAATAAAATAAAAATTATATCATTCCATTTAAAATAACAAATTTAACTCAGATCGAGTAAATACTAGTTCCAAAATTTCAGTTTCCAGAAATAGTAGAACATGAGAAACTTCTAATGTGCCAGTTCCGTGAGACAGCCTGTATATTAGCCAACTAACAAAAAGGTTCATTGAAATTGTATATACCTAAACTCCCAGATACTATTGTCTGGAGTTTACAACAACATAAAAACATTTTAAACAACAAACCCACAATAATAAACTTATTTTTTTCGACTAACGTGCTACGAAATTAACTGGAACGTGAGATATCAAAAATAACACCGATAAAGTAAATAAATAAACTTTTGTTGTTTTTCATGCATATCTAATCTGGTACAAGGGTACCCATATCGATCAAATGCATTTCGCACAAACCTTTGGAATATGATGTCAAACCCGAGTTTCGTAAAATCACAATTTATAACCATCATATTTTATAAATAATTAAACTTTGTACCAATCAATGTCGCGCTAATCACCTGGAGATGTCTATCTTAATATAATATTGTTATCACTGAACGCATAAACCACTAACAAAATTTTGGTAATATTCCATTTAATACATTGATGAAATTAAAACTCAATCCATACATGCAGGGTAAATCGACTTTCTAGCGTGATGATTTTCTTAACAGTTGGTACGTATATGCATAAAGTTGCGTTTTCATGGATTATACTTCAGTTCATTCTGCGATATCATCTACTAACCCACTGTAAACATAATAGGAAAGAATTTATCTTTGAGAAAGTGGGAATGGGAAAATAGATCAACACCGCTTGCTACTTAACCGCATAAATATCTTCTGATAAAAATAACTCTGCCAATATAAACGCGGCTTAACACAATGCGCATTTTTTTATCACGCAACGCTGCTTGTGCAAATTCTACATTACTCAGTATTCAATTTCGTAATTAAGGTAAAATAGCAGCAATTTATTTTGATTTGTATAAATTGCACGTGGTTACAAATTAAATACTGGTGTTTACAATCCAATTACTTTCCTTAATTAATTTATTATTACATGTGTTCTCGCTTACAAGAAACTTGTAAATTCTTATACTAGTTACCTGTAGCTAGATTTTGTTAATGTGAATTTACAGCCAAATATTCAGTTTCCTCCTGGAGTTGCCGGATTTTACATATCAGAATATATGAGACTAATAGTAAAAATATATGAGACAATGAAAATATATATTGATCACGGAAATACATTTTATTATTATTGATAATGACTTTATCGTTCCATATTTGTTTGTTCTTTTATTTTATAAAAGAGTTTGAAAAGGTATAGGCTTATTAGTATCTATTATTTCTTTAAAAATTATGCTAATAATACTTATTCAATTATCAACTGTTAGTTGCGTATTGATTTTTTGTTTACTTTTTAAATAATAGGTAGGTAGGTAAATAGAATAATTATAAATATTAAGGCTCCGTTTTAAAAACATCGCAACTTCCAAACGAAATATTTCGTTGCGATGTTTTTTTTTTGCTGGGAGTGGTCTGCCTGGCCCCCACCAACGTCAACCAAGCCACAGTTTTACGATAAGGGGAAGTTGGGGGGTTTAGAGGAAGCAGGCAAAGGCGGAGCATAGTCGACGCGAGTACATTCGAAGGGGAAGTACTCAGTCAGTTTGTCGCCGCGCGTCGGTGCTTTCGCTTTCGCTCAAGTTACAATGTATTAGTGTTCTCACTCATCGCGGTCGCATATGCATATCGGACTGCATACAGCTGGCTGGCGGCCGCCAGGCGGTAAAAGAAAATATATTGATTTAAGTTAGAGAGAGAGCGCGCTTGCTATTATAATATTTAATCTTTTTAACAAGGTGACATACATACTGTATAGTAAATTGACAAAAATGTATTACCTAACTCATGATAACTCATCGGTGAATTATGGACTTCAATTTAGAAAGGAATTAATTAAAATCGAGCAATGAGGACCCAATACATCTATAAACATGCTGGCTATCGAAGGAACGCACGGCAGTGACACACGAAGACAAAAATAAAAAAAATTAATCTGATGCGTTCAGGCACATTACTTTATCATACCATATATAAAATTAATAGTTTAGCTGCATGAGATTCTATTTGATCGAGATCGGCCATGTCTGTATTAAAATAAAACTACTGGAACTAGACGGATATTTTGATTATATTGACAGTAGGTATTGTCAAAACATCAGCGTTTGACACTACCTACTGTCATTAGAATCACAATATCTGACAAATCCTGGCTAACTAGTTTTAATGCAGCGATCTCGATAAAATAGAATTTGCTCATGCAGCTAAACTATTCATTTTACCAAAAAATGCCATAGTCATAAATTGTTCAGAATTTCCTGTACTTTAATTTATTATTTAACTATTTCGACAAATTTCCAGAAATGGCGGCGTATTTGCAAAATCTTTCAAAAATGCTATAAGACTAAACCTCCAGTTTCTTTGGATCCTTTTCAACAGAAAGCTTTTCGGCTCTAAGTTTGGTTATGAAACTTCTAAATATGAAGTTTCGTCCCGATACCTTAGTAGTTTCTCCGGAATCGTCGCCACAAAAAAAGCACACACACATACACAGAATTTTTTTTTTACCTGGGTCAAAAATGTTCAAGGGATCCACAAAGACATTTCCGCTAAAACCTCAAAAATTTTGTTTGGCACGATTACAATACTTTACATACTACGTATGATAAAGTAAAATCATAGCACATAGTCCAAAGTTCCCCAAACCATTTATATAAATCCCAAATATTTTGTCACCTACAAGTTCGCTATATTTTATAAACGTTCTGGGCGCCATGAATGCAAGATTCATGAATGAAAACAAATTCTGGCATTGGCTATATCCAATTCCCGCTGTAATACTGCCCAATACAGTCGCTGAACTAATATTCATTAGAGCCGACCCAAGTTCGTCACTGCTAATTGTCTCTTCCTGTCCATAAAACCGACATTTTAAATAAAATGTTCATTTGAGTCCTGTTCAATATTGTAATTAAATAATTACAATATTGTTCTTTTAGATTATCTTTGCAATATTTTAACTTAGGTGGTACGTAGTCGTCTTTTACTAATTCGTCTAAAGGACAGACGCGGATGTTTAGGTATTTTGCCACGACTTCTACCCATTATTAAACAAATGTACCTAACACCTAGCAGGTATAACTACACTAAGTATAATATCATACAGTATATGACTTTTATCGTGTGTTAAATTTATAAACCGTGCGTATAAATGTGAAATGCGAGAAGTCTGTTCTCCCGATTCAATATACGCTACGGTCATAACACTCATAACTTGTGAACAGTCTAATCTAAAAATAGCAGTAGGCGTGGCGTAGTTATAGGCGGTGTTTAAAACTCCTAACGTCTGCTGTCTACACCGGGCCCGTAATATAGGCAAATTACATACATTTCTGGCAATTACGCTTTGTTATCGTTATTATAATGTTTAGATTAAAATTGTACTTAAATAAAAAATCTATTTTTGTGTCATGAGTTGGGCTAAATGTTTTATATTTGAAAAAAACCAAAGATGTAGAAGTAAAATTGATTTTTATCTTTAAAAAATTTTTTTTTTCATCCAGCCCAACTCGTTATTTATCTAAGAAGTTACATAAAAAATTTCATAAACTTTGAACAATAAATAACGCTTTTATTTGCAAACGCGTTTTAGGAGAGGTAGAACTGGGTCTTAACAACAGGACACAGTTGAACAGTGTCGGTCTTATACTCAAATGGCTTAACTACAAAATATTAAAATTTACAGTTGGGCAAAAACCGATTTCAATTTGTATAGAATCAGATGGAACCAAGCTACGTTATTTATTGGGGATGCAAAGAATTTATACTAAAAATTATTATCATTATTTTGAGTCTTCTGTTCAATGAGAAAGTTTTTTTTATGAATTATAAAAACCAAATTGTCAATCGTCAATCGAAATATCATTCGTAAAATATTGATCAATCTGGGTAATTGTGAACTTAAACTTTGTTAATGCAAATAAATCTATCGAAAATGTCTAGTTATTTACAAAATCCACCTTCCCCGGAATTATCAAGATTTTCAGAGAAGATTTTCAAGTGTCTCTATTTTAAACATTTTCATGTAAAGCTACTCCCAGACCAGAGCGAATCGCCAAAATCGTTCCTGTTGATGGATCGACATATGTACGTGGTTTTTAAAGATCGCTGACTATGCTGTCTCCAAAGTTAGTACCATATTTCTGTTTATGATCAAAAGTTGATCCACTATGACTCCTCAGTATACTCTTCTATCTAGCACAACCTTTACATGGGACAAATAATTTAGGGAAAAAATACATGACCTACGCCATTAGTCATATCGTTCTAAAATACCCTTGGAAATGCGAAACGCATAAATTTTAAGGATTATGCGCTGGCCAAAAACAATTGACGCAATCTCATGTGGTAAACACCTGGGCAAATTGTAAAAATTGGCAAACATGGCGAGATTTGAGTTAATTTCAATGAATGGCTAAGCATTTTTTGACAGTGTTGAAAGATGGTATACGTCCTGCCCTCAAGTTTAAAATATAAAGTCATTTCAAAACTTATTTCTGATGACGTTAAGAAAAACATCCAAATAAAATTACAAACATAAGTAGGTACTTTCTGTCTTTTCTGTTTCTGTATATCCTGGAATTATTTCATCATCACATTAGTAACGCGCGTGTAAGATATATATAATAGTTATTTAACCAACAAGTACCTACATTAAAAAGAGCGATCGAGACTGTTAAAGACAGTTAATTGTTGAGATCATTAATCGCCGTTTAATATTCGAGTTGGTTCCAATATTTTGTCGTCGATCGAATTCTTCTGGCGGCGTCTACATAGATTTTATTCGTCGATGTCATTTGAGGTTATATGACTATTTATCTAATTTGACACTGACAGTTATGAACTGTGTGCCTGGATAACGGATTGTTTTGATTGGATGCTTTTATTTTACGTATGTTCGATTGGTTATAATGTACTCGTTTGATTGGCTATAACAAATCATGCATTAATAGAAATCGTGCATTTATAGAGCTTCTTAATAAATGATTGTCTATTCAGTAAACTTACTCATAAATAAACGATCGACGGAAAAATTAATTAACGTACAGTGCCTACGAGAATTCTGCTAAAAGTTTGCCTCTATAGACCCACAAAAAAAAACTCGTCAACTGTCATCATCCCTAACGATATCTCATAATGTAAATCTATATCAATATCTGTCGGGTTACGAGAATGATGGATATCCCGGACTAAGCAAGATGCTTTTGATATAAGGAAGAAAAGAGGGGGGGAAAGGACGACATTAAAGTGCGTCCTTTAAACGGGCTATTCAAGGAACCCCAGAGATAAACAAATAATGGTGTTCGGGGCTGTAAGCGGGCTGCTGTTTGCACACTCGTTTCCCCCAGTTTAATTTAAGAGTAGTATTATCAAAAGAATTCAATTCAGGATCAAGCTGAAAGGATGTTCTCCGATGCCATCAGCAAGGAATAATAAACTCGCTGAGAAAGATTTGCAAATAGAACCGAATCACTACAGACTCCTCACTTGAGCAAACAGAATCCTGCAAAACCTGTTCTCAACGTTAACATCGACGTTAAAAATGGTATAAATTATTATCTGGTAGGAGTTAAGATCTGGGTATACAATATTCTGTGCATCAAGAATTGATTTGCACACCTTTGAGTATAGTCCAAAAGCCGATCAATCTGAACCCACTGTAGTATGTATTTGTTTTAACAATATTTATACCGGATGTTATTAAACAAATGCAAAGTATGAGGGAACAATATAAAAGAGACAAAAATCAATCGATAATATTTAATCAGCATGAACCCTTTGCACAGGGTGTTTTTGTGGGATGCAAATAAAAGCTGCTAAATTGAAAAAGTTGAGCAAGTTTAGGTCGAGCAATTATCTAAAAATAAATGTAGGTAATCTACCTTTTTAGTTTTGATTATATGGACTAACACTGAAATTTAAAATTTTTGCTTTTATTTTTTTACTCAAACTCAAATAGAACTAAATCAGCCATTTTTATAAAACTTAAGTAGACTTATATAAAGCTTCTATGTATATTTTCAAAGCGTCTAATTCCATAACAACATAAACCAAAAGCTTCAAATAATACATATCGATATCCTGAGATTTTAGAATAGAGAATTTATTGCGTATGTATTATTTTCTCAAATTTGTTACTGTTTTGTTTGTGTCAGGTGTGCAATATTTTTTGACCTACTGTATTTTGTTGTTTCTTTGTACCACGTGTGGTAATAGAAATACATAATGATCTAGTAAAAGATTTAAATTTTATGCAAATGTCAGAGGTTCAGTGCCACGGCACATGAAACGTAAACAAACATCTATTTTGAGTAGTGATTTATGAATGACTTTGTCGACAAAAAAATAGCTAAATTTAATTTTATACCGGATTATTTCCATAATAAACATGTCAGCTTAAAAACAGAAACTGATTTGTGGTGTCAATGAAGAATGTTACCAAAAATTTTAAATCGGATTTATTTTTCTTAAAATAACAATAAAATAATAGGCATCATATTTTGTAAGGTTTTCTACTAGGTATATTTTTTTAGTAATACTTGTTCCTTAAGATTTAACCCTCTTGCAAAGTTATTAATCATACTCAAGATTTTCAACAGAGAATGTCAAAAAGCCATTAATGTCAAAAACTTGGTCACAATGGGTAAAAAATGAAAGTCGTACTTTGAACCCCGGCAACATTATAGCAATGAACTTGAGGTGATTAATTATACATATTTAAAAGCGTAAAGTCACACCGACGGGATTTTTCACAAATTGGGTTAACATAAGAAAGCGTGCTCTGCAGATTTTCAACAGCTTCCCGTTTTATTTTCCGTAAAGATTAATGGATTAATTGAACAAAAACTTACCTTCTCAAGACATTCTTGGCCGATGGCTTTTGGGTCCACACGAACCTCGATGACAACAGAATTGGGCTGGCTTATAAGACACCACATTTTTAACACGTTTTCTTCGTAAAGACACCGGAAAAACTACCAAATATAGACTAGCAAAGAGGCACGCTAGGAACTGTCACTGATCATTTGACAAAATCGCAATGTTCTATTAAACTGACCGACAACCGTTTGTTGTATACAAAACCGCTTGAGCATTTTACATCTACGTCCATACTACGCTGCGGCTTGGACTATATTGAATCGAAACAATAAGCGAGAACGCTTTATATACGGCGACCGTACTGAGCTCAGACATACCCAGCGGGAATCTCCCTTCCGAGCAGCGTGCTCGATATACGCGATGTGGACTTTGGACCGTGGACCGCATGTCTTTTCTGCTTGCGGTCCTTGCCAGCGAATGTAGTAAAGATAACGCAAAACAGCTGGCTTGTGGGAACAAGCGACCTGTATCAGGGAAACTGTACTCAACCGAAATGGAATTACAAAGAGTTGGGTCACGTTTTTTTCACTGTAGGATGGTCGTATCGACCATTTCAAATTACGAACTAACGCCGAATGAAAGGGCAAGAATGTTGAAGAGGCAAAGATTGGGACGTACGTCTCGCCTTACATCATTCGCCTGCAAATTTATTGCATTATTTTTAGAAGACAAACACCTACGATATGCACGCGGAATAATAAACCGCCGATACGGTCATATTTACGAGGTTCTGTTTATGGCAGTTTGGTGTATGCCAGTCGCAATTAATGTCGTACCTTTTATTCAGACAATAAATAAACATTTCTAAGGTACCCATTTACACACTTTATAGACCAAACAGGCGCCAATTAAGACATAACCTGTTCAAATGTGTTTTTTTCCTCTCACTGAGTAAATCAATGCAAAGGTCTGAAAGCCTTATTCGTTAGCAAGTATTGAACAAGTTCTTGTTATTATTGATGTAATTACACCAAAATAATGCTGTAGGCAGTGGCGGACTGGGTCCAAAAATATTGGTTGCCAGGAAGCCAGGAGGGGGCCCACATTTTTTTTGTTCATGCTGCCGGTATATACATATACAGATGTCCCACTTTTTTCCCCGCAAAATTATTTTTAGAAGCAAATGTCATTCTGAATAAATTTTTTATAAGGACTTATTTGTTTTCTCAATTCCTTGAAAAGTTTCAGCCGTTTGAACACACCCACTACACCTTACAACGATAGAAAGTAAATAAATTTAAATAAAAATATTTAAAAGAAAATCGACATAAATTGAATAAAAATGAACCAAAAAATTCATATGAAGCTTTCTATTATTTTTTTTTCTAGAAAACAAAGTCATTTTGTGTAAAAAGTATCATATGGACTTATTGGTTTTCTTATTTGTTTTGCTTAAGAAGTTAGAGCCGGTTAAAATACGGTTTTGTTAATAACTCAAACGGTTGTAACTTTGTTATAAATTGAAAAAATAATAAGTCGATATGAAACGTTTTACACAGTATCTCATTTACTATACAGGAGAAAAAAGTGAAAAATGAAAGAGTTACAAAAAAAACTTACAAAAATATTATGAAATAAAATGTTCGACTAAATATTATGGAGGTAAAGTAAAACTGTGTTTGGTGTACAATAGTTTTAATAATATAAAAAAAAAATAATATTCAAACAAAATAAATATTATTCTTACAAATAAACAAACATAAAAATATTAAAAATATATCATAAATGTATATTTATCGATCTTATATATCTTTCAGCTTTCCTAAAATGTCTAACTCGGTGGTCTATCGTCAACAGCTAAAAATATATTAAGCATCTAATGTTACATTTGTAACTTATGCACAATATTCCCAAATTACTATTAAATATCCGATTGTTCGATGAAATCCAACAATCTCTCAATTATAATAATTCTTCTTTTCATGCAGCAGCTTTTAGTAATAGCATTTTGCAAGTTTGATTTATACAAACATATAATTTTTAATATTTATTTTCTTCAAAGATTAAGAATTAGTAATTTATGTATCAATCTAAAATTGTTTAGATAATACTTATCAAAGACATTAAATTGTTCATGGTGGTCCAACGCATTGGAAAACTAGACGCCTGATTTAATCGGGTTTGATTTGTGACTCTGAAGACATATTGAGGAAAACATTTATGGGAATATTACAACTACCTACGATAGCGAACATGAAGAATAGAAATAAGGAGGCGTCAAAATGTTTTTGTGGAAACCATGGAAAATGTAATATTTTCACCAAGGATTTCCACCGAGAATTTGAAGCAAGACTGAAACGCATTGACCTGAGAGGGTTGATATGTGCACTATTGACAATCGTACTGAAATAATAATTATTTATTCAGTTTACAATTATCCATTTATTTAGTTATTTATTCTTATGAGAGTACAGAAATGTTTGGATTTCTGAAGAACACCACATTGCTACCAAAGCACTCCTTGCTTTTGTTATCAGTAGTAACTGGAACATCCCTATAAACTTATTCCTTAACATGTCCCGAAATAAATAAATTGAACAGGCGATTTAGCTGGCTAAGGCGTTAGAGCACTACAACCAACCCAAGGATCCATTAAAATTCTTTAAATAATTTAGAATATTACGTAAATAAATAATAAAAATTTTAAATAAGTTTCGACTGGTACTAATAAAACTAATTCTTGGATGATCATAAATTGTTCGTTTGTGTAACTCATAGTAGCAGTTTTCAATGACTAAATGTTGCTGCAGAAGAATCTTTACATTTGTGCGATTGCTGAATTTCGTCGTGACAACTAGATATTTTATATTAATTTATGAAATATTTTGCATGCGTATAAATGTTATATTAGATGCTTAATAACTTTTAGCTGTTGACGATAGACTTACCGAGTTAGACATTTTAGGAAAGTTGATTTATCGATCTTTCGATGTCAAGATATACAGGGCTGTTCCATTTAAAATTCTTAAGTTATTTGACATTTAGCAAATCTCCAGTTATTCAGGATAAGTCATATTTGAATCGCAAATGAATAATAACTGTAAAAAAATGCGATACTTTTACTATGCAAAATGAGTTCTTTTATTTCTTTATTCTTGTTAGTTACCTTAGAATAATTTTTTGAAAATGCTCATTTTTGACAAACATTTCTCAATATCTCAGAAACAGTTGATAATAGCCTAATACAAATTGATGTCATAATAATTAGGCTAAAAATGTTCATCAAAAATTGCAATAATATACCTAGTGTTCATTTAAACAAACATAAGTTTGTTGGTACGTTATTGTGGGACACCCTGTAAGCATGCCAATATTTTCTGGCTGTAGGGCGAATGATTATCTATAACTTTTATAACACCCTGTACATCAATTTTATGATATCTTCGAAAGTGAAAAAGATATATTACTTTTTATATCATTGATCAACACAAAAATGCGCAACTTTGTTTCTAATATTTTTTTCTATATTCATGTTTTTTTTTAATTTATTTTGTTTTAAATTACATATTGTATTTTATAAATAAATTTTATTTTATTTTTATTGCATGTATAAAAGAACATTCTGTACAAGTGATTCATTTTTATACCCAAGTAAAATTTTATTTATTTGATTTATTTTGGTCCCTTTCATATGTTCAGCCAATATTCCATAATGTTTTCCTATATCAATTATCCGATTAAGTTTTAATTTTGTTCATCATAGCATTGATTTTTCTATTTTTAATGTTTCGTGGTAAAAACTACCACATCATGCCATAATAATTCTGTACTCTGTGACGTATTGGTATTTCAATTTCGGATGAATAATATTTTTGCCAGAAACTGGTCAATAAAATTTTTAAAAAAACTTGTGTTTTTATGAAATTTAAACGTCAAAGTTCGATTAGTAATAGATTTTAAGTTCTCTTAACAAGGGCCTTTTGGAGAATTTTCATTGTTTCCCAAAGTGGGTTTCTTAAAACTCACCATGCAGTTTTCTTATGGGGTTCATATTTATTGCCAAACATAAATATAAATTCTTACCGAATTTATTGCAAATAGGTGGGGCCCTCTTATTGCCTGATATCTTTTCGTGCGGCGGTCCAGTGATAATTTCAGTATAAATAAATGTATTATTAATATTATCAACATATTGTCTTAAGGGGGGCCCAATTAAGGGGGGGTCCACTTGCCATCGGGCAACCTGGCATTATGGCCAGTCCGCCACTGGCTGTAGGTAATGATTATTGATTAATGATAGGTGTCTAGACTTTTGTGTTCGGTTTTTTTTTTATCTAGGCCTTTAAACTTTAAAGTTGTTGAATTTTAAATCATATAATCTCGACGATTTTAAAATTGAGTAAATAATACAACCAATTTCGTTCATTCGAACAGAGTGGTACCTATTTCTAAGATAAAATAAAAGATAAGTCGAATCCTTCAGACAACCATATTTTGAAGGTGATTTGTAACTTGAGACGAAAATTAAAGTGGCAGATACAGATGAATTGAATAAAACGAAAATGAATTTATTAACGATAAGAATTTGGTACATTACAGAATACTGAAAATATCAGCAATCAGCTCAATACATATATCCAAATTTAACGTGTTCTATTATTCTATTATTGCCTTGTCCGTATTATAGGAAACTAAATTTACCAGTTTTAAATTATCGTTTTACAAGCAATAACTCCGATTTTAAGTGTTTCTGAACATTTGGCTAGGCCTTTTCAAGAACGCAAGACGCGACCAGGCTCCTATTACATGCAGGGTAGTTACAACTCCGTCAGATTTTTTGATTCTAATGACAGTAGGTAGAGTGTCAAACGCTAATGTTTTGACAATAACTTCTGTCAATATAAGCTGCGTTCGGATATTGTATTACATTTTTTACACCCAATAACACGTAAGTGTCATTTGTACGGTGTACCCGGTGTCAACGGAGTACAATATCCGAAAGCAGCTTTAATCGACATATCTGTCTAGTTCTAGTAGTTTTATTTTAATGCAGACATGGCCGATCTCGATCAAATAGAATCTCATGCAGCTAAACTATTAATTTTATATATAGTATGATAATGTCATGTGCCTGGCCATATCAGATTTTTTGTACCTTGGTCAAAAATGTTCAGGGGACCCAAAATGACATATTTCCGCTAAAATCTCAAAAATCTTTTTGGCACGATTACAATACTTTACATACTGCGTATGATAAAGTAAAAACATAAAATATTACACATCGACGAATGCCCCAAAGTTGGAAGTACATTTCTTAATCTAATGATTTCATTACAATTAAATTGTAACTAAAAATGAGGCTGTATAACAACGAATACCTACGTATTTCACGGGCCAAACGATTTACTGAATATGACGATGATGAAAATCAGCAATAATAATTAATAAATGGAATTTACACATAGGGTTTACTTAACACTCGCAAAACACCTCGATATTTTTTAATTCTCTTTCGTTCCCAACACCGTTCGCAGACACGGCAGAGCAATTCATATTTACTTCATATACAGTGTGATGCACACATTATCAATACACATTATCGAAAAAAAAAGTAAAATTAAAAAAAGAACATATTACATTAGACAGCGCAGTATGCATACATTATACATTTACATATTGTTATGCAAATTTGTGTATAACAGCATTGCACTATGGACATTCTGAATATGTGGCCACTGTTCTCTCATGGAAAAATAAAAAATGTGATGCTATAATTTTTCATATGGGGCAGTATTTTTAGACTTTGCTTGCGGTAGTTAAATAGCTAGGGTCGTCCGGGGTAACATTTCTCCAGCATAACAACGCCCTCGTGTATTATTCTAATTATAGAAAGTCATTTTAAAAGTGCACTACGTTGGCGTTAGTTACAAAAATCCATTTTGATTATAAATTATTATTTGATTAAATTATTAAAGAACAGATCTGATTTTGATGATTTGTCCGATTTGACATATTCGATACTTTTTATAAGCGGTAACGCTAAGTTTTTTATTGATTTTGGTAGACCTTTTAATACTTTTAATATTGATAACTTTAGGGAAATGGATTTTGTGAATTGAATAGGAAATTGCGTTTTAGGTAGGATTATTCGGTCTAAAATCGAATTTGAAACATCTTCTATCGCGTTAGATTTTTGACAAAGTTTGGTCAACATGTCAAAAAACGCAATGTTGGTAATGTTTACAAATTTATGCCAGCTAAAGCCTTTGTTCTAGAAACTTCAAAATGGTCCCTAAAATGCTGAAAGTTTGTTCACAATTGTATTTAGAGTTATTGTTTAAGTGACTATTCGCTTTCCATAAACAAACAAAAGTTATCAACATTAACCTAATTTAAAAAAAAATATCGGGTAGACGTTTACAAAAGAAAACTGTCGTTCACGTCATAAGTCGAAGACAATGAAGGTCGGAAATTAATTTTGATATTAATATGTGTACTTCGATAATTAAAAATCAATGTGTCCGAGGGCTATTTCCGAGGACTTCCGATCAAATAATAAACCATTTCAGAAATTTTGTCATGTTTCCATACTTGCGCTCACTGTATTACTAGGTATTATCTTTGTTTCATTGATGATTGATATTTATTGATATTTAATCAAAAGTGTGTTCTAAAATTGTATAAAAGTGTACAATGTAGACTAAATATGATTTGGGCAAGAAAACAACAAATAGTGCAGGCAAATTAACTGATTATAAGCCAAAACCGGTATTAATTGTAGACAGGAGTTTTATCATTGGAAATGGTAAAGGGGCTCATAGTGAACGTAAAAAAAGTAAATGCAGGTCATGGGGTGGCATAGTGTTTATTTGGGAGGGTTGAAAGCGGGTGCAAAGTATATTAATGCGTTTTCCGGCGAAACTTGACGTTTTATCCAAAAACGTCCTATACTAAGTTGTAGATCATAAAAAAATCTACAACATTCATATGGGTCACTTTTTACTATGACCTCAAAATTTCCGAGAAAAATGCGAATGCCAATGCCAAAACGAATTTTCTGTTTTTTATTTTTCGTTGTGGCCACAATAATTCAATCTTAATCAAACTTTGTGAAAGAGTGCCTTTTTATACCTTAAATTAGCATAAATTTTTTAATTACACAAAAAACAAGAAGTTTTTGAGATATTTAGTTTTTCCGTCAAAATCAGACTTTTTTTAAAAAGAAATTCTGTGGTGAAAAATCATCGTACAGAGTTGTTCTTGGACTTATTTTTGTTGTTTTCACATGTACTTATTGACACAATAATAAAAATAATAGTCCCTATTTAACAACATGCTCAAAAATTGAAAAAACTAAAAAACGACTTTTGCAATAGTGAATTTTTCTGTAATTGTTCATTATTTGTTTAAATTTTTAAGAAAATTGCAATACTGGTTACGACATTCAATTGTACGGAAAAAGAATGCAAAGGAAACTGTCTCTCATTTCTACACTAATGCTATAACCATTAAATTAGAATAATAAATCTTCAGACAAGTAAGCAAAATAGTCAGTTTTTGTCTTAGAATCAATAAGTATCCAATACAAAAGTTGTAGGTCAAGAAAAAATATACAACTTTTGTAGAGGTTACTATATAACATAACCTCAAAACTTCCGAGAAAAATTCGAAAGATTCACTTTTTTAGAATTTATAATTTTAATTTAGTTTTGACGAAACTTCTGAAAGTAAATTATTTATGTCTTAAAAAATCACAAACTGTTTATGAAGAAATCTACTAAAGTAGATTTAGTACTAAAGTAGACTACTGTATTGATGTGACAACATCAATACAGTAGAAACAGTACTCTAATAATTGATAATAATAAATTACAAAAGTTAATATTGTAACGCCCGTAATACCAGTGCGCTCCGCAATAGCGCTTTCGAGGTCGCCACCATGGCGCCATGACCAGCGAGGGCGTAGTAGCCCCCTTCCACTACGTGTCAACACACGACCTGGACCGTGCAGCATAAAGGACGGTATGCAACCCTGGCAAATGAGTTCGCTCACCGGTCTGGAGGAAACTATTAACTTGGCGCACCTCGTAGGGCCTTGGTGACAACGTGGAATCCAGACGGTGAGACAGGCATCGCCGGTATACGACACGCTGCACCTACAGCGACTTGCATTTTCGAATATCTCTTTCCGAACGACCCCACCCCGTCAATATATATTTACAGATTTACAAATAAAGAATGAAAAATATTTATTTTTCATTTTTTATTTGATTTTTATAGATTGGCATAGTTATTTAACTGTGCTAATCTTTGCCTTATTCGCAGTTTTTCTCGGAAGTTTTGAGGTTATGTTATATAGTAACCTCTACAAAATTTGTAGATGTTTTCTTGACCTACAACTTTTGTATTGGATACTTTTTGATTCAAAGACAAAAACTGTTATTTTGCTTACTTATCTGAAAATTTCTTGTCCTAATTTAGTGGTTATAGCATTAGTGTAGAAATGAGAGCGAGTTTCCTTTGTATTTTTTTCCGTACAATTTAATGTCGTAATCAGTATTGCAATTTTCTTAAAAATTTAAGCAAATAATGAACAATTACTGTAAAATTCAGTGTTGCAAAAGTCGTTTTTGAGTTTTTTCAATTTTTGAGCATGTTGTTAAATAGGAACTATTGTTTTTATTATTGTATCAATAAGTACATGTAAAAACAACAACAATGAGTCCCAGAAGAACTCTGTACGATGATTTTTCACCACAGAATTTTTTTTTAAAAAAAGTTCTTGTTTTTTGTGTAATAAAAAATGTATACTTATTTAAGGTATAAAAAAGCACGCTTTCACAAAATTTGATTAAAATTGAATTATTGTTGCGACAACTAAAAATTAAAAACAGATAATTCGTTTTGGCATTGGCATTCGCATTTTTCTCGGAAATTTAGAGGTCATACTAAAAAGTGACCCATATGAATGTTGTAGATTATTTTATGACCTACAACTTAGTATAGGACGTTTTTGGAAAAAACATCACGTTTCGCCGGAAAGCGCAATAATATACTTTGCACCCGCTTTCAACCCCCTGAAATAAACATTATACCACCCCACGACATGCATTTATTTTTTCTACGTTCACTATGAGCCCCTTTACCATTTCCAATGATAAAACTCCTGTCTACAATTAATACCCACTCTCAACTTAATTTGCCTGCACTAAAAATGGTTATTCAAAATATAAATTTTCATTAATTTTTTAACATATTTACCAAATTAATGTTGACATTTACACGCAAAAATATGAAAGAAACATATGTCTTCACTATATAAACCTCGTGTAGTCTTATAGCTTGTGTTCACTTCCTAAAAATATAATTAGGAATTTCCGAACGAATTTTCTGCTTGTTAACAAATTATGTAACAAAAAATAAGTATTTATAGTTCACTTTGATATTACAGCCTTGATATTATTGTAAAGATCGGTCTTAAACTTACATACTTAGTACATATTTTTAAAATGTTCTACGGCCATCGATTTAAAAAATAACGTGCCTTGGTATTATTTACAATTTGTCTGAGCGTTATGCTTTATAGTCGTTGAACATAGTTTATAATTTTGCACAATTTGATGCTTAAGAGAATATTATTCGCGCTTTATGGATTACTATATAAAAATAATAATTCCTGTTTTCGCAGTTGATAGTGATCGAAATACTGATTATTTATCAGTTGTTTTGCAATATTGTAGAGTTGCGAAAAAGGCTTAAAGATAATTGCGATACTGTAATATATTTATAGAAACGTTCTCCAAATACGAATCCGATATTTACCGGTTTTAAGAGCTTGTCAATTGGGATGAAACGGATATTGCAATTGTTCAAAATTCAATATTGTCGTTTATTATTAAACCTGATAATAATTTAGTCATAATTGTACAGGCAATGTAAGATGTACGTTTGCTCAAACCTATCACAGACAAATGTTTACTTGCTATTCAACATGTCAATAAAGAAAATTCATTTTGAAGTATATACGTCAAAAAACGGCAAAAGGTCACCTTGTCAAAATGATACCGGTCAATACTCCAATACTGAACAATCTGTATTTGCAAAAATACTAATACCGGAATAATATTGTAGATTAAGGTCGATAAGGGTAGATAGGTAAATTTTTTGCAATTTACTCATTTTCAGTACTCGAATAAAAACCTTAAATTTGCTCCATGACATGTTTTGGAAACCTCAATTTTGATCGACATGAGCGCCAACAGGGCCGGCGGGAGGCGTGTGCGAAGTGTGCGGGGCATACAGGCGCCGTAGTAAAAGGGCGCTAAAGGCTAGATTTTTCAATGCCAGTTTCAACCATAAACTGAGTTCAAATATACAAAATCTGCATTACAACCCCCAGTCCAAGAGAATACGTACTTAATCATATTCAAATTTCTAAAAAATAGATTAAAATGGACTTTTTAGGATCACTGGCATTGCCTAATATTTGTCATAACAGTAAAAATTAAAAAAAAAAAAAAAGAAAGGAAAAATTTCAAGATAGGTGGCTGTGACTTCATATTTGAATATAATTTAACTTCTAAACAACATTTCCAAATAAAGTTTATCGATAATAATGAAAATAAAGGTACTTTACTCTTATCACAAATTCATATATTCTAAATCGCTCGGTAAATGGCAGCAAAATTCACATATTTGACTGTTGCCGTTTTGGTTTCATACAAGCCGCCAACTTTTATAAAGAATAAAATTTTCTGAGAAAAAGATAATAAAAAAAAATTACATATGATGCGGACTTTCCTGGACACACTGTATGTACCTATAACAAATCTCATAAAATGATTAAGGTATTATTAGTTTCGCTTTGCTAATTTTTCAATGATGACTCATTCTTATCAAGAATGCTCTTTTTTTGTATCGGAATGAGATGTTTCTACTAGTGATGTGCCAGTCCGGAACATCCGGATCGTTCCAAAGGAGCGAATCCACCTCCGGAATCAAAACAAAACGAACCCGACCGGCAACCTTGATTCGTTCCTTTGAACGTACCCAATACCCAATTAACCTAGACGCACTGTGGCTGACTCGCATTTTCGGCTAGCGCCGGGCAAACTTATTGTTTACGTTTGGGCGAGAAATTAAAAAGTAACATAAGCTTAAGTTAGAAACGTGCGGTTCGGTCTATATGTGTTAGGTGCAAAGGAACGAATACGGACATTCCGGACCCATCAGACTGATCTCGACGACGGCTTCGTTAAATAAGATGTAGAGAAATAACTACACATTTATCTAAGAACTTGCACTGAACACTTCATCAACTAAAAACTAATAGATTAAATTTTACCAGTTTTTGAAATTATGTTGCAAACTATACAAATAAATCCAGTAGCACCCTTGTTACGTCATGTGGGATTTAGAAAAAAAATATGGGGACATCCCTAGCATAATGCACACGAGAGATTTTGGTCACTGTTTGGTGTATAATATCACAATCAAAAGATTTGAAAATATTTAAACTATATTTTCATTAGCTTCACTTTTAAAAAAATTCATGTTTATCCACCTAATTGTTAATAATCGCCACCTGAGGTGTAACAAGCACTCCCTCGTTAACGGATAAACTAACTTTTCTATCATTGACCACATTATTTAATTAAAAATGTTGTTAAAGAATTCTCGACTTTGTGATTTCTTGCAGTTTTACGTAGGTTCGAATGTCCATCGTCTACGGCTCTATAAATTAACTAACCACTGAAGAAAAAAAGATATATTTTCGGGGAATATATAACGGCCCGACAAATTAGGTATTCACAACGACAAACAGTGCATGACAAAATATGTACTCAGCACGACAAATTTTGTATTCCCCACAACAATAGTTAACACGACAGAATATGTATTAAGCACGACAAATTAGGGATTCTTAACGGCAGTTTAATTGTCTAGCACGACATGTTATGTAACATTACTTTTTTAAGCTGTTTGCGAAAAGTATTGATTATTTTGATTTTATTTTTAAGTTTTAATTATATAATTCTGGTTTTATAAAACTTAATTAACAATTGTAGTGTGGGGTATGAAAATTTTGTATAAAAACACAACCTAAATTTAAAATATTGTATTTAAATAAAGAAACAAATAAACAATAATTCAAGTACAATAAATATATATCCGTACATTCTATAAAAAAATAAACAAATATTTGAATTATTGTTTTGAAATATTGTGTATTTGAATATTTTTATCTTTTGATTTAGTAGACCATGTGTAATATTTAGTACCTACTTTAAGAATTTTTTAGTTTAATTATAGCCATTGATATGCTTCGGTATATTCCTTTAATGAACTTGTTTGTTGGGAGTAAAATTGTTTACAGTAGGTGACAATGCATCTCGATATCAATGCATTTCACTTATTTGCAAGTATTTAATTTGTCAAAAATACAATAGTCGAAGCTAAGTGACTACCCTGGCCAACAATGAACAAAATCGAGAAAGTGAAAACTATTTTTGGTAGTTTTTTCTCCATAGACTATTCGATTGTGTTCTTAAATGGCACTTAGCTTAGATTATTGTATTTTTGACAAATTAAGTATCTACTTGGAAATATGTGAAATGTTCTGACTCGTAAGTAATAACTGTGGTATGTAAATTTATTGTAGTAAACAAAACAAACATGTTTTTTTAATATGATTGAACTAAACGTATACACGTGCGTATACTTTTGTGCCCCTTGGGGTATGGGTTAATATACTGTATTGGTCGATTTCAAATTTCACAGCAATCAAGGATTGATATAAATGAACAAATTGAGAGGGTCCTGCATGAAAAATAACAGTACAAAAAAATAAGCACAACCCTAATTCACATAATAAGAAATGTTACAGTGTGTTTTAATTATACGGTCGAACTTGAACAGTTAAAAAGTACTAAAAGTTGATCTTTTGCAACCGACTAACATTTTAGTTAAATACATCACATCAATCAAACAAGCAATTGCCTACAACTGTTCGATTATGCATAGAATAATTTTCAATTATTCTCAACGTCCTTCTGCGAATTTAAAAACAAACTACATATAACCACACTTTTAATGGTATGTAGCACTGTATGAGTATGGAATAAGTTTTGTACGGCTGGGCTAGAGGCGCTGCTTGTCATACTGCTGTCATTTACGGTCTTTGAGGTTAAATCACATAGTTTGCTGATTTTATCGTTGAAATACAAATATTGTCGCTCATTTACATTTTTTGTCGTTAAAACATATATTATGTCGTTTGTTTATATTTTCTGTCGTTAAAACACATATTTTGTCGTTCAGATGCATATTTTGTCGTTAAGGTACCGAAATTTGTCGTGCGAACCCCTAATTTGTCGGGCCGAATAATGCCACCCTATATTTTCTGAACAGACAATAGGCGCAAATAAAATAAACGATATATTACAACTTTGGTATTTTATTACTTTGTTTATTGCGCATATTACATAATGTTTAACACCTGTTCGCTTAGCGCTATTTGTATCTGGTCCCTACAGAGCTTTTCAAGCGAAGCGATAAGTCCGAAAACGCTTAAAATGCCATTAACGGGAATGCTTCAACGCTTCGGACAAAGGACTTTTGAAACTATCCGCCTCATATTGCTCCTATCTTCCGTTCTTTTGTCTAAACACATCTGTACACGAAATGGTCCAATTCTCGGAATATATAGTGCTTCAGAGATATTATATGTATAGCTCCAGCGCAGCAATTTATAGGGTATTAACGATTCGATATGGATTTATTACTAACTAGCAAAAGACCTCTCCGCTAGGAAATAATTTAGGGGTTAGACGAAGTAGTGATTTTGTCTTGTTGTGGTGAAGTGACCGGTTTTTACTTTATCATACGCAGTATGATACATAAAAATCTGGCCAGGCACATGACTTTATCATACTATATATAAAATTAATAGTTTACCTGCATGAGATTCTATTTGGTCGAGATCTTTCGTGTCTGCATTAAAATAAACTAGTTAGTGAGGATTTGACAGATATTTTCATTCTAATGAGAGTAGGTATTGTCGTCAAAACGTCAGCGTCTGACACTACCTACTGTCATTAAGAATGAAAATCTCTGTCAAATCCTGGTTAACTAGTTTTATATTAATGCAGACACGACCAAATAGAATTTGCTCATGCAGGTAAAATATTAATTTTATCAAAAAAAATGTCATAGAAATAAATTGTTTAATTTATTATTTAACTACTTTGACGAAATTACAGAAATAGCGGCTCATTTGCAAAATCGTTACAAAATGCTAAGAGTAAACATCCAGTTCCTTTGGACCCTTTTGAACCAAAAGCTTTTCAGCTCTAACTTTGGTCATGAAACTTGTAAATATGAAATTCGTCCCAGCCTCGACACCTCTGTTTCGTAAGTATCCCCACCATGTGCGAAGTCATACTCCCCTCAATAACTTTAATATTTTCGAAATGATCGAGAGATTTTACACGAAATGGTCATCGTAGTTTTAAAAGGTCAAATGTCTTTTGCGGTGGCCATAGACAATAATGTTATTTCTGATTAATATATTATTATGTATTGCATATTTATTTGTATTTATGGATGTTATACTTACAAATACTTACAAAGCATAGAATTAAAAATATTTTCGTACATATTTTCGGACTCCGAGTAGTATAAATTTAAATCCGTTACCTACGTATAACTAGCAACTCCGTACAGCATTATTTTAGTACCCATGCTGTGGTAAATTTATTTCCTTCCGAAGAATTTCATATATGAGAAGAGTGAACATGCTACATGCTTCTTAAAGATATATTTTTTACAAATTGGATATTTATATTTTTACATATTTTCGCATTCATTTTCTTTAATTGGTCTAAGGGTTGACAGGACATGGGGAAATGTTCGCCAAATGCAATTAAAGGAAAATTTGATAAGCAATTGCGGAAAATACATATTTTTTGCGCTGGATTCTAATATAAGTACGCTGGATTCGAATCCAGAATGTTGCCTGTAATGTCGTTTTTTTGTGTTTGTCACTTAACTGTTCAAACACCAACATAATTAATTATTAGTCAGTCCTTTAAGGATATTTGTGAAATTGTCAGGATGCCGTCTAAATACGAAGTGTAATATTTACTTTGAGACCCTTCTGAAGTTTTTTCTTTCAATTTTTCTTACATTTTCGACAACTTTACGACAACCTTTCCCGATAGTTGAATAGTTTTCTAATTTTCTATTGTATTTTCCTCGAAAGTTTTCTTATTTAAGGCTATAGTTCACATCACCAATAACACAATTAAAGGATCTATGAGCATGAATAAGAAAAATTAAGTGATGCCATTTAAAACAAATAGAAAAAAGAAATTTGGAATACAATTTCTTTTAAAAATGTGTTTATTTTAATAATTTAATAGTTCCCGAATATCCTTTTAAATAACAAAGATTTTCAATTCTAATAGGTTTATTCCAGTCTTTAGCTGTTTACTACGAGTATTTGGGAGGGTTGACTTTACTCATAAACTACAGCCAATAAATATTTTATGTGAAACATTAAAGCTTTGAACTGGAGAGCGCGTAAAGTATCAAAACATGAGAAAATACCAGAGTTGCTTTCCATTAACAAAAAGTATTAATATTACCTTAATTTTCAACAGCTTTTTCTCGAAATTTTTCCTTTGTAATGCCATTAAGTTTGTATGTCAGCTTATTAAGCGCCGAACCTTAACACAATTTAGGAATCAGTCATTCAAAATCAGTAGGGTAGGGTAGGACTCATTTGGACATGGGGCACTTTTGGACAATTGCAATTTCCCTCTCCATTTTCGAATATATTTAAACACAAATATAAATATAGAAACCGTTTGTACATAAGGTACCTATATTTACGTCTGTGTTTAAATGTTTTCGCAAATAGATAGGGAAATTGTAATTATCCAAAAGTGCCCAAATGAGCCCCACCCTACCCTACGAAAAAAAACTGGGGTTGTCATTAAAAAAAATATCGATCTCGTCATATGTACAAAATAATTGATGGTCGGAAACTAAATTTGATACAAATATGTGCATTTTGGTTATTCAAAATCGACGTGTTCACCTTTGAAGATCAAAACTACATTGATCAGCGCTTTTTCAAATCTGGGATCTTATGCGTATAAGCCAAACCTTTACGCTTTAACAAAATATATAATTATCAAAGTGCAAGAACAACATGAAACAACGTCGAAAATTTAAAAACTAAAAAAAGTCTTGCCGAAATTCTAAGTTAGATTAAAAAAATATGTGCAACTCAAACCCCTTATCTATACCTATACAATATAGCGCCCCTCATAGCGTCAACACATCAAAAGATACTAAGATTGAACTGTCTTTAAATATGAACAAATGAGCAAAAATTAAAAATTATGCAAAGTCCTTTAATTTTCCTTGCTTACGACAGACAGCAAATGAAGAGTTGAAGTAAATAACGAACTAAGTGCCAAAAGCATTATTCCGAGATATTTAGAAAATAGTGTGCAGCAAGATAAATGTTTTAGAGAAAGCCATCTCTAATTTTTTGTGCATATTTAAACAGATTGTACATCACATGGTGGCGTTGTTTTTTGCCGAGAAAAAACAAATCTAAAATAAATTCAAAAATTCGTAGAACGTGCTAAGTGCCATAATATTTATTTATACATATTTTAAACTAAGTTGATATTTTTTTATACTAGAAAGTAAAACTTAATAAAAATAAGTTACTTAACCAAGTATACTTCATACAGTGTCCGTTGTTCGAAAAAATACATGGGCCATGCAAAATTTGATAGTTCTGCTCAATTTTATAATCATTAATTTTCTTTAAAAATTCGTTTATTTGCTATTTTGCAAATGTACCGAAAAACTGTTGCTTTTTGTGCAATATTTCTAAACTAAAGATGTTTATATAAAGTTTACATTGAAATTGACTTATTTTAGTAATTTCCTTCAGAAAAAGTAAGGACCAGAAATCAAAATCCACCCAACGTTTTCCTTTTATTTTGAATTACTATTTAAAAAAAAAAACAAATACTAGCTTTGACATATTGATATATATATTTACAAGATTTATCTATATATCAAAATTTGTCAAATTTACCGGGAAACCTAAATAATTCCCCAACCGTAAATAGTTTCGAAAAATTCTCAGATAAAAGTTTTTGGGGTTTAAACAAGCTCTTGTTTAATATATTATTCATTTTATTATGGAAATTTGCAAACCTTTTCTTTTTATTATAGAACATCCTGTATATTTATATTTTTTTTAATTCTAAGAGTTATTTGTAGGAATCATTTTGTTATAAAATGCATAATTTTTTGATTAGAAGCAACTGGAACTGACTAAAGGCACTTAGCGCGCTATTTACGAAAATACGCCGTAAGTTAACTCATGCGAGATCGAGCGGTCATGTTTGTTACGCATTTCACTACATATTTTTACGTAGCCCGTTATTTACATTAAACCCAGTGATATCTAGCTCACTTTAATGTAAAAAAAAACAATTTTTCAATTTTTGGCACTTAGTTCATTATTTAAGTACTTCAACTCTTCAAATGCAAAATGCTTAGAAATCGCCACACTGATCACGTTTTGGGTTGTGACGTCATCCATCAAGAATAAATGCGAAAGTTGTAATTTTTACAAGCATACGAAATTACTGATATGCAATGCACTAATGATTTAAATACTATAAAAAATAAATCATTGAGTTTTATGTATAACTGCTCAAACAGTCAGTTGCGTCAAATGCAATAGACGTCAGTATCGATCAATTGGGAAGCAAGCACTAAAGATTTCTTTAGATTAGGTAAAACCATAAACTATCTACTTTTATATGGTTCAATTTTGTTATTATTTTTTTCGATCATGTAGTGATAAGTTGAAGAATGTAATGGGTTGTAGACCTTATAGATGTTGAAAGATGTTGCGCATTTGGAACAGTGTTGTAATTGGTTTGTTTTAAATATGCAAGGCTGGCCCTCGACTGACACTAACTGCAAACAGTCCTTTCTTTTATGGCATCAAAATCTACAATCACCTGCCAAGTAGTCCCAAAATCCTACAGTTTAATGCTTTCAAAGTGAAACTAAAACAGTGGTTGGTCGTAAACTGTTTCTACTCGATGAATGAGTTCTTTGGTGTTTAATTGCTTTGTATCCTTTGTACTGACGTTTGCGGAAATATTTTATGTATTGTCTATCGCATAATAAAGTTTATTATTATTATTATTATATCTAAAATGTAACTTGTGATTTACAGTTATAAGTAACAACATACGAAATTCTTTTCCAACAGAACATATCGTGTATTTTGCACTACACACTAGAGCAGTGAGCCATATGTTCGTCCACACACTTATGTTTACATAGAAACATAAAATTATATCCCATTATCGAATTAAAAGATATTTTTTGGGGTAATGTCAAACTTTGATTCATTCAAATTTAGAGGCAAAACTTTTGTTCTGACTATTGAAATATATGCAGGGTGGTAAGTTTTATAACTGTGCCAAATTTTTCTTACGTACTCTTAATTCAACCTACAGAAATTAGACTGTGACTTGTATCAGACAGAGACAGACAGAGAGATTCAATACGGGTTCTGTGTTTGCAGAATGTACGGAACCAAGAGGAGCAACAATACGACCACCTAGCGTTGGTAATCTTGTTAGATTATATTCAATGGGATTTAATATTTGGATTTTCCGTGGTTACTGACATGCTTAATTGGTATAATTTAAACGTTTTGTTGAGGTTTTAGCCTTGAGCAGTATCCGCTAACACAGAGATTATTCGCAAGTGGTTTTTACAATAAATGCAATTATTCTAAGTATTGATTGACATTAAAATAATTATACGCCGACGTATTTCACGATGTTGGGCAATCTTTGATTGTGTGGTTATTTATGGGATAGCCCCAATGACATCGTAATTTTATACTTGCAAATAAAACACATGAGTAGTGGTAAAAAATAAAAAAACAGAACGGAAAATTGTGTTTAATCACACCAGGCTGAAACAGTTCAGGTGTAACTTTCTACTAAACATTGTTAACATTTAACATCTTCATCAATTGCCTATTGAAAAAATAAATCATCCTAATAGTAATAGTAATGCTCGGGCTATACTAACGCCTAATGTCTAGTGTACCCGGGTGTAACAATAAGCCGTAGCAATTTGGTCTCGCGTTTGACAGTAAAATGTGTACCACTTTACAGAGCTATCATTTGTGATTGTATTGTCTCTTCATAGCTCGGAAGTAGGCACTTACAAAGTCGGTCAGATCGAGTTATTTATCTTTTTACTTTATCATACGTAGTATGTAAAGTATTGGTAATCGTGCCAAAAAAAATTTTTGAGATTTTAGCGAAAATATGTCTTTTTGGGTTCCCTGAACATTTTTAACCAAGGTACAAAAAAATGTCTGTGTGTGTGGATGGATGTGTGTGTACCCGCTTTTTGTGGCGACGATTCCGGAGAAACTACTAAAGGTATCGGGACGAAACTTCATATTTAGAAGTTTCATGACCAAACTAGAGCTGAAAAGCTTTCTGGTCGTTTTTACAATTACAATTTTAAAAATTATTGCAAAAATTATAACTAAAGTAGTTAACATTTTCTATTTAAAATAACAATATTAATATTGACTTTCGGTAGCCCAAAAGTGACAAAAACGGTCGTGGCGACAGTGGTGTTATATCCGGAAAATTCAGCGTATATTGGATGATACAATTTCGTGAAATTCATCCGTTTGGATGATTTTCAGTAAGATATGGAAGATAAGGAGGCAACTCACTTTCCGTTGAAAAGACGGATGATCATTCTGTCGTAAAAGAACAGCTTATCCTCACACACTTCCAAATTGCATGGCATGGAGTTTTCGTCAGCAAATCATAATAAATACAGCAGATTTTTAACAGCAGCGAGAACATAATTAATAAATTATCAGTGTCATCTTACTCAAAAAAATATAACCTAGCGTTAATAAATAATCAATATTGTTATCTGGCTTATTTTGAGCATATATGTCCCAATGTCGGGCAAATACGACAGTTAGTTGTGCACGGTTATAAACAAAAACAATTGTCCGTGACTCATACTGAACAATGATAAGCAACCATAAAAGAAGGCAAGAATTTATACAGCGCACAGCGTTGATATAATTTATCATGTCCACAGTGACTGCGGTTATATAGTACAATAACTATAAGTTGATATAATTATCACTTATGTATTTAAAACATTTTTTAAAAGAACATTGGAAAATTTGTGCCATAGCTAGTTTGTTAGCCATAGGGTTGACCTTCTATTCGGTTCGAATCAATAATATTTACAGCGGTCGATGATGTTCCAGGTACAAAGATAAATTATTTATAGGTCCTACTTGACGTACCTTACCTACCTACAGTGTAATTGGATAACAACGGATCGATAATAGATTTACAAACAGTATAATATTATCCTGATAATCACGGACAATCACCCTTTAAAATTGAAGCAATTTTTGCCAGAATTTGAAGCCGTAGTAATGAACGAAGTTCACTACAGTTAAGTACGTCTTCAAAAAATCCATAATTTATTTGAACATTATATATATTATTTACCGAAATGCGAGACAGGGCATGCCAGTAATTGACGTGCCCGCCTACCGAGACGTTTAAACTTGGGTGCATTTTTAGGCTTACTGTTGAACGTATAAAAAGGGAACCATAGTATACCGCCATCTTCAAAAAGGGATAAACCACAACATTTAGTGTAATAAACGGAACGACGAGAAAGATATTTTAATGCACGAGCGTTAGCGAGTAGTGTCCGACCGAACATTCGGTTTCGGCCATCTTCGGCCGAAAATTATATCTTCGGAAAAACTTCGGCTTCGGCCAAAATTAGGCCGAAAGTTTAGCCGATGGCGAAGGTTCGCGCATAGCGTATGAATAGCGATAAATGAGAAAGGAAAGAAAAAATTTGATTATTTGTTTACTTTGTTGCTTGGCAAAAATATGCATGAACTTCTTTTTGTGGCCTATAATAATAAATGAAGTGTCATTAACAACAAACTACATATGCAAAATTCTGAGGTACAGCAGTTTTGACAGGGAAAACAAATTTATGTTTTGGTGTTATTTTTGTCAAATTTTAAACACAATATCTTCATATAATTTAGTACCTACTTTATCAAACTCGACATGATTTCTTAAAAAACCGCAAAAGTTTGCAATATTTTTCGTCCGATTTCTTCTTTTTCGACATGTTATTCATGAACCAATACATACAACCAAAAGAAAAAACGCCATAGACGGAGAATAATACAATCGTTATTCTTTATACATAGTTAGAAGTATTGTTTTTTCTATAAATAAATAGCAGAGAAACACCTACGTGTTTTGCAATTTGAAAACAGAGGGCAGGTACTTTTTCCTTTTCAGCACCTTAATACTGATTATTGATTATTATTTTTCAGTTTTTAAATAAAATATAAAGAGTTTCAGGGTGTTCTAAAAAGTCCTTAGTCATAGTTTTAGATTTAACAAAAACGACGAAAAATAGGATGTTAAATTTGCTACAAAATAAGCTATCATTGCTTTACATTTAAAATTAAAAATGTCTTGGGGAGTAATCGTTTTAAATACAATAGTTAGCTCAAATATCAAATTGGACTATTGTATTTATAATCGCAAATATCGTTCCAGTTTATGGCAAATTTGAAGCGACAAGTCCCTAACTAAAAATAATAGAGATGTGAAATTTTGTAATCAGTATTTTACAAGCTATCAACTTGAGAAACGAATACTGTCCCATTAGATAAAGTTAGGTCCATATGGGGACAGACGGTATAGATAAATTTGGATTATATTACGTTACGTATCTGATCATAGCAAATATATATGAACGGCAGCTATTTTACTTTAAATTTTGTCTCTTCATTAGCATTATGAATTTCGTTCGGCTGAGGCCGAAGGTATGGAAAATGGGTGGCTTCGGCTTCGGCCAAAATATCACCTTCAGTCGGACTCTATTACCAAGTGAATTGTCTAGTTGTTAATTGCCGCTTAGTATACCGGGTGATTCAATTTCGAGGCTCACCATGGGGATCTCTTAGTGGAGATAGAAGCCTATGTTTAAATTTGGCAAAGTTTCGTATATTTGTGCTGATCAATTATCTGAAAAGAAAATTAAGCTATCATTTTTCATTTTGAAGATATCAGCAAAAAACTGAAATGTTAAGACATCGTTTTTAATTTTTTATTGAAAACCAAACGTAGCTAGACATTTGCAACAAAAACATTCTACAGCTACTTTTTAACAAGGAATGCAGTGTCATTTTATAATTTGAAATAACATCAAAGATGGCGGCGTAACCATGGCCAACTTTTGATTTTCTTATGGGCGGTATGTAGAATTTTGGCATTTTGCGATAGTCGTGTCTTTTCTCATTTCCCCAATGTATAACCCTAATGGCATTTTTTAAACCAATAGTTTAATAATAAAAAAACTTTCTTCTTTTTCTCGTTGTTTGTCGTGCTTATCAGGTACCCAAATGGAGCTTTGTTACAGACCGGCGGCGCCGGACTGACAAAGAGTGCTTTGGATTAAAAACATTCAGATTGTAAACGAAGCAAGTTTATACAACAAAAAGGTTATTTTTTAAGTAAATGTTCAAATTGGTCGCCATTTTCTTGAAGGCATAAAACCGTGCTTGCTTTTCTACATGTTGTTATGCTCTTCTAACCAGTGGCGGACTGGCCAGGTGGTGCCAGGTTGCCCGATGGCAAGTGGGCCCCCCTTAAGTGGGCCCCCTTTAAGACAATATGTTGAAAACATTAATAGTATATTTATTTATACTGAAACTTGCACGGGACCGCCTTAAGAATTTATTTTTATGTTTGGCAATGAATAACAACCCAATAAGAAAATTGCATGGTGAGTTTTAAGAAACCCACTTTGGGACACAATAAAAATTCTCCAAAAGGCCCTTGTTAAGAGAACTTGTTAAAATGTATTACTATTTGAACTTGGAACTTTTTACTGGACGTTTATCTTGCATAGAAAACAAGTTTTTTTTTTAAATTTGGTTGACCGGGTTCTGGCAAAAATATTATTCATCCGAAATTGAAATACCAATACGTCACAAAGAACAGTATTGTTATGGCATGACGTGGTAGTTTTTACCAAGAAAAATTAAAAATAAAAAAGTCAATGCTATGATGTACAAAATTAAAACTTAAATCGGATAATTGATGTACAGGAAAACATTGTGGGACCAAAATAAATCAAATAAATAAAATTTTACTTGGGTACAAAAATGAATCACTTATACAGATTGATCTTTTATACATGCACTAAAAATTAAATTAAATTTATTTATAGAATAAAATATGTAAATTAAAAAAAAAATACAAAAAAAAATTAGAAACGAAGTTGCGCATTTTTGTGTGCTCAATGATATAAAAAGTAATATACCTTTTTCACTTTCGAAGATATCATAAAATTGATGTACAGGGTGTTATAAAAGTTATAGATAATCATTCGCCCTACAGCCAGAAAATATTTTCATGTTTACAGGAAGTCCCACAACAACGTACCAACAAACTTATGTTTGTTTAAATGGATCACTAGGTATATTATTGCAATTTTTGATGAAGACTTTTAGCCTAATTTTTTGACTTCAGGAGTTTTAGGCTATTATCAACTGTTTCTGAGATATTGTGAAGGGATTGTCAAAAATGAGCATTTTCAAAAAATTATTCTAAGGTAACTAACAAGAATAAAGAAATAAAAGAACTAATTTTGGATAATAAAAGTATAGCATTTTTTTACTGTTATTATTCATTTGCTAAATAAATTAAATTCTAATATGACTTATCCGGAATAACTGGAGATTTGCTAAATGTCAAATGACAAGAATTTTAAATAGGACACCCTGTATATCTTAACATACTTCGAAAGATCGATAAATCAACCTTCCTAAAATATCTAAGTCGGCAGGTCTATCGTCAACAGCTAAAAAGTTATTAAGTATCTAATTTAACATTTATATGCATACAAAAAATATTTCATAAATTGCAGTATAACGTATCTAGTTGCCACGACGAAATTCAGCAATCGCACAAATGTAATGATTCTTCTGCAGCAACATTTAGTCATTGCAAACTGCTACTATGAGTTACACAAACGAGGAATTTATGATCATCCAAGAATTAGTTTTATTAGTACCAGTCGAAACTTATTTAAAATTTTTATTTATTTACGTAATGTTCTAAACTATTTAAAGAATTTTAATGGATCTTTGGGTTGGTTGTAGTGGTCTAACGCCTTAGCCAGCTAAATCACCAGTTTAATTTTTTATTTCGGGAAATGTTAAGGAATAAGTTTATGGGGATGTTCCGGTTACTACTGATAACAAAAACAAGGAGTGCTTTGGTAGCAATGTGGTGTTCTTCAGAAATCCTAACATTTCTGTACTGTCATAAGAATAAATAATTAAATAAATGGATAATTGTAAACTGAATAAATAATTATTATTTCAGTACGATTGTCAAGAGTGCACATATAAACCCTGCCAGGTCAATGCGTTTCAGTCTTGCTTTGCATTCTCGGTGGAAATATTACACTTTCCATGTTCGCTATTCTTCATGTTCGCTATAGTAGTTGTAATATTCCCATAAATTTTTTCCTCAATATGTCTACAGAGTAACAAATCAAACTCGATTAAATCAGGCGATTTGGTTTTTCAAAGCGTTGGACCACCATGAACAGTTTAATGTCATTGATAAATATTATTTAAACAATTTTAGATTGAGAAATAAATTACTAATTCTTTGAAGAAAATAAATATCACAAATTATACGTTTGTATAAATAAAATTGCAGAATGCTATTACTAAAAGCTGCTCTGCTGCATGAAAAGAAGAATTAATTGAGAGATTGTTGAATTTAGTCGAACAATCTGGATATTTAATATTAATTTATGAATATTGTGCATAAGTTACAAATGTCACATTAGATGCTTAATAACTTTTTAGCTGTTGACGATAGACCACCGAGTTAGACATTTTAGGAAAGCTGATTTATCGATCTTATATATTGTATTTATTCGTTCTATTTCTTATTTTTAACATTCTATTTCATTATATTTTTGTAAGTTTTTCTTTGTAACTCTTTCATTTTTCCCCCCAATTTTTCTTCCGCACAGTAAATGAGATACTGAGTAAAACGTTTCATATGGACTTATTATTTTTTCAATTTATGACAAAGTTACAACCGTTTGAGTTATTAACAAAACCGTATTTTAACCGGCGCCAACTTCTTAAGCAATTGAGAAAACCAATAAGTCCATATGATACTTTTTACTCAAAATGATATTTCTTTTATAGAAAAAAAAATTAATAAAAAGCTTCATATAATTATTTTTGTTCATTTACTTATTCAATTTATGTTGATTTTGTTTAAATATTTTTATTTAAATTTATTTACTTTCTATGGTTGTAATGTGTAGTGGGTGTGTTCAAAAGGCTGAAAAATTTATTCAGAACAACATTTGCTTCTAAAAATAATTTTCGGGGAAAAAAGTGGGACACCTGTATATATATATATATATATATATATATATATATATATATATATATATATATATATATATTTTATTTATTTTTTATTTTTTATATTTTTTATTTTTTTTGTATATATATATATATATATATATATATATATATATATATATATATATATATACAGGTGTCCCACTTTTTTCCCCGAAAATTATTTTTAGAAGCAAATGTTGTTCTGAATAAATTTTTCAGCCTTTTGAACACACCCACTACACATTACAACCATAGAAAGTAAATAAATTTAAATAAAAATATTTAAACAAAATCAACATAAATTGAATAAGTAAATGAACAAAAATAATTATATGAAGCTTTTTATTAATTTTTTTTTCTATAAAAGAAATATCATTTTGAGTAAAAAGTATCATATGGACTTATTGGTTTTCTCAATTGCTTAAGAAGTTGGCGCCGGTTAAAATACGGTTTTGTTAATAACTCAAACGGTTGTAACTTTGTCATAAATTGAAAAAATAATAAGTCCATATGAAACGTTTTACTCAGTATCTCATTTACTGTGCGGAAGAAAAATTGGGGGGAAAAATGAAAGAGTTACAAAGAAAAACTTACAAAAATATAATGAAATAGAATGTTAAAAATAAGAAATAGAACGAATAAATACAATATATAAGATCGATAAATCAGCTTTCCTAAAATGTCTAACTCGGTGGTCTATCGTCAACAGCTAAAAAGTTATTAAGCATCTAATGTGACATTTGTAACTTATGCACAATATTCATAAATTAATATTAAATATCCAGATTGTTCGACTAAATTCAACAATCTCTCAATTAATTCTTCTTTTCATGCAGCAGAGCAGCTTTTAGTAATAGCATTCTGCAATTTTATTTATACAAACGTATAATTTGTGATATTTATTTTCTTCAAAGAATTAGTAATTTATATCTCAATCTAAAATTGTTTAAATAATATTTATCAATGACATTAAACTGTTCATGGTGGTCCAACGCTTTGAAAAACCAAATCGCCTGATTTAATCGAGTTTGATTTGTTACTCTGTAGACATATTGAGGAAAAAATTTATGGGAATATTACAACTACTATAGCGAACATGAAGAATAGCGAACATGGAAAGTGTAATATTTCCACCGAGAATGCAAAGCAAGACTGAAACGCATTGACCTGGCAGGGTTTATATGTGCACTCTTGACAATCGTACTGAAATAATAATTATTTATTCAGTTTACAATTATCCATTTATTTAATTATTTATTCTTATGACAGTACAGAAATGTTAGGATTTCTGAAGAACACCACATTGCTACCAAAGCACTCCTTGTTTTTGTTATCAGTAGTAACCGGAACATCCCCATAAACTTATTCCTTAACATTTCCCGAAATAAAAAATTAAACTGGTGATTTAGCTGGCTAAGGCGTTAGACCACTACAACCAACCCAAAGATCCATTAAAATTCTTTAAATAGTTTAGAACATTACGTAAATAAATAAAAATTTTAAATAAGTTTCGACTGGTACTAATAAAACTAATTCTTGGATGATCATAAATTCCTCGTTTGTGTAACTCATAGTAGCAGTTTGCAATGACTAAATGTTGCTGCAGAAGAATCATTACATTTGTGCGATTGCTGAATTTCGTCGTGGCAACTAGATACGTTATACTGCAATTTATGAAATATTTTTTGTATGCATATAAATGTTAAATTAGATACTTAATAACTTTTTAGCTGTTGACGATAGACCTACCGACTTAGATATTTTAGGAAGGTTGATTTATCGATCTTTCGAAGTATGTTAAGATATACAGGGTGTCCTATTTAAAATTCTTGTCATTTGACATTTAGCAAATCTCCAGTTATTCCGGATAAGTCATATTAGAATTTAATTTATTTAGCAAATGAATAATAACAGTAAAAAAATGCTATACTTTTATTATCCAAAATTAGTTCTTTTATTTCTTTATTCTTGTTAGTTACCTTAGAATAATTTTTTGAAAATGCTCATTTTTGACAATCCCTTCACAATATCTCAGAAACAGTTGATAATAGCCTAAAACTCCTGAAGTCAAAAAATTAGGCTAAAAGTCTTCATATATATATATATACATATATATATATATATATATATATATATATATATATATATATATATACCGAAAGCATAAACAAAAAAATGGTGGGCCCCCCTTAGCTTCCTGGCAACCAATATTTTTGGACCCAATCCGCCACTGCTTCTAACTGTTCTTCACGGAATACCATTGACCGCATTTGTTATTCGATCCCGCAGATCCTCGATATTTCTGCGAGTATCGTGATAAATTTCGTCGTTCACAGTTCCCTATAGAAAATAGTCCAGAGGACAAATCAGGGGACTAGGAGGACATTCCACCACTCCACCATTACCGATCTAGCGATTTGGAAATTGTTGATTCAAATAATTTCGTACAACTGCAAAGTTTGACTTGTGTGGGGTTTGTACGGTTTCAATTTCTTTGTTCGTAATGCTCTCCAAACACGTGTTCGCGGCAATTCCAAATTAGAGGCTACTTCCCGCGTGGAAATCCGAGGCTTGTCATTTATCTAAAAAACAGTAGAAGCATTGCAAATTATGGTAATCCATTTCCAAAATATCTCTTTGATCGTTTTCAACATTGCCATGAGGATTATAAGAATTGCGGGGTTTACTAAACGATCCATGGTCCGCTAAATTTCTGTCCAATTTTAGGAATATTGTACGATGGGGCATTTCTATGAGAACAATAATAAACCCTTATCATATCACACTTTTCATTATTTTTTACATCCACAATCAACCACAATTAAGGTTTATTTCGTTAAATGGCAAACCCAATGCCGAGCGCGCCGCTTGATCCAAGTGTATTTTGTTGACGTTGCTTGGCAACGAGTCCGGCGGTCTGTAACCAAGCTCCAGTTGGGTACCTGAAGGTTTTTTTGATTATTACACCATTATTTTAAAAAATAATGCTAACATGTTATACATTGCGGAAATGAGAAAAGACACGACTATCGGAAAATGCCAAAATTCAACATAAAAAATGACACTGCATTCCTTGTTAAAAAGTAGCTGTAGAATGTTTTTCTTTTAAATGTCTAGCTATAAAACTATACCTTAACATTTCAGTTTTTTTGCGGATATCTTCAAAATGAAAGATGATAGCTTAAATTTCTTTTCAGATAATTGAGCAACACAAAAATACGAAACTTTGCCAAATTTAAACATAGGCTCTATCTCCACTAATAAGCGAGATCCCCATGGTGAGCCTCGAAATTGAATCACCCGGTACAGGTGTTTCTTAATAACGGCTAACCTTGTAGGAGCATATCCGCCATAGAATGAGACGTAATTTTGGTGAAATAACGTATAGTGTATATCAAAGTTTTAAGTGCTAAAAAAATTGTATTAAACAAATCGTCTGGTGAATAGCCGATCGCGCATGACCGAAAGACGATTCCGAACTTAAAAAAAACAAAAAGGTTAGAAGGTAGGTACCAGAAATGTGATGCGGAGTTACACCAATTGTGATTGCAAAGTGATTCCCGTCACAACTGCAAGCAACGGTTGGTCAAAGTTATTTCGCATACGAGTCATCCGTCACATAGAATTGCCATCCGTCCGCCTCTGGTACTACACAAACACACCGCATTAAGATTCCATAATCCACCACATTTTTATCATAGATAAATCAATGAACAGCTGACTACGATATGAACAGATCAATGTAGATCCATGTCACTATAAGGCATAAGCGAGAAACCCAAGAGTCCGATATTTTTCCGGCGACGTTGTTTTGTCACCAGTTGCAGCACAACGGCGGTAGCATTTTGACGACTTTCTTGAGCTGTACAGGATCGGATTTCGTTCTTCTTTTTTACTTTATCATACGCAGTATGTAAAGTATTGTAATCATGCCAAAAAAAATTTTTGAGATTTTAGCGGAAATATGTCTTTTTGGGTCCCCTGAACATTTTTGACCAAGGTACAAAAAAATGTCTGTGTGTGTGTATGTGTGTGTGTATGTGTGTGTGTGTACCCGTTTTTGTGGCGACGATTCCGGAGAAACTACTAAAGGTATCGGGACAAAACTTCATATTTAGAAGTTTCATAACCAAACTTAGAGCTGAAAAGCTTTCTGTTGAAAAGGGTCCAAAGGAACTGGTGGTTTACTCTTAGCATTTTTCGAAGATTTTGTAAATGAGCCGCTATTTGTGTAATGTCGTCAAAATAGTTAAATAATAAATTAAAGGAGAGGAAATTTTCTATAATTTATGTATATGACATTTTTTGGGAGAATTTATAGTTTAGCTGCATGAGCAAATTCTATTTCATCGAGATCGGTCGTACTGCTTTAAAACTAGTAGCCAGGATATGTCAGATTTTTTGATTCTAATGACAGAAGCTAGTGTCAAACGCTAATGTTTTGAAAATACTACTGTCAATATAGGCTGCGTTCGGATATTGAACACCGTTACACTTTTTACACCCACTAACACGTAAGTGTCATTTGGACGGTGTACCCGGTGTCAACGGAGTACAACATCCGAACGCAGCTTTAATCGAGATATCTGTCTAGTTCTACTAGTTTTATTTTAATGCAGACATAGCCGATCTCGTTCAAATAGAATCTCATGCAGCTAAACTATTAATTTTATATATAGTATGATAAAGTCATGTGCCTGGCCACATCAGATTTTTTAATTTTCTCAAGAATGCGTTAAGTTAGACCATATACATCATTTGACAAAACGTTGAGCGTGTTTACAAGCTGCTAGTTGGCGAGGTTAGAAGCGAGCGTGTCGGCTAGTGGGATAGTGTTGATGACACACAAAACTGTCCACCTCAGTATATCAGTATCCAACTAGCTAGCGAGTAAACCACGTGTCATGAATACGTTGATGTTGTATTTTCTTTCATCTCCTGAATATTGCTGGGCGTTAAAATGAAGTGAAACGCAAATAATATTGTGGAATTTCTTAATTGCTACCAGCAGTACCCTTTGTTATGGAATATAAAAGACAAAGACCCACACTTTTCTTTGCCTCAATTTCTGCTTTTTACTTTATCATACGCAGTATGTAAAGTATTGTAATCGTGCCAAAAAAATTTTTGAGATTTTAGCGGAAATATGTCTTTTTGGGTCCCCTGAACATTTTTGACCAAGGTACAAAAAATTGTGTGTGTGTGTGTGTGTGTGTGTGTGTGTGTGTGTGTGTGTGTGTGTGTGTGTGTGTGTGTGTGTGTATGTGTGTGTGTGTGTGTGTGTGTGTGTGTATGTGTGTGTCTGTGTACCCGTTTTTGTGGCGATGATTCCGGAGAAACTACTAAAGGTAACGGGACGAAACTTCGTATTTAGAAGTTTCATAACCAAACTTAGAGCTGAAAAGCTTTCTGTTGAAGAGGGTCCAAAGGAACTGGAGGTTTAGTCTTAGCATTTTTGAAAGATTTTGAACATAAGCCGCCATTTCTGGAATTTCGTCGAAATAGTTAAATAATAAATTAAAGATGAGGAAATTCTGAATAATTTATCACTGTGACAGTTTTTGGTACAATCAATAGTTAAGCTGCTTGAGCAAATTCTATTTCTACGAGATCGGTCGTACTGCATGAAAACTAGTAGCCAGGATATGTCAGATTATATGTCAGATATGGCTCTAATGACAGTAGCTAGTGTCAAACGCTAATGCTCTGACAATACTACTGTCAATACAAGCTGCGTTCGGATATTGTACACCGTTAAGGTGCGTTTTCATTAGTCCTAATGGCAGTGGTAGTAGACGCCATTATAGTATTTCTAATAGCCATTGCTAGTGACTCAAGTTTATGTACATGCAAACTACTATGTGTCACCATCGCGACATGTGAGAAATACTATAATTTCGTCTGCTACCACCGCCATTACCTACCGTTTCAACCAATCGGAACACTTTTTACACCCAACAACACTTGTCATTTGGACGGTGTACCCGGTGTCAACGGAGTACAATATACGAACGCAGCTTTAATCGCCATATCTGTCTAGTTCTAGAAGTTTTATTTTAATGCAGACATAGCCGATCTCGATCAAATTGAATCTCATGCAGCTAAACTATTACCTTTATATATAGTATGATAAAGTCATGTGCCTGGCCACATCAGATTTTTTTAATTCTTTCGTGATAGCATGAGCTTAAATAACTACTCCACCACGAACTAATTCCGTTGACATTTTGTAGACAATGAAACCAGTAACCACAAAGTTACTCGCTGCTAGTTCACTAGCAACTATAATGACACATGGTTAGTTGACTAGCTAACAATCCCACACGTCAGCGAGTAAGCGACTAAAGTAGCCCGGCTTTCAACTTTACTCGCAGATAGTTTACAAGCTGCGAGTAACGTTGTGAACATGATGACACGGGCGAGTTTACTAGCAACTAGTGAATTCGCCAACTAGCTGCGTGTCTGAAAGTCAGTATTTTTTTTAAGTGGAACGTCCTGTATATCATGACATATTATGAATACTAAGGAAGTTGTCTTTCCAACTGTGTAAGATGTACCTGTGTACAGTAAATAGTTTCTGTGGTAGTCAATTGTTTGCCAAAAAATTGGCAATTGCAGGCCTTTCTTAAAAACTACGTTAATACGACATTTTTGCAGATATTGCCCTAAAAAATTTGTCACATAATAACTAAACCCATAGTTAGATGCTGGTGTAATGAAAAATTTGATGCGCTATACAGGCTGATCGTAGCATACACTAGTTTTTAAACATTTTTAAATCACTTTTTCTTGAGATTTTTAAATGGAATACCCTGTATATTATTTGCGAATTGTAATGTACCTTAAGTTCTTTGAAATTTATATTCACTATATCATATCGTATATCAATTTTTAATAGTTTTTGTGATAATTGGAATTTAAAGAGTAGTATGCCATTTAGTATCTTAATATTGCTTTGTATACCTACAGTGTGCTGGGTAGCACGATGTAAAATATTTAAAGCGTTATAGAAGAAGCTATTTAGAACCTATTTAACTAATTTTATTCATAGAAAACATATTACGGTTATTAAGCTATTATATAATTTTATAAGTATGTTGTGCAATTTTTAAAAACGTACAACGAGCGAACCTGAAGACCTAGTAACTTCAGTTGGGCTCCGAACTAAACCAAAAACAGTGTAGTTTTAGGGGGACTATCGTGAAAAATTGTTCACCTTTGTGAAAATTGTGCCGATACGTTTCATTATAATAGTATGTGCGCTCATACAATGCTAAAACCTGTCTTGATGAGCTACGTTTGAGAACGGATTTGTATTCAGTACAAAAAAAAAGCCAACAATATCTACTTACTATTGTTAATTGTTTAAAATAGGTTATTTTTCTGGAGAGACAGTTCAAACTTGGGATAATATGAATTACAGTATGAGTAATATTGATAATGTGAATGGAAAGTGGGTTATTTGGAAGTGTTTTAATAGATTTTTGCTATGAATGAAAATCTGAATCTAAAGATGCCTATCAGTTTGTTTTTGTTGCATATTTGGTTTTTGAGTGTGAGCACATAAATCACATCAAAGAAAATGTGATTTTCAACACTCAGAAGTCAACAAATTTTCACGATAGATGATAACCTAAAAGTACAGGGTTTACGGTTTACTTTAGCAGTAATTAGAAATTTTTAAATCGCGTGTTCGGTTGCCTTACGCTAGATGGAAAAATATACTTACAAAATTTCATATAAAATTATTAATATGTTGATAACGGTAATACTTTGTAGTATCAAGCTGGTTAAATCGTTTCTAAATCATCTCTTCTATCGCCACTTGAAGACTTTACATCAAACTAAATACCTTATTCAGAGCAATATTAAAATTTACAATTGCATTACATTTCCGTTAAATGGCAAATATCACAAAAAATAGTAACATTTGGTGTATGACATAATAGATGTAAACTGGAGCGAAATAAAGTATTATTCGTCCCAGCTATCCATTTTAATAAAAATCCCCGTTTATCTTGACGTTGTTCGCACTGCTTGTTCGCTGCACAGTACACACTGGCCGATGCGCCACCAAGCACGTCCACGCTGCTACTGCTCCGTCCCTTTGTGTTCGCGACAAAAACCGACAGCCGACGGAGCACGGCGAGCACACAGTGTAACGCTCGCTGTAACATGGAATGCGCGCTTGTACCCCGTCCACACAGGTTACATTACACGTTACATTACATGTTACATTACGCGTTACAGCTGCAGTGTATACAAGGCTTAAACTCGCTCAATGTAATTTAGGCTTAAAGCATATACTCCTTCAAGGTTAGCCGTTATTTCTGGAACATCCTGTATTCGAGTTGGTTACAACACTTTCTCCACTGCAGTAAAAAATGTTTTTTTAGTTGTTGACTACCAGATACTGGTAACAATCAAGAGCAGGAAGGAGAGCTTGACAAAGCAGCAGGAAGTTCAACAGCACGACACCAGGTGTAAGGACCATATAGGAAACACCCTCAGACGCCTAGCAGTTTCACAAACCAGCATTGAATATGTGGGCGTAAGACAGATTAACAAACTACCAATCCTGCGACGTCAGCTTCAAGATCTGAAGATATAAACAGAAAACAGTTTTAAATAAATTAGGTATCTGTCCGCTAATCCGATGTATGTATAACGAAATATTGCAGAACTAGCTCCATTGTCCAATACTCCAATAATGTATTGAAACGTATTGTTACTAGTTACTAACATTGGGATCATATTGGGATCAATAAATTGACTATGACTATGCCTGTGACCAGTGGCGCGTTATCCCTTGGGCAAAATGGGCATTTGCCCTGGGCCCCCAATAACAGAGGGGGGGGGGGCAAAGCAGTATTTTGGAAACTCATTTCCGTAATAGACTACCACACCATGCCAGTCCTCATTAACGTTGCAAGCATCTCCTCTCAGCGAGATCCCAACCAATCTTTAAGTAATTTATTACAGTCTCAAGAATAGTGAATCTTATATTTGCGGTCGAATATCAATATGACTTTAGAGTAGTCTTGCCTATGGGGCCCCAATAGGAGTGGAGGGAGTTTTAGCAGTTAAGCTCATGTTTTTTTTGCTATAAAAGAAACTATATCTAATACTATCTAAGCTAGAAGAGTAAAACTTTATGAATTCTTCGAAGATTTTCAGTCAACACTTTTCCTTTTGTGAATTCTATTTTTAAAATAAGAATTCCGATCTGTGTAAATCTTTCAATGTCCTTATTATTACACAGTGTGTATAAAAAGAAAAGTAACCACTCATTATTTATTTTTAAAAAGTTGACAAGAAAAAGATTCCAATAAAAGTTTTAGGAAATTGCTTAAGCTACAAATTTGAAATGCTAAGAAATGAAACACACTTACACAGTATTACAGTATATCGTATTTTATCGTCTTGTTACATTTACACCACTGACCTCAGGGACATGCGGTTTTCTTACTGATCAATTTGTAATTCAAAAGAGTAAAAAAACAGGAAAAATATACAGGATGCTATATTAAGAAAATGGAATTTGGTCTGCTTCTTACAAATACATAACCCTGTATATTCAAAAGTCATTCAACTTTCTAGCTGAAGTCTTTTCCTAAACCTTTTATTTCGTTACGTTTCTTCTTGTTAAAACTGATATAGCAGAAGGCATTCGGAATAATTGTATTTTTTTATGACATGGAATCGGAATCTTAGATAATGTTAGAAAAAGAAATCGGAAATTACATTTTATTAAAAGTAACATCTCAAACAAACTATCAAACTGCTTCACAAATTTAATAAGTACATATTCAGAGGACATATGTATATATTGATGATTACGTATTTAAGAATGAACTATCGCAGTTTTTGAAATATTTAAAATATTAAATATATTTTTATTTATATGTTTGATTATCCATACTGTGTACGTTTTTCTTTAGAAATAATTACGAAATTTGTTTCTCGTACACTTTTTTATTTTTTAATAACTAGAGGGTGACCGGTTTCGCTAATAGCATTTAGTATTTAGCATTCAGTATTGTGCTAAGTGAAAGTCCCGTATACAGTTTTTAATTAATTTATATATATTTATTATTTTTTATTATTATATTTATTATTTTATATCTACAATTTCATGTCATATTTTAAAATGTTTGTGAGTGCGTCTAACTGTATATTTTATATCTTTGACACGAGGGTCTGATGATGCTATTAGCGAAACCGGTCACCCTCTAGTTATTAAAAAATAAAAAAGTGTACGAGAAACAAATTTCGTAATTATTTCTATATTTTTATTTGTTAATAATACCCTTTATTTATTAAGATAACATATTTTACTTGCTACGAATTTGGATTTTTATATTGTTAAACTATTTATTAGTTATTTTGTAATTCTTAAGAATAATCTGTTGTTACTTTAAATAATTATGTAGATACTTATATTAAATATCGTTGCAAAAAGGTCAATACCTAATCTATTATTTATGATTTTTGTTAATTGTTCCGAAATGTTATATCAGTATTATATATATATTATTTTGTATAAAATAGTCATTCTTCTTAATTCAACATTGTATATGGGAGCCCCCAAATTCAAAATAGCCCAGAGCCCCATGATGCATAAGGCGCCGCTGACTGTGACTGTAAATCGCACAACACACTTCTCACAAATATTTTCTAGTGACCACGTAACAGAAGCTCGATTTCGTCCAGAAACGGAGTGATACGGTATGTATCCCAGTCGGCCAATTTTAATTCCCAAAACAAGAGTCGGAAATGGCAAATGCGAAGGTGTGCAAATGCATAATAACATGTTTGTTAAAATTCGCTTCACAGCGTTTGTTGACATTGTCCATTTGTTGTGAAGGACAATACAGATGTTTGAGCTGAGTGGAACGCTTTTACAAACCACAGTGATATTTTGCAAAAGGATGGAACACGAAAGCTAATTTGCGGTACGACATGTTTACCGAAATGTTAAAAAAGTGAAGTGTTTTTGCAATTTTTATTGTTTGAAGTGTTTATTAACGTTTATTAAACGAGATAAGAATACTATTACAATCACTTTTTATAGCATGCTGCCGGTGAACAAATATAAATAATAAGTAAGATTGTTGTGTACCTACCTACATTTAAGCGTTTGTTTGAATAAAACAATAGACAAAAACACGAGATTAATATGCACAATGAAAGAGCTTATGAGTATATATTATTATTTGTTTAGGATGTTGTTTTTACTTACATTTGTAAGTAGACATACATTTGTAGTAGTTGGCGACGACAAGAGCAAAAACTACATTATACCACTGTTTGATAAAATAAGTTATAGGCTCATCGTTTAGTACTGACAAAACGTAAGAGGTGTTACTATCTCCTACAGTTGAATCCAACCACTTTTGTTTTCGACTTACATGTAGGGTTGCCAGGTCAAAGAACTATTAATCCCACCCAACAATTTACAGTATGTCAGGCAAATAATGTTTACATATTATTACTTAGGTATTACTTTTATCATTATTATTATTCTACTTTGCGTTCGTTATAAACTCATAACGAAACCGCTTTCGGTGTCGTTGTGAAAACACTAGATCACAAACTTTTAGTAACTTTTAGTTTTCCAAGATTGACGTCAAGTGTCAAATAAGGCTGACATCTCAATCTCTATTGGCTCACGTCAATCGTATTTGTGAATTTTACCACAACTACCAACGGTTGAAAATGAAACTACTCTAGATTGTAAGATGACAACCGCAATTTTCGAAATTTATGTACATTTAATGTCGCAAAGGGGGGGGGGGGTCGATGGCGTATAGGATAGAGCGGCGTCTATCAACACTGGAGGCCGGAGTTCGAATTCCAGCTCGGGCTAAAATCGTATGTTTATATATGGCATTATTTTTGTTTCGTATTTTTGTGCTAATCAATTATCTGAAACGAAATTTTAGCTATCATTTTTCATTTTAAAGATATCCACAAAAAACTGAAATGTTAAGATATCGTTTTTAATTTTTTATTCAAAACCAAACGTAGCTAGACATTTGAAATAAAAACATTCGCGACTTTTTGCGAATTTTGCAGTGTTATTTTTTAATTTGAAATAACATCAAAGATGGCGGCGTAACCATGGCTAACTTTTGTTTTCCTTATGGGCGCCATGTTGAATATTGGCATTTCCGATAGTCGTGTTTTTTCTCATTTCCGCAATGTATAACATGTTGGCATTATTTTTTAAAACAATGGTTTAATAATAAAAAAAACTTTTTTCTTTTTCTCGTTGTTTGTCGTGCTTATCAGGTACCCAACCGGTGCTTGGTTACAGACCGCCGGCGCCGAACTGACCAGAGTGCTTCGGATTAAAAATATTCAGAATGTAAAAGAAGAAAGTTTATACAACAAAAAGCTTATTTTTTAAATAATTGTTCCAATTGGTCGCCATTTTCTTGAAGGCATAAAACCGAGCCAGCTTTTCTACATGTTGTTATGGTCTTCTAACTGTTCTTCCCGAAATAGCATTGACCGCATTTGTTCTTCGATCCCGCAGGTCCTCGATATTTCTGCGAGTATCGTGATAAATTTCGTCGTTCACAGTTCCCCATGGAAAATAGTCCAGAGGACATAAATCAGGGGATCTAGCAGGCTATTCGACCACTCCACCATTACCAATCCAGCGATTTGGAAATATTGTTGATTCAAATAATTTCGTACAACTGCAAAGTTTGACTTGTGTTGTGGTTTGTACGGTTACAATTTTATTGTTCGTAATGCTCTCCAAACACGTGTTTGCGGCAATTGCAAATTAGAGACTACTTCCCGCGTAGAAATTCGATGATCGTTATTTATCTAAAAACCAGTAGTTGAAGCATTGCAAATTATGGTAATCCAACGTTTACCATTTCCAAAATATCTCTTCGATCGTTTTCAACATTTCTATGAGGATTATAAGAATTGCGGGGTTTACTAAACAATCCATGGTCCGCTAAATTTCTGTTCAATGTTAGGAATATTGTACGATGGGGCATTTCTATGTGAACAATAATAAACCCTTATCATATCACGATTTTCGTTATTGGTAAACGGCATTTTACATCCACAATCAACCACAATTAAGGTTTATTTGGTTAAATGGCAAACCCAACGCTGAGAGCGCCGCTTGTTCCAAGTGCATTTTGTTGACGTTACTTGGCAACGAGTCCGGCGGTCTGTAACCAAGCTCCAGTTATGTACCGGAATGTTTTTTGATTATTACATCATTATTTTTAAAATACATTGCGGAAAACAGAAAAGACACGACTATCGGAAAATGCCAAAATGCAACATGGCGCCCTTAAGAAAAACAAAAGTTGGCCATGGTTACGCCGCCATCTTTGATGTTATTTCAAATTAAAAAATGACACTGCATTCCTTGTTAAAAAGTAGCTGTAGAATATTTTACTACATTTGTTTTGAATAAAAAATTAAAAACGATACCGTTATAATTCAGTTTTTTGCGGATATCTTCAAAATGATAGCTTAAATTTCTTTTCAGACCAACACAAAAATACGAAACTTTGCCAAATTTAAACATAGGCTCTATCTCCATTAATAAGCGAGATCCCCATAGTGAGCCTCGACATTGAATCACCCGGTATAACACTCGTTTTATAAAAGACGTATTGGCGCACTCGTTCCATTTGGGAACGAGTGCGCCAATTTTTGTCGCACATTAACACGTTTTGAATCAGTGACTACTGACGCTTACTGTTGATAAATGTAAACAATACTTGTCTAGATGTCGGTAAGACGTATGCTTATATCAACTTTTATGCTTCTAATACGTTTTGGGTTTGAGTTTTTGGGATCGCGCAATTTTTGAGCCCGGCTTCGCAGTTTTACGAGTTTTACAAGTTTACGCCGGCCCTGGTTAAAATTGCATTCAATTTGTGTGTTCAGTGTGTTAAACAAATTTGCTATGTACGTGACCAAAGTATCATATTACTAACTTGTTTATTATAGGAGCTAGACAGTGCAGTTTGTTAACATTGTGGAAACAGAAAAACAAGTAAAGGTTGAATTTTCTAAAGTAATATTTGCTTCAATGGGATGTTTTTAGATATTTTGTTGATACATTCTTATTTTCTTTCGCAATTTGTTCTGAAACTCACCGTTTGCAACCTGCGTAGAGTTTAGGAAGATTTTAACGGTTTTGAGGTGTAAAACTTTAGAAATAGCACAGCCGCATAGGGAAAGTAGTAAGGTGTGATAGGATGGCTCTTCTAAAACCAAGTAACTTTCGTCTGAAACTTCTTTGAAGAGAGAACGAGAAACAAACTTTTTTGTAATGTTGTACATTTAATTTTCTTGAGAGATATTAAATAAAAAAATCTGATGTGGCCAGGCACATGACTTTATCATACTATATAATATAAAATTAGTAGTTTAGCTTCATGAGACTCTATTTGATCGAGATCGGCCAGGTCTGCATTAAAATAAAACTACTAGAACTAGACAGATATGTCGATTAAAGCTGCGTTCGGCTATTGTACTCCGTTGACACCGGGTACACCGTCCAAATGACACTTACGTGTTATTTGGTGTAAAAAGTGTAATGCAATATGCAAACGCAGCTTATATTGACAGAAGTTATTGTCAAAACATTAGCGTTTGACACCAAGACTACCTACTGACATTAGAATCAAAAAATCTGACAAATCCTGGCTACTAGTTTTCATGCAGTACGACCGATCTCGTAGAAATAGAATTTGCTCATGCAGCTAAACTATTGATTGTACCAAAAAATGTCATAGTGATAAATTATTCAGAATTTCCTTATCTTTAATTTATTATTTAACTATGTCCACGAAATTTCAGAAATGGCGGTTTATTTGCAAAATCCTTAAAAAATGCTAAGACTAACCCTCCAGTTCCTTTGGACCCTCTTCAACAGAAAGCTTTTCAGCTCTAAGTTTGGTTATGAAACTTCTAAATATGAAGTGTCGTCTCGATACCTTTAGTAGTTTCTCCGGAATCGTCGCCACAAAAAACGGGTACACACACACACATACACACACACACACACACACACAGACATTTTTTTTTACCTTGGTCAAAAATGTTCAGGGGACCCAAAAAGACATATTTCCGCTAAAATCTCAAAAAATTTTTTTGGCATGATTACAATACTTTACATGCTGCGTATGATAAAGTAAAAAGTCTTATAAAAATTATTTGTTTAAAAAAGATTTAGAATTTGAGATGATTTCCAGTTTTATAAGAGCTCATCAAAGAACAAAAAACTGTTTATGTTATGCTTTCTCCGTAACATCTGAACCTGAAAACAGAAATTCTCAATAAATTGTGCCTAGAAAAAAATTCGTTCTTAGGTTTTAGGAATAATAGTAGCCGGTTGCCCTACCTACAATTTCATTTTTTGCAGATTTCTGGCACTGTTTTTCTCAAAAACTGGGCCTAAGTCGAAATTTCTGCCTACTGACTCAGATTCTATAGAAGAAAGCATAACATAAACAGTTATCACTAGATAGATTTTGTTGACTGTTCGGCAGGTAGCTTAGATTATTGTATTTTTGACAAACTAAGTACCTACTAAAATATGTGAAATGCTCTGATATCTAGACAAGTTAATTGATTGAACCCCTTGGGACACATGTTAATATGTATTCATCTAGAAAATAAACTGCTTCCGGGTGTGTGTGTCAAGATTTGTTAATGCTGACGTTTCGCGAACCATGTTGCTCGCTTCTTCAAAGCTAATTGAATAACTTTTTTGTGTATTAATCTAGGTGGCTATGAATTGGTGAAAATAGTCGAAAATTGTCAAATAAACACTAACTAAATCGATTTTGGCCGACATTGCATTACTGGTGCCCTCTAGCGTGGTTTAATTGGTTTTTGGCCAGTGAAGCCTACTCGAAGGAAGTACCCTTAAAAGTCATTTTCACGCTACGATTATCAGCAAAATATCATGAATTTGGTATCATTGTGTCAGAAAAATGTTTTTCCTCGAATAACCAGGGTACTTCCTTCGAGTAGTCCATTGAGTGACTTTGACTTACGCTGACCTTGATCATTAGGTCAATATTTTTTTCGATTTCCTTGCTTCTAACAACATTTGTACGCTACGAATTTCAACAAAATATCAAGTATTTGGTATCATTGTAATCGGAAAGATGATTTCTATCGAATAATCACGGTGTGGTCATTGGGTACCCGTGAAGAAAATGACTCACTGGCCAAAATCCAATTAAATCACGCTAGAGGGCGCCAGTAATGCAATGTTGGCCAACATCGATTTAGTTCGTGTTTATTTGACAATGTTCAATCATTTTCACCAATTCTTAGCCAACTAACACAAAAAAGTTATTTTTGCGTTGCCTTGGTGATCAAAATTGACGATCGATATGTTTTTGTGTTCAGAATGTCATCCTGACTGAAAATATCACACAAAGAATATAGCGTGCCATTGCGGAAATGAGAAAAAAACACGACTATCGGAAAATGCCAATATTCAACATGGCGCCTATAAGGAAAACAAAAGTTGGCCATGGTTACGCCGCCATCTTTGATGTTATTTCAAATTAAAAAATAACACTGCAAAAGTAGCAAAAAGTCGCGAATGTTTTTGTTTCAAATTTCTAGCTACATTTGGTTTTGAATAAAAAATTAAAAACGATATCTTAACATTTCAGTTTTTTGTGGATATCTTTAAAATGAAAAATGATAGCTTAAATTTCTTTTCAGATAATTGACCAACACAAAAATACGAAACTTTGCCGAACGAGTGCGCCAATTTTTGTCGCATATTAACACGTTTTGAATCAGTGACTACTGACGCTTACTGTTGATAAATGTAAACAATACTTGTCTAGATGTCGGTAAGACGTATGCTTATATCACCTTTTATGCTTCTAGTACGTTTTGGGTTTGAGTTTTTGGGATCGCGCAATTTTTGAGCCCGGCTTCGCAGTTTTACGTGTTTTACAAGCTTACGCCGGCCCTGGGTAAAATTGCATTCAATTTGTGTGTTCAGTGTGTTAAACAAATTTGCTATGTACGTGACCAAAGTATCATATTACTAACTTGTTTATGATAGGAGCTAGACAGTGCAGTTTGTTAACATTGTGGAAACAGAAAAACAAGTAAAGGTTGAATTTTCTAAAGTAATATTTGCTTAAATGGGATGTTTTTAGATATTTTGTTGATTCATTCTTATTTTCTTTCGCAATTTGTTCTGAAACTCACCGTTTCCAACCTGCATAGAGTTTAGGAAGATTTTAACGGTTTTGAGGTGTAAAACTTTAGAAATAGCACAGCCGCATAGGGAAAGTAGTAAGGTGTGATAGGATGGCTCTTCTAAAACCAAGTAACTTTCGTCTGAAACTTCTTTGAAGAGAGAACGAGAAACAAACTTTTTTGTAATGTTGTACATTTAATTTTCTTGAGAGATATTAAATAAAAAAGTCTTATAAAAATTATTTGTTTAAAAAAGATTTAGAATTTGAGATGATTTCCAGTTTTATAAGAGCTCATCAAAGAACAAAAAACTGTTTAAGTTATGCTTTCTCCGTAACATCTGAACCTGAAAACAGAAATTCTCAATAAATTGTGCCTAGAAAAAAATTCGTTTTTAGGTTTTAGGAATAATAGTAGCCGGTTGCCCTACCTACAATTTCATTTTTTGCAGATTTCTGGCACTGTTTTTCTCAAAAACTGGGCCTAAGTCGAAATTTCTGCCTACTGACTCAGATTCTATAGAAGAAAGCATAACATAAACAGTTATCACTAGATAGATTTTGTTGACTGTTCGGCAGGTAGCTTAGATTATTGTATTTTTGACAAACTAAGTACCTACTAAAATATGTGAAATGCTCTGATATCTAGACAAGTTAATTGATTGAACCCCTTGGGACACATGTTAATATGTATTCATCTAGAAAATAAACTGCTTCCGGGTGTGTGTCAGGATTTGTTAATGCTGACGTTTCGCGAACCATGTTGCTCGCTTCTTCAAAGCTAATTGAATAACTTTTTTGTGTATTAATCTAGGTGGCTATGAATTGGTGAAAATAGTCGAAAATTGTCAAATAAACACTAACTAAATCGATTTTGGCCGACATTGCATTACTGGTGCCCTCTAGCGTGGTTTAATTGGTTTTTGGCCAGTGAGGCCTACTCGAAGGAAGTACCCTTAAAAGTCATTTTCACGCTGCGATTATCAGCAAAATATCAAGAATTTGATATCATTGTGTCAGAAAAATGTTTTTCCTCGAATAACCAGGGTACTTCCTTCGAGTAGTCCATTGATTTCCTTGCTTCTAACAACATTTGTACGCTACGAATTTCAACAAAATATCAAGTATTTGGTATCATTGTAATCGGAAAGATGTTTTCTATCGAATAATCACGGTGTGGTCATTGGGTACCCGTGAAGAAAATGACTCACTGGCCAAAATCCAATTAAATCACGCTAGAGGGCGCCAGTAATGCAATGTTGGCCAACATCGATTTAGTTCGTGTTTATTTGACAATTTTCAATCATTTTCACCAATTCTTAGCCAACTAACACAAAAAAGTTATTTTTGCGTTGCCTTGGTGATCAAAATTGACGATCGATATGTTTTTGTGTTCAGAATGTCATCCTGACTGAAAATATCACACAAAGAATATAGGGTGCCATTTAAAATTACAATGATGACCTCATATTCGGAAAAACCGGAAGTTATATTAACCTCAAGAGAATCCCAAAGAATGGCATTTTTTGTCTATTAACACTTTCCCAAATTTCATTCGCCCAACTTTACAAACAAAAAATATAAACGGGAGTACCTATGGCGTGGGTCACCCGGTATGTAACAACCCGATTGGCGAGGTGTGATCCGTCAAAATATTCAGAACGGAAGAAAAAGAGTTCAAAGCACTCTTTGCAAAAAAATATCAATATTCAAGTCAAAAAGTACCTTAGCTATGTTTCACTGATTTTTCAGTATAAAATTAAAAACCAACATTTTAAATTTCTGTTTTCTTGATGATAGCTTAGAACAAACAAAAAGTATGCTAAAATTCGTTTTAGATAAAATTGACCAAAACACAAATTCATATCTCTGTCCCAATTTAACAATTTTTGTACCTCTAAAATTTTTATTACGAATGATATACCGCGCCGAGCTAGTTGAACAAACCGCCTTGCACAGCGTACTAAAATAGACCATAAAACACTCAAATAAAACCGAAAGAATTTACAATTTTGCATACGACGTCTGCAAGCAAGTGCGATGAAAGCAGTAATTCGAGTAATTTATGATGTGAATTGTAAAGAAGCGCGCGAATGCCGCGAAATACAATTCTTTTTAGGTGTCGGGTATTAAATTGCACGGCCGGACAGTTTCTCCCGGTGGGTTGTCAGTTTTCAGGCCGGGAGGAAGTGCAACAAGGACGAGACACCGCTGAAACAATTATTCACCTCAACTCGGTGCCTTTGTGATCGTCTTCAGTTGCGCTTCGCAAAACAACGAGCAGTCCCAGCCCTAGCGGTTGGCGTCATTCCTTTTGCGTTGCCAACGCTAATTGTTTAAAGGGAAAACAATTAACTGGAGCGTTTCCCATACTGTTGATAACACCGGGCGAAATATATTAGATTGCTTAGAGCGGGATTAGAGTGCGGGCGCATATATTTCGTTTGACATGCAAATCGCATGTTCCTAATTGCATTATACCGGCGAATAAAGGAAACTGAGGTGCGGTATAACTAGGGCGAAATTCTCTCAAGCGCATTGTGCTCGATTTATTTTAATAACGAGAATGCTAATTATTGGAGGTAATAAGATTATTCCTATAAATCCTATTTAAATACAAATAAAAACTAATGTAGCAAACGTCGAGATTATAACACTGTGCAGAAATATATGTTGTCCTATAATTATGCTAATGGACGCGTTTTATTTGTGGGTTCATAGTAGCTAAAATAACGTTATTAAAACTTTTTTTATCACGTCACACGTCTTTTTTATCACACATAAACTTTATATCATTTTTTTCTTGTTGTTATAAACAGGTTATTTAATTGTCTTACAGAGAAATAAAACCGCGGAGAAGTTAGCCATAAAAGATATCCATAACTTTCTTTTTATCGAATTTTTTAATGATACATACCAAACGATAGAGCTGTGCAAGTAGTATACGCCACAGTTTTGCACCGAAGATTTATCAAACGGTTTTGCCTAAAATTTGATTTAATTAAGAGAGCGTTATCTAATAGAGCGCCCGACGTTTATATAAACAATTGCAAATTACTCCGTCCACCGACATCAAAGAGAATCGACGTCAGCCAATTCGTAAAGCACATGAAATTCTGCATCCGACGACGGTATTAATAGGCTAACCTTTAAGATATCCATAACTTTTTTTTATCAAATTTTTTAATGAAACATACCAAACGATAGAGCTGTGCAAGTAGTATACGCCACAGTTTTGCACCGAAGATTTATCAAACGGTTTTGCCTAAAATTTGATTTAATTAAGAGAGCGTTATCTAATAGAGCGCCCGACGTTTATATAAACAATTGCAAATTACTCCGTCCACCGACATCAAAGAGAATCGACGTCAGCCAATTCGTAAAGCACATGAAATTCTGCATCCGACGACGGTATTAATAGGCTACTACCCTTAAAATATCCATAACTTTTTTTTATCGAATTTTTTAATGAAACATACCAAACGATAGAGCTGTGCAAGTAGTATACGCCACAGTTTTGCACCGAAGATTTATCAAACGGTTTTGCCTAAAATTTGATTTAATTAAGAGAGCGTTATCTAATAGAGCGCCCGACGTTTATATAAACAATTGCAAATTACTCCGTCCACCGACATCAAAGAGAATCGACATCAGCCAATTCGTAAAGCACATGAAATTCTGCATCCGACGACGGTATTAATAGGCTACTACCCTTAAAATATCCATAACTTTTTTTTATCGAATTTTTTAATGAAACATACTAAACGATAGAGCTGTGCAAGTAGTATACGCCACAGTTTTGCACCGAAGATTTATCAAACGGTTTTGCCTAAAATTTGATTTAATTAAGAGAGCATTATCTAATTGAGCGCCCGACGTTTATATAAACAATTGCAAATTACTCCGTCCACCGACATCAAAGAGAATCGACGTCAGCCAATTCGTAAAGCACATGAAATTCTGCATCCGACGACGGTATTAATAGGCTACTACCCTTAAGATATCCATAACTTTTATTTATCAAATTTTTTAATGAAACATACCAAACGATAGAGCTGTGCAAGTAGTATACGCCACAGTTTTGCACCGAAGATTTATCAAACGGTTTTGCCTAAAATTTGATTTAATTAAGAGAGCGTTATCTAATAGAGCGCCCGACCTTTATATAAACAATTGCAAATTACTCCGTCCACCGACATCAAAGAGAATCGACGTCAGCCAATTCGTAAAGCACATGAAATTCTGCATCCGACGACGGTATTAATAGGCTACTACCCTTAAGATATCTATAACTTTTTTTTATCAAATTTTTTAATGAAACATACCAAACGATAGAGCTGTGCAAGTAGTATACGCCACAGTTTTGCACCGAAGATTTATCAAACGGTTTTGCTTAAAATTTGATTTAATTAAGAGAGCGTTATCTAATAGAGCGCCCGACGTTTATATAAACAATTGCAAATTACTCCGTCCACCGACATCAAAGAGAATCGACGTCAGCCAATTCGTAAAGCACATGAAATTCTGCATCCGACGACGGTATTAATAGGCTACTACCCTTAAGACATCCTACCCTAATGCGTCTGTAAAATGAGAAATTGCTGCGCAATTCGCCAGGTGAATGCTAGAAATATTTATAACCTCTACAAATATTATTGCATAACTTCCTTTCATACATCAAATTGTACGTAATTAGAAGGGGAGCCACCCTCGAACGCTCGGAGTTTTGCACCGTTGCTAACAACCCCTAAATGCCAATAGTATGTAACCACCCATATAGTAAATATTCGCCAGAGATAATTGTTTATAACTTGTACAAATATTATTGCATAACTTTCTTTCATACATCAAATTGTAGGTAATTAGAAGGGCTAGCCACCCTCGAACGCTCGGAGTTTTGCACCGTTGCTAACAACCCCTAAATGGCGATGTAACGACCCATATAGTAGATATTCGCCGGCAGCCAGAGATAATTGTTTATAACTTCTACAAATAGTATTGCATAACTTTCTTTCATACATCAAATTGTAGGTAATTAGAAGGGCTAGCCACTCTCGAGCGCTCGAAGTTTTGCACCGTTGCTAACAACCAGTAAATGGCGATAGTATGTAACCACCCATATAGTAAAAATTCGCCGGCTGTCAGAGATAATTGTTTATATCTTCTACAAATATTATTGCATAACTTTATTTCATACATCAAATTGTAGGTAACTAGAAGGGCTAGCCACCCTCGAACGCTCGGAGTTTTGTACCGTTGCTAACAACCCCTAAATGGGGATAGTATGTTACCACCCAAATAGTAAAAATTCGCCGGCAGCCGGACATAATTGTTTATTACTTCTACAAATATTATTGCATAACTTTCTTTCATACATCAAATTGTAGGTAATTAGAAAGGCTAGCCACCCTCGTACGCTCGGAGTTTTGCACCTTTGCAAACAACGTTTTTTATAACACGTCTGGTTTAAAGTACCAAAATGTCTTTCCCCTGGCCTGTCCTATGCCCGGATATACAGTTCCTATAGACACCCTAAGCAATCCAATATCATTTCTGGTACTACTTATTCGTTTCTTATCACTGACTATTTTCATATTAAAGTTTGCTCTACAAATTTCATGTCCATTCCCCTGGCATAATTTGATCCCCTATTACTGTAAAAAATACAAGGTGTATACGAACTGAGTGCAGTAATTTGGAAGGGTAGAGCAACTTAATATGAGGAACAAAAAATTAAATATTTTTTTCCAAAACTTTTGTAGTACAAAATGTCAATGCGTGCGTTCTGCCACTCTAGGCGCTAACCGCTTGAACTCAGCGGACGGCGGCAATTGGGCAGCAACAACATGAACGCGACGGCCATTGGTTGCTGAGTTCAAGCGCTTAAGCGGCTTAAAGTGGCAGAACGCACCCATTGTGTCATCACATGATTTTATAACCATAACGTGTAGTAGGTAGGCAAAGGTAGGTGCTATGGCGAAAAGTCCCCCCACCTATCTCTAGCACACGGATTTTGCGAAATACATAATAATAAACATATTACATATTGAACATATTATGTTCAATAACAGTCAACTTACCAAACATTTAAAAAAATTGTTCAAGGTGCCACCGTTTGCATACAAACAAGAGTCTGCATGGCGCCTTCAATTTGTATATAAAAACCGGCGTTCAATGTCATCGCGCACAATTTCAGGGGAGGTAAAAATTCTCTCAGGAAATGCATTGTCATTGTCCATTTTAGTCTTATGCACTAACTGAATCGCTGGATGACGGAAACAAAAGTCCGAATATTAGGAACACGCCGGTTATGAAATTGCTGCACATGTGTTCGAGCGACCGCTGCATTCTGCCCACCTTATTCGTAAATAAGCGATTTGTCCATTTACTCACTACTTGTGATATTATCCATTTTGATCACACAAAATAACAAAACCCGACACCAGGAACGACAAAAAGACGGACTTCAATCGGCTAGCTCAGACCGGCTCGCTCCTTACGATGAGGGCTATGTGTGATTGCTGTGTATAGTGTGTATTTACAGCTTGTGTCATAAATTTGAACGCTTACGAGGTTCATATTAGGAATAGAGACCTCCATCGGCGAATAGCTGATGCAGTCTGCGCGTACCCGTGTATTCACACAACTGTCAATCCGATGTGATTCCCCTCAATGTTTCATCCGCAACATTTCGTATTGTGTTCGGAAGCTGTTATTATCGGTATTATTGGCTGTAAAAGTGCAGTGGGTGTTATTCTTCAGTGCGCGACTCCGTGAGGTGCTCCGGAGTCAAAATACTAGTAGGTAATTAATAACTTTCGTATTATTGTGAAAATAGATAAGACTAAGAACCAAATTGATAGGTTTTTATTTTTACTTTCTGCAGCAATTAACGACTCTGATGTTATTTGCAACAAATGCTTAAGCCATTTTTCAATAGCCGCCGTGACATTGTTAGGCATACCCATCCGAAAAACATAAATTAATGCTTTCATCGGCTGCATCATCGAGAACATTATCAGATTATTTTCGCAACAAAGAATTTGGAGATGAAGAAGCCAAATTGGCAATTTCGGAGGCGTTATTTTCCTACCACACTGTGAAAAGCACAATCATAGTTTTCGGTCCATGGACTACACTGCAAAAATAATTCAAAAATTGTATGAAATGAAGTTCTCTTGTTCCAGAACTAAAACTGAAGGAATTATTAATAATGTTTTAGCGCCTTTCGCTATTACCGAACTTAAAGAAGATATGAATTTTTAATATTTTACTATATTTTCTGAAGCAACCTTAAAGATTGAAACTTTTTCCATTTTTAATCAGATATTTTCCAAATAGATGCGGAATTTGTATTAAGAATCTTCAAATTTCAACACCCTGTAGATCGGCAACAAAGCGTTTGCGGACGTATGTTTATATGAATTTTTAGTTATTAAATAAGCCAAAGAATTACCCCTTTTCGTATTTACATGATAATTAGGAACACCTGTATATGCAAATTTGATGGTGGTACAATGTTGCTTTTAAAAATAATCGAGAAGTTAAGGAAGAAATACCTAAAATCTCAGTTTGAGTTAGCCATTTTCGATAACTCAGGTATTGCATAATAGGGTATTTGACTATTAAAAATATGGCATGTATTACAGTCATCCTAATATATTACAGTTTAAGAAAACTATTTGTTATTACTTTTCAAAAAAAAATATGCTTTATTTCTATGAAAAACCAAAATTAAAATTGAATTTTATTCACGTCCTATCACGTGATTGAAAACGCTCTGTAATTGGCTCAGTCTCCAGTGATGTCATTCGTTAGTGCGCTTAGAGCGCGTTCGGTTTGTCAGGGTAGGGTATGGGGAGAGCAATGCTCAAATAACTTGGGTCGGCTGTCTCTCTCTTATATGCAGATAAACGCCGTATGGCCATAGACTAGACATATCAGACTGGCCACTCGAAAAAGGAACTACGTTTCGTGAGAGAGATAGAGGGCTAAACCCGATTAAAGCCCATTTGTGAGTACTCGGGAGAAATCAATAAAACAGCACGTGGATTTTAAAATCAGCTGTTTCCCCAACCGCCAACTCTAACCTCAAACAACACTTGTTTTGACGTTAACATTTGTTGGTTATCTGATCGGTATTTATTGCGATGTTTCTTTTCGTGTTTTCAAGTAGTTAGTCGGTCTGGAACGTGAATAGCATTAGACCAGTGAGTACGTCACTTATTTCAATGATTATAATTGACATTTGAATATCAAAACAATAAACGTAAAATAACTCATTCAAACTTCCCGCCCGAAAGCTAAACCAAATTAAAGGGACAACAGTTCAAGGTCCCTGATCGGCAGGTCATAGAGAACAAAGGATTTGCGCGAAGTGACCAGTCTTATATGTCTAGTCTTTGGTATGACGTTAGTCTGCCTATTACATGGGGTGCTTACTTCCCATACGCAGGCGTTGATAGCAAAATTTTAGTTCACCCCAACGCGCTATCTCTGGCTAGCGCCCTGCTATACCGGCCGAATCACATGCTTGATACCTATTGGCTCGTTCAAACCGTCACTGTGGATGTCGCGTTTTGCGTAGTCATGGCGTTAGTAAGCCATAAACAACCATTAAGTTCTGTCAATTAACTGTCTAGTGACACTGCTAATTTTTACCACAGGATATTTTTCACTTATATATGGGTGATGTATATAACTTTAAATTTCCTGTGGTAATTTTTGTTCTGTACTAGTTCCATCACGCGGTTTTCCTGATATTATGAATTAATTAAAATATAATACGAGAAAAGGCTAGAAGTGGGAAGTGCTATTAGCGCCTCCTAGCGGATGGGGGTGAACTAAAAATAGAGTCCACAAAGATTGCCTTGAGTCGTCCATCTATATTAGTATATATGTATTTTATCTACGGCCTATTATGCAGCGCGTCATTCTCACCGTACAATACCGGGTTATCCGAACGCGCTCTTATGCTTCTCCCGTTTGAATTTAATAGCATCTAACAGCGCCATGTAAGCATAACTTTGTAGGTTAGGATAGCTCTAACCTTAAGCTGTCAGATCAGATAAAACCTGGTTCGAAAATACGACAGATAACTTATTCTAGTCAGTTTTCCTTATGTCGAAGTAATCTTCACAACAGAAAACACTTGTATTGGCGGCTATTTATTTCATTTGGATTTCTACGAGCCAACCACTTTCTTCGCAGTTTCAAATCTTGCGGAACAGCTACAAATAGTTTATCCGGAGTTTTTCTTGACGTATCTCTGCATTGTGGATTTATACACCATTTATAACCCATTTTTATGTAGAAATTGTGAAAACAACACATCATACAACACAATTACCAAACGGCGACGATGCCGATAGACCATATGGGCCGATTCGATATCTACTAACCGATGACGTCACACAACAGAAAGTATCGTTTTGGCGGGACTTTTTGTGATTCAATTTTTAACGCTGATTTTTATGAAATATTGAGGAAATAGTTACGAAAAATAATGCATTTACAATGTAGAGTGAAGGTTTTCCAATAATAGTCAAATACCCTATTCAGCAACCATCACCAGATACAATGGAAAACTGTTAGTATGGCGCCATCTATTGAGTAGCAATTGACCCACTCTTAAGCCAACTTTTATTGCCCATTTTTGGATAGATAGGGATGGTATTTGCAGAAAACTAATACAGATATACATATAACTTTTAATAATTTATACCATATATATATATAGCAGTGTCTAAATTTAAAAAAATCTAAATAATACAAGATAAAATCGCATTCGCATTTTCTCTGATCTATATAATAACACTCGGGTTTTGATATATCTTCATATAATATAATTTATAAAAAAAGAAAAAAAAGAGCAAACATAAGGGTCAACCACGTCCGAACGTCAAACAAAAAGCTACCTACTTTAATAAAGTGCGCTAATGATAGCAACAAAATCAGAACACCAATTCAAAAAAAATTAACATTATTCATACATTAGGTACTTATAGAATAGAAATAATAAATAGCTTCCTACATCCATATACACTGTTTCTAGGGTAAAAACGTAAAAGCAACATTAAACATATATACGTTATTAGTGATCATTGAGCCGCGGCGATTTCAATTGCGTCTTCGTACTTCTCCGAGTTGTCAGGGCTAACATCGGCCGGCGATTCTCCCTCGTTTTGCAGCAGAGGCCTTTGGTTGGTTCGGCCTCTGCCACGATGTTCTGGTGGCGCCACTATCGGTATAGCTGCCTTTGGTCTCTTTGTGGGCGCAGCTCTCTGAGCAGCCTGTTGCTCTTGAGTCGAATAGTAGGTGATACCTCCTTGAGGCTGATATAATTCAGTTGGTTGATTCTATAACAGGAACAAAAATTATACAAAATTATATAACGTATTAATATATATAATTATGTCAGATAGGTGGCTATGATAAGGTAAAATGTCAGTGAAAATATGCAGTGAAAACAAGTTCATAGTACAATTTTAGATGTATTTATTGCCTGAAGCATAACAACTAACAACAAACATTTAATATTTTACCTACGACCGTATGTGTAAATGTCCCTTACGTCACGGACTACATAGCTCGTATATCGCTTATAACATACGTGTGCCTTTGGGTGTGCGTTTGTGTTTTTAACGCACGACCTAATGTCATAATGACAGATGTCGCGCGAATATTTTGATTATTTATTTGTCATTTCTGATACAATTTATATTTATTGAAATTTTCGGTCGTAAGTAAGTGCAATACTCGAGCTGTAACATATTATTACTAGCACGTGATAATTTATGTTGAATTTGTACTGGAATTTTTGATCGACACTCAGACAAAGTTCTCCGTAGTTGCAATAGATGTCGCGCGAATACATTGATTGGTTAACCGTCAAATATTCTTACCTGTATTTGTTTGTCATTTTTGATACAATTTATTGAAATTGTCCGTCGTAGGTAAAATTATGTACAATACTCGAGCTGTCACGCATATTACATACTCGTGGAAAATAACAAAACTCGCCGCTTCGCGGCTCGTATGTTAAATTTCCACTCGTACGTAATATGCTAGTTACAGCTCTTGTAATGTAATATACTATAAAAGATAACAAGATATTAAAAATAAATGTACATAAAAAAATATATTTTTTAAAAACTATGCTTCAACAAAACAAAAACTTTAGAAAATTTTCCAGAAAAGTACCAATTCTTTTTACTGATTCATTGCATTGCCATCGGAAATCTGTCCACATGCAATATTTCTCCTCGATTAGATGAATTTTCCAAATTTTAAAAATGATTAAAAATTTTAGAAAATTTTCAACATTTTTTTATTGTTCATGAATTGTCACCGGAAATCTGTTCACATGCAAAATTTCAACTCGATTGGCATTTACTAGATTTTACTGTAACAAACAAACAACTGAAGTTAATATAAGCGTAGTATTAACAGTTTTTTTCTGTAGTTATTGGTTTTTTATTTTTTTCTCATTTTACACATGCTACCTTTCTATTTATATTCCATTTTGAAAATTCAAAACAGTGGGCTTAGACTAAACTACACTTACATGTACTTATTTTGAACAGCAAGCTACACATAATTATGATGATGAAAGTTTAATTGAACATATCAATAATTTGTAAATATGTAATTAAAACTTTCCACAAATTGTTTATCAAGTAAATATCCTATAAGTTGTTGATATTTTTTTAAAATATCTAATCTGTTAATAAATCATATTTTTTTTTTATTTTTAATCCATGTATGTTGCTTTCAAAATATTTACCTGTTATGATTTTAGCGTATTTTTATCATAGGAGAAGTTATTATTCATCTTGATAAGGGGGTCATTAAACATATTTTGTTGGTAAAGCCCTAGCTATAGTAGCTTCGGAATTACCGATTTTCTCAAAAACTAGACTCAATTCAGAATTTCTGCCTTCAGATTAAGGGTCTACAGATTTTTCTTTATTTTGTTCATATTGGCCAGAATAATCACTTAGCTTAGATTAAGTAAGTACTGTGAAAACTGTGAAATTCAGTCAAAAGTTAATTGACAGTTTTTTTTTGATTAAGTTAATAATTATAGTAATAAACAAAATACATTTTTTTAATATGATTCAATAAAACTTTTTTTGATGTTGAGCCTTTTGGAGCTTCACCATTTCTTTAGGTCATACCATACGTCAAATGTAATAAATACGAAATAAAACAGACATGTTTATAGTACCGCCATCTACATCTACTGATTTCGAAGCATTGGAGAGAAGTTTGCTACAGTTCGCTATTTGAATTGAGACGGGAGCCTTATGCCCGTTTGCACCGTTTTCGTTAATCCAGGCGTAAATCAGAAGGACTTAGAACTAATCCCAGCATAAGTCGGCGTTTGTTTGCACCGTATGTTTTTAGGTATATCCTAACGTAAGTCATACACGAATTGGCAACAGCGTACAGTTCTAGTTATATATTGGCCAGGTTGGTATCATTCCGTCATATGTTATCGTTAACCGTTCGTGATTTGTACACAATAAACAGTACAACGTGAGTATTGTTAATCCAACCGTCGCCGTCATTATGACTACAATAGTTGAGCAGGTATGTTATTCATTTTGTAAACAATATAGCTGTTTTACACTATGCAATTTTTGCTCAAGAAATAAAGTATTTTTAAGCAGCACTGTAAATTGAGAATATCATTGAAAATAAGAAGACGGATGCGATACATAACGAAGAGAAAATGCAAATATGGGCACGTGTTGCTGTTGAATACAATGCCAGCGGCGGACTACCCAGACAAGCTGACCAACTTCGTAAGCTGTATAACAACTTGAAGAAAGCCCTACGAAAGAATGCTGCGGAAGAAAACAAGAAATTTTATTGACTGGTAAGTGCTGCGTGCAATTGCAAACCATGTGTTTACATTTATGTATGGTTTGAGGTGGAGGTACTTGCTTATATAATGTGCTTATATAATTTGAAAAATTTACATCTTTCAATTTTAGAAGTCAAGCCGCAGAAGGCCAGCGAATGCCGTTAGGGCACTGGCATCTTCCGACATTGGAGAAAAATACCAACTGTTACTACAGAAAAGGCTAGCGTTTGCTGAGGCAACTGAAACAGAGCTGAAGGCAGACGTAAAGCATGCACAGGTGAAGAGACCTATGGAGACTGAGCTATTGCAAATTCAAAAGGCAAATCATCAACGTGATGCAGAAAGCAAAGAACTAGAAAGAACTAGAAATTGCAATTTTAAAAATTGATCTTAGAATAAAACAAGAACAGTTACAGAAAATGTGTATTTAGATATATATAGTCCAGTCATTCTAGTTTTTTTATATACGTTGTATGCGGAAGTTTAATTGCAGTCGATGAAACTGGTATGGTTCAAGTAGTAACATATTACAATGTTTACAGTCATAACTAACAGTAAAATAAGTATCTAATTAATTAAAAACTTTTGAAAAATTGTGCCTGTCAGATTTGAATCCTTCATTCCTCAAATCTCACTCACTTAATCGTAAAACTAAAAATACCACATTGTAGCGGACAAAATTTACAATAAAAATGATTATTCGGGAACCTATAGGAGAAAATGAACGGTTAATTTAGTATAATCACTAATAAATTATAATTGTTTGACATTAGAACGGGCATTACTAATGTCATCTGACCGGTTGATGTGAAATCGTAAAAAAAATACTTTCATCAATTATATAAAATTAACCGTTCATGTTCTCGTATAGATTCCTGATCCTTTGAATGGCAAATTTTATTATTGTTATTTTTCCGATTAAGTGAGAGATTTGAGGAATGAAGGATTAAAATCTGACAGGCACAATTTTTCAGTGGTTTTAATTAATTTAAAAACTTATTTTCCTGTTAACTATGACTGTAAACATTTGAATATGTCACTACTAGAAGCATAAGCTATCGATTGGTATGACTTTCATCGACTGCAATTGAATTTCCGAATCAAAATCTGAATGGCTCGACTAAACTGTAATTCACTGTACTAATAAAATAATATATTGTTGCTAAATCTTTTATTTTTACAATAAGTTTGCAAAATAATCATTAATAAATTGATTTCGAACATCATCAGCACCCTGTGCATTTGCATCTACACGTATTTGCCCCATCTCGATTACACGTTCCAACATGCTTTGATCAATACCCTCAGCAGGGTGTCTTTTATAAAACCCAAGCTCGTCCAGGCTATCTTTGATAGATTTGTCTAGGGAATCCAAAGTCAATTTATTTCAAGAATATTCAAGTAGCAATCAATGCACATAAACATATATTAACATAACCTGAAACTCTACTGTCACTTTTAGAATAAACTTCAAAACAACGCGTGTGCGCATGAGCAATCCGATGCCTATGTTTATGTCATATTTAAGCCTCCGTTCATCGCGGGCTTAACTTAAGTCGTTCTTAACTGTAGTGACGGTGCAAATGAAATCGGTGACTTAAGTACGATTTCATACTTAAGCAAGGCTTAGCACATACGGTGCAAACGGGCATTAATCACACGTAACGTCACGTAGATCCTACTTACCACAGCGCTGTATTGTTGCGGAAATCCTTGGAACGGGGCCTGCGGGTACTGCGGCTGTCCATAGTTAATTATAGGAGCAGTCGGTGGCGGTATAAAAGAGGGCGGGGCTACACCAGGTTGCATGAAGGGCGGGGCAGGAGGGAAGGGAGTTGGATACTGAGGAGGGGCCTGCAAAATAGGAGTGGTAGTGACGGGGGGGACTTGGGTGGGCAGAGGCGCAAGCGCCGGATTCGGGATTGGTGGCGGCATCTGCCCACCCGGAGGGTGTATTGCGCCGCCCGCTATTAGATTTCCCTGTGGCGGTGCCTGCTGGTTCTGTTGGTTGTATTCTGTAACCGAACAACACGTTAAATAATAATTATTTGTTTATACTACATATTTTGGGGATTAATGACCGAATTCATAAAAAATTGTAATACAATATAAGTTAGTGTTATAACTTATATGTTATTAATAATCAACCGTCAAATACGTCACTCTTTCAATTTCTATTGAGCTTTCAATTGGTGTGGTTCCGGACAGTGCCTTAGTTGGTCTACTATCACCACCTATGTGCACTAGTTTGATTAGTTAGTAATATACCGGGTGATTCAATTTTGAGGCTCACCATGGGGATCTCGCTTATTAGTGAAGATAGAGCCTATGTTTAAATTTTGCAAAGTTTCGTATTTTTGTGCTGATTAATTATCTGAAAAGAAACTTAAGCTATAATTTTTTATTTTGAAGATATCCGCAAAAAACTGAAATGTTAAGATATCGTTTTTAATTTTTTATTCAAAACCAAACGTAGCTAGACATTGGAAACAATAACATTCTACGGCGACTTTTTAACAAGGAATGCAGTGTTATTTTTTCATTTGAAATAACTTCATAGATGGCGGCGTAACGCCGGCCAACTTTTGTTTTTCTTATGGGCGCCATGTTGAATTTTGGCATTTTCCGATAGTCGTGTTTTTTCTCATTTCCGCAATGTATAACATGTTGGCATTACTTTTTAAAACAATGGTTTAATAATAAAAAACTTTCTTCTTTTTCTCGTTGTTTGTCGTGCTTATCAGGTACCCAACTGGTGCTTGGTTACAGACCGCCGGCGCCGAACTGACCAGAGTGCTTTGGATTAAAAACATTCAGATGGCAAAAGAAGCAAGTTTATTCAACAAAAAGCTTATTCTTTAAATAATTGTTCCAATTGGTCACCATTTTCTTGAAGGCATAAAACCGAGCCAGCTTTTCTACATGTTGTTATGCTCTTCCAACTGTCCTTCCCGGAATAGCATTGACCGCATTTGTTATTCGATCCCGCAGATCCTCGATATTTCTGCAAGTATCGTGATAAATTTCGTCGTTCACAGTTCCCCATAGAAAATAGCCCAGAGGACTTAAATCAGGGGATCTAGCAGGACATTCCACCACTCCACCATTACCAATCCAGCAATTTGGAAATTGTTGATTCAAATAATTTGGTATAACTGCAAAGTTTGACTTGTGTGTGGTTTGTATGGTTACAATTTCATTATTCGTAATGCTCTCCAAACACGTGTCTGCGGCAATTCCAAATTAGAGGCTACTTCCCGTGTAGAAATCCGAGGATCGTTATTTATCTAAAAACCAGTAGTTGAAGCATTGCAAATTATGGTAAACGTTAGATTACGTTTTCAACGTTTCTATGAGGATTATAAGAATTGCGGGGTTTACTAAACGATCCATGGTCCGCTAAATTTCTGTCCAATGTTAGGAATATTGTACGATGGGGCATTTCTATGAGAACAATAATAAACCGTTATCATATCATGCTTTTTGTTATTGGTGAATGGAATTTTACATCCACAATCATCCACAATTACGGTTTATTTGGTTAAATGGCAAACCCAACGCTGAGCGCGCCGCTTGATCCAAGTGCATTTTGTTGACGTTGCTTGGGAACGAGTCCGGCAGTCTGTAACCAAGCTCCAGTTAGGTACCTGAAGGTTTTTTGATTATTACATCATTATTTTAAAAAATAATGCTAACATGTTATACATTGCGGAAATGAGAAAAGTCACGACTATCGGAAAATGCCAAAATACAACATGGCGCCCATAAGAAAAACAAAAGTTGGCCATGGTTATGCTGCCATCTTTGATGTTATTTCAAATTAAAAAATGACACTGCGTTTCTTGTTAAAAAGTACCTGTAGAATGTTTTTGTTTCAAATGTCTAGCTACATTTGGTTTTAAATAAAAAATTAAAAACGATACATTAACATTTCAGTTTTTTGCGGATATCTTCAAAATGAAAAATGATAGCTTAAATTTCTTTTCAGATAATTGTCCAACACAAAAATACGAAACTTTACCAAATTTGAACATAGGCTCTGTTATTAATAAGCGAGATCCCCATGGTGAGCCTCAAACTTGAATCACCCGGTATATACTCGGGCCAAGGATACTAAAATATTCAGGTTCTGTGGTAACTTTAGACCAGGAAATAAACGTGGGAATATGTCACTAGGTATGCCTGTTCAAATCTATATAAATTCATAGATATTAGAAGAAGGCTTGCTGACACCTAAGGGCCGTTTTATGGCTCATCTCCGATAAATCCTTCAGAAAACAATTAACTATAATTATTATTATTTTTTATATGCTCACGTAAAACGTCGAATTCCATATCAGCTAACTTCCTGTCGCATACCGAGTGGTGTATGTCCATAGTTACCATGTGTCTATTTTTAGTAACCTTGTAGTCGGGCCAACTTAAGTAGACAAGTCGGAATATAGCTAGCTATTTAAATGTACCGTGCTTTCATTACCAACTTCAGATTAATTAAAAACAAAGTAAAAAAATGCAATTAAAACAACCAGTAATGCGCCCAAAGTATGCATCTTAAATTGCTATTAGTAGGTAAGGGGTTACTTGGGCTGACTTTGAATGACCTCAAAAGCTCAGAGGTCAAACAGTTTAGAGGTCGAGCTTGCGCTTTCATCTAGGGCTCCACCCCCAAACGTGCCAAGGCTACGCCTTCAGGAGTTGTGCCCCAGGGCCCCACCGATCTTAAATTTTGAGGTTAAAATTCCCCTCCGCTAGGTGTGCCAACCCTAAAATACAAACAGCCCCTCGTGCACCGTTTGAACTTTATCGTGTGGCAGCGTCATTTCCCCCTAGAAAGCTACCGGTGGCCCCTCAGCGTTGTAAGGTCTATTGGCCCCTCGATGTACCGATAAATCCCAGAACTTTCTGCTTTAATGGCTTATCCCACTCATAGTGTCTGTATTTAGCCAATTAATATTAACGTTGTAAATTGAACGTGTCCAAGATGCAGTTTGTACAACCCGCTGTTTTTCACCAGGGAATTTCGCTGAAGCATTTATTATACAAAAAATATCACAAGTTACGTAACAACTTGTTGAAATCATCGGTAATATTCATGTTTATGGTCTACAAGGATCATGTTATGTTATGTTGCTGTATGGGTTACCCGGCTTTTCTGACTTTCAAAGTACGACAACCAGGTTTGATTATTTGTAATTCTGCAAGGATTATACAATCTTTATGAATAAGGGTATAAGAGCCAAATCAAAATACATAAATTCAAAGCTGGGCACAAAAGCGTTAATCCATTAATCGTAAATTCACGAAGTTAAATTTCTCGTTAACGAATAAACTATTAAGTTAACTTTCAAAACGGACTGACTAACTTCCGCTACATTCATCATCCGTTAATTCAAGTCCGTTAAATCGGAAATAACATCAATACATATTTCAAATGGGCATTATTTGGCATTATGTGCAAGTTCGGACTTGGTTTTGTTTACATGTGTGACGTACTACTTTGTGTTACGTGGCGTCCATATATAAAGCATGCGCGCGAGTTGTTTTGTTTTTAGTTGTTTCAACTCCAACCCCCTTAAGCCCCCTTTAGGCTTTACTTCATTCTGTGCAATTAAAACGCGCAATTAAATACGTCAGGTCCAATTTAATTTTTTGTTTTACTTTATGAAACATTTTAAAATTACCAAGTTACGTGGAATTAGGACCAGTTCGTTCAGTTCTAAATATATAAGTGCGTGCGTTTATAGCAACAATCTAGGAATTTTTGTCTAAAACGAAAATTTGGTGACACTACTGTGTATAGACGCGAAACATAACCTATTCCGCATTTCGTTATTTGTTATAAGGCGATTTCGCGTGGCTAAACGGTTCGATTTGGTTCCGGTTGGCGGTTGGATGTGGTTGACAGAACGGTTCTAAATCGTCATCATTTTTGAAACGCCAGGAACCGCTCGACGGAAAATGATCCGGTTCGATTCATAGGTTAGGTGGCCCACTTACTGTTAAATATGACAGTAATGCCACTAATGACATACGCAGTGGTCTACCGCGCATTCCGCCAACTACATACCTATCCATTTTACCAGCATCTTACAACTTATAGCTAAAAATGACAACCCAAACGAACCGATATTTCAAACCGTCTTGCCAGGCAGGTTCAAGATTTTGACGGACCGAATCGAACCAACTGCAACCGTTACGTCATCAATCGCCATGTGAAAATGGTTGGTTCAAATCGGTAGTCGATCCGCAACCGAACCGTTCCACGCGAAATCGCCTATTGTTTGCTGTGATTAAAGGCGATCTTGCGTGGCTAACTGGTTCGATTTGGTTCCGGTTGGTGGTTGGATGTGGTTGACAGAGCGGTTCTAAATCGTCATCATTTTTAAAACGTCAGTAACCGCTCGACGGAAAATGATCCGGTTCGATTCATAGGTTAGGTGTCCCACTTACTGTTAAATATGACAGTAATGACATACGCAGTGGTCTACCGCGCATTCCGACAACGACATACCTATCCATTTTACCAGCATTTTACAACTTATAACCTAAAAATGACAACCCAAACGAACCGATATTTCAAACCGTCTTGCCAGGCAGGTTCAAGATTTTGACGGACCGAATCGAACCAACTGCAACCGCTACGTCATCAATCGCCATGTGAAAATGGTTGGTTCAAATCGGTAGTCGAACCGCAACCGAACCGTTCCACGCGAAATCGCCTTTAAAAACTGTGTGTGGAAGAAAAGCGTAACCAATAATTTAATAGCAAAGCATGGAGGTTATGTTTACTACCAACCCAAAGCAACTCTTGTTGTCAAAAAATAAAAATCACTGATGTTCAAGCCATGCGATTTATTAAAGTTGCACAGATGTAAATGGTCATAAAATAGCATGCGATGTTTCAAAACTGCATTGTTGAAAGTGCAAGTTTGAACTGCATAGATATAAAAGTAGCTTTAGTTGATCTTTTCATCTTTGTATCTCGCAATGTACTTCTTATAGTTACTACTGTACCTAGTTTGAAAAGTTTCTAAGGCAATTTTTACATATGCAACCGCAAGAAAGGTTCGCAGTTATTTGGGTTGCATACTCACCGGTATATCGGCACTCAACATAACCTATGTATATATTTTTTAAAAAAGTTAACGATTGACGGTTAACGTTAACTTCCGTTACATTTGTAACAAATTAACGGACTATCGGTTAACGAAGTTAACTTTTTCGTTAACGGATTAATAATTAACGAAGTTAACTTTCTGATTAACTTTTCCCAGCTTTGCATAAATTTCTTTACCACCACAAAAACCTGTATAAATCATTAAAAGTGTTGCCCAAAGGCAGATTCTCTTCCTGCATATCTTTCCAAAACAGCCATTGGAGTACACTTTCCATTGATTGTATTATAAAAGCTATTAGTGAACAAAGAAATGACAGCTTTTCCTTTTTCGATCATATTTAGTGATCCATGAAAAATGTTTTAAATCTAAAAACAGTTATCAAAATATTTACGGTTACCAAAAGGCTAGTAGATCATGGTCTGTGTATATTTACGCATAAATACCCAGGAAAAAACACGTAGAATGAAAACAACATTAAAAAATATTACATCATAAGTCTTACCGTTCGGATAAAAGTTCCCGTGCTGCTGAGGGAAAGGAGGGTTGGCAGTCTCCGGTAGCGACCTCTGACGAATGGAACTGTACCTCTTTGAGCCCTTTTGCTCGCTCTGTAGTCGAGGCGGGACACTGCCCTGCCTGTTGTTATTATGCTTGGCATTCGGCTTATTGTAGCCCCCCTGCTCCTGTATGTTCATCCGGCCCAAGTCCCGCTCCAATCCTTGCATGTTCTGGTTCCTACCGGGATGTTGATCGTGCGGTGGTGGCCCTTTAGTCTGTTGCTTCGGTGGGGCGGAACTCTTAAACTGGCGCGTCTTGGTGAAGCCCTGGTAGTCCCTGGTGTCCTGAAACTCCCGTTTCGGCTTCGATATCCTCCCGGTGCCGACACGCTGATTCCTGATTGGCGGGAATGATCTATCGTTTTGGAGCGGCGGACCGTTACGACCGGCCTCCCTGTCCGCTCTAGGTCTCTGGTGCGGACGTTCATCAGTATTGTGCGTTAGGATTCTACAGCAAAAAAAAATTGTAAAAATATATAGATACATACTCTAATCATGTTGGTTTGAAAACATTAGCCTTACTGCTTAAATTTCGAAATATGAAATGGCAAGCATTTTAACCGAAAACTGAAAGGATTCATGAAAGAATGAAAAACAATCTATATGAGAAATCGATTTCTACTAAAAAATCGTGGAGGAGCGAGTGCTAAATCTATCATTTAATTTTCCCAAGTTACATTTGAGTCCTGTACTTAGGGTGGACCTTAGTTACACTTAATGATTTTGAAAAATCTTTTCCAAACTTATGTCCATGCACAGAATTGTGTTGAAATAAAAACCTCTATTTGAAGATATAGAACATTTTTGATACTTTTGGTATATATTATTTTTTTGCTTTTATCTTCTTATATATTTTGCAGCTCTTGCACCATTAATCTGCACTACGTTGCTTTTATCTTTATATTCTTTCTTACTCAGTCATATAAATAAATAAATAGAAGTTTATTGATCCAGAAAAAATACAAAATCAGAATCAAAAGGAGCAGGATATCGACAAAAATCGGTTTACAATCATGTCTAACAAAATACAAAGTACGCACAAAAACATTAATAAGTAAGTCCCACAAGGGGCTTTAATTTAGCGTGTAATTTATGTTTAAAGCAGGTAATCGAATTGCAGGACTGGAATACATCAAGGTGCAGGTTTATAGTAGACGGTGCCATAAACGAAAATGAGTATTCGAACTTTGCCGTACGGTGGGCTGGTGTATGACACAAGTCAATGTTTCTAAGAATACGATCATGCATAGTACTTCTCTTGGTCAGCGCAATACACAGGTAAATAGGTGAACCAGTGTTAATAATAGTGTATATGTATTAAACTTCCGTAAAGTACGGAAAAACTGTGTTCAAGTTTGGGTATAGACAATACATTGTAATGTGGGGTTATATGATCACGCCTAACAAACAACAATTCTGTAACAACTGTAGGCGTTGTTTAAGCTGCAAGGTGAGATGATCAAAATATACAGGACTGCAGTAGTCCAATGTAGAGAGTATTAATGAGTTTACTAGTTTCCAATTCGTCTTAGAGTCTAAAATATTTTTAAATTGATACAGGGTCAAACATTTTGCGTATCCGGCAACAAATTTTTACAAAGTCTATTCGTGGAGCTATGGCGGCTACTAGGGTGCTGCAAATCCACGCATCAATATACAGAGTACTTCATAGCTTAAGGCAAAAAATTATAAGGTCAAGAGGTGGCAACACGTGGTCTATGCAATGGAGACGGTGATTATACCATTGCATAGACCACGTGTTGCCAAGGAAATGAAAATGACGTAAGAGTAAAGTACCTTTATCTTCAACGCTATGTCAAAATATTATATGAAATATTTTAAATATGAAATTATAGTAACCTTCGAAGTTCCAAATACCGGGTGTTCATGTAACGACAAAACGGGGACACTTTAAACACTTTTTTCAAAAAACATTTTTGGGTAGCTTTTAAAATGAAGGTACTTTACTCGTCTAGTTTTGGTAACACTCTGTACATGCAAGCAGATAATTACAATCTAGTATTTGCACTTTAGTTTTAAGGAAATGCGGAGCTTTCATGAAGAATACAATTTTCTGAAAAATTGAAAATAAAGATTTTTTCCATTTGTGTCCAAGTTAGTGCTGGACACGGTATTTATAATAAAAATAAAGAACTTCTATTACTAAAAGTATATTAATTATGTGTAATAATCCCATGGATTTTTACTTTATCATACGCAGTATGTAAAGTATTGTAATCGTGCCAACAAATTTTTTAGAGATTTTAGCAGAAATATTCTTTTTGGGTCCCCTGAACATTTTTGACCAAGGTACAAAAAAAATGTCTGTATGTGTGTGTGTGTGTGTGTGTGTGTGTGTGTGTGTGTGTGTGTGTATGTGTGTATGTGTGTGTATGTGTGTGTATGTGTGTGTATGTGTATGTGTGTGTATGTGTGTGTATGTGTGTGTGTGTGTATGTGTGTGTGTGTATGTGTGTGTGTGTGTACCCGTTTTTTGTGGCGACGATTCCGGAGAAACTACTAAAGGTATCGGGACGAAACTTCATATTTAGAAGTTTCATAACCAAACTTGGAGCTGAAAAGCATTGTGTTGAAAATTCCCGAAAACTTTGAAAACTTCCGTCAATATAAGCTGCGTTTGGATATTGTATTACACTTTTTACACCCAATAACACGTAAGTGTCATTTGGACGGTGTACCCGGTGTCGACGTAGTACAATATCCGAACGCAGCTTTAATCGACATATCTGTCTAGTTCTACTAGTTTTATTTTAATGCAGACATGGCCGCTCTCGATCAAATGAAATCTCATGCAGCTAAACTATTAATTTTATATATGGTATGATAAAGTTATGTGCCTGGCCACATCAGATTTTTTATTTTTAAACAGTGTATAAGATGCTTGAATTTTCTCTTCTACTATTAAAATATTTTCTAAGATATATTTAAGACGTTGTTAAGACGATTTTTGTTAATTGTAACCCATGTAGACCGATTTTTTAAAATTTTTTGGCCCATTGATTTTGACATTTTTTATTCGAACACTGCACTTAAAAAAATTATGTAAATATGGTGGCAACAAGGTAAATATAAAAGATTCTTTTCCATGTTTTGTTCGTTAGATCGTATGTAAATAGAATTCACTATTTAGACAGCGCAGTGCGGTAATAGAGCATTGTAAAATAAATCAAATAAATTATTTAAATGCTAAGTTAATATTGTTATATGACAATCAAAGAACAATACATTTATATCATATTATAAATTATACAAACATTACAGAAATCACCCTACTATACATATTAGGAGCACCAACTGGATGAATTTCATAATAATATGAAAGACTATACTCAACTCACAATATTAAGATTAAAATGATTTCGTATTTCAAATATAGACAATAATCAATCCTATATTGTCAGTTGTTTCCATTATGTTGGGACATGGAGTAACGTACTTAATATAACATGAAAATAATCATTTCTTACATATGTAAATAAAGTAATTATCTATAAAGCTTACTGTACTTTGCGCATTTGTTTGGCACTGATTTTCCCTAAAAGTGACAAAATTCACAATTCCTTCATTATGATTCAATTTTAGTTGATTATTCTATTTGTGACAAATAAAGTAATTGAAAATCTGTGAAATGTTGTGAAATGTTGTGATATCTACATTCAAAAGTTAATTATGTTTTAGTTTAGTTGATAATTGTATGCTTATGAAAGAAATTAATACATCACTAATGTTAAAAAAAGAAATAGTTTCAATTAGAAGTCAATTTTCTCTCAAACCAACAATTCGATTTTGAAATTTGTTTTTTTCATTTGTAGCTTAATTTGTTTTGAAATGACGAAATATATTTTGATTCATGTTTTTGTCTTGAGCAAGAATGAGGGTAAGTTAAAGCCAGGTTTTGTCATTTGTTATTACTGTTGTATCTCTGGAAATGTTGACAAGAAAACAAGAAAACTCATTCCAGCACCCTGTATATTCACAAAACAAAAATCAAAATATCTATCAGTAAATATCAAAATAGGGTATTTGACTGTATTAAAAATATGGCATGTATTATAGTCATCCTAATAGATTACAGTTTAAGAAAACTATTTGTTATTACTTTTCAAAAAAAATGCTTTATTTCTATGAAAAACCAAAATTAAAATTGAATTTTATTCACATCCTATCACGTGATTGAAAACGCTCTGTAATTGGGTCAGTCTCCAGTGATGTCATTCGTTAGTCCGCCTTAGAGCGCGTTCGGTTTGTCAGGGTATGGTATGGGGAGAGCAATGCTCAGATAACTTGGGTCGCCTGTCTCTCTCTTATATGCAAATAAACGCCGTATGTCGTTAGTCCGCCTATTATGCAGCGCGTCACTCTCACCGTAAAATACCGGGTTATCCGAACGCGCTTTTGTGCTTCTCCCGTTTGAATTTAATAGCACGAAAGCGTCATGTAAGCATAACTTTGTAGGTTAGGATAGCCCTAACCTTCAGCTGTCAGATCAGATAATACCTTTCGAAAATACGATAGATAACTTATTCTAGTCAGTTTTACTTATGTCGAAGTAATCTTCACAACAGAAAACACTTGTATTGGCGGCTATTTATTTCACTTGGATTTCTACGAGCCAACCACTTTCTTCGCAGTTTTCAAATCTTGCGGAACAGCTACAAATAGTTTATCCGGAGTTTTTCTTGACGTATCTCTGCCATAGAATACCTTCTTATATAGAACGCCATCTTATGGGTTAAATGTCTAGCCAACTAGCGATCTCAGCGACGCGAAGCCTCGGACCCCAGAACTAAAAATCTAGCGGGAAATTTGAACTCAACCTTCCGTATTCTTTCCCATTCAGATTATGATATAATAATCATTTCGTGTCTTGAACAATAGGTCTGTTCGCGAGGCATATTAGGAATGTGTTCGGAACTTTTTATTTTGGACCAATGCTGGAATCCTTCATTAACTTACACATGGCCCATAATACATTATTTCCGAACAAATTCAGAACTTGCACGAACACACCTATTATGCATATAAAAGACACGACATGTATGACAATGTATGTGGCACCGTACATGACGGCAGTAAACACTTCACACGCATTATAAAAGAAATTTATTGCAAACGTTGCAAAATACTTGTATTATGCCGTTTGATAACTGTCATAACATGACATGAATTAAGTAGTGCGTAGTAGTCAGTAGTTACCAAGGGCTACTTAATACATGTCATGTTATGACAAATTCATAACTTGAAGTTTCCCGCCGGAGCGCGAACCGCGCCATCTGTCTGATTATACGTTGGTTTACGGTAGTGAAATAGATATCGCTAAAATAGACTGATTGCGCCATCCCTCGTAGGATACAAGAACTATAATTATTGGCTACGTATGTCCCATAAGCTTGGACCCCCTTGATCTCTGCATTGTGGATTTATACACCATTTATAACCCATTTTTATGTAGAAATTGTGAAAACAACACATCATACAACACAATTACCAAACGGCGACGATGCCGATGCTGACAGACCATATGGGCCGATTTGACATCTTGACATCACTAACCGGTGACGTCACACAACAGAAAGTATCGTTTTGGCGGGACTTTTTGTGATTCAATTTTTAACGCTGGTTTTTATGAAATATTGAGGAAATAATTACAAAAAATAATGCATTTACAATGTGGTGTGAAGGAATAAACACATTAAGATGGTTTTCCAAAAATAGTCAAATACCGTATTGTTTCTGACAACTCAAGCTACAAGTAAATAAAAAAATATCAAAATAAAACTATTGGATTGAGAGAAAATTACTCTGAAATTGTGATAATAATTAATAACTTGAATATTCCAATGAAATGTCAATTTTATCACATAAATAAACAAGCCAAGCTAATTAAAGCGTACCACTAATGTCAGATAGTATACTGGTAATCACAATCCAAATAAGGTTCTTAAGTATATGTGACCCCGCACGAGAGAATTGCCCTAACCGCCATCTCTTGTTTCGATAGTATTGACTCCTGTGTTTGAAGGCCGGTAACTCTAAAACTACTGAACAGAAAAAATTGAAATAAATTATGCCATACTCCTGAATATTTTCTATATAAATTGTATGACTGTCGAAATTGTTTGCTTCTCGGTGTAAAGAGGTGTGCGAGAGAAGTGAAAAAAGTACCCGATTTTTGCAGTATTACATTAACGCTCGTCTTTCCAATTTTTTCTCTCTTAAACCACTTACCACAAAAATTTCAGATTTTATTCAGGTTGCATTTAGAGTCTCTCCTATAGATTGGCCGTTTTGTTTTCTTTAGTTTTTATGTAATAAAAGTTGCGAACAAGATTTTGCAGTTCCCATGCAAATAATCCTTATTTACTGCGATACACATCCCTTGAATTTAATAGCATTCCGACTACATATTTGTTAATTTTTAAGACCGAAATAAACATGAACTACATTTTGCAAGATGCAAAATTTGACGCGATCAGTGAATCCGTATGAATCTGTTTTTGTAAAATGTTGTTGGGTATAATTAATTGTAATTCCTTACCTATATTTAACTCGCACTACTATTAAAAATTCCGAAATTAAATTTTTCTGATCGTATCGTACTAATAGTAAATAATCTTCCACTGTCCCAACTACGTTTCCATTTACCGTTACGATTGACGTAGTGAAATTTATATCATTCATATTAAATCGCTTTAAAAATTACTTAAAAATTATTATGCAATTCTTTTTCTACGGTCGCATTAATTAAAATATGACGATTGTTTACGTGCATATCCCGTTATCGTGCTAATATTCGTTACTGAGATGTACGCTTCCATGAAAATCTTGTTCGCCATATTTATTACACAAAAACTGACGAAAACAAAAGCGCCAATCTATAGAAGATGCTCTAAATACAACCTGAACAAAAATTGAAATGTTTGTGGCGGTTTACGAGGAGAAAGTAGGAAAGACAAGCGTTAATATAAAAGTGCAAAAATCGGGTACCTTTTCTCATTTCTCTCGCGCCCATGTTTACACTGAGAGGCAAAAAATAGTGACAGTCATACAACTTATGTAGAAATGATTCAGGAATATGAGACACTTTATTTAAATTTTTTCTGTTCAGTAGTTTTAGAGTTATGCGCCTTCAAACACAGGAGTCAATATTATCGAAACAAGAGATGGCAGTTAGGGTGATTCTCTCGCGTGGGGTCACATATGTCAAATAGGTACCTGTTATTATCCCTATCATGTTCAGCTTTAAATCCATCCTGAGTAACGGTGATATTTTTAGGGACCTCCTCCACTGGTTTCTGTTCGGTATCGGAATTATTTTCGGAAGGATCTGATTCATTCCTTGACCTATCCGTTTTTCTACCTGGTTTCCTGATAACAGTCGGTTTGCCGTAAGCTTCTCCATCCTCCCAATTCCTCGTATATTTGTTGGGACCTCGACTAAATGACGCACATAAGTAATTCAAACCACAACAGCAGCGTTAAACTGCTTACCCATAACGTCTACGCCTCCTGGCCTTTGGGGGCCCGTCCTCATTACGTATATCATAACCGTATATCGCAACCAATTCCGACTTTGATTTCGGAGCTTGATCGGAATCGTTGAATTTATCGTGACTCCACCTCTCCTTTTTATCTTGCCACACTTTCTTCTTACTCTCCTCTTTCTCTGGTTCTTCGTTCTCTCTGAAGATATAAGAGCGTTAAATGATGATTACACGAAAGGAATAATTAAACTTACATATCGTCAGCCGTTCGGTCATCGTGTTCATAAAATGTCCCACGTTTTGGGATGTACTGAGGGTTCTTTTTATCCTCGTCATCGTCCACTTTCTTCGTGGGGATACTTTCTTGCCCGTCACCTTCTTCCCTTTCAAAATCAACACTTTTCTCCGAATCTGAACCACTACCAGTTTCGTTTTCATTGTCACTGTAACTGCCGGTGCTGTCGTAACCCGACATGTTCGTCTCAGTCTTGGGATCAGAATCTACTTCGGCAACCTTCATCTGAAACCATATGGATTATTAAACTGTCCGCATTCGTTGCGCTCTATTTTTCTTGAACTTGTGACCTGGATTAACTGTCCACAAGAAATGGTGAAGGGTGGCTGTGGTTTTATCTGGCGAAATGTAAATATATAAATTGGTATAAATGATACGGTACCTTTTCGTCCTGTCCGTTAATCTCTACTGGTTCGCACGTGTTCTCGACGGCTGGTTCTTCCATCGCCGGCAAAGTCTCTTTTACCACATCGACCGCTTCTTCTGACATGATCGTAGACAATGCAAAATAAAGTAATTCTTCATATCCGTCGTCAAAGAATATACTAGCAAAAGTGCAGTATTCCACGACTGGGTGGCGCTAGCGATAGAGCCGGTAAACACGCTACCGCTTTTTAATAGGCACCTCTGGGCACCTCACATTGCCTATACAACAGGCAAAGTGACCAAATGTCCCGGATTGGCGAGACTTTGGGCGAGACAATCCCGAAATTGACAACTTGTCCCGTTTCGTCAAAATAGTTCCCGAATTTTGTCTTGCTTTTTTGATAATTATATTCTAATATCCAGAACTTTTTCGATTACAAGAACTTTTTGAAGAAACTTTTAATTAAGAAACGTTTTTCAAACGATTTTTTCCGAGGTGTTCATCAAGTAGAATGCATGGATTTCATATTCATATAGTCGGGCCCGGTATTTTCCATGGTATTTTCTAATACCGAATATTAATCGGACGCATGAGTTTTGCAGCTTTTGGACCCTAGGGCCTAGACCTATCCCTTGAATCAAGGCATGGACCGTAAACAACATCACAATAATAAAAAAGTGACAAAACAAGGAAATCACATAGTAAGGTATTAGTAAGGTATTATCTAAAAGATGTGTAATGTTTTAAATCTTTCTAAAATTAGAATATGCCCGCTGTATACAAATCAGGCCTTCGTAGATAGACTCAGTTTAGCTGATGATAACAGATTAGTAATAACGCAACCGTATGTAAGAATCAAATTATAAAGCTAATTAAAGATACAAATTGCAAATGGCGACTACACAAGCCACGCCGACCAGTGGCGATTTTTTTACATTGGTATACACTATACAAAGGTGGCATGTGTCCCTTTTATCACAGCAGACTTAGAAGAAGAAAAATTATCTGTAGAACATATGATCATGTCATACATACTTTTCAGACCACCAAAACTCAATAAAGAATAATTTTGTCTCGACAAATAAAAATTAAGGTCCATTATTCGTATAGTTCATCTGGGAACACACTGTATAAAATTGTACTTTTTTCCTACTTGCATGCTAGTTGAATTGAAATATGGCAAAAAATATCGCTTATAAACTCATATTTGCCTTGAGTTGTCACATCTAACTTCAGAAATTCTTCAGGAATCTTATCAACAAATAATTTAACATTGGATGTTGAAAACTTGAAGGAATAAGCAAAAATGGTAAAATGGTATTTAGGCTAATACCTAGGATAACTTACTATAAGAAATGTTAATGATTTAGTACTTTCAAATTAGCAAAAGGAAGGGAGATAAGTCCGATACAGTTGGTATTGCGATCTGAGACGGAAAGAGCAAATTTTACAAGAGCCTGGCGCCCTAGAAACCACCCCCAAAGAGCACGATCGCGCTTTTTAGCATTTTACCGTAAAACGGTCACAATTTCGCAGTTTTAGTGTATAAAAATAGCGGGTCTCAAAATACGAGCGCCCCAACCTAGGGGTACTTTTTATGCTAATTTTAGACCAGTATGCCTGAATAACTTGAGTTTTCCTATGAGTTTTCTAAAACAGTTGGACAGATGTTTTTGTTGAAGATTTAATATAAAACTATAATTATTTATGGAATTAATAACGAAAGGAAATGTAGAATGGGAATACCCCTGTATGATGGAGCCTGGAAATTGCGGCTGCTGGCATTTTATGAGTTTAGTAATACGTAATACTTAAATAAAAATATTGTATTATATATAGTGTGGTTAAGTGGAATATAGCTTTTTTGTGCACAATTTTATACAAATTTATTTTGTACGGAGGCTAAACCGTGAGCATTAGGGGTGGTTTTTAGGGTGTGTGGCTCTAGTAAAATTTGCGGCCGCCATAGAATATTGAAACTCAACAAATTTCGTGTTGTGTACCAAAAGGGCACCCATATTGAATGTATAGTCAATTTTTCGTCTAATTATTGTATGTACTAATTAGATTAACTCTCGATTTGTTTTGAAATAATACTCAATTTCTCCAAATTATATATTGTTTAATGTCTAAAACACTGATAAGTGGCATTCTGTAAAAACTAATAATATACCTCTTATATATGTATGTTTATGTGTACATGTACATATTCCTCAATTCGAACAGTACTCTTCTAGAAGCAGGAAAAAAGTCTAAAAGGTGAATCCATTTGCCTCTATCGAGAGCTAGTATTACTGAGTGCTGCAGCACTTTATAAGTGTAGTTATGGCAACAGTTCTTGTATAAACCTTGATCTAAGCCGAAATAGTCTCCAGTTACCAGCGTATCGACATAAGTTTCCGAATATACATGGTCTTCAATCAATGAGCTAACTTCACCTTTATGGATGAAGTACATGCATCCATCGACATCGCCTACATACGTCACGTAATTACCAGGAAAAAATATTATTACGTCAAAAGTGGCCGCCATTTGTCTAATCAGATCTGTATGGCAGTGCATCATTAACGGATGCCTTCTCAAATGAAAACCATACATTGCATTTAGGATAGCTTCTTTCAAATAGTAGGGGGCTTCGTTTAGCAATCTAGGAAACTGGATACCTCTGTTATGTGTCCATAATAAATTCAGATACTCCCCGATTCGTTTTCTAAGAGGCACAGATACTTCTTCTTCTCTCACTTGATACTTCAAATATAACGTGAATAGCCTGTACTTATTTTTGCTTTGGTTTACGTTTTCCAGCATTGAGCATGTCTCTGATATGAAAAGGATAATGAACAATTTGCATACAAGCATTAGGATTACACTGTTCACCGCGATATACATGTTAAATGGTGTATTCAGATTAGTCAAAGATGCACCAGACACAGTATATATGATCAATCTGTACGTTTCAATAAGAAGGTTAATCTTCTCCTCTGCTGATATTGTCTCGGTATAATTTAACAATCTATAATATAACATCAGTGCACCCATAGTCTGCACAACAAGCGTAATCCATGTGATGGTGTATATTATTCTCACAATTTTGACGTTAACGTGCAATTTTTCTTGGCTAGTTTTCAGGAAATACAACACAAGTATTATTCTTATTAATCGGTTCTTTCGTAGCCAAGACCACACAGCTCGGAAAGATGGTCGAGTCACGAATGCCAATGAGATAATTTCAAGAGGGAGGACGGCAGCTAAATCAAAATAAAAGCCAAGTTTCTGGTGGATATAGTTCCTTGCAATATCATATCTATTATTCACCGGCAATCCAGTATCGTCTATGTAGGCAATATGAAACTGCAAGTAAATTTTCACAAGGTACAAAACGTCGAGGGCGTATAAAGTAGCCACGAAGAAAGGATCCGATTCGTAGCTGCCAAACTGATACATTTCTAGATGGAATCCACAAAAGCAACAGATGATCATGATGCATATTTTACACGCTCGCGTGAAGAAATTCTCTGCGACTATTTTTGTTACACCGAGGTAACAAGCAGAATACCATGGGTTCCTATGTCGTTTTATTTCCGATGGCGAAGGCATAGCTGAAGCAGTTTGCATTTTTTGCAAGTTTTCCAAATAATCAACGTTTATCGCTGTTAAGCGTTTGAAACGGTTCAGTATGTAAGCGTATTTCGATAATACACTGTGGAAGTAAATCGTTGCTATTTTCAAAACTTCAACATGCCCCTTTGCTACCAACGTCAGCGTCTGCCTACTCAGTAGACAGTTGTCCAAATTACCAAACACACTCCCTGCTGATAGGATTAGGAGTTTATTGAAATCTGGGCCTAGGATTTCAACATGACCTTTGAGGAGAACGAATATGAATCCATGTACATCGTTGACGTGGTAAATAATGCCTAAAAAGAAGAAAACATACCGTACACAATTAATGGAAAACTAGTTTAGGATTACATCTAGGTATTTGAGTAATAACTACAAATGTGTTTTATTTTAATAGCCTGATTAGGAGAGGGTTTCTAAACATGTTTCTTATACTTTATTACACTGAGGGCCCATGATACAATTTGATCCACACAAAACATCATTACGTAATTTTTATATATATATGATAATGTAAAATAATGTAGAGGATAAGAAATGGTTGGTGGTCCTAAGCAAATACGGGCGAAAGTTGTTTGATTAGGAGCATTATTAATCAACATTCGGTGTGTCAGTATGCTCACACTCTATATGAATGACCTTTTTTAATTAATAGTGGAATATGTATATGTAACCAAGAACAGAGAAACGCGTCCTAGTGTCCTATTTTCAATTCCAGATTAAACCAGAAACGGAGTTTAGTTACAAAAAATCCTTGAGAAACTCGGTTTATGGCTTTAAGACAAAAACAACAATATGCAAAACCTTGCTGTTTTTGATTTTTAACAAATTAAACTAACCCCAATCCTCTTAGGATAATTTTTTTTTATCAAAATACCGGCCTTGCATTTAATGGAATTTTTCAAAAACTAGTATCCTTTATTGACCTTTTCAGATTTAAGAACTTCTGAAGGACATATCTCGGAAATAGTCAAGTTTTAACTGCTATGGTTCTCCTTATTACTAAATATGATGCTCAATCATGGTTTCAAATACTTGGGACGCGGAATGAACACCAAAGCACGTTGTTACTCGTGCGTGCTGTATTTTCAGACGCATAACTTGAAAACGCCAACTCGTAAAGGATGTGTAGACATTTTATGTAGAGAATTACAAGATCTAGAAGTATCGTAAAAACATCCATTGTCGTCCAAACAATAGAAAATAAGATTTTGTTAAAAAAATCCAATTGAGTGATCTTTGGCCGTGAAATTTTGCACGTTATTTGTAATGCCCAATCAAAGGCATATTTCAAAAATACAGCTGGGTTTGAATTCTCCGAAGACGCGATAGTCTACTATTCCCGTATTTTGACTTGTCAACCTTGCATTTAGATCTTGTGGCGGATATTATAATTGTGATGTAATGTAAATAATAAATTATTGTCTATAAATTCTTTTTCCGCGTTGCACTACCTTTCCTTTTGTTAATTAGTTTACCGTTGTCAGAAAACTATAAGTTAATTTCTGGAAAGCAAAGGCCGACCGGAAAAAGTTATTTCATATTTTTGAGTCTTGCATTTTAGCCTGGAATTATGAATGTACTTTTGACATTTATCTGATTTTTACTGCTCTACCTATAGCAAGAAAAACAATTCGCCCTCTTCAAAAGCAAAGCCTGCTGACATACGCCAATAAAAATTTAGACACCATTCTAGAGATATTTTTATCGTTATTTTGTAATTATTAATAAAAAATTTATAAAAATTCTAATATGAACAAAGTTACAACTGTAATATACAAACGCAACAAAATAGCTTACAACGTTGACAACATTTTCACAGTTCAGGTGTAATCTTAAAACCCCATATGGATGTCTGCGGAAATTCTTTTCAAGTTTTTTTACAGAAAAAAATTATTATTTTTAAATTTTTCATCAAACCTATTTGGAAATAAGCGTTTTAGGCAATTCAAACTTTTACCAACCAGTAAAATTTTGCGATTGGCCATTGCTTCCTTTTGAAACAAGCAGAACATTATGGGTTTCATATTAACAAAAGATAATGAAAACCACTTATATACTTTTTAAATTATGTCTATGAATAAAAGAACACAGTAAACTAATGTCCATTTAATCAGTCATTTAAACTGAACAATATACTACAACAGTACACTCAATAAGTAAATAAAGGGAATATAAAGCGCGCTTGCTTAAAAACGAACATTTACAGCTTTAGTTATTAAAATGTAATAGATTTAAATGTAGTTATATGTAGTTGTATGTACAAATACACCGTACCAATCTATAAATCAAAATTAATACGATTAGTTTATTTAGATATTTATAGTTTTATTTAGAATATCTGGCCTATCGAATTATCACACAAGTTTTATTTTTGCCCTTCCAATTTTGCTCCCCTATAACTCGTGCGCCTGGAGCGTTTTGCTCCAACTGCTCCCCGGTAGCTACGCCACTGTACTTGTAGCCCAGTAATTTTAGACTAAATTTGACCAAAATCCTGAAAAAAATAAAGTAAATTTGCAATGTTTTTTTGATATTAAATAAATAATACATAAAGTATTGACTTTCTCGTTCAGCATGTTTGTTGAATATGTCCTAAAATTTCAAGTTGATCGGACCAATATTTTTTAAATATGGCTGTCGCGAAAAGCTTTTCGAGAAAAACGCGTTTAAATTGTCAAGTTCAAATTACTCAGACATATCGGGCTATACCATGGTTAAACGTATTCCTTCGTCTGCGTCGTAGACTTCTTTTTGCGAAGGTTGCTCGTCTCTACTCCTTGTCCAAGCTTATTTTTGTGCCTTGGGAATGCATCTTATAGGCGCACATTTGCTAATGTCTTTATTTATTGCCCATTTCTATAGGTGTTATTACGATCTTTTTTGTTTTGATTTGGCGTCTCTCAAGATACCATAATATTCACTAAAATTGCTTTTTACGTTTGCTGTTTACATGTCATATTCGGATACAGCGTCATTAAAAAACCCCTAACGCCATGTTTGAAGGAGTTATGAGCGATTTCAGACAAGATAGGGTAGTTTTGGGTAAAATCCCTCAAAACATGGTACAGACAGACGATTTTTAGGACTAGAAAGGTATTTACCAATTTGAGAATTAACTTCATTTTTTTCAGGGTTAAAACCTAATATGCCTGGGCTATTGCTAGTAGCAAAATCCCAAAACTGAAGTTTTGATCATTAGGGCGGTTTCTCCGTTCCAAATCACATACAGTATGTACAAAAAAAAGAAGGTTCAATATCCAATGTTCTGAAAAGATTTGGAAAATTTTCCAAAATTTGGAAAATTTATCGATATACATATGTTTAATAAAAGAAAATTTATTTATAAAGTATGAAAACATAACAAAATCTCAAGAACAGTTTGCTATTTTAAAAAAATATTTTAAATTTTAAATGGCACCCTATATTCTTTGTGTGATATTTTCAATCAGGATGACATTCTGAACACAAAAACATACCGATCGACAATTTTTATCACCAAGGCAAAGCAAAAATTACTTTTTTGTGTATTAATCTAGGTGGCTATGAATTGGTGAAAATAGTCGAAAATGGTCAAATAAACATAACTAATTCGACTTTGGCCGACATTGCATTACTGGCGCCCTCTAGCGTGATTTAATTGGTTTTTGGCCAGTGAGTAATTTTTTTCACGGGTACCCTATGGCCACACCCTGATTATTCGATAGATATCATCTTTCCGATTACAATGATACCAAATACTAGATATTTTGTTGAAATTCGTTTTATTTATTTATTTAATTACCCTGATTATTCGACGAAAAACATTTTTCCGATACAATGATACCAAAGGCTTGATATTTTGCTGCTAATCGTAGCGTGAAACTGACGTTTAAGCGTACTTCCTTCGAGTAGTCCATTGAGTGACTTTGACTTGTACGCTGACTTTGATCATTAGGTCAATATTCTTTTCGATTTCCTTGCTTCTAACAACATTTGTTCGCTACGAATTTCAACAAAATATCAAGTATTTTTGGTATCATTGTCATCGGAAAGCTGTTTGCTATCGAATAATCAGGGTGTGGCCATTGGGTACCCGTGAAAAAAATGACTCACTGGCCAAAAACCAATTAAATCACGCTAGTGGGCGGCAGTAATGCAATGTCGGCCGAAATAGATTTAGTGAGTGTTTATTTACAATTTTCGACTATTTTCACCAATTCATAGCCACCTAGATTAATACAGAAAAAAGTTATTTTTGCGTTGCCTTGGTGATAAAAATTGACGATAGATATGTTTTTGTTTTCAGAATGTCATCCTGATTGAAAATATCACACAAAGAATATAGGGTGCCATTTAAAACTTCAATGATGACAAGAGTATCCCAAATAATGGCATTTCTTGTCTATTAACACTTTCCCAAATTTCATTTGTCCAGCTTTATAAACAAAAAAAAAGTAGAAACACCCAAATACGACGATGTTTAGTTCATCTTGATATCTTATACAGGATAACCTTTCACAACATCATTTTTATAAATTGGCATTTCTATGTGCAGTATTTAAATAATATAATGTATTTGAACATAGATATTTTCATACTTTTCATGTCATTTTTGGCACAATTGCAGTGCTCGGGATTTATCGTGTACGCCCGATGGTGGTCGCTGCTAATGCACTTCTAGCTTAATTTTTATAGATCTTTAAATTTGACAGATACACAAGTTGTTTGTATTTTTGTTCATCTATCGCTAATAATTGTGTATACAGTTGTACCTGGTTATTAGTTACGAAATGGAAAACGCTGACGGTTATTCAAATAGTGATATTTTGAATTTATTCTTCATTCATGGAGAATGTAACAAAATTTAGGAAGAACGACGAAGTACAGCGAAGAGTTTTAAAATGTTTGGAGCAGAAGGGGCAGCATTTCGGACAAAATAATTAAGTTTTAATTTAAGTTAGATATCCAAAATATATTGTTTCAGTTTTAACAAACCTTTTCAATATTTTTCTGTTTTCCTGCTGTTCTAAAGTTGTTACATTCCCTATAAATCAAGAATAAAACGTTTTGTATTTAGATTGCATTCTTTTATCTGACAATATCTCATAAATATTAAAGATAGATATAGGGAACCCTAATATTGAGGATAGGGAATAAGATTTCCTATCGAATGGATTATCGGTATACAGGCTGTTCCATTTGAAAAAAGTGAGTTTTTACGTTTCAATTATTGTGTGGTAAATTTTCAACACCCTGTATAAGATATCATGATGAACTAAACATAGTCTTATTTGGTTATGTTTCTAGTTTTGGACCACCAATCATGAAACTTCTAGTTTCAATAATAACCGAGATATTCAATTTTAAATGTAACCGCGAAAATCATCAAAAAATTAGTAAAATAAAAAAAAACTAAAAAATTGTGATACTTAGGTATAGGAAAACATTATCAAAAATGATGTATTTTGATACGTAGAAACCAAAAATAAAATAATTAAATCATTCCATATAAAATAACAAAGTTGATACCGACTTCCGGTGACCGAACGCGACAGTTAACTTGATAATATTTTAGCTGAAGAGCTCAGATCGAGTAAATTCTACTTCCAAAATTTTAAGTTTCCAGAAATAGTAAAACATGAGAAACTTCTAATGTACTAGTTCCGTGAGACACCCTGTATATTATTTAATATATATTACCTTTATGTATGTAGACTTCATACTTCGCCTCCAAGAATAAACTTTTGAAGAAAGACTTCGGTGCTTTTGAAAATATGGAGGAGGTACTCATACTTTTCCCAAACATATCATACAAGATATCTTCCTTTATAGCTGTACTGAAAGGCGTCAATAAGTGCACCAAGTTTTTCCCTTTAGACTTCTTCCACATATACTCAAAATAGTCGATGATTTCCCTCTTGATATTTCTGTCAATCTTCCTATAGTTGACGAATAGTAACAAGAGTTTCATCGCTTCTTGGTATTCTGTTAGGTCAGTTTTCCTATAAAAATTATTGGCTACAGTGCGAGCAGTGAGCCAAACGAAAAACAAATGCCCGCCCACATTCATCACACTAGAGAAGAAAATTTCTGTCATCGACATAAATGTGAGTCTGGTGAAGCCAACCATCGTCCCGCTAATAGTTGTCACCATCAAACTGCCCATATGATGCTTAACTTTCAGGTCCGCGTCGGAATCTTTCAAATGTTGGTGAGCCCAGTTTTCCGCGATGCAGGTTGTCTTTTTCATCCAGCTATCCGACTCGCAAGTCAAATACAAGCCCATTGTGGATATGTAGTTCAAAAACAATAACGTCAAGGGTATATATTTACCTAAATGTAACAATTTTGATCGAGAGGTATTGTTGTTGTCCAGATACCGCACAAAGCTGAATAACCGGTGAAGTTGAAGCATTCTATTAATTCTAACATATGGTTTCATATTATCCGAAAATAAATAATCAATTGGAAAAGAGGCCGTCAGGTCTACGAGAAACCCATGCTTCCAGTAATAAATAGCGGTCTTCATTGGATGACTCACTTCAATGCCAAAATCGTTATAATAACATACGTGCTGTCTCCAATATATATCCAACCATGCTGTAACGTCGAGACATAACAACACGTAGTTCAATTTACACTCTGCACACATGTTTATTAATGAAACCATCAAATTCGAACAAAATGCCAACGCAATTCTACTAATCTCCCAGTACAGAACAAACCGTCCATACGTAGGAAATGTGTACGGCAGTAGCAGAAAACGAAAGATGCATTTAAATGCGTCAAATTCCATAAGGTACATCCGTCGGCTCTCCTGGAAGCGATTCCCCCCGCCAAACTTAAATTTCCTCGCCAACGGAGTTTTCGCATCGGGCTCTAAAACAACATCATCCGAAGTAGTATATTTGTTAGCTATTCTGTTCAAGTCTTCAGGCTGAATAGATTCATTTAACGCACGCTCAATCGAATATTTAAAGTTTGGAAACATAGCCGTGAGCTTAGCGTAGTCCTTGTACGTTATCGACAAAATTTCGCAGTTGGTTAAAGTAATGACGGTGAAGAACGTCGGTACCTCAAGACACGTCTCGATCATGCAAAAAGTATCGCCGGCTGATAGGATTTTTTGTTCACCTTGGATACAGCAAAATCCAAATTGAATTACGTGCATCTCCTTGCAAACTTCACCAGCGTAAGTAATTACTTCACCTGCAGGATAATGGGTTAAAATCATGCAACGTGAAACCTGAAAAACGATTGGGTCGTCCAAATTCTTGAAGAGTGGTACGCTGTATAAGAATTTTCCATAAAGCACTTGCTTCGTGATTGCGTATAGATTCGGAGACATGTTGTTTCTTAACAGTCCGGGTTCTAAAACACTCAAACCCCTGTCCATCCAGAAATGGTCTTTGAGATAAAACCGGATTCGCTTCTGCAAGTCTGGGCTGATGTTAAAATCTACCATAACGACGTCCATCGTAGACACGTACTCCTTAAATTCATGCACTTTACTTTCCCTCAACGTTTCCAAAATTGCTGCGAACGACACTGTAAATATACCAAAGAAAGTGTATATAAATTGGAGTATAATGATTATAGGCAACTGGGTAATTTTAATGAACTCCATAAAATCTATGTATGTTATGTTGCCCAAGAACAACGCTGCTAAACAATATAAATGAAGTAGTATATGCGATTTTGTCGCATCTTCTTTTCTTAATAGATCCAATATTTCCAAGTACTTTTTAGGGCAACCATTTTCGGCGCACATAAGGTAATAGAAAACGGTCGCTGTGTAATAGCATAAGAAGAAGTCAATCATCAAAACTTTAAAATACTTCAAAACAATCTTATTAAAGAATCTAAGATTTTCCATCTTCCCGAAAATAAATTGCAACCTGTGAATCTTGAACAGCTTGTGAGCTTCGGACAACAACAGAGTTTCATACGGTATCTGATTGTTGATTGAATTTAAGAAGAGACTGAACGGGAATGCTGAGAATATGTCTAAGAGAAACGCAGAATTGGTCAGGCGATAGTAGATTATAGAAGAGATATTGGAAAGCAGAGCATCCTTAGTTCTTACGGCTGTAGACGACTGGATATAAATATCCGTGCACCATATTAGAGTGACACTTGTAAGAATCAACAGATGAGTAGTCAATGTCAGTTTGTTGCAATAAATCATATAGCACGGATACAAGATCATCACTATTGTTGCGACAAATGCCACAAAGACATTCCAACCGTCCAAGAAGATAGATTCCGGCTGAAATATAACAGGAAATTTCTTTTTCAAAAAGATTTTGTCAGTAACCAACTCGATGTCTCCAGTAATCACCAGCATATCCAAATACTTCGCGCAGAACGCATAGCCCTCATTCCACACGCTTATTTTATCTAATTGCGAGTTATGGGTTTCGATCAGCTGGTGCAGCGATCGCTTAATCCACATCATGGTTAATGTATCGGGATTGGTTATATCAGCCCTTTCCCACTGATATGCATAAACGTTTTGCATACGTTTGGCCATTCTGTATCGATGTTTTATATCGGTAGTCAACTTTCTAAAGATTGATGGATAAATCAAACTTATCTTGATGAAATCTTTCTTCTCCAACAATGTTACTTCGCAGTAGGTCTTGCACACCACAGTCCAACTCGATTGATAATCTATTACTAATGACGACTCTCCAAGGCATGTACCACCTGATAGCGATATTACTGGAGTCTCTCCGTTTTCTTCCGATAGTATTTGCACTATTCCTGTTACTATATAGACCATGCAAGACTTCTCCCTGTATCTTCCGTAGATTATCTCACCAGGGGCAAAGACGGTATGATTCATGCTGTTAGCAAGCTCTCTAAGGAAGTGAACCTCTTGAAATTTGAAAAGATGAGAATGCTTTAAAGCACTCCAAGACATATCCAAGTAAATATCTTTGAACATAATCTTAGGGAGGATTTCTTCTTTGAAGACGCGACTCAAATACCATCTCTTCTTGTCCCAAATCATCTGATAATAGGTTTGGATCGTGGTATATAAGGATTCGTCGTAATTTTTCCAGGTGCTCTGGTTCTTCTTCTTCCACGCAGCAAGGTCCTCCTTTATCTTCGTGTATTTAATCAAAAATGAATATATGTGCAAATCTCTCGAGATAAAGGTACATACCATCCTACTTGTGGCATATCCTAAAGCGATATATGATAAAAAGCTTAGAATGGTTAAGACGTATTCGGTGACATTGTCCAGAACAAGATCGTGGAAATACACGTGCCCAAATCCTTTACCTGTAATTTTTTCTGTTGCTACGTACAAATTTTGGTAGAAGTGATTTGTACTGTTTAACGGGCATTGCAACTTACACATGTATGGGTACATAATTACTGCTATTGTTGTCACAACAAGGGTGATAACAACAAGGAACTGAGTGGTAACATGTAGAACAGACTGTTCCTTAGTCATAGCCGTAGGTATCCTTTGATCATATATCAATCTTACTAATCTTATCACGTACCTCAACCGTAGAAGTGAGATCACTGATGGTCTCTTATTCCTGGAGACAATAAAATAAATCACATCCGCAGGTATCAAAGATGCTCCTTCTATAAGTAGTATCAAAGCGTTCCTCGCCCGGTATCGATGGCTAACTCCAGGCCATTCAGCACTTTTATAGCAAATCATCAATAATATATCCACGAAGTAGAAGGCGTCGAATGAGTACACAATACCTTTAGTATCAGTCATGTATTTAGCCAATGGTTTTTCGTTGTTCATCACCGCCAATGCTTGGGAAGCTTCATATATAACGACTGCATAGCAAAACAGGACACCCAATATTACAGATAATGCGAATTGGCTCTGAAATTGGAGCAGCAAAATTGACTTCCATCCTATTTTTTCGGGGTCCTTGTCAAAGTCCTTCTTGACAAAATTTGCCTTTTTTAGTGTAGTGGTGTCGAAGATAGCCTCTAGCGACATGTTTGAATCTCCAGTACTTTCCTTTTCCTTAGTTCCCTTCATAGTATAATAAACCTTTCTTTAACAAGAAATTAATAGAAGTATATGTTTGAAGTTTGCTTATTGTATGTCATTGCCATAGTCATTGCCATGGAGAATTTCTTTGCAATCGATTAAAGTTGACGCTGCTATTTATATAATACACCCTTTTTAACATATTTGGTTTAAATTCGTATAGTTCAGTTTTTGATGATCTCTAAAATATATTCAGGACTATCAGAAAATTGTATGGTCAATGTGTAGTTGATATTATAAACTGTAGATAATTACTATCACAGAATAACTAAATGCGAGTCCTAAACAAAATTCTATGGGTGAATATGAGTTATATCAAAATAGGGTATTCCGGTGTTTTTGAAATTGTCATTTTTTACGAACTATGGGTGCTACTGTTTGCTACTTCACAAGTACAATATCAAACATTGTTTTAGATTAAGAGAAATCGTCGTTTGAAGTTTGAATTAGGATTGGTCTTTGTGACGTCACAAAGACCGCTCAAAGTGAGCGACTTGACAACGTTGCTTTATCTAGGGTGCACGACGCACGTAGTAAATTTTTGTCTTCTGTTGTGTCAACGTTTAGAATCGCACGTTTCTTGACACCTGCTTTGGTTATTGAGGTTATATCAAACACTTGTTCAAAATGTATACACTCCAACGCCGACATTGTTCTGTGCCGGGCTGTAACAGCAGTAGAACAGTAACTCCAGGATAAGATTTTCTTTACATTGCCGACTAGCAAGATGAGAGATGTTTGGCTTCAAGCTTTGGGAAAGACAAAATCATCTCTCAAAAAAGTTACCTTTATTTGTTGTCAAACAACAGGGTCGCCAACCGTCAACTTGGCCGATCAGCTGTTCGAGAGCTGTCCCCTGTTGCCACCGCTACTAGGAATCGGTAATCATCGTGTATTTCCGAGGGTGGTCGGTGAATTCAAACGAAATGCGCTTTTAATTGCAATTATCTCATAGAAAAACTAAATCAAAAAGCTCATAGCTTCTCTATTATGAATCCTCATAAATTGTACAATAGGTTAAACCGAATATCTGGTTAAATTTTGACATGACCGGAATACCCTATTGTACGCGTCTTCCAACGCGTACAATTTTGTACGCTCGTATACTTCCCCTCTGTACACCATTGCGGTGTAGGTACGTTTTTAATTTGTGACGAATTAAGTCTTCTACTTTATAATTTAAATTGCGCTTGTTATATATTATATGTTATTAACTCGGAAGATTCCCCTATTATTATTATTTATTGGAACTCTCTGATACATATTAAATATATTAAACCTAGATAATATAATTTAGATACAACATATAAATACTAAAATTACACTAATAGATTTTGAAAAGTAATGAGGATCATCAGGGCAAATTGGTAGTACCGAGCTTCGCTGAAGCCTAGGGTACTCCCTTTGCGGATATCACCACAGCTCAACCCAATTTTTAAAAACAACGCCATTTATGCTTTGCAACACAAGTTTGCAAAGCAAAGGAAAACTGTGGAAACCCCGTACAGCGTTGCGTACAGGTCAGTAAAAACACATGCAGATATTTATTAATAGACATATACAAAGGAAGGTAAAGATGAAAAGTAGTACGATAGCAGTAAATTTAGGATGCTTTATGATAAAACTCTCGTCAAAATATTCGCGCTTCCCAAAACCGCAATTTCTTGAATTTCCCAGGGCGAAATTTTGCACGGCAACTCCTTGACATGTTTACTATAATTTAGAGTAACTGCTCCCAATGAACCTACAATCACCGGAATTATGTTTACTTTCATTCCTCACATACGTCCAACTTCTATTGAGAGATCCTTATATTTAAGTTGTTTTTCAAGCTCCTTCCTTACAACATTCGCATCAGCAGGTACCGAGATTTCTATGACCGTGCATGCCTTCCTCTGGAAATCCTTTACCACGATATCTGACTTATTAGCATCAAGCATTCTATCAGTGACAATAGGCATGTTCCATAATATGGTAATATGATCATTACTCACAACAGGAGATGGAACGTGGTCATACCACCGAGACACATCCATTGCTAAACCTAATAGTTGGGAACACAAGTTGTAATGTATATATGTTCCCACCCTATCATGCCTAGCAGTGTAATGCGACTCATTATTATTACACTTATTATTATTATTATTATTATTATATGTGACGTAGGACTCTTGTATCCAATTTTTCGCGAAAATTTGTCGCGTCCGTAGCGGTATTGTTCATCGAGGATAAGTTCCCAGATAGCAATCGTGCGACGCATAATGATGCAATTGCAACCGCACGTGCGTTCATATGATCACGCAGATGCGTCATCAATGGAGGTTCATATCGCCCGCATTCTCACTCAAGTGGCGATATGCGGCGCATATCGCTCGCACCCCTGCGTTTTATTCGTCACGGACGACGCATCGTGCCGAACGTGCGACGCATTGTGTATTGTTTTGATCGGCACTTATGCGTGTGGATACAAAACGCACGCGTGCGAGCGATATTGTACGCATCGCACCGAAAAATTACGCGTGATGATTCCGTGCGTCGCACGATTGTTATCTGGGTTCGAATTCAGATGCTTGCTCCAGCAGCAGCGGTTCCCTTAGTGATGTAACTTCACTGCGGCGGATGTATATTACTTGTATTCTGGATTCTTGTATTCTGGTTATTGTACGTTCGGTCAACCTGGGCATTTGGAGACGGGTTCGGATTTCTTCTTCTATCCGGAAGCTATATCGCGGCGGTAAATATTTTAACTCAAAACCTTCTTTGAAATCGTTCCACCAGTTCCACAAGTCTTTATTATTTCGGAACCAGAGCAGAGCTTTTCCGCGAAATAAGCTGAGTAAAAACAATAAAACAACAATGTTAAAAAATTTTACCCTGTACATATACGAAAACAAAACACGTTGTATAAGATGAATCTCATCTTATCTCACAATCTCAACTATACTTACTGAGCAAAACCAAACTAATGTCTACTCATTTCAATACACTTTCAATTCACATTAAATTGACCAGATGTTTTGACGGTTTGTTAAAGAAATATATGAATTGACTTAATATTATTGGAAGTGCGCGTAAAAGGGAAATTTGTACGGATTTTTTTTTACCACCGTGTAATATATCAACTTAGGGATGTAAATAGAAAAAATCAAGAAATGATATTAGTGACTTTTCCCTAATCCCAAAATTCCCTAAACCCCTTAAGTTCAAAGTTATAAACATCAGATAAAAGTTAAAATAATATCATAAAAAGAGATATAAATTGTGCGAAGATTGAAATTGTGAAAAATAAAAGGTAAAATGAAAATAAACCATTAAAATATAACAGTACAATTCTGGTTAAACCGTAAATAAACGTGAAATAAATTTTGATTAATTATAAAAAATAAAAGTAATGCAATTCTTTCGGCGCGTTAAATATACAAACTGATTCATAACTCGAGCCGAAAGTGAAAACGGTATGTTAAAATGTGCAATAACGGGCTTTTCTCCATTGGTGTTTGTTCCCGAGATTTCACACTTCAATAATTTGTGACCGCGGCAAATTCAACATTTGCAAAATATCAGATTAAAATTGAAAAAAAAAATCATAGGTGCTTCTGGATTTACCGCCTCCAAACGAGAATCAATACTCAGAATTATGAAGAATAAATACATTGCGAACAAAGTAATTAAACAATCTTGTTAGCTCAACATTAACTTACATTAAAATAAAACTAATTACTTAATTAAGTGGTTAATTCAAGTTCATATTTAGAAGTTTCATGACCAAACTTAGAGCTGAAAAGCTTTCTGTTGAAATGGGTCCAAAGCAACTGGAGGTTTAGTCTTAGCATTTTTGAAAGATTTTGCAAATAAGCCGCTATTTCTGGAATTTCGCCGAAATAGTTAAATAATAAATTAAAGATGAGGAAATTCTGAATAATTTATGACTTTGAAATTTTTTGGTACAATCAATAGTTTAGCTACATGAGCAAATTCTATTTCATCGAGATCGGGCGTACTGCATTAAAACTAGTAGCCAGGATTTGTCAGAGTTTTTGATTCTAATGACAGTAGGTAGTGTCAAACGCTAATGTTTTGACAATACCTACTGTCAATATAGGCTGCGTTCGAATAATGTACACCGTTACACTTTTTACACCCAATAACACGCAAGTGTCATTTGGACGGTGTACCCGGTGTCAACGGAGTACAATATCCGAACTCAGCTTTAATCAACATATCTGTCTAGTTCTACTAGGTTTATTTTAATGCAGTCATGGCCAATCTCGATTAAATAGAATTTCATGCAGATAAACTATTAATTTTATATATAGTATGATAAGGTCATGTGCCTGGCCATATCAGATTTTTTATTCAGATTCTGTATAAATGCTTACGTAGGTAGGTACCTACAATAAACAGAAAATAGTTCGTGACGATAGTTCCGTTGTCTGTGTTACTTATAAGTTGTATCGATTATTTTGTAACTTCCAGTGCCGCACACACAATACAAACATGTAAAATGGGTCTGTTCCAGAAACTAGCGTCCTTCCTTGGCATAAAGAAAAAAGAAGTGAATGTGCTAGTGATAGGCTTAAATAACAGTGGCAAGACAACTGTCATCAATCACTTTAAGAATGACGAGGAAAAAGTCGAAAAATCAGATATTGTGCCTACTGTTGGATTTAGCGTTGAGCGATTTCAAAGTAAGTAATTTTTCCAGTAAGTACCTTTGTGTGAAGCTGATGTGCAAGCTGTAGAAGTGTCATGGCTGGTGGTTGAATACCCGGCATATCCTTAAAAGAAAGTATTTAAGGACATCCTAAAATGGTGTAGGATTAATAAAATTGGTGTGTGAGACACCTATCCTATCCGAGTAAATTATAAAAATACTTACGTACTAGCAAATATTTGTAATTGCATAAAATGGTGCATTTGATATTATTGTGGTGATCACTGCTCCCACTACGCCTAAACCCTCCGTAATAATTAGTAATCATACAGGTTCATTTATAACTATAATTAAAAATTGAATTCGTACATACAAAATGCTATTTTAAGTTATAAGTAAACAGGATGTTCTGCTTAATTTCCGAGTTATCTGACTTTTTGACTGCATCTGTTGTTACGCAAAAGTAGGTTTTGCCAGATCGACTGTTTTAACAGTAGGTAGTAATCATTTACTGTTTGATGTTTGCTGGTCTACTATCTACTGGTCTTTACTACAAATATCAATTTTAATAATCAGTTGTCTAAAATTATTGATATAACCAAAAACATAGTACCTACTGCATATAAAAGAATTAATTTAAAAATTTTTAGGTTAATGTCGGTACCCCCATGTTTATAGGAGTTGTTTTGCTTATTTTGATGCTTCCTATTTTTTAAAAATGTTTTATTTCAATCTGTACTTTCTCAAAACGCGTCGGTTCCCAAAATAGCAACTGCATTTGATTTATTTTCCTTATTTTTCCTAATTTTACTATACTAATAATTCTATATTCACATTTAATTCTGTCAATAATTAAGTTAAGTATTAAATATTCAATAAAAACGTCAGTTCAATTATTTTTGAGAACTCATAAACTTATTACCGCGATAGTGGGTTTAGTAATAATAATACCTGTCGAATTCACCAGTGCTGCAAATTACTCATCGATTTCTGCTGTTATTTTCCTCATACGCTACATTTCATTCCTATACATTGCCGTGTGTTAGAACGCAATAAAATGATTATGATACATCTGCTGTACAAATTAAATGCGCCCAGCGAAAAAGTACGTCTTTTCTTAGAATGACATTTCTAACGTTTCTAACCTCTAATACTGAACGTAAATATTGAACGTGACCGCATGTTAGCAAAAATGTTTTCGTTGAAAGGTAAGCCGCTTAATAAAAAATCTATGGTGATGGTTATTTAAAGGTTATTTAATTAGTAAAGATAATAGCAATATTAATTTAATTTCTATAATATCCGCCTCGGTAGGCAACGTATTTACAGTGATCTATGTTCGGTTGCCTATGCACAACAATCAAGCTGAGCGATACGCAAAAATCTTGGTTCATACACTTATAAGCGATGAGTAATTTGCAGCACTCGTGATTTCGACATATCGTAATTGCTTATCCGGTAAAAATAGTCAGAAAATTAAGTTTTTTATTGTTTTATTTTTTTTATTGTAGATGTGTGCATTTTGCGTAAAAATTAATAAAATCCATAAAATAAAATGCCCAATGCTTATTTTCAAAGCTGGGCAAAGTTAATCAGAAAGTTAACTTTGTTAATCGTTAAAAAATACAGGTTATGTTGAGTTCCGATCTGTCGGGTACCTGGTAGAATGCAACCCAAATAAGTGCGGACGCTTTGGTTTCATAAGTTCAAATAGAAATTTTTCAAACTAAGTATAGTGGTAGTGATACCGGTAAACTTGGGTGGCTTTGGCAAACCTGGGTGGCTTTCAACAACCAAAATACACTCACTGTTTGAAATATAAACAAAATCTGAACAATACAAACAAATTAACCTATAATACAACAAATTTCTAACAATGGCCAAAGCCACATAGACTGGCCAAAGCCACCCACGGTAACTAAAATACCTACATGCGAGATGCAAGATTTACAAAAGTCATTGAAAAGATCAACTAAGCTGGTTGGAATTAGCATTTTTAGAACGTTGCTTTTTTAAGTTTAGGTTCATACCGGGTGATCCACGCCATAGGTACTCCCGTTAATTTTTTTTGTTTTTACAGCTGGACGAATGAAATTTGGGAAAGTGTTAATAGACAAAAAATGCCATTCCTTGGCATACTCTTGAGGTTAATATGACTTCCGGTTTTTCCGGAAATTACGTCATCATTGAAATTTGAAATGGCACCCTATATTCTTTGTGATATTTTCAATCAGGATGACATTCTGAACACAAAAACATATCTATCGTCAATTTTTATCACCAAGGCAACCATGTTCACGCTACGATTATGTGCAAAATATCAAGAATTTGGTATCATTGTGTCGGAAGAATGTTTATCCTCGAATAATCAGGGTACTTCCTTCGAGTAGTCCATTAACTGACTTTGACTTGTACCGTTGACTGATAAATCACAAAGACCGGCAACCCGTATAGAAACGAGTGTCCCAACCAGATATAGTCTTCCCCACACCCCGCTCCCGGACTGGGACCCCCGCGCTTATCGATGGATGGTGCTGCCTCGTGCGGACGTTTGGTAAAGCTACCATTCGCAAGGCCGCACACGGCCGAGGCGCACTCAAGTTGTTCGGGATGCAAATAAATTGAATGTGCTAGTCGGTTTACGATGCGCGCGAGCGCCGGGATGATACTGTTTAAATTTCTTTTTACTGAAAGGGTTCTTTAATGTATCAATAATTTATTAATGGTATATGTATGCATAGCATACATAAATAATAAGCATGTTTATTAGGAATTTAATGATAAAATCCTCCATGCTCACTGGTTATATATAAGTGAAATAAAAACCCTGTTTTTTTTTCTTCCAGTGGATTTATTTATTAAATTGTTCTGTGTGGGACCTGGTTGCGAGACCATTGTAGCTTGACGGTAAATTATTGATTTGTTTTTGTTTTGTATTCTGAATGTTAATTTGTGATGGTTTTGTAGCGAGGCTGAAGACGAGACGGGATCTCGAAACCAGGTCCCACACAGAACAATTTAATAAATAAATCCACTGGAAGAAAAATAGGGATTTTATTTCATTTATGCTTATTAGGGTTGTCCGGTTTTTAAAATTTTCAAATTCGGGAATGTGCAATTATGGAAAAGTTGTGAGTTAATGAATTAAAGAAAACACCTAACTTTTTTTTTACTTTGATGTTTTGAACTGCCGCAAATGCTTTAAAATTAGTTTAATTCTTATTGTTTTTGGTGGTTTATACGCGAGCCGTAGGCGAGCTTGTAAACACGCGAGCGGCAGAGCGACTTCGTTCGCATGAAAATATTTTTTTTAAATTGTATATTTGTACAATTGCATGTCGAAGTGTTTTTGTGAATCGCATATTACGACAGACCAACTAAGGGTAATAAGATGCGATATTTCGCTATATCATACTTAAAAAACAAAACAAAAATGTCAAAAATTAAAATAATTTTAAAGCATTTGCGGCAGTTCAAAACATCAAAATAAAAAAATAAATTGGGTGTTTTCTTTAATTCATTAACTTACAACTTTTCCATGATTGCATATTCCGGAATTTGAAATTGAAAAAAAAAAACGTAGACTTCATTGTTCATTTTTTAGTCCATTTCTGTTACAAATAAATTTTTGAATAAAAATAAAAAATCATGAAAATTTATAATAACGTTTATTGAGCCCATTGTGTAAGCCTTTAGTAGTTTCATTTCCGAAACTCATGTTACTTACTTACCTCTTCTGGTATTCTAAGGGTATTGGAAATACTGTATAAAAAATAGGCAATAATATTTCCCTTGACGAATTTTTTTTTTTAATTTCCATGTTTACAATTCTTTCGCTAACTACACTATTGTTACTGGAAGTCGTTGACGCAGGGTCCTGTGCATCGTCCGGAGTGTCATACTGTACTGTCAGCACTGACGATGTTTCCGAATCACTTTGCGACGATGTGCTGGAACCATCGGGTTCTAACTGCCTCTTTCTGGTATACACTTTTGCAGGTGGTTTCTGTAAAAAAGGTCGTACTGGGCTGGTGGGGACCGCAAACACCTGTTCATTTCTTTTGAGACTCTGGTTGACATCTGAAAGATCATAAAGACATTGATAATAGGAGAGGTCAGGCTAAAAAAAATGTAGACAAAGTATAATATCTCAAAAATTAAGGTAATGCCTTTAAGAAATGGTACGTCAGCTGATGAAAGTCCAGAATAATAAAATGAGCCTGATTTGTTATTCTTTGATATACACGTGTTCACGGAACTGATATATTAGAAGTATTGACACATCCACTTCCGGTTGGCCGGGAGTGTCAACCATCTTCAGAGTATTTTAGATAGTTAAAATCGCGTAGTTCCAAATTCCTGAGTTTCAGATATGTACATATTGTGGACAATACTTCTAATGTACCAGTTCCGTGAGACACTGTATGCAACTTGTATTAATTTTGTAAAATTCGCATATTCGCGCGTGAATCATGTTCATAAAATTTTAAGAACTGATTATTAGATAACTTAAAAACTGTAGCAAATTTGGACGCTTAGTGCAACAATTATCGCAATGAATGAATTATTTTACGTGTTTTTAAATAAATATATTTTATGTTGTTTTTAAATAGATAAATAAAGAACTTATACAATAAGGATTCGGTTTTATCCGTAGTTTCTTTACATCCTGTATAAAAACTATATTAATCCTGTATGAAAACTAGATTATTATGGTAAGAAACATAATATCAAAGAATGCAACAAACAACAATCATAAAAGTTCGCTCTAAAATGATCGATTCATCTGTAATAGGTAAAACAAGACCGCATGTTTATTTTAAGTAGGTATGTTTTATTGCCACAATAGATTTATTGCAACCAAATGCAATTAATTAAGTAATATTTAAAAATATGTAAGTGGGTAATTCCTTGCCAAATCAAAACTGTTCTATTCATCACCACCTTGAATTTTGATTAAATTTTGTACAATTGTTGCCTTTATATTATAGAAAATAAATTTTATGATAATATGTTATCCCGTTTTGGAATTATTCGCATGCAAACTTGAAAAAATCGTTCGGATATGATATATTTAAAGGCCGATTGTCGCTCACCTAATTCATCTAGAGCGGTGGAATAGGTGCCTTTCTCTTGATATGCAACACTATTGGGCTTGTGGAGAATTTTGTTTTCTTAATTAAAAATTAATTTTCAATCAAAAGTTTAATATTGAGTATTTAAAAAAGTTAATTTTTTCAAATTTTGAAAAAAAATCTTATAATAGCTTACGCTGTTTTCAGTTAATTCCCAAAGTTTGATAGTGGGCGGAAATGGATTCATGGTAGAGCCACAGAGCATGAAAAATATGCCTTGGTTTTTAAATAAAGAAAAAAAAATTCAAACAGTTTTTATTAAAGTAATACATATTATGTAGTTAGATAGTAAGTATAAAAAATTAACTGAAAATAAACTCAAAGTTATATTTTGCGATATTTAAAGTCCATTCGACGTTCTTTTGTACTTGCAAATAACTCAATCACACGCTTATTGAAATCTTCGATCTTTACGAGTCAACGCATTAGAGCTTGAAGATGTTCCCACAGTCTGTTTTTTCACAATGATCAAATAATAATAATAGACTTTAAATCAGGTAAAGGCCTACCTAACTGTTTAATTTGCAATTTTTCCTCAATAGTACATGTTAGAAAAGGCTTATTCTGTAATGAACTAATTTGATTAATTGTGTATTGCGCGGAGCGGAATTTTTTGGTGTTATTATTTAGACGATATGAGACGCGAAATACGAGTAAAACATGCACGCCGCACTCGATTGAGCCAGCTAGAGTTTGGCTCCAAATACGCATACAGAAGGCGACGTCGCTATACCCCCACCCACCCGCGGTTTATCGATCTGCTGGGCCAGAAATAAGTTGGCCCGGTTGGCGGTATGATAGCACGGTTAACCGCGTTGTTTTGGGGAGAGAAATGCGTTGCGATGTTTCACTACTCATTAAACTTACGCAGGCATTGTTTGACATTTAAAATGGAAAAAAAAGGGTTTTTTAGAATTAATTAAAAATTCTTGCTGAGGTTGAAACTACAGGTAGTGCCATGGCTCCTTGGCTCTATATAACGAGCCGCCCCTGCCACTACATACAACGGTCCAAGACATTAACACATATCAGATCATGACAAAAAAACGTAATAAAAATATGTAACTAACCTGTATGGGAAACGGGAACAGCAGTCGTTCGTAGGCGTTTTCTTGTGGCCGTCGAGGAATAAAAATCAGATGGTTTGAAATGTCTTTCACAAATTTTTGCTTCGTTTAATTCGTCTGCATCCATTAAGGCAATCTCAATATTTCCGCACCGTTTTTGCCATTCAATTGTTCTTTTTTTGTCCTTTACGGGAAATCGAAAATAACTATATTCTGCAAACGATTTCTCCCACAATTCACGTAATAGCATATATTTGTTCGTATCGACATTTTGTGGTTTAGCGATCGCGCCGTTCTTAACACTCACTAAATCAAACAACCACACTCCACGAAGATAAAACTCAAATGAGGCGCTGCGCTCTAGTACGCAGACTTCGGTTTGCCACTAAAAAGCGCCATCTATTGTTCGGAGCGTGTAAGTAAGACATGTGCGCTATACGGGTCGCGCCTCTGTTTATTCTTTCACTCAACGCTTGTACGCTTACTTTGATCATTAGGCCAATATTTTTTTCGATTTCCTTGCCTCTAACAACATTTGTACGCTACGAATATCAACAATATATCAAGTATTTGGTATCATTGTAATCGGAAAGATGTTTTCTATCGAATAATCCCGGTGTGGCCATTGGGTACCCGTGAAAAAATGACTCACTGGCCAAAAACCATTAAATCACGCTATAGGGCGCCAGTAATGCAAAATCGATTTAGTTAGTGTTTATTTGACAATTTTCAACTATTTTCACCAATTCATAGCCACCTAGATTATTACATTAAAAAGTTATTTTTGCGTTGCCTTGGTGATAAAAATTGACGATCAATATGTTTTTGTGTTCAGAATGTCATCCTGATTGAAAATATCACACAAAGAATATAGGGTGCCATTTAAAATTTCAAAGATGACGTCATTATACGTCATGAAGTCATATAAACCTCAAGACTATCCCAAACAACGGCATTTTTGTCTATTAACTAGTCAGGGAAGACTTCATTCGTCCAGCTTTATGAACAAAAAAAATAAACGGGAGTACCTATGCCGTGGGTCACCCGGTATATTGAAACTATAGGTATTTGTTAGTAACAAAGTAACAATTTTGAAAAAACGCGAAATATTTATTATTACATAATAAACGGATCACTAGGCAAAGCCTTTTTTGTACTGTTTTTGTCCGACCGGGAACGACGGAACTGGGAAGTAACTAAAAACATTTAAAAACAACACAATTTGCGAACATGCTTTTTATACGGACGCCGCACCTTCATAGTAGTACGTCACACACATGTAAACAAAACCAAGTCAGAACTTGCACAGAATGTCTATAGCCATTTAAAATAGTTACTTATGATATTTTTGATTTAACGGACTTGAATTAACGGATGATGAATGTACCGGAAGTTAATGAGTCCGTTACTGATTTTGAAGGTTAACTTAATTCGTTTAACGGATTAAGGGGTAATGCCACTCCAATTTTTTGAAAAATATTTTTTTTTTGCTTAAATGGTGTCTTGAGGTCTTAGAAATAAGATACAATACGTTTCATATTGGAAAAAAATGTTTATATGCTCATTTGATGAACATACGGCCTATAGCGTCTAGCCGAGCGTACATGCAAAAAGTTTAGCGTGAGTTTACAGCCTAGAGACATATACGCTCTTATCTTATTTGGAGGAATTATATCCGTGGTGTGAAATATAACATAAAATATTATAAAACACAAAGATTTTCTGGAAATATCCTCGCTACGTTCGTTGAAATGACGCTAACCGCACAATGTTACAGCTGTGTGATGTAACGTGTAATGTTCTTGATTAGTTGGTAAAAACTAGCAGAAATAATTAGTGACATTCCCGGAGTACCTCGTGATCGAAAGGAGTCGAAAGGAAGCAGCAGATTTTCAAATAGAACTAATATGACAAGCATTGAATCGTTTGGAACTAGAGTCGCCTCTGCCTGATAACGGATCCACAGTCCACCCATGTAAAGAAGTAATGTCGGTTGAAGATTATTACAACGTTGAAGTGGATAACGTTTAATTATCATCTTTTGAACTTTGTTGTTGTGTTTTCTGCTATTTCACAAGTTGTAGTGTGTAAAACGTGCAAATCAAATGCAAAATTGGCCGAAAGTGGCAACCGTGACTTAGGATTTCAAATCGTGGTTCCTTGTGAGAATTTTGAACAAACTTTCATTCCGAGTTGACGATTTGTTCAAAAAGGATATGAAATGAATAGCGGAATTATCCTTGCCATGCGTTTAAGAATAGGTGTTGATGGAATTGAAAAGTTTTGCGCATTCAGGGACCATCATCGTCAGATTTTTCACTCATTTTACGATAAAGTTGTTCGCACCATTTTTGTCGAAACAGAAGCAGTTTGTCTAGAAATAGTGCAGAAAGCAGCAGAAGGAGAGAGGGCTAAAAATCAATTGAAAATAATAAAAAAGAATGGCGTAACTGTCTCGGACGATGAAACATAGAGAAAACATACCTTTCTTGTCTGTATGATTGGTGGCGCTTAGCTGGAGAAATGTTGTTGATATTCTCATAAAATCTAAATACTGCAAAGCTTGCGAATTTTGGAATAAGAGAAGGAAATAAGAAAAGGAATGCATAGATCACGTGAAAAAAATAATGGCACTCGTCCCCGCCATTTGACAAAAACCAGTTATGGTCTCGAAGAAAAAGGGAAGTTAACCCAGAAGCCTATAATTGAGCTTTTAATTTATGATGGACTAGCTATTCGTCATAATCATGATTCAATTGATAAAATGAAGAAAATAAATCTGAGCGACACTGTATCATAAATTCTGACCGATGAAATGCCACCTGGTGATTTGATTTTCATTTTCACTTTCAAGTGGCAAAATAATTGTTGATATTGCAGCAAGTTTTCATTTGTCATGTTATGTGTTGTCAATGATGCATTATCCAGCCTTATAAGGATTATGGAGGTATTATGTATGAGCATCGAGCCAAACTTCAATAATTTCTGCGCGAAGGCTGACGCACGGCGCATCATGTTTTCAGAGCCATCGCTGACTGATGCTGCAAAACAGGCCCGTCTGTCGTCAAAATCAAACAGAAATAAACAAGAGGAGGAAAATGTTAATTTGAAAAGATTATATGGTTATTATATGGAATTATATGGTCCAGGCTTCGCCGACTATAGTAAAATATAACAATTCTATACATCAATGTTACACAATACTTTAAACGGTGTTTTCCCAAAACCACATTTTTCAAACTGGCCGGAACGATAACTTCAACTGATCTTCGTCAATTCACTTAAAATTGTATGTGCAGCTTTAGAACAATATTATCTAGAGAAGTACGTACGGATTTTACGATAAGTTCGAAACTTTTCTTGTTAAAAACAATTTTTAACCTAATTTTCTACCTAAAAGTGATATTTTGTGTTCAAACGTGCGCCATTTTGTTTTAAAGCTGAATTTTCTAATTTCCGTACGTACTTCCCGAGATAATCTTATATTAAATCAATATTTTTTTGTTTCTATGGCTAAGTGAAAAAATGTGCGCAAAATTTTTCCAGGCGTGCAACCCTATCCACCGGAAGAGGTTTCTTTGATGTCCTCTAACGCTTCTATTTTTTTATTTATTTTTGTTTTTATTTATTTTGAATATTCCTCAAAATATGAACAATAAAGGGCTTTAAAGAGATTTTCTAATTCATTTACTATATTGTAAAAATATACCTACAAAATCGGTTATTTTTTTCCCGCTAGAGTGGCATTACCCCTTAACGCTTTTGTGCCCAGCTTTGCTTGTTTTCATATTTTCAATATCTGGTCAACCGAAACCCGGTGCCTACTAGATGTAGACGTTGTATAAAATAATAATTGTAAATTTTAAATTAAACAATATTAATTGCAGATCAAAATCTAGCATTCACCGCTTTTGACATGTCAGGTCATGGTCGCTACAGAGACTTATGGGAGCACTACTACAAAGACTGCCATGGAATCATATTCGTGGTGGACAGCAGTGACCGGTTGAGATTAGTGGTAGTGAAGGACGAGTTGGATCTGCTACTACAACATCCGGACATCTCCAGCAGGAAGGTTCCTATCTTATTCTTTGCCAACAAAATAGACTGCAAAGACGCCCTCAGTAGCGTCAAAGTTGCAGCTGCTTTAGGAATGGACAAGATTATGGACAAACCGTGGCACATCTCGGCCAGCAATGCCCTCACGGGCGAGGGCCTACAAGAGGGCGTCGAGTGGATCACGCAACAAATTAGGGAATACATCACTAACAAAAGTCAGTGACGGTGGGAGTTTTATGTTTATTGGTGTAATTCTCAATTCGTAAATTTAATTAGCTGTACTATTTTGTTCATAGTGCTGACAAGCCCTTAATAAAGTACTTTATAATTTGTTTTATGTAATTTTTAATTTATCATTCCTTTTTACTTGCAATAAAAAAGCTTCTTTCTTCTAATAAATCAGTATTTTGAATCTACATGTCTATTAGCACAACAAATCTGACAAATAGCTATTGAAGACGTTGTAGGTAGGACTTGGAAGGACCCTCGAAAGGTTTTCGAAAAAAAAAAGTGTGATGAAAATGTCAAAAGGTTCAGCCCAATGTTCTAGAAACTGCAAAAAGATGTCATAGTAAACCTTAAACTTTGTACTTTAACCTGAAATCCTGAAAGTGTTAACAAATATTTATAAATCATTTACAGCGATTTCTTAAGTTGTGTAGGGGCGCTTAAATAAAAGAAACAACGAAAACTTGACGTGATGTAAAAGATTCAAGCCCGGATTCGTATTCAGTGCAGAGTTCTACCAAAAACGCCTATTCGCTTTTCATTCACAAACAAAAGTTATCAAGATACCTTAATTTCCAACTATCTTCTTCTCGAAAATTTTCTGAAATCTATGATATCAACAGGAAAAATATGGAGTTGCCATTTAACAAAAGTGTTGATGACGTCATACATCAAAAACAATTGAAGGAGGGAAATTGAATTTGTTATGAATATGTGTTTTGATAATTGAAAATCGAGTGACATTTTTTTTAAATAACTAACGGTTTCCAAGATTTTGTCATGTTGCCATACTTTGCGCACTGTATATTTCTAAAGAAATAACAAAAAAAATCAACACGCAAGAACAGTTCATAGAATATTAACATTTCTTACTAACATTTCTGAAAAAAATATATTACAAGAAATCATATTATAAAATTTTACTAACAGTGTAGTTCAGAATTGCCCAAAACCCTTAAAATGCGGAAATATTATTTGAATCCCAGTGAGCACAAAAACGTCTCATGGACATTGCTAAGATGTTAAAGTCACAACTGTAACGTTCTATAGTAGATCCCAAAAACATATCTGGGATGTCATATAAACCTCCTATGTCGCTTACTTACAATCAGAAACCGCTAATCGCATAGATGTTTCAGAGGGCACCTATGCAATGTTAAGTTGGTTCATCACCGAGATATGACTTTAGACGCTGATAGGATGTCTTTTAATAACTTCGCAGGGGTGTTTCAGAGGACATCTATGCGTTGTTAACTGAAGACATCACCGCAACATTACTTTCAACGCCTTTGCGATGTCTGCTAATAACCTCGCATGGATGTATGCGGTAAACCACTATGTAATATTTTATTTTAACAGTTATGCGAGTAAGTAAAGACCAGCAAATAGATGTGCATTAGAAGATATCGCAGTATACCTGTAAAAAGGGTAATATTTTGTGTTAAAGTGACAAAAACCTCCTAACTTTGATTTTATCCTATGTCAGAGTTGCCACTTAAACACAAAAATGTTAAAACTTTTTACAGCGATATACGACGATGTCTTCTAATGTACATCTATATACTTTTTACATAGTATGCAAACGATACCGTTTATTATACCTACCGTTCGTTTGGCTGGTGAATGAGATGTTAATGCATACTTCCCTGTAGAGTAGATTAGATGTTGTACTACCGACCAAACTTACGATTTTGACTGTTCAAATATTACAAACATAGGTAATCACAAAAATACCACTAATAAATATCACTAATACAACAATAAAGCACAAATTCACAAACTAAAATTTATTCTTAAGATAACGTAAAACATATAAGATTAAAAAATATAAAAGTTAATAAATATATATTTATATAACTATATACGATAAAGTATATACTTTATACTATCTTCATCCCTCTTCATTTGGTCCTTGTGATGTTTGTCTCTAAAAAAACAAAAATGACATGGTCAAACATTGAAAAAGTAAAATAACATAATAAAAACAGTACTTATTGGTATCACAAAGATTACTTGTTGGAGACACAGCTATTGTGTGTGATTTGCTTATGTTCATTTGCCCTAAATAATATGTAGGTATGTATGTATATCAGTTTTTGCTTCGATGTTACGTCCATAGAAAGAGTATTCAAGAACATAAAATAATAATAATTTTATTAATTAATTCGTATTTAATTATACAGAATAACATATTAAACAAACGTTTTATTATGAAAGTACAATGGATGGGTATAGATAAAGATTGATAGAATGCAAAATTACGTTTCAAATGATATGTATTAATATGCTTGTTTGTATAAAGTGAGTTTTTTAAAACAAACTTTTCAACATTTTTGTTATCATTTAACATTTATATTAGATACGAATTATATTTAAGGCGCAATACTTGCTACCAGGGTTGTTATAATAAACGTTCATTTTTATTTTACTTGATAACACAATACTGATATTGTATTGTAATATTTTATATATAGTAATATTTTATGAAAAACAAATAAAGACGGTTCAAATATTAGTAGTTTTAAAACACGTTTAAAATACAATATTTAAAACAAACTGTTTAAAACAAAACAATTGTTTTAAAACATCTCTAAAACACTGGTTTAAAAGAAATTATTTTAAGCATACCAACCCTGCCTGCTACCCGCAAAAGCCGGCGTCGGCACGCATGCACATTTATGCACAACCAACAACGGTAAACGGGTAAACTGGACCGCATGAATAGTCATCCACTCTCGACTTCCTGAGTGGCGGGGAGTGCAGGCTACAGCTGTGCCACATCTATAGCTTTCAAAACATGCGTTTCCGTCCGCCCATTGGTGATGACTGTGATGAGCACCTATAGAAATTTTAACTTAAAAACAACGAAATAGTAAATACGTACCCGGTCAGCACAATGGGACATTTAACATCGCAAGAACGTTGACTTTTGTTCCATTATGAACGTTAAATTTTGATGTTTATGTAACATCGCTGAGATGTTTTTGTGCTGACTGGGTACATATTCCTCATCTATGCCTAGACACGTTGACGTAAGACACGTTATCCAATCATAATAAGCATAATTACCGTACTCATTGGCATCATGCAAACCGTACCGTACGCATCGTGTAAACAAAATCAAATCCGAAATTTACGATACCGAGAGATCAACGCAGTTACATATATTAACCTGCTGCCTAATGTCTACCAATTAATCGAAGCTCTTATAAGACGTTCTTACCTTTTTAGACGCACTTGCACTTGCACTACCACTGGGCAACTCCATAGTAGGTAACTGAGGTAATTGTGTTTAAAGATGCGAAACAACAAGCTCATACAACCGTCGACTTTACCAGCCAGCGAACTACCGATTGCAAAATGCAAACTCGTAAACCGACAACGCATGTACCACCATCACCACCCAACCATCCCCACAACTTCGTAGATGGTATCGCGCAGTCGCGAATCACAAATAGGTAAACATCACTTCCCAACACCTCATAGATGTTTTATTTTCAACCTACCTTGTATATAACATACATGCAACATCATATTGATGTCACATTGTAACGTTACTTTTGTAACATTAATGGGACGTCAATGTATAATTTGCACCCATAAGTAACGTTACATAGACATCAGATATTGAACGTTCATAATGCAACATAAACGGGAAGAAACTCAACATCCCAACGACGTTTGTGCTCACTGGGATGGGGTTTTAAGATTGGTACGGCGTTTTGTTTGAATTGCTTGAAATAAAATGTAAACTTTCAAGATACTTCATGATACCTAATAGTTATATTCAATTATTTGGGAAAACGGCAACAATAAAACTTAATAAAGTTTTTTTAGTTTTTTTAATTTTTTTTTTTCGATTTTTTAAATTTTCGATATTTCGCCTTACATCATAGACTACAAGAACGAATGTTTTATACGAACAATATAACAAATTTATAATTACTTACGAAATAAACTATCAACTACCAAAACACACGAAACTTTTTTAAACTTCTGACAAATGTCAAACAAAATACTTCATAACGAGGTAAAATATTTTGTTTGACATTTGTCAGAAGTTTAAAAAAGTTTCATTTTGAGTGTTTTGGTAGTTTATAGGTTATTTAGTAACCCACTAAACAACGCTCCATAATACTGGATGTAGTAGGGAAATAAGACGATCAGTTTGATTCCAGTATTTAATTAAATGTTCTTATGGTTACAGTGTTTCGGGGGTTAACCCGTCTTCAGACCAAGCTGCAAAGAGATACAAATAAATCACAAAAGAACAGCGAGACACGAAATAACTTAGTATGACACAAAAAGGTTACTACTGGAGGTTGGAATTCCTTCAGTTCGACAAAATTCCTGGGTGTGTGTAGCTTGCTCTCAACGTCGGTAATTGGCCTAAGTTGGGGAAATAGACAGACGTAAAATAAAAACTCAAAAGAAAAAATATAACTAATATTTATACATTTTTTTGTAACTTTGTATAACATGTAATTTTATATAACAAGTAATATAACTGTTATATTTATACAACTTCTTATGTCCTACCGCGGATATATAACATTCCAATTTCTTACATGTTTGTAACAATTTTTGTAATATTTTTACAACGTTTATATTACCTACAAATTGGGAACATTTTTGTAATATTACAACAACATTTAAATGATAGATTAGTAACATTTGTTGTAATATTTTAACAACGTTTAAATTACAAGTTGGCAACATTTTTACTTTTGCCTACTCCCGGATTACGCAGAACGTAAGAGTCGTTAAAATCCGGTCTACAGTCGTAGCGGAGGGAGGATACGTTTTTCTCGTTGTCGGAATGCACAGGAGATACCAGTGCGCAATTGATTACTGTCAAAAATGACAGTAATTGCGCAGAGGCCAATTGCACATTTCGACAACAACACACGTATCCGTTGGACTTATCCATGATTCGGTGGTAAAACTGAAGGCTGAAGCTATAATTAAACCGAGAACAACACTGACGACACTGATTTCAGCTGGAGTATTTATACCGAAAGGTGATGTGAAGTGAGATTACCACTTACCAGCGCCATCTAGCAGTGGCTAGGCGTACTACCTCACTTATGCCCTTATGAGGATAAACTGTTCTCAATGAAATGTATTATTGATGTTGTAAAAGTATGTTGTACTAATGTATATAAAATGTTTCAACAATGTTGTAATAACATAACAAAAATATGTTACAAAAGTTACTTTTATACAATGTTACAGAATCTTGTAGCAATATAATATTCTTTGTATAAAACGTTCCTTCTTGTAGATTTCCTGAGGAAGCCTATGATATAAGGCAAAATATCGAAAATTAAAAAAACTAAAAAACTTTAAGGGTGCCGAAACGGCCTAGAAAGTTCAGCAAATTTGGTAAACGTACTTCGTAAATCGTACCGATCTTTTAATTTTGCTTTTAAATTTGAGATTTTTTGCAGTCAAAGGATATTAATTGAATGTAGCTACAGCATCCGAACAGGACAACGATAACTAAAAAGAGAATTAAATGTTTAAAACAAATTTCGCTCCTGGGCGCTGAATATGTAGCTACGCCACTGTTTCAATATGTAGAAATTGGAATGAAAACACTAGTCAGATTATTGTTACGGGTATTTTTTCATAAATAAAGAAAACAGTAAAAATTAAAGAATGTACCTAAATTACCAGCCAACAAGTCAAACGATAGCGGCACATTCAAAAAATCTTGTAATCCGTCTTGCACTTTCCGAGACAAGCCCTTACCATTTCAAACGCCTTTATGAAATAAAAGCCCAACAAATATGGAACACCTAAGTGAAAGGTGCAGTTATCATTATGAAGAAAAATAATGTGATTCTGTGCAACAATGTCACAGCGATCAAGTAACAAGTTGATCGAATATCATACATTTTTTCATGTCATATATTTTTATTAGTAGTGCAAACGATGGCGCCACCAGTTGGCGCGGCTTCCATAAGCGTGGCATTTGTAAATGGCCCAAATTTAATTGATTTAATTTAAACTCCTTATTTACAGTAGCGTTATTAATAATCTGGTAGCACCACTCCTTTCTATCAACGAAGGCTTACTCACAGGTGCTTTAAATTTCTGTTCTTTAAATCAGTACAAATTACAATTAACTTAGCAACTTTGTCGGATGGTTGAAAGTCAGCTGCTGTGTGGAAACATGCCTATGGTGTACCAGACGATGAACGACTTTGGACCTTATTGGTCAAGGTATGTGGGGTGAAAACAAGTTCTATTGCATTGCAATATGTACTGGTACTAAGAACGCTACTGTTCTTTGATCCCGCTGCTATGTACAGATCTAAGCACACACAAATACATAGTAGGGTATTTAAAGTTGGTCAAGTGGCGTCATTTCCAGCATCAAATACCAAGAGAACCGATGGTAGGACAAGATGACCATTTCACATATTGCCAACACTATAATTACTTAACTACTTAGTAAGGCAACAAATTCAACCTATCCTCAGCCTTTTATGGCCACTGTATGTGTACCCTGTTTTAATTTTATACTTACCATTATTCATTTGGTTGTTCTGTAAATATGATTACGGGTAATCTAACAACCCAATGTTATACAATAATTTATTTCTTCATAAAATCACTAACAAAGGCATGTAACAGGTTCTAGCTAGAGTCAAAAACAAAAATCTAAGGATTTACTAAGACAACAAAAATTATACTTTTAGATTTAGATGTTTTATAAATTTTAGTTTGAACACAATGTCATATATCTTCACTCTTTACCAAACCCCCGAGAATGGAAGGTTGTGGCCAAAATAAAAAAAATAATAAAAACTATAAAAAACATATTTAATCGATACAACTTAACCTATAAAAACACTTGCATAAATTATTCGACGGTGAAGGTTTTTACAATAGCTCTGTTAATAAAAATATAAATGTAACACAAATAGTACATTCAGATAATGTATTGCAAACAACATATTGATAAAAAATATACACATAAATATACACCAACCTTAAACCAGTACATAAAACGTGCGAAGCATATTGAATTTAAATATTTCTCAAAGGTTTATTCATTATAAATATACTTAATCTAAGCAAGCCCAGTATATATATATTACGTTTTCAATCTAACTTAAAAGCACTGCTAATAGACAATCAATATTCTAAAATAATCATAATCCAGTGCATTACTGCGAACCAGCCTGTTGCTGGATCTCAATCTTCTCCACTGTCATATCTGGGTTCATTGCCGTCGCCTCTTGGATAGCTTCCGCGAGAGCCCTATCGTGATCTATTGGGTCACCATCTGACTGAATCGTTATCTTCTGCTCAACTCTGGTTTCCACTACACCGTCACGTTCCGTTTTATACTACAACAAACATTAAGTAATCAGTAATTACACAGTGTAATAGTAGGCCTATAACCTATACCATACTTCATGAAAAGTCAAATTGGGGTCCTTTTAGTCCTCTAACATTAGGTGACAAAAGCCTTACTTTCAAAGTGGAGCTTTTATGTTTAGAATGACTGTATCTACCTTAACATGTTTCCGTTTGGTACCAGCAAAGCCATTACTATAATACTATTTCAAAGTTTCAACAAAGAATATAATTTATCCAAACTTTTAAAATAAAATGCTCTCAAGATGGCTGCCACTGCCAGTTTATTTGTTAATTCAAACAAAATGAATCATGGGTGCACTGGTACCCATGATGTGCGAGTTCAACAGAACACGCATCGAGGCATGTTTGCGCATGATCACAGAAACTAACCTAAAAATTTTGAATCATTCAATGAAGCTCGGTGTCGGTATATTATAGCGTAGTGATTAATCGATTAGTCTCTAAAATGTCATCAAACCTACATGACATGACGTTGAAAATTAATGGGCAAGTCTTTTGTCCATGTCAAGGATCACCATATTGCACTGGAACTGACACAAGCTCCTTGATGTATGCTCCCTGACCTCGTGCTGAAAATGGTGCTCTGACTCTGAGCATAGCTCTAAGTACTAAACTGGTTGCATGGGTTGTCCAAGAGAACATGATAAACTGTGATAGTGCAATCAACCTAACACAAATCTGCACCCCAGTTTTAACAAGAGAAAACGTTAAAAGATTTAAAAAATCCATTTTCTTCAATTGTCAAAAATACTATAATCATAACTAAATGACTACCATGGCCAACAGCAAAACATTGATTGAAACAAGTTACAACCAATTCTAGTTTGTTTTTCTAGGATCTGATTCTGAGGGCAGAAATTTTGAATTGTTTTGAACAGTTATCACTTGTACGGTTTCTTTAGTTGTTGGCCTAGGTAATCATTTAGTTTCAATTATTTTTGACAAATTTATGGTTTGGCCAGATTGGATGCTACGGAGGCTACATTTGCAACATTTTGCAATCACCACATGCTTGTAAACTGGCTACATCATAATTAATTGGAAATCAATTGGAAATAATTGGAAATCTATGAAATGTTCTCATATTTACAGTCTGTTTATGGATTATCTTTTTTATTAAGCTAATAATTCTGATAATAACAAAATGATTTTATGCTTTTTCTTTAATACATAGCTAAATTCACTTTTGTTTACTTTGAGAAACAGTAGCAACTCCTAAGTATTAAACCAATCGCCAATAGCAAGGTTATGACGGTCATAAGCCCCCTAAAAGCCACCCCTATCATGCACAAAACAGTATATTCCACTTTTTCTTAAATACAGTATTTCTCACACTGGGGCAGTACGAACACGATAAGACACAAGGCTGAGTGGGGTTATTTTCCATTACAGCCTGTTGAAATCATATTCCATGGGCTAGTTTTCATTTGCTACCGATAGAGGCATGCAGATTTATTGTGCTTGAGTGCAATTTGATATTACTCTAAATGGCCTCTAACCTATACATCATTGGTTACTCTTTGCATGCTATTTTATGGCTCTTGACACTTCAAGTGCAACTTCTTGCCTTTTCTTGTCACTTTACTCCAAAGCAGTTGTTATTCCTCAAAGAGCCATAAAAAAAAAGCATGCACCATGTAACTAAAAATGTATAAGTTATCATAACCTTCATTGTTGTTCGATAATTAGGAAGCAAGCTGATTGTTAAAAGTACAATTTCTACGATTGCCATATCTCACTGTGAACAACGTTTACTTCAAACTCATCACTGAGGTGTCCAAAAGGTGGACTTTACTTTTTACGAACAAAGCTGTATTCAAAAGTTCTGCACGGTTAAAAAAATGTCAGAAGCAACATCCTTACAGATTGTTTCAAACTCAAAAAAGAAAAACTTTTCTTAAAAATTTGTTGGTAAGTCAGGTGGAATTACATATTAAATATTACCGTTATTGTTTCTACGGTGCGTGTTTTTGAACTAATGGTCTGTGAACTGACGATCTCTCCAGTTGCCGAGTAGTTGCCATCATCGGAGCTCAATTGTACTTTCCTGGCTTCGGTTGCGACCAATGGCACGGATGTGGTAGCAGATCTGGTGATTGTTGGATCTCCGCTGTAGACCACGCTTTCAGTATGGACGATTCCTTCAGGTTGTTCACCCTAAAATATCAAACACAACGTGTTACCTGTATAATAATGTTGACAGGTCTTGGATTTCATAAAATAATAAAATATAAATACAGGGTGCTTCATAACTGGATCGTGAACAATGAAAGTGTAGATTCAGCATCAAATTCTAACTAAGTAAAGCAATTACGAGATAACTTATTATCTGGTCGGCCTTTGTTTACAAAACATTGCACTACAAAGGTTTATGAATAAATGAATATACCGGGTGACCCACGGCATAGGTTTAAATTTTTGTTTATAAAGCTGGACAAATGAAATTTGGGGAAGTGTTAATAGACAAAAAATGCCATTCTTTGGAACACTCATGGGGTGCTTACTTCCCATACGCAGACGTTGATAGCAAAATTTTTGTTTACCCCATGCGCTATCTCTGGCTAGAGCGCTGCTATACCGGCCGAACCACATGCTTGATACCTATTGGCTCGTTCAAACCGTCACTGTGGCTACCGCATTAGTAAACCATAAAGTTCTGTCGTGTGGTTCTGTCAATTCTGAATTAACTGTCTAGCGACACTGCTAATTTTTACCACAGACTTTTAAATGTATATTTTTCACTGATATATGGGTGATGTATATAACTTTAAATTTTCTGTGGTAATTTTTGTTCCGTACTACTTCCATCAAGCGATTTTCCTGATCTTATGAATTAATATGGAATTAATTAAAATATAATATGAGAAAAGGCTACCAGTGGGAAGTGCTATTAGCGCCTCCTAGCGGGTGGGGGTGAACTAAAAATAGAGTCCACAAAGATGGCATTGAGTCGCCCATCCATATTAGTATATATGTATTTTATCTATGGGAACACTATTGAGTATCCCAAAGAATGGCATTTTTTGTCTATTAACACTTTCCCAAATTTCGTCCAGCTTTATAAACAAAAAAATAACGGGAGTACCTATGCCGTGGGCCACCCGGTACATATTATACAGTAAGAAAGGTAGGCTGTGGATGTTTTTGCAAGAATTATTATTTATTATATTACATTAAATGTGAATATCGAAGAAATTAGCGATGAACCACAGTTACAAGAGGAACTTATTAATGTATAGAAAATGTGACATACGGGCATGATGTAAATTTTAAATTAATTAAAAATTACAGCCACAACCTGGATTTCAGAATCAGGGACCGTTGAGTTTCTTTCTAGCACAAAGCACTAACCACCTGAGCGATTGGGGTTTATTCAGTTGGCTAGAGCATTGTGCTAGAAACTCAAACGTATTTTTTCTTTATTTAAAAAAAAATACATCCCACCTGTATGTCACCATTTTCCAAACATAGTTTATCATTACGTTATGTCAGTACAATCATTTTCAGTTAAAATTATTAATAATTTGATCCTAATTCAAGGGTAATTCAAATTACGTTTTCTATTTTATATGTATTCTATCCTGCACAGATAGTCTCAGCTGACACTATCAAAATTATACTGCCCTCCTAAAACAAAATGTCCTATCTGCATATGAAGGTCGTTTGTTTAAATTTATTTTGCGTTGAAGGTTCCTGTATTGCCTGTAGGCAGTAACAAATTATTTGCTGATTAATATAACTGATAAATAAAAGATTCTGCCGTTATTAACAACCTAAAAGCGTATTTAACAAACGACCTTCAAATATGGATAAACTTTTTGTTTTTATGCTCTTCAGCATTATTTATTATTATACAAAAAATACTATAAAAAATAAAACAAAAAATAAGACACAAAAACTGGTGGAATTCTTGAATATACTTCATGCTGCACTTTTCAGTTGAAATGGAAATATCAATGTTTTCTTGTTATTACTAATAGTAACCAAATGATAACAAATTAGAAACAATAGGTTAAATCACAAATTACAATTATCTGAAGTTTGATAACAATATGTAGAAGCAATAGGTACTCTTATTATTTATTGCAATTTCCTACTTACATTGTTCTGGGAGTTTTAATTGTTGTTGTATAGAACTGGACTTCTTACCTTTGATAATGCAGTGTCATATCCCGTCAAACTGTCAGGTGGATCAATAGGAGTTCCAGAGTCATCCGAACTGATTGAAGAGTAACTATCTCGCCGTGTTAACTATAAAGCCATGCGATGATTGTGATAAGAACACAAAAGGAATCAAACAAATCGTAAGAGAGCTTGGTTTAGCTAATGCAACTCAAACAAAAAAAAACAAATAATTCAGTGCTGCTATGAAATAAATTAGTACGTATTAATTATATATTATTACAACACTTACAAGCCCCTAAAATATGAAATATGTTGTCCTATATTAAAGGTTCAATGGTAATCGCTGATTCCTGGACCTAGTCAAGGACACAGGACTTTGGAGCTATAATCCTACATCTCTCAATAATAATAATAATTTGGGTTGAATAATTGTTCTTGCCGAAATCAGCTACATAAAATCACAGATATCAACTGGAATCTTTAGTAAACCATTTTCCAAAGAAACTCTTTTTTAATTTACACATTCATGTTAATCTCTGTGAATGAAGGATTTAGGAGATGCAACAAGAACTGAGATTGTTTGGAAGTTAAGTGTGATTGGTATGGGATTAATGATTTTGAAATATATATGTTGTCAGAAATCATTAAAATCGCGAAAGTTGATGCAGAAATAGAAACTATTTTGATTGTCATCTCCATTTGACAGACACATAGAGGAAAAAATCATTTGTCTATGAATGGCTGTACGTGGCTTTTATAGATTGCTGATGATGTGTAAACAACTCGTTAAAGAATGGAAATTGATGACACTGATCGAAGCAAAATGTATATAAATTAATAAAATAAATATCAATCGACTCCATAGCAACAATGAAAACTGGGATATAAAAGAAAATAATAATAACCTGATCGCCGGTTACGACTGTACTGGTCGTCTTTACTTGCTGGGTTACCGTTCTCTGTTCCTGTCTGGTAGCGCTCGACGTCATCGAATGAGCTACCGTTTTCTCTTCTAGCTGCTGCGTCCTGGCATTGGTTCCAAGATCTTCGTGAGTAGTTGCCGTCCTGGTTGTTACAGCGTGCGCCCTTACAAATGGTGACTTACCGTCATCGGCAGGTACGTCCGCCTTTTTCGAAATGCACAAAATAAAAATTAAACGGGGGACAAATAAATGAAATAATAAAGAAATAGTGAGAATGAAATCGGTAAATTAAATTAATTTGTAAAATCATAAAAGAAATAATATGGGTAGTTTGGAGGATAATAAAAGTTAGAATAACAGAAGCCAACGACATTTGATTGAATGCCGGACAAATGATCAATCTGAAGACAGAAATAGTGGATTGGCAAGTATGTACTCATTAATCATAATTCAAAAAACCGAATTCAGGCTAAATTCGCTAAGTGAACCGCATAAAATTATTTGTAACAAATCAATATGTCTTGATCTTGAAAAGAGATATAAGAGAAGTTAGGTACGCAGGTAGGTGACGATGTTACGTCAAAAGCCACACCAAATTCCCTGTTTTTAAAGAAGAAGAAATGTAAACATAACCAAACATGTTTTACTAATAATTCAAAAAACATAATAGAGATTTTCATTTTTTTTACATTACTCCAATTGAAAATCAATATTTAGGTTATGTTTACATTTCTTCTTCTTAAAAACGGGGAATTTTGTGTGAATTTTGACGCAATGTCACCAGTTTTGTTAGAAACATTTATTTTCACATTCACCCACCTGTGTACCTAACTTCCCTTGGCATCTTGGGCAGAGGTCCTATATGTTACTTAATATGAAGTCCACAGATTCGCTAGTCTATATTTATCCAAAGTAAGTTAAATAATCGGTGAAATAAAAATAAAATAATGTTGGTGGAAACAAAGGGCCTTTTTTCGTTCTTACAGGCTATGATAGTACATTTTACGTCGATGCGGGACCCCCAACTAAAGATACTTTAATATGAGAATGTGCATATGAGGCGCATATGAGAATATGCGCCAAATCCCTAAAAATGTTCGAAATGTTGTTTTTGTGTTCGATTTTTTGTTGTATTCATGAATCAGGACTTCTGGACCCAAAAGTCATGACGGATTGCCAATTTCGATATAAAAGCGCCGGTGTAGGGAGATTAAACAATTAGTTTGCATCACCTGAGTATTAATCATTTCCATGCTCGACCCCCAGCAAAACTAAAGAGAGAAGAAAGATGCCGTCTCACTTTTTGCGCTTTCTTTTTCTGTCAAACGTGGCATGGCATCTTTCGTCTCTCTTTATTTTAGCTGGGGGTCGAGCATGGAAATGATGGATCGCGACTATCGGCTTTCGAATACTTAGTCCTCAGATAAATAAAGTGACATGGATGGCCAAACGGTATAGCTAGAGTGCCGGTTTGTTTGTAACACACATATCGCCCTGAGAACTAAGGGGGCGGTACGTGTATGTAAACAAACTTCGCGTGGCGGTATGTAGCGGTGTGTGGCGGATGTAACAGTAGATCTACTGTTTTGGATAGTCATCTACTGCTCTACTGTTTTACTATAGAAATCTACTGTTTCTTTTTTAAATATCTAACCCCTGAAATTTGTAATAGACAATGAAAAAAGGACTTATGCCGACAAATTCGTTTTCGACATTTCCAGGAAAGCAATATATGCCTCTTGCAGGAATCATAAACTGGCACATCTGCTATCAAAATGAATAATTTTAACCAGTCCAATTTTACTATCTATCTACACACTTTTACAATTTTTCTAAGTATGATAAATGAGCTTTTAAAGAACTGTCAATAATTAGTAAAAATTGTGTGCCAGTTTTTTTTTTGCTTTCCACAAGGAATACAAATTCATACCGTGTTTTCCAACATTTACTTAAAATCAAATTTTTTTAAAAATAATTACTGAACCGTATCCTTGGAGTTATTCAAAAATTTTATTCGGATTTATTCGAGTTTGATTAGAAAATAAAAGTTAACAGCTTGTGATGCTTCATGCTACATGTAAAAGGCCAATATAATTTTGATTAACTAGTTTTTTTAGTATTTTGATATTTTTCCTGATTAAAAATTTTTAGATATCTTCCATCTTTAGTTCTTGTGCATCCTATTCGTTTGTCTATGCGTTTCAATAATATATATCTGTGAGTATATCAGGCGATCGAATGATGTACATAGTTCATAGGTAATAGATGATAATAAAATAGGTAAATGTAGGTAATAACGTAGAAAATGGAATGGGGCAATAATTTGCACAATTGGTTTCTTTTATACAATATGTATATAACAAATAAATGTAGGTTGGATTTCCTTGAGTAATGAGCAGTAATGAACAGCAAGAAATCCAACCTACATTTATTTGTTTGTTCAGCGGGTAAAAAGTCTCCTGGTTTCGTATGTATATAACGTTTGGAAAATCTACTGTTTTTTACTCCCCATCTAACTGTTTTTTAATAGGCAATCTACTGTTGAGGTCCAGATAGCATCTGGCAACACTGCACCCGTGTGTTGTAGCCCAGTGGAACGTACTCAAACGTATCATTTCTGCATCCCTTTGGCCATCCCTGTCTATGCATTTATCTGAGCTCTAGTCAGCTGCAGTATTGGAATAATGTGTTGTCAGTAGTAAGTGTTGCCACACCTCCGGTTTAGGCGGGAAGCTTCAAATTCTGAAGCTTTCCTCTTGCCTCCCGCTTTTATATAAAACTCCCACTGCTTAACTAAATGCGTAATGTCTAATAACATATCAATACTACAAAAAGGAAATATATTGCCATTTTATCAATGTGCAATTGAAAGTATGAAGATGAAGTTTTGCTTGACCCAGGTATCTTTATATCTTCAGTAATCATTTGTCAGCTTTCTTGTCAGTTATAATTTAAATTTTCTCAACAGTGTTAGTTCCAATGAAGTGTACCAACTACGTAAAGTAGAAATAATTGGATTTTAAACCATCATACAGAAACAATTTACAATTCTTAAACGTGCATTTAATCAACCAAACGATCAATATCTGTACAATTTGTACACTCTACAATATCAATGTCCTCTACAAATCTCATCCATTCTTTTACTATTCTACGTTGACGGTACTCACCTTATTCAGCTGGCTAGAGATCGTCACCTCGCCGGTCCGTCCATCCTCAACCTTCTCCTCGATATTCTGCGTGACGCCATCCCTATCCTTCGTGATAATCTGCTTGGTGGTCGTCTTCACAACCACAGGCGCGGATGTCGTCTTGTGGTGCGGCAACCTAGGCAGATCCTTGAGATTCTCCGCTCCGTAAGCCTCCAAGTCCTCGTCACTAATATCGTCACCGAAACCGGTCTCGCTCTTGTAATTCACTTTCGTATCTTTGAGGTCCGTGAAGTGACTTGGGTCGATTTGCGCGTAATTCAAGATCAGTTCTCCAGTTAACGGATCGCGCCTTGCCGTCGCTGGATCGATATCTCCAGTTTGCGGATCGATGTTACCCCATTCGGTATGGATTTTGCCGGTCACTGGGTTAATTTCACCGGATAGTGTTAAGACTTGGGTTATCTTCGTGTTGGCGTTTTTGACTAATGGGTTGTTTGGATCGATTTGGACCACCTTTCCGGTATTCGGGTCGATCATGCTGTACCAGTAGACGGTTTGCGTGGTTACGTTTAAGATCTTTCCGGTTTGTTCGTCAATCTGACAATCTTTCGGGTCGATTTCCTTGATCTTACTGGTGGAATCTTCCTGGGAAATTAGGTAGATACGTACTAGGATAATCTTTCCGGTTTTCGGATCGACGGTTCCGTATTTAGTATAGACATCTCCGGTTTTCGTATCAATTTCCGAAGTAGAGTATATCGGGTTTCCGTGTTCGTCGGTTTCGTTCGTTTTATAATAGATCTGTTTTGTGGTCGGGTCTATCTTGATATTGACGGCATCGACTTTACGCGTTTTCGCAATATTCTCCGATTTCGGGTCGAAATGACCGTAAATGGTTGTGATATATCCAGTGGTCGGGTCTACGTGTCCAGTCGAATAGACATCTTGTTTTAAAGATGGATCGTACGCGCTAAACGTCCATATTTGACAAGTCTTGGGATCGATTCTAACTCCAGCCGGGTCTAAATACTTAATCTCACCGTTATCATCAACTTGAGGGTCCTTAAGCAATACTGATATAACTTTTCCGTAATTGGCATCAGGTTTGCCGGTTTTCGGGTTAACATAACCTTTGACGACAATCTGCCCGGTGGTCGGATCGACAATTCCTTGCTTGACCTCTTGTTTTCCGAGGGCTGGATCTACGTAAACCAACGTACCAGTTAATAAATCAATTTGGCCATATTTTGTTAGCAATTTATTTGTAGCTGCGTTGTAAACGCCAGATGAGACGTCATAGGTGCAGTTCTTGGCGTCGATGGTGTTCTTCTTCGGGTCAATTTTGCCCGTGCAAGCGACGACTTGAACTTCAGGTTCAACTTCCGACCCAATCTTGATGATTTGTCCTAGATTATCATTAATGTTTCCGGTTTTTGGATCAATTACGCCGGATTTTATGATAACATCGCCGTCTGGGTTTAACTGAAGTGGTCGTTCATTAATCGCGCCAGATTTGGGGTCTTTCTGTTTGATCATATTTCCTTTTAGGTTAATACAGCCGTACTTGGTTGTGATTTCGGCGGTTGTTGAATTAATTTGGCCTTTCGTAGTTTCCATTTGGCTTCTAAATTCGTCGATTTCGCCCGTTCTGGGATCTTTACTGCCGATGAATGAGGTTACTTCTACGATTGGGTTATTTTGGCCTACGATGCTAATGATCTGGCCTAGGTTATTGTCGACCTTGCCGGTCTTGAGATCTTTGACTCCTTCTTTGACGAATATTTGGTCGCAGTTGTCCGAGAGTTGGACATTCTTAGCGACAACTTTGCCCGTTTTAAGGTTGTTAACGATAATTTTCTCACTTTTTGGGTCTATTAATCCATACATGGATTCGATTAAACCAGTTTCAGGGTTAAATGTTGCTGTGGATTGTTCAATTTGTCCCTTATCCGGGTCCAATTTTCCCGTTTTCGGGTCAATTTTCGTGGTTATCACTGTAATGGTAATTGTCCGTTTCTTGGGTGATAATTCGTCAACTGGTGCGCCGATTGAGAATATTTGTCCGGCGATCGACTCTGTTTTATTACCTAACAACTTATTTCCTGGTACCGTGATCTGGTTGGTTGTTCCATCAACTTTTCCTGGAACTGTTTCTTTCTTTCCAGTAGTTGTATCAAGTACAATTACGCTTCCCGTCTTTGGATCGATGACTCCGTATTTTGTCTCAACGAATCCGTTCTCATCCATGATCCCCTTCAGATTCTCAACTATGCTGTTCTCAGGAATCATCTGTCCAGTCTTAGGATCTTTCTTGACGGTTATAACCATTACTCTTACAACACTCTGTTTCGGGCTTAAAATCCTCTCAGCAGTTGGCTGAACCACTGGTACGGTAGCAATCGGTGTTTTGACTTTCTGCTGTTCGACCGGCGCTGAAATAATCGGGGTTTTTGCTTTTGGTTCGGTTGGAACTCTGGGAGGTGTCACGGCCGTTGGCGTCTTTTGTTTTTGAGCTGTTACCACCGTTTCAGTAGTAGTTGTCGTTTTAACAGGGGTTGTAACAGGAGTTGTAACAGGAGTTTTTGGTGATGGTACTTCCTGAACTACTTTGGCACTGGTTGGCGTAGTTGTTGGTGGTGGGGATTGTGTTAATTGTCTGATGACAGACGCGTCAACGATTGGTTGCGTGATTTGAATAGCTACATCACGTCCGTAATGAGGATCGACTTTATCGGTTTTGGGATTGACGAAACCACCCTTGAAGACGATACTTCCGGTTTGTTCCTGAACTACGCCTTGCCTGACGTCCGGCTTTCCGGTTTTCGGATCTAAAACGGTTAGAGTTCCCAAAACAGGATCAAAAACTCCATATTTTGTGATTATTTTATCTTTTCCTGAGTCGTAGAGTGCGTTTGTGGTTTCCGGAGCAGCGTTCTTAGAGTCAACGATATTCTTTTTACTATCCAATTTTCCAACATGCGAGATAATTTGAATTTCTGGGTCTACTTCGGTACCGATTTCGATAATCCGCGTCAAAGCTGGATTCTTATGATCCGGAACGACCACGTTTCCGTTCTTATCGATTTGAATATCCGATTGGGTAATGGCTCCAGTTTGTGGATCCATGAAGGTGATCCTCATCAATTTCAAATTGATGATTCCGTGTTTTGTGATTACATCGCCCGTTACTGGGTTTACAACACCATGGTGCGTTTCTGTTGTTGTAGTCTCCGGTTTCAATTTTCCGGATTCGGGATCCATCTTACCGATGGTTGAAGTTATAGCGACGACAGGTTTCTTAACATCGATAGATATAACGTTCGCTAGATTAGGATCGATCTTCCCAGTTTTCGGGTTAGTTACGTTGGAGGTTACGATCAATTCGTCTGATTTTTCGCCGGGAGTAATCGTGGAGACCACGGATTTTCCGGTCTTAGGGTCTTTCTGGACGACTTTAAGATTCTGTAAGTCCAATTTACCATATTTCGAGTCAATTATGTTATTTGCTGGATCATAAGTTGCGGTTATTTCCTCCTTGTGGCCTGCTGCGGTGTCGATCTTATTTGTTTTGTTGTTTCTCGGAGCGGTGATTACGATGATTTTGATGACTTGCTTCTTCGGTTTTAAACTCGGTTGTTCGAGTTCTGTATCGCTGTTGTCGTCGACAATTGTGATGATCTGTCCACGAGTACTGTCAGGTGCACCAGTTTGGGGGTCGATGATTTGTCCGGTGAGCAAGATTTGGCCGGTGGCTGGCATGATTTTTCCGGTTAGGCTATCTTTTTTGCCGGTGTTTGGATTCGTGTAAGTGATAGTGCCTGTCTTGGCGTTTATCAAACCATATTTGGAGCTAACTTCTCCGTTAGGGTTCAGAATTCCAATGGAGTGATCCACGGTACCTTTGTCAACATCCAAGTTACCAGTCTTGGGGTCTTTAGGCGTCGTGATAACCATGATCTTAACAATTCTGGTTTTAGTTTTGGGGACTTCATCTGGTTTTGCAACCGGAGTTACTTCCAAATCAGCTTCCGGTTGTTGGATGTTCAATTTAACTGATCTTCCAAAGGAAGAATCTGGTTTTCCAGTTTTTGGGTTGTAAACTCCTTTGAAGACGATACCGTTTGTATTTGGATCGTAGTGGCCTTGTTTAGTCTCACCTTTATTGGTTTTTGGATCGATGGCCAATAAGGTGCATTGCAATGGATTAAATATACCATGCTTTGTGTAGACGCAATTTTTCGTATCATCGAAGTAACCTTGCGAGTCATCAGCAACGTTAGCCTCCATACCCTTCTTAGGGTCGACTTTTCCTGAGCAGGTAGTTACAGCTAGTATTGGATCAGTTTCCGAGCCAATCTGCAAAATTTGACTCATATCATTATCGACTTTTCCCGTAACTGGATCGAGAACACCCGTCAATATAATAATGTTATCGTTTTCGTCGAGATGCATCGGACGTTCGATGATTTTGTTTCCTGCTGGATCCCTAGATCTTATGGTTTTCTTATAGAGATTTATAATTCCGTATTTTGTAAGGATGTTTCCGTTATTGTCGACGATAGCACTGCTGGTTTCTTTGTGGATTTTTGATGGGTCCAGCTGGCCGGTGGTAACGTTTCTTTTAGCGGTGACGGAGGTTACGGAAATGATCGTTTTGGCCTCGTCTTTAGTGGTTATGATTTGTGTCAGGGAGGAATCGACTTTTCCAGATTTTGGATCAACAACACCATCTTTGATGATAAACTCATTACCAAGATCGTTAACCTCAATAGGTTTTGTGGTTGTTTTCTGGGATTTTGGATCTTTAAACGCAAGTTGTTTGGTTTTGGGTTGGAGCGTGCCAATCTTGGTTTCGATGTTGCCTGTTTTAGGGTCAATAATTCCGTACCATTCCTCGGAAGTGCCTTTTTCCAGGTCAACTTTTCCAGTTTTTGGATCTTTCTTGGCTGTGATAACATATATTTTGATTAGTTGTTTCTTAGGGACAAAATCGCTTGAGTTAGGTTTAGATTTTTGTTCCGTGTATGGAACGATATCGATAATTTGGCCTAACGTAGGATCAGTCTTTCCTGTTCTTGGGTCAACAACAGGGCCAGAGACCAAAATTATTTGTTTGCTCACTGGATCGACAATTCCTTGTAATACTTCATCTTTATTAGTTTGCGAATTAAAAACGGTTACTGTGCCTTTAGAAGGATCAATTACCCCATATTTGCTATCGATAATTCCAGTTTGAGAATTTTGTTTTGCGATGGTGCAATCAACAAACCCATTATCAAAATCTAATTTGCCAGTTTTTGGGTCTTTCTTCGCCGTAACTGTATAAACTTTGACAGCTTTCGGAACAGGTTCTGGTACGTCCAGCATGTACCGTTCGTTAGCCAAAAAGGCAGAAGTGTCGTCTTTATCACCTCCAGACTCCGGACTTTTTCCTGCCAGAGCCACCTTCTTCAATTCTTCACCGGGTGCATAATTGAAAGCTAGACCTTTCTCGGGATGTTTGGACGGAGATTGTTGCGAATCCGGTGAAGCGTTTTGGGGGACGTTTTGTTGGTCATAAGAGAATCTCATTGGCTTTTTGGGGGTTGATTGTTGATCAGTAGGTTCGATATTATACTCTTTAGTGTATCCTGGAGGGGAGGCTGGAACTGGCGATGGAGAATCTGACTTAAGGGGTTGTGCTGGCACTTTTTCCTTCTTGTCCTTTTTGTCGCGTTTGAAAGGCGACAATATGCCTGGACTCTGGCGTAAACCATGCAAAACAAAAATATAATCATGCAAACGAAAACTACTAACGCTACTATTCTCGAAATATAATATGCTAATGTAATAACAATTGGTGTAGAACTATTGAGGAAGAAATGCATACCTTTGAACGTTTTTCGCCTGGGGATTTCTCCGTGTCGGATTTGCTTCCGTTCTGTTCTGGAACGTTTTTGTCATGATTTTCCTTGTCCTTCTTGTCGCCTTTCTTAAGTAGACCTCCTGTTGGTAGCACCGCTACACCACCCGTTGGTTTCTATATTTTTAAAAATAAGCGAATAATAAAAGTCTGTTTGCGGTTAAGAAAATATATGGTTAAGAATGTTATGATAGGCCATTACATGGACAAGCAATTGTCCATGCTTAATCCCCAATGTTTTGCAGGGATTAAGAAAAACGTTTGGGCTGTGGATTAATTTTGAAAAGAAATTCTCAATTAATTCTAATATTCTAACCAACTAATTTTTACTTGATTTTTTCTTCCTTGGAATGTCATATTGGTTGGAAATAAGTTGATAATTTCTACCAACCGTTGAAGATTAATTTTGAAAAGACAAAAATTCTAACTATTAATTCTAATATTCTAACTAATTCTTGCTTGATTTTTTTCTTCCTTGGATTGTATTATTAGTTGGAAATAAGTTGATAATTTGTAATTACGAGTGAATTAAACTTCAATAAAGGCTATTATTATTATTATTATTATTATTAATAAAGAATTCATAATAAAGAAAAACCAATACCTTTTTTCCAACCGCATTGTGATAATCAATATATAATATTACTAATTAATTAATATTAATATTATTAATTAATTGTTCTTCAAATTATACCTTATAGTTCTATAACTCTATAGTTGTAGAAAAATACAAAATAGGAAATTTATTAGATAAAACTACAAATAAGTTTCTTAAAATATATGTCAAGTACTAATTATTACCTGATCCTTTTTAGGTGATTTTAATTTCTCCTCTTTTTCTGGAGTTTTCTTGACTGCTGAACGATCATTGTCCACATCAGGAATATATTCCGGAGGATGGGACATTGTGTGGCGTTTGTTAGTCTCAAGGCTTTCCTCTACAGGCCCTAACGCTAAAAATAATAAATTAAAATGAATATTACATAAATAAATATATCAGCATTATATAAATTAAATTTCGAAAATAGAACTGAATAAAAAGTACGTACGGTCCATGCTCCTGGAAGTGAGCCTGCGTCCAGTGAGTGAACGTTCAAATTTAGGCGCAGGTCGTTCGATCGGAGTTCGTCTCGTCTCATAATGAGTTCTTCCGGAGTACCTGAATTTTGATCCCAAACGTGGAAATAGGGATGCTTTTTGCTTTGCTTCAGGTGACATTAACCTATTTCAGGTGATATTACAAATAAGGAAATATTAAATTTTAGGACGAACCAAATTTTAAAAAGCTATCCATAATAAAAAAAAATTGTACCTAAAGAATGTATGATGTTCGACACAGGTTTTCCACAGTTTTTCAGCTGCTCTATGATTTCCCAGTTTGAAGCCGATAGTAGACTCAAACTGTTCAAATTCACCGGGACGAATCTTGATGTAGAAGTTGTGGCGTTTATAGCTAATTTTTAGAATTTTCGGCCAGGCAAAACGGTTGATTCTCAGCTGGTCTCTGTACACCAATAATCCAGATGCACAAACACCTACAATCATAGAGAGTTTTATGAGTATTATTTCTTAGGAAAAGACACCTAAATAACCTGGATAGTCAGCAAAATATTTGTTCTTTCTGCGATAGAAGTAAAGATGTAGATAATACCCGATTCTTATATATACAGGATGTTCCTAAATATCATGTAAATACGAAAAGGGGTAATTCTTTGGCATATTTAATGACTAAAATGTCATATAAACATAGGTCCGCAAACGCTTCGTTGATTGTTTTAGTTTTTTCTTTATAGTTCTTGTAGTGTTTGAGATATTTAGCTCTAATATCTAATTTAGGTTACGCTGTAGGACTTACATAATTGGGATACCAAATGGTTTTAAGAATCTACAGGGAGATATTTTTTCAGGGGTCATGCCACCTTTTCTCCCCATGAACTTTTTTTCAGTGCGCCGCTGGTGGATTCTAAAATACAAAATGCATTTTTTGTTTTGTTCTAAAGCATTTTAATCTCTTGTAGTTTTTTCGTATTTACCACCGTTATCGAGAAAAAAATAAAAGCTTTACTTTGTTTCGCTAGATGAAATTAAATTTTTTTAAATAATTGGTCTAGTATGCCTTGGCTTGATTTAGATAACCTTTTGTTTGTATTTATTTTGACATTTTATTCGCCACCAACTGTTAAAAATTAAAACTAGGATACAAGAGCTATAAAGAAAAAACTAAAAAAATCTTGAAATTTCAACACCCTGTAGATCGGCAACAAAGCGTTTGCAGACCTATGTTTATATGAATTTTTAGTCATTAAATAAGCCAAAGAATTACCCCTTTTCGTATTTACATGATATTTAGGAACATCCTGTATACATATATATATATTTGTTATTTTGTTTGACTAAACGTTATAGAAATATTTTTTTCGTATTTTTTCCGGCAAGGAACGCATTATCGTATTTTACATTAATTTATATGAAAAAATTGTTTTGCTTAACGAGCGTTTCATTTTACGAGTACGACTCTGGAACGAATTATGCTCGTTAAGCGAGGGTCCACTGTACTTTACATACCCAACATTATATCAACGCCTTCTGAGTCCTTAGCTGGGTGTAGATCAACTCCGTACATTGCCAATTTCTTAGCGTTTTCTAGGTAGTTGAGTTCAGCTTCAGATGGAGTTTGGCCCCTAAAAATAAACTAAACTAAGTTTTTGTTATACATCAGATTTCTTTCAACTACATTTGCAAAGCAAACTCTTTCAAATCAACATTAGTTTAATATATTATGTTAAATTAACTAAATCATAAGTACCCTAATCAAATAAGCGAATATATTTTTAACTGCAAGAAGGAATGTATGACATGCACATTTTCAGTGTTACATATGTAAGTCATTAGTATGTTCAGCTACCAAATATTTGTAATTAAAAATAAATATAAATGTTCTTATATTAAATTTTAATTATATCAAGTAATTTTAATTAATATTAATGCTACTCATACTTTTCAATCTTTCATGTTAGTCAGTAAAAAGAAACAAGCTAAAATTTACCGAAGATAAGCAGCACTTTTGAAACTAACCGGTACCTTACATTTGAGAGAGAGAGAATAAACTTTTAGTTTAGCATTTTTTAGCTTGGACGGAAGACTCTAGCGGGGCAGCTTACTTGTGAGTTTTGTGCAACTCCATCACTTTCGTTTCAAGGTCATGAGTCTGGTTCGGGGCAAACTTGAACTCAGACAGGTAGTTTGGTCGCATGTTGTCCTGATCGTAATCGCCCAACTCTGATTGTACAAGATAAGAACCCAAGAGGGCGTGAGTGACGAAGGAGCAAGCGAGACGACCTTTCAGTATGTCGTTCCTCACTTGAAGGCATAATTGGTATCGGGTGATGTCCTCTTGAAGCTGAGCTGGGTCCGGAGGGTAGAACTTTACCTCAAAATTGAACACCCATGGTTCTCCTATGGAAAAACAGAAATAGGATAAGTATTAAAAAAGCACCAACTATTTTATGATTCTGTTACTTGACTACTACGCCATAGGAGTCATATATTTATTAGCACACACATAACCTCAATGTGGACAGTTGATGTTAGCTATGGGTGCTCTCTCATGTGACAGTAAATTGCTACTTTACGGACTGGTATTTTCAAGTACCTGCAAAGTCCTTAGTGCTATTTTAGCCCATTAAATGAGAAGATCTGTCGGAGGCGGTGACACATCTCATATAACAGGTTAAAATAGCCCAATAAATCTGACAGATTTGTCACATAACTATTGAAGACTTTATAGGTAGGTAAAAATACCATCCCTTACTGTCATGGTATTAAATATTACCATGACATTAAAGTATTACTACGACTTTTATCTGTGAAAACAAAAGATGCGCTTTCATGTGACAGTAAGTTGCGACATTACTGTCATGATTGCCATGACATGATGATTTTGTTGCAACTTTTCAATTACAACAATTAAAATTCATGGTAATTTAATTGACTGCTATGACAAAGTAAAAGTTGCAAGTGACTGTAACGAAAGGTTGTTATAAAAAACGTATCTTTTAATTTAAACAAAACAAATTTTTTTTTTATAAAATGTTGTTTTTTTGACGACAATGTTTTTAAACACTACACAAAAAAAGGTTTAAAACATTATATAAAACATGTTTTAAATCACTCACAAAAGACTTATTGTAAACAAAGAATTTAAACATGTCTTAAATCACACCATTATTTTATTTGTAAGCATTTTGATCGGCATCTTTTCATTCCTTACTTTACTTGCTTCCATTGTTTATTGCATTACAATATTTTATCAAAAACGTTTTACTTGACTAAAAATCTAAAATTTAAACTATTTCTATTTTTTTAATTAATCTAGGTACGCATACAAATTTTAAAGACCAGCATTCAGCTCTGATTAAATAATTAAATATTCTGTTCAAATTCCGGCAGTTTAAAACACAACATTTAAAACAAACTGTTTAAAACTTGTTTAAAACAAAATGGTTTAAAATAAAATATTTGTTTTAAAACATGTTTAAAACAAAGCATATTAAACATAACAACCCTGCTGTCACGTTAAAATGAAGCTTAAACGTGCGTATTCACGAGACGGTAAGTTGCAACATTACTGTCATGAACATGATGTTTTTGTGGCGCCTTTTCTGTTTCCAATAGACAAAAATCATGGCTTCATTTGAAAGTCATGATAATATTTACTGTCATGACTGTAGAAAGCACAACATACTGTCACAACAGTATGCTGAATCACCAAATTTTGTTAATATTTAATTTTTAACAGAAATATCAGATACACCCATATCTTTGGGACAGCATTAACATTGAATTTAAAAACTGATTATTAAGAAGTAAAACAGACCCATGTCTTTCATTAGACAGATAAATTTTCAAAAAGACATGTGAAATTTATGTTCCATACAAACTTGGGTGGTTTGGCATAGCATAGCTTGCTAGATTTCTAAAACATTTTAATACACAACCTATATATTTTCCGAGTCAAATTTGATACCAATGCAATGACCAAATTTGTGAAATCATAATTGGAACACCAATAAAAAAATCAAAACCCTAATATTGTATCGGCAAGTGGTGACATTTATGAATATTTCTCATATGATACTCACTCATGAAATTGATGATATAAGAGCATTTATTCAGTAAAATTGCTGTAAATGTGTACAATCCTGTATTAGCGAGAAAACAAATTAAAAATGTCCTCCATTTTTAGATTACTATCATCTACTTGAGACCTTTAAATAATCATAACACTTTGTTGTTTCTTGTCAATTTTGTCATGTGTCATGACAAGAAAAGCATTGTGTTATGACAGTAAAACTTGCGACTGAAAGGTACGTGAAAACGCATCTTAAGTCGTAACTGTCATGACAATAATGTCACGACTTACTGTCATATGAAAACTTATCTTAAAACATGTCAGATTAAAACAATATCCTATCACCAGTATAGTTGTGAACTTTAAATAATCAAAATAAGTTGTTTTCTCTTGTCAATTTTATGTCCGTATGGTTTAGATTGCTTTGTAAAAAAAAACATGTAGAACGTCTAAAAAGTGAAAATGTTCAGACTACTCACAAACGCATTTAATGCATTTAATATTTTGCCACATTCTAAATGTTTTCATAAAAAATTATGGTGATCACAAGCATTAAAATAAAGAGGTTGGGTTTCTTAAGTCTAGCTATTTTTATACAGTATTTTATACATTTTTAATGTTTGCGAGAAAATGTGTACATTTTAGCTCCTTTGCATTATGTTGTTTAAAAACGTTAAAAACAGTTGCAAAGAAAGCCAAATGCAAAGTTTTGCTGAAATATTTATCTTTTTACAACATTTTACAATAAATTAATGAAAATAGGTTCAGTTTGTATAACTAAGCTTTTATATTTGAAAGATAGTTTTATTCTGAAGGCCTTCCATATCAGTTTTTTAAGCAAGATTTTTGATACAGTCGAACATTGTTTTATTTGCATTTTTATTTCTTCGCCTTCTCATTATTAATAAAAAATAATTATTAGTTATTTTCCTTTCTATAGAACCAAATACTTACATGTATCATAAAACAATTATTTTAAAAAAACTGGGAATACCTTTCATATATTTTCCTATTCTATCTTCTAGGTCTAACCAGTTTCGAGGATCATGCCTGTCGCTGTATATGAGGCCAAAATAGTCCTTCTCTATGACATTAATTTGTTCACATACTTTGTTCAGAAGTTCTTGTCCTTTTGCTTTTCTCTGAAAAGAAAATACATTTTACACATTTACCATATAATTTTAACAAATCTAAACAAAGTAACGACATAATAGGATAAAAAAAAACAATACTTACATCTATATAGACGTCAAGGACAGAACCGTCCAACAAAGTAACCTTGGCCAATGCATTTCCAGATCTGTTTGGTGATAGAGGTGCTTTAGCAGGTGATACATTTTCACTTCCAACAGCCATTTTCTTTTCCTCTGGCATCCTCACCTGTAAATAAGAGAAAGGACAATGACCAACCATTCATATTAATCCATTAAAAAGCGCCATCTAGACCGAATAAGGGAAATCATGGATATTGGGGTAGATTACCTACACGCACGAGGGTGAATGGAAACTTTAGATGACGTCATTACACCTGAGGATTTCATGACAATTGAGGTTAATTAAAAAACGGGGTTGAAATAATATAGGCGTAAAAATGAGTTTATTTTATGTTGACATAATAATATTTGACATAACTAAAAGAGATGCTTTTATTTTAAATGCTTTAATCCTTAATTAATGTAGTAATCCGTAAGTAATGTCCTATAATTACACTGATAAAATATGTGGTGATTGTAAACGTGCACTTGAGTTGTTTAGACACTATGGTAAAAATTCTGATGTGGCCAGGCACATGACTTTATCATACTATATATAAAATTAATAGTTTAGCTGTATGAGATATTATTTGATCGAGATCGGCTATGCATTAAAATAAAACTAGTAGCATTAGGCAGATATGTCGATTAAAGCTGCGTTCGGATATTGTACTCCGTTGACACCGGGTACGCCGTCCAAATGACACGTGTTATTGGGTGTAGAAAGTGTGAAGGTGCGTTCCGATTGGTGGCAATGGTTGGTAATGGCGGTGGTAGCAGACGAAATTATAGTGTTTCTCACATGTCGTGATGGTGACACATATTAGTTTGCATGTACATAAACTTGAGTCACTAGCAAATTCTATTAGAAATACTATAATGGCGTCTACTACCACTGCCGTTAGCACTAATGAAAACGCACCTTAACGGTGTGCAATATCCGAACGCAACTTGTATTGACAGTAGTATTGTCAAAGCATTAGCGTTTGACACTATCTACACCGTCATTAAAATCACATCTGACATTTAATCTGACATATCCTGGCTACTAGTTTTAATGCAGTACGACCGATCTCGATGAAATAGAACACAAAATATACAGTTAGACGCAATCACAAACATTTTAAAATATGACATTAAATTGTAGGTATAAAATAATAAATATATATAAATTAATTAAAAACTGTATACGGGACTTGGAATCGTTCTTAACCAAATTGACTCCCGATAAAGAAACAGATTACTCGCTGTGGAAAGCAGTGAGGAAATACAAGAGGACAGTGGCTCATGTCCCACCTATAAGACGAAGAGACGGTACCTGGGCAAGAGACAATAAACAGAAGGCTGAAATTTTTGCAGAACATCTAACAGAAATCTTCCAGCCCCACAACATCGAATCAGAGCCAATCACGAATGAAGATATAACCTATGATGAAGAAGCCATACAGCTAGTTACTCCAACGGAAGTTGCCAGATAAATCAAGACAAACCTGAATCCAAAGAAGGCACCTGGATATGATCTTATCACAGGATAAGTTCTTAAGCAATTACCTAAGAAAGGTATTGTTATGCTGACGTACCTAATAAATGCATCGTTCAGATTAAAATACGTCCCACATGTCTGGCCACCGACCGAGGCCAAATCATATCGCCCAATATCACTGTTACCAATGATATCAAAGCTCTTTGAAAAGTTGCTTCTAAAGAGAATGAAACCTATCATTGAGAGAAAAGAACTAATTCCTAATCACCAATTTGGTTTTAGAGAAAAGCATTCCACTATAGATCAAGTCCATAGAATAACAGATTCAAGAAGAACAAGCATTAGAAGAAAAGCTTATTTGCTCAACAATCTTTCTTGACAAGCTTTCGATAAGGTTTGGCACGAACGATTGATACACAAACTAAAGACTATGCTACCTTTACAATACGCCGAGCTGCTAACATCCTATATGTCTGATAGACTATTCAGAATAAAACAGATCGATGAATACTCGAAACTAAAAGAAGTCAAAGCTGGGGTACCCCAGGGTAGTGTATTGGGACCAATTCTCTATCTACTATATACAAGTGACCTTCCACAGTTGGAAAATGTAACAGTCGCCACATTCGCAGATGACACGGCTCTAATGGCAGTGGGATCAACTATTGGTGAATCTACCAGGAATCTTCAACAAGCTAGTAATAAAATATATAAATGGACCGAAAAATGGAAGACCAAGTTCAACAAACTGAAATCTGTCCACATTAACTTTAGAAACAAAATAATCGAGGACATACCTCATGTCAAGATTAACGACGCCATAGTTCCATATGCGAACACTGCAAAGTATTCGGGTATGACACTGGATACAAAACTAAGGTGGAAAGAACATGTTAAGAAGAAAAGAGTAGAGCTTGGCCTCAAATACAGAGAACTGTACTGGCGTCTGGGAAGAAACTCTCAGTTGTCAGTACAGAACAAACTACAAGTTTACAACCAAGTATTAAAACCGATTTGGTTATACGGCATCCAGCTTTGGGGTTGCGCAAAAAGCTCCAATATACAAGGAATCCAGATTTTCCAAAATAAAGTACTAAGGAATATGGTTAACGCTCCTTGGTACATACGGAATAGTGACCTGCACCGTGATCTTGGTGTCCCACAAGTCATCCAATAGATAAAAAGATTCGCCACTAAGCATGAATCTCGCCTAAGCCATCACGTCAACGTAGAGGCCCTGCAGCTACTGGACAACCAGAATCTAGTGAGAAGACTAAAAAGAACTAAACCCTTCAACTAGTGAATCAGTGAAATGTGTAAAAAGCAGAGCACAGTGAGTGAAGTGTTAGTGCTTCTTGTTTGGGACAAAGTAAATATAGGGACATCAGTGGATACTCTATTAGAGACAAGTACCTAGTTTTAAGAATTCAGATTTAAATTGATGGTTAATCTTTTAGATTAGTTTCAATATGTTAAGCACCTCATGCTTATTAATAAAAAAAAAATTTAGGAGTCTCAAGTTAAAAAGACCACCCGGTATAGTATGATAAACTCATGTGCCTGGCCATATCAGATTTTTTTAAGTACGGTTTGTTTAGTATGTAACTGCTACAGTGACCGTGCCAGGAATAACAACAGAAACAGAAGCCGCAGGTTGCCGGAAATAAGTTTGTATAGAAATATGGCGTGTTCATAATGAAGCTTGCAAAGCTGAGCGTAGAATACAAAATCAACAAATTCCTATTTGTACTTATATTAGGCTTATCTATCAATACACTGACAAATAGGAGGTAGTATTTTATCTAAGATAATAAATTACGCATTTGATTAACAATGAGAACATAAGAATCAATTATAAAAATATGATGTAAGCTATTGTATCACATACTTCAACATGTTATGCATTTTATCCATTGCAAATACATAATATATTTGCATTACTGCAACATGAATTAATATCGATAAAAGTTAGGTGTATTATTATGTTAGATTATTCAGAAATTGACTAATAATTTCATATTAATCGTACGCTACACAACAACTGTGTGTGTGATTATCGTACGCACATTCTTCTTTGCAATGTTATGACAGGTGTTCATGTGAAGTGATTTTTGACGTGCACTCTATATTTACTGTGAGATCATATTGCAGAAATTTACATGCAGCACGCGGAGAACAGTTTTGACGCTGCTAGGCGGTGAAAACTATGATGATGGATATTATTACTCATTTCATGGAAGATAACTGCTTAATCATCTGTGGTTGCTATGATGAATAACGTATTAATAATATAAATTATAAAATGTTTAATTAATCAGCCTGTAATCGGTCATAGGTCTAATTAATGTTTGGTTGAAGTTATCATATAAGTGCGTATGCTTTCAGTTCGAGAATCATTTACACAATAAATATGTATTTTTCAGGTTATGCCATGCGACAAACTTCTGACGTTTTGCGAGCCATGTTTGGTTCTTCAGTTATTACTGAATACTTTTATTAGGTTATTATATTTCAAAATACTCGAATAATATAGAAATAACTAAATGGATTATATTTATATAGCATCGAAATAATATCTAATAAACACTATTTTTCGAACAATGATCCCCACGCATTTGAAGTGTTCCCCAATTTAAACAATTTGTGTATCCTGGCCTAAATAGTAGCAGTGTTTACCTAAATGTGGACACATATTACCAAAGTTAAATAACCAAACACAGGTTTTGTCGAATAATACCAAACATCTGTTCATGTTATTTTAGTTTCACTTTCACTAGACAAAACATCAAATGAAGAAATTCGAAGTAATTACTGTCCAATGGTAATGAGAACAATAGAGCGCGTGTAATATACTTTCCACATAATTTAAGTTTTACCATATCAAAAATTACTAGGAAACTTAACAGTGAGCATAAATATAATGATAATTGACTACAAAATTAAAGCTACAATATATTTTTAAAAATTAATCTATGCAACCTTAGTAAAAACAAAAATGGTAGTCATAGTAAGGGAAATAACTACGTAGAACAGCGGTCCCCAAACTACGGCCCGCGGGCCACATTGAGGGGAGTGGAGTCATGACACGGCCGTGAGCGAGAGAAGGATAGTGGAAGAAGTTTGGGGACCCCTGACGTAGAATACAAAATCCGTGCTAAAACCACCAATTTTTAGTATTTGGTTTTCTCAAATACTAGACTCAATTCATAATTTCTGTCTTCAGATTCTGATTCAGATTCTACGGCAAAATCACACCCGAACCAGTTTTCATTTGTTCGATATTTTTTTGTTAATGGACAGACTAGCAATTTGTTTTCGACTCTTATTTGTTTGACAAGTTAAGTCATTGGAAATCTGCCTTTCTTTTGACATCTACACTCAGAAGGTTATCGATTCTTTTTTTATAGTTCGTAGCTAATTGTTACATAAATATAAATAACGTAAATATATAATTGATTTTAATTATGTTTGGTAGCCAGTAGCAACCCCTAAATATTATTGTAACATTATGAAAGCAAATACTGTACTTCTTATTCAGGTCATAGAACATTTAGAAAAGGCGCTTCTTGATTTAAAAAGAAATTGACCAGATAAGAACCGGCGTACTCTGCAGTGTACCCCATAAAAGTTTAACAACCTCCGTTGTATCTTTTTTCAGTTTCCAATATAATTTTTAAGGGTCGACAACTAAGGCCCCTTCTACAGGTTGCGATGTGTGTGGTCAACTTTGGCCAAGGTTACGCTGCACGTATTGCGCGCATTCACTTTGCCACGCTGCGCGTAGTGCGCGCATTTACTTCGCCAACATGTTGACGTTGGCCGCTCCAACGTTGGCCATGTGTAACGCGGCGCAGCTTCCGTTATATTAACCAGTGCATTGTTGCTTCGAATTAAAAAAAAGTGATCCTCGAAAGAGAAGGTGCTGGACATTGTCGATATTTAAAAGTCGTTCCAAGTATGTAAATTGATATACTTAGATAATAAGTTTATTTCACGTCATCTATCTACTGAGGAACGCGCAGTTTAATAAGGTTGTTAAATTATTGTTTTAATAGGTATAACTTCTTCAGTCATTATTTATACAGTACGCTCGAGAATATTAAATACATTAAGAAATAAAAATATACAGCAATACAGGAAATAAAATAATTTAGTTTTTGATATATGCCACGTGACCATAAAAATCTCCATTTTTTATTTTCATCATATTTCAAGTTACAAACGCAGTATAAGTCCTTGGCCCCCTACCCCGTATAACGCCCTGTTCTATGTGGATTTATATCCCGCTCTCCCCTTCCCTCGAACCCCCTCCCTCGCCTTTCCCACCCCACCGTAGCGAATAAGGCTGACCACAGTCCCGGAACCTTCATACCGTATGACTCCCCTTTGGGTGCGAAAAAAATTTTAAAATTTTAATAATGAGGTCAATTCCGGAAAACCTGGAAGTCATACTAACCACAAGGGTATCCCATAAATTGGTATTTTCTGTCTATTAGCACAAATTTCATTCCTCCAACCAACGTCATAAACACAAAAAATTAACCAATGTACTATCCGCGCCAAAGAAAAGTCGTACGGCTAAGTTCGGCTTGTCAACTTGACAGCTGGTGCATGTTTCATCCCTATGACTAATGTCAGAATGACAGCGTATAGGTTATAAAAGAACCATTTACAAAGCTACAAGGTGTACGACTTTTTTTTTGGCGTGCATAGTACCTATGGCGTGGGCCACCCGGTATTACGAGTTAATTATTGACTTCACTGTATTTTTTGAATGCTTGTTAATTTATTGCAATTGTAAGGTTAATGATGCTTATGAGAACCGTAATTGTTGTGGATAAAAACTAAAAAAAAAAACTTTTTTTTCATGTTGTTACATTTGGGCAATTAGGCAGTTGGGCAAATAATCATAATAATAAAGCATCATTGGTCCTTGAAGTACGTACAAACATACAAATAATGCAGTATTTATAAATAGATAACGAAACTTTACATCGGTAGTAAGTACAATGCTGAAACTGAATGAAATAAAGCGGACAAGGTCGACATATTGGCGTTGTGCATAGAAACAGTTGGGTCTCGCTACGCGAAGCACTCCGATGACCAACGTTGGCGCACAAAGTGCGTAGCATTGCATAGAATTGCGTGTGGGAGCGACCTACAGTCAGCTGGCTCATGCTACGCGGAGGACTGACAAGATCGACATGGTAACCCTAGTAACCCTACGGGGCAACCTCTCTGTATACGCTTAGGAATGGCTTAGGATACTGGAATTCATTTGATTATTGAAGTCAAACTGAACCAGGACCTTTTGTTAAGACTTTTTATTTAAAATCAAATTAAATAATAATAACAAAGTCTTCCATTTGTAGCCGACGTTTTTAGGCACGCTGTGTAAGATACTTTTTGGGAAAATGACATATGACGGAGCTTCATACAATTTCAAAACAATTACGTCATAGTCGGTACGCTTTTACAAATTATGTACACTTTTATACTAACCGGGAGCCGAATGCATACTTGTGCTGAAAGAAATTTAGCCTACTTTGTTTAGGTTTAACGATATCCACAAAAAACAAGACTTTTATTTCTTTTTTACAAAATAATTCTTCAAACCTACAAACAAGGTTTTGGTTGCAAACGTCCAGCTCCATTAGTATAATCATTAGTAAAAATAAAAAGTCTAATTATTTCTAAATATCTTCAAAACTAAAAAGTTATGTTTTCCTAAACGTCAATTATCTGCGCAACCCTGTATATTCAATATGTAGGTAGGCTCAGGTAAACATGATTTGCAATACGTCAAAACATGTTTTGGAAAATTTAAGTACTTTGTTGACCAGTCGTTAGCTTTAACAACAGATTTACGTCTACTTATTTTGCTTTGACTGTTGAAGTTTTAAGAATTATTTAAAGTCTGTTTGTCATTTTCTACGATATGAAACTCTTTTCAATCAATTCCACTACTAATGGCTAGTTTCAATTAGTCAATTTTAAAGCCTTAAATAGCAAAGTGACCAAACCTGGAGTTCCACAATATTTTCATTGAGGAGGCAATATACGTTGGAGTTTTCGGTGAATTCCCTCATTTGAAGCCGAAAATACACACACACACACAAAATAGTGCCAAATCGCCAAATGGTGAGCCCTTAAGGGTACATTCTGGTGTAACCGCACAAAATACAAATCTTTTAGAATTTAAATTGCGTTTAAATTTTTGACGTGTAACGACCCACATATGGTTTCACTAATACATATATCCAAAACTAAATTAATATTCGATATAAAATGTGAGATATTCAAGTGTGCTTTTTATTTTTTTTTTGCAGCTTGGCCTGATGACGAAAAGTAAATTTTTCGAAACATGTTGCCAACAGAAGCTACATAAAGACGTTAAAACAACACCAACTGCATTTTTCATTTCTTAACTAACGTCACGGAGTTTTTTTACCTAAAAATTTTAAAAGTAGTTTCCTTGTTTTAGAGTTTAGTGCTGAATCTACCGTTACAGGAAAAAATGCAAAAAAATGTTTAATTAAAAATTTAATTTTTAATTTATTTTGGATAGGATATTTAGACATTTGCTTTAATACAATAATAAATATGTTTTTATTATTTTTTGAAAAAATTTTTTAAAAGTAGTTTAATTTAGTTTCAATTTGGTCTGTTTTTTTTTTAATTTATTTTATTAAAATTGCACTTTACACGAGGTTACTATTTGTTATATTTTTTTATGTTTCTTTTTAAAGGGATGAGGTATATAGGCCCCAAATTAGTTCAATCGCCACTGTTGTTCTTTTTCAAAACTGATAAATGAGTTATGATAAACAAGTAAAGTGCTAATGTTTAAAATAATATAAATAGAAATGAGTTCATATTGTTTTTTTTTTATTATTTATCATCCTACACAAATCGGCCTATTTAGTGTTTGTGCAAAAAGAGAGACTGATGAACGGATATCTGCAGATTTTGACCTTCGAAGCAACATCTGGATGTAATTTTCCAAAATAACCATGTTTCAAATTGCTAATACTGAACGAGAACACGGTCTACATTCAACGACATATTTATCATTAACAAGAATCATTATACGGGAGTGACGAAGTGGTTAATAAGTAATAACTAATGAGTAATGACTCACCATTCATAACTTTTAAGCCGGCAAATTCTAAAAACACGTATATAACAGTCTGATGATCAATTGGTCAACCTTGTAATCGTTTGACCATTTGATAACTTCTGTGAATGCAACGGCTAAATTTGGCTAAATTGTGTCATGCGGCTATGATTTAAATTAGCGGAAGAAATAACAATTTTAACCACCGCAACAATATCTCTTTCATACGTAAATAACAATGGGAATGATTATCTCTCATACTATGTTAAATTAAAATGTTTACCAGGACTTATTACAATAGGTCAAATGCAGATTATATTACACTGGCAATATTGGCGGAGTTGCCTCGCCCTACATCGCCCAAAACAGGTCAAATCTAATACAAAGAAACGCAAGACTCAAAGCGTTTATTGATTAAACATTCAAACACTACCTGGGATAAACAAGTACAAAAGAAAGCCAGTAATAACACTAATTTGTCACACAATACCGAAGAATGCGCCCTGCGTGCAGTTTCTAAAAGGGCGCAATTAATTGAATTCACATAACCTAAAATTTCAATAGTCATATATAGCAAAAGCAAACCTCAAATAGATAAAAATATCAACAAATGCACACTAAATACAGTACTGCTACCTGTTAACGCCCTACTTTAGAACTCTTGTTTATATTGCGTACAACCTGACTATCTATTCGGCTGTAATAATTAATACAAGACATTCCTTATCATATCTGAGTACAAATAGTGATATTTACATACCTCAACGATTGTAAATATTATCCATTAAATTTCACGCACTTATGACAGATACATTCACAGAGAAAGCTGGGATAGGCAACTATAAACAACAACCCAAACACTAGAATGAAACGGTACGTATAAATAATCCAATAGGCATGGACGCTCCTAGCACGAATTCGAACACAGAATTGTTTATTCTTGAATGTTTTCGGCGGTTCGTATGTTATGATTAAGGCGAGATTCTGTTTAAGCGATAATAAATGGTTTTATCGGCGAGCACGGTCCGTACTACTTTTCTAGCGGACTAAGGTGTAACTGTTCTGGCGTAGGAACATCACACTGGTTGAACATTTAAATTGGGCATTACGTTGCCATTACGTCATCCTTTATAGATAGCTACTTTGTCACACAATTTCACTCATTCGGATCTTGTTATCTCATTAGATTATTTATTTTTTGCGGGTCAGTTCTCAGGGTAGGCATTATTTAATTTCAGTTCACCAAACGGCCGGGCAAAATAATCAAAGCTTACAATTACGATTAAAATTTAAGTCCATAGCATACAGGTTTATTTCTAAAGGTGCGTTCTAGCATCGCACCTGTTTGCCACATTGACAAGAAGAAAGGTCATCAAAGCTTGATGAGCTTGAAATGGGTGTGCCATAGTTATAGATAAAAACTAATTATAATACTTCGAAACGTTTTACCATGTTTTTACAATAAAGTAGATTCTTAGGACATAGGTAGATAGGTATTTACCTATATTCGGTATAACCAATACCTACATAAAGAGTAATTTATACATAAGCGATAAGCATCAACTAATATGCACTATTAGAATTATTTAAAAGTTCTTTGAACAAACTATATTTGATTTATTTTCTGACATATTTTTTTTGCAACATTGTATTTGTTTATGTAAATCTAACTGGGACGGTAAATACTTCGCGGCCTCCGACGATTCAAAAAGAAAAACAGCGCTGCTGTGTTTATACGGTGAACCAGAGAACTACATCCAGAATAGCGCTATGGCTAGGCGCTAGCGATAGCCTAGCGTGTAAACTTGGAACTACATACACAGCTATTTTACACCCAAATTTATTGTTTTTCCATTTTTTCCTCTAAATAAATATATTAGAATGCATGTCTAGACTGTCACGAGTGTATAAAACGTTGTATTGCAGATTCTTTCAGATCAAATAAATTTTATTACAAAAAATGAAGAAATAAATAATATTCCAAAAGAAACTGTTTACATTAGATTCTACTAACAAATGTGTTCATAAAAATTGTGTATTATTAAATAAAATATTCGATTTGTTTGAATTACGTCGAAAGCATAAATACCTACGTTACTTTTCTCGCGAAGGTGCGATAAACAAACAAATACAAGGCTATTATTAGGGCACCGTTCTGAAATAGTAGCAATTTTATTTATTTCCATATATGCCGAAAAATCAAATGAAATAATTTGAATAATCCACCGTTTCGTGTTTGCAGTTCTCTGGCGTGTTTTATCAATGTTTACAGTAGTTCTTCGAATTCGAACAAGCGTGCTTGGGTGCCCGGCAACCGTAACTTTTATGTCCGACTGTATAATGCGTGTGATTTCCTATTGGACATTTTTAGACGTAGAGTTGTGCAGTAAATATGGCGAGTAAAGGTGAAAACACTAAAGATACTCACACAGAGGTAAGATTAATATTTTCCTTTAAATAGTGCATCTCGTAGATCGGCGTAATTGTTTTTTTCCTAACAAACTTATATACCCGCCGTCCAATTCATATTAACAGCAAAACATGCTAAAATATGCGTGGTAGGGTATGGCGTCTATTTGTAAAGAAAAGCGGGAAAACTTAAGCGATATAAATAACGCTCGATCGTGTTCTTTTTAGGACTCCGACAAGCCGGAAAAAAATAAGGAGGAAGCTAATAACGTAAAAGAAGATAAGAAAGACAAGGAAGCTACTAAGGACAACTCTGATGCTAATGCAAAAGATGCTAAAAAGGACACCGAGGGAGACTCTAACTCGACAAAGGCTATGAAGGAAGCTACTTCCAACAAAAAGGCCGAGAAGGAGGCTGAATCCAACGACGATAAAGAACAAAAGAAGACCACTGATACAAAAGATGTAAGTAACATTATTCCCGATGACATTCTTAACCTACAACTTCACCGTAAACAGCTCTACGATCGGACTTTCTATGCACGTTCATACAAATTATGCATTATTTGTTGCTATAATGTTGATAAACTAAGTTGCACTGAGATAATTACTGGAAACGTTGGAAAGCTGAAACGTTGACAAAAGTGGTAAGCATCGGTATACAAAAACGTACTCCTCATGATTCATTTTAAAATATTTACGGAATGTAAATTTTAACGTAGGCTATGCTGGTAGAATGTGTATGTAGTGAAACTCGAATAAACTAATTTAAAATAAAAATTGGCCTAGTGCATAAAATTACGTCTGGTTAAGATTCTATGTGCCTTGCTTTCAGAAATAGTTAATGTCCTCCAAATGTCAAATTATTATAACATGTACATGCTTTGTGCAAGTTGCAGTTTGGATGGAAATGATGGAAAAGTGAACAGTAAACAGCCAAGAAATAGTATTTTATTTTAAATTCCTCTTCCCAATACAGGCAGGCCCATATGTAGGCTTAACATAATTTTTAAGTAGGACACTTGAGACTGTCAACAAGGATGGGGGAAGTTGGTGATGTTTGAAATATTAATAAAAAGAGTTTACAAAGTTTTTCTTTTTTCAATATGTACCATAAACTAAACTAATACTTATTTGAATGTTTGGTTATCTTTTATGAACATGCAACTGTAGAAAAGTTTCTATTACATCGCAGTTTTATACTAGGGTCAAAATTACACTACTTTGTCATACTACGTATGATACAGTAAAAATCATCAAAAAACGAGTCGGATGTCTCGACCAATTCCAACCTTATTTATTTAAAATTTTGAGAGGAACCAGATACATACTTAAACCAGTCCAGTACATAGATTTTTACAAAACTTTATTTTTTTGCTGAATGGCACGCCATTGACCACTATCTACTCAATAATTTAGTACTCAAATAGCTATAACTGAAAAAGTTTAGAAAATTATAGAAAACTCCTACGTGCTGAAATTGGTTTATACCTCAGAGAAGATTCAAATCAATCGGGTTGGAATTGGCCGAGATATCCAACTTTTTGATGATTTTTATTAACAACACCTGAGGAAACAGCCAATATGGCACCATATTGAATCTTTTAAAAAAATTATGTGATTATTAAAGACAAATGGAAAACAGAGGTAGGTATATTTGATTTTTGAATAAAATAGATGTTTCTAATATTAATACATGCTTAAACTTAGGTGTCATTTTTCAACAGCCAGGGGTGGTGTTCCCCTTTAAAAACAAAGAAGTTTCATGAAACCTCTCATCGGCAAAGAGTCACTTTCTGAAAACCGCAAAAAAGGTGGTACCCTTGTCAAAATGACTCTTGCTAAAAGGGTTATAACTTATAAGTGTTTGGAAAACATAATAACTTTTTAAAACATAAATGTAACTCTATATTAGTCATATTTCCAATAATTCACATACAAATTTCTTCTTTCACGCCAATGCTAGGATAAAATTTAAACTAAAATTAAAAATAAAAAAAAATTCTGGGTCACGAAGAAAAAGTGTAAAATTAACCAGCAAGCACATTATGCTAACATTAACCCAAAAGTGCAAATAATAAACTTAATAGGCAAGGGCTTGTCTTATAGTTCATTAGCAACACGCTATAATGTAGTCAATAACAATCGCGAATATTAAAGCAAAAAACGTGCAAATTTTAAGATATATGCCACGAACTGAAAAAGGATCGGGCAATTGCAAAACTATGCGTGCAGCTGAGTACCCCGACCAAAGACCAAGCGTTGTTTACCTGGGTTTTTGTAGCAGCATGAACGTCATACTCAATCTCTGCGGCCATAATAGAAGAAAACGCGCGAATACTTTACAAACCACGTTAGATTCGTTTGTAATCACCCAGTGAGTGGTTCCAAAGAACATAAGAGTGTTTAAATGAGGGTCGCGAATATTAAAGCAAAAAAAGTGCAAATTTTAAGATATGTGCCACGAACTGAAAAAGGATCGGGCAATTGCAAAACTATGCGTGCAGCTGAGTACCCCGACCAAAGACCAAGCGTTGTTTACCTGGGTTTTTGTAGCAGCATGAACGTCATACTCAATCTCTGCGGCCATAATAGAAGAAAACGCGCGAATACTTTACAAACCACGTTAGATTCGTTTGTAATCACCCAGTGAGTGGTTCCAAAGAACATAAGAGTGTTTAAATGAGGGTCATAACTTTTTTTTGGTATCTTGAATGTTGTGAATGTTAGCTTTAATAAAAAAGTTTATATGTAGGTAGTATTTTTCTCAACTGAAAATCAAGGAGTTTGTAATTCTTGATTCCTGTCGATGTGCATGAGTGAAATAAAACTTCCCTCACATAATGCTATTATTCGAAGGACGGCATTTCTAAGGTTCTACTTTTACAAGATTGCTCTAGTCCCCATTTAGGTCTAACCCAATTTGAAAAAAAGATATATGTGGCTTGTATGTTCTACAATTATTATTGTTTCTTTAGGTGACAAAAGTGTCAATCCCGAACGGTAAAGGTACCCCACTGGGGGAGATCCCTCGAGTTGACGCCTCGATATCGAGATTTAAGAACGATGATCTAAAATTGCTCCATCAGTTCCTTTTTGAAATTCCCGGAAAGACGACTATAATCAAGAAGAATATCAAGAAGTTTAACGGATTTGATTTCGCGAAAGGAACCGATGAGTACAAGGCGAAACTGGAGGGTGCCGAAGAGTTCGAGGTGAAGCAACTTAAGAGCATATGTGAGATGCTGGATTTGGAGAAGCGTGGCTCGAAGGACGAGATTGCCGAACGTATCATGGAGTTCCTCGTCGATCCTAAGGATTCTGGGAAAGTTGACGGAGGTGGAAGACCCAAGCGTTCTGCTGCCGTCAAAGCTAATAATAGAGGTAATGCACAGTTAATTTATTATCATTATTAAATGAGATCAGTAGATCAAACGAGAAACTTTTGTTATTGATTTCTGAGAAAATTTTACTCTTTATAAATAATACTGTGACCATCAAATTTTATAATTTATGCTTCATATAGTGGTGCAGAAACTATGAATTTGTGCTAAAAAAGTATTATTTCACGTTGTTTTCCATATTACTATTAGTCAGGGTTGCCAGGTCTCCGGCATTGCGCCGGAGTCTGCGGCATTTGAGGTCCATCTCTGGTCTCCGGCAGGCATTTATACATCTCCGGCAAAATCAAACATGAAGAAAGTAGATATTTGTCAAATTTACAATATATTTTTAAATATTTTTCAAGTAAACACCATAGTTTTTTGAATACAATGTTATTGAAATTATTTGACACTACGCAATTTATCGCGCAAAAACTGGTACAATTTTTAAAGCATTAAACAATTGCGCAATTTCAGACAGAAATTGCGTTAACTATGAACTCAATATAAACGCAATTTCCATTCGGAACATTGGAACTTCGCAGTTTTCGATTGCTTTAAAACTTGCACAACTTCTAGTACGATCAATTGCGTTTAAATGGTCCATCTAGAGTTTTTATCTACAGGGTATTCAAAGATATGAGGCAGTCGATGAAACTCATATCATTCGAGGATATCCTGTTAAGTTAATAGGAAAATTTATAATTAATGAACAACCATCGAATATTTGACTGTCAGACTTTAATCCTTTAATCCTCGAATCTCACTTAATAGTAAAAATAAAAAAAAAATATAACACTGTAGCAGACAACATTTACCATCAAAATGAACGATTAATTTATAATTATTGATGCAAGTAATTTTTGGCGATTACATGTCAGGTTGACATTAGTAATGTCTGCTATAATGTCAAACTATTGTTTGATGATTGTTGACATTATACATTAGAACCGTTCTGATGTCAAACGATCGGTTGACGTGTAATCGCCAAAAATTACTAGAATAAATTATAATAAATTAACCGTTTATTTTCTCGTATAGGTTCCTAAATCCATTGAATGGCAAATTTTGTCCGCTTCAGTGTAGTATTATTGTTTTTACGATTAAATGAGTGAGATTCGAGGAATGAAGGATTAAAGTCTGAAGGGCATAATTGTTGGATGGTTTTTCATTAATTATATTTTGTTTCTATTAACTTGGAATCTAAACATTTTAATAACGAGAACCATAAGCTATCGATTGGTATTAGTTTCATCGACTGCATTTGACCTTTATATGCAGTCCTCCAGTGTTACTAGTGGTTGCCAGATTGGAGAATTTTGATAACTTTAATTTCCGTTAAAAATTTTCCCCAAGGTACTACCCAACCTGGTAACCATAATGTACAAACTAGAATGACTGGATTAAATACATTTATGTCAAAATATTATTTTTAAAAACTACGCTTTATAAAAAATTTTCCTAAAACATTTCTTTTGTTGCAAATTTTCCAAATTTTGAAAAACTTTGAAATTTTTTGATTGATTAATTGATTATCTAAAATCTGTCCACGTGCAAAATTTCCACTCCATTGGACATTGGAAAGTAGGTAAAATATCGATTACAAGATTTGAACGTAACAAACAAACTAACGTGCGATTGGCACATGCTAGGTAAAACGGCATATACCTACATATAAAAACATGTAACATTGGACCTTCCTTTTATTTTTAATTTTATCTTAAAAAGTTTAGACTTTTTAAGATAAAATTAACCCCCCCCCCGTTATCCGTTATCATCTCCGGCATTCGTGTGAAACTAATCTGGCAACCCTGCTATTAGTTGTTATTTGGAAATATTTATGTCAGAATTATATTCAAATTTGAAATGGTAGCCACTTATCTTGAACAAACATTTAGACACAAAGTTGTTTTCTCTGATGGGTACACCGCAATTATTCGATCAAAATCATTTTCCCTACATACTAAATAATTGATAATTTGTTCAAAATAATGGCGAGCAAATGTTACTGTAGTAAACACTAAACGGTAAATAATAATAAACCATCATAGGAATAAGCAATACATTAGTATTGTACGTTTGTATCGCTTATGAGAGCTTTTACTATACTTTTTACACTAAGGGCCGATATATTCACCTATCGTCAAAGTTGTCGTTAGCCAACGAACAGATTACGCTAACGTTCGCGTTAAAAATGATTCTGTCTTTTCACCGATCTGTAAGTTATCGTCAGGTAACGAGGACGTAAACATCGCAAACGAATGTTTTTCGGCAGTATAGTATCAAATGTCGGTAAAAAAGGTGTACTAAATCAACACTTGGATCATAACTTGGACTAATTGCCGCTAGATGTAGCGCCGTAAATGACATTGATAGACATTGACAAAACGTAACCAAAATTCATTCGCACCCATTTCTAACCACATCAATTAAAAAATACCACTAAAAGTTAAAAAAAAAAAATGGTATGAAAGACGAATTCAGCAAATTCGGCCATATTATCTAAATAATGACTTCAATTAATACAGTACCACGTACGTACGTAAAGATTTGTCAGTTTGACTTTTTGTTTGACATTCAGCACATGCTCTGTGACCAATCAAATTGTTCGTCATTAGTTTACCGGCAGGTCCATTCGATCGCTAAATAAATTTGATCGTTAAGCGTATTTATCCGGTCGGCAACGTTAACGACAGGTGAATAGACACATTTTTACCATTTATCTTGTCGTTTAGATGACGAACAGTTTCACGATAGGTGAATATATCGGCCCTTAATCATATTATCTGTACTGCCCTGTGTACTGTACACAAGTTGTAAACTTTAATGGTTACAAAATTATAAACTTCCCCATTTGTTGCAAACTTTCTGCCTATATTATATATACGAGAAGTATCCACAAAAGAACTTGTTTTGCATAGTTATCACATCATGAATATCTAGTCTAGAACATAAGTGGTTTATGTAAACTACAAAATACAAAATACATATCAAAAAACAAGACCACGTAAGTTAAAATGGCTTTTTAGATCATATCAGTGTTATACACGGTGAACCAATGAATTAATATGGTTCAAAATCACTGAAAGTACGTGTGTTCCGTGAAAATATTTTATACAAAAGTTGGTTTCTGTATGAACTGTTGTGTTAGGCAGAAAACTGACTGATGCGACTTGCGATACACGACAGCCTGTTGGCATGTATTGATCTTAGTTTATAGAGTGCCACCTCGCCCTGAGAGAGCCAATGCTCACTTAAACATACTATATCAAAGCTACAGGTAGTAGAGATAAAATGGTTTAATTCTTGGAGTTTAGTTCTTGTTGACCTGATATTTTGGTGGAATATTGTTGTTTGTTAGTGTGGTCCTAAGCGTATTCGAAAATCTTAATTTTTTTTACTCAATTTGAAGTGAAATCTCAAGGCATATCTAGATTGTAGACTTCCGCGGTCTGAGTCAATGATATATTGATTTCCGGGTGGAAACCGTGTTGAGGACTTTGAAGCAGTCAACGTTTCGCGCTCTGTTGCAAGAGGCATCTTCAGGACTAAGTTATCAAACCAAGTGCTAAGAAGATGATCTTAGCACTTGGTTTGATAACTTAGTCCTGAAGATGCATCTTAAGTTGTAGTGTGTAAAACGTGCAAATCAAATGCGAAATTGGCCGAAAGTGGCAACCGTTACTTAGGATTTCAAATCGTGGTTTCTTGTGAGAATTTTGAACAAACTTTCATTCCGAGTTGCCGATTTGTTCAAAAAGGATATGAAATGAATAGCGGAATTATCGTTGTCATGCGCATAAGAATAGGTGTAGATGTAATTGAAAACTTTTGCGCATTCAAGGACCTTCGTCGTCAGATTTTTCACTCATTTTACGATACAGTTGTTCGCACCATTTTTGTGGAAACAGAAGCATTGTCAACAAAGTATGCAGAAAGCAGCAGAAGAAGGGAGGGCTAAAAGTCAGTTGAAAATAGTAAAAAAAAGACTGTCTCGGACGATGGAACGTAGAGAAAGCATATTTTTTCTTCTCTGTATGATTGGTGGCGCTTATCAGCTGGAGAAATGTTGTTGACATTCTCATAAAATCTAAATACTTACTGCAAAGCTTGCAAGTTTTGGAATAAGAAAAGGAATGCATAGATCACGTGAAAAAACAATGGCACTCGTCCCCGCCATTTGACAAAAATTAGTTAGGGCCTCGAAGAAAAAGGGAAGTTAACCCAGAAGCCTATAGATGAGCTTTCAATTTATGATGGACTAGCCATTCGTCATAATCATGATTCAATTGATAAAATGAAGGAAATACGTCTGGGCGACACTGTATCATAAATTCTGACCGATGAAATGCCACCTGGTGATTTCATTTTCATTTTCACTTTCAAGTGACAAAGTAATTGTGGATATTGCAGCAAGTATAGCTATATGTGTTGTCAATGATGCATTATCCAGCTTTATAGGTAAAACTACGAGAGCTGAAGGTGAGTCATCGATTCCAGCTGTTATTTTGCTGATACGTTACAGACCATTCCCGTGCGTTAGAAAGAAACAGAGTGCTTTTTCATGCGTCTGTTCTTACGTTTTTAGGCGATGACTCACCTTCATCTCTCGTAGTTTTACCTATATGAAGTGTATGGAGGTATTATGGATGTACATCTAGCCAAACTGCAATAATATCTGCGCGAAGGCTGACGCACGGCGCATCATGTTTTCAGAGTCATCCCTCACTGATGCTGCAAAACAGGCCCGTCTGTCGTCAAAATCAAACAGAAAGAAACAAGAGGACGAAAACGTTAATTTATAAAGATGATTATATGGTCCAGGCTTCGCCGACTATAGTAAAATATAACAATTCTATACATCAAAGTTACATAATATTTTAAACGGTGTTTTCTCAAAACCGCATTATTCAAACTGGCCGGAAAGATAACTTCAACTGATCTTCGTCAATTCACTTGAAATTTTATATGCAGCTTCAGAACAATATTATCTAGAGAAGTACATACGGATTTTACGATAAGTTCCAAACTTTTTTTGTTATAAACCTAATTAACCTAATTTTAGTTAACCTAATTTTGTACCTAAAAGTGATATTTTGTGTTCAAACGTCCGCCATTTTGTTTTAAAGCGGAATTTTCTAATTTCCGTACCTACTTCCCGAGATAATCTTATATAGAATCAATTCTTTTTTTTGTTTTTATGGCTAAGTGAAAAACTGCGTGCGAAATCATTCCGGCCGTGCAACCCTGTCCGCCGGAAGAGGTTTCCTTTGATGTCCTCTAATGCCGCTATTTTTTTTATTTATTATTGTTTTTTTATTGTGAATATTCCTCAAAATATGAACAATAAGGGGCTTTAAAGAGATTTTGTAATTCATTTACTATATTGTAAAAAATATACCTACAAAATCGGCTATTTTTTGTCACGCTAGAGTGGCATTACCCCTATAGTCGGTATTTATGGTTACGTTAAGTGTTCCGATTATATTCTTTTTCTGTTTTGACACCATCTTCCATTGCAAATCGGATTCATTATCGTAGCTTTCCTTGCTGATGTTCTTCTCTGAGTAGACTTGTGTTTCTTTCAGAGTCTTGACAAAAAGTTTATGAAGGAACTTTTCAACTTTTCAAATACTTTTCATGAAGAACTTGATAGTGTAATTCAGGCATAATTATCAGGTTTGAATGAAAAACTGGTGATATTGGTACCATGATTAGCAAGAAGTATCGACCGACACTTGTATTCAAAACAATGGATATTTCGGGAACTGTCTATTGGTATCAACATTTAAAACATCGTAGGGAAAAGAGGTTGTAGTAACCTCATAGGATAGCTATTTTAAAACCAAATAAGATTTGTTTGAAACTTCTTTTAATTTAACATCACTGAAAAGAGTTAGAGATTATACCTAAAATTGCTGATATTGGTACCAACCTTGGCAACAGCATGGTAAGGTAAAATTGGTCTTATGAGGTATCCATGGATAGATCTTGTAAAACTAAATAACAGTCATCTGAGCTTTTTTTATGTAACTTTAATGACCAGAACTAAATGAAACCTTCTGTTTCTAAAATTAATACCAACATAACGTAAGTTTCTGTTCCCTTTAAATTTAACTCTTCATTGATGATAAACAAAACAAATAGTTTCAAGAGCTGTCAAGGGACTGTTTAATCATGTGAACAAATTTTGGTCATTATAAATGAGTCAAATACGATATTTTATATACAGCATAGAAAAGTATTTACCTACCAATGTGTGCTACAACATTGTGTGTGCCGCTGACAAAATCGGTATTCCTTCATTAATTTTTCTAAACTTACTAGAAAAACATTTTTATGCCATAAATATTTAATATACTTACATTTTTTGCATATAATTGAATGAATAGATGAACTATAATTAATAATGTATCCCCACTCTATATTTTTAGGTTATTCTTCGCATGACGAATCCTATTCTAGCGATGAAAGACCAAGCCCTCGCGGTCGCAGAGACAAGGGCAAGAGACCAAACCTGAAAGACGAGAGTTCCAGCGAGAGCGATGTTGATTTCAATCTTTCCGATACCAGCGAGGAGAAACCTCGTGTTAGGAGACGAGCGGCCCCAAGGAAAAAACCATCTGAGGACGAGGAGGAAAGTAATGCAGAAGAAGCTGCGGACAGTTTTGAGGAATCCGATGTACGTAAAAAGAAGGATGTTTGACAATTTTATGAAAAATAACTGATTTTTTTGTAGGTTGAAGTTAAAAGTAAGAAGAGAAAACCAGCTGCTGCGTCTCCCACAAAGGCTACACCCGCAAGGGGAAGGGGACGTAAACCGGTGAACGCCACCCCATCACCGAATAAACGGAAGACCCCGGCAAGGGGAGGGGCAAAGAAGCCGAAGTCTGAATCTAATGAAAGTGACTCTTCGGAAGATGAACCGTTGATAAAGAAGACGAAGAATGCTGACCCCCCTACGGTACGTATCTTCTTATACGGATAAAGTGCCTAAAAAGATTAGAATATAAATTTTGCTTATTTTGATAATCATTTTATGTAACAGGATGAAGAGATTAAATCTTATGTTAAGGATATTTTGGACGGTGCCAACTTGGAGGAAATTACAATGAAAACTGTATGCAAACAAGTATATGCGCACTATCCAGACTTTGATCTAACACACAAAAAGGATTATATAAAAACTACAGTTAAGTCGGTAGGTATTGCCTAACATTGCCTAAATGTGGACTGGTCAATTTTATGTTGTTTATTAATATGTATTTTTTTATACTTGCAGTTAATATCAACATGAGCCTATTCCGTTAAGCAGTGTATCAACCTAAAGTAAAGTTTTATAAAAATTCTATGCGTAGTCAGCGTGAAGTACAAAAATTTTATATTTTTTGTGTTGTAATTTCCACACCAATTTTAATTAAGTGAAGTGCGATTTTATTCAGATGTAAACAGGTCTACTAACATTGGTAAAAGCAAAACGTAAATACATATATTGAATTAGCAGTACAGAATTAGTTATCGTAAAACATTATACATTACTGCAGCTTAATAAAGTTAATGAATTTGTTAAGTTTTGTTTAATTTTTCCCTTTTTCTTAGAAACTTTTTCTGACCTCATCAAAATTTGGACATTGTGAGATGGTATCATTTGAATTGAATGTGTTTAATAAATTTATTTTCATAATGCTAATGCCTAAATGAAAACATATCATCGACTTAGGGCCGATATATTCACCTATCGTCAAAGTTGTCGTTAGCCAACGAACAGATTACGCTAACGTTCGCGTTAAAAATGATTCTGTCTTTTCACCGATCTGTAAGTTATCGTCAGGCAACGAGGACGTAAACATCGCTAACGAATGTTTTTTGGCAGTATAGTATCAAATGTCGGTAAAAAAGGTGTACTAAATCAATACTTGGATCATAACTTGGACTAATTGCCGCTAGATGTAGCGCCGTAAATGACATTTATAGACATTGACAAAACGTAACCAAAATTCATTCGCACCCATTTCTAACCGCATCAATTAAAAAAGACGACCAAAAGTAAAAAAAAAAATGGTATGAAAGACGAATTCAGCAAATTCGGCCATATTAACTAAATAATGACTTCAATTAATACAGTACCACCGTGTACCACGTACGTACGTAAATATTTGTCAGTTTGACTTTTTGTTTGACATTCAGCACATGCTCTGTGACCAATCAAAGTGTTCGTCATTAGTTTACGGCAGGTTCATTCGATCGCTAAATAAATTTGATCGTTAAGCGTATTTATCCGGTCGGTAACGTTAACGACAGGTGAATAGACACATTTTTACCATTTATCTTGTCGTTTAGATGACGAACAGTTTCACGATAGGTGAATATATCGGCCCTTAATGGTATAAGTCGCTCCTTACGTTTTATTGCATGATGAAGTAATTGTAGCGAAATGAATGCTTGTGTGTTTTATACGAGGTTGCAATGAATAAGCATTTGCTAGACCCATTAATTCTCTCAAAGATATCATTCTACTATTCCTAGTATTACTATTCCTTTTAAAGTCAGGTTCTCTTAACTTGAAATGTTAGTGACTTTTATCTTTAGCCATTTTAAATGCCATTTTTATTTTTAGAAAGGTATATTTTTTAGTGCGTACGTGTTCATTGTCGACACCCACACTGATACTGTTATTGCCATCGATTTCTTGTCTGTATCCTTTGTGCTGCGAAGGCTACTATCAGCACACACGATCATATTCGTTTTTTTTTTAGAACGAATGGTTTTCATTGTCAACAATTTTCTAATGTAATAATCGTATTACACTATTTTAAACACACTATCATACAAGAAGGTGTACATGTTTTGAAGCAATCGAAACCCACGAAACACATTTTTAACAGTTACATACACCAAACAACCATATTAAATATTGATAATTTACGTATGCCAAACAACCATATTTAATTTTATGTAATATCTTCACACAGATTTAGGTCTCGCATTGGTGTGAAGGAACTGATAAGTCTGGTAACAGTGATAAGATAATGTAGCCAACATGTTAAAGACATATCCAATATTTTTTTAACATGTTTATAGGCGATAACATTGTATTAGATGGTGTTATGTGGGTACCAAACAGAGACAGTTATTGGCTTGGAAGGGCATTGGCTCTCGTATAAAGCAAAGCTCTTTTCTGCTGCGTTAGCCTGGTCTGGATGGAAGTTTGCATGCGAGGTGTGGTAGATATGCTACCCATGACAATATTGCGCGCTTGTGGTATATATGTTACGGTCATAGTGATGAATAGGTTATTATTAATAATTACCGGTTATTATTAATAATAGCCAAGTGGCGAGGTTAAAGTGAAGAATTTATCACATGAACCGGCTATTATTAATAATTTCCAGCATGCTGTTGTCGATGTGATATATTTCAATTCGATATTGCATTAAGGTGATGCTACAATATAATAGAGCCTCAGATTTGGAATTCTGTTCGCCACACAACGAATCTATTTACTGGGTTTTCAGTGTTGGGCCTTTAGCGACGTTAGTCCTGACTAACTTATTTAGTTACTATACTCATGACTAAAATAAGGAAGATTATCAAAACGAGACTAAAAAATACCAATCCATACTAATTGCATGCACGAGTGTGTAACACTTTGATTCATGCTTATTTGCGAAATTCTTAAAAGCTAAGTAAGTAATAAATTAGAAACCCGGTTTGTATTATTCTGCTAGTGCTTCTGTATTTTCCAATTCGTGGCAAGAAAAATTATTTATATTTATTATCATTTTAATACAAAACTTTAAAAACTGTTTAAAATTTAATTTTGAATACAAAAGTCCTTCTAAACCTTTATTTTTTTTTGTGGTAGTACAACAATTACACCATTTATATTGTAAAAATAAAGCAAGATAAAGTTTGTAACAATAGCACGTCATCTTTTGTTTTTTGTATTTTTTTTTTATAAAAAAAGTACTGCAAAAATCATAGTAACTGTATTTCCGTTGATTCCGTTTTTTTTACTCTAACGATTCTACCGTCAGATATTAGATAGGCTTACGGTAGGTATAGGTAATGGACAACGTAATGTAGGGAAGATTTGGGCAAGTTGTTACAATGTTTAATGTTTTATTTATAAAATGTTACTTTATTGTCAAACACCAAAAGTAAAAATACCGTGTTAGGAACAGAACCATACAAAAATGTTTGCATGATTTGTGCGGTGCAATTTATGTAAAAACATCTATGTAAACTAGTCTCGCCTATTCTTGCATGTATTTGCATGAAAATACAATATTGAAAAAATTATTAAATGCGCAAAATTTCAAGATAATTAGGATTTGAGAATTTACTTACTAAATTATAATTGTACATTTACAAAAAACTACTTACATGCATTAAATATAAAAATGGGTGTTATTGATAATAAAATGGTTAACTTTTTTGAACACTCTGTATAAAATGTTCTTTTTTATATTTTCGTCATTGAGCCGTCCTTGGGTGTATGCCAAATATCATTACCAATTATATCCAGTAGTTTCTAAAGTACAAGGGAGACAAAAGAAAACATTCTGTATTATCGATGTTTTGTATTATTCGTAATTTTGGTCATTTGGCTAGCTGCACTGATGATTTGCGTCGAGTAAATAAATATAATAGCTTACATAGTAATCAAAATAACTTAGCTAACTTCGTTGAAGACTGTATACAAAAGATCTTTTGTTAAAAGTAACGTTTTTATCACTTTTACCGTGCCCGTTAAGAAATTATTAATAATAGCCGGTCCATGTGTCTATTTAAGTGTTTCTAATCACATTGACCAAATGATGCGGCTATTATTAATAATAGCCGGTAATTATTAATACAAACCACATTTATCACTTTAACCGTAACATATATCTCGGGGAAGCATAAGGGGCCAATTGTGGCCTAAGTGTGCAGGTACAAAATAGCTATACCCCACATAATCCATAGGAGATGTAAGGAGGAGAAATTGAGTTTTACGTGATTATCATTTTATCTCGTAAAATGATTTCTTAAATTAGATATACTTTGTCAAATTACTTATAGAAACGCTTTCAAACAAATTGCTAACAAGTACAACTCTATATGAAAAAAGTGTACTTCTTCCAACACTGCAGAGGTAGCATAGAAAAACTAATAATCAGTGTCATCCTCTAATTCTGGTGTTTCCCCAACTTCTCCTATGTTCTTGCCTTCTGCCTTGGGTTGATTTTTCAGCCATGTTTACTATAAAACCGATAGATACGAATTATTGTGCAAACCATTAAAGCCTTTTACCTATTAACTTATTATAAAAGTTATTTGCAACTGTGATATTGATGGGGATTTTTTAGATTTTCTTTAAATCATCTAAATAAACTGAAAATCTAATTTGACTTAAGTATACTTTAGAAGTTATGCAAATCTTAGCTATGGATCTATATATTTCTTACAAAAAACCATTTTGACCCTCTCTTACACATCATATTTTTTTTTTGGAGGTGGTGATTGGGACGTTTGAGATATTGGATTATATCTAAATTCAATATAATTTTCAAACCAGTTTTTGAATTGAAGACAGACAACCTTTTCTTTAGTAAGTTTCAAGATCTACAATTTTACAATCTCGATAACATAAAACTCATTTCTCCCATATATTTTTTAACAGTGGTATCAGTTGGGAGATTTAATATTATTTACATTTTTCTTCAAATATAGCCATTCTTAGACCAAGTTTACCTGAACTAAAACCTGTTAATACATTTTTATAGACTTAATTCAACAGATATCTCACATGGGTGATGATGGGTTAAAGGAAAAGAAGCTACAATATGCTGGTAAAGAAAATACTAGAAAGTCATTGTCAATTTAACTTTATTCCTTGATGTTAATGAACGGAAAAGTACAACGGACACCGGTTGCTTACAGAATATAAAGATCGTTATGTACCAATAAGTTTTATTCTTAATGTCTTCAATCTGACTTATCGTCATCGGCATTTCTCTCTGGGGCTACAACATCATCTTGCTCCTCTTCATCTTCATCCTCGTCACCAGACCTTTCAGCATTTTCAAGCTCAGCCTTCTCCATTTGTTTCACCAATTCAGCTTCATCAGTTGCAGTAACAACTTTCGGCTAAACAAACAAACCAGACATGGAATTTTGTACGTCAAATATTTTATAAATTCTTACCGCCATTTCAATTTTAAAGACTCCATCGTATTGATCAATTGAATTCTTGATAGCAAGGATAGCATCGTTTAAAATTTTGAGGCCGTCCTGTTTCTCAGGTGTGGATGTGGTCATAACTAAAAAAATATTATCGTAAATGATTTCTGGATCATACTGCTGGTAATTACCATAACGAGGAGGCGCAATTAAATTAATTTTAATGGGAAGATCCTCTGTAGAGAGCGCCAGACCAGCTGTCAACGCTTCCTTCACGGCATCAATACCTTCATAGCCATAGCATGCAATCTCAATGTCGGCACGGATTTTGACTGCCTGTGATGTCAATTTCCGTTTTACCTGATTTAATAATACTTCCTGAGTTTTCTCGTCAAGGCCGCATTCAGCTAAAATTGTTGGATCACTAAAAAAAATATTTTGCATTAGGACTTCTTGTTCTGGTCGAGTTTTGATAAATGAATGTCATCATGATTTCCACACCAGGGTCCACATCATTCAGACAAAAAAACAGTCAATGTTTTTCAAAAATTTAGGAACAAATGTGAAAAGTTTTGAGATTTTTAACTTAAACATTTTAGCATTTTGACTTTTTGAACTTTTAAGTATTCCTGGCAACGACTTCTTTTGTTTTGTTTCTTCAAACACTGACGGAACGGAGTAGACAAAAAAAATCTGCCATGTATTTACTTTTTGAACGTTGGTATAATTGGTCAAAGGAAAGTTTGTTATACATTTTGTCTCTTGGAAGTGTAGATGGATAATTTTTATTGTAGGTTGTTTCTATAAATTTAGGACCACAAGGTTTAGTATAGTTAAAAAAAAGTCTACTAGAAGAAAATCTGCAATAATAGAATATAGACGAACACCTAAAGAATTCAATAAAAAGTGGGGACAACTCTTATAACAAATTAACTTTATGTTAGTTAGTGGTTACGGCTCGCTTTTAAAAATTTGCTGAAAAAAAAATGATGACATTCTATTAATTATGAAGTTGTCCCTCAAAAACTATGCCAACAAGTATTTTTTTCAAGACCACATCAAAAGTTATTCCGGGTGAAAACCCTTGCAAATTTGAATATCTGACTGAATGCAGTTTAATTCTAACTTCAAATCACTAAAATATGGTATATGGTCACCAGTAATTCTTTTTCTAATTCATTTTCTTTTATCACAACTGGTTGTATCAAGTTTTTATCTTTAAAAGACAAAATGTGAACAAAACGCAAGCAGAATACTATGTCCACAAAAGTTATTTTTTTGAAGAAAGGATAAACGTGTTAGTTGTTGAAGGCTTTCTACATAAAAGATAAATACGTTTTTTTATGATTGCAATTCATTTTAAAAATTGTTTCTGAAAAATAATTAAAATGTTTAGTGGCAACATGTAGTAAGTATCTGGTAGACGCTATGAGCAAAATAGCGGTTTTCACTGAACAGCAATACTTAAACTACAAAATATTCCTCTAGAAATTTGAACATTTTTTATCTTGATGGTCTTAATCATTAATGCTAATACTAAATAATTGTGAATAATATTAATTATTAATTAATAATATTAAATATTCAGACACCCTAAGCTGTCTGAATCGACAAAAGATTGACGGAGTTAATTTTGTGATACGCAAACAATAATATTGTATTACTAGATTTTTTTCTAATTCAGAGAAATCACATATTGCACAATAATTTGTATATTTGACATGCCATGGTAAAACTTGTACTTATTTTGTAGATTATTCTGGCCGTGAAAGCCTTCATACTTATTAAATATAGACAATTGATACGTACATTACAGCTTGTTTTAAGGCATCATAAGCACTGGCTTTCTTCTTATATTTCTCCTCAAAATGCCATGCTGTCTTTTCATATAATTCCTCCAGTTGCTCATCTGTCTCGTACTTCAATAATTCCGCAACATGCCTCAGAATTGAGTTGACAGCCTTGGCCTTAGCAAAACGTTCCGTACATTTCTCTACATCCTCGGGACTGACACGTCGTTTCGACAAGTCAATATATCCCTTCTGTTTATCTACCCTAATAACCACAACCGGTTCCGTTTTTCCAACTCTAATCAATTTGTTAATAGAACGGATACGTCTCCTGGACAATTCGGAAAGTAGAATCATGCCTTCGTTATCATTGTATTCTAGCAGGTGCACGTAGGCACCCATCTCGGCAATTGATCTCACATTAACCATTACCACGTCTTCCACCTCGGGATATTTCTCCTTATAAAATCTACACGATAACGGCATTGTGAATCTGGAGCGGAAAAATATTAGGTTAGTTTTATAATAAATACCGAAAGTAAGGTGTATGCATAGCTAAGGTTTTCTGTTGTCGGTTTATAATGTGGAAATACCTTATATAATTGCTCCACTATTCAGAAAATTATATAGAATTACACTGTTTTAATAAACAGACTGATGAAATACAAAAACCTAAACACTAGGCAACGTGAAGAGAAATTTGACATTTGACAGGTGTGTCAGTGTGATTTTCACAGTGCTTCACTCCCTTGAATATTACGAAAATTCCCTACATTTAAATTGCTGCATGAATATCTTTTTCTCTAATTCACCCGAATATGTTTGCAATAATTTTGATGATTATTTAAAATAATATCTATAAAAAAGACTAAATTAATAAGAAACTTAAGTTCGAAAAATGCCAAATAGCTCATAACATCTAGGGAATTTTCATCCCGACAACTGTTTTGTAGGGAATTTTCAGAAAGCGCGCAGCTACAAAACGTGTACTCGTCCATTTTCTCGTACCGCTTTGCGTGTATAGTTACTGGTTCAGCGCTGACCATATTATTGTAGAAAATTGGTTATCTCGACTAGTAAATTCAAACAAAATGGTAAGCATTAACTTCTACCATCCATAGCCAACTTGTTTATTTACATATGCACCCAATAAACAGATATATTTCAACTTTTAACTACTTATAACCAATAACGCACGTGTTTTTTATTTAGGCAACCCTAAAGGAAACCAACCCCGAAAAGCCCGGCCAGGATGCGGCGCCAATTCACCGCATTAGGATCACGTTGACATCCCGTATCGTTCGCTCACTGGAAAAAGTGTGCGCCGATTTGATCGATGGGGCCAAGAAGCAGAAGCTTCGTGTCAAGGGACCGGTGCGTATGCCCACCAAGACCTTGAGGATTACTACTCGTAAGACACCTTGCGGTGAAGGTTCCAAGACCTGGGATAGGTTCCAGATGAGGATCCACAAGCGCGTCATCGACCTCCACTCTCCCTCCGAAATTGTGAAGCAAATCACTTCCATTTCGATCGAACCTGGTGTAGAGGTTGAGGTCACCATCGCCGATCCTTGAACGTAACATAATGACCTTATGTTGATACATTTTAATAAAAAAATGTAAAAATTGATTTGCTTGTTTTCTTTTTTTTTTTTCGTGTTCTTCGTTGAGTTTTAATAGCAGTTGTACTTTTATCTTGGAACTATCTATATATTTTCTTTCATTCATGTTTCGTACAAAATTACTACGCTCCACAGGTGTCTCACGGAACTGGTACATTAGAAGTTTCTCATGTTATACTATTGCTGGAAACTTGAACTTTTGGACTTAGAATTTACTCGATCTGAGCTCTTCAGCTAAAATATTCTCGAGTTAACTGTCACGTCTGGTCACCGGAAGTCTGTATCAACTTTGTTATTTCAAATGGAATGATATAATTTTTATTTTATTTTTCGTTTCTACTTATCAAAATACAGTCGTGACCGGATATAACGAACACTCAAGGGGGCATGTCGCTAGTTCGTTATAAGCAAACATGCGATAATTTTATGATTTTTCTAAGTTAATAAATAATGAAATAAAAAGTTTACTAAAACTGAATAAAAATGAAAGATTGATGTATAATTAATAAATCAACAGAATACATAATAAAGTACACAGAATAAACACAATAAATATACATTATCTGTGTTTCAACGCATATATTTCTTATGTTTCATTAAGAGTGACGCATTTTGTATTTTTTCAATTAAAAGACATGGGTTAGTTATGGAAATGATTTTTATTTCAAATCAAAGTATAATCGATGTCATTATTTATGGAATACGATATCGTCCAAATGTCCGCCGCGGAAGCGCTGGCATGAGTGAATACGCTGGACCTAATTTTCCATGACTCGAGTACACAAATCGGCCGAAATACCAGGAATTTCGCGTTCGATGTTGGCCTGCAGCTGAACTAACGTTTCTGTCTTTTAGATTTTCTTTGGGGTGACATTGAATCGCTGGTGTATGCCAACAAGCCAGAAACGTTAGAACATTTGCAGGCCAACATCGAATGCGAAATTCCTGGTAATTCGGCCGATTTGTGTACTCGTCATGGAAAATTGAGTCCAGCGTATTCACTCGTGCCAGCGCTTCCGCGGCGGAAATTGGAACGATGTCGCATTCCATAAATAATAGCATCGATTATACTTTCATTTGAAATAAAAATCATTTCCATAACTAACCCACAAGTCTTTTAATTGAAAAAACGAAATGCGCCGCTCTTAAAGAAAAACCCTATACATACCTACATATTTTTTAAATAAACTTTTTATTAATGCATATGTCCATAAAATAAAACATGCGTAAGTACAAAACAACAATAGATAAAGTAGAGCTAGTATCCGTACGTGCCTCCAAGCATTTTTCTTGTTTGTCCAAATCGTAAAAACAGTTGATTTTACAATTTAAATTCTCTAGGTACTTACTTATTTGTGCATTAGGTACCCGCTGTTCTAATTTTATGATTATATTAATTTTATCATCGAGAATATGGCTTTTCGTTTATTTTCAATTGTGAATTTGCGGACTGGACACACAGGGTGGCATAAACAAACGGAATCGCGTCAGGAAACCAAGCTAAAAGTCTCAGGAGATAAGAAAAATAGAGGTGGGGAATAGAGGTGACGTAGGAATAGTGAAACAAACGGCAGGGGTTCTCCTATTGGCGAATATATTGGTTAAGTTTTGAGGGCAGGATACATCCGACCCGATTTCGCGCTGGGTGTTCGTTAAGTGGTCGTTATAACCGAACTTATAGAACTAAAAGTGGATACAAATTTGGTCGTACTATCCGGGCGGTCGTTATATACGTGTTCGTTATAAGCCAGCTAAACATGCATGTAACTATATGGCGATCTGACGGAACTTTCTTTTTTGGTCGTTATAAGCGGGCGTTCGTTATATCCGGTCTCGATTGTACATAATTTTTAATAATGTTTCCCTATACCTAAATATCACCATTTTTGAGTTTTTTTGATTTTACTAATTATTTGGTAATTTTCGCGGTTTCGTTTAAAATTGAATATCTCGGTTATTATTGTAACTAGAAGTTTAATGATTAGTGGTCCAAAACTAGAAACAACCAAATAAGACGATGTTTAGTTCATCATGATATCTTATACAAAATTTACAACACAATAATTCAATTTTCAAAGGTAAAAAACTCATTTTTTTCAAATGGAACAGCCTGTATACCGATACGCCATTCGATAGGAAATCTTATTCCCTATTAATCGATATTAGGGTTCCCTATATCCATCTTTAGTAGTTTTTGAGATATTGTCACTTTTTCATTAAATCCATGTTGAATACTCCCATTTAATGATGGCGGACGAAATTAGATACGAAATTTACAACGAAAATTTAAATAGTGATAGGGAAAAAATAAAAGCTGGTCTTTTCTGATGTAGTTTTTATTTGCACTTAAGCCATAGTGCAAATAAAAAACTACATCAGAGAGGACCAGCTCTTTTATTTTTTCCCAATCACATCGACTGATGTAAATGGAGGAATTCATCACTAGTATAAATAGTGATAGATATTTAGAAATTTTGCGTGGGTGTGTGAACAATTTTTGCGAAACTCTTCCCCTCACTATTTTACGCGACTGTTTTTATCAATTGTATCCATGTGGTATCCATTCAAGTAAATCAGATGTTTGACGATAGGTGGTTCGGAAATAGGGGACCCCGGCGGTGGCCACCAAGCTCACCAGATTTAACACCATTAGACTTTTATTTCTAGGGTGATGTGATAAGTCAGGTCTATTCCACACTCAGTTAATACTCGAGAAGAATTGACTAACAGAATAGTAACCGCCATTAATGGACTTCCAGCGACAAGAAATCCGAAGACCGACGATAACAGAAGTACAGCGAAGAGTTTTAAAATGTTTGGAGCAGAACGGGCAGCATTTCGAACTACATAATTAAGTTTTAATTTAAGTTAGGTGTCCCAAATATATTATTTTAGTTTTAACAAACCTTTTCAATATTTTTCTGTTTTCATGCTGTTCCAAAGTTGTTACATTCCTATAAATGAAGAATAAATCGTTTTGTATTTAGTATGCATTCTTTTACACTAACAATATCTCAAAAACAATTAAAGATAGATATAGGTAACCCTAATATTGATCGATAGGGAATATGATTTTCTATCGGTATACAGGCTGTTCCATTTGAAGGAAATGAGTTTTTTACGTTTGAAAATTCAATTATTGTGCTGTAAATTTTGAACACCCTGTATAAGATATCATGATGAACTAAACACCGTCTTATTTGGTTATGTTACTAGTTCTGGACCACCAATCATGAAACTTCTCGTTACAATAATAACCGAGATGTTCAATCATAAACGTAACCGCGAAAATCACCAAAAAATTAGTAAATAAAAAAACTCAAAAATGGTGATATTTAGGTATAACACAACATTATCAAAAATGATGTATTTTGATACGTAGAAACAAAAAAATAAAATAAAAATTATATCATTCCATTTAAAACAACAAAGTTGATACCGACTTACGGTGAACGGACGTGACAGTTACCTTGAGAATATTTTAGCTGAAGAGTTCAGATCGAGTAAATTCAAGTTCCAAAATTTCAAGTTTCCAGAAATAGTAGAACATGAGAAACTCCTAATGTACCAGTTCCGTGAGACAACCTGTATACAGGGTCCTGCAGCTCAGCTCCCGTCTTCTGTAGCTCAGTTACTAATTAAGCTAACAGTTTGACATTTTGCAAGCTTACCCTGTACTTCAAGGTAAATTTCAAGAAATTATTTTTGATTATACAGGGTGTCCCAAAAATGTGCAACGCCAACGTGATATATTTTTTTAAATTGCATGCTATATATTTTTTTACACATTTGGAAGCCTGTTATGGTTGCCTACATACCATCAAAATTTTATTGAAATCGGTTGAGTGACTGCAGCGCAAAAACATAAAAACAAAAAAAAATTGATTTTGCATCGTTGGCTTTAAAAATCAATAAAAACCACAAATTCCACCTCGTTAATAAAATTTTGCGACGTCCTTATTAAGTTAGATCTAGTAGTCTCGTTAACCAAGTGTCATTGATCCAAATTATACAGGATGACCAAAATCTAGTGTCAAACTTGTCAAACTTCAAAGCGTGTTATTGTTCTTATTTTAAATTGGAACCCATACATTTTTTTAGGTGAAACGATGCAGAATTAAAAAATAAACATTGTTTCTAAATACAACCCCATCACAATTCCCAATATTTTAAAAGTTATTCGCCAAAAACTCATTTTTAAACGTTTCCAACGGCAATTGTAGGTAATAAATATCGTACGTGGCGTAGAAAAACAATTTATTTCATAAAATATAACACAGAGAAGTATTTTAGATTTGAGTGTACTTAATTAAGTAGCTGTTCGAAATGTCTTCCGTGCTCTTCGAGGTACAAACGAAGACGAGTATGAAATGACCTCGCCACTGCTCTTAATAGGCGTATTAGTTAGAAATGCATCTTTCTTGCATGTTTTCTGGTGTTGTTGGAGGTTCAGCATAAACGATGTCGTTAACGTAGCCCCACAGGAAGAAATCCAGTTTCGTTAAGTCCGGTGATCGAGGAGCCCACGCAACTGGTCCACCTCTTCCAATCCACCGATTTGGGAAGATTTCGTTGAGCTGGTGCTTGACATGTAACGAGTAATGTGCTGGAGCTCCATCATGTTGCAGCCACATTTCCACCCTTAGTTTGACACTAGATTTTGGTCATCCTGTATAATTTGGATCAATGACACTTGGTTAACGAGACTACTAGATCTAACTTAATAAGGACGTCGCAAAATTTTATTAACGAGGTGCAATTTGTGGTTTTTATTGATTTTTAAAGCCAACGATGCAAAATCAATTTTTTTTCGTTTTTATTTTTTTTGCGCTGCAGTCACTCAACCGATTTCAATAAAATTTTGGTGGTATGTAGGCAACCATAACAGGCTTCCAAATGTGTAAAAAAATATATAGCATGCAATTTAAAAAAATATATCACGTTGGCGTTGCACATTTTCGGGACAGCCTGTATAATCAAAAATAATTTCTTGAAATTTACCTTGAAGTACAGGGTAAGCTTGCAAAATGTCAAACTCTTAGCTTAATTAGTAACTGAGCTACAGAAAGCGGGAGCTGAGCTGCAGGACCCTGTATATTAGTGCCAAACGTATACAAGAACCGTCCGCAAACGTTCTTTTTCTAAGAAAAAAAATCGGTTTTGACCATATAACTACTTTACTATAATGCGGGTAGACAGAGAGGTTGTTCAGCATTCAAAGCGAGATGGAGGATATTCCATTCTATTTCTTTCTTCAATAACAACGTGCTCTACACGCATGCGTGAGCTCGTGAGCTGCGTGTTGTTTAAAATTTTCGGTCAAATTCAGTCAGCGCGCCTGCGCATAGCAAACAAAAACATTCTCGCCAAACCTTTCTTACGCGGAAAAATGTAACATTTGGTCGGATAGGGCAAGATGCAGGGACTGGTTCTCACACAATTATTTATATTAAAATCGGTCACGTCTCTTTAAATAGGAGTCAAACCAGAACGCGCGGTGATTGGTGTGATGTAGCATGCTTGGTCTAATGGTGGCTACACACCTAACTGCAAGCAAGCCGCGCTTGCACAAGCGAAACGGAACGTGTGTACAATGGACGCGCACAAACAAACGACAGTCGTGAGTGATCACGAGGGTATTCACTCAGTAAATTAATATGGGAATAGGGTTTTCTTGTCATCAACCACTCTTTACACCAAACATTACGTTTCTTCATGGCGCCCAAGGCAGATTTATATATAAATCTGCCTTGATGGCGCCCATAAGAAAAACAAAAGTTGGCCGTGGTTCACCATGGTTACGCCGCCATCTTTGATGTTATTTCAAATTCAAAAATAACACTGCATTCCTTGTTAAAAAGTAGCTGTAGAATGTTTTTGTTTCAGATGTCTAGCTACGTTTGCAGGTTTTCAATAAAAAATTAAAAACGATTTCTTAACAATTCAGTTTTTTGCGGATATCTTTAAAATGAAAAATGATAGCTAAAATTTCTTTTCAGATAATTGATCAGCACAAAAATACGAAACTTTGCCAAATTTAAACATAGCCTCCATCTCCACTAATAAGCGAGATCCCCATAGTGAGCCTCGAAATTGAATCACCCGGTATAGTAGTAGAAGTTATTCGGAACAGCCGACACTTTGTTATTTATTGTGGGGGTATTTTTGATTTTATACGTAATGCAAACAGCTAAAATAATAGTGATACTTTAGTTTAGACAACAATCAATCAACAAATGTCCAGCTCAACACTTATTTATCTCTCTAGTCTCTACCACGTACACGCTATTAAAATGAACAAAAACAGTAATTGTGTGTAAAGTGTTGTAATAAGTAATGACGCAAAAAGCGGGAATAAATTTAGAGAAACCGCGAGAAGTGAAGTGGAAATGAGCGCCATACATACGCAGCTCGTTCCAGAATTGCCGCTTATCGATCGAACAAAAAGTCCCTAGACGAGTGACATTACTTTGACAATTGGCGTCTGTGAATATCTTGCTGCAATCCGTGTCTCTCTTATGTCACCGCTCGTCTTCGTATAAATTGCTGCTAGCATGCCGTCGACCATTTCAGGCATAGAAAATCCGTAATGTGCCACTGTTGCATGACGCCACGGTAGTCCCTTCCAGTCAAGTCCCACTGATGAGTTATGGGGTTATAATTTGTTGAAAATTGTTGCAAATCAAGCAAGACGAAGAGACACCGAACCAAAATGAGTATTTCATCAGCAGTGCGGATGAGCTACAGTATCGACTGGATACTCCCTACTCTACGGAATCCGACAAAATTCTGGAATCTTGCTAGCACGATAACTATGGCAGCGGTTGGCATATTCAGCAAAATACTCATTAGTACGTTCACCAATCCCTATCCATAGTTAAACGTTTAATAAATCGATAATTTTAGAATTCCTGAACAGAACAAAAGTGTATAATCGGCACATAATGCATCGAGCGCTTGACGAACGACCGCGAAACGTTCCGTTGATTACAGTGTCAAATCATCACTCGTGTTTTGATGATCCTGGACTCTGGGGTAGGTCTTTTTGTGAATTGTGTGTTGGTTTTGTAACACGGGCATTTTTAGGTACTCTTAAGCTAAAACATTTATTAGCCAGGAATACTATGAGATGGTCACTCGCTGCACACGATATTTGTTTCACCTGCGCACCCCATTCATATTTCTTTGCTTTTGGAAAGTGCATCCCTGTTATCCGAGGTGCTGGAGTTTTCCAAAATGCCGTTGACTTTTGCTTGGAACAACTCGGAAAGGGTTCTTGGGTTCATGTATTCCCAGAAGGTAATATTTATTAACTAATCTGTTATTTGAAATCGAGCAAATCATTTCATGGTCTTTGTCCGTCTTAGTCTTGTTATAAGATTATTTATTATCCAATTATATTATTAGAAAATTACTAACTAATATAGTTGCAATTTAGTTTTAGGCATTTATTTAGATAGTTTATCAAAATTTGTGGCATGATAATCTGTTTTTACATGACCAAAGTTCAATGTAAATTTAGTTGGAACTGATTATTGATATGAAGCATTATGCATTACCTACATTGTTTTGAATTCCACACTGTTTTATGTGATAAGATATGCGCATGATGTATAAATATCTAAACTGGAAACTAGTTTCTTGAAACAAATGAAATCACTTTCTCATAAAGGATATAAACACAAATATTTTTTTATAGCAATTCGTATAACCTAAAGTAGTTGTGAAATCTAAATTATAGGTAAGGTAATAAATAATTGAACATCTACCTACGTAACTGACAATATAATGATATTATTATATAGCACTAGTACTAGTTTCTCTTAGTCATACTCAATTTAATACGAGTGTGCATGTATGTGGAACTGTCTATAACAATCAGAGACATGGAAAAAGAATTAGACCATTACCTATTGACTTTTGTTGTCATATTTAAATAACACCACGATTATCAATTTTTTGATGTCAATATCTTGGTGCTTTGTTAAACTAGAGGAAAGTTATTTACACGTTGAATTTTTTTTTGTTTCAACGTTTGGCTGTAGCTGTGTTAGCTATGGCCAGCAACATGCATATGTATTTGTGTCCGATTATTTACACATTAGTTTCAGTTGTATTTAGAAATTTATGCACACTTAAGTAGACAAGTTCATTTCTTGAGCCTAGCAAATATTTGTAATTGAATGGGAGAATGACGTATGTTGAGATATCATTGAACAGCGTATTTAGTTGTATATTAAAATTTGGGCAATCCATTAACGTTGTATTGTATTAACGATGAATTCTAGTTGACCAATGAATTTAGGGTAAAACCCTAACCTTTCTTATCTGATTGAAATTTTTTCTCTTTTAAAAAGTGGACACAATGGTCACTAATTGAGAAACCTTTGCTCTCCTCAAATGCATAGTTCCTTAGACAACAAAATAAATAGAAAAATGTCAAAATTTTATTACAGATTTTTATCAGACACTTTTACTGGCAATTGTTTCCCAGAATCGCATAAAATGATTACAAACAAAAAATATACAAAGTTTAAAATAAAAAATATTGAAATTGTGAACTTTTGAATTTTTACAACATATAGAGTTAACGTGTTATTTCAGCCATTTGCGACAGTAGTATTTATTCTTAAAACGCAGTCTAATAATATTTACAAAGAAAAGAATATTGAATCTGATGAAAACTGTCTTTGTATTTGCAGTAAAAATTGCACAAATATTTTTAAAAAGTAGTAAAACACAAGTCTGTACGTTGTAAAAAGAAACTACCAAAAACAATTATGAAAGTTGCGGTAAACTAGTAACTTCTATGTTTTATGGTAACATTTCACTCGAAGTGTAATTTTAAATTACGAATAACAAAAATTACGATAGGCCCGTAAAACTTTTTACTATATATTTATACTACTGCAAAATTATGTACTTTATACCATAAATTTACATTAAACATTCCAATTGAAAACTACCATTCCCTATGAATGTACATACATTTTACTGAATAATTCCAGTTATTTTACAATTTATTGAATCGTGAAATCACTTATGCTTGTTAAGTAATTAAATAAAACCTGTTGTGTATTCAAATGTGCATTAAAACTTTTAACTAAAACATCCATCTCCGAAGTTTACATAAACACTGTTTTTAGTGCTCCAATGAACTACTCCGATATTTACATTACAAATAAAATATAATGTGAACATTCATAACTAAAAAGCCATGAATAATACCACATTAGGACTCTTAATTTATTTTCACGTTGCTGTAAGAAAAAAGAGACCGGTGTCTTTATCTGCACCTATTATAACATAAACAAGAGAAATTAGTCTTGTTGGTTAAGTGTATTACATTATTTCCTAGTATCTTTTACAACTAATGCTAGTCCACTTATGACAACTTCTTTTGTGGTATCTCCAATTGTTCACTCCAATAGCAACCTAAAACCAATAGTCGTGATGTTATATTTTATAGACGACAAAGCATTTTATAAAACCGTGTCAAATATACCCCTGTGCATTACTTCAATTTTGAGCATTACCTGCTTACTACTACTAACAGTAATAATATGTACTGTATAATAGAGTTTAAAGAGCAACAAACTTGCAAACAATCATATACTCCGTTTGGGACAAGATTGATCATATAAATTAAAAACACATTTACGGTAATTTAAAATAAATTCTGAGAGAACCAATCAAAACATAAAAACTAAGTTCAAAAAAATATTTTCTTATTGCATTTCAAACACATGTTTACTATGTATATATACTTATGACATCCGCTTTTTAAAATTCAAAGTTTTACTGTTTTAGCCAAAAATATGAGTCCTAGGAAGCTGTAAGTCTTTGGGCCTTTTACTTTATCTTACGCAGTATGATAAGCTATGAAAAGTTTTCTGTTGAAAAAGGTCCAAAGGAACTAGAGGTTTAGTCTTAGCATTTTTGAAAGATTTTGCAAATAAGCCGCCTTTTCTGGAATTTCGTCGAAATAGTTAAATAATAAATTAAAGTAGAGGAAATTCTGAATAATTTATGACTATGAAATTTTTTGGTACAATCAATAGTTTAGCTGCATGAGCAAATTCTATTTCATCGAGATCGGTCGTACTGCATTAAAACTAGTAGCCAGGATATGTCAGATATTTTGATTCTAATGACAGTAGGTAGTGTCAAACGCTATTGTTTTGACAATACCTTTTTACACCCAATAACACGTAAGTGTCATTTGGACGGTGTACCCGGTGTTAATGGAGTACAATATCCGAACGCAGCTTTAATCGACATCTCTGTCTAGTTCTACTAGTTTTATTTTAATGCGGTCATAGCCGATATCAATCAAATAGAATCTCATGCAGCTAAACTATTAATTTTATATATAGTATGATAAAGTCATGTGCCTGGCCACATCAGATTTTTTTATCTGTCACATTTTGTACTTCAGCTGCCTCGCAGTATACTGTTTTATTCTGGGTCCACCATAAACATTTACTCGTCTCTGGCTGTCCTTCTCTCTTTCTGATACAGATTTTTGGCTCTTAATGTTTTTCTACTAGTTTTTGCGCCATATTTCAACGTACGAGGTGTTGATTTAGTGATCAGTCACAACCCAATTACAGTCAATAGCTTAAATATACGCTTTTAATATAAACTATAAATCATTTTACATTGTTTTAATGGTTTTTCTTTCATCCCCAATGATAGTTCTACAAATCTATAAAACTATAAATGCTGGTCGTGTTCACTTGCTTCACGTAATTGATTGTGAAATAAGCAATTTTCTATTCGTAACTGCTAGTAATTATATAAAATGTGTAGTCAATATCAACACTAGTGACTGCAACATGTCGTTATCAGTTATAATTTCAAAAAACTTTAATTTTAATATCAAGTTTTTAATATCAACCTTCTCACATAATCTAAGCCTTTGTGTAGAACCAATTAAAATTCAACATAATACTGTCCCATACCTCAGATTTTGCTTACTTGTAACAGCATCGAATTTCTTCTTGTCAATAACTTTTAAATATTATCAAATTATTATTATAATGTCAATTAAAAACACAACTTCTCAATTGGATTATTTTTTCCTTACCACGTTTATTTTTTCTGTTCATTTTGACGGTCCTGACTGATATTAACACAATCTGGACTATCACAAATTCTGAATTTTACACCAGAAAAACCCATTACTAAAAGAAACGTACAAAATGTGTATGAATGGTATGAAACGATTGCCAAATTTAAACCAGTGGTTACTACGTAATAACCGTTTATATGATTCTTTATGAAAGAATATTACATTGTTAATCATGCCATAAATTTGTCATTGAAAAAAAAATAATTAAAATTAGCAACTTATAAATGTTTTTGTCTATAAGTAAGTGATGTTTCTTGATAACAAAACATCCGAACTTGCAACAATTTGGAAATTTGTTTATGCCAAATTCTTTTTAATTAAATAATATGTAATTTTATTTGCTCGTTGGTTAGCCAGTTTGACTATTTTTCTTCTATATTTGACAATAATTGAATCTTGTTCAAACAGGGAAAGTAAACATGACAAAGGAGAACATGCGGATGAAATGGGGCGTCGGACGCATGATTTTTGAATCACCTGTGACGCCTATAGTGATTCCGATTTGGCACATTGGCATGGATGATGTCTTGCCCAATGAACCGCCCTACTATCTGCGCCTCTTCAAAAATCTGACATTCAACTACGGCAAACCAATCGACTTCTCGGAGACCGTTCGAAAGTTGAGAGCTAGGAACGCTACAGACGTCGAAGCGCGTAAGGAGATCACCGATCGCATACAAGACGAACTGCTGAAACTAAAAAAGGAAACGGAGGCGCTCCATACGAGCAACTGCAAAGCGAAATCGTGATAGTAAATTTAGGTTTAGGTAGGGCATTAACTTCAATTATACCTTTTGTTTTTTTCTCTCCTTTCTTTTCTTTTATCTCGTCGGTTGGACGCATCGAATTTTTTGAGGCAACGACTGGTCCGGTGATATTTTACACTTCCCTTGCCCACATCATGTCTTTTCGTGGTTCTTGGGCGGATGCGTCTAATTGACTTTTACTGGGTTTTCTGAAGGTCATTTCAATATTGTACACTCGGCCAATATACGTCATAGTGTATAATAAACCGTCTTTTTTATTATAATGTAACATATTTAATCGTATCGTACTTTACCTATGTACAAATATTATACTTGGTGTCTGATATTTTCAAGTTTTTGATAACCATCCATTTTTATTTATTACTTATTCTTGTGCAGCATCTTAGCGATATTTACGTTCAATAAAACTCCGCACAACGCAATCGGCTGTCTTCCGTTTATTTTTGAATTTTGTTAATTTTGGACTTCATGATTTTGCATAATACCATTTATCAACTTTCGAATGACTAATCAACTTAAATAAATAAATAAGATTATTGATATTTGCCTTTATACTTTTGTGGGTAAAATAATAGTAGTGAGTTGAGATATAAGCCAACAATGTTTCCAGACTTTTGATACAATCATATAGGAATCTTTTTTCAAGTGAAAAAAGATTGATAACTATAAATTCTTCTTCTTTCTTACTTATAAACAGAACCTATCTAAAGGCTATTTTACATAACACTACTTTTTCTAAACTTCTTTTTAGTAACTAGAAAAAGTTCTAAATAATAGTATACTTGGAAATGCCATGCAATTATATTTCTTAACTTTCTCTTAGCATAGACGCACTGTTGTTTCTGACTTTTGTTGTCTTTTGAATGTGTAATGTCAAATGCAAGAATGTACTGTCCAAGGATGGGTTTAATAAATATCTTATCTTATCATAGTGGAGGCATTTGTAAGGTCTGTCATCCATGCCCACGTGAGATATTTTGTTTTAACATTCGGCAGTAACATATGATTAACCTCACAGTGACTTGCTACGCTTTGTACAATTAGTTCAATTTATGTAAATTAATTTGCACTGACAAGTTTACCCATCTCTTGTTACTTTAAAACTTTTTTCTAGTTACTAAAAGAAAGTTTAGGAAAAGACGAAAGTAGTGTAGTGTAAAATAGCCCGTTTATTATTAAAGGAGGTAACTAGTTGAACTTAGTGCCTTTTAAAATTACTTGTGTCACTGACAGTTCTTGGTTATTAATTAATAAGGTGGAATATCAACAAAAGTAAGCTCACCAATGTTATGTTTGCAGGGGGAAAATGACAGGGATATTGTCTTATTCTGATTTGAGTAAGACTTTGGTTATTTTATAGATTTCACTTTTGAAATATCACAGGAAAATTGGTTGTGTGAGGTATCGGAATGGTTTGTTAAAACCAAATAAGTTTTGGGTGAATGTCTATGGTTTCGTACCTAAAAGTCTAATGTCTGTAAAAGTTAAATTTCTCTGGACTGAATAAAGGTACGATGCTGAAATTTGGCATAGTTATCTATCTATACTAATACTAGACTATATATACTAAAAGTAAAATCGGCAAATTGGGGAAAGGAACCCCTCCCCGGAGAAGCAAAAGGGCGCCGATTTTCGGACTTAAATTCAGATCCTCGGCGCTTAGGTCCCGGCTAGGATAGGAGCGGCGAGCGGCGGGCGGCGAGCGGCGACCTGGCTACGATGTAAGCGGCACCATGAGCGGCACAACAATTCGTCGTGGCAATTATTAGTAGTTCGTAGGTCGTCGTCCGGTAATGTTGTCAAACGGCTACTCACGGAAAATTATAACCTCCGGTTGAATAAGATCCGTAGGTTAAAACGTAACTACAAAGAGCATCCTATTAATGCAGTGCGTCAGCGGTACGGCGATTATCACCATTTATTTCACTACTTAAGAAAATATAGAAAACGGGTTTTTAACTATATGAGAATATCAATTGCAACGTTTGACTATATTCATGACAAACTCAAGAAATATTTAGAAAGATAGAGGTCTGGACTGCGACATTTGTATTATTGTAATATTAATAGTATATTTACGACGTAGTCATCCACTTAGATTTAGACAGACTTTGACACTACGTTCGTATAACGATGACTGTTCGTTTGAATAATAAAGTAATTATTCGAACGAACTGTCATTATTATACAAAGCTACTGTCATCATAATCATTCATGTGTATCATGGTAGGGATATATAGTCATAGATACTAAATAATTCTCCAACCGTAAGAAATTAAAAAAAAATGGTTCAACCAAAAGTTTTTTGGCTTTAAACTACCTATCTTCTAAATATATTTTCAATATACAAGGTGCTCATTTTATTCTAGAAATTTGATGACCTCTCATTTTTTTAAATAAAACAGGCTATATATTATTAAATTTTTTGATTCTAAGATTAATTCTAAGAATTTTTTATATGAATCATTTTTTATAAAATGCATTAATTTTTAATTATAAGCTATTAACCAAAAATAGTCGAAATTACCGGAACATCTAAATAAACCTCAAACTGCATAAAATGTCAAAAGCTCTGTGTTCTTTGGGTTAAACAACCTCTAGTTCAAATATTTTCTTAATATACAGGGTGTCTATTTTATTATAGAATTCTGCAAACCTTTTCTTTTTCTAACAGACGCTGTATATTTTTATATTTTTTAATGCTAGGATTAATTCTAAAAATTTTTTGTAGGAATTATTCTTTTATAAAATGCATTATTTTTTAGTTATAAGCAATTAACCAAAATAAACTTTTACTTGAACCAAACGGGTTAAAAATAAAAAATCCAAGAAAAAATAACTCAATTAAATACAATTAAATCAAATGTTCAACCCGCCACATTAAAATAAATGTGTATGTATGTGGCAAAATATTCTTAATTTGAAGTTCAGGAGTTTTGATTAATTACTCATAACTCAGAAATGATGCATTTTCAAAGAAACTTATTTCTACAAAAAGTTCTTAGAATCAACCTAAGAATAAAAAAATAAAATAGGTATGCAGGATCTTCTATTAGAAGATGGAAAGGTTTGCAGATTTCCATAATAAAAAGACCACACTGTAAATTAAAACTATATTTAAACCAGCGGTTGTTTAAACCCAAAAAACTTTTATTTGAAACATTTTTTGAATTTTTTGCAGCTGGTGAATTTTTTTGATGTTCCGGTAATTTGACTATTTTAGGTTAATAGCTTATAATTAAAAAATAATGCATTGAATAAAAATATGATTCCTATAAAAAAATACTTAGAATTAATCTTAGAATCAAAAAATGTGATAATATATAGCCTGTTCTATTTAAAAAAGGAGAGGTTACCAAATTTCTATAATAAAATGAGCAGCCTGTATATTGAAGATATATTTAAACGATAGCCTATTTAAAGCAAAAAAACTTTTGTTTGAACAATTTTTTGAATTTTTGTACGGTTGGAGAATTATTTAGGTGTTCCTGTAATTTTTGCTAACCCTGTATAATTCTGCGGTGAGCGGCACTAGTAAGCGGCAAGGTGGTGCCGCTCACGATGCCGCTCTACCGCTTACTGTATCGTAGCCGCTTTGCCAAGTTAAGGCTTTGAAAACATGTAAACATATATCATTAGCGGCACCGGTCTGCCGCTCGCCGCTCGTATCCTAGCCGGGACCTTAGCCATATTTTCTTTCGATTTTGTCGATTTTCGGCTTTGCTGTCGATATTTTCACTTTTCGCGCCGAACGTAGGGGAATAGTCACGCGTCTGCCTAGATCGGCGTCCACAGGCCTATTAGGTCTGCCCATTTTACTAGTAAAACTTACTAACCTACGTGTATTCTAGTAGGCCACCCTAAAAAATGTTTGCATCTAAATTTGGAGGGATGAAAGTTTGACACACCCAAAACAATATATTTAATTTCAGTAATGTGGTGTATCAATTAAAAGGGTTCTTCTAAAGTAGTTCAAAAGTATTTTTAAAAAATTTGTTTTATTAATTTTGCCATTTTTCCAAAAAGCGCATCCCAAAAACCTATAAAACCTTCCGAAACCAGTAAAGATTTGGTTATTATAGTTTTGTTACAGATTTTGAAAAAACTGGTATTCGAGTCAGTCAAATTTCGGCTTTTTTTTTAACATTTCTGATGTGTCTAAAGTTGATATTTGGTTTTAAAAGAAACTTTGAACTTAAAAGAACTTAGATTCATTTCACACAATTTCACCCTAGCTCTCTTCAGTGATGTTAAATAAAAAAGTTTTATTCAATACTTATTCAAATTTAAAAGATTTGATATTTTATTTTTTTTTTTGACTAGTTGGAACTGATTTCCCAACTTCTAGTTCCAACTGGAAGTGACAATATTACCATTATTTGTCCCCATCGAAACCTGTATGGCTCGCCTTACAGAATGTTTCTTCATTTATTTTTAGCAATAACACTAACAAGCAATAAAATGTAGTCAAATGTTCACAAGATTGCATTTTCGCTTACCCTAACATATCATGACCAAAAATGTGCTAAACCAAGCTTATTTACAAATTGAAACGTTTTTGTTAATTATCTCAAGATGACTAATATGTTACTTAGTCCATTTTAATATTAAGTGATACAATTGTAGTGAGGTCAACAATAAAGTGTAGAAGTATAAATTTTGAAAAGGTATTATAATAATATACAATACCTTTTCAATTATTGAACTACAGACTTTTCTTCCAAATGAACTCTTCTAATAAAACAGTTTTTTTTTTGATAATTTCAATAAATAAAATGAAATTACCATAAATTTACACAACTTAATGACAAAAATAATCCATAAACTTTTGAGTGTATATGTTACCGGCAAAACACGTTTTCAGGCAGAACCAGTTTAACCTAGGCCAAACTAGTTCGCCCGAAGCGCATTAGGCACAACTAGTTTATGCTAGGCCAAACTAGTTTAACCTCTTATGTAAACGCATACTTCAGGTCAAACTGGCATGGCCTAGACCAAAACGATTTCGATTAACGATTTTGAAGTGTACTATAATTTTTACGCGAGTTTTCTGTAGAGCGTGTTTTCTGACGCGAGAGTTGTTTGAAGCGCGTGGTTTCTGAGGCGCGTATTTTTACGCGCGTTTTCTGAAGCGTTTAAAACACGCGCGTCATAATACACGGGCGCCGGAAAACGAGCATTGTTTAGAGTATAAACATCAAATCAGTGCCTCCAAAACATTGAACCTTCCAATCCAATCATATGCAGAATGTATTTCTAGTTTTTACAATTGTCATATTGTCTGTTATGGTATATAACATGTCTAAAAAATCCGGAAAGTAGACTCATGTTTTATATTTTAACTCACCACTCTTTTATTGCCCACAACTGTACAAATTTACTGTATATAATATCGTCAATAATAACTAGTCATTTCCAATAAGTGCAAGGTAAATAATGAGTCTTTTATATTCTAAACTATTGTAGTCGGTATCGTGCAGTAGTGAAATTAGATACTTAATGTGCAAGTTAGTGTCTAGCGTAATCGAATCATCATCTCACAATTGTCATACATCTGTGATGTACATTACGTTCATATAGGTAGTAGGAAAATCTATTTTGTCTCCCTCCCTTCTCCGTAAAACTAATTATTGAAATTGACCAGGCCATAGGATCATTCCATCCCCACCCTCCCTCCCACCCGCAGACTGTTAAATAAATATGTTATCTTGTTATCTCATATGTGATTGTTTTTGGTTGTAATAAAATGGTATAAAGATATTCCTTGTATTTTTATTTGTTGAAACAACTTTGGATTGTAGTATTTTGGGTGGTTTCTCTGCTGGTACCAGCATTGTCCCATTTTCTTGGATTAAAAGATGTCTTGGGCTCTATTCTTGATTCTTTGCTACGTTATTTAGCAAGTGGTAAGATAGGGTATAACAAGTGACTTTTGTCATGGCAAAGGGTAACATGTAGAAGTTAAGTAAGTACGTAGGCTTGTAGAAGTTCTAGCTTGTTACAACTTACAAGTACTACAGTAAAGTAGAGTATAGTGGTGTACCTATATTGTCCATGATGTGACTATATAGCAATCAAATTTGAATTACAATCATTAAAATTAACTGACTACAATTAAATGTGTATAATAAATAAATGTTAAATGTGTGGTAAAATATCCAGGTAAACATACAATGTGTAACAGTCATTTGGAATGAATTCAATATTCACCTGTTTGTTTGTCTAATATTAAATGCTGAAACATTCTGTTTACTAGGCGGTCATTGTCTAATAATTATTTGGATTAAAGGGTCAACTATATAATATGAGTAAACCTGTTATAAACATATTGTTTTTTTTGGGTTCAATAAATAAATTAAAAAAAAAGTGATGTCGATTTTGATTGCTCTTTTATTTCTAAAATGGTATAATATAAATTTTACGGCCTCATAAGAAAATTTTCGACAAAAAACAATGTCTCAATTTAAATGGCGCGCTTACTCCAAAGCTTCGAAATAGAAATATTACCAGATGTAGATGGCGCCAATATAACCAAATCTGAATTTATTTCGTATTTACTACATTTGACGGGGGACCACATTTGACGATTTAACGTATGTTTGCGGCGTAGTAGGGGAACCCCGACGCCGTGTCAGTGCTACTACTATGCTACTATAATTGACAGTTCACGTTTCGGTCTTTGTTTTTGATTTATAGAGGAGTTTTAAAGTGTTCAAGAGCTATATAGTGTGTGGGAGTTTGTAGTACATATATGTTTGTATTATATTATTTTTGAGTGGTGATTATATTAGTTTCCAGCTGTCCTAGTTGTATGTATGTATGTAGGGTGTTGGGGGTCAAGGATAAATCCTCGTGGCACCCAGGCCCCATTGGGCCCCTTGTGCCTCCCCCTGCGCTCTCTCCAGCTATGTCAACCAGCCTAGGTTGTTAACGAAGGCTAGGACGCAGCTCAGAGGTGCGTTCCTGTCCTAGTTTCCAGTCATAATAGTTATAGTTTAGTAAGTTAGGTTGTAAATAACTCGTTTGTGTGACGTTCAGTTTAATTTCCAAAAGGTAAGATTTGGTAAACAAGAAATACATATATTTTCTGCCCACAATACTAAATTTACTAATCATTAGTTGGAATAATGGGTCGCTTATCCAATTCTCGACGGAGTTATTCGAAAAAGAAGGGCACAAATTCACGAAGTGCGGCAGCAAAACTAAGGTGGGCAAGATTTCAAGAGGTATTACGGTATGTTTTATTTTATACAAATAGGGGTTACCCAAATAGGTATGCTATAAATTAAAATATTATTATTTTAGATATGGTGATGTACAGCCGAACTTTCCGGAACCATTGTCACTGGATACTGTGGAAGATTCTGCTGTGGAGATGTCAGAAAGCAGTGTGAATTTGACTATTGATAATGCGTGGGGAGGATGTTGAAATATTTGTTTCTTATTATACACACATGCATATCACTGGAAACGGTGGAAGATTACAGTGACACCTTCCGAAGTGAATAAGAAGTCTTTGTCAAATATGTTGTAGTTTCTGCGGAGAATAGTGTCAAAAAAAAAGTGTCAAGTTTTTGCCCTTTTTCTAGAAAGCTCATCATGACTTTTCAGTCTGTTAACATGTATAATAGACAGTAAACATTCATCTGTTATACGTATGATGTAACTGTTCCCACTATTCCCCGCGGAAATTATATGTGATGTATGATATATAATTTATATACAGGTGTCCCAGTTTTTTCCCACAAAATAATTTTTCAAGTAGTAATTGACATACTGAGTAAAAAGTTTCATATGAGTTTCGTATTTATTAAAATAATTCATATACAAAAGAGCGTCGATAATCCGAACTAATTGGGACCGAGGGTGGTTCGGATTATCAAATTGTTCGGATTATCAAATATCGACTATGGGATACAAGCTATAAAACAAAAGCAATATTTGTTTGTAAAAAGGAATCGACAAAAATAGCTTTTTACTAGGTTACTCGGTGATTTATTGTTTTATTATTTATTTTTGGGGCGTTCGGATTAGCGAACGTTCGGATTACCGGGGTTCGAATTATCGACGCTCTACTGTATATACGTGAGTTGTACAATTATTGCCTAAACTCTAGTTCCTCCTTCAAAAACCGTCAGGTAAGTATATTATGGGGCACATTAATACAACAAAATATCTACTACAAAAAGGATATTAATTAAATTTTACAAAACAAATTGAAATGAATATAAAAGATTCAAATATTTTTTAAAATTTTTCATTCTTGTAATTATAACATGGTCAAAATATTACATAAGAGGTAGTAACAATATTACAATTAAATATATTACATTATTTGCATTTAACAATGACAAAGAAATTTGTTGTAGACATGTTGCAGATATATTTACTTGTTTAGTGGGTTCCAAAATTTAGCAAATAATATAATTTATACTAATATAATATTTATTCCTTAGCAAGTAGCATGCATTTTGTTTGAACGTGGTTTGAACATACTACGTACAAGAAATCGAATAGATTTACCATTTACACTTTAGTAAATGCGGATTTAGGCCGCGCCATATAGTTTTGGATACCTCAACTGTCGCTATTGTAAACATTGTTACCAACTCACTAGAATGCACCAGAATGCAATTCTAGAGAAGTTCGGAAAAAAATAACCTGTGCTCTTATAGTTAACATTTAATGTACTACAGTAGACAATAATCAGATGCCACTGCCATCGGAAGGCTTTTCTATATTTGAAGTCCACATTTTTTAACACTAAAATTTGCATAAATAATCTGCATAAATATTGAAATCCTTTCCGATGGCAGTAGCATAAAGACCTACATAATCGAATGGTAGCAAGCATTTCACGATTGGCGCAATAATTATAGCGTGAGTTACTTTGGCGTTTTGGGAATAGGAGACGGGAGCCTTAAGGCTCGCGTCTCAATTCAAATGGCGCGCTTTTGTACAAAGCTTCGAAATAGAAAAATCACCAGATGTAGATGGCGCCAATATAACCAAATCTGTATTTATTTCGTATTTACCACATTTGACCGTGATTTAACGTATGTTTGCGGCGTAGTAGGGGAACCCCGTGTCAGTGTCAGGTCTTTGTTTTTGATTTATAGAGGAGTTTTAACGTTCTTAAAGTTATAAAGTGTGTGGGAGTTTGTAGTATGTTTGTATTAACTTATTTTTGAGTGGTGATTATATAGTTTACAGTTATAATGGTTATAAACCGATTTAGTAGGTTAGGTTGTAAATAACAAGTGTTGATAAGTTGTTATATATTAGTGCTAAGTGTTCATAATAATATGTATAGTTTCATAGTTTGTAGCAGATTATATTTTCCCTTTTATATTTATTTGTGTCACGTTCAGTTTAATTTCGAAAAGGTAAGATTTGGTAAACAACAAATACATATATTTTCTGCCCCCAATACTAAATTTACTAATCATTAGTTGTGCGAGAACTATTAATCCGACCGAATCCAGGTTTTGCACACTTAAAGTACATGTGAATACCACTGTGCAAAGTTTCAGCTATTAACATTAAAAAATGGCGGAGTTATGAATTAAAAAAAGGCAAAATTTTCCGGTTTTCCAGCTTTTCTCCGGTTCTAATTATCCGATCGGATCGTTTAACCTGCCATTCTCTTCGTAATTTAATTCTCTACAGTCCATCCCGTTGCACCATTAAGATAGCTTCAATAGTTTTCCTTTTACAATAAAAAAAGTAAAAGAATCGCGATTTTTTGTTGATAATTGTTTATACAAAAATTAAAAAATGGTATTTTCGAGTAGGAAACATTGGGAATATACTACGGACTGTCCTGCACAGGATAGCACAGGCGGTATCCTGCAGGTCTTTACGTAAAAACAATCTTTTTAGCTCTATTGCTTGCCCCAAAAATGTAAATATATATATAGAAACCGTTCGTTCATGATTGACGTTAGTGTTTAAATATTTTCGCAAATCGAGATATAAATTGCAATTGTACAAAAGTGCCCCATGTCAAAATGTGCCCCACCCTACCCTAATTTTTTTTTATTTTGTAGACTAGTGTAATCAAGAATATTAAACCGCAACCCATTTCGCAGTGGTGTTTAGCGATGAATGGGTGCAACGAGTGATCGCGTTGGTCTTTGCAGGAATGAAAACCGGCTGCTTCTCACCCGGTACTGACCTCACAGTGGTAAAGTGAACGTTCTACAATGTTCCGTGTCACCTGTTTGCCGGCTCCGAGCTTTGCAACCGGCCATCCTTGCGACGTTTCTTCGCCCGCTCGTTTTGTTCCTTCTTCTCCTCCTGCTGCGGGAACCTGCACGGTATTCTTCGTGTATTACCGCACTCCGTCGCGACAGCCTACCGCTCGGCGCGACTTTCCATGTTTTTCAGTTATCGATAAATTCGAATTTTTGCCGCGTCGCTCTTTGAGATCTTACGATTGGAGGTCCGAGAAAGTGTTTTGATGATGTGATGACTGATGAGTGTTTGTGTTTGTTTATGTTTGTTGACGTACGTGTTTGTTCTGTTCGTTCTTTTTGCCGTTGGGAAGTTTGTTGGTGTATGTTCAAATTGTGTGTTTGTGTTGTCATCAATTGCAAAAAGGATAGGAAACAGGGAATAACATTCTATCTTCTTAGTACTAATAAAGGTAAGTTTGTTCTTTTCTTTCGAGAATCCCTGGTTTAGTTGTCCTCCAAATCGATTGTTTTTATCATTTTGGAATACCAGCAAAAATGCATGACAAAGGTTTATTTTTTCATTTGCACAAATATTCGGTGATGGACCCTACGTGCAGCACGATCTTATCTTTACAATACTGTCCAATTATTGGTCACCTTGACGATGTTGTAAGTGCAGTAATTTATGGAGGATAATAAGCGGTTCAACATTTACCACCCAAAAACGCATCGGGCGATTGGGACGGTTGTGTTTTAAGGTTATTATTTGTTGCGAACTAAACATATGTTAAAAGGTAATACTTAGTAGTCTTAGTACCTACTATGTGTTTTGTGCGGCCAGGGAGAGAGATAATCTAGATATTATTGAAAATTACGAGACGAAATAATGATTATGGACTGCATGGCAAAATTGTTTCTCTGTCCTTTGCGGATATGCTCCTTCAAGGTTAGCCGTGATCTCTGAAACACCCTGTATATCCATCATCCGTGGCATCAGACGTCTGTGACGGGAACGCATATTAATCTCGCACCGATTATACAGGATATCTCAATGGAGTGGTCTCGGAAGATTGTGCCCCTTCGGATAAACTGCAGACATTATTCTAACGTGCAGCAGGACACAATTTGTGCAGTGGGATTTCTAAATTCTGCAGTCGGAATCTCAAATTTGTGCGGTAATCAATTGTTAGTTTTTTATAAGTATAAATAGCCCTTGCTCGATGAACAACGCAATGCATTAAAAATAAATCACTACATACGGTTGTTTTTATGTTCGTGCATCAGAACGTCAGGTTTTTGAAAAGAAAAAATAATCTGAAATGCATTACCTAAATTTATAAGGGATAATCCCAATAAACCGTACTTAATATTAACTTACTTCTCATATGTATTCAGCACAAAAATAATCGATATAACAAAATAAAACAAATAAATTCTATTATTAGGAAAACTAAGAAACACAGGCTGATATGACAAAAAAAATGAAATTGAGTTGGAGCATCATCTCCAGATTTTTTTCCTAAGAATTGGAGCATTCACACCAATATATTGAGCATAAAGTATCTACTCATGAGTATAAAGTCTATTGTTATTCATATCACCCATTATTGTATATTGATGGATTGATTGATCGATTGAACACGCTGTATACAAACGAGTTGTCGTATGTTTTGAAATTGATACACATATAGGCCATTCTATTTAAAACGAGCTGTGTAGTTGATCTCGTTTTCACGGCACTGGCGCCATCTATAGTAAAACCAGTAACTCGTTCTTGTGGCCTTCTGCAACTAAGAAAAGTTTTATACTTTTTTTATTTTTTTTTTGCGGATGCGTACCTTTTAAGATAATCAAATGTTAAAGTGCTGTTAGCATGTTGTGAGTTAGTAGGAAGCAAGCATGTGCCTTATATGTTGAGATATTTTTTCATTTCATTTGTAGTGCTTTAGATTTTTGTTGAAATTAAAGGTTTTTACTATACTCCAAAGAGCGAAAGGGAAAACTTGCAAGATATTTAGAAAAAGTCATATTAACGAAATATGTCGCTGTCGACAGCGGGCGGCGCGGCGGTGTGTATTGGCTTTCTTTCCGCTCTAAGAAATAAAAAGAACCTAAAAAAGACGAAAGAAAGTTTCCAAAACCATGTTTTTTCTAATCATCTTTTCATCAACACATAAAAATATAGGTTGAATAAATTACCATCCACAAAATTCATGTAGGTAAAACCAGAGAAGCTAATATGCTTGGAGATAGGTAAGTTTAGAACGTAGTGAAATAAAAGAAATACGATAATTTAAAGAATAATTTAGATTTTTTGTTCTTCTTCACATCCGAAGTCATTATTTGATATTTGTGCAGTGGGAAAATCCTTAGTATACCTAACGCCTCAAAATTATTTTCTCACATATATGTGTTCTATAAGATTTTTACAACCCAAACTTGTTTTCACGAAATTATTCTATATTTGACGAAATTATCTCTCTAAAATACGTAGATTAAAAAAAATCTAACTATCTACAGGTTGCTCCTTTAAAGAGAAATGACTTTTTTGGCAAAAACTGTTCTTTCCTAAGTTTATATACGCCGAACAAATTAACAGTAGTTGAGAAATTATATTTTTCGTGAACTACTGTTTTTAAACAAAATAATCAAAAATTAATCATATTATTGCTTTGACATTTTGTAAGGAATTTAAAAACGAACAGTGTAAAAGCATAAGGTTGTAACTAGGTATTGTCCCTTTCTTTTTGAGATATTTGAAAACCGGTTTTTAAATTTTTAAACCCGGTTCTAAATACAAAAAATTATAAGTAAAAATAAAGATCTATTTACTTAAAACCATTCCTATGTTGATGTGAAATCGATATAAGATATTAGCGAGTCCTATATCTTTGTGCCAAGCAGGGTTGCCAGGTATGCGGCATTGCGCCGGAGTCTGCGGCAATTGAGGTTCATCTCGGGTCTTCGGCAAGCATTCAAAGATTTCCTGCAAAATAAAACATGAAGAAAGTAGTTTTATTTTCTTGTAAATAATATATATTATGCAGACGCAGACATATAGCTACTTTTGTTAAATTTGCCATATACCTATTTACACTACGAGTTTTTTCGCGCAAAAAGTTCTACAATATTTAAAGCAATCAAAACTTGCGTAGTGTCAGATAGAAATTGCGTCGAATATGAACGCATTATAAACGCAATTTCTGTTTGGCACTACGCAGGTTTCGATTGAAAAATGACAAAATCTCTGGACCGGTTTGTTATTTAAAAATCTCCTCGTACTTAGCGATATTCTGATAATTAAAATACACATATTTATCGTAAACTAAAATTCCGACCTTAAATTGTTTTTGCATTATGACCTCTACATATGGTTCTTTAAATGGCAACCATTTGCCATAAGATCAAGCGTTTTCGAAAAGTATTTGCGCTGAATATGAACCCGGGCTTGCCTAATTGATTCGCTGTAATTGGTTCAAAACATCTTTTAACAAACTCTTGACATTTTGCCTTCACTTTTCCGAAAACCTTACGTCATTTTTGAGTTCGTATTCGTGTTCATGGCAAATGTTTCTTTTAAAAATTCCATGTTACACAGAGTTATCAATATTTTATCAACTGTTTTTCCAAAAAAAATTCTTATATATAACGATAAAATGTTTCCCCTACTATTAGGACAAACTTTATGAAAAATAACTAAGAAAAATGTGGAGTTGCTATCACATTAAAAAGTGTTTTTTGATAGTTAAAAATCACATTTTTCATGTTTCCTTTACTGTATTAGAAAATTGCAAACAATTAAAAATCGTAAAATATCTGTTATCGTGGATTTTGTAAATGGAAAGAGCATAGGTGTTTACGATAGATTTTCTTTGCCAAAATTACAAAGTTGGGTACTTACAATAACCTGTTTGCGTATGTTCTGTAATCTTGTCACCCCATCATCTAAAAATTTAAGCTGCCTCTAAAAAAGTGTTGATGATAATACAATAATACAAACAGGTGTCTTAATTTATTGATTTTATTCGCAAACATTTGAAAATCTGGAAAAATAAATTTTTAAATATCTTCATCAGCAGAGGCACAATCTTCCGAGACCACTATAGGTACACCCTTTATAAATCGTTATATTTCAGGAGAATTGTATTTCTATGAAATCTGTGTTTATAAAGTTTGTAGTGAGCTGGTAAACCCAGATTTAATTAAGTAATTAATGAACTGTGTGCAAATTGAGGGAGATGCTTACGAAAGCTTTGTTGGAGTTTGGGGAGCTCGCAAAGTTAAGTACAGCGGCGGTATACAGTTACTGGCAACTTGCCCGTTGCTATTTATTTAGTATGTTTTACTGCCTACTGCTCTACTGACTACAATTAAATGAAGGTAATTAACTTTATTGTCCTGTAAAAGTTAATATTTTTTTCTGGAACTGCAAGAGCTTTTATAAACAAAGTCTTGCATAAAACATCTTTAATTAAAGTGTCATCAAACCACTATCATAATCTAGAAGTATTTTGCTTTATACCACAACCAATAAATACATACGTATTTATATACATACGTAAACATAATTTGTAGATAGGAATACCATAAATCATACTTTTTAATAACTAGTAACAATCCTGTGGAATAATACAATAGAATAATAAGAAAATATAGTACAGTACAATGCATAGTACAAAGTGATAAAGTTTTATATTATGTTCTACTTGATCAGATGTTATAATTAAAACGTTGATAACTAGTAAAACATTTATTAATTGTAAATAATGGGTTGTGACATCGGTTTATTTCATTGTAACAATGGGCACGATTAACCATATTAATTAATACATATTTTGTAATCAGCCGTTAATTTATCATTTATGTACAGAAGCATATCGTACACACTAAAATCAAGCCACCTAATTAATTGTCCTCGCCGTTATGCCAGCTTCCGGTATTTTCGCTAAAAACTGGTTGGCGGGTATGTGCGGATGAGTTTTGCAGTGCCTTTTAGTTTTCCTAACCCTTTCTTGCTTTCTAGTCTTGTTCTCCTTATTTAAAGATCAGGGGATAGCCACAAGCTTATTTATTTTATTTGTTCCAACACGAAGAAAATACCATTCGTATGGTTTTTTGGCGGATAGTAATGCTCACTGATGCGGCATATTTGCAAATCTTTATTGAAACTTAAAACCACAACTGAGCAAGCAACGGATATCGTCTCTCTAATTTTGTGGCATTAGTTTTTCGCTTAGTAAGGGAACAGTTGGTATGAGTAAGTTACACCAAAGAAAGATGGAAAGTACTATCGTGGCCATATATTATGTCCCCTCTTTTGACGTCGATTTTCTCGCCAATCTAGGGGCGAAAAAATTTGAAAAATTTCTGATCCTGTCCTTGATTAATATGCTACAACACATAAAAATTAGAAAGCTGTATTGTTGGCGTTTACCCGATATTTCCAAATTCAGAGGAATTGGCGCTATTTTTGCCCCGTAAATTTCATTCGTTTAACTTTAGCAGTTAATTACTCCGGAAATAATCCATAGATTTCAACGAATTGAAAAGTAAAATCACTTGCGGCATGGTAGCTTTTAATGTGCATTTTTGTAAAATGATCAGTTATTAGAAGAGTAATAATAAATAAGATAAATAATAAATCATATGTTTAAACTTTATTACAGAATGATTGTTTAGCTTGCATTTTCCCTACAAAAGATCGCGCTGAAGCATTCCATGAACGCCGCAATTCACGCGGCGCTCTTCGGCCTTTGGTGTGGTGCGGGGGAAGATCGACAGCGACGCTGCCGGTAGTGGGGATCGCACGAAGCATTAGTGACTAGGAGGACAGCGTTTACGGAGACAATATAACGAAATTGTTATATTAGTTGCAATATTAATATAAAAGAAATCGGGCATACTTTTTAAATGTATTTTCAGTTTATCAAGCAAACTTAATTTAGTATTCTTCATGTCCACAAAAACGGATTCACTGACCGGTCTGACCGATCTGCGCAAAATATTGTTCATGTTTCGTGTTTCGTGTTACGTTTCATGTTTTCGGTCTTAAAAATTAACAAATAGTCGGAATCCTATTAAATTCAAGGTATATGTATCGCAGTAAATAAGGATTTTATGCATGCTAACTGCATTGTCCTGTTAATATTCGTTACTGATATATTAGCTTCCATCAAAATCTTGTTTACAATCTTATTATATAAAAACTGAAGAAAACAAAAACGCCGATCGATAGACGAGACTCTAACTGCAACTTGTACAAAAATTTAAATTTTTGTGGTAAGCGGTTGAGGAGAAAAAAATCGGGAAGAAGACCGCTAATTTAGAAATGCAAAAATCGGGTACATTTTTTCACTTTTTGAATTTTGATAGTCGTACAACTTATGTAGAAATAATTCAGGGGTATGACACACTTTATTTCAATTTTTTCTGTTCAGTAGTTATAGAGTTATGAGCCGTCAAACACAGGAGTCTATACTATCGACACGAGAAATGGCAGTTATGGCATTTATCTCGTACCGGGTCACATATTATAATCAAAATTCTGCTAAAATTAAGAATTTAATTCTGTTAGTTAAAATTACTACCTTGACAAGTTATCGTTCTTTTTTGTGTATTGGTAATCAGTTGTCCGCCGTTCTCTTACTGCCGACAGCACCGCTAACGACTCCCTTCCCCACCACTCCAAAGACCGTAGAGCGTCGGAATTCACGCGGCGTTTCAGCACCATCTTTTGTATGGAAAATGTAAGATAAACAATGATTATGTAATAAACTCTAAACATATGAATTATTGGGTAGCCTATAGTCTATGTTTCATTATTCTAGCTCTTCTAATAACGGAATTGCTGGCATTGCATAATATAGCTTTTTGTGGGTCAACCGCTAATCCAATCATTTTACAAAAATTCATTCCGCGGGTGATTTTACTTTTTAATTCGTTGAAATCTATTGATTATTTCCGGAGTTTATTTGGAAAAATCGGGAAAACGCCAACATATACAGCTTTCTAATTTTTATGAGTGGTAGAATTTTAATCAAGGACAGCATCAGAATTTTTTTCAAATTTTTTTGCCACGGGAATCGACGTCAAAAGAGGGGATATAATATATGGCCACGATAGTATATACTACATACTACGAAACCAGATGACGGGTGTGTATTAGGTTTGCCACCTTTCGAAAAGTCGTCAGTAGAACATCTTGTATAGAACGAAGCATATTTTGTTGTTGTTGATCACCAATGAACTGAAAAAGTATTTGAAAGTTTGATGTTTTTGATGGCAAATTATGTCCTTGAACTCGCCATATGAAAATATTAATACATCCTCGAATTTTATTTAGAAATTAAGAACATCGAGTCCAGCAGGATTGAAGAACTGAGTTCTGTGCTGTAAGGTTGGCAATGTTGGCATATAGGTTTGTTTGTTTTTCTTTATTTTTACGACTATCTTTCTCATTGTAATGTAACGTAAGTAGGTACCTACAATTATAGTGTGGTTTCTTTTTTTACTATTTAAAATAAGATTTTATTTTCATTCCAATAAATTTATAAACAATTTATAAAAAAAATCAATAAACTTTTGAGTGTAGACATCAAAATTCCACTTATTTAATTTGTCAAAAATACGAGAATCGAAGACAAATGACATCTGATTCTGGTATGATTTTTTTCTGTAAAATCTCAAACTTTCAGTAGCTAGTAGTGAATTATCTCTAGGTTTTCAGAAACGCAGTGAGAAAAATGTACAAAATGTTCCTTAAACACTGAAGTGAATTCATTATTGAAATTAATCAATATTTTTATACCCCCCCCACATTTACTGTGGTGAGGGTATATTGAGTTTGGCACAAAATGTCCGTCTGTCTGTAGGTCTGTGTACACGATAACTGCCGTAATTTTGAAGTAATTGATCTGAGATTATGTGTGTGTACATAATTGTTTAATGTAGTACCGATTTTAGGTATAATTTGTAATAAAAGGTGAGTTTAATTGGAAATAACTAATAGTTTTTTTAGCTAGTTACTACATTTAATTTCCCTCTCATCTCATCATTTCTCCAATGTCTACTAATAATGTATTAGTTAAGAAGGAAACTAGAACTTTTGTCGATACATATCAAATTGTATTACTGTTATTTTTAAATCCAGATTAGTTATTGTTATCAGCATGTCGGAATTTAGTAGTGACCCGAAAGTCTTAGTATCTGACGTTTTATACAGGATGTGAAGACAAGAAATACTTACCAACTAACGAATGCATAACTAAACAATGAGATATTCGTTTATATGATGATCATGGTTGTTTTTTGGACAGGCTCTCCAATTATCCAGCATTTTGCGAGGTTGACGTCCCTATATTATTTATAACGAGCTGTCGAATTCCGAGAATCGGACAGGGTTTCTTCTCCCGTCATTGTTTGTTAATTTGTCGTTAATTATCCCCCGGTTGCGTATACGTAAAACGGCAGTAATGGGGAGCGCAGCTCTAGCTCTTCTCGTTGCAACAGCAGCAGCAAAAAAGCGGACGGACCAGAGAGGAGATACATTGAATAATACAAACCGTTTGGTTTGTACACAAGTAAACGATGAGGACCGGCAAGAGAGATGACAAGGATAACCGGGCATCCTCTGCTCGTGATGCGATTAATTAACGCTGGTCCATGTAGGACCAAACGAGGAGTTGGCGGCTCCTTGCGATCTTTAATTGGGCGCCTGCTTTCGATTGATGAATCGCTCACGAAGTTTTTACAAGTTCCCCGAACGTGACGGTGGCCCAAAGGCAAGGAAAAAGTGGGAAACTTATTAAATCTGAACCGAGAATTCCGAAAGGCCCGCAAAAGGATACCTGTATGGAGAAATTGAAAAGAAAACATCCTTTTTCTCGTTAGAGGTTGATTGCATTACTTTTGGTCACAGGTCACCGGCCCTTAGAGATATACATACAGTAAAACATGTAAAGCGACCATTCTCTTGGAAAATAATCGCCCGCAACTATTGCCAGATTATTCATTCTCCAAGGAGATAATTTACCTATTAATAATTTTAATAGTACCAACCATATTTAAAAAGTGTACCAACTACAGGGATTCAATCGGTATACCATAAATATTGCGACAAACGGGTTGTAGGTGACAGCTACAGACGCATTTTATGTCAATAGAGTCATGTCTGGAAAAGAGACTTTTAGGCAATAGCCTAATTTTCAAAAAATATTGGTGATGTGCCCCGGTTTTTAAATGAATATTTTCCTATCCGATAGATTCATCGGGGCAGCCCTGTTTATTGGCTCGATCGATTCTCTGTACTAAATGCACTTGACTTTTTCTCCTGAAGGTACGAAGTACAACGTCTGGTGTTATTGTAACTGCTCGCCGGTGTTATTGGAAATAATAGGCAGCACCAAAAAAAGTGGATAAGGCACTTTTTTCTGTCCGTTTCGCATGCATCCATAGGGGGTTTGCCCTTCCAAACACTCCATTGCGCATGCGTAGAAGAATACCTAATTGTTTTTACTGCTGCTTGAACAAACCTCTCATTAACTCAAAAAATACACAATACAAGATAGAGGTGTCTGTGAAGCAGCATCTCGTTATCTCATGAGTAAAGAATTATAGAGACCTGTAATTTTTGAGTGAGATAAACATAATAACGTAATTTAAACAATGTAAAAGCCTCTTTGCTGCAAAAAAACGTTATTTATATAAGATAGATATAATAAGTATAATACTGCCATAAAAAGGAAATACTTCACATGTAAACCTCCCACGTGTTTTATTTTAATTGAAAGTGGTTTTAACGTTACTTTCCGCGTAGAAATCCGAGGATCGTCATTTATCTGAAAACCAGTAGTGGAAGCATTGCAAATTATGGTAATCTAACGCTTACTATTTCCAAAATATCTCTTTGATCGTTTTCAACATTTCCATGAGGATTATAAGAATTGCGGGGTTTAATAAACGATCCATGGTCCGATAAATTGCTGTCCAATATTAGGAATATTGTACGATTGGGCATTTCTATGAGAACAATAATAAACCCTTATCATATCACACTTTTCGTTATTGGTAAACGGCATTTTACAGCCACAATCAACTACAATTCAGGTTTATTTGGTTAAATGGCAAACCCAACGCTGAGCGCGCCGCTTGATCCAAGTGCATTTTGTTGACGTTGCTTGGAAACGAGTCCGACGGTCTGTAACCAAGATCCAGTTAGGTACCTTCCGGTTTTTTGATTTTTACAACATTATTTAAAAAAATAATGCTAACATGTTACACATTGCGGAAATGAGAAAAGACACGACTATCGCAAAATGCCAAAATTCAATATGGCGCCCATAAGAGACACAAAAGTTGGCCATGGGTACGCCGCCATCTTTGATGATATTTCAAATTAAAAAAAATGACACTGCATTGCTTGTTAAAAAGTAGCTGTAGAATGTTTTTGTTTCAAATGTCTAGCTACATTTGGTTTTGAATACAAAATTAAAAACGATACCTTAACATTCCAGTTTTTTGCGGATATCTTCAAAATGAAAAACGATAGCCTAAATTTCTTTTCAGATAATTGACCAACACAAAAATACGAAACTTTGCCAAATTTAAACATAGGATCTATCTCCACTAATAAGCGAGATCCCCATGGTGAGCCTCGAAATTTAATCACCCGGTATATCTTTTAATATGTAATCAATAATATGTTAATATGTAATCATACCACTTCATTTGCAGATATCCTGATGATGCCACACAGCGATGTCGAAATCGATTGCTTGGTTTTTAATTATAATTTGTAAAACACATGCATCAATTTTCTAAATTCTTAGTTCTTAGCAAGAAAAGATGGAAAACTTTTTTATATTAATTGTTTCCGGTATTGTCATAGGGGGTGAGGAGAGGGTGAAGGGATGTGAAACCCGCGGTGTATTTTTTGTTTATGATCGTTATGATGTATAGCTCAAAAATTGAACATCTACAATCCGACAAAACAAACAATAAAGAAATCCCAGTTTTATCATGTGCCGAAGCTCAATTTAGAAGGGTGAAAAATTGGGGGTAATTTTTCTAAAACCGTGTTTTTACGAAAATTGTGTTTTATTAAATTATTCTTTAAAAGTAACACACCTTTGTTAAAAAGGATTGTCAAAAAGTGGGAATAATATTTTAATTAAACTTGGTAATATACGAGTGTTGATATTCCAAAATACCTGAAATGCGTTAAACACAGGGTTGTTCTAAAACATTGTTCTAAAACATTCTTTTAAACATGTTTTAAAACAAATATATTTTTTTTATATCTTTTTTTTTAAACACGTTTAAAACAGTTTGTTTTAAATGTATAAAACAATTTTTTTTAAAACATTGTTTTAAACATGTTTTAAAATAAATATTTTGTTTTAAATTATTTTATTTTCAACTTGTTTAAAACAGTTTGTTTTAAATGTTTAAATATGTTATTTAAACTACCGAAATTTGGACAACATATTTAATTATTTAATCAGAGTTGTATGCTGGTCTTCAACTCAAAATATAATAATACATTCAGTGATAGCATGTAACTACAATAAACAAAAACTTTTATAATAACTGAATAACATACCGGGTGACCCACGCCATAGGTCTTCCCGTTTATTTTTTTTTGTTTATGAAACTGGACGAATGGAATTTGGGAAAGTGTTAATAGACAAAAAATTCCATTATTTGGGATACTCTTGAGGTTAATATGACTTCAGGTTTTTCCGGAAATGACGTCATCATTGAAATATCATTCTTTGTGTGATATTTTCTATTAGGATGACATTCTGTTCACAAAAATGTATCGATCGTCAATTTTTATTACGAACGCAACGCAAAAATAACATTTTTGTGTATTAACCTAGGCGGCTATGAATTGGTGAAAATAGTCGAAAATTGTCAAATAAACACTAACTAAATCGATTTTGGGCGACATTGCATTACTGGTGCCCTCTAGCGTGACAACAAAAAGACATTCACACAACAGATTTAATTGAGAACTGACGTATGAAAAAACGCCGATGAAAATGTTCACAAATAAAACAATTGCGTGATTTACAACATGTTTAAAACAATTTTTATTCCTTATTTAAAACATGTTTTCTTTTGGGTGATATAAAACATATTTTATTTCATGTTTAATACATGTTTTTTTGCGAAGTGTTTAAAAGCATTGTTTCATGTATAAAAACATCATTTTATAAAAAAAAAATTGTTCAAAATAAAAAAAAAGTTTTTTTATAACAACTGTGGTTAAACATAAAAAATTCCTACAGCATTAGGTATGAAATAGAGAGTTTAACAACTTTATTTTCAAAATAATCAGTTATGGTGTTGGAAGCTGATTTTTTATGAGAATTTACCCATTATTAGCGGAGATGATTAAGTGTGGCAAAGCGAGGGAAAGCAAAGCAAAGGAAACGGGAGAGTGGCTGGGTATCAGCAGTGGGTTTGAAGTTTCCCGTCAAAAATACTCAAATCAAGCGCTTTCCTCCACATTGTGACGTCACCTCCGCTAAGGTTATTTAGGGTGGAAAGTTCTGCAATAAACACCCTCTGTACCATATATAACGTAAAAGCATATAATAAATCCCTGTACCTTCATAAAATATCTCCTTCCAATTCCAGATAAATAGCAAAACATCGTTTTCCACCCGGTAAGCAAGAACCTCTCAACGTGTTAATTGAACCGGGGAGTCAATAAGTACGTCCCGCAGAATCTATCCACTATCGGAACGCGCCGACAGGTGGCGGGCTCACAGAGGCGTAAATCTAATCGTGCACCTGACCTCCGCGCACCGGCCGGACGGCCCCCGATGGAATCTTCTTTTGCAGGTAAAAGCCAGGCCACAGTTGAGACTTGGGTTGTTCGCCTGCCACGATAATGCCGCCCGAGCGCGGCGCGCGGGCAACGCGTAAATCACGACAACTAGATTTTTATTATCAGCACAAGAGAGGACTTGTCTTCGGCTTCTTACTTCTTCTCACAGTAAGCACAATAGAACATCAAAAATAAGTACTCCGCGCTGACGAACTGCAATTTCTCCAGGCTGATAACCGCAATGTGGTCGCAGCCACTGTAGGTGCTGTTGATACTTCTTTATACAGAGGGTCTTACGGAATATGATGTACTATCGTGGCCATATATTATGTCCGCTGTTTTGACGTCGATTGTCTCGCAAATCTAGGGGCGAAAAAATTTGAAAAAATTCATATGCTGTCCTTCATTAATATGCTATAACTCATAAAAATTAGAAAGCTGTATATTATAAACGTCTTTATTTCTCCAAAAACAAAAACAAAAATTAAGCAATAATGTTAAATACAAAATACAACGGAGTAGGCGAAGTCCAGGTCAACACAAAAGTGTTGCCTGCTCAACTTAACCTAATTGTCAACCTAACTCTCTCCATTCCATATACCACGTGAAAACCAAAATAACAACAAAGAAAAACAAAAGAAGAACCGGGACTTAAGTTGTATTTCCACTAATGTCACATGCACACTCGCTCACTGCTCAAGAAAAAGTTTCTTAAATAACTTGCTCTTAAAATTGGAGTTGCTCACTTCGGAAACGTGGCGGCAGACTATTAATTTTTTTTGCGATACAGTAGGCAAAACCTCGTTTGAAGAATTCAGTGGAATGCATAGGCGGAGTGAGTCCACCCCTGTATCGAAAATTGAGTTTGTGTACATCGGTGCGAAAAGCAATCTTTTGGAATAAATAAGTCGGTGACTTATGCTTTATTATTCTATGAAATAATCATGTAGAGTTTAAGAACTGTCTATTTGGCATATTTAGCCATCCAGCTTCTTTAAGCTTATGTGATATGCGTTCGCGCCTCTTAACCCCATATATCAAACGCAAAACAGGAATTTAGCAACTTTTGAATCCTCTGCATGTCGCGAAAATCCAGACACGGTCCATAAATAGCACTACAAAAGTTCATTTTAGACAGCACCAATGAATCACAGAGTAACGTTCTTGACTTCCTGTCAGGACATGTCTAACTGATATGAGATTCACAACCTTTTCCCTATCTATCTTTCTGCAAACACCATTACTGCCGACTTAATCGGATTCAAACACAAACAATGGGCCTCCGAAACTAATAGGTCTTTGCAAATCTTCATTGATTAGTTGACATGCATTATCCACCGATTCCGCCGGAAAGGACAAATAAATCTGTGTGTCGTCGGCATACATGTGAACATGTGAACATGTGAATGTTGGCGCCTACCCGGATTTTCCATATTAAGAAGAATTGGCGATGTTCTTGACCCGAAAATTTGATTTGTTTAACTTTAGCAATTAATTACTCCGGAAATAATCCATAGATTTCAAAGAATTAAAAACTAAAATCACCTGCGAATGCTAGCTTTCAATGTGCATTTTTGTAAAATGATCGGATTAGTGGTTGACTCACAAAAGGCTATATTATGCAATGCCAGTAATTCCTTTATAAGAAGAGATGGGATAATGAGTATCGATCATAGGCTACCTAATAAAATATTATGTTTATTACAGAATCAGTGTTTATCTTGCATTTTCCCTACAAAAGATCGTGTTGAAGCATTTCATGTTCGCTGTAATTCACGCGGCGCTCTTCGGTCTTTGGTGTGGTGCGGGGGAAGGGATCGACAGCGACGCTGCCGGTAGTGGGAAATCGCACGATGCATTAGTGACTAGGAGGACAGCGTCTACGGACACAATATAACGAAATTGTTATATTAGTTTCAATATTTATATAAAAAATACTTTTAAATATATTTTCAGTTTATCAAGCAAACTTAATTAAGTATTCTTCAAGTACACAAAAACGGACTCATCTGCGCGATATATTGTTCATGTTTATTTCGGTCTTAAAAATTAACAAATAGTCGGAATCCTATTACATTCAAGGTATATGTATCGCAGTAAATAAGGATTATATGCATGGTAACTGAGTTGTCCTGTTAACATTCGTTACTGATATATCCGCTTCCATCAAAATCTTGTTTACAACCTGATTATATAAAAACTGAACAAAACAAAAACGCCGATCGATAGACGTGACTCTAAATGCAACCGGTAATTTAGAAATGCAAAGATCGGGTAGATTTTTTCACTTCTTGAATTTTGATAGTCATACAACTTAAGTAGAAATGATTGAGGAGTATGATACACTTTATTTTAATTTCTTCTGTCAATACTATCGACACGAGAAATGGCAGTTATGGCATTTATCTCGTACTGGGTCCCATATTATAATCAAACCGTAGCCAGACTAAGGTTGCCAGGTCCAAAAATCGAGTTTGCAGGACAAAGGTTAAAAAATCCAGGACGAATGTAAAAAAACAGGAGACTCCTTTATTCATCATACAAATTTTTGCGAACTATCAATAACTGTCATCCCCGTAGGTTTTGACAGATTTTGACACTAGAGTTGTATAATGATGACAGTTCGTTTAAATAATGAAGTCATTATTTGAACGAACTGTCATTATTATACAACGCTAGTGTCATTATAATCATCGGCGTGTATCATGATAAGCATATTTTGGGTTGGGTCGGGCGACGAAGTTGGAGACGGGGGAGAGGGGTGTAAAAAACTGATGTAAATGTTAAAACTGATTATTAACATACGATTATTAAGAATCAATTATTAATAATCGCTTATTAAAAATAATAATCGAAATATGTCGATTATTTCAAGAAGCGATTATCATCGATTATGTCTATCACTAATGTGTACTTTTATTTCTTATCTTTGACAGTCTGTAGAAATCCCCAATTTTATTTATGATTATGAAAAAAGTATGTACACATAATCACTAATCAGTATTCAATTAGCTTTGAAGAAGCGAGCAACATGGTTCGCGAAACGTCAGCATTAACAAATCTTGACACACGGCATAACCCGGAAGCAGTTTATTTTCTAAATGATTCTGGCCGTGAAAGCCTACGTACTTACTTAATGTTATTTAAGTTTGACAGCTACACCTTACAGCCGTACTTGCCCGTAGTGTCGGTGATACTGAAAACTGTATAGTAAAGAATACATTTTCTTCGCAATTTTACCTTGGGTCCATGTTTTATCTACCAATTGCACATCGTATTCTGTATTTTTTTGGTATTACTAAGGGTGCATTGCCATTTCTTTTTGTTGTAGATAAACGTATACAGAAATTGAAGACACTACACAGATGCAAAACAACACTATTCGGATGGTTATTCATTGTTCACTTTTCATGTAGGGTAAAAGCCGGATAGTTGCCCCACTTTTCAAAAAAACTCTATTATTAAAAACTATGTACTTTTTAAGATTAATGCAACATGCATATCAAAGTATAGGTCCTTGATCTTTTATAGTAGCCGTTTTTTGTAAACATAATTAATATTGGTTTTGAGTAAATCCTGTTTTATTTGACCTCTCAAGAAAGGGATAGTTGCCTACTGTAGCGGATAGTAGCATAAAGTTAAAAATGCTTCAGGTGATACTTGCCTCGTACGGGGATAGACGACTCAAAATAATTTTGTTAGAAACAAATGTATATTTATTTAAATAATCAGTCTTTATTATTTACTGAGATCCTTTATTAAGTACTAATCAAAATACTAATCAACATTATAAAATAGTATTAAGTTTTAACGTTTTAAACTATAAAATTACAACAAAAATAGCCTTCAAACTTTGTGTTGGGTAATTAGTAAAATATTATTATTTATATTAAAGATAAGACAATATGGCAATCAACTTTGGTATTAGCATTAATTATCACCAGAAGCCAGGCTTTTCAACTTTCCACATCTCATGCAATGGTTTTTGAATGTTGTACAAGTTTCATGCAACCACATTCGACAGATCTCACATTGAATCCAATCTGATTTAGTAAAATTGTAATTCTCAAAACATTCAATAATCAGTAACTGAAACTTTTTTATGCGTATTTTCTGTTTTTGAATTAGCATTTTTCACTTTTAATATCTTTTCAGTGTCTCTAAACAATTTTTCGTCTCTTCCTTTTGATTGTCCTTTTGGTTGTCCTTCGGTGGCTTTTCGATGTTTTTAGATGTTTTTAAACTTATAAAATTTTCTTCATCTTCGATGTCAGAACTGTAAATTTCTATTGTTCTCTTCCTTAAAGCTCTCTCTTTGTTCAGTTCAATAAAATCTGTGCTATCGGATTCAGTTTCACTGCTGGCAATATCGACATATTTTTTGGTCTTTTTCTTTTTTTGCGGTTGCTCTCTTTTCTTCACACTGCTTTTCTTGCTACCAGCTGGTATGTTTTTTACTGTCTTAAAATTTTTTTTTCGCTGTCTTAGTTTTAGTTTCCGTTATTTTTTTGTTTTCGTTACTTTTTCTTCTTTATTCTTCTTCTGAACAATTTTATCGTTGGAGTTTAAAATTTCTGTAGACCCTTCGCTCTTTCAATTGATAAACCCTCAGCTTGTCTCAAAACTATTTCGGGATTTCTTTCAAGAAAGCTTTTTAACCATTGCGGTCCAGCTGTTTTAGTTTCATTGTTAAAGTTGTGCAAACTGGTAAGCTAATTGACGAATTGTACTTCTTTCAGGAGGAAATCCTGCGTCTCCGAGCTTTAATATATAAGCTACCAGTCTTTTTTCATTCTCAAAGCCAAGGGCAGGATATTTTCCTAGAAGTGATAAATAAATACAATTAGGTCAGATAAGTAGGAATGTAGATAGAATTTTTTATTTATACTGCTAAGTATACAACTTTAAATCGAAGACATACCTTGGGTTAGCAGTTGCTGGTTTTTCTTTTCGTAGCGTCTTCTTAAGGTTCGAGAGGATATTCTGTAAATTCGGGATATTTCATTGATTCCTTTTTGGTTTTGATCCAGTTATTTGAACGCAAGTGCTAAACTATCTTCTGTCCAGCTAATGTGGCGCGGCAACACGCCTGGTTTTCGTTTATACTTGCGAGGCATTTTTCTCACCTAGTCATAACGCATGAAACAGTTAAGAATTTATTTTATTTTAAACAAGTTATAGTCACAATAAGAAAAAAATCTGTCTTTGCTTGTTAAAGAATTTATAGTTGCGGATAGTTGCCCCTAGAGCGACTATCCGTAGAAGTAAATAGGGCGACTATCCTTTTTGATACGGATACTTGCCCTTTTTATTTGCAAAACTAATAAAACTATTCAACAGTAAAACGTAATAAATAGTGTAATTTAAACTCTAATGCATGCAAAGAAACGAAAAGTTGACTGAAGCCACAATCAGTAATAAAAGTATTCAATAGAAATTACTTACCAATATAATTTCGACGCCCGTCGAAGTGTCGCCGAGGAAGATTTTTGCTCACACGGACAAAACGCGTGCACCTACTACGATGGCTTACACGCACTGAGGCCTGTGGGAGGGGCACTTCTAACTATAGTAAAGCGCTAATGTGACCAACATCCCTAATATAGTGTAGTAAAAACCGGGGCATGTATCCGACTGAGGCAACTATCCGGCTCTTACCCTATACGCGGAGTCGACGTTAATAATTATCATATTAGTGTGTTTTCAATTAACTTATTTAAATTTGTGTGAGATTTATATTAAAATATGAATGGTTCAGACTTGTACCTTGATATTAGATGAAAAATTGTCCTGTCGTTACATTATTTCTGAGACACCTGTATAACCAGTATAACAATATAGATGTTATAACAAAGATATCGTTTATTACAGTCTATCAGTTATGTTGCGTCTGATCCCCCGCAATGATACATACAGATTTATTGCAATACGATATATCATAAACTTAATGCCATGTCATAAGTCCAGCCATATTTTGGTAAGATTATATATCTAACGACAGATAAAAGTGAACTTGGAATATCCATTTTGCCGAAAGTTTATATAAAAAATTCATGCTTCCTAATTTGTGATGAAAGGCTCCATGTTCATTGGGTCGCAAGTATGATGTGGAAAGGTAACAAAAACCCAAAGTAAACTTATCTCGTGTATTTGTGGCTACATGTTTCGGGATGTACTCCCGTCTTCAGGCCATACGTCGTAAAAATGAAGTTTGGTCACATGTCAAATATAAAAAAAAAATAAAAAAAAAATAAATATTTGACCTGTGACCAACCTTTATTTTTACGACGTATGGCCTGAAGACGGGAGTACATCCCGAAACATGTAGCCACAAATACACGAGATAAGTTTACTTTGGGTTTTTGTTACCTTTCCACATCTTCCTAATTTGGTTTTGATATTGTACTTACAATACTATACAAATATTGTTTACATTGGTAGTTATCTGGATTAATTCGAACGACATTATATTATTTTGCTGGCCTAAAATTAGGACTTTGTTGTTGTGGAACTACGCAACGCACAATAATTAAGGGGCACGTTTCCTTTTATCCGTCATATGTAAATAAATGTACAAATGTAAATAAATATACATATATTCTATTTTGTTTATATGGCCAATACAGTTATAACAGCTAAAATAAGGAGATGCATGAATGGCGTAAGTCCGTTTGCGAAATTGTCCTCTGGTATCTCTACGGTAGACGTTGGCAATTTTCTATCTGCGACAATCTGCTGGTATGTCTTTGCTGACATTTTGGCAGTTCTGGGACGGCTTGGATCTTCAAAATCAACATGATGAAGTCCAAATTTATGCCTAAAACAACAAAGTTAAATATACGCCAATGTAATATTAAAGGAGGAAAGTATACCGATATCCATCCACCCACTCATAGACGTCCATCAAACTCCAAGCTGTGTAAGCGACCAAATTAACCTTGTCTTCATAGATCGCTTCCAAACAGGCACTAAGATATGTCTAAAAACTAGCGTTAATCAAAACGTGTTTCAAAATAAGACCAGTCTGCAATTTACCAAATAATAATTAACTCTTTGGTAATCGTCCAACTCCCCAAAATCGGAAAATCCATTCTCTGTTATATAAATTGGTATATCACCATATAAATCTTTGATCAACTTTAAGGTTTTTCGCATACCCCACGGAACCGACTATACAAGACCAAAGAGAAAGAAATAAAAGCATGTTCGGTACTGTGCTAAAAGTTTCTTACATAAAACCATGACGATGCGCCAGAAATCCAAGTATCATCAATACTTAGCTCAACCCTGGCATCATTTTCCCACGACACTATACTTGAATCGTAATTGGCCATATCCGTGACGTATCTTGCAGTGTATAAGTTCAATCCGAAGAAGTCGGAGCTACCTTTGATCTCGGCAATATCCTCAGCGGTAAAAGCAGGCAGACGCGAAGTTGTGAAACCTTGGGCTGCACTTGCATTGGACACAATGTTCTTCAGAACCTCTGGCCAATCTCCATTCGGCCCAAACACTGGATTTGTGTAGATTCCAGTCTATAAAATGATGAATAAAAGTAATTAAGGAAATTTATTGGGAACTAACCTCACATCAAAGTCGAACATTCTTTCTGCGGCTTCTATATCTGATGGCGAATTGGTCAGAGGAGATAAGTGCGTAGAGCTTATGGTAATGCCACATATACCATTCTGAGTAGGTCTGTATTTGGTATCGTATAATCTGTAGGCTTTGGCGTGTGCTTTGAGGACTGTATAGGAACACATATAGTCAGCGGTACCTGAGGAATTTAAGGCTGGTGCTAAACTTCCATCGCCATAACCATATTTGCAGATTTGTAGTGGCTCGTTGATAGTTATCCATTTCTTGACTCTGTCGCCGAAATTTTTATACAGAATATCAGCATAGTTGACAAAATGATCGGCGATTGTTGGATTTGGCCAACCACCAATATCTTGTAGGGGCTGCGGGAGATCCCAGTGGAAAATGGTCACCACTGGTTCAATTCCATTCGCTATTAGCTCGTCAATTAATGCGTTATAATAACGGATACCGTCTGGATTTATCTGGTTTAGGTATCCACTCGGTAATATCCTGGTCCACGATATCGAAAAGCGGTAGAAGTCTACACCTAAGGTTTTTACCAACTGGACATCTTCTTTGTATTTGTGATATGAATCGCAGGCGATATCTCCGTTGCTCTTGTCAAGGATGTGGTCAGGGTTGGAGTGGGTTAATCTGTCCCATATATTTTCACCTTTACCTAAAAAAATATAAATGTTTATGGCGTTGATCAGATAATGAGATTGTTTTACCGCTCTCGTTCCATGCTCCCTCAATTTGGTATGAAGCTGACGCTACCCCGAATTTGAAACCTGCTGGGAAAGTCTTATTGTAGAGAAGTTCCGAATGTACACTGAAAATCAACACATTAATTAAGTAAGTAAGTACATCAGACATATCAGTCATCTCGATAATAATTATGTAAATTTATACAAGGTGAAAATACAAACTGACGACATTAAAATGACGACATTAGTATGCGCACATTAATGGCGTTTTCACTATATTCGTTTAGAAAATGACCAGTTTTCGTTATCCACTCACATCCTCATAAATAAACAACTAACGCGAGCGAAGCCGCGGGCACAGTTAGTACTTTTAAATTTTTGTAAACAAACTGTACATTCAAATATGTTTTCTAGGTTGTGTAACAATATAAATATTGTTCGTATTGGATAGGTCACCTACGCCATTCAACTATTTTCTTTGACTTACCAATGCAGTGCAACCATCAGTATCACAAAGCACTTCATTTTTGTTCATTTGACTAATCGATATCACTGTCACACCGTGCTTATATGGGATTTATTGAAACAGGACTGGAGTAAGTAGGTACATATTTGTTGGTTGCAGTAATGTTCCGACAAAATTCTTATGATAGAGATAATTATTGTAAAGGCCGCCGACATTGTATGTGAGGAAGGAACATTTTGTATGTTTACTTGATAATAAACGCTTTATAAAGTTATGCGAATTGTTTTTATGTGAAAAATTTAGATGTAATCATTCTTAATAACTGTTTATGTATGAACATAATAATTTAGTAAATATCCACATTCTTCGGCGTTAATTATTCTAGCACGGACCTGTACTTGTCAATCGTGTCAATAAGGTTTATATCAGCAATAAATATAATTTTATAACTGCATGTTTTAATTAATTTATGGATTTATGGATTGCTAAATATGTAATATTGTAGGAAGGTCTTTGGCAAGGTAAATGTAGTTACATAATGTCACTTATATGCAATAATTTTCATACATTGTGACATCCTAGTATCCTTATTAAGGATTTGTGTTATATGTGTAATATTTAATTAGGTATAATATGTATAATAATATAAACTTAGTCCGGACCAGGATAATGTTTTCAGTCATGGCTAACGTTAATTTGTTATTCAAATGTAATTTTATTCTTGATAATTATGGTTAAAACATATAATTGAATAGAAGGATTGTATACAAGGAAAAACAATTAAGACAAGGTAAAACACAGACACTATATGCGTAAACTGTATGTCAGTTTCGAATTGCCAAATTATAATCACATTTTTCCTGAATATTACCATTGCTGGATTTTATTTGCTTTTGTCGCACAGATGATCAATAACTCAGATGGGAGACCATTGTGCTAGCGACGCAAAGGTCCCTGGTTCAAATCCAGGTTGTGGCGGTATTTAAAATTTACATGCCGCCTGTATGTCACCGTATTATTAACCTAATCTCTATTGTTGTTTTGTTGCTATGGAAACTCACTTTGTTTTTCAAATGTCACTTGTTTATATATTTTTACCTCTTCGAAAAGGACATATTTATGTTTATTTGTTATGTTGTGTTGTATCACAAAAATAAGAAAACTAGAATATTGGCTAGTTTTTTATGGCTAAAACTAATAAAGCAGGTAAAAATTTAAACTAGTAACTTTAAATTAACCTAAAACATAATTTATCAGATATTGTTATTACTAGCGAGACGTGGTCCCCTGTCGCGGTACTAGCAGTGCGCCCTTTAGTCCTTTTGTGTCAGCAAGAATTCTAGCTCAGAAGTCCTGTCCTCTTAATTAACTCCAGGCTTTTTCTGGGGTCCGTTCCTCGTATCTAGTCTGGGTTCACCCTATTCCCCCAGGTATGTACAGTTGTCATTAACGAAAGTAGCCTCGCAGTAGTATAGGTGGTGTATCCGCGTTTCCTCATCTTCCCCGGCACCCCTGCATAAAGGGTCATCCGTCAGTCCCATCCTGCGGAGGAGTCGATTTACTGGACAGTGTCCTGTCACCTCTGTATCCACAGTCTGATGTCGGCTTTGCTCATCTTGAGCATTTCCTCTTCCAGTTTTGCTGACGGGTTTCCAAGAATGATCCTTGAATGCATCTGTCCTGTGGTGGCCCCTCCAGTAATCCTCATGTAACTGACGTAGCCTTTTTTACCTGTGGCTATGGATAGGCCAACCAGCGGTTAGGGTCCAATGAGGTATGAACGTCCCTGCTCTTGCGAGTTGATCAGCCTTCTCATAGCCGGGTACACTGGAGTGTACTCAATTCAATTCAATTCAATTCAATTCAATTCAATTCATTGATGCTCTTCCATAATAGTTAGCACACGTCAACAAACTTTCCAATAAAGTACGTAGATTACACTTAAAATATTTAAATATAGATAAACACTAAGTACTCTCCAAAATAAAAATTATGAATAATACCCACTAAATATGGAAAACACAAATTAAAAATTACAATTTAAAAATTCATCGAAGCTGTAGATGTATGTACTGGCTATAGATAAATGTACTGGCGCCCATACCGGTTTTAGTGTGTTTGTGTCTCCCAGCTTATTGAGTGCTCGGATGCAGTCAGCCCAGACTTTGTCCCGCATTGCCACAATCAAAATCTGGTCACCTTATCCATGGGGGCCGGGACGCATGACCTCCATGACCAGCCAGGCCAACAGCGACCTACCACAACAAAGGTTAAACGGAAAAGAGAGCGAGCCCCGCATTTACCCTTAAGACCCGACCACGGCGCCATCTTTATCGCCTCTATTCAAAATTTCGGGCGCAACTCAATTTACTACATCTCTCATCTGCTTTTCTACCATTCTTTCCATTCAATAGGAAAGATGTCAGACTAATCCATCTGAATCATATCGCCTGTTTGTAGGACTCGCTAGTTTTGTTATAAAATCAGATATTGTTGTTTTTAAGTAGTCTTTACATTTATAAGTGTATCCCTATGGTCTACAGCAGGCGTGTGCTCCGTATGGCCCACGGTCTGGATCCGTACAAGTATGAGCTTTTCTTTCACACATTATTCTTCGGGTGTAAATTTTGGGGCGAACCGCTTGTTACCTTATTGCATATTCAATACTGCTCACGAAAAGTAACGAAATAATTATTTATGTACCAAGGGCATTAGACGGATGTTTGTGTCCTGAGGGTGACAGTTTAAAGTTCGTTATAAACCCATAACGAAACCGCTTTCGGTGTCGTTATGAAAATACTAGATCACAAACTTTTAGTAACTTTTAGTTTTCCAAGATTGATGACATTGACGTCAAGTGCCAAACAAGGCTGACATCTCAATCGCTATTGGCTCGCGTCAATCGTATTTATGAATTTTACCACAAGTAGGTACCAACGGTTGAATATAAAACTACGATAGATTGTAAGATGACAACCACAATTTTCGAAATTTATGTAAAATTAATATCGCAAAGTAGAAAAAATAGTATATAACACTCGTTTTATAAGACGTATACAAGTTTTAGACATAAATTGGCGCACCAGTGCGCTAATGTTTGTCTAAAACTTGTATTATAATATACTATTATGTCCTACAATGTTTTTTTTCCTCCGTTTGAAAAATATTAATAAATATTTAGAAAATAAACTGCTTCCGGGTTATGCCGTGTGTCAAGACATATTAATAAATATTTTGACGTTATCAAGTGACAGCGTATCTACGGAGTTGAATAACCATACAAACAATTCGGAGTTGAGTGACAATACAGACAATTAATTGTCAAACTTATAATCTTAATCGCCAATAATTGACATTGATGAGTGACAATACAGACAATTAATTGTCAGACAGAATAACCTTAATCGACAATAATTGACATTGACGATTTAAAATTTACAATTTGAATGACAAATATTTGATATATTTAACATATAACCATGGCAATCCTTTATGCCCTAGGGCGCATAAAGAATCTTTTTCTACTTTGCATTCACAATGCACACATTGTAACACTGTTTTCGGTGTTACAATTAACACATTGTAACACCGAAAACAGTAACATTTTTGTCTAAGATTGCCAGGATTGGTACACATTGATATCAAATGCCAAATGTCAAACGTACAATACATAACCACACACTGCCTCTTTTTAATCGCTTGCAATCGCATAAACTGCGAAATATCAATATTCTATACATATTTAAACATGCGTGTAGCCTGCTATAGTATGGCCAAAGGTTGTGGCTTTCTTAGTTTTGCTGTGTTCATCAAAATACGCCAGCATAACGTTTTCGGTGATGTTTTACGACTCTGGTAAGTGATCGTTATCATTCTTTTCAACTAAACATCAAATCCCCTTTTCAGATATAATTCAAGGACCACATTTACTTTAATAAGGTATTATGCGAAGATCAAACCTACATCGTAGATATGAATGATTTTAATTACTGCTACGAGATTGTATATGCGCAATCAATGGTTTATCAGCATACACGTATGAAGCTATAGTACATTTCAAGTGTAGAGGATTTCTTAGTTTATGTAACGTATAAGTTTTCGGTAACATTTTGGACCGAATTCTGTTCGGCTCAATTCGTATTCATTTTTGTCCGTCGCTTTCGACTTCGTCTTAGTTCTGGTTGTATGCAACATATTTGTATTACCTCCATCACATGTAATTTTACTAAGTATAATTTATTCTAATAAACTACTTTGCCGAAATTAAAAGTGCGTTTCAATTATAAGTGCTTGTAAATATATAAGCCGCAACGGCTACGTAACGGAATTAGGTAGACACCGCTATTAAACGTTAGGCGTTAAAACAATTCTTTAGTAAGTTCTTGTTCTTCGAAGTAACTAATCAGTCACCGCCAAACACTTCTATTCTGATTATTATACTTATGAAACCACTATTAAAGTTGTTGACTTTTTAGGTTAAGTTTCATATATTTATCACAGTAGGGTTAAAAGTGTTGCCCCAAGCTCCATTATGATCATCGTTGAGACCTCGCTGAATATTTATTCAAACTTGTAGGCTAAAGTAGAGTAATTTTATTCACAATTAGATTTTGTCAAGATTTTATCTCATAGATCTCATCCTCGACAAAGTTGACAGTTACTACAGTGCTGCCACGTGGTACCCGCGAAATACCCTAGATTCTAATTTAGCGCAATATAGTAATCACAATTTCTAAATTTATATAAAATTAATGACGCAAAGTAGAAAAAATAGTATATTACATTCGTTTTATAAGACGTATTGGCGCACTCGTTCCATTTGGCGCACTCGTTCCAAAACAACTCGTGCGCCAATTTGACGTCTTATAAAACTTGTATAATAATATACTATTATCGCCCTAGGGCGCAAAAAGTAGCTGTTTTCGTCCCGGTAACTAAGATGTAAAATGTCACTTTATGATCATGTAGGACAAAAAAAAATTTTAGCAAAATTTCATTAAAAAATACGTTTTTCAAAATACTTATCAAAATTCAATTAATGTTTTTTTTATATGGTATGTAAAGTATGACTGTATTGGCACAGGTGCTGAAAAATTGATATGCCCACGCAGGGAATCGAACCCAAGACTTTTTTAGTAGAAGGCTACGACGATTTGTTGTGTGAAGACATTGTTCCGAGCAAGATCTTGTTGTGTGAAGTGCATTTTGTACGTTAAATAAATAAACTCAAAAATATATTCTATTTTGTTTATATAGCCAATAAAAGTACAACAGATAGAATAAGAAGATGCGTGAAAGGCAAAAGATCATTTGCGAAATTGTCCTCTGGTATCTACGGTATTTCTGCTGGTATCTCTACAGTAGATGTTGGCAATTTTCTATCAGCCACAATCTGCTGGTATGTCTTTGCTGACATTTTGGCAGTTCTGGGACGGTTTGGATCTTCAAAATCAACATTATAAAGTCCAAATTTATGCCTAAAACAACAAAGTTAAATATACTCCAATGCAATATTTGAGAAGAAAAGTATACCGATATCCATCCACCCACTCATAGACGTCCATCAAACTCCAAGCTGTGTAAGCTACCAAATTAACCTTGTCTTCATAAATCGCTTCCAAACAAGCACTAAGATATGTCTAAAAACGAGCATTAATCAAAACGGTTTCAAAATAAGAACAGTCTCCAAGTCACCAAATAATAATTGACTCTTTGGTAGTCGTCCAATTCCCCAACATCGGAAAATCCATTCTCTGTTATATAAATCGGTATATCACCATATAAATCTTTGATCAACTTCAAGGTTTTTCGCATACCCCACGGAACCGACTATGGGAGACCAAAAAGAAAGAAATAAAGCCATGTTTACAGCTTTGATAAAAGTTTCTTACATAAAACCATGACGATGCGCCAGAAATCCAAGTATCATCAATACTTTGGTCAACCCTGGCATCATTTTCCCACGACACTATACTTGGATCGTAATCGGCCATATCTGTGACGTATCTTGCGGTGTACAAGTTCAATCCGAAGAAGTCGGAGCTACCTTTGATCTCGGCAATATCTTCAGCGGTGAAGGCAGGCAGACGCGACCTTGTAAAACCTTGGACTACACTTGCATTGGACACAATGTTCTTCAGACCCTCAGGCCAATCTCCATTTGATCCAAATACTGGATTTGCGTATATTCCAGTCTAGAAAAGACGAATGAAAGTAATTAAGGAAGTTTATGGAAACTAACCTTACATCAAAGTCGAACATTCTTTCTGCAGCTGCTATATCTGCTGATGAATTGGTCAATGGAGATATGTACGTAGAGCTTATGGTGATACCACATATACCATTTTGAGTAGGCCTATATTTGGTATCGTATAATCTGTAGGCTTTGGCGTGTGCTTTTAGGATTGTATACGAGCACATATAGTCAGCGGTACCTGAGGAATTTAAGGCTGGTGCTAGAATGCCATCGCCATAACCAAATTTGCAAATTTGTAGTGGCTCGTTGATAGTTATCCATTTCTTGACTCTGTCGCCGAAATTTGTATACAGAATATCAGCATAGTTAACAAAATGATCGACTAGTGCTGGATTTAGCCAACCACCAAGATCCTGTAGGGGCTGCGGGAGGTCCCAGTGGAAAATGGTCACCACTGGCTCAATTCTATTCGATAATAGCTCGTCAATTAATGCGTTATAATAACGTATACCGTCTGGATTTATCTGGTTCAGGTATCCACTCGGTAATATCCTGGTCCACGATATCGAAAAGCGGTAGAAGTCTACACCTAAGTTTTTTACCAACTGGACATCTTCTTTGTATTTGTGGTATGAATCGCAGGCGATATCTCCGTTGCTCTTGTCTAGGATGTGGTCAGGGTTGGAGTGGGTTAATCTATCCCATATATTTTCACCTTTTCCTAAAAATATAAATGTTTATGGTGATGATCAGGTAATCAGATTGTTTTACCGCTCTCGTTCCATGCTCCCTCGATTTGGTATGAAGCTGACGCTACCCCGAATTTGAAACCCGCTGGGAAAGTCTTATTGTAGAGGAGTTCCGAATGTACACTGAAAATTAACACACTAATTAATTAAGTAAGTACTATGGTTTTCAAGGCCAGCATCAGCCAACACAAAAGAAAATCACACCACTCCTCAAGAGCAAAGGGGTGTACAAGATAACATGCGAACGTACCTACTATATGAATCAGACAAGTCAAAACATGTAAAACCTAAAACGAGCGACGTCAATATACCTACATAGTATCATCAGTCGTCTGGATGATAATTATATAAACTTTTACATGGTGTTTTCACTATACACGTTTAGAAAATTGCCAGTTTTTGCTATTTTAAGAAATTCTAAATTGTAAATGAATTGGTCATTACAATCAGACATCGACATAATAATTTCATTTCATGAGCAAAACACTCACACTCATCACAAACAACCAACGCGAGTACAGCCGCGGGCACAGCTTGTACATTTAAATGTTTGTAAACAAACCGTATATTAAAATATGTTTCCTAGGTTGTGTAACAATATAAGTTATTGTTGGCATTGGCTATTTTCTTTGACTTACCAATGCAGTATCACCACCAGTATCACAAAGTACTTCATTTGTGTTCATTTGACTAGTCGTATAACTGCTACAACATGTTTATATGGGATTTAATGAAACATGACTAGAGTAAGTACAATACATATTGGCTCGTCGCCATGGGCGCCGTTTGAAAAAGTTCCAGGGGGGGCAAAATTTTTTTTAGTGTTAAATGGTGACTGAATATTAAGGACTAGGTTATTTTGCATACACCAAAAGTGGCATTAGTGACAATAGCCGATAATAACCGGAATAGTCATAATTTATCAAGTAATTTTTTTTCATCCTTTACTATATGAAAATGTCATTTGGCATATTTTTTGGGGACACGAAAGATGCTAATTGCCCCCTAGGCGTTTAGTTAATAACTTTCAAGCCTAGCCGCGAAAATATTTTACACACAGGCCTGGCGGCGACCGACCTGTCTGTCCAATAAATACATAGCTTTCAATTCGGTTTGACATTTGCGAGATCGATCCGATCAAAAAGATCAACCTGATCGATGATCAAAAGATTCATCTGATATGATAATAACCGATTTATCGATCAGATCTATTTCGGTCTTCAATTGTGATCAAAGATCGATCACAAATTTCTCGCCCACTCCTATCTTTTTTGTTTTTCGCGTGGCGGTAGTTGGGTTCGAAATCCAGGGGGGGGGGTCAAGCGCCCCCCTTGCCCATATGTAACGGCGCCCCTGCTCGTCGCAGTAGTGTTCCGACAAAAATCTTATGATAACCTGATCGACCTGGATAATTGTTGTAAAGGCCGTCGATATTGTCCGCGTGGAACGAACCTTTTGTCTTTTCACTTGATAATAAACGTTTTATGAACATAAGCGAATTGCTTTTATGTGAAATACTTACATGTAATCATTCTTGATAACTTTTTATGTATCAACATATTAATTTTTTAAATATCCACATTCTTCGGTCTTAATTATTCTAGCACAGTGCTATACTTACGTATTGTACCAATAAGGTTAATCCCAGCCATAAATAAATTTTTATAACTGCATAATGTACATATGTGATGTGTGCCGGTACATATTAATTAATTTATAATGGGTGGTTAAAATCAACCCATGCGCCCAAGCCGCGGGCACAGCCAGTACTATTAAATGTTTTTAAACAAATCGTGCAAAAAACAACATCTTTCATAGGTTGTGTAACTCAATAAATTATTAGTATTATTATTGGTATGTTATCTACACTATTCGCATATTTTCTTTGACTTACCAATGCAGTGTAACCACAAGTACCACAAAGCACTTCATTTGTGCATTTGACGAGTTATTATGACTGTCACACCATTTATTATTAATGAAACAGCACTGGAGTAGGTACCTACATATTTACTTGTAGCAGTAATGTTCCGACGAAATTCTTACGATAACCTAATACATAGATAGATAAAATGTGGTTATTATTCAGTATTTACTGAGCAAGAGGAATAACCAGAATTTAACTATCATATTGACAACTTGTTCACCGGCGTATCCTTTTTCATTAATCTAATGCTAGCTCCAGACTCAGCCCGAATAAATCGGCGAAAAGTTCGGCGAGGCTGGGTGAGACATAGCGTCTAAGAAGGCCATCCACATTCTCGGCGTTCGGCTCGTACATTTCATACGAGAAACACATGTGTTACCCTCATTAATGAGGGTAAAATTATACCTACTTACCAGGTAGTTCTCAGCTGGCCCAAGTAGTCAAAGAACTGTACCAAAACGATACAATAGATTCAGACATCATAGAAAAATAAGACTGGAATAACTTGGAACTGATAAGATTTATTTGAAAGAGATAAATAATATATTGCTTAGTTTTAATTAATTATTGATTTAATATTGCTATTAATTTTAATTTTCATTAGTAACGGATGGATGGTTAATATATTGATATGCATTTACATTTCTTCAATAATACAGAAATAAATATCATTATCTGGTATATTTTCCATTTTAACTTTGCGTATGTGATTTTTTCCTGACAAATTATAGTAATGGGGACGTCACAAATAGAGAAAAAAAATACTATCGGATATTCAATTGTATATCAATGTAAACTATTTGTATTTTGCATATAAATTTATTGTGTTCAATGTTTTTTAATCTTTTTATTTCAGAACTAAATAATTATTCCATTTGTTACCTACTTTTCGGGTGCATTGATGCTCGAACAGCCCATTCACCGCACGTGTTTGATGTCATAAATCAGACCCCTGTCGTAAATAATACCTTCGGGTACACACAAAAGCTGCGCGAGCCTCGTCAAAAATCCAGATTGAATGGATCGAAGCGAATGCGTAGAAAACAAGCGAGCCACTCGTCGAAAGCGTGATTTTTATCCGACTATCTGCATCGGTAGAGACTGCTGCCAACTCGAATGTTAGCGGATTTGGGTAAATGTGGCATCCACACTCTCCCGATTCGCGGTCTCTCGCTATGCCTCGCGAGAGTCTGGAAGAGGTATAATAGAGTTTGGCGAATTGTAAAAGCGGTCGACATGTACATATGCGTGGTAGAAATCTTTTGAATTTTTACTTGCTTATGCATATTTTATAAACTTTTGCGTATTGTTTTTATGCGAAATACTTGCTTGTAAACATTCTTGATAACGGCTTATGTATGAACATAATATTTTAATAAATATTCACATTCTTCGGCGTTATTTACTCTAGCGCGGATCTGTACTTACGTATATGTACCAAAAACATTTATCCAAGCCATAAATATATTTTTACAACTGTGTAATGTGATGTGTGCCGGTACATATTAATTAATTTATTATGGGTTGCTAAATGTCTAGTAATCTAGGAAGGTCTTTAGCAAGGTAAGTATAAAGTCACATATACGCGCTTACTCTTAAAATATAATCAAATATTTGTTTTTATCGCACCTCAGTTGCATATGCAATATTTTATACATTGTGACATCCTGGCATTATTAAGTAGTATATGACATTTTTTAATAACTAAATATGTACATAGTACATAAACATAGTATAAGTATGAATGTATAAACGTATGTACATACAATCGCAGTAATTTAGTCCGAATCAGGCTCTGACTGACTCAGTCATGGTAAACGTTATTTTGTTATTCATACGTTATTTTGTGGTTGATAATTTCGGTTAAATAATACAATTGAATGTTTGTAGACAAAAAGGATAATTAATTCAAGGTAAAACACAGGAAATTTGGAATGGACAGAACAATCACTTTTTTGTGACCATTGCTAGATATTTTTACACTATTTTTTTTTTAACTTAGTGGCTGCATTTTGATATTGCATTACAGTCGTTTCCAAAGTATTACGGAGCTCCTTTATGTTTAGCTCCTTTATGTTTTTTCAGTTCACTTTTTAACTAAACGTCTATACATTTTTCAAAATAATTTGAAGTAGGCAACAGTGAATAAAATAACAGTTAGAACTGATCTTTAGTGTTAATTGTTGATAGTACAAACATATTAGTGTAATTTATGTATTGTTTGCCCAAATTTCTTTGTTTTTCTTCAGACCTTTTGTTTTTATTGCTACTATTTTAAGATTGTTGAGATTTTAGCGGAAATATGTCTTTGTATGTGTACGTGCGTGCGTGAGTGCATGCGTGCGTGCGTACGTGCGTACGTCCCCAGTTTTTGTGGCGGCAATTCCGGAGAAACTACTAAAGGTATTGGGACGAAACTTAAACATATTTAAAAGTTTCATGACTAAACCTAGAGCTGAAAAACTTTTTATTCAAAAGGGTCCAAAGGAACTGGAGGTATGCTCTTACCATTTTTCAACGATTTTGCAAATAAGCCGCCATTTCAGTAATTTTGTCAAAATAGTTAAATAATATATGAAAGTAGAGGAAATTTTGTATAATTTATGTCGATGACATTTATTGGTAAAAATATACATTAGCTCCATGAGCAAATTCTATTTAATTGAGATCGCTCGTCTCTGCACTAATACTAGTTACACACAGAGAAATGGTTGTGTAATGTTAAGAAAAAGAAATTCTTAACATAATTTGTTTGTTTTAAGACAACACTTACTTGTAATAAGAATATTTCTTTAATGTAAAAGAACCGAAATACTTCCTTTAAGAAAACGATTGTTTTGATTTAAGTTTGTCGTTGTTTTGAAAATAATATGAAGGCAGCCGATCGATGGCGCTTTAGTTCCACGTCGTAAGAGGGATCTCCTAGAGGGTATACAACCGCATACATGTCGATGCATAGGCGTACCATAATTATGAAATTCCAAACCGGGACAGGAATGACGTTCGAAAAGACATTCAAAATAATTATGTAAGTATTCAATTAAACGAATACTTACCAAATAAAACGTAGAATAGATCGAAATGATCGGTACTTTTGTGACAAAAAAAAAACAGAAAGAGGTATGTATAATTACTTATTGAACCACTTCTATTTTTGGATAGTGTACTTTTCTAAATATAAGGATTATTATTTAATAAAAAAATTAAAAAAAAATATTATCTGTTTTAACCATTGCATAAAATTTGCCAACATTTATTTTGTAGAACAATAAATGAAGTCAAATTAGACTATCGTTGGAAATACTCGGACTTACTCTAACGCGGAGGAAGAAATTTATGGGGATATTAACTACGATGGCGGACATGAAGAATAAAATAAGATGGCGTTTCCAAAATATTTTTGTGGAAACAATGGAAAATGTACTATTTTCACCGAGAATTTGAAGTTCGAGACTTATACGCATTGACCTGAGAGGGCTGACATGTGCACTCTTGACAATCGTACTGAAATAATTATTATTTATTCAGTTTACAATTATCCATTTATTTAATTATTTATTCTTATGAAAGTATTACTGACACCGGACATAAATTCATAGTACCAGTTTACAATGGCTGTAAGTTGTTGCATGAACAGAAGTATTACTACATTTGTGAGATTGTTCAATTTCGACCAACAAGATTGTCGACCAATCTGGATATTTAATATTAATTTATGAATTATTGTGTATTATTATTGTTAAGTCACAAATGACAAATTATATGCTTAATAAATTTTTAGCTGTTGTCGATCTTTCGAAGTAAGTCATGATATTCCGCTGTTCCAATTAAAATCCTTCTTAGTTACCCCGGAACGATTTTTTGAAGAATGCTTGTTTCACAATATCTCAGAAACAGTTGACAACAACCTAATATAAGTTGATGTCAAAACAATTACGATAAAAATCTTACTAAAAACTGCAATAATATACCTAGTGTTCCATTTAAGCAAACATAAGTTTGTGTTGGTACGTTGTTGTGGGATATTGTGTAAGCATCAACATATTTTCTTGCTGTAGAGCGTATGACTGTCTGCAAAATATACATCATTAGTTAACATTAGTTAATACTTAAAACGTAAAAAGTGCATGATTTTTGAAACAGAAAACATGTAGTGCATTTTTGTATGTAGATACAGCGCTTTACCGTTGGATATTATAAGCAATTTACTGTAACCTACAACAATAACAAACTATGTGTAAGTAATTAGCGCATATTTGTTTTAAATTGATACTTAATAGAAAATTGCAAATATCTCGTAACTACCGTTGATGTACATACGGCACTTTACCATTGGAGGGCAGTATACAACCTCCATTATACAACTTTAATTCGACTAATGGTAGAAAATTATGCAGTCATTTTTGGAAAAGGTATAAATATTTGCTAAACCAGAACACCGAAATGTATATTCCATGTTCAAATGAAGACACCAGCAGTTCGCCTCGGAGCATTCATGTATGACTAACCGAACTAATAACTTACAATTTTGGGTATGACAGAAAGTTATTCAAACATTTTTTTAAAAAATATAAACATTTTATTTACGTAGCCAACTAAAATATAAATATCCTCCAGTCGGTGCTCTACATAATATTGTCAAATGGATGCTTTTCATCTACAATTTCGTTTAGCAGAGAAATGATAAACAATTTTTGTGAAAGTTATAAACATTTTTCTGTAACAGAGATACATTCGTTCTATAAATTCGAAATTGTGGAATTGCGTTGAAATATTGGTACAATCATTAATCGATTAGTCACTAATTAACAGTTTGTTGCTGATAACCTTCAAATCATGATAATGTGTATCTTTCTCATAAAAGGCAGCATCAAAAGCATGAGGATAGTTTTCTTGACAGAGAAAATTTGATTTGCGCTCGTTGTACATTTCTAAAATATTTCAACTTGCTGACAACTAGATAGAAATCTGTGATAGTATGTTAACAATTTTAACCGGGACATAATACCAAACCGGCCGGGACACCGGGATCGATGTCTCAAACCGGGACGTATGGTAAGCCTATCTATGCAGCATCAGTGAACCAGTGCTATTATACCGTCAAACTCCTGACGTAGAAATGTCCAACAGGTCTAGTATTGATGGAAAAGGGACTAAGAAGGGACACCGGTGCCTTTTCTAGTTGGAAAATAACAATATTCTCCTTAGGATGCGTTAATAGCATTCTATGTAAAATATTATTGCTTTCATAATAACATGTTCATATTTAAAAGGAGTAGGTGAATGTTTAATACTGTCGGGGAAGATCCGGCCGTAGGTGACACCGTTTCAGACCAATGAACCACTAGACCTTCGATTCCGATGTCCCGGGGAGAAGATTTCCGGCACTCGAGGCGAGGAAAGAGGGAGGAAACCGTGTGAGGATTATAACTACCACTGATGATTGCCCATGCATAACTATATGTGTGGTTTATATATCTTTGTCAATGCATACACGTGTAAAGCAGAACAAATAAATAATTTCTAATTAATCCAAGATGTGAGCTGATTAACCTTTTGTATCCAACCTTTTGAGAACAAATTCAACAAAGTCAAATAAGTATAGTATAAGTTTAAAATTCTACAATCTTAAAGTAAGACTTCCGGCCAAAACAACGGTTTTCTTCAATGAACTATATAGATTGTAGTGAAAAGGAATATATTTAAGCTATATTGTTTTATTGTGAATTAGGACATATAGCTAGAAATTAATAAAGGAAACGATTCATATGTAAGTCTAATAAATTTTTACTTCTTTTTAATAATTTAAACATACACATCTATCACAAATGCTTTAACTCTTATACGTTTATTGCAGTTGGAATCGACAATATAACTAATAATACAGTTGGCATGCTTTACATTGCAAAACTGGTGTCAAATATGTTAAGCAGCTTGCGTTCAGCCACAATTTGCTTAAGGACATCAACCGATAGCTTAAAAGATAGAAAAAGACGTAAAGCTGCACTTTTAAGTTACTTCTGTTTAATAATTTAAACATAAACATCTATCACAAATCCTTCGAATCTTATACGTTTATTGCAGTTAAAAGCGACAATATAACTAATAATACAGTTGGCATGGTTGTCACAGCAAAACCGGTGTCAAATGTAGAGTCAAGCAGCTTGCGTTCAGCCACAATTTGCTTATAGACATCAGCCGATAGCTTCGGTGTTCTCTTCCTATTCGGGTCCTTAAAGTCTACGTGGTGCAATCCAAATGTATGCCTGCAACATTGTTGTTATCAAGAACTTAGTGTAGTACTGGCAATTAATGGTACTTACGCAAAACCATTGACCCATTCAAAATTATCCATCAAGCTCCAAGCTGTGTATGCAACTAAATTTACTTCATCTTCGTGTATCGCATCCAGACATGCACTCATGTATGTCTAAAAATAGAAAACATTAGTATTTTGTCGATGTTTAGCCACGTGTGTAAGGTCAATTACCAGATAGTAGTTAGCTCTATCGTAATCATTCAGAGTGCCATCATCAGAAAATCCATTTTCAGTAATCATTATTGGAATATTTCCGTATAATTCTTTAATTCTATTCAGGGTTTTCCTGAGGCCCCATGGAACCACCTACAAACATTAAAACATTAGTTTATCCTAGTAACATTAATGTTCTACTCATTTTACTTTAAGCCATGTTGATTTGGCTGTTTGCCATTCTTCATCAACGAAACCATACACTCTGGCATCATTTTCCCATGAGACTATACTGGGATCATGATCGGGCATATCTGTAACGTATCTGGTGGTGTAATGGTTTAGTCCGAAGAAATCAGCTGTGCCGATGAGAGACGTAATATCGTCAGCTGTGAACTGCGGTAGCCTAGATGATGTGAAATTTTGGTATGCGCTCGCATTTGCTATGGTCTCTTTCAGGACCGGTGGCCAGTCTCCGTTAGCACTGAAGATTGGATCCGCATATATTCCGGTCTAGAAAGATATATTCGATTACTATAGTTATGTGACCATGGCTGGATGACGGGCGTCATTCAGATGATAGTTGATAACCAATGTACTATCGGAGCAAAAAAAAAAGGCGGACAGCAAAGTGAAATTAGGCACTTGTATTCTGAACAATTTTAGTTGTGTAACATTTACTTTGGTCGTATTTGTTAACCTATGATAATGCTATGAAATCTAAACAGTGTAGCATCTGTCATCCTGCAAACTTGTTCCAGTCTCAACAATTTTATTCTTCGCGGGTTTCTTACATACACAGTAAAAAAAAATTACATGAATGTGCATTGTTACAAATCCGCCAGGCACTTGCATGTGATTTTACAGTCATGTTGTAAATGAGCAATACGATTGTAAAATTACAGTTATGTAATTACATGGACTGCATGTATGTTCATGTCTTTTTTTACATAAAAAATGTAATATGCCATGTGTTTTCATGTGATGTCTTGTGGAGTTGTTTACATGAATAATGTAATATACCATGTACATTCATGCGATTTCATGTGAGTTTTTGTAGATGAAATATAATGTGTTTTCGCATATAATTCATGTAAATTTACAGTGGGTCCTGTTTTTATACATGCTGTTCAGTAGGGTGTATTGAAAGAAACCTCTTTCATAAATTCTAAATTCCAAGTTTATAAAAAGTGTGTTGACCCACATAGTCCACAAACAATTCCGACAAGTTGGCCGAATTGAAAAAAATATGTTGCACGCGAGAGTCCTAAAGTTAATATTTATCTTCAAAAAACTAAACTTTAGGCCTCTTACGGGAAAACATTTTCTTTTGAATTGGATCTTATTTTGTGGCATGTGTGGGTCAATGCAGACAACTTTTGATCAACATGGAATTTCAAATTTCCAAAATAGGTTTTTTTTCTATATACACCGTCAGGACACGCAAATCCTGTGTTTTTGTTTTGCTCTCAATGGCTTTGTAGAACATACAGTAGGAATACTTTGTACTTACCATATTATAGTGCACATAACATGTAATTTCTTGCATTTCTTGCATTATATTCTCATTATATTCTTCATATTATTCATTGTAAAGTTTTATAAATATTGGCACTTTGTGTACATTTCTTCTTTTTACATTATTGAGATCCAGAAAAGTTAGGTCTTAAAAACGGAATTTACAAAGATTTAGTATTTAGTTTTCAGATCATATGCGTAGCTGGTGACTGCGCATAAAAGTTTACAGGAAAACAAATGTAAAATAGCGTTTGGACTGTGTTACTAAGTTCCGGGTGTAATTTTACGTGCGTTGATAGTAATCATGCGAGCAGATTTGTAAAAATACAGTAAATACTTGCAGTATTACATCAGATTTGTACTTTTACATTTATTGAACTGTATTTCATGTTTTACATGAATATTTCTGTATTTTTTCGTGTATATTCATGTAAAATTACATTTATTTTTTACTGTGTACACTTAATTTAGCAATTTCTCGACTGCTGATTCCATCAGGCAGTCGAATTTGAATTATTGCCTTATGAAAGTCATACAATTACGGCATTTTTATTTCTTACGTCAAATTTCAAGATGACATTAATGTGACATGACAAACCTACTGGCATGACATTACGAAGCCCAGTTTAATTAGTGCAAATTTGAGTGTCCCCGTTTTTTATGCTCACGACAGTACTACCGTTGATTGTCAATGGATATAGATAGTCAGCCATGGGTTAGTTGGGGCCTTAACATCCAGAGGGCAGGGTTGTCTGCAAGATTCATTCACAAATTATAGCGTTTTCGACTTATACAGTTCTATGCACGCACTTGGCACGAACTGGCTGAGGTCGAGCATAAATATATAATAAAAATATAAGTCGAAAAGGCTATAATTTGTTAATGAATCTTGCTCAAATAACCCATGGCTGACTATCTATATTCGTTGACAATCAACGGTACTACTACTAGCATAAGGAGTTAACACTTATTCCCTTTAATCAAGCCTTGAAGATTGTTCACAACAAAAAATAGAGTAATGGGTAGATAGGAACAAAAGTATGTAATCATGGTGTTAAACGCTGGAGAGAGATCGTCGCTTGTCCTCTTGACCAAATGACTTTTTAGGTCATTCTTCTATTTGAAAAGCACAACTGCACAAAGACCTACCTCCCACACAGCGTGTCCTCTTTCTTTGATAAACTGATAACAAGCAGTACAGCAGGCGGGGCTTCAAATAGGCTATATTGTATGCTGAATTCAGGTCATGCAAAGCTGGGCAAGAAGACGACAAAGAACAATGTACTGCTTCAAAAGGCGTGTGTCGACCACATATTTCTTCTAGATAGCTCAACCTTACGTAGCGCATCTACGCTATATGTATACAGTCCAAAAGAAAATAACAGAGGAGATTATATGGCACCCGCAAAGATACCGATAGAGAAAGGGGTTTGACACGAGCTTAACATCTTGGCACTGGAGAACATCTTAACAGCAAGAAGCCGAGTGGCATGGCAAAATATGAAAGTGGTCTACATCCAGGTGGGGGGTTGAGGTAGATGAAGCAACTTAGAAGCACGAACTGGAGTACTAGCGAGAAGCATGAATTGGAGGGATAGTGTAATAATTATGTAAAAAATGTCTCTAATTTAGAGTATTGATCAGTCCTAGTCTTGTAGCCTTGCAGCCTCGCCCCCACACGTTCTGTGCTTTTCTGGATGTTTTGTTTTTCCTCATTAGGTGCTCCGATTATTTTGCATGTGGAATGACTATTGCCTGATGCTTTTTTCCCTAAATCAAAACCGCTTGCAGGATATTTATACATTGCAAGCAGAAGAGGATGGATTCTTAACAAGTCTAAGATTTAAATGGTTGGTCCACCATTTGTGAATGGAGTGGACAATAATGCCAATAGCAAACTGAAAGTCGATAGGAAGTGGAAATAGAACAAGATAATGCAAAAACCTAATAATGGAAGACAAAGTTAGGAATTTTAAAAGACTTATTTTTGGCTTGTCGGAGTGATATACATAGTTATTTTCAATATTTCCAAATTTTAGAGTACTTGTTTTGTGTTTTGGGTCGGCAAGACATATATCGGTCGGTACCTGTATGCCAAATCTCACCACCATCTCCAGTAGAAGAGCGTTAGTTATTAACACTCTGTGCAATACAGCCGAGAAGGGATGTGATTCTAGTACTTGGGACAACGAACGGAAACACTTGGAGTGTGGCTAACGTTAAAATGGATAGTCGGACATTTGGGTCGTCTCAGAACGAATACCACAAGTCTCACAGGCACCGCAGTTTTTAGCATATGGAAGTGGGGTATCAGAAAGAAAGTCTATATCTGCCACGCCTTAAGGGTGTTACAAATGTTGTGGTGAACTCAATATACCCTCACCACAGTAAATGTGGGGGGGGGGTATAATGATACTATAAGTGTCGTTGAAACTTAAAACAGGTTCACCCACAATAAATTTACAGATTAGGCCACAGCACGATTTTGTTGTTAAAAAACCCCTAACGTAATTCATAACATCAGCATGGATTATATTCAGTGCAAAAACCAATCAAAAACGTCAAAATCGAGTCCCATAATCTATGTATGTTTCTAGTGTAGATCGTTATATAGGTGCACACTTACATCAAAGTCCCACATTCGTTCAGAAGCTTTTTTGTCAGCTTCAGAATCTGTGGCTGGTTCGTAATAAGTCGAACTGACAGTAATTCCTGCAATACCTTCAAAGCAAAACAAAATTTACGTTAACTTGATTATGTATCTACAAAGATCGTGGACTTACCTTTTTGACTGGGCTTGAAGTTCTCCTTATATAGGTTATACGCTCCAGCATGTGCTAGCAAAACGGTGTAGGAACACAGATAGTCAGCTGTTCCAGAAGAAGTATAAGCCGGGGCTAATATACCATCTGAGTACGCCATCTTGCAAATTTGAAGCGGCTCATTGATTGTAATCCAGGTCTTGACGCGATCACCAAATGCCTCATATGCAACTCTGGCGTAGTTGACGAAATGGTTTATTAATGCTGGATTTGGCCAACCGCCAATCTCTTGCAGAGGTTGCGGAAGATCCCAATGGAAGAGGGTTATCACAGGTTCGATACCATTTTTGATCAATTCGTCAATTAGCGCGTTGTAGTAACGGATGCCATCTGGGTTGATGTAGTTTGAATAGCCACTTGGTAAAATTCTGGACCATGACAAGGAGAAGCGATAGAATTGAACGCCGAGGTTCTTTATCAATTGGACGTCCTCTTCATACTTATGATATGAGTCGCAAGCTATGTCTCCGTTGGTTCCATCTCGTATGTGGCCTGGATTGCTGTGGCATAGTCTATCCCATATGTTCTCTCCTTTACCTGTCAACAGAGATGTGTGTTTTAAAATGAAATTATTTGCATAATTTATGATAAAATATTACCATTTTCATTCCACGCTCCTTCTATTTGGTAGGAAGCGGTTGCGACACCAAACTTGAATGTTGAAGGAAATGTTTTGTTGTTCAATACTTCCACCGCACGAGCGCTGAAAATTAACGAAAACAGCAGCGATGAAGTCCAATCAGAAATGTTTGTGATGCAGTAAAATATTATTTTCTTAGAATAGAGCTTATGTGCGTTATCGGGTATTAATGACTTCTGTTATTAAAGTAAAACAATGAAACGTGTTATTTTTGTTTGTCTTTTGAGCTATATCAGTTTGATTTTTTGTCCATTCAATGTAGTGATTAGGTATTGATAGTACACTCAAGTAAATATTGCGACTTGAGCAGCGAGATCTGAAGAGTTTAATGCTTCTGAATATGAGAAATTCAGACATAGTTAAAGTAGTGTATAACTTCTTAATACTACGATATAATTTTTTAGTTATATACGTACTTTGAATAGTTGTATGCTTTTGTTCACTGTTTCCGTTCAGTTTTCTGGTTACATTAAGCGGAGATACATATTGCAAATTGTTACTAAAGTAAAGTAAAACACTTCTTTTTTTGCAACTGATAAATCATTTATCTAAATCAGACCGGTTTCGCCCTTTTAATCAAGGACATCATCAGTGAAAGTGTCAAAGTTGCTGCACCAACATCATTACAGGGACAGGTACACAGGTACACAGGGATGAAAACATTTTAAAAGACACATTCAAGAACATTGACGTTTCAATCAATCTACAAATCTTTCCCATAACAGGTGTGGTGTAATGGTGTGTGTAATGGCCGGTGGACGGCTAACGACGTTGGTGCGGCAAGTTTGACACTTGCACTGATGATGCCCTTGATTGAAAGGGCGAAGCCGGGCTGATTTAGGTAAAGTGTTTTAGTTTACTTCTGGTTATATAACTTTTAGTTCAAATAACACGGAAACAAAACAAACTTTAAAATAAGTACGTTGTTAATTGCCTTGTTTCAATTTTAACACTAGATATAAATCACCATGTATATTAACTAAGCCATTTTTGCTCGAATTAATGTGTTTTTAAACATAAATTTCCATTTCTAAATAATTTATCAATAATACAGTCAATATGTAGTCATTTGGGAGTGGTGCAAGATAATAATGTATTATTTCTGACTTATAAAGCAGTGTTCAGTAGGGATGAGTCGTTCGCGAACGAACCGTTCAAAATGAACGGGTCAACTGTGTGAACCGTTCGATCCGGTTCAACCCTGGCAAACTGACCCGTTCAGTAGGAGATCCGGTTCAGTAGCTCGATCGTTTACGGTGTTTACGCTCTCGGCTCATTTCTGCTCACAGCATAGAGTTCTCAAAGCAGACCGGCGCGGCGCGGCGGCGTCTTTGATGCGTGTTCATTTGTTTCCAGTGCCGCGTAAAGTACATAATATGTATATACATTATACATATATAAAATATTTTCGTTCGTTTATTTCTGGTTTGATTGCATAAAGATTCGTCAACATATTATGAACTGCCCGAACATTTTCTTTGCGTTTTAAAATTGTTGAGATCCGTATATCTGCACTGTATTTGTTTAAAATATTTTTGGGATATTATATTGAGTCGGGAGTTGATAATGAAGACCATTAATTTTAATAAATATAATTTATTAAACAAAATGAAAGTTTGAGAATATATAAGGAAAAATATAAAAAGCATAAAAGGCAGAATGAAAGATATGAGATTTTTGCGGTAAAATTGAACGATTTTTTTAGTTAACCATACAGAACTTATTGAAAAGTTTTGTATAAATTCCGTAAAATCAGCTTTCGAAAATCGCTAAAAGATCAAAATTAGATTTAATTAATTTAAATTATATATATATATATATATGCAAATACCATTGACTTATTAGCCTTAGTAGCATTTTTATAGGATCTATTTTGTTTTTGTTACTGAATGGAGGTAATTTCTATCAGCATAAATTACAAGAAAAACTAAGTTAAATCAGAAAATTCCAGTTCTGACAAAGAAAAACAATACTCGCAGTAGTTAGGCCGTCGCGCGTCGGTATATTCGTAAACTACATAGGGCAGCTGCGATGGCTGAACGAAGATGCCAGCAATGCGCGCGTCGTGTTCTCGTTCTTTTGAACGGTTCGTTCACTAGATCCGTCTATATAGACGGATCTATTGAACGAACCGTTCAAAATGAACGGGTCAAATGTCTGAACCGTTTGGAGGTTTGATCCGACTCGCCAGTGGCAAAGTGAACGGGTCGCTCGAACGGGTCGGGTCAGATTCGTTCGTTTACGGCGTTTATGCACTCGGCTTTTTTCTGCATAAGGTCGACAGACGGCTCAAGGCGGTCACAGGCCAGTTTTTTGCGACGGCCGGCGCTGGCGCGGCGGCGGCGGCGGCGTCTTTGATGCACGTGGGTTCGTTTGTTTCCAGTGCCGGGTAAAGTATTATGAAAAAAAATATTTTTGTTCGTTTACTTCTGGTTTGATTGAAGACTGAGGATTTGTCAACATATTATGGCTCTCCCCAAATATTTTCGTTGCCTTTTAAAATTGTTGAGATCCGTATATCTACACTGTAATTACGTTTAAATATTTTTGGAATATTATAGTCGGCAGTAGATAATGTAAACCATTAGTTGCAATAAATATAGTTTATTAAACAAAATAAAAGTTTTAAACTATATAAAGTAAAATAAATAGAAACAATAAAAAATAACTAAATATTCATTCATTGGCCCAGAACTGGAACGTTATAATTTACTAAATAAAAATAATATATGTAATATATAATACACATAATACAACATAATATATATGTTGCCAAACTCCTCTAATCTCAAAAAATATAAAATTCATATAGAAGTATAACTCATCACATCACCTATTGTAAATTGCTATTTAAAAATAGTAATTGTGACACTTTTGTAGAACTTATTCTGTTTCGGCTTTCCGTTAGCGTGAGCCCTGCTTTTGAAAAAATTGGTCCATATGAAAGTCGTTCATTTTGAACGGGTCTGATTGAACGGGTCATTTTAGTGAGCCGGTTCGACTGAACCGGCTCACTGAAATGACCGAGAATGCCCATCCCTAGTGTTCAGACAATCAGACAAATCTGACAACATTTTTAGACCAATATCTGAAACACGTCTTGTTTAGTGAGTTTTTTTTCTTTACATGGGTACAATCGAATACATTTGGAAAGACAACTTTAGTGTTCCTAATGTAGTATGATATACAGAGCATGCACTTTAAAAATTATTTTTTTCCTTAACGCCTAAATACAACATCTTGTATAAATAAAAATAATGTTTAATAAATATAATAAATGATGGACTAAACAAGTGTTGTACAAAATATCTTTTTTCAATCACTTAACATAAATGTAGTATAGCTGCGACTCTAGCGACTCACCCTGTATATGTATATACAATGACCGGCACAATTAAAATTTTAAAATTAAAAAGTCTGCTAAATGTGGTTGAATATCTTTTGTGATCTTTGACTGATTTTTTTCGGGACATTGTAAAGAAATTCTTCAATATTGTCACAAGTCTACAGCTGTTTATACTTGGAGAACAAAAATTGTCTTTTTAAGTTTCAGACACCCTGTGGGGTAACTAAGGAACTTGTGTAGGTTTTACCAGTGCTGTAGTAATCTTTTACAAATCCATATCAATTCTCAACGTTCCAAGTAAAATTTTGCATTGTTTTTACACCAGAAATACAGGTAAAACTGTAGTTTTGCTTTGATGGTTGAATTCGCCGCAATCTCTCAGGATCGTATTTTAAAACGTCTTCACTCGGTGACACGTCGACTACGTGCTATTAATACAAGAAGAGGTGGGCACACACGTTATTAAAGTATCAAGTACACGTTAAGTATTTATATGGGTTTATAACATATAAATACCTCAGAACTTGCCCAAGCTCTTAGTTATTCCACAGCGTGTCTTGAAAGTAGACAAAAAGCATAATTATGGTTTACCTGGTGTAATCAGATGTGAAAGTTTATTTTTATACCCCCCACATTTAATGTGGTGAGGGTATATTGAGTTTGATTCAACATTTGTAACACCCTTAAGGAGTGGCAGATATAGACTTATATGCAGGGTGCTAGTAAATAACTTCACAAACTTCAGGGGGTTATTCTGCATGAAAGAATAATGACAGTTTGCTATATAAACGGATGTCCGCAAATGCTCCGTTTTCGGAGATACGGGGTGGTTATTGCTCTGAAATCGGTCGAGATATGCAAATTGAATTCAGTGGGTTTTAAGAGGTAGTTGGTGCCTATTTTTTGACATGCAATTAAGAATTTTATGTTCATCATTGCACTCATACGGGTAATGATACCATTTTTTTTAAAGAAAAAAATTGTACGCCACTGGGATATTTCAAATTAAAAATCATTTTAGAATTCCTCGTTCAATTTCTGACAAAAAATCTCTCTCTCTGCCTTTTTTTTCGTGGGGGCACCGTTTTATGCAAAAAAATAAAACATCTTAATGATCTCAATTTTTTAAAGAACTATTTTATACAATAACCTTAAACTAAAATAATAACAGAAAAAAAACTAATAACATTTTAAATAGGCGCAAAGGTACAAAAAAATTTGAAAATTACCTCCCTCAGACGTGACACCCCGTATGTCAGAAAACGAAGCATTTGCGGACATACGTTTATATAGCAAACTGTCATTATTTATACATACAGAATCACCCCCTGAAGTTTGTCGCACTTATTTACTAACACCCTGTATATGGATTTGATCAGAATTGAAAACTGAATCGATTTAGCTGTTCGTCTGTCTGTCCGTCTGTGTACACGATAACAGCCGTAATTTTGAAGTAATTGATCTGAAATTTGGTATACAAGTTTACTCTTAAAAAATAAGGACAAGTTCGTGAATGGGCAAAATCGGTTCATTTTTTTAAAAATATTTTACAGTGGAGGGTATTTTAACTTCAGCACGGCTGAAGATAATTTTCTTACTAGTTTCAAATTGCAATGTTGCGTAGTCAATTTTCTTGTACTGTATTAATAAAATAATCGGTCAAAGATTACAAAAGTTGTTGAACACAGTATGAACACAGTGTACAGATATTTGTTGGTTTATAAATTTGGTTACTAGAAAACTGGGCTGTAATTTCCGGAAACAAAACTGAATCTCAAAAAACTCTAAAATGCTCATTTACGCTTCTAAAAGTTTAACAAAACCTCAAATACGCGCCAAAGTACCATTTACACATCACTGCCATCATACTTCTAAATGGAGATGAACTTACGCTTGTATGACGAACACAATCACTACAATCAATTTCATATTGGCGACTGAGAAATTTGCTTTATAACTGCTGCAATATATAGTGTTATATTATCCGTATAATAGGGGCTATAAAGCGATAATAGATTAATATAAATACGCAATAGGTATTTTTTTTTCATTGTATTATTGTAGTGAAATGATTGATTAATATATTGTTCTAATATTGCTAAGCTGCATCAATAGTTTGCGTTGCTATACCTTGATTGACAGCTCAGAAACGTGTCGATATTCAAATGTATAGTGCTCGAAATGTACGCAGATAGAATATTGTAATTTGCGGTAATAAATGATCTAAATTCGTATTAGTACACAGTGGTGAAAAAAAAGAAACTGGGGTTTGGTAGTTGTTTAATTCGATGTCCTACAGTTAAAATTAACAGTTAATTAAAAAAAAGAGCGTAAGCAGTAGGTACAATAAAAATTCAAGATTTTGACGTGACCATCAGTGGAACACGAAATAATACATTTTGTATGGATTTACAATCATTTTGTTTCTTATGTATGTAATTCGAATTTAATAAAATTTTCCGTTCCCAGCATCTGCCAATAAACCAATAGGGGGTCATAAATATTTTTAATTATTTGTCGAATTCATAAAGATTTTTGACAAAAAATATTAAATTCAAAATCCCTGGTTGCAGCAATAAAGTAAGGATCACTGATCATAAATATTTTGTTTGAAACAGATATAAAATATAACAGATATAATATAATAAAGATAAGATAAATGTAAGGGTTATTAAGGAACTTGCTCAAAACAAGAAAAAATGATTTTTCTACAAACGTGGTAAAAGTAAACTTTTAAACGCTATCGACATGCAGTAAAAACTCAATTTTATGACACCTATTGCAAAAAAAGAGCAATTTTTAACACTCGTGCTAGAAGTGCTTCAAAGCAACTATTCAAACATATTCCAACACAAATATCGACAAGCGTCAGGTTGAGATTAATTACTACTCATGCCATTTCTAACATATGCCACTTCTGTCAAACGCTCATACGATTTTGATGATTATTTTGTTTAGTTGTAGATCAATTCCTCACTTCATTAGTAACGACGCTGTGTTAAAAATTTGTATTAGAGTTTCAGTTTTGAGCATATGCAGGGTACAGGGAATAATGAGGATAAGTTTTTTTGTCGAAATTGCAACACGCTGTATTCTGTACCAACTACAATCACAGGAATCAAGTGAAGTCAAACAGCAGCCCAATATTTTGTAAACATGTTCTTTGGTTCATAAACATTGAAAAGACTGAACACATGGTAAAAAACGTACCAGATAGTAGGCTATGGTAATCTTCAGGGCGTGTGTTATTCAGGAAAGAAACCCAAGTTTTGTAAATACAGCCCGGCCACTCAGAAGTCGTTCGGAAAAATGTAAACATTAGGATGCGCAGTGGACACGGGATAGTTTTGGTGGAGGGGCGCAGTTAGTGTGTTGATGCCGAGCGTACAGTGCCTCTCGCTTCCGCCGAATGTCGTCCTTGTTCTCGTTCTGCGCACACGTCGAGTCAAATTTAAGTTGGCGGAGCTGTAAATCTTCGGCCGATATGCAACATTAAACGGGCGATTTAACAAATGTTGCGATTAGAATAAATCTAATTTGATGCTTTTGATGCGAAAACCCATTCTAGGCGGCCCGGCCGTAGCTGTATACGCAAAATGTAGGTTCATTATCGTTCTTCTCATGTATCTTGGCTCTACTTTTGACCAAGAAATATTCTTGCACTCTGTATGTGTTAAAAACTGAAATTTAATAATCAATCCACAACTAAACAAAAGAATCATACAAATCGGATGAGTGGCTAGAGAGAAAATAACCTTTGAACTTGTGTCATACTTTTAGTGGTGCTTTAGTTTTCATGCGATCTGTATATTTGCGTTTGTAGAAAACATGTATGTATGACACTCGCAGAAGTGATTTTGCTGCTCTTGAAATGAACATTTACTCTTGTATGTAGTATGTAGGGGGAAGGAGACTGGGAACAGGATCCATAGCACCTAGACCTCAAGGCCCTTTGCATACCTCCCCTGCTGACTCTGGTCTCGTTGCCAACCCAGGCCCTGGACAAAGGCAACGAGAAATGGTAGAGGAGCGTTCCGGATTCTGTCCATGGTTGGCCAGGGTTCTCCAAGAGCACTTACCCTCTGGTCTTCTAGGGCCGGGCATTCGCACAGGATGTCTTACCGTCTCGTCGTCCTGCTCGCAAGCACGGCAGGTGGGAGATACGACAGATGCAGATTGAACATATGCTTCCGTAGTCTGCAGTGTCCAGTAAGGAGCCCCGTAATAAGACGAAGTTTGCTTCTCGTCCTCTTGCCGCGGTCGACCTCGGTGACCGTGTTGTTGGTAAGATAGGGTTTACTGCAAACATATTGAGGGGGATGTAATCTGTAGGGCACTCTAAAAGTGGTTTACCTTTCACAGACCTCCTCCAGTGGTCCAACCGGTCACCACCGCCATATCTGTCCCAGGAGTATCCCACTGTGCGGAGCCTGATCAGTGATGCCAGAGCCATCTCTTCAATGAAGATGCCAAGTGGTGGCAGGTACAGCATGTTCTCCATCGCAGCAGTGGGAGTAGTTTTCATCGCGCCTGTAACGCTCAAACAAGCCATTCTTTGGATTCAATTCAGTTTGGTGACAGTGGAGGCCAGCTTGACTTTGTGCCACCATACCACCGCAGGTGAGCATTGGGCGAATTACTGCATTGCAGATCCATAGCGTGAGCCACGGTGAGAGTCCCCAGGAACGTCCTATGGCCCTCCTGCACTGACCGAACGCTAAACATGCCTTTTGTACTCTGTTGGACAGGTGATTGTTCCACAATATCTTTCTATCAAAGATGATACCCAGGTATTTGACCTCTTCGGAAAGTTGTAGTGGTATATTACAGAATTTTGGAGGTATGAACGAATCCAACTTCCGCTTCCTTGTGAAGAGGACCATCGCAGTTTTGGAAGGGTTGGCCGAAAGTGAGTGGTCTTTGCACCAGTTCTCTATGAGTTTGAGGGCTTCCTGCATCCTGTCGGAAAGAGAATTAAGAAATTTACCTCTAACAAGGGTGACCAAGTCATCTGCATAATGTATGGTAATGTAAATCGTTAACCCGTTGAAGGAGATCATCTAAAGTGAGATTCCACAGAAGTGGAGAGAGGACACCTCCCTGCGGACATCCACCAGCAACCCTGCCCTTCAAGGTAGCTCCTCCAGCACTCCTCCAGCACTCTCCGTTCGCTGAGTGATCATGGTGTTAATCCAACCCTTTACTAACCGAGGTACGACTCGTTCAGATAGGGCGTTATGGATGCACTTGAAGGTTGTACGATCAAAGGCACCTTCGATATCAATGAATACTCTCAGTGTTACTGCTTGACATCAAGGGTTCCTTCTATATAGCTAGCAAGGCTGTGTAGCGCCGAGTCTGTGGATCTACCCTGGGTGTACGCATGTTGGTGAGGATGTAATGGTTTGTTAATGAGAGCTGTGTCTCTAATGTAGCAGTCACATAGCCTCTGCAGGTCTTAAGGTCTTAATGAAGAAAGAGGACAGACTAATGGACCGGTATGATTTTGGAATAGAGTAGTCCTGTCGGCCCGGTTTGGGAATGAAAGTAACTGTGACCTCATGCCATTGGGCCGGGACGTGTTGTAAGGCAAGACATGCCTACATTTACTCTTAACACTTGTATCATAAATAGATAAGGTTTTGTTTTAAAACATTTTAACAATTTTTTATTAAACATTTTACATTTTGTATACATTACACACACGTGATTTTATTCAATTTTTACATTGCTTCACTTGTATTAGTAAGTATATGTTAAACATATATAAGTGTAAGGACCGCCCCTATAATTAGAAACACCGTTGGTATACATGCGTTTCCTAATCCTGGCGAATCTGTTGTAACTGGTGGTTCTGTTGTAACGGGTATCTCTATCGTTAAGCTGGGCAGTTTGCGTTCAGCTACAACTTGCTTGTAGTACTCTGCCGATAGCTTTGGTGTTCTTGTCCTATTTGGATCGTCAAAGTCTACCAGGTGTAATCCAAATCTATGCCTGTAAAAAAATATTACTTCAAATATAACCGTTTATTGTTATAGTGTAAACTGTGTTAAGCTACAATCAAACAGTATGTAGTCTGAGGTGCTCCATTTAATTTTGTAGTTTGACCTGTCGCACGTAAATATTATAAGCAGCAAAAGTAATAAATTCACATTAAAGTTGTTTTTGGTTTTAAAAATTTTTGTTTTAAAAATGCTCATAACACTTTGAATATCAATTTGATGGCTTTACATAACAGATTTTTTTGAACTATTAACTTTGTGAATGGAAATTGAACTGACATTTTCGACAAATTTTCTAGTGCTGAATGATAAGTTTGAAAAGCATGCTTTTGACATTTTCTTTCGGGGTTATAGCAGATAACCCAATGCTCTAGAAACTTTAAATCGGTTGCAATTATAAAGTTTGTATTTTTTTAAGTAATCCTTTCGGAGTCCTTAATGACTAACCGCATTTCTTTGATTGGCAGCGTGCGCCTCGAAAAAATAAGTCAAAGTCAAAAAACGGACATCTTAGTTTTTCCGGATACTTTGCGAATACTATTCGCGATTCAAAAACAGTTTTACTTAATTTAACAATATTTTTAATTAAAAAACATAGGTCAAAGGAACTTTGACATGAAATATGAATTTGATTTTAAACTAAAGTACGTAAAGTCATGGAAAGATGTATGTTCCTATACATATTTAAGAATTTTAAAGCAGTGTGTCAGTGGTATATCAATTTTTTATATAAAAAAAACCCGAATATGTAATCGACATGCTCGTTTAAAATTGTGAGATAGCGATAGCATATGATAGCATATGTTGTAGTCAAATGGTTATTTTAGGCAAAAGCTATTTGCCTGGGCAAATAGATATGAAACCTTCATTTATTTTTTTAAAGCTATTTGCCTAGCCAGATGTATTTGCCAAGACCGTTGTTAGGCAAATAGCATTTTGTTTTCAATCGCGTTTGTATTAAAATTATGTGAGGTTATCTGCAATCCGTGAATGTTTGTTCTCAAGTACGACATAATTAATATTTAGTCGTTTATTACTTCTAAGTAATATCTATAATATGTCTAATATCATATTCCAATCATCATGGTTCTAGTGAAGTTACGCCTGATCTGTTGTGACAAGCGTCAACACTCACGAGTGCAGAGATACGATTTCATATGGACTTTTTTCCACTAAAACAAGGCTTTTAGGTTAGGACTGTTTAGTTTCCCTTTTACAAGGAAAAAAGTTATACTAGACTGGAAACCGTAAATTTCTGAATTCTTATCGACTGGGCGATTTGACGCATCGATGCAGATGATGAATCACCTAACTCTTATTTTGCATACGGAAAACCATGCGGAACAAATGTACAACTCAGTGAACACTTGGTGTGTTGAAACATTTTGCATGTCTTCATTATGGTTCACCGATATGTTGCGGTGGTTGTGAAAAGGAAAGGATATGAAGTTAATAACGCTTTCAACATAACCTTACATAATTTGAAAATCCAACACTATGCAGCCTATGCGCACTGCCGTTTCCAGTTCGTCTAAACGCGCACATCTCACGGTCACTTGCGATTAGGGTTACACTCTGTTCATTAAAACAGTCTCTTACGTCATTATTTTTTCTCAGTATGAACCAGATTGGCACAGAAGAATAAAAAAATATTGCTGGCATGCGTATGGCAATGCTTGTCATCAAAGAGTTATTGTTATACAAATGAGGATAACCGACAGAGAGGAAGGAAGAGAGATCCCCATTAATTGATGATGCTACGGAATTCTCTACTCGTACGGAATGTATTTTAGCGTAACGAAACGTGAGCGATCGATTTCTAAACAAAATGCTATTTGCCTAACAACGGCTTTGGCAAATGCATTTGCCTTGGCAAATAGCTTTAAACATATAAGTGAAGACTCAATATCTATTTGCTATGGCAAATAACTTTTGCATAGGCAAAAGCCTTTTGCCAGAAATAACCACTTGTCTACGACACATACATGCTTCCATGACTGTGCATTTGTTTACTTATTATTAGAAAAACATTAGCATCATACGAATATTGTATTCTACTGTAAATATATTGATGCTATATCCATAATCTTGAAAGGAAATAACTATTCTTAATAACCTAGGCAGTCTTCACCTAGAAAAAGAGAATGATTGGGTTCCAGCTCCACTACCTAGACATTATCAAAAATCTAACAACCAACATACTGGAGTTCATGATATATAGAAAATCTACTGCCACAGATTCAATAATCCCTAGATGGTTCTTTGATTCCATACTGCTCACAAAGTTTCAAGCAGCTGGCCTGAAGACGAACGAAAGTTTGAAACTAGTAGCCAAAGAAAACAATTAAACGCTTCGGAAACCAACTATCGTGTTTTATTTTAATTTAAAAAATGTACATTTATTTTGGTTCCAGTGTTATTTGGAAAGGTTGTTTTTGGAATCAGAAGTAATATCTAAATTTGAAAGCACAGTTGCTTATTGTTTTTTTTCTATTTCCTAGTCTCGTAACAAATATTTAGCTTGTAAGTAGTATTGATCCTAAATTACTTTTTGTATTGTATATTTTTTAAATATAGTTTCATTATTATGAAACCTGCAATATATCAATCATGTCAAAATGATAAAATCAGGCCAAGCTATCTTTGCAGCGAATTAAAGACATTAAAGATCCTATTATCTTAAAAACAAAAAAATTAACATTTAATCTCTAATTTTCGGTAGGTGCTGATATTTATTTTAATATAAGATAGATAATTGAATACAAAAAAAAACAGAAATAAATAATATTATTAATAATACATGCCACATTGCCGTGAATGCTATTTTCAAAATTATATATTTTTTTTTAACTTTTACAACCTTCCCAAACAACTAATTTAAGTATTAATGAGAATAAATATGCTTTCAAACTGATATTTTCTGAAATACAGCAGATACATTTCAAAATGTTATTTATGGTTTATTTTGTTATAAGCGCACTACCAACATTTAGAATTAGAATAATTTAGAATAAAAATAAATAAAAAATAAAAAGTAGACAATAAACAATTTTTCCGTGTCTTAAACACTAAAAAGGACAAAATACAAAATTAATAAAATTGTTGGTAATTTAAAAAAATCTGTACGTAAATCTGTAATTTTTAATTTGTGGATGTCCGTTGTACCCGCGTATGTAATGTAAAACTTTTTAATGTTGATTTTTAATGGGTATTTTAATAGTTTGCCATACTTTTAGCTATGGTAAGGCCGCTCCCACACTCACTGCAATGCAATGCGATGTGTGCGCCAACGTTGGTCATCGGAGTTTCGGGTAGCGAGACCCAACTCCGTCTACGTTTTATTATATACACTGTGGGCCAAAAAAAAAAACGGTACACATTTTTAATCATTCGTATTTCCAATAATATTTAGTCAATTCAAATATTTTTTTAAAAAACGAATTGCTTGTAGCGTAAAGATTGAAACCATACCATATTCGCAATAACTAAAAGTTTTAATCCAAAGTTATGTAGCTTAATGCTTGGCTATGCAACATTTCTGATAATATCGGCTCAATTTAATGCGAAATGAAAGGTGTATTAAAATCAATGGGTAATGACATTTGTCTTGTTTTGGTAAAAAAAGGGCACCAGAGATGTTATAGCATCGTATACAGAGTGATTTACTTCTTATACAGGGTGAACTATTTAAACAATGTATTTTTATTGTTTTTAGTAAAAAACCAGTGGACAATGACGTTTGTAACAAAAACATTGCAACGGCAAGAGAAATCTAACTGTGTACTTGAGTTATCGTTAAAGATCGTGGAGAAACCATTGGTGTTGTTATGGGCGGCATGTTTGAATTTATCATTTTAGGTGGTATTTTCGTCAGTTTCATTTATGATGGATCACACTTGTTGTTTAGAAGTAAATTTTAGACGTATGTTACTTGTTCTTTTGTTTGTTTTTGCTGAGATAAAATCAGAGCTGGCATCAACGTTTTTTGAGTATGTCACATCACTTCAAACCAAGTCTTCCTTTTTATGTTTATGCCATGTTTAAATAAAGGGCACGTCCAACATCAGCCTGAATCCAGCCTGAATACATTGTGTTGTTTTTTTAGATATTTTTTTTTTGAAGATGTAACTTGTACGTGATAGACCGGACCGTCAGACAAGTGAAAGCAAACTGCCATAATTTTAGTTCAATAGAAAACGATGTTGATTTTACGTCCAAATCACTGCAAAAGCTAAATTTTATGTTTCTGTTGCAAAAACTAAAAAATTTGCAAAAATCTACAGCCCAATAACTGTAGTACAATAGGGAAAGCGGTGAGAAAAATCCTTTAAACATTTCAAAGTCAAACGGCCCGTAAGAAAACTAAACGTTGGCCATATTTTCTACACCATCTTTAAAGATAACTCAAGTGTGCAATTGGACTTTTCGGGCGTATGCAATGACATCGCTTTCTTTATCTATGCAAACGTCCAAATTCAACTGCTTTTTTGAGTAAAAACAGCAAAAAAAAACGATGTTTCAAAATTTCACCCTGTATACTAACAAAATCACCCTGTATATGATGCTATAAAATGTCTACTGTTCCTTTTGACCAAAAGAAAACAAATGTCATTACCTACTAATTTCATTACACCTTTCATTTCACATTAAATTGAAATGTTGCAGAGCCATACATAAAGCAACATTACACTTGATTAAAACATTGAATTATTGCAAATATGGTATGTTTTCAATCTTCACAATATAAGCAATTAGTTTAACAAAGAAATGCTTGAATTTACTTAATATCTTTGGAAATATGAGCAATTGAAAATTTGTACCGCTTTTCTTTGGCTCACAGTGTATTATTTGTATGTTTGTACGTACTTCAAGGACCAATGCTGATTTATTGTTATTACTTACCCAAATAGGGTATATGTAGAGGTACTTTTAAAATACATGTAAAAAACATAAAAGTAACGTTGTTAGAGTATTTTGTAAATTTATATACAACAATTAAGGTTATTATTAGTATTATTAATCTTAAAATTAGAATAAATATACAAGCAATAATATAATACTGTTAAGACTTTATTGAAGTCGTATATACAGCATGACCCACGCCATAGATACGCCGCGCTGGTTTATATTTTTTAATTATGTTGGTGAACTAATGCAATTTTGAGAAGTACTAATATATAAAAAATGCACAAACAATATTTGGGTTACTCTTGAGATTAGTATGACTTCCGGTTTCCGGAAATGACGTCATCATTGAAATTTTAAATGGCACCCTATATTATTTGTGTGATATTTTCAATCAGGATGACATTCTGAACACAAAAACATATCGATCGTCAATTGTTATCACCAAGGTAACGAAAAAATAACTTCTTTGTTTATTAATCTAGGTGGGTATGAATTGGTAAAAATATTCAAAAATTGTCGAAAAAACACTAATTAAATCGATTTTGACTGATAGCTACATGATAACGATTACAATGACACCAAATACTTGTTTCTTTTGCTGAAAATGGTAGCGTGAAAGTAAAATTTAAACTAGGGAAATAGAAAAGAATATTGAGATAATGATCAAAGTCAGCGTATGAAATATAATGCTAACATCCGAATATTGTCTCTCTGCTTGGTTTGTCTCGTGGTTTGAGGTTATTGCCAGGTATTTTCGATTAATAATCTAATAATTATTGTTAGTTATTAATTGTTGTTATTGTTAATTCTTATTTAATTTGACGTTTACATCGCGGTTATTGTTTCTTGAATTGCATTTAAAAGATCGTAACCTAAAAACAACACTATTTTTTTTATCAAGACGGTGACCGGGTGACGCGCAATACAACTATAACTTAAATTTGGAAAAACTTCTTCTTCTTACAAGCGTGTGTAGTAGGTGGAATAAGACAGTATGTTCTTTCTTGTAATTTCTGTTTATTTTCTGCTACAACATGTTTCGGCTAAAAGCCATCATCAGGTAGGCAACGTCTAAACTTAAAATTGTATACATGTATACAATTTTAAGTTTAGACGTTGCCTACCTGATGAAACTTAAAATTGTATACATGTATACAATTTTAAGTTTAGACGTTGCCTACCTGATGATGGCTTTTAGCCGAAACATGTTGTAGCAGAAAATAAACAGAAATTACAAGAAAGAACATACTGTCTTATTCCACCTATAACTTAAATGTTGTTAAAAGAGCAAGATAATGTACCCAAATGTTAAGAATTCGTTGTATTAGGCAAAGTGATTGCTGGCGCTACGCACAGCATCGCGACGCGAATCACAGTCGGAGAGACTTGGCGAGACTTGGTATTGTGTGTGGGAGCGGCCTAAAGTTTGACGAATAAACCGAAACATCAGCATAATTAAGTAAAGTAGTTTTATTTACACAGCTCCGGGAATGCACAAATAGCCCTTTTGAAAAGGTACCTTGAAAAAATAATTCTGCCAAATAATTTAAAAAAATCTACCAAAATTATAAATTATTAATACATACTACAATTCTTGAGATTATTTGGCACTGATTTCATTTCACCCCTTTTTAACACAAGAAAACAATCCATGAAAGTTACTTACGATAATCCACTGGTCCATTCGAAATTATCAAGCAAACTCCAAGCGGTGTACGCTACGACATTTACTCTATCGTCATGTATGGCGTCCAAACATGCACTTAGGTAAGTCTGAGAAATAGAATAAAATAAGTCATATTGACTTTTAACAATTATTAGTTCTCCACTACCAGATAATAGTTAGCTCGATTGTAATCATTAAGTTCTCCATCATCAGAATATCCATTTTCAGTAATCATAATTGGAACGTCACCATACAGATCTTTAATTTTCTTTAAGGTTTTCCTAAGGCCCCAGGGAACTACCTGCAACCAAAAGAAGTTAGTATAATCTACCAATAATCTCCTCAATTTCGTTCCTACTTTTAGCCATGTGGACTTTGCAGTCGGCCAGCTTTCATCGTAGAACTCGTAAACTCTCGCATCGTTCGTCCATGACCATATACTGGGATCGTGATCTGGCATATCTGTGACGTATCTAGCTGTGTACTGGTTCAGTCCAAAGAAATCGGATGAACCTTTGAGCATTTGAATTTCTTCAGGTGTAAATTCTGGCAGCCTCGATGTTGCAAAATTTTGATATGCGCTCGCGTCTGCTATGGTCTCTTTCAAGACTGTTGGCCAGTCCCCGTTACTACTAAAGATTGGATCCGTGTATATTCCGGTCTATAAAGAAATAGAATTAGAATTAATCTTGTAATGTATTAAGTTCAAATATTTGGATATAGCATGGTAATTCAAACTCTTGTGGTAGAAACTTCAATAGCTCTATGGCAAACCAGATACAAAATACCACATAAACGCAGTACTCAAGAGCGCATTTGATAGATGGGCACCAAACAACTCAAAATACAATTCTAGTAAACATTCAATATGCGTTCTACTTTATTAAACAATTCATTACAAAAGCTATTATTACTTATAACTGTATAATTACTTATAATATATGATAGCTAATCATCGCCATGCCCAAATTGCTGAGTCTAGGAATATAAGATTTGGGAGGTGCATTCTTTTGGAAATTCCGTCCATAAAAGGGTAAAAATATTGGATAAAGTTCTGAAGGAAAAAGATCTCACAAACCGTGGAGGTTGGAGATGTGAACATTGGTATTTAGATTGTCCATTCACAATAAAGAAATCCGTATTTGTCCGTTTAAAAAAAAATCTGATGTGGCCAGGCACATGACTTTATCATACTATATATAAAATTAATAGTTTAGCTGCATGAGATTCTATTTGATCGAGATCGGCCATGTCTGCATTAAAATAAAACTAGTAGAACTAGACTTACTAGACAGATATGTCTATTAAAGCTGCGTTCGGATATTGTACACCGTTGACATCGGGTACACCGTCAAAATGATACTTACGTGTTATTAGGTGTAAAAAGTGGAACGGTGTGCAATATACGAACGCAGCTTATATTGTGTCAAAACATTAGCGTTTGACACTAACTCCTGTCATTAGAATCAAAATTTCTGACATATCATGGCTACTAGCTTTAATGCAGTACGACCGATCTCGATGAAATAGAATTTGCTCATGCAGCTAAACTGTTAATTGTACCTAAAAATGTCATAATCATAAATTATTCGGAATTTCCTCTTCTTTAATTTATTATTTAACTATTTCGACAAATTTCCAGAAATGGCGACTTATTTGCAAAATCTTCGAAAAATGCTAAGACTAAACCTCCAGTTCCTTTGGACCCTTTTCAACAGAAAGCTTTTCAGCTCTAAGTTTGGTCATGAAACTTCTAAATATGAAGTTTCGTCCCGATACCTTTAGTAGTTTCTCCGGAATCGTCGCCACAAAAACCGGGTACACACACACACACACACACACACATCCACACACACACACACACACACACACACACACAGACATTTTTTTGTACCTTGGTCAAAAATGTTCAGGGGACCCAAAAAGACATATTTCCGCTAAAATCTCAAAAAATTTTTTTGGCACGATTACAATACTTTCCATACTACGTATGATAAAGTAAAAAATCTGATGTGGCCAGGCACGTGACTTTATCATACTATATATAAAATTAATAGTTTAGCTGCATGAGATTCTATTTGATCGGGATCGACCATGTCTGCATTAAAATAAAACTAGTAGAACTAGACAGATATGTCGATTAAAGCTGCGTTCGGATATTGTACTCCGTTGACACCGGGTACACCGTCCAAATGACACTTATTGGGTGTAAAAAGTGTAATACAATATCCGAACGCAGCTTATATTGACAGAAGTTATTGTCAAACCATTAGCGAAGTGTCAAGGTAGTGACCTACTGTCATTAGAATTAAAAAATCTGACTAATCCTGGCTACTAGTTTTAAGTCAGTACGACAGATCTCGATGAAATAGAATTTGCTCATGCAGCTAAACTATTGATTGTACCAAAAAATTTCATAGTCATAAATTATTCAGAATTTCCTCATCTTTAATTTATTATTTAACTATTTCGACGAAATTGCAGAAATGGCGGCTTATTTGCAAAATCTTTCAAAAATGCTTAGACTAAACCTCCAGTTCCATTGGACCCGTTTCAACAGAAAGCTTTTCAGCTCTAAGTTTGGTTATGAAACTTCTAAATATGAAGTTTCGTCCCGATACCTTTAGTAGTTTCTCCGGAATCGTCGCCACAAAAAAAACGTGTACACACACACACACACACACACACACACACACACACACACACACACACACACACATCAACACACACAGACATTTTTTTGTACCTTGGTCAAAAATGTTCAGGGGACCCAAAAAGACATATTTCCGCTAAAATCTAAAAATTTTTTTTTGGCACGATTACAATACTTTACATACTGCGTATGATAAAGTAAAAAAATTGGGAATATGGCTGTGTGAAAATAAAGAAACATTTATATTATATTACAAATGCAGTTCATAATCGCATTTTTTAATATTTTAGGGTAAGTATGACCGGTTTTTACCGGAACTGACGTCTTATTTGAAATTTTAAATGGCAACCTATATGTTTGTGGTATTTTCAATCTGAATGACATTCTAAACACAAAGAATCGTCAATTTTCATCACCAACCAATCGCTTTTTGTTTATTAATCTAGCTAGGTAGGTTTGAATTGGTGTTGAAAATTCGAACATTGATTCGAACATTGTCCAATAAACAGTAACTAAATCGATTTTACTCGATATTGGGCCTAACCAGGGCTGTGGAGTCAGAGTCGGAGTCGGAGTTCAGACAAATTTCAGAGGAGTCGGAGTCGGAGGCGGAAAAAATGTACCGACTCCGACTCCGAGTCCAGGTTTAATTACTGTAGAAAAAAGAACATGCAAGATGAACGTTGGCTCAGTAGATAGTAAACAAATAAAACAAATATTCTATTAGGTCTTTTACAAAGCACCTACCAACATACACATATGTAAATAATCAAATTACAAAACACACTTTCAAAATGAAAGTAAAAACGATTAACTAAAGTAGTCTGTCAGAAATTGACAAAAATAGAAATTTGAACAAGAGTGTTAACATGAGATTGAGAAGTAGGCCCGTAGTTTAATGTAGTATCATTTATTCAAAAGTTATACCTGTAGCCATAATTATGATTATTTTCAGCTTCCAAAGACACAAAACGATTTAAGGGCATATTTGTAGGAGAATTACTTGGAGCAATTCTATCCCTCACAACAATTTTATAAACGTATATTGTACTTAATTTTGTTTTTATGAGAATGAATTTTATTTCGTACTATGCACTGTGTCTTATGAGTGCTTTTGTTATTATTAGAGATAGAAAGTCGGTTAAATGAACCACGATTTTGTTCATAATTACGATTATTTTCAGCTTTGAAAATAATTAAAAATAATTTAAGGGCATCTTTTCAGGAGAATTAGTTGGAGCTATTCTGTTCCTCACAACAATTTTATAAACGTATTTTGCACTTAATTTTGTTTTTATTGGAATGAATTTTATTACAGATTATACACTGTATCTTATGGGTGCTTCTGTTATTATTAGAGATAGAATGTCGGTTAAATGGACACAGTCGTGACTTTTTGTATGTTCTCTAATGAGACAATAGTTTAATACAGATGTTTTTTAATAAACAAAGAAATTACGTTTTATAAATAACTATTTTATTTGTGTTCTGTTTATTTGTGTTTTTACATAACTTTTCTATTTGTGGTCCGATCAATACGTCTTTTTGATATCTTATAGGTCGTTTTTATTTACATTTAGATTGTCAGTTTAAATATTTTTCCCAACAAATTCGCTGGACACAAATAAAACTACTGTTTTTCCTATGTGTGCAGCATTTGTTTGTGAGTAAATTGATATGCACAAGCCATATGTTTAATACAATCACAATATTCAAGTAGAAATTAAATTTGTTTCTTTTTTTCCTGGTAGTATTTTTGTTTTCCTACCAAATTTAATATTGCTCGGTTATATTATTCTGTGTCAAAATTGGGATTATTTACATGTAAGGTTTTTATTACACAGAATTATTTGAAAATATTTTTGTATGCAATTTTTCTGGAGTCGGAGTCGGTGCACGAAAAATATCTGGAGTCGGAGTCGGAGTCGGTCCACGAAAAATATCTGGAGTCGGAGTCGCGAATTTTTTTTACCGACTCCGCAGCCCTGGGCCTAACTATTTATAACAAAATTTCCAAATTCATTTTGAAATGTACTAAGTTTGTCCCAATGCATTACTAGCCCTTTTACGTGATTTAAGTGTTTTAATTTTTATTAGCTGCACTTAGATTATTCGACAGAAAACTTATCTTTCGGTTAAATTCGCTTAAAGCAAGCTAATGAAAAAGTCAACACTACGGCAAATAGTCATTGGAATAAGGATACCAGTGTTGATAATATTGCGTTTATCGCTTGTAATCTAAAATTCGGGTTTTAATCATTTAGGTAGATTTGTCATAAATCTTTCATTCCTGGCCTGAAGAAGTGCCCAGGCTCGCTATGCTCGCCTGTGCATCTCGTTTCTCGGCCCGGAAAATAAGCACTTTCTCGGCATGGTACCCAATATACTATCATTAATACATTTAATTTTATGCTTTTCCTGCTTTAAGAGACATGACTAGGCCTCCATTTTCTGCAAATTATTTAGTACCATTGTAATCAAAAACTGTTTTCTGCCGAATACAAACGATTTCTTGGACAAAAAGCGAAATAAATCACGCAAGAGGGCGCTAGTGATACAATATCGGTCAACATCGAGTTAGTGAAAGGTTTTTGAAATTTTTTCAACTGTTTTCACCAATAACCTAGATTAATGAACATAAATGTAAACGGTAGTAATCCTGATTTAAAATATCACTAAAATAACGTAAGATGCCATTTAAAATCTTTATTGAGAATGTTTTCACATCACAATGAAAAATTGCGAGATGTTTAAGCAAATAAATTGAACCAAAGTTAAAGTCACATAAAATCAAAGTTAAATCCTCGCATTTTAGGCCACATGTTAGTGGCCATTAGGGATGAGTCGTTCGCGAACGAACCGTTCAAAATGAACGGGTCAAATGTCTGAATCGTTCGATCCTGTTCAACCCTGGCAAACTGACCCGTTCAGTAGGAGATGCGGTTCAGTAGTTTGTTCGTTTACGGCGTTTACGCTCTCGGCTCATTTCTGCTCAAGGCATAGACGGCTCAAGGCAGACACAGTCCAGCTTTTTGCGACGACCGGCGCGGCGCGGCGGCGTCTTTGATGTGTTCATTTGTTTCCAGTGCCGCGTAAAGTACATAGTATATACATTATACATATATAAAATATTTTCTTTCGTTTATTTCTGGTTTGATTGATGCATAAAGATTTGTCAACATAATTGTGAAACTGCCCGAACATTTTCTTTGCGTTTTAAAATTGTTGAGATCCGTATATCTGCACTGTATTTGTTTTAAATGTTTTTGGGATATTATAAGTTGATAATGAAGACCATTAATTTTAATAAATATAATTTATTAAACAAAATGAAAGTTTGGGAATATATAAGAAAAAATATATAGATATGAGATATGAGATTTTTGCGGTAAAATTGAACGATTTGTTTAGTTAACCATACAGAACTTATTGAAAAGTATTGTATAAATTCCGTAAAATTAGCTTTCGAAAATCGCTAAAAGATCAAAATTAAATTTAATTAATTTAAATTATATATGCAAATACCATTGACTTATTAGCCTTAGTAGCATTTTTATAGGATCTATTTTGTTTTTGTTACTCAATGGAGGTAATTTCTATCAGCATAAATTACAAGAAAAACTAAGTTAAATCAGAAAATTCCAGTTCTTACAAAGAAAAACAATATTCGCAGGAGTTAGGCCGTCGCGCGTCGGTATATTCGTACAAGTGACCCCTCCTGCCACATAGGGCCGCTGCGATGGATGAACGAAGATATCAGCAATGCGCGACTCGTGTGTCTCGTTCTTTTTGAACGGTTCGTTCACTAGATCCGTCTATAACCTATATGAAATACGTTCATTTTGAACGGTTCGGTCGCTCGGTTGGTCCATATGAACGTCGTTCATTTTGAACTGGTTCGACTGAACCGGCTCACTGAAATGACCGAAAATGCCCATCCCTAGATAATACTGATGACGTAGCATTGATAGTTGAAAAGAAATACCTGCCCTTTCTACTAATACTTACATCAAAGTCCCACATTCTCTCAGCAGCTTTTTGATCTGTCACCGAATCTGTGGCTGGTTCATAAAAAGTCGAACTAACAGTAATTCCGCAAACACCTTAGAAAATAAAATTATCAATCAGGTGCACATAATTAGCAAAAACTAACCGTTTTGAGTGGGTTTGAATTGTTCGTTATACAGTTTATACGCCTCAGCATGGGCTAACAGAACTGTATACGAGCACATGTAATCAGCAGTTCCGGAAGAAGTTAGTGCTGGGGCGAGGATGCCATCATACCCCCATCTGCATATTTGGAGTGGCTCGTTCATGGTGATCCAAGTCTTGACACGATCACCAAATGCCTCAAATGCAACTTTGGCATAGTTGACGTAATGCTGAATCAACGCTGGATTTGGCCAACCGCCAATCTCTTGCAAAGGCTGCGGAAGATCCCAGTGGAAGAGGGTTACCATTGGTTCAATCCCGTTTTTGATTAATTCATCAATTAGCGCGTTGTAGTAACGGATACCATCCGGGTTGATGTAGTTCGAGTAACCAGATGGTAAAATTCTGGACCATGACAAGGAGAAGCGATAAAATTGGACGCCGAGGTTCTTTATCAATTGGACGTCCTCTTCATACTTATGATATGAGTCGCAAGCGATGTCACCATTGGTTCCGTCACGTACGAAGTCGGGATTGCTGTGGCATATTCTATCCCAAATGTTCTCTCCTTTACCTAGTTGCACAGATAAATTATTTTAAAGTGAAATTGTGCATATGCTATTTGATTAAATATTACCACTTTCGTTCCATGCTCCTTCTATCTGGTAGGAAGCGGTCGCCACGCCAAACTTGAAAGTGGAACTGAATGCTTTGTTGTTTAAAGCTTCTCCATACACACTTAAAATAAATAATACATTAACTATTGTTTCTGAAAATATATCAGAATCGTGGTGATCACTTAACATTAGAAAAGTTGAGTTTTTTTGTAAACGGATATTTTATACAGTGTCCATCTTCCATTATGCCCATGTAGTACTTGAAGAGAAACAAAATCATTTGCATTTTTATGTTGATTAATTTCGTTTAAATGAAAATTTATACCCACCACTGTTTCACTATTTTTTTATTATTTATTGTTTACATTTACCAAATAAGTTAATTTTTCAATTTTTATTCATTATTCTCAAAAGCCAGAACTAGACATACAACTTGCCTAAAAAAAGTTGGCAACAAATGTCCTGGAATAAACCATAAAAAGATATTCGGTGGTATACAGGGAGTATAAACAAAAATTTACAGGGTGTGAGCTGATATTGATATTTTTATCATAAAATAACAATCTAATAATAATAATCTCTTTTTAACTTGTTTTTTAAGTTTTGCCTGAAACTATTCTTTATTTAGAACTAACACTGCACTCTGCAGTATACAACAGATTATAAGAGTTGATTTATACAGTTCTTCATTGTAGTATGATTATAAATATTTTATTACTTTTATACCGAAAATTGTATACTGATGCTATATAAAGACATATACACGCATTTTATGATATGTAATTGTAGGATTTACAACCTACTATGAATGATAAACATCAGAAATATAAATATAAATATAGCAAATAAAAAAATTGTAGAAATTACATTCGTTTCAAAATTTCAATAAACAATGTTTGTATCACGCCAGTCTAGTTTTTGAGTAAAGAATTAAAAACAATTTTTCAGTTTTTCTTTTGTCGATGAGACTTTTATGTAAACTATACTTTGCCAAATGACTTTAGGGCCCGTTCAGAACGTTGCGTACCATACGCGCGAACGGTACGCCTGCACCGCTATATGTTCAGGGATATATGGCGGCTTTCAGAGCAACGCGCGTCGTCCGGTCCTACGCAGTGCGTACGGAGACCACACGCTAGGCGCGTCCGCAATCCGTACGTACGCGTACGGACGGGTTATGGCAGTACTATAAGGCACCTTTCAGAGCTATGCTGACCGTACGCGCGTGAGGTTTGTCGTATGGTATTCATTTTGTCGTAAATGGTCATAAAGTGACATTTTACATCTTAGTTACCGGGACGAAAACAGCTTCTTTTGGCGCCTTAGGGCAATAAAGATTCTTTTTGCGCCCTAGGGCATAAGGGATTGCCATGGTTATATGTCAAATATATCAAATATTTGTCCAAATTGTAAATTTTTAATCGTCAATGTAAATTATTGGCGTTTAAGGTTATGTTTGACCATTAATTGTCTGTAGTGTCACTCATCAATGTCAATTATTTGCGATTAAGGTTACAAGTTTGACAATTAATTGTCTGTATTGTCACTAAACCCGAATTGTTTGTATTTGTTATTCAACTTCGTAGATATAATATGTATGTCACTTGAGAACGTCAAAATATTTAGTAATATTATTCAAACGGAGGAACAAAACCATTGTAGGACATACAATTTTGTATGTACCTCGGGCATTACTCGATGTTTATACCCTCGGGCGCCTCACCCTCGGGACAAACATCCGTCTAATGCCCTTGGTACATAAATAACTATAACGTTATAATTGGGATAAGTACACTGAATATCTATGTATATTCAGGCCGTCTTAATTTTTCCAATATTTTCCAATATTGGTACCATTTTATGACACTCTCAAGCGTTGACACAATACATTTCCGTACATGAGTTCGTTCAAAACTTAGTAGTTGACTTAACATTGTCGCCTTACAAGTGTTCAAGTATAATAGTAAAATAAAAAAAATATTAATTTCGTCGTCGATTATCCTAAACACAGAATTTTCAACATTTCAACATTTCTCTACATTTAGTCATTATTTCTCGTTAACGGGGTAAATTTGAAAATAATATTGTTGCCTTTTTATTGTTTATCAATTTGTTATTAAGATATTGTATCAGATTCTCTATGACCACGAGCTAGAAATTATTATAGGAAATTAACAACAATAAACTAACCTAACCCTAACGTATTAAAAAGTAATAAAAAGGCTACAATATTGGTTGAGATTTATACAAAATCTTAAATTCTAGAATAAGAGTTCAATGATTCAGAAACAAAATATATTTACAAACAATAATTAATTAAAAATATTAATCCCATACTAATAAACGATATAGAAAGACGGCAAAATGACTTGAAATTCAATGAATATCAATATATAATAAGTAAGTGTTGTCGAGCATACAGGGATCACGACCACGGATGGCTATTAACACACGAGAATGTGAACAAAAACATTTCACTACCTTAAAGCGATAGAGATTTTTCAGAGTGTATGCAAAATAACACAAGACGAAAATGCTGCAAAACAGTTAATGGCATAGTATTTAATATTACGTCACCATTTAATACTAAAAAAATTTTGCCCCCCCCCCTGGAACATTTTCAAACGGCGCCCATGTTGCCAGTTGCCTTCCATTTTTATTTGCACTTCAATGGTATGGTATCGTTATGTTGGTAAAGTTTATATACAGAGTGTAAAACCATTAATGTAGCGAGACAATATTGTGTCCTCCCTTTTGAATGCACAGGTTGATCCGAGAGTGCTCCAAAAAAACGAATAAGAATTTTAGCACTTATACGAAATTAATCTAAAGGTATATTCCATTTTTTTTTTAAATACAGTGGTGCCACACTGGGGCAGTACGAACGCGAGATAACACGAAGGGGTCGTGAGACGTAGTGGGGTTATTTCCAACAATACTCTTTTGGAAACATATTCTGATGTGGTAGAGTGCGCGCGTTATTGAGTTTGGCGGCCGTTTGACATGACGGAGCGTGACGGGCTTTGTTTGTGGCCAAAGATAATAAGGTCGAAAGTCGTATATTTTCTCGTTCCCAATGTAACGCACCAATGAGCGGTCAGATTAGACTGGCGGCTATATGTCAAATTTGAATTTGGTAGTCGCGTATGGCGTGAAAGGTAACCTCACAAAATAAAAATCCTTTTCTGTTTTTGAATGTACATACATTTGTAGTACCTGTTATAATTGTGACATTTGTTAAAAAAGCAATTAAACCATCCAAGAGCAATTAATTCGCTATTCCAGTTCTCTGCAAAAATCTTTTTGAGTGACGTTTGTTCAGCTTTTATATAGTAACAACAGAATCCATTTTTTTATAGGTTTGGACAAAATGTATTCTCGCGTGTAAGATTTTATTTGTTTCTGTATAGCTTGACCAGCGAGTAGTTGCATCGAGAGCGTTGCGCAGTACTCACGTCACGTACTCATTATATTTACACTCTGCGCAGCGCTGTCGAGTCAAGTTCAAGTTGGTTGTACTATACATGATTTGTTTATTTTCTTTAATAGGAATATGGGTAATAAACTACAAGCAAAATACAACTTATAATAGGAAAATATTTTATTTGAACATAATTTAACTACTGGTTTTTAAACAAAATGGTCTTGGTGTAAGAACTTCGAACTCTTTTTTCTGATTCTAATAACATGGTTTTACACAAATAATGCTCCATTAATGTTGATAAATTGCACACTTTTTGTCTTAATCGCATGTTGTAACGAGACAATTGGCGAATTCGAGCAATTTTCTTGCTTATGGTAGTTCTTGCTAATGCTAAAACTGCCCGTGCTTGAGGAGACGAAGATAAGTCTGAAGTATGTACGTCACCCATATATCGAGGATTGTACCTACAATAAAATAACGTTAAAATATACCTAAAACAAAGTTACATATTACATAAATTTTCTCCTTTTTTTTGGCAGTGCTGAAGGATGTTCCGTTGGTGTTGCGCTGTGTGGCACTTTCAAAGCTAGTAGCCGTGGCAGTGATTGTTGACTCTGTGTGTCTACTAGTGTCTGCTACAACTGCATCGCTCATGCTATCCGTGTCCGTATTTTCATTTGGTAGATCACTCGTAACAAAAATACTTGGCACCGCACTACGGGAGAGTTATGGTCTTCCGTCTTTTCCCAGTTTATAATCGCTATTAGAAAAGTGTCTTGAACACAACACAGTTGTTTTAAAACCCCGACTTTTTATAGGTATAGCTTCAATCCGAGCTTGTTTTGAGTCTTGAACTGTTGGAAATCTACGAGAAGGTATATGTTATAATTTAATATTACTGTATTGCGGTAATAAAGGTCATACCTGTGACACGTTATATTTTTTGATGCTGCCTTTTTACAAAAGCAGCAATTTCGCCCCATTGTTACCTCTTAACCATCCAAGGTACCATCTACATGCAGTCATGCATCTACATAGGTAAACAAACTCATAACCTCGATGTAAACATATGTTCAAAATAATGGCGGTATCTAGCATCTGTGCGCATGCGCGAACAATGTGCACGAGAATCTACACGAAATTCGACCTTATTGACAAGGTATGTTGGGCCAAAACAAGCCAATGCATTGGGATAGGCCGTACTCCGTCTAGTTATAGATGGTCTAAGACTCAACCTATAAATTTTCGGTTAAGATACGTTCTCATTAGTGGTATTAGTTGTGGTAGCAGACGCCCTTATAGTATTTTTCATCAGACGTGATAGTGACAGATATTAGTTTGCATGTACTATGCACGCAAAAAAAAAGTCGTACACCTTGTAGCTTTGTAAATGGTTCTTTTATAACCTATACGCTGTCATTCTGACATTAGTCATAGGGATGAAACATGCACCAACTGTCAAGTTGACAAGCCAGACTTACATGATGTCAAACTTAGCTGTACGACTTTTTTTTGGCGCGGATAGTACATAAACATGAGTCACCAGCACTTTTGATCAGAAATACTATAAGGGCGTCGGTTACCAACCAATACCACAAATGAGAACGTACTTTAACCCCATTTATAGGTTAGAGTAATGTCAAACGGCTGCCAAACTCAAGAACGCGCGCGCACTCTACCGGCAACAAATGACAACAAGCTCATAATCCACAGGATCAACAGAATACGTTTCAAGTTCCACACCCCTCGTGTCATTTTGCGTTCGTACTGCCCCTGTGTGAGAATCTCTGTATTTAAGAAAAGGTGGAATATACCTATTTAGGTCAGTATTTTATAAGGATTAATTCTGTATAGGTGCTAAAATTTCTAAATCGTGACCGTTTTGCGGTAAAACGCAAGAAAACCGCGGGCGTACAAGTTAGGGGTGGCTTTTAGGGTGTTTATAACCGGCGTAGCCCTGCCCGGTTTTTGGCATGTAGTTTGCACATATATAAGATGTATTTGTGCAAAATTTAAAGCGGTATAAATTCGGTTGAGTAAATTGTTCACTACCTCTTATCTGTTTTATTACCTCATCATAATACCTCTTAATGTACAAGTAGTCACACTTACCAGTGTATGAAGAAAGCAGTCACTAGAATCGATTTCATATTGACGACTGAGGATTGTGTATCGTAAAAATTGCGTTATATAGGGTGATATTAGCCTTAAAATAGGGGCAATAAAGATCGATAATTGCCACACAAATAGGCAGTAAAAGGAATATTTCGATAAGAATATATTCCACAACATTTTAATAGTGGTTAAAGATAAATACATACATACCTCAATATATCGTTGGATGATTTTCTACCTGCAGCTACTGATATGTTATATTGTCATTTAACACCCCCATGTGGATGCCCACATGGGGGTGTTAAACCACTTCTGTGGAACGGTTCTAGACGATCTTCTCCACCATCTAGATAGATAGATAGATAGATAGATAGATAGATAGATAGATAATTAAAAAAAACTTATCTAAAATATTCCTCTAAACTATACGGTTCTAGTTCAACTAGCAAATCTCTTGTTGCATTTCTTATCTTCATCTAAACCTAGACGGACTGTTCACTATTGTCTACGCTGATTATTAATTATCTAACGATCTTGATCAGTTGCAAATTCTTTGGGACGCTCTGCGAAAGAATGCAAGTGGCACTAAGGATGATCTAAAACTGGTGCTGGGATAACTCCCTATCAGTAAATCCAAGAAGGTAGAGAAGGTAAAGGAAAATGGCTCTGATAAGGGTACCCACTCTCCTAAACACACAACACACAAAGTCTTGCACCGGAGGTGAAATACCTGGGGATTACCTTCGCTGCAAAACTGAATTGTAATCTTCACCTAAAAAGGAGAATAAAGAAGGCAACTGTCTCTTTTGAGCAGTGACATTGGACCATTGGAAAAACCTGGGGAATGAAACCCAGGGTAGCAACGTGAATCTTCACCGTCATCTTCAGACCGATGAAAACCTACGGATCTGTTGTTTGATGGCAAAGAGCTAACAGCTTACGACAAAGCTCAAACTAGACCAGATCCAAAAGCAGGCTTGTGTGAGCAGTGTGAGCACAACCGGCGCGATGTGGACTACACCAACTCGTGTTGCAACATTTTGGTGAATTAAGTAGGTACTAAAGTAGCCTACCCCAATCGTTATTGTTTTTTGAATATTGCATTGTTTATAAAAAAATATAGTATCTTAAGAACTAAATAATTCGTGATTGATTTTATGATTGTTTCATGATGATTTTCTATTTAAAGTGGATGGTTCTATCAATTTTAAGACATAGGATACGTAGTTGTACAGCGTGTTCATAATATTGGATGACATCAATCAAACAATTTCCTCTCCAAGAATATAGATTTTGAACAGATGTACATGGTAAATTTTTTTGAAACTACGTATTTGCTTCACAGAAATTAGTACTTGCAACGATTGTATAAAAATCTACTATGTTGTCATTTTTACGTCGATTGCATGAAAGCGGGATAGCTTTATTTTCTTTTTTACATGGGGAAACTTTATAATGATTATTATGATTCTACATAAAAAATAAGAAAAAAATATTGTTTTTTTCGATACACGATTATTACGATAACGATTTTTTCGAATAGTGCTTGTCACGGCAGGTAAGTGCGTTTAAATACAATTCATGTAAAATGCAATAATTCCAAAACAGTAGATTTTTACACAATAGTATGCTAGTACTTTTTATATGTGAAACACGTCTAAATTAAAAAATGTAACCGTATATAGGATGTCCAATAAGAAAATCGATATTCATGGGATGGACATCGATAGATTTATGTAATCCAATATGAACAGCTGTCTTGATGCTCTTTTAAGTATTTCCTAATAGCCCAGTCAAATTAATATTTCACTTCGGAAAAATTCCAACCCAGCTGGGTTTTTGTATACTCCTTGCTTTTTATTGATCACAGGACAATGAGCGCTGTTAAGAAATCAATCAAAAATCATAGATCAGGAAATTAAAAATTAAATTTCCCACCGGAAATGTCTATACATAATTCCACTAATTCCAGTAAAGAAAAACAACGTACCTATTTATGTGCTCGGTAAATCTTTCCGCTACACAAGTCATTAAAAAAATTACAGAAAGTCATATTTTATAATAAGAGAAACAAAGGTTTACCCACCACATAAAGACGTTGTTTCTCTTACGTGTTTTTGATATATTTCTAGACCTATAACTTGAAAACTTCAACTCGTAGTGGAATTATGAATTATACACTTTTTGTGTAGATTGAAAAGAAATCATTTAAATTTTTTAATTAAATTTAATTAAATTTGTCGCCTGGTGAATAAAGAGCAATTTAATGCTAAAAACTCAATTCGGCTACCTTTGACCGTGGATATCTTGCAACGCAGACACGATATCGATGGGGGTTTTTTACACGTTATTTGTAATGCCCAACCAATGATGTATACAAAAATCCAGCTGTTGGAATTTTTCCGTTTGTCATTTTTTTTGTGTCTAATTTGACTGAGGTAAAAATATTTAAGCTAGTTTTAATATTTAAGACAGCCAGACTTCTTTATTTCGGGTTTGTTGACTTGACTATATAATAATAATTCTATAAGTAATAGAGTGAGTTGGGTAATAACTTATACGAACTTTACTATTTATAAGTATTACAATTTATAATTTATAAGTCGGTTATTACAAATATGCTTAGTATTTAATTACTTAAACGTATTACACCAAGGACTGCGACTATGATTAGAAATACGGTTGGTAAACATGAGTTTCCTAAACCTGGTGCTTCCATCGTGGTGTTGGGTAATCTCCAATCTGCTACAATTTGCTTGTAGACTTCTGCAGATAGCTTAGGTGTTCTGGTCCTATTCGGATGATTAAAGTCTACGTGGTGCAATCCAAATCTATGCCTGCAAAGTTTTTACTTTAAAGAACGCCATCACATTACCCATAGAGTAACTTACGAAAATCCATTCACCCATTCGAAATTATCCAGCAAACTCCAAGCGGTGTATGCAATTAAATTTACATTGTCTTCGTATATTGCGTCCAAACACGCACTTAGGTAAGTCTACAAAGAACAAATCTTGTAAAATATATTATTATAACCCAGTGTACATGTGATCCACTTCAATGAACCGAGAAAGCGATATTTTTCCGGGTCGAGAGAAGAGATGCACAGCCGAGCCTTAGGCGAGCGTGGGCATTTCTTGAGGCCCGGAAACCACTTACTGGGCGTGGTACACATTTTTAATCCTACACAATATTATCGTAATAAATGCACCAGTTTCTAAAGACGAATTACTCTCAGATTGGTTTTAGACAAAGAAACAACGTTGACGTTTTAGTCGCAAACGTCAAACCAAATTTAAAGCTGGGTTTCTATGAGCTGGGTTTTATTGGACAGAGTGGTATTTTCGCGGCTAGTCTTGAAAGTTGTTCATTATATGTCTACCGGGCAATTAGCATCTTTCCTACCCCCATATTTTAACCAAAAGTTACTACCGCTTCTCACAAGAAAAATTATTAAAATATCAAACAGCTGGAGCGCTTTTAGGCACCGTTTTATATCGAATTTTGGAGGGGAAACACATCGAGTATATTAGCAATGTCTGAGTAATCATTACCAGGTAGTAATTAGCTCTATCGTAATCATCCAGGTGCCCGTCATCAGAATATCCATTTTCAGTAATCATTATGGGAACGTCCCCATATAATTCTTTGATTTTAACTAAGGTTTTTCGTAGACCCCATGGAACTACCTGCAATCATCAAAAGTTACTAACATCTTACTAATAATCTCCTACTTCCTTTACTTTGAGCCATGTAGATTTACCAGTTTGCCAGTCTTCATCATAGTAGCCGTGAACTCTGGCATCATTTTCCCACGATGCGATCATGGGGTCATGGTTTGGCATTTCAGTGACGTATCTTGTGGTGTAATGGTTCAGACCGAAGAAATCGGAGGAGCTTTTGAGCATATCAATTTCTTCGATGGAGAATTCTGGCAGTCTGGATGTTGGGAATCCTTGATCTCTGCTAGCTTTTGCTATAGTTTCATCCAAGAGCACCGGCCATCCTCCGTTTTCACCGAAGATTGGACCCATGTATATTCCAGTCTAAAAGGAAAGAAGTTAGATGAAGCGATATTATTTGTTTCAATTATTTGGAAATATCACGACATGCTATGACATAAATGGTATAGCTGTTGTTTGTTTTGCCGACAGAGACTTACAGGCCTTCAAGAAAAACGTGACAAGCCACATCAAGGTCAATCAGCTGCTATAAACTTGAATTGTGACATAAGTGAGTTTCAAACTAGGACTTCCAGCACCGCCCAATAAAATCATCCTGGTATGTTGGGATTAAAGTTTTGTAATTCCGGAACTTCCGGTTTAATGCAACAAATTGTAGAGAATGAAAAAGGTGCATATTGTAACAAGATCTCAAAAATTGCCTTGAATAATAGCTTTTGCCCTCAAAATAAGCGCAAAGTTTTCAAATTTAGAGTAGAAAAGAAAAATTTTGTCAAAATGTGTGGATTGACAAAAATAGTGGGATCGGTAAACATAGGAATAGCTATAAGCGTTCTCTGTAAGAAGCAGGTCGAATTTGTTCAAGAGCTGGAGCTATGGAAGGTAATACAAAAAATACCCGGTTGAATGGTTTCAGAGTTGGAAATGACAAAGAGGGCGCAGGTATAACCGAGAAGAACAATAATGAGTTGGTGGAGATGACAACGAAAAACTAAGATATGACAGATATCCTTGAGACAAATGCATATGATGACTGATGGGACCCGATGCCTATTCGAGAAAATCGAACAGGAGTTACGCTGACTTGGAAGAAGAGACGACTTAGACCAACCCGCAAAGAAAACCCTTGGTGAACTTATTAAGAAAGCTGAAATAATCAATAGGGGTCGGCAAAACTATAGAGGTATCGTAAAATCCAGCCCCACCATACCCTCATCAGAAATGGATCCGAATACCTACTAAGGACGTAGTAACCAGTTGCGGTTTTGTCACGTAGTGGATTCGCCCACTTCGCTGCATCTATATTCCATTTAAGGCTCCTGTCTCCGACCCCTAAACGCGAAAATAACCCAAGTCATAATTGTTGCGCCAATAATCGCGAAATGTTCGCTATCATTCGATTCTGAAGGTCTTTATGCAACTGCCATCGGAAAGGAATTGCAATATTTATAAAAGTTATTTAAGCAAATTTTGGTGTGAACTACAAATATAGAAATGCTTTCCGATGGCAGTTGCGTCTGATTATTGTCTGCTGCAATACATTATAAAATATAGTTAAATGTTAACAATAAGAGCACAAGTTATTTTCTTCTGAACTTCTCTAGACTTGCACTCTGGAGTATTGTAGTGCGTGTTTGTAATGAGTAGGAAACCATATTTACAATAGCGACGAATGTGAAACTACTATATCATCGACTAGAACACTCAAACACAGTCCAGTTTGAATATTTGTACAAATAGAAAGCAATATATTCATTTCTTTAGGTTATACCATACGTCAAAGGTAATAAATACGAAATAAATACAGACATGATTATAGTAGCGCCATCTACATTTGGTGATTTCTTATTTCGAAGCTTTGGAGAGAGGTTATGTCGCATGTTCATTCAGCACGATTTGCATAGACTGGTTTGGTGCTATTCTTGACTTCAGATCAGTGAAATCAGCAGTACTAAATATGAATCTAGTGGATAAGTCAAGTACCTATCTTTAAAATATCAATCAATTCAAATAACAGCGTTTTATTTCGTTTTATTTATAGGGGTCGCAGAATACGCTGTCTACCCTGTAAAATTATGACTGTGGACAACATTTTAAATAAAGTGAGGATTTGTCTAGAGTTTCCAAAGATGTCAACGTTTGTCAGTTTATACTTAGATGAAGTAAATTAATTTCAAGTGACAAAGCCGAAAAGCAAAGAATACCACATATAAATTGAAGGACGTGAAACCTCTTTTGTTACGAGCCATTCAAAAAGTAACGAGCAGCACAAATTGGAAAAAAAGTGAAGAAGTTCATAAAGGAGGAAGAAAAAATGACATTAGATGTAACCGTGGACAAAATATTAGAACCACATTGATATTAATACTGATAGTGATTTTTTACTTTATCATACGTAGTATGCCAAAGTATTGTATTCGTGCCGAAAAAAAATTGAGATTTAAGCGGAAACATGTCCTTATGGGTCCCCTGAACAATTTTGACCAAGGTAGAAAAAATGTCTGTGTGTGTGTGTGTGTATGGATTGATGTGTGTGTGTGTACCAGTTTTTTGTGGCGACGATTCCGGAGAAACTACTAAAGCTATCGGGACGAAACTATATATTTAGAAGTTTCATGAGCAAACTTAGAGCTGAAAAGCCTTCTGTTTAAAAGGGTCCAAAGGCGTGGTTTAATCTTAGCATTTTTCGACTATTTTGCAAATGAGCCGCTATTTGTGTAATCTTGTCAAAATAGTTAAATAATAAATTAAAGTAGAGGAAATTCTGAATAATTTATGACAATGACATTTTTTGCATGAGCAAATTCTATTTCATCGAGATCGGTCGTACGGCATTAAAACTAGTAGCCAGGATGTGTCAGATATTTCGATTCTAATGACAGTAGGTAGTGTCAAACGCTAATGTTTTGACAATACCTACTGTCAATATAAGCTGCGTTCGGATATTGTACACCGTTACACTTTTTACACCCAATAACACGTAAGTGTCATTTGGACGGAGTACCCAGTGTCAACGGAGTACAATATCCGAGCGCAGCTTTAATGGACATAACTGTCTAGTTCTACTGGTCTTATTTTAATGCAGACATGGCCGCTCTCGATCAAATAGAATCTCGTGCACCTAAACCATTAATTTTATATACAGTATGATGAAGTCATGTGCCTGGCCACATCAGATTTTTTCAGTTTGGTTGAAGAACTTATTAGTGTTTGTTTTATTACGCATCATAAAAATTCTGATCAAATTTTGGTCGATACGGTAACTGTCGTCTAATCAATCACAGAAAAGCTAAACTGAGTGAAATACAAAATTCCGCGGGAGGAAAAAATGTTGTATCTGTTATGTGAAATTTAAATTTTTTAGTGATAATATATTAATATATAATCGATTCCATTTATTACCCTAGTAAGATGCTGAAGGGACTTTGCACCAACTCGTAGCATAGATAACTAATTTGTATTATGTAGGTATACTAATTTATGTGATACATATAAGTATCGTTTTGACTTGTTTACGAACTTTTTAAGCCTTTACAGTCTTAAGAAGCGAAACAATCGTTATAATTTTAACCATAATACGTCTTCCAGACTCTCGCAAGACATAGCGAGAGACCGCGAATCGGGGGAGTGTGGATGCCACATTCACACAAATCCGTTAACATTCGAATTGCCAGAAGTCTCTACGGATGCAGATAGTCGGATAAACATCACGCGTTCGGCGAGTGGCTCGCTTCTTTTGGACGTGCTCGTATCGTACCATACAATGTCGGTTTTTGCCGCGACTCAAAGCATTTTTTGTGTGTACCCGAAGGTATTATTTACGACAGGGGTCTGATTATGACATCAAACACGTGCGGTGAAGGGGCTCTTACAGCATCAATGCAACCCGAAAAGTAGGTAACGAATGAAATAATTATTTAGTATTGAAATAAAAAGATACATTTATAAATAAATTTATATAAATTTATATGCAAAATACAATTAGTTTACATTGATATTAAATTTAATATCCGATAGTATTTCTTTCTCTATTTGTGACGTCTCCATTACTATAATTTGTCAGGAAAAAAGTCACATACGCAAAGTTAAAATGGAAAATATACCAGATAATGATATTTATTTCTGTATTATTGAAGAAATGCAAATGCATATCAATAAATTAAACATCCATATTATAAGATTACTAATGAAAATTAAAATTAATAGCAATATTAAATCAATAATCAATTAATTAAAACTAAAGAATATATTATTTATCTCTTTCAAATAAATCTTATCAATTCCAAGTTATTCCAGTCTTATTTTTCCATGATGTCTGAACCTATTGTACCGTTTTGGTACATTTCTTTGATTACTTGGGCCGGCTGAGAACTACCTGGTAAGTAGGTATTATTTTACCCTCATTAATGGGGAATGTCGCACAGGTGCTTCTCGTACATTGGCGAAAAGAAATATTTATTCACTGTCGACAGACATTTAACAGTCATTCTTGTTTTATCTTCCTCGACAATCGCAAATTACGACAGCGATCTACATAGGGCAATTACTAAGTTATTGATTGATATTATCGTTGTTACATACCAGTATACAGGGTTGGTCAAAATAACCGGAGCACCTAAATAATTGTCCAACCATAAACATTTTCAAAAAAAAAATCAAACATAAGTTGTTTAATTTTAAACAAGCTATCGTCTAAATATATTTTGTATATACAGAGTGCTTATTTTATTATGGAAACTGGCAACCTTTCTGCTTTCTAATAGAACATATATATTTACATTTTATAATTTTAAGATTAATTCCATGAATTTTTTGTAGGAATAATTTTTTATACAATGCATCATTTTTTAGTTATAAGCAATTAATCAAAGCTCATAAAGTTTTATTTTAACTAAACGGATAAAAAATAATAGAACAATTAAATAGAAAAATAAAATTAAATGTTAATTAAATGTTCAAACAGCAAATTAAAATAAATGTGTATGTATGTGGGATAATAGTCACTTTCTAAAATTTAAATATTTAAATATTTAAAAATTCTTAGAAATAATCTTAGCATTAAAAAATGTAAAAATATACAGTATAACTCTGTATGGATATGCACTATAATATTTGATTTATACCGCCATACATTATACAAAATAATAATATAATAATTATGCAAATATTTAATTTTTGTTTATGGAAAATCGTATTACTATGTGTTATATTAATATATGGTAGCTAATATAAATGATCAGAATAATAAATCAACAGCTTTTAAGAAATTTTTTTAAATATTTAAAGTTCTTTGTCTATTCGCCTTTCCCATAGTTTTGACCTCCATATTTTTGCCTAGCTCAAATAATCAAACAAGTAGAAGCCGAATGTCAAACGAATTAAAGTAGCAATCATTTAGGAATTAAGAAAAAACAGAAGATATTTCCAGATACAAAAATGATCGCAGCTAACATTTTGTTATACAATGACACAAAATAATCAATTTTGATGCAGGGCTAGGTGAAACTATTAATATCTTATCAATAGCGGCTGGTGAATTGGACTACGCTATAGTAGCTAAACTAAATTATTTTTCAGTGATAAGTTATGGGGGCTATATATAAGTTATTAAATACTTACATCAAACTCCCACATTCGATCAGCAGCCAATCGGTTCTCTGCCGTATCAGTGGAAGGTTCGTAATAAGTTGAACTAACAGTAATTCCGCAAATTCCTGCAAATCAGCACAAAATTAGCTTGGTCTTGATTTGTATAATTACTAATTACCAAACTTACCGTTTTGTGTAGACCTGAATTCTGTATCGTATAGTTTATACGCCGCCGCATGGGCTAGCAAAACAGTGTACGAGCACTTGTAGTCAGCAGTTCCAGAAGAAGTAAATGCTGGAGCCAAAATACCATCACCGTACGCCATCTTGCAAATTTGTAGCGGCTCGTTGATTGTGATCCAGGTCTTGACGCGATCACCAAATGCCTCGTACGCAACTCTGGCAAAGTTTTCGAAATGCTGTACCAATGCTTTATTTGGCCAACCGCCAATCTCTTGCAAAGGCTGCGGAAGATCCCAGTGGAAGATGGTCACCATTGGTTCAATCCCGTTTTCGATTAATTCGTCAATTAGCGCGTTGTAGTAACGGATACCATCCGGGTTGATGAAGTTTGTGTAGCCAGTTGGTAAAATTCTGGTCCATGATAACGAAAATCGATAGAATTTGACGCCAAGGTTCTTTATCAATTGGACGTCCTCTGCATACTTATGGTACGAGTCGCAAGCAATGTCACCGTTAGTCCCATCTCGTATATGGCCTGGATTGCTGTGACAAAGTCTATCCCAAATATTCTCCCCTTTACCTATATGATTTGTACATTATAAAAATTATTCTGTGATTTCATTACAGACGTTACCATTTAAATTCCAGGCTCCCTCGATTTGGTAAGCAGCAGTAGCCACGCCGAACTTGAAATCATCGGGGAATGATCTGTTGTTCAAAACTTCACCATAACCACTAAAAAATAATAATTAGATAATAATTCACCACTTCTTTCGCCAATACAGCACTGTATCTACTACACGTTGTCACACAGATAGACAGACATACCAATGTATGAAGAGTGCAACAACAAGAAACGACTTCATGATGGCAACTGATGTATTTGCCTCAAAATGGCTGAAATTTATAGAATTGGATTAGCACAATAAATTGATAATGGAATTAACACTAATGCGTGGCGGATACGGTGGCATACACGTCTTATAATTAATTGCTATGAAGGATTATATAAGTTGTTGGATTAAATAATGCGTTGTTTTGATGATGGGCGAACAGTACGCGTTGCTTGGTGTTTATCGATAGTTTGAAGAAAACCGTGCTGAACACACCAATAAGGTAACATGTTAATTGTTGTCAGAAAATATAAAATTAAAAAAAAATGCATTAAGAGAGACATTTCAAATATCACAGAGATCAGATATCGGAAAAAAAGTGCCATTTACAAAGTTAAGTGTTCAGGCTGTGATGCTGAATATATTGGACAAACAGGTCGTAATTTAAAAATAAGATTAAACAAACACAACACCGGCAAATCTACGCTTCACAAGCACCTGATTGAACACAAAACAAAAATAGAAAACGTGTGTCACTTTTACACAAATTGAAAAATCTACAAAAGTTGACTATTAGTAAATGTTGAAAATAAATAAAAACACCTAAAGATAATTCCCACACAATAAATGATGTGCCATAATATAACGTACAATATCTGTTTGAATATTTTATTTGAAGATGTGTTTGTTCCGCTACTCTACTACCTTGTCATTTAATTTTTTAAAACCAGTTCATGCAATGACATCTTCTTCGTGATTTATTTATATTTTATTTTATTATTTTATATTTTAGTGTCGTGTTTGACTTAAATATGTTGACTATTGTATTATAATAATTGTGAACATCACCTTTTAGATAAATTGGCCAGGCAATACAGCAGAAAATGACTGAGTTCGTGGCAAAAATACTAGCAGGAAGCCGACGGTCCCAGGTCACGTGCAACAATCCGTAGATGTATTATGATGTGTTTCCTACTCGCAAATATCATTTCTTAATTTGATATATGTTACAGGCAAAACCCGTTTTCAGGTAGAACCAGTTTAACCTAGGTTAAACTAGTTCTGCCAAAGCGCGTTAGGTCGAACTAGTTTATCCTAGGCCAAACTAGTTTAATCTGGTTTGTAAAGACATACTATGTCCATTCGGGAACAAGACGAAGTCATACTAACATCAAGTATTTCCTAAAAATTTAAATTTTTAGTTTATTATAGCTATCCAAATTTCATTCGTCTGGTTCCACAAATAACAGCGTGAATTACGCGGTGTAATAGTACATTTCAATACCGTCAATCAAAATCACTTTGGCCTAGTCCATACCAGTTTGACCTAAAGTATGCGTTTACAAACCAGGTTAAACTAGTTTGGTGTAGGAGAAACTAGGTCGACTTAGCGCGCTTCGGCAGAACTAGTTTAACCTAGGTTAAACTGGTTCTGCCTGAAACCGGGTTTTGCCGGTAACATATACAAAAAACCTCAAAAAATCGTGTTTTTTTTCGTTTTTCGCTTGTAAAAACTGAACCGATAGAGCAATCTTGATGCTTTGAACTGTAGAGCATGAAAAGACGAAAAAAATGAACCCTGAACGGACTCGATTGAATTAATATTAACGGAGTAAATTCTTTTTTGTTTATAACAAATTAAGAAATGATATTTGCGAGTAGGAAACATCAAAATACATATACGGACTGTTCCACGTGACCTGGCGCCGTCGGCTTCCTGCTAGTATTTTTGTCACGCAAAATTTCTATTGCCTGGCCTAAAAACCTGATGAAAAGACATCGAAAACAAAATCGATAATATGCGATTATACGATTATACTTTTTCAAATAAAATTAAATACGCGTTTTTACTTGCTACGTTTTCTTTAGATATTGATTGTTCACGGGTATGATGGATGGAAGCCATCGTACACCTAAGAATACACTTACAGAACTTTTGTTGCATGTCTGCAAACAAACATGGTGTGTTGTACACAAGGCATAACCTTCTGATGGATCATAAGTATTCAAAGGTACGCTAGTAAAGGATGCTAGTTTTGAACATGGTCCAGAGGTTGATTGAAGAGTAATGTTGTGGATTTATAGCTTTCACCAATGGTATTAGCTTGTTGTTGTAGTTAGTTTAAGTTATCCAAATTGACATCGTGTATTTGGATGGGATTTTGGAAAACTTCTTTCGAATTGTTGTTAAGGTTTGGATTTTTGGAATGATTTGTTGAATTTAGCAGGTGGAGGCCACTGCGTTTTGTAGGTTGCATTTTTCTATCGATTAGTTAGAATTATATAGAATTTGAAAGATCTAATCTGTATCCTGGTGACTATAGATTAGATTATTGTTGGTGCAATAATATGTTTCAGCACCCAGAGATTTTCCAAAAGTGTAATGGGCTCACTACTTAAAAAATAAGACTGTTTTGGAAAAATTGTGTTATTATAATTTGGAATTGAATATAAGTGGTAATTATGATAACTGTGAGGGTGCACAATGGGCACCGATATAACGAAAATTATTTTATTAAATGTCCTAAAAGTTTTTATTTCAATAATTTTATAATATGTCTAAATATACAAGAGTTTTTAATAGTTTTTAATAACATCCATTCTAACTCAAAAGGTTGTATTATTGCAGTATGAACCATTTTGAAATTCGCAAACAATAAGGCATTTTACAGATCTGTTAGTATTTGTAAGATTATGGATAACGTCAAATTAATTTGATCGAGAATATTTCTGATAAATAAGAAATGGTTAAATCGAAAATGAATAAGCCTAGCTTATTTATATTTGTATTAATTACTTCTTGATTGTTAATAATAAGAGAAATAATGTCATTAACTTAATGATTAACAGTATCAATAATACTATTTTGTTCATCTTGTAATTTTGTGACCAGAGCATCTACATTTCGAATCCAGATTTCCTGTAGTAGATTTTAAAATTGAAGCCAAACCATATATTACGTTTTGATGGGATTAGGCTGTCAAGATTATCAAATGCTTTGTTTAATTGAAATTGGAGAATATTATAATTTTCAAGTTCAATAAAATACCTATGAGTGTCTGAGACTATTTTTAATTTTGTCATTAACTTTAATATGTTGATCCGCTCATAATTTAATTCTTGTTCTAAGTCAGTACTAATATATGAAAGTTGAAAGTTGTTCTATACTTATAATGTATATGAAAGTTCGGCACAATTGATGATTTTTTTTATGTCTTCGATCTTTTACTTGGCCTTCGTGTGGTTTGGATGTTTCGAGTGATTTTATTATGATTTTCTTATGATTTTCTATTATTATTTTGTTGAGCAAAACCATTTTGTATTTTTGATCGCACTCCGCTGATCATGTATGTTTTATCGTTTGGTGTAAAGGTAGGAGGTTCACGAGTTAAATTTCTGCTTGATGTAATTTTATCTTTACACAAATAAGTTTTGTTTTCTCATTACGGTGTTGCATATATACTGAAAAAAATTGTTCATGAACGTCACGTGGAACAGTCCATAGATGTATTGTGATGTGTTTTCGACTTGCAAATATCATTATATAATTTGTTATAAACAAAAACCTCAAAAAATCGAGTTTTTTTCGTTTTTCGCTTGTCAAAGCTGAACCGATGTAGCAATCTTGACGCGGACTCGATCGGATTAATATTAACGGAGAAAATTCACCCGGAAAAATCTGCATATTTTCAAAAAATGTATAACTCCCCCCAGTTGTAGCGCAGGCATTTCGCGATAATGTAGCGATTGATGAGTACACAACCCAGGCGTTGTCCAATGATTAGTTTTTGCACAATTGCGATTTGAATGTTTCTATGCAATATCTTTCGGCGAGCCTGGATGCGTCGAAGGTGGCGGACCACCTCCTACAATAAAATCGAAATTTTATTTTATTTTACGGATTTCGAAAGTAAAATATTGTGCTACGAAACGTCCATTCTGATTTTGCGTTAAAATGTTGCGAATGAGGTGAAAAATGCTTGCAAACATGACCGAAAAGTGGGGTAGGCGGCCTCTCGCCTACACACAGAATAGTGATTATTTGGAACGAGCAAACATTATTTCTTGAATTTATTTACTAGATTCAAATGCATATTTACTTGGATGTAGATACAAGAAATGCCACATATTCAATCTAAGTAAAATAATTTCTCAGATAAATGCTGTCGACAAATAAATTCTTTCTTTATAAGAACCACTATTGTATTGAAAGAAGTAATTGAATTTTTCATCCCAAAAATGTCAATTTCTCCAACGAAGTAATAGTAAATCCATCCAAGTGCGTAGTTACTTGATCCAAGAAAATATAAGACATTTAATATAAGTAAGTATTGTTTACTGAATAAAAACCCACCAATTATTTAACTGAAGTGATTATCACTTCTTTCAAGTAATCCCTTTCTCTGGAATAAATATGCGCATCGTGATTTTGTCAAGGCTCGCGCGCCCGCGCGTAGGTCTGGCGCCGCACAGGAGCGTAACCTAGTACGAAAACAACAACGAAGTATCCGTAGGGGATGTGCCTTGTGAATGTGATTAGTGTACAATAAACGTTTCAACACGGAGTAATTTGATGTGAGGCAGGCAACAGGTTAGAACGAGTAAGTAAATATGTCATACCTATATTGTTAATTAGCAATAGAAAACGTATTTGTGCCAAATCTTTAAAATTCTTACATTAAGTACCTAAAAATATTTCCCGGGAATAAAAATATACACTTCATTGAAGACTGTTTACTTCCTTCACCAGAGTAACAACTTTCTTATATCTAGTAATTATTCCAAGAAATAAAATTTCTTGGTAGAAGTCAATAATCTCTCGCGTATATACGAACCTACCAACTACTTCATCCAAGTAATTCTCTCTTCGTTCGACAGATCACTTTTCTGTGTGTACCCCCACTCCTCGAGCAGTACCGCTAGCAGCACCGCTAGAAGCGCCGTTGACTGTGTGTTCATGGCCATAAGCACCTGTGTATTCAAACGCTTCGTTACCAGCGCCGCTATCGGCACCGCTAGAAGCAGATCCGTTAACTGTTTGTCCGTGCACTAACGCGTAATGTTTAAATTAACGCGTTAAAATCGAGTGTAACCACGATTTAACGCATTAACTAGCCAATCAGAAGGGCGGTAAATGATGGCGCGACGCGTTAGTTTACACAGGCGTTAGACACTAGGCGTTAGTGTAGCCCGTGCATAACAGTTAAACAACAAAGTACGATAGGCTGTGTGACTTTTTGTTTATGATGTTCACAAGGCAACCAACGCGCTGTGATGTTGGAATATGGTTGAAATTTCATTTGCATGAATGTCATCAAATGTCATTCGCTATGGATTATGCTCAGTCCATGTTGGTCCATATGCTTGCATGTGCTCAGTCGAACGCATACTGTCACTTCTGATGAATTGCAGGATAAATACTATTGACAAACCCATTTATCGTGAACGGCGATCAAGAATAGAACGGCGTTCGTTAAAAGTCTGAAATATACACCTGAAATATACACAACCCCAGTCTTAGACGATGTAAGTAATTTTGGGTTTGATTTTTTTTAAGTCTATTGCTTTATTTGACTGATTTCACTGGACTAGCCTTCGGACGAAAGTTTAGGCTCCTGTAGGTTTTAGACACTTCTAAAATTTATCCGGGACGGGTGGTAGTCAGTGGTAACCCCAGGTTTGTGGGCCCGTATGCGCCGTTAGTTACTCCAACGGTAATGCGCTCCTCGTGCCCCAAACAACTCATTCGCCAATTTGACGACTTAACAAAACTCGTATAATAATATACTCTGAGGATACTGTTTTACCTCTATCCGATTTTGCAAGCAAGTTTGTTGATCCCAGATCTGTATCATCAAAGCTTTTTAGCGATTAGTTTCTGACATTGGAATTTACTAAAGGCAGTAAATTGCTTATTGTAAACAATGAAAATGCGTATGAATAATCGTTTGGTGACAGGTAGTATCAGTAGATTAAACAGAGATAAAGTCAATAATCTGTTTATAATCTACTAATATCAAACAATTATAGCTAAAATAAAAAATAATATAGTGGCAAAAGCTGTTAAGCTTAGATTGTTATTTAAAAAATCAGAATAGTTAAGATTTTAAGGAAAATCAGGAATTTGAAAAAGATTTGTAAGGATAACTTGCAATATCTGCAATATAAAAATATAAATCCAATAAAACGATAACAGTCGGTACGTGGGTACTAAATTTGTCATCGAACTGACGTTTTTGAAGTATACAGGCTGTCCCGTAATTCGATGGACATGGCGTACGCACAGATTCTTGGGACGAAACTAAGACGATTTAATCCAACTTATCTATATACACTTCTTTTTCATTTCCTTGTTCTACTGCTTCAAAACTTACTTTTTACTTTTCAAAAACGATTTAATTTTATAACGATTGTGCGTCTGAACCGATTGTGTTCATATTCCTAACAATAAATTAGGATGTTAGAAATATATTTAGCGTATTATTTTTGCGAACAGCATGAGTGCCCGTTTTTGTGGCGACGATTCCGAAGAAACTACTAAAGGTATCGGGACAAAACTTCATATTTAGAAGTTTCATGACAGAACTGAAAAGATTTTTGTTCAAACGAGTCCAATGGACTGGATGTTTGCTCTAAGCGTTTTTCGAGGATTTTGCAAATGAGCCGCCATTTCTGTAATTTCGTCAAAATAGTTAAATAAGAAATTAAAGTAGAGGAAATGCTGAATAATTTATGTCTATGACATTTTCTTGCAAAATTAATAGTTTAGCTGTATGAGCAAATTCTATTTGATCGAGATCGGTCGTGTCTGCATTAATATAAAACTAGTCAGCCAGGATTTGACAGATGTAGATTTATTCTAATGCCAGTAAGTAGTCAAACGCTTATGTTTTGACAATACCTACTGTCAATAGTATCAAAATATCTGTTAAATCCTGACACGGCCGATCTCGATCAAATAGAATCTCATACAGCTAAGCTATTAATTTTATATATAGTATGATAAAGTCATGTTCCTGGCCACATCAGATTTTCTTTTATTAATTGTTGTTCATTTCAATGCCTACATTGAGTATTTTGAAAATAAAAATATGTTAAAGGTGTTGTGGTAAAAACGCATTTAATGTCAAAAAATAAAAATCGTTAGATTTAATTGCATGATCAAATTTTCGGAATTTATTTATAAAATATTTGGTAACATCTTTTTATTTTCTCTGAACACAACCGAATATTTTTGAGACAAGATAATTAATTTCTGAATACAAATTGACCCAGATATTTTTGGTAAAAATTAAGTTTTGTGAGAAAATAATAAGAAATAAGTTTTTGGTATTTAGTCCATAACCGTGAATGCATGCCATTAAGCCATGTCCATCGAATTACGGGACAGCGTGTAGATTTGCTTTACAAACTCATGTATTTATTATCTATTTCAATAATTTCTTGGTATTCCTTTTACGATATTTACGGTACCTACACTTTTAGCTTCCATAATATTTATTTATGGATATCATATATTATATCACGTGGCTAAATTATTTTTTGTAATAGATTAGGTATGTTTGTGATAACACCTATAGAGTATAATTTATATTTAGTTGTGTATAAAAGTATGTGTATGCAGTGCATATGCACGTAATATACTGTTTCTATACTATATGGATAAAAATAAATTCGGGATTCACAAAAAAGATACTATACTGAATGTGCCATGACGAGTTTAGGGCGACACATCTGATAATTCTTTTTGGCGTCGTAAATTAAAATAATTTATTTAGGAGAGCTTTTAAATCTGGTATTAACTATAATGCACTATGGTATAATATGTAAACAATTAATATTAAATATACACAGCAACTCATGTTTGCAAACGTCAAAGACAAACATGACGCTGTTTACTTCTTGTTAAACATGTCGTAAATGCCAAACAAAAAACATTAAACCATCATTTCCATTTTCTTGGAGAAGCTTCTCCCGGCAAAATTAAAGAGAAATGAATGCGGTATTTCGCTCTTTTTCTGTATGGCATCTTTCATCTCTCTTTAATTTTGCTCATAACCAGCACGTATCGTTAATCCGGACATCGCGCGTTTTCAAGTGGTCCAGATGGCATCAGGTGGTATGTTCGTCGTAAAAAAATCTAAGAACTATTGTGGACATTGACGCTGATATTTAAACAGCATTGAAAAGAATTAATGTAAAATATTCATTATTACATAAAAAGCGTTATTTATTTGTACCCAAACAAGTTTATTTTAAATTTAGGTATAATTTTGTTTTTGAGCTGAAGTTATTGTATGCAATTCTTCCACCACCTAGTTTTTTAACAGTTGGTATAAGAAATATGCGGCACTCCGGATAAATCATTAATCCGTAAAATCCCTTACGACAATCCCTAACGAGGGTGTATTCTATTTCTATAATATTTTCAGCAAAATATCAAATATTAGTTATCAAAATATTTTCTACCGGTACCCATGAAAAAAACCTATTTTTACAAAAACCAATTAAAACATCGATTTAATTAATGCTTGTTTGACAGTTTTCATTTTAACCAGCACATGACTACCAAGGATGTTAAAATGGTGATTTTTTTTGCTTGAAGTATAAACTATAATAAAAATTTTATTGTTATTTAAAATTGAAACTGTTTTATTGAAGCAAAATTATGACAGTTTGCATGCACTAGCCTGACGGTCACGTATTGGCTGGTTTTCACGTAAAAATGACATGTTCAAATGAATAATTAGGAGTAACACAATCTATTCAAACGGTTCAGGACAATGTTGGAAACGCTTTTCGTGTGAAAATGCCAGTTTTACATGATAAACGAAAGGAGCTGGGTTGAGGTGATTCCAGCTCCAAATCAAGATCAACCAAATTGTAACTATTGTCTCAAACTTATAGCTAAAAAATGTGCGATACATCATTATCGAAACTGAAGGAAAGGGCACGAAAAATGTCCATATCAAACATAGCGTCCAAAGGAAAACCTAAAGTTGTAATTGGGTTTTCCACCATCTTTAAAGATAACTTCGGTACGTAATTAGATTTTTCGTGTCTGTGTAATGTGTTTGTTAACCACCAAATTCCCTGCTTTTGGAGTAAAAACAATGAAAGAAATATGGTTCAGAATTTGAGAAGAGAAATATCACCGTGTATAATAGTATATTATAATACAATTTTTATAAGACAAAAATTGGCGCACGAGTTGTTTGGAGCGAGTGCGCCAATCCGTCTTTATAAAACGAGTGTTATATACCTACTATTTCTTCTACTTTGCGACATTAATTTTACATACATTTCGAAAATTGCGGTTGTCATCTTACAATCTAGAGTAGATTTATCTTCAACAGTTGGTACTTGTAGTAAAGTTAACAAATACGATTGAGGCAAGCCAATAGCGATTGAGTTGTTACCCTTATTTGACCCTTGGCGTCAATATCATCAATCTTGGCAAACTAAAAGTTACTAAAAGTTTGTGATCTAGTGCTTTCATAACGACGCCGAAGGCGGTTTCGTTATGACTTTATAACGAACGCAATGTAGAAAAAATCTACACTGTCCGCCTAAAACCAAGCAAATGTCATTACCTACTAATTTTAATGCAGCGTTCATTTCGCATTAAATTGACCCGATATTAATATTTGATGTATGGCTATTATAAAGTTACATTACATTGGATTGAAACCCTATCTTATTGCAGATATTATATTTATAACTTCACAAAAGAGCAGTTTGTTTTTTCTAAGAAATATTTGAATTGAAGTCCTAGGCGTAGGTTCCATGTTTTGGTTGAATAACCTGGGGATTATTAATAAACTAGATCATTTGTTTCATAATATTCTAGTTTTATTTTGAGTAAATGGCCACAATGGTACAGATAAACAAGACCAATAAATTTAATTATAAGTCCATTTTAAGTCATAAGGTAAATATATTAATCTGTTAAAATACATTACTGAACAAAGATAAGTTATTATTAAAAATTAATTAACTTTGTAGACTATCTATAGATTAATATTAAATCGCTCTTAATAATCAGATCGATTAAGTATGTTACATTTTCAACTTCTATTCACAAAAAAATCTTAGTTCTAAGTTAACAATAGTGGTGTTTATCATGTTATATTATATATTTGACAGATAGATAAATTCGTGAATATACTGCTTTTATCGTTTAGAATTTATTGCGTCACATAGGCGTCGGTTCTAGACCTTTAACAGCAACGCTAAAAGGACGGCAACAAATGATAATATGAACATATTAAATGGTTTTTCTATGTTTCCTCCTCCATCGTCGTCAGGAACTTCAAGAGTTGTATTCGGCAGACGTCTGCTTCTCACAACGTCCCCATAAACCCTAGCTGAAATTTTTGGAGTCCTTGTACGGTTTGGATCATTGAAATCCACATGATGTATTCCAAATCGGCTCCTAAATACAATAAGATTTATATTATTACATATATTATGTATTATCATTCAATTTTAGGCATACGTGTTACACACTTCAATCATAAATATTTATTTTTAACATGTTACCAATTTACAGTAAAGGTTCAAATTTTTTATATACATATTATAGAATTTATATTATAAGATTTCTGCCAGTAGATGAGATTCTATCGCATTAATTTTAATAGTTCTGCATCATCATGAAGCAAATTATTTACAGTGAAGCATCACAACTTTACTGTATACAATTTGCTACAATCTTTCCAAAAAATAAAAATCCAAAATTGTCACATCAGGACTACGTTCTGACCATTTCATCCAATAATTTTTGAGGAAATTGTAAATTTAACCATTCGGTCACAATGTTTGAATGGTAAACTGGACAACCGTCTTTCTGAAAGTACACTGACCGTATAAAATTCCTCAACTTGTTCAAATAATCTTGTAACGTATCCAAATATTTCTATTGATTAACATTTCCGTCGAAGTAATATGGCCCAATTACCCCGTGATGTGTTATAGCCACAAGACGTTTACTTTTTTAATGTCTTCGTCTACAGAGTGTAAACTGTGTATTTACATCACTCCAGGAACGACAAACTGTGAAGAAAAAATGCCATTTGTTGGAAACGTGCTTTCATCCAAAAATCAAATCAATGTCCAAAGTCTGTCTAATCGTGTTTTAATGTTATTTTCATTGTAATATCTGGACATATAATGATTTGGAAATTTCAATTTGTAACGTCTTCTTCGAAGAGATAATTTTGGAATTTCTTGAACGGAATGTAATGCTGTTAGAGAAGCAGCGTCTTTCTCATTCAGTTTCTTTTTCTCCTTCTTTATGGTTAGAAGAGAACCTGTTTTTTTATGCGTTTGCGAGCCCCAAGGTGAGATATTATTGTATCCGGATATTTTGCTGGAGTTTTGCTATAACGATACGAAAACATGATTCACCAGTACAGTACCATAACACTGTACTAAATAAATTCTGACTTTTTTAACCAATAGCTAATATAATAAGTTCATGACAATAAACGTTACTGGCAAAAGATGTGAGTTATATGACTGCTACTACATATTTCATGAATAAAATTTGGTTTCTATGGTTACATATCTTAATTATGTCTAATTTATACATAAAATTTATACATTCCACGCTACACCTTCGGGTATCAGGGATTTTGATTATATATATATACATAAAAAATGGGAATTATTCATTAACTTCTATAGTTAGAGTTTTTGTGCGAGGAGTTTCAACACATCCGACATTATTTAAATGGAGATTTGTTAGAAAAATCAGTAATACAAATTTTCTTCCTCCTTGTAACTCGATCCGGGGACATACTGTATAAAGAAAGTGGCAACAATTTGATAATACAATCAATTTGATAACCGCATGATACACTACAGATAACTGTAACTTTCAGTAGTGCCAGTAGGGAACTGCACACCGAATTCCCAACTGCCGCAAGGGGCACTCGCGTCGTGCACCCGGCCAATAGAAACACAGCTAGACAGAAAAATGTTGACAAAATGTTGTCCCTGAGCACGACGCTAGAGTCGCTAGCCACCTTTGGCGGTTTTCGTCAAGGTTATTAAATTGATAGGTATAATCAAACTGATACGTATTATCAAATTATTGTTATACCGTTTCCAGACTCTCGCGACACATAGCGAGAGACCGCGAATCGGGAGAGTGTGGATACCACATTCACCCAAATCCGCTAACATTCGAATTGCCAGAAGTACGGATGCAGATAGTCGGATAAAAATCACGCGTTCGGCGAGTGGCTCACTTCTTTTCTACGCATTCGCTTCGATCCATTCAATGTGGATTTTTGACGCGGCTCAAGCAGCGTGTGTACCCGAAGGTATTATTTACGACAGGGATCTGATTAATAATATCAAACACGTGCGGTGAAGGGGCTGTTCGAGCATCAATGCACCCGAAAAGTAGGTAACGAATGGAATAATTATTTAGTATTGAAATAAAAAGATTAAAAAATATTGAACATTTCTATAATTTGTCAGGAAAAAATCACATACGCAAAGTTAAAATGGAAAATATACCAGATAATGATATTTATTAAAATTGAAATTAATAGCAATATTAAACCAATAATTAATTAAAACTAACGAATATATTATTTAACTCTTTCAAATAAATCTTATCAGTTCCAAGTTATTCCACTCTTATTTTTTCTATGATGTCTGAATCTATTGTATCGTTTTGGTACAGTTCTTTGATTACTTGGGCCGGCTGAGAACTACCTGGTAAGCAGGTATAATTTTACCCTCATTGGTGGGGAATGTTAATGGGGATGCACAGGTGCTTCTCGTACATTGGCAAAAAAAAATATTTATTCACTGTCGACAGACATTCAACAGTCATTGTTGTTTTATCTTTCTCGATAATCGTAAATTACGACTGCGATCTACATAGGGCCATTACTAAGATATTGATTGATAATATCGTTGTTACATACCAGTATACAGGGTTGGTCAAAATATCCGGAGCACCTAAATAATTGTCCAACCGTAAACATTTTCAAAAAAATCAAACAAGTTGTTTGATTTTAAACAAGCTATCGTCTAAATATATTTTTAATACCTTTCCGTTGTCTAATAGAACACATATTAATTAATTCCATTATTTCCATTTGATTAATTCCATGAATTTTTTGTAAGAATCATTTTTATACAATGCATCATTTTTTAGTTATAGGCAATTAATTAAAACTCATAAACATTTATTTTAACTAAACGGGTAAAAAATAACAGAACAATTAAATAGAAAATTTAAATTAAATGTTAATTAAATGTTCAAACAGCAAATTAAAATAAATGTGTGTATGTATGTGGGAAAATATTCAGTTTTAAAGTTCAGGAGTTTTAATTAATTGCTGATAACTAAGCATTTAATAAAAATGGTTCCTACAAAAAATTCTTAGAAATAATCTTAGAATTAAAAAATGTAAAAATATACAGTATTGTTCAATTTGAAACAGTAAATGTTACCAAATTTCGATAGCTAGTTTAAAATTAAAAAAATGTTTTTTTGTTTATTTTTTTTTACGGTTGGAGAATTATTTAGTTATAATTTTAACTAACTCTGTATGGACATGCACTATAAGATTTGATTTATCCGCAATACATTATACAAAATAATAAAATAATAATTATGCAAATATTTAATTTTGTTTTATGGAATGTCTTATATTAGTATCTGGTATCTAATATAAATAATCAGAATAAGAAATCAATAGCATTTAAGAAATTTTCCAAATATTTAATATATTTTGTATTACATTTTTATTTACGTTATTCAATTAATTATTAATTAATAATAACCACAAATTCAATGAAAGTATGCTACGCGGAGGCAGCGGCTAATTCAGCGACGTCTATTCTAACTCACCCGCAGATAAACACTAAATGCACGAGCCGAACCCTGAGAATGTGTAGAGCCCTCCTTCACCGGCATGTCTGTATGAGTCGGTATGAGTGTGGAGCTAGCATAATAGTTCTCCACACATTTCAACGTGCTGGTAAAGATAATATATGTATGCTACCAAGTGGACAGTGAACACATTTCGGTGGCCTGCTTTATCATACAATATGTTTTTTTATTTATTATTGTATAGTTTTTTAAGAAACTAAAGATCCTTGTATAAGAATGAAACAGACCTTTATTATACAGATCTATCTGAAATAAAAGGATACATCGCGCATTACGCCATCATTGGCACATCCTAGAGATCAACATTAAATCAGTTATCACAAATGTACGTGTAGGTACCTAACCAAGTAAGAGCAAATATATAGAAACTCAAACTCTCGGGTCGCGGCTATGATGACGTAATTTAGAATTGAATGAGCAGTAGTGCAGCACTGCGTTTGTCTTTATTATCTTTATTATCTCAAGAATGCGTTAAGTTAGACTATACGTTATTTGACAAAAATGTTTCCTCAACTCTGGAGCATATGCTCCTTGTAGGTTTCAGAGACATCTCTTGATATTGGATAGTCATCAGCTGACATGTAGTCAATTTCTGATACTTACACATAGCCATGAGTCCATTCAAAGTTGTCCATTAAACTCCAAGCTGTGTAAACCTTTAAGTTGACTCCGTACTCATAGATTGCTTCCAAACACGCACTCAAATACATCTACAATATGAAGGTATAGACTTAATTAGAAATATTACATTTATAATCTACTTAATAACGAAAGATGATTAATGAGCGAATAAAAATGATAGGATCATTATTAAATCAACTTATCTAATATTGTTATTGTACCTATGCATCGCTTACAATTTTACAAAAAATATGTTCTGCTGTGTGAGGATTGTTTCTTTGTGTGAATTTACGATTTTAGTTTATTCAGTTGGCAATTCATTTCATTAAATTTAATTTAGCCCGTTATTATCAGAAAGGCTGCATAGCCATAAAGATACATTAACATTGTACTGAAATGTTCTGCACCTAATCGCGAATATGGTATGTCTTCTATATTTACAATATTAGCTTTTTAAAATAATTATTTGATTCGACTAAATATTATTGGAAATAGAAGAAATTTCGGTATAGTATATAATCAAAACAATCGGAATAGGCTGAAATGAATAGGCTGGGAACAATATGCAAATGGATAATATCATACGAAAGAAGGAATAAGAAAATAGTGTTGATAAAGGAATAATAAAGTGGGGCTGAAAAATAAATTCCTGAACAATTACAAAAGAGAGTGCTGGAAGTGGTACATTCAGCGCATTTAGGAATATCAAAGATCAAATAGTTTGACAGCAGAAATTTTTAGTATCCGAAATTGGATTTGTATATCGGGGATATGGCTAAAACGTGGTATGCTTGGTTGACGGTGACACCATCACCAGAAAAGACCAAGTTAATTAAATGATAACAAACCAAAAGGCCAAAGAAAACACTTAGACTTTTTTTGATAATGATAGATTCTTACTCGACATGGCTAGAAGTGGTGGAAATGAACATAATGAATACTGAAACTTTACTAGAGACACTGCGAGAATTATTTAATGGATTGGGGTTACCGGAGAAGATTGTCACAGACGACAGGAGCCAGTTTACATCAGCTGAGTTCATAGATTTTTGTACAAGGAAGAAAATTGAATTTGTAATTTCACCTCCTTACTACCCAGCAACCTATCAAGCGCAAAAAAATGCTGTTAAGGCAGTCAAACAAGGACTGAAGGAATTTACTGATTCAAGAATAAGTAATACCATATTGTGCCGATATCTATTAGCGTACAGCATACCTGATTGGAAGACCGAAATTTATTAACTCCGAAATTTATTAACAAAACAAAGGAAAAATACCCAGGAACCCTACTGGACAGGAAACAGAGAGGTAAGCATATGAGATATCCATGCCATAGCCTACCTAACGCCAACTCACACGGTGTTAAGCAGGTAATGGTGTGATAGTGGAAACTATTCATAATATAAAAAAGTTTGTGTACCAAATAAAAGTTTGCACGTTCGTAGTCTTCGGTAGACTCCAAGTCCGAATATCCATTCTCCGTTATGTAAATTGGAATGTTACCATAGCGGTACTTGAGATTTACGAGCGTGTTCCTTAATCCCCAAGGAGTTACCTAAAGTGAAATAGGATCATTTTAATTTAAATAACAAACTGAAATACAATTAAATTCCCTAACAGTTATTAACGTGTAAATCTTGTTGGTTCAACTTATGTTACTTGAAATAGTATATTATTCTATGAGCAAGTAATCAGCAATACTCACGAGAAAGAAGCACTCGCCTACGGCTCGTGCTGCAATACGTTCGAGTGAGTAATTACCATTACTTGCGGTAGGAATACTATACATTGTCAAGGCTTACTGACACTTTTTTGATGAATTATACATACCGCCAGCCACCATGATGCACCAAAGTCCCAATTATAGTAATCCCAAGTATAGTTCACCCTCATATCGTAATCCCAAGACACTACGCTGAGGTCTCGGTCAGGGACATCCTGCACAATAATTGACGTGTAGAAGTTCAAGCCAAAGAAGTCGCTGGTATTTTTAATCCAGGCAACTTGTGCTGGTGTGAAAGTTGGCAACCTGGATCTGGAGAAGTTCTGCCGTCTACTACGGTCCTCGACAAAGTATTTCACCGTTTCCGGAAAATCGCCAGTGCCATAAATTGGGTTCGCATAGATACCAGTCTAAAAATATCCAAGTCTAATCATTGAACATAAAACTTGTGAAAAAAATGTAACTTATAGAATATATTTAAAAAATAAATTGTTTCCGGGAATGCTCTGCGTAAAAATTCGGTGCTGACGTTGTGTGATTGATCCCAAATCCTTCTGATACCAGTGCAGTTTTGGCGTAATATTGCTATGTTGGACGTAGGAGTAGTCTCAATTTAGTCAATGTTTACTTTATCATACGCAGTATGTAAAGTATTGTAATCGTGCCAAAAAAAATTTTTGAGATTTTAGCGGAAATATGTCTTTTTGGGTCCCCTGAACATTTTTGACCAAGGTACAAAAAATGTCTCTGTGTGTGTGTGTGTGTATGTGTGGATGTGTGTACCCGTTTTTGTGGCGACGATTCCGGAGAAACTACTAAAGGTATCGGGACGAAACTTCATATTTAGAAGTTTCATAACCAAACTTAGAGCTGAAAAGCTTTCTGTTGAAAAGGGTCCAAAGGAACTGGAGGTTTAGTCTTAGCATTTTTAAAAGATTTTGCAAATAAGCCGCCATTTCTGGAATTTCGTCGAAATAGTTAAATAATAAATTAAAGTGGAGGAAATTCTGAATAATTTATGACTATGAAATTTTTTGGTACAATCAATAGTTTAGCTGCATGAGCAAATTCTATTTCATCGAGATCGGTCGTACGGCATTAAAACTAGTGGCCAGGATATGTCAGATTATATGTCAGATATGATTCTAATGACAGTAGATAGTGTCAAACGCTAACATTTTGACAATACTGTCAAATATACTGTCAATATAAGCTACGTTCGGATATTGTACATCGCTACACTTTTTACACCCAATAACACGTGTCATTTGGATGGTGTACCCGGTGTAAACGGAGTACCATATCCGAACGCAGCTTTAATCGACATATCTGTCTAGTTCTACTAGTTTTGTTTTAATGCAGACATAGCCGATCTCGATCAAATAGAATCTCATGCAGCTAAACTAATAATTTTATATATAGTATGATAAAGTCATGTGCCTGGCCACATCAGATTTTTTTTGTTACACTCGAAAACAGCTGATTTCGTCAGAAGTTGGAGAACCGCTATGGAACTTTGCCGCTCTAGTGCGGCAAAGTACAAAATACAAATTTCAAATAAACTAAGATCACCAATTTGATTGTTTGTTGATAAGGAATAGCAACCAGTTGTTATATCTAAATATAAAACGGATAAATTGGGGAAATTTTTTTAACTTGTTTATTTTACGTCGGTCTATTTCCGCAAAATAGGCCAACCACCGATGCCGAGGGCATGCTACACACTCCCAGGAATTTTGTCGAACTGAAGGAATTCCAACCTCCAGTAAGAGTTCTTTAACGTGCACGTCGCATCATGACAGCACACGGGGCCACTGTCCTTACTTCCTCATCCGATGGAAGGTGGCATGCAAAGGTATTTGTTCTGTGCCTACAATACCTGGACAGTCGATTTTAGCCAGAGCCGGGATTCGAACTCGGGCCTCCAGCGTAGATAGCAGCCGCTCTATCCTATACGCCATCGCCCCCCCCCCCCCAAAATTGTAAATAAAGTATAGCAATGAGTGTAGTTTTACTTTAGTATGTTGGTACTCATGTGACATCTACAGTGTAATGAACAAATATAAATCTGCCAGAATTTGAATTAATTTTTTAAACTTGACGTTTCGTAGAAATGGTACCAACCTAACATTTCCTATACAGAAATATATTTTAACACAATTTCTTCAAACATACAGAAAGGGTGTAAATAATGACCGCGCTACGTAGTTTTCGGCAGGAGTGACATACAACGTTTTTGGTGGTCCTTTTTGAGTAAATATGTATTTTTTTTTTAAATTAAAAAATGGTTATATGTCACTCCTGCCGAAAACTACGTAGCGCGACTCGATCACATGCGACGCTCCGCCTTCGGTGTCGCGCCGCGTTACCTATGGTTGCGCTATTCCGTACTTTCAGCACTTGTGACATAAAAAACTATTCCATGTGCATTGTGCATACGTTCTGGGTAATATTTATCAGCGTTTATTTTGTTCAGATTTCTAAATGTTGTGTAAATTGTGTTAGAGTTATTCATGATCAATTTAAAAGTTCAAGATATGTAACATATTTTGGATTTTAAATTATTTAGTCATTATTTACACCCTTTCTGTATGTTTGAAGAAATTGTGTTAAAATATATTTCTTTATGCGTTTTGTAAATCCAACCGTCATTTTTCTAAATGCATTTTAAAGTTGACCATGTGCTTCCAGTGGAAATTGACTTTAGCTTCTAAAAAAAGAAACAGTGTAAATCCTTTTTTGAAAGTTGTGTTGGATATCTCATTATCTAAACTTTATCTCAGTTTCTTAAGTATCTGAAGTTTTCAGCAATCCCACCCCTGTAAAAATATACGGGGTGAAAGAGGGAGCAATTCTGTGTTATGCGATATTTTGAAGTGTTAGTTTTTTGGAAATTGTTATAAAGTTTTACATACAAAAATATGTTTGTAGTACTAACCGCATATGAGTGTAGTGATGTCGTATAATCACGTGTGTAATATAGTCGACTGTTTTTGTCTTCACCTTTGATCCATAATATATATGCGAAATTTAGTTAATAAAAAAAATCTATAGAGAAAATAAAAGATGAGAGGTAAGATAAAAGATATAGAACCTATTTTATTGCAAAAGCTTTTGCAAAAGATTATTATAAAACAAAATGAATTGTTTTGACTTGACTTGAAGCTAATACACCTAAGTAACCCTTTTATTTAAAAAGCAATCAATTTTAAAACACGGAATGAGATTGAGGAAAAAAGTTAAAATATTGTTGCAAATTCTAATGAAAGCCCAAATATGAAGTTTTTCAACATTTTGCAAATAATTAATAAAATATGATGATAATTTTATTTTTTATAACAAGAGTACCTACTATGTATTTAACTTCATTTTCAAATCTACTGTTTTTAAGTCGCGCTCTTGTTATTAATATAACAAATTCTTATCTTATTTTCATTGTTTTATTATGAACCGTAAAAAATTAAATATTTTAGCAAATCTTTGTATTTGGTGATTCGTTACGATATGCAAAACCTTTTCTAACTATCTTTAATGTACTGTGTCTATTGATATGACTGTAGTTGAAACACAACTTTTTATTTTAATCATTGTTTACAAATATTTGACTTTAAAAGTACTCCACTTCAACAAAAAAAACGTTTTTGTGACCTACATTTACATCAAAATTTCAAATTGATTGCTTTTGTAAATAAAAGGGTTATTTAGGTTCATCTTAAAGTATAACTCACTGTCCAATACATTGTACTTCCTGTAATATTTTTAATAATAATCATTATAAAATTTAATAACAACTATATTATAGTTACACTAATCTGAAGGCCCACAATCTGAAGAAAGTTCTAAGAAATGTTGGCCAGCTTTTTACACGAAATACCTATATGTGCATCGCCTAGACTCTAGGTAAGGTAAACATCCCAAATTCAGACACTGTCCTAAATTCCGACATACTTCTGTTTAAGTAGTTGCTTAAAATAAGAAATCTACAATATTGCACTATGTTTTAGGACGTTTCTTATTCTACCAATGTTGTAACGGTCAGAATATAATCTAGAAGTTTGACTGATCTTGATAATTGAGTGTTATGCTAAAAGTAGATTTTTCACTTATAAGGCAACTGCAATTCTACTTCTTTTTACATCGCTACAGGATAACAGTAATTAAGAAAATTGTAATAGTATCTACTTAGGCTTACTAAAAATGCTTTATATTTTCATAATAATACGGTGTAGTGCCCTTCATTGAGAGAAAAGAACTAATTCCTAATCACCAATTTGGTTTTAGAGAAAATTTTCATTCCACTATAGATCAAGTCCATAGAATAACAGATATCATAGAGAAAGCATTAGAAGAAAAGCTTATTTGCTCAACAATCTTTCTTGATGTGACACAAGCTTTCGATAAGGTCTGGATTGATACACAAACTAAAGAGTATGCTACCTTTACAATACGTCGAGCTGCTAACATCCTATATATCTGATAGACTATTCAGAATAAAACAGATCGATGAATACTCGGAACTAAAAGAAGTCAAAGCTGGGGTACCCCAGGGTAGTGTATTGGGACCAATTCTCTATCTACTATGTACAAGTGACCTTCCACAGATGGAAAATGTCACAGTCGCCACATTCGCAGATGACACGGTTCTAATGGCAGTGGGATCAACTGTTGGTGAATCTACCAGGAATCTTCAACAAGCTAGTAATAAAATATATAAATGGACCAAAAAATGGAATACCAAGCTCAACGAACTGAAATCTGTCCACATTAACTTTACAAACAAAAGAATCGAGGACATACCTCATGTCAAGATTAACGACCAATTCTACTTCTTTTTACATCGCTACAGGATAACAGTAATTAAGAAAATTGTAATAGTATCTACTTAGGCTTACTAAAAATGCTTTATATTTTCATAATAATACGGTGTAGTGCCCTTCATTGAGAGAAAAGAACTAATTCCTAATCACCAATTTGGTTTTAGAGAAAATTTTCATTCCACTATAGATCAAGTCCATAGAATAACAGATATCATAGAGAAAGCATTAGTAGAAAAGCTTATTTGCTCAACAATCTTTCTTGATGTGACACAAGCTTTCGATAAGGTCTGGATTGATACACAAACTAAAGAGTATGCTACCTTTACAATACGTCGAGCTGCTAACATCCTATATATCTGATAGACTATTCAGAATAAAACAGATCGATGAATACTCGGAACTAAAAGAAGTCAAAGCTGGGGTACCCCAGGGTAGTGTATTGGGACCAATTCTCTATCTACTATATACAAGTGACCTTCCACAGATGGAAAATGTCACAGTCGCCACATTCGCAGATGACACGGCTCTAATGGCAGTGGGATCAACTGTTGGTGAATCTACCAGGAATCTTCAACAAGCTAGTAATAAAATATATAAAAGGACCAAAAAATGGAAGACCAAGCTCAACGAACTGAAATCTGTCCACATTAACTTTACAAACAAAAGAATCGAGGACATACCTCATGTCAAGATTAACGACCAATTCTACTTCTTTTTACATCACTACAGGATACCAGTAATTAAGAAAATTGTAATAGTAACTACTTAGGCTTACTAAAAATGCTTTATATTTTCATAATAATACGGTGTAGTGCCCTTTTAACCACTATTATTTACATATTTAGGGGTGTCGGAATTAGGTACAAGTAAATGTAGCACGTCCGTAAATCAGACATGTGTGTCGGAATTGTGTAGATGGTTAGAAGTGCACATATTGCTGTAGTGCTTTCTTTACAAAAGAAAATAACATATTTTATATCGTTTACTATATTACAATTAATTATACGCATTATGTCCAAATTCCGACACGGGAATCAGAGTTACGGATAGCAATAATCCATAATTCTTGCAGAACGCAAGCAGCAAAGACAAGATTTTGACATTACTACACTACCTCTGGAGGTAACAGTTAAATTCAAGCGATCTCCATTAAAAAATCGTTATTCTGGCATTAAATACAAAAAAAAGAAACTGTTCTTCTGTAACTATTTTTGATGCTTGGACATATTATTTATTAATGAAGGAGAAGGATGCACAAAAGAAAATCGTTCAAGATAAATAAGAAAGGAAGCGAAAAGAGGAAAAGAATATAAAGCTTGCGCCAAGAATAAGAAAACAAAAAAACCGAGATGCAATAAAAATTAAAATACGGATGTGGTAGAGAGAGAGAGCAGACTGAAGAAGACTATTATACTTTGTTTATACTTTTATACTTTGTTTCATTAAAAATGGCAAATTAAAGAAGTTTAACATTTCTTAATAATAAATCTCATTAACAATATTTAAAACACTTAATACTTACCTGAATATTTTTATTTGTCGGAATAATGTACCACAAGTGCATGATTTGGGATCACTGTCTGAATTAGGTTCACGAGGTGTCTGATTTCGGATCAAAATATATATAATAAGTTATAAAAAATAGTATTAATTCAATAACTATTACTAATTTTCTTTAAAAATCAATAGCCAGATATCTTCAGAAAGATATATTAGTTTTAAAAAAGGGGACGTAGTCACTGGCACTACATACAAATAAATTCTACAGTTAAAAATGTAACCAAAATTCCTTAACCTGTTTGAATTTGGGACATTTACCTTAGAATAACCCAACAGAAATAATAATGCGCCATTGAAAACTATGCAGTCCGTTAATGATTCACTTGGCGCCTAGGAGTTATCCCATCGATAACTATCTATCCCTGGGTGGTGAAAGCGGAAACCATGGCTTGGGTTTACATGGAGTTATCCTGATGTATTTTCGCCGAACAATTCCATGACGAAATTGTCGATCACCTACTGTTTTATTGAGTTTTACGGACAGCATTACCCGGAAATTATTTATTTCCTAAATGATTCTATCCATAAAGGGCTTCGTAAGTAATTTATAGACTATATACTTACGAAGAAATCAAAGACTCTGCTTGCAGCATCAATGTCTGCCGCACTATCAGAAGCAGGTTCGAACCAGAACGAATCCATAGTGATTCCAATCTCACCACCATATATCGGTTTATAGGTTTTATTATACAGATGGTACGCATTCGCATGGGCCAATAAAACGGTATAAGAGCACATGTAGTCTCCAATTCCAGCAGCAGGCATAGAAGGCGCAAGCCAGGCGTCACCATACCCCATCTTGCAGATTTGCTTTGGTTCGTTGATGGTAATCCAGGTTTGAACCCTGTCGCCAAAATTATCGAAAGCAATCCTGGCGAATTCCAGATAATGGTCAGCCAATATAGGATTCGGCCATCCTCCAATTTCTTGCAAGGGTTGTGGAAGGTCCCAGTGGAAAATCGTCACCACAGGGTTTATATCATTGGCGAGCAATTCGTCGATGAGGTCATTGTAATATCTGATGCCGTCTGGATTGATGACGTTTGGGTAGCCAGTCGGGAGGATTCTTGACCATGATAGCGAGAACCGATAGAAAGATACGTTTAAGCTTTTGATGAGTTGTACGTCTTCCGTGTATCTATGGTAGGAGTCACAAGCGATGTCTCCATTGCTTCCATCTTGGATTCTGTATGGGTGGACATGGGTGAACCTATCCCAAATGTTCTCTCCCTTACCTATTGTAATGAATATTAGTTAGGCCAACTTATAATATCGGCATGTGTCTTTTTTGGTTAGTAAGCCAATATAGTTACTATATTGGTTACTATACCTGCATTTGCGTGCCAGAATGTCTATTATTTTGCTATCGTCTATTATCTTGCTTCGACCAATATATGAGCAATATCTGATTTTACATGTCCACATCACAAAAAAAGCTTGAGGCCCCATGATAAAATTATTGTCTATTTTGTTGAAATTCAGTAGATGTTTTTGTGATTGGTGATTACACAAATATGCAGAAAATCTTACAAGCGTTACATGTAATCGACCTATGTGAAGTTAGCCCCCAGCCCCCTCTTATGGGAATTTACGTGTATAGAAAAACTCTAATTACTCGAGTACCCTTAGAGATACCGCAACGAAACTAACTCTGTTCGAACGAGTGTTCTTCGGCCAATCTAAAAGTGGAAAAGTCCGACCCGAAATATGTAAATTAGTGGCCGTAAGTTTTATGGATAACTTTTATGGTTAACTTCCCCCCCGGTTACATATTCATATAAATGTACTTTCAGATAGGACACTATAAGATTCAATCGGACTTTTTGACATTTCTATAGTCGAAGAAGAGGGGAATCGAATGGTGTTGGTTTTATTAAGATTGAACAAAGGATTAACGAGATACAGCCCATTGAATATCCCAATTTTTGCAAATATTCCGTGTCATCTAATCAGTTATTAATTAATTACGGACACTAATTTACCAATTTCGGATCGGACTTTTCCACTTTTAGATTGGCCGAAGAACACTCGTTCGAACAGTGTTAGTTTCGTTGCGGTATCTCTAAGGGTACTCGAGTAATTAGAGTTTTTCTATACACGTAAATTCCCATAAGAGGGGGCTGGGGGCTAACTTCACATAGGTATGTAATCGACCGTCAAATATCTCTATTTTGTATTCACAACCGTTCGTAATGTAAAACCCGTAGTTAAAACCCTAGTAACTATTATTATTCTATATATAAATAAAAGTAAAATAAAATGTTGTCCTAATGATTACTGAAACAGTTGTAACATTTACGTTTAACATTTACTCAGTAACATTTACGTACCGCTTAGGTTCCAGCCACCTTCTATTTGATAGGATGCAGTTGCCACACCAAATAGAAAATCTGGTGGAAAGACGTTTTGGTTTAAGAGCTCAACTGCTGACAACCTGCCAATTTTATAGATTTACAAATTAATCCGGTGAAACACATTCTGTATGCCATTGCACTGGATAGAAAAAGGTTTAAAGAGAAATGGCAATGACACAGGCCAAGTTGTGTTGTATGTTTAAATTTTCAAATTTAAATTGTTTGTCCCTTGTAAATTTTCTTAACACCTAAGAAGGCGGTTGTTGAATCGATCGCGGAATTCACGTTCAATTTGAACACTGGATTCACTTTCGCAATCTTCACGTGTCTCCTCGTAATTCCTTATGGACAGCACCGCTTTGTGACATTTCATACTGCTTTTAAGTAAGCTCGTTAAACATAACCTATCTCTATCCAGCGTGACTTTCAAAATTTTTTCAGATTTTGTACAACTATTACTAGTTGAAACTACAAATTATTATTAAACTACTAACTAGATTTATAAACATTCTTGAGAGTAATACCTGGTGATGCATAGTAGTAATCCAATCGCTGCCACCAATAATTTTCTGACTACCATTTTAGTGATGGACACACCACTGACTTCCAAAAATTGTGCCACAAACCTTTTATTCTTTTCGTCGGCCTGCCTTATCACCGTGGATAATTTTCAATCCAGTAATCTCAGACGGCCTTTTTGTACGTTATTTTTCTAAGCTTAAGGAGTTATAATTAGTTTACTTGCTCTCTAACTGTACGTATCGCACGTAATATAATATGTAGAATGTACATCATATAAGTCTACCTTAATATCATATAAGTCGGTTTCGCCGATAATGTTTATGCCTGATATATGCAAGAAATCACTGGTTTTCATTAGTAAAGGTCACGAAAATACAACCAATTACCAAAGTTGTAATACCTAATATGAAATTAGTGAAAATAGTCGAAAAATTGTCAAACACTAACTCGATTTTGGTTGATTTTGGTTGCTAAAACACATCCCAAAAAACGGCATTTCTGTCTATTAAAATTTTATTCGTCCAGCATCCTAAATACAAAAAAAAATAAGCGGGGGTACCTATGGCTAGCTATGCTATCGGTAGCTATGGCTGGGTAACCCGGTATAGGGCGCGTGGTCACCCCGAATGGCAAGTGGTGTATATGTGCAATGTGCATATTTCCGCATTCTGTAGAATCATTCTGTGTAAAGCATTGTAGGTTTACAACGTTGAATGCTAGATAGGTAGTAGTATAAGAAGATAATTACAACAAAATCAAAACATTTCCATAATAGTCGAGTACAGAAACACTTACTTACACGATGTTTTAAAAGAAATAACCAGAACTTCTCGAAGTTGTGCATGTTTGTTTTTGGTAAAAAAATGTTAATAAATTAAATAACATCGAAATATTAATATATAATAAAAAAAATGTCGAAATTAAACACCTGCAGCCGTTTAAGAACGTATGGTCACAATATTGAGGGTCACTTCAATTTTGTTTTTTTTTTAATCTTAAACGAAAGATTAAGTAGTTTACTGACTGAATTATCACTATTCTGACTTTATCTCTCCTGTATTCAGTGTTTTCTCCGTTCTTAGTTTATTAATTCATTATATTTTAGTTAGAAAGTTTTTGTTTCTCAATTTAGTGGATCTAGCTGTTGAATTAAGAAGAATTATTTTTGTATAGAAAAATATAAAAATATAGGTAGGTACTGAACTAATATAACATTTAAGAGAAATTAACAGCAACAAAATTTATTAAAAATTGAAATTTGTAAAGTAAAATATATTTTCTTAATAAAAAATACATACAACAACAACAAATAAAAATTAATAATTTTTCACATTAGGCCATTAGGGAATCTGTTTATACTACTTGCACTTGACTAGCTTCATGCATGGACAAAGAGGGACGTAAATTTTAAAATTTTGCATATTACAAAAACTGCGATAGTTGATCCTTAAATACGCCATCGTCAATATCGATGTCCTCTGCATAAGTACTTTCATAAGTACTACCATAAGTACTGCATAGTGTTTTCGAGATGTTTACTTTAAGTTTATGTTTGTTATTATAGCGAAATAATTTGGCCTCGCCGCGTCTAATTTCTGGTATTAAGCGATCGTAATATTTACACAATCAACGATACACGCTTGATTACCATATCATTCCACTTCTTCTGTACATTGTCCATCGAACTGTAATTTCCTCTTTCTTTTTCTAAGAGTGTCGCTTTCATAACTTTTATTCTTACTTAGCGCATAAGATATTTATATATTTAGCTATATACAGTGTTAACAAAGAAACGTAACGTGTCTGGACTCTGGTAACTTTACAAGAAAGAAACAATATAAAAGCTTTAAGAAATGACTTGAGCTATAAACTTGAAACACTTTTGAATATACAGGCTAATGCCTTTGTAAGAAGCAGACCAAATTCCATTTGTTCTGTGTTAAATAGAGCAGCATGTATACTAGGGTGTATCAAAAAAACGTTTTTTTCGAAATTCAAAATTTCAAGTTGATAAAAAGTTGCCCCTGGGGACCCTCCTATACCAGAAGGCCTAAAATTTATAATTTTCTTTAAAAATACGAATGTTTTCATATCTTTCTAAATGAAATATTAAGTGGTATTACTTTTTCAAAGCACACAGGTACGCACATAATAAAAAATTTAATGACAAATAAACTTTTATCAACATTTAAGCACATTTTTTAAATTATACGAAAAAGGTCATTTTGCTAAAAAATTGTATCGAATGTAAATAAACTGCAAGCGACCTAAATGGTGCATTAGAGTAATATATTTTTGTAGACGGTAATTCCACACCTTATTGCTAAACTTTATGTATTTGAAAAACAAAAATCACAAATCATCATTGAAAAAAAAATTCGAATTCTTAAAGGAAATTCTAAACTTTAGGCCTTCTGCAGAGACCTAAATAATTTTCAATTGTGTCAATTTTTTTGTGGTATATATGGGTCCATAGGGACAACTTTTTATGAACTCGAAATTTTCAATTTCGAAAAAAACGTTTTTTCGATACACCCTACTGTATACTTGTAGCTTGTTTTGAGACTTTTTTAAATTACCAACTGAACTGCGAAGGGAATAAAAAATATTATAAAGATTTCAACTGTGTCAAAAGCTCGTCATCTGAAAGGTTTACAAGTAAAAAAAGAGAAATAAATGTTTTTGAAATTGACTTAAGCAATAAATACACTTACTTTTGAGTATATAGTGTGATTTATTTCTTAGTATTTCAAAGCCTAAGCAATTTCCTAAACCTTTTATTGGAAACGTTTCCTTTTATACACACTGTGTGAAGATAAGTATTATAAGGGTTTAGTGCATTTTACAGATAGGAATTTTTATTTGTCAGACGTTTGATTGACGCATTCAACCTTTGCAGAATAGAATTCCATGACAAAAAAGTGTCGACTGAAAATCTCCGAAAAATTCATACAGTTTTTTCTCTTCTAACTTCGTCAATGGTTATCCATTAGTCTAGTCTCTGAAAAAACCTATAACATCCATAATAAATACTGACTTTTGGGTGGCAAAAAAATGAGTTTAACTGCTAAAACTGCCTCCGCTCTCTTTGGGGCCCCGCGGGCTGGACTATTCTAAAGTTAAAATTCGATATGCTTATTACGGTAATTTATTAATTAATTAATTTATAGTTTATAAAAGATTGGTGTTGGGCCACAACCTGCTGAAGTGCTAAATATTAAATTCAATATTCCTGTCACTAATGAGGATTGGCATGGTGTGGTAGTGCAGGTAGTCTATTATAATAGAAATGGGAATGAGTTTCCATTATACTAATTTGGGGCCCTCGGCAAATGCGCATTTTGCATCCAGACGGAGATGATCGTCACTGCTGATTCACCTGTAACTTGCCGGTGTCACACCGGTGAATCCGGCCATTGGCTATTGTTGGATATTATTTCCCTCTTTTCTACTGCGGCTTTGTTATCTTCCACTCAATACTCTGCATACAGCCGATGGATATGTACGATTATTCTGATCATCAGAATTGGAAAACGTTAGATATGTACATTAATATAACAATAACGCAAATGGTAAGCAATACTATCTAACTTACTTACATCATAATGTGTGTATGGAGCAGATAAAAAACGGCTTGTTTACTTTTTTAATCTTTAATCGGTGACCTCACTATGTCAGTAACATTGGTTGTTTTCGATAAATTGCCTAATTCTATTGCGAATTTGCCAAAAAGATTATTACTATATAGTAGCAATTCAGCATGACACAACCGTACTTAAGAATCGCATTATTTTCAGTAATAATTCTTTGGTAAGTTTTTAACAGTTTCTTATAATTAGCACAACAAAGATCCCTAATATTATCTGCAAATAGTTTTGTAGCAGCAGATGAATTAGACCAGAGATCATTTCCCGATAATTTCTTATGGGGAGTGGCAACTTCCGCTTATCAAATAGAGGGAGCTTGGAATGTGGATGGTATAGATGAAGTCTAAAAGGATTGCATCAAGATTAAATTCATTTTTTTTATAGGTAAAGGGGAAAGTATCTGGGATCGTTGGACTCACGAACACCCAGAAAGGATGTTCAATAGAAGCAACGGAGACATAGCAGCTGATTCCTATCATAAATTTAAAGACGACGTACAACTCATCAGACATTTAGGTGTTGACTACTACAGATTCTCGTTAGCCTGGTCGAGAATTATACCTACTGGTCGTTTACAAGATGGCATAAATGAGAAAGGACTCAAATATTACAATTCGTTAATCGACGAACTACTTCTATATAATATTACACCAGTTATTACGTTATATCATTGGGATCTTCCAGCTTATCTGCAAGACCACTACGGTGGTTGGCCAAATATAACAATAGCTGACTATTTTGAGCAATTTGCAGATATTGCTTTTAGTCATTTTGGCGATCGAGTTAAAACGTGGATCACCATTAACGAACCAAGGCAGGTGTGTAAATTTGGCTATGGTGATGGAAAATTAGCGCCGGCTATAGTCAGTGGAGGAGTGCTGGATTATCCGTGTGTGAAAACGGTACTATTGGCTCATGCTAAAGCTTACCATATTTACACTAAGAAATATAGATCGACACAAAAAGGTAATTCTCTTAGTTATAATAGGGTATTTGACTGTATTAAAAATATGGCATGTATTATAGTCATCCTAATAGATTACAGTTTAAGAAAACTATTTGTTATTACTTTTCAAAAAAAAAATGCTTTATTTCTATGAAAAACCAAAATTAAAATTGAATTTTATTCACGTCCTATCACGTGATTGAAAACGCTCTGTAATTGGGTCAGTCTCCAGTGATGTCATTCGTTAGTCCGCCTTAGAGCGCGTTCGGTTTGTCAGGGTATGGTATGGGGAGAGCAATGCTCAGATAACTTGGGTCGGCTGTCTCTCTCTTATATGCAGATAAACGCCGTATGACGTTAGTCCGCCTATTATGCAGCGCGTCACTTTCACCGTAAAATACCGGATTATCCGAACGCGCTTTTATGCTTTTCCCGTTTGAATTTAATAGCACGAAAGCGTCATGTAAGCATAACTTTGTAGGTTAGGATAGCCCTAACCTTCAGCTGTCAGATCAGATAATACCTTTCGAAAATACGATAGATAGCTTATTCTAGTCAGTTTTACTTATGTCGAAGTAATCTTCACAACAGAAAACACTTGTATTGGCGGCTATTTATTTCATTTGGATTTCTACGAGCCAACCACTTTCTTCGCAGTTTCAAATCTTGCGGAACAGCTACAAATAGTTTATCCGAAGTTGTTCTTGACGTATCTCTGCATTGTGGATTTATACACCATTTATAACCCATTTTTATGTAGAAATTGTGAAAGCAACACATCATACAACACAATTACCAAACGGCGACGACGCCGATGCTGACAGACCATATGGGCCGATTTGACATCTTGACATCTTGACATCACTAACCGGTGACGTCACACAACAGAAAGTATCGTTTTGGCGGGACTTTTTGTGATTCAATTTTTAACGCTGATTTTTATGAAATATTGAGGAAATAATTACAAAAAATAATGCATTTACAATGTAGAGTGAAGGAATAAACACATTAAGATGGTTTTCCAAAAATAGTCAAATACCCTATTCCGTTAATTATGTTGTTACTTTATCGGTCGTTGGTCACAATAGGGTATTTGACTATTATTGGAAAACCATTTTAGTGTGTTTATTCTTTCAGTCTACTTTGTAAACGCATTTTTTTCGTCACTATTTCCTGAATTTTTTATAAAAATCAGCGTTAAAAATAGAATCAAAATAAGTCCCGCCAAACGATACTTTCTGTTGTACCTAGATCACGTGATTTTTGTGACGTCACACGATACTACTAATCGGCCAATATGGTCTGTTTGATAATTGTGTTGTATGATGTATTGCTTTCACAATTTATAGATAAAAATGGGTTATAAATTGTGTATAGTTCGACAATGCACAAATACGTCAATAAAAACTTCGGATAAACTAGTTGTAGCTGTTCCGCAAGATGTGAAACCGCGAAGAAAGTGGTTGAGACTGCTTCGTAGAAACCCAAATGAAATAAATAGTCATTTGCGAAATTTTACATTAGACCTTATTCGTTTTTTGTTCGATGTTTTCACGATACTATGTTGAATACAAAAACTTATCGATCACCCACATTGAAAAAACTAAGTTTGTTATTCATTATTATTAATGTGGCTAAAAATTAGTTCAAATAGTCGAAATTTCAAATAACTATACTTATGCATGCAGCAAGAAAGGGCTCACAAGCCGTGGGTATGCTCTACCCAATGATTCGTCGGGGTAGCAAGCTGTCCACGGCAAACAAGCTCTTGCTGTACAAACAAGTCGTGAGACCAGCCATGACATACGGGAGCCTAGTCTGGGGAACTGCAGCAAAGACCCATCTTTATAAGCTCCAGGTGCAGCAGAACCGTTATCTACGGATTGCTGTCAATGCGCCCTGGCGTACTAATATGGCACGTGTGCACGAGGAAACCGGCGTCGAGACGATTTCCGACTTCCTCATAAAATCCGCTACCAAGCGCCTTCAAAGCGCCGAAGACCACACCAATCCTCTAGTTACTCAGGCCCTCGACTATCAGGCAACCGCGAGAACGCGCCGAAACCGCCCCAAAACGGCTCTTCTACCGCCTCCGGTTCCGTAACGTCGGTGAATACCGGAATAAAGTCCGTAAAAATCTAGTCAAGACTACTCGTTCCCCGTATGTTGCGTCTTATTTATACCCAATTTATCGCTAATAGTCCGAAAACTCTAGTCATCCAGCAGTCCTATTGCTGCCGTATCGTCCTATTTGTATACGTATTTACTAAATATTTTATATCACCTGTGTTCGTCTTTTCGTAATGTTTTGGTCGTTTTTCTGCTACAGACGGCCGGTCGGATCTTTTATCTATTTATTTTCTTTTTCAAAATTAAACAAAAATTTTTATGCATCTGGAACGTCTTCCTCAGCGTTGCCGGGGGCCAGTATTTCCTATGTACATGTCTGTATGCCTTGAATATTTATTTATTACACATCAAAAACACAAATCCTTTACGCAGCTAAGTGGGCGTAATCAAAATGTGCAGACGAGGCAGAAAGGGTATCTTCCCTTGCCTCTTATAAATTAAACACGTTAAGCGAGACTTACTCAAATTCTGACCGATATTTTTTGTCAGACAATTGTTTTTATCTACTTATTCATGTTTTTTACTTTACAGAGTCAGCGCGAATGTCTGGCGATTCTGTTTATTTCAAAATATATTAAAACGGTAAAATCAGCATAAACTTGTGCTTTTTCATGAAGACCAATTTACCAAAATAGAATTTCTAAAATTTAAAAAAAAAAGTTTTAAACTAAATTCAGTTTTAATAGAAAACTAAACTTTTTAATTTTCATTTCTAATTCTTAACTCAATCTCTTAAATTCAATCTCAATCTCTTAACACAAGTTTGTACAAATAATTTAATTGTGCAATCAGATTATGAGAACTGTCAAACTGATAAAATCTTAATAAATCAATATTTGTTGATATCTTTAAAATAAAAAACATGAATAAACTTTTGTTGCGGATAATTAATCACCTGCAAATGCGCAACTACTCACTGCTTTTAACCGTTTTTCTATTTATTGAAATAAACGAGATATCGTTATTTTTATACTAATAATATTAATTTTGCTTTACACTTAGTATGATATTAAAGAAGAATTTGATCTTACTTTGGTCACTATCATATTATCTTTTACTACATTTATTTTTTAGACACAGGATTCATATTCAGCGCAACAAACAATGTTAAAGAAACTCCTTATCACGATTATAAAATCCATGTTCCGTACATTTGACGTATAATGGAAGCTATATATTTCCCTTATTGACAATGTGTACTTTCAGTAGAAATAGTCTAGGAGCCGACCGTAAAAATTAAAATATATAAGATATTAAAATTATCAGCGAATTATAAGATTTAATTAGTCCTATTGGAAGCGTTAAGCAAACTAGATTTTATTACAGTTAATTACAGGCAAAGTTGGTATAACCGTGGATTCGTTTTGGTTTGAGGCAGCAAGCAATAAAACCAAGGATGTCGATGCCACAGAGAGGATTTTCCAGTTTTACGTATGCTAAAACAAGCCAAACGTTGCAATTTTCATTAAAAACCATTCAATTTATTTTAGACTGGAATATTCCTAAATCCAATATATGGTTCTGGTGATTGGCCAGATGTGGTGAAGAGTTTTGTGGTGACCAGAAGCAAAAGACAAAATTATACATTATCCAGATTACCTAGATTCACCAGTGCAGAAATTACTTTTATCAACGGCACTGGTGATTTTATCGGATTGAATGTTTACACTGCTATCAAAATTGCTGACACGAGATGGAAGCCATTGAACGAGTCCAGCTGGGACAACGATGCTCGCGTGAAGTACTGGTGGGATCCAGCATGGCCAGGAGGTTCATCCTATTGGCTAAAGGTTGTACCATATAGCATCAGGAAAGTATTGAACCAATTCAAGAGTAAATATGGTAATATTCCGCTGATGGTAACGGAAAATGGATACTGTGATTATGGAGAAATACAGGATGTTAAAAGGGCAAATTATTATTTGGTAATTTCCTAAAATATATCCTTACAAATAATTTGGCCTGGAAACTACAAATTCTATAATTTTGTCACGTTTTAGACTTATCTAAACCAGACCTTAGCAGCGATTCTCGATGATCACGTCAATTTATTTGCATATACTGCGTGGAGTTTGATTGATAATTTCGAATGGGTACATGGATATATGTAAGTTATCAGTTATCCAGAGAAAAAAAACAAATACAATCCTTATTAAATTTTAGAAATCGGTTTGGTTTGCATTTTGTGGACTACACCAAACCAGATAGGCCAAGAACTGAAAAAATGTCGGCATCTATTTATAGGAATATCATCAAAACTCACAAACTTCCATTACAGACAATTAGTTGATATGATGTGGTGTGTTTGTCTTATCTAAATCTTAATAAAAGTGTCAACAAATAATTTGTTCTCCAATTATTGTCTCAAACAGTGTCAGAATCCTCCATGCAAAATTCTCCAGTTGGTCGTTCGTACTATTCTGGTTACTGAGCCACAGATCAGCACAGGGTCACCGAGAGGGGGTGACAGTTGTGACTGTTGTCACGGGCCCGGCGTTGAAAATGGCCTGCCAGAAAAAGTGGCCCGACCATCGCTTCATACACCGCGAACGTCAGGAAACCAAGTGACAATGTCGCTGCATGTGTATTACCGTAAAATTTAGTACAGAAATAAATCAAATACAGTTGCCCTTTTGGGATCCGACACTGAAAGTGTTGAGTTCAATATTCTATGGCGTCCGAAAATTTTATTAGAGCCTGGCACCCCCAACAGCCACCACCTAATGTGCACGTTCGCGGTTTTTTTTAATTTGACCACAAAACGGTCACGATTTCGTAATTGCAGCTCCTGTATAAAAATAATTGTTTCTAAAATTCTACATGAAAAAGAGATTTATCACTTTTTCTTAATTTCAGTTCCTGTACTAAAATAATTGTTTCTAAAATTCTACATGAAAAAGAGATTTATCACTTTTTCTTGTATACAGCGGTCCTCAAACTACGAGCGCCCAAACACAGGACTAAGCGTTTTGTGATAATTTTAGCCCACTATCGCGTAAATAAGAATATTTAATACAAAACTATAATTATTCGCGGAATTGTAAATATAGAAGTATTATTAACGAAAGGACGGCTCTCGTATGATGGAAACAGGAAATTGCGGATGCTGATATATTATGAGATAATATTAGTATATACAGGATTATTGGTGAGTAAACGTCTTCATTTAAACACGTTACAGTAGTGGTCGTTTGCAAGTTATTTCACCCCAAATGCACGATCCAAATGTTAACAGTTATCGATATATTTTAATTCTTGCGATTTTTTAAGAAAACGCTATGAATTAAGTTATAACCGGACCCACACAAATAACTAATATTTTCGAAGTTATTTTTCTGTGCCAATGGTACCTTTAAGGCGTAACAATTGTTGATAAATCAAAATTTCCTAAAAAAAATATCTCCAAATGAATACTGGTTTAAATACTTAGAATTATTTCAGAAATTCCATTGCAAGTATCGGGTTCATGCCATTATTGCAAAAAAAAAATATAGGAACCTATTTTACATTTGATAGGCACTTGGTCCTAAAAGCTACTCGGTACCAATAGCTATCAAGGTATAAATCTTAACAAAACACCCTCTAATTTCCGAGAAAGAGATAATAATACTTGGGCGAGTAAGTAGTCTCCTACAGTTAACTGGATAGAAAAACACACGAAACAGATTGGTCCATGTTTTCCAACTCCTAACATTCCCAAATGTTATTATGACAATTCTGGAATTTCCCTATCCGTGTTAAGTCATAGTTTTCACCTTCTTCAAGATCTAATCGATCATAAAACTTTTAAAATGATCCTCTATTCAATTGCTGAATATGCTGACATACTATTTATTTACGGGCAATGTCCTGGAATTGCTGCTGAAGCTCAAATAGAATACCATCCTTACTTCCAGGATAGGCATGTTTCGCACTTAGTTTTTGAGGCTACTTACAGACGTATAGCATAAAATGGTACTGTTCAACGACACATAGAGAGAGCCTGGTGCAGCCAGGAGACCCAATGACGATGAAGGTGGCGAGGAGGACATTCTAATGTTGTTCGAAGAAAATCCAACTATTAGCAAGAATAAAGGAGCTTTACCGCTTGGTATGTCGAAGTGGAAGGTGTGGCTTGGACCAGGCTCTATGTGTCTCTGAACAGTTTCAGATGTGCATTAGCTGCTCATGCTCTAAATATGAACCACAAATTCTAACGTCAGAAGAAAGTTATTATGGAAGATTGTTCCTTGAAATGTTTCATATCAAAGCATGTACTAACACCATAAATCACCGTACAGACATTGAAGGCATGAGCAACGTGTAGTCCAACGTCGTTGAGTTGTATAGACAGTCTAGTGAACAGTACAGAGATCAAATTCACAATTAAGTTAATCGCTGCAATTCATATTATGCTGAACCAAGTTCTTTCTTGCCGACCTGCTAAATAGTGTTCTACCATACCGACTTTCCAAAATTGTTCTAATTTTTACCATATATTTTTACTGGTAACCTAAAATACCATGTGACAGGCCGCACACGTTATTTTGTCTCGTTAAATGTTAATTACTGTTCTTTTACTACAAATGACTGTTGCTAGAGTGTGCTTAAGAAACAACTGACCGTTCTCCTTGATGTTCTCGCTTAATAGTTTCCAAAACACTGTCACTTATACATAGACAACTTTTTCTTTGTGTGTTTTGCGATTTTCATTATATTGATTATTGTCTTCGACATGGTAGAATTAACCCGTTCTGATGAAGCTTACCAATAAAAAGCGAAACGTTAACGGATGAACCAAGTGTTTCATTGATTTTACTCAGACTGTTCCCGAAATATCCATTGTTTTTGAGTGCCAACAAGTGTCGGTCGATACTTCTTGCTAATCTCTGAACAGTACGTTGATTCAGCTGCAATTCCATCACAGTACCCTTAAATGCATAGTATGTAAGCATACTCAGCAATTGAATAGAGTACCATATTAAAAGTTTTATGATGGGTTAGATCGTGGAGAAGTTGAAAATTTAAGACTTAACACGGAAAGGGAAACAATTCTGTCAAAATAATAGTTATGATACTAACACGTGCGTAGGCGTACGGCTTGTCGTAGGTAGGTGTCGGACATTGTTAAAATTGTTAAAATAACATTAGGGAATGTTAGGAGTTGGAAGAAGATCGTAAGAAGTAAAATTTCGCGAAAACTGTTTAAATTTTTTGGGTCATGCATTTGTGGTGTATTCCACCCCAAATGACTTGCAAATGACCTCTACTATAACGTGTTTAAAGGAATACGTTTATTCACCAATAATCCTGTATATATTAGTATATACTATAATATTAGTAGGTAATTAAAAGAAAAATCCAGATCGTTTGATAGGTACCTAACGTTTATTAGATTTATGTTCAGTATCGCTCAGTTATATTTTAATATATTTACGTCATTTATTCGTCCATAGTGCACAAAGGCAATTTATTGTTGGTGACGACGGACGTCTCGGTAGACCCTTACTGATAATTTTTCTGACGTAGGCCTATTAGGATCAGTAGAGTTCACTGAGTGAATTCCAAAATGATTCCTAGGAAAATTTAACCATTTACTACTTTGCAACAATCATAATCGATCTACACTACTTACACACAACCATGAACCCATTCGAAGTTATCCATCAAGCTCCAAGCAGTATACGCTGATAAATTATCTCCATCACCAAGAATGGCTGATAGTGTCGCTTTCAAATAGGTCAAATAGTAGTTTGATCTCTTCACATCGTTCAGTTCACCATAATCTAATTACCCGTTTTCAGTAACCATGAATTCTATATTCCTTAGCGTTGTTTCAGTAGAGCCAACGTTTTTCTTATGCTGTAGGGAACAACCTAGACGAGAACATTTTAGGGCACCTCTATTTTTCGAAGTACCTTTAACCAATATGATGAACCACCTGGCCAAGCTGGGTCCCACCAAGATTTCACACGAGCATCATTATCCCAGTTTGACTGTTCCACTGGTTTCCAAGCCGCGTCAGCGATCTTAAGGCTGGGGCCACGAACCGAGCGACAGCGGGGCGTTGGCGTCGGCGACCGTTGTGTATATGTTATGGACCAAGTGATTAATCCGGGCAATATTCATAATGCCCGGGCATTATAAATATTGCCCTGAAAGATTGGGCAATTTAATAAATTTGTATTGATGCATGATATATAATCACATTGCCCGGGCACTATGAATACTGCTAAATTGTGTTGGGCACTTTGATAAATATTACAAGCAGTGTTGTGGTGAGTAAGTAGTAGACGGCCTACCAATGTCGTCAGAGCGACGACGATTCAAACCGACCACGATCGCTGTAAGGGCGGCCACAAACAATCGTTTTCCGAATTCGGATTTTAAATTCGTTATCCAAAGCGAGTATTGATATTCTGTTCGGAAATAAAACAAACTTGTCTGTCATCTATAACTTCAGTATAGGTTTTGTTTATCCGCTTCCGAAAACAAATTCTGAAACATAAAACTTAGAAGAACGTTTGCGGCCAGCTTAAAGATGCGTTTAGATTAGTGGTAATAGGCAATCTGGCAATGGCAGTGGTAGTAGACGCCATTATAGTATTTTTTATCGAAAATTGCTACTGCCTTATGTTTATGTACATGCAAACTAAAATGTGTTACTATCACGTCTGAGGAAGATTTAGAATCAGTTTTAACAACTCAGAGTGATGTGCAGTCTGAAGTAGTGTATATGGTCCAAAATAATCATATCAATGCAGACTCTTCAATAGCATTACATGACCCAAACGATGTCTCACCTTGCGTGGATGTAACTGACAGTATTCAGTCTGAAGAGTTGGGTACTATTTCAGATGATAATATGAATGCAGATCCTGGACCTGGTCATCAAGTTAAGGAAAGCATAACAAGAACAGGACAGCTGGTACATAACAACAATTCCGTAGATCCGATTTTGGAAAAGAGCCAAACATGTAAAAAATACTAGAGCAATGGCTTTATATAATCTAAAACAACAATATTTAGTACTTCAAGTACCAAATTTCCCTGTTCTAAAGTTCCGAACTCGTAGTGATGGAAGGAATATTCTAGCTACTGTAGTTGAGCTAACAGATACCAACCTCTGTAAATTAGGCACGATACAAGGCATATGAAACCAATTGTATTCAAGAAAAGAATTTACAACATGCAAAGAATCTTGCAACGAACTTGTCTTTACTTTTTAAGAGATAAGCTTGTATACCAAATTTCAGATCAATTGCTTCAAAATTACGGCAGATATCGTGTACACAGACGGACGGGCGGACAGACTGACAGACGGAAGTCTATATCTGCCACGCCTCCTTAAGGGTGTTACAAATGTTGAGTCAAACTCAATATACCCTCACCACATTAAATGTGGGGGGGTATAAAAATCTGTAATTCGAAGTGCCACTAAAGTCTAAACTGCTCCAATAAATTGTGTGATTTTCGCGGTTACGTTTTGAATATCTCGGTTATTATTGAAACTAGAAATTTCATGTTTGGTGGTCCAAAACTAGAAACATAACCAAATAAGACAATGTTTAGTTCATCATGATATCTTATACAGGGTGTTCAAAATTTGCAACAAAATATTTGAATTTTCAAACTTAAAAAAAAAACTTTTTTCAAATGGAATACCCTGTATACCGATACGCCATTCGATAGTAAATCTTCTTCCCTATCAATCAATATTAGGGTTCCCTATATCTATCTTTAATAGTTTTTGAGATATTGTCAGTAAAAAAGAATGCAAACTAAATACAAAACGATTTAGTTTTCATTTATAGGAATGTAACAACTTTGGAACAGCAGGAAAACAGAAAAATTATGAAAAGGTTTGTTAAAATTAAAATAATATATTTGGGATATCTAACTTAAACTAAAACTTAATTATGTTGTTCGAAATGCTGCCCGTCCTGCCCCAAAATTTTTAAAACTCTTCGCTGTACTTCTGTCGTCGTCGTTCTTCGGATTTCTTGTCGCTGAAGTCCATTAATGGCGGCTCCTAATCTGTTAGTCAACTGTTCTCGAGTATTAACTGGTGTGGAATAGACTTGACTTTTCACATGACCCCAGAAATAAAAGTCTAATGGTGTTAAATCTGGTGAGCTTGGTGGCCACCGCCAAGATCCCCTATTTCCGAACCACCTATCGTCAAACATCTGATTAAGTTGAACGATTACCACATGCGAACAATGTGCCGGTGCACCGTCCATTTGATAAAAGCAGTCGCGTAGAATATTGAAGAGTTTCGCAAAAATTGTTCACACATCCACGCAAAATTTCTAAATATCTATCACTATTTAAATTTTCCTTGTAAATTTCAGATCTAATTTCGCCCCCCTTTATTAAATGGGAGTATTCAAAATGGATTTACAGAAAAAGTGACAATATCTCAAAAACTATTAAAGATAGATATAGGGAACCCTAATATTGATTGATAGAGAATAAGATTTCCTATCGAATGGCGTATCGGTATACAGGGTATTCCATTAAAAAAAATAGTTTTTTACGTTTGAAAATTCAATTATTGTGTTGTAAATTTTGAACACCCTGTGTAAGATATCATGATGAACTAAACCTCGTCTTATTTGGTTATGTTTCTAGTTTTGTACCACCAATCATGAAACTTCTAGTTTCAATAATAACCCAGATATTGAATTTTAAACGAAACCGCGAAAATCACCAAAAAATTAGTAAAATCAAAAAAACTTTAAAATGGCGATATTTAGGTATAGGGAAATGGTATCAAAAAAGAAGTATTTTGATACGTAGAAACCAAAAATAAAACTAAAATTATATCATTCCATTTAAAATAACAAACTTGATGCCGACTTCCGGTGACCAGACGTGACAGTTAACTTGAAAATATTTTAGCTGCAGAATTCAGATGGAGCAAATTCTAATTCCAAAATTTCAAGTTTCCAGAAATAGTAGAACATGAGAAACTCTAATGTACCAGTTCCGTGAGACAGCCTGTATATACGTATGTATATAGGTATATACACAACGGTCGCCGACGCCACCGCTCCGCTGTCGCTCGGTCCGCTAGCTGTGTAGAAATGCAAACCAAAGAATTCGAAGGTTCCTTTAATGAATTCAATCTCATTGGCAGTAAATGATGGCAACCTTGTCGAAGGTAATCCTTGCAATGCACTTCTGGTAGCAACGAACTCCTTGACAACATTTGGCCAATCACCTGCTCCAATAATTGGTTGTGCAAAGATTCCAGTCTAAAACGGAATTGTTAGTGGATACAATTTTAACGAATGAGTTAGCTTACGTAAAATTCGAATATCCTTTCAGCGGCTGCGATATCCCCAGGTTGCTCAGAACCAGTTTCAAACCAAAACGAAATGTAAGCTTTAGCATGGGTAAGAAGCACTGTTTTTGTGCATTGGTAGTCCAACACGCCACCTGCCGTGAGGGCTAGAGCTAAAGTACCATCTCCGTAGCCAAACTTGCAGATTTGTTTTGGTTCGTTTATGGTGATCCAAGTTTTGACGTCGGGAAAGGCCAGAAACACAACTTTAGCGTAATCCTTAAAGAAATCAGCCACTATTAGATTTGGTCAGCCGTTCCTCTTAAGTTCATCTATAAGGTTTCTGTAGCAGCGGATACCAGCTTGGTTGACGCCGTCTTGAATCCTACCAGTTGGTACAATTCTTGGCCATGATAGGGAGAATCGGTAAAATTTAACATTTAAGTTCACTATCAGCTGGACGTCTTCTTTGTATTTGTGGTACGAGTCGCAGGCAACATCGCCATTACTTCCATTGTAGATTCTTTCAGGGTGTTCGTGTGTCCAACGATCCCAGATACTTTCGCCTTTGCTTGAAATTCAAAAAGATAGTTTTAGCTTTTGCGTGAGTAATGAAGGATTTGTCGATAGCAATAGTTATAACATCTGGTCTTATCGGACTTATTCCAAGCACCTTCTACTTGGTAGGCGGCTGTGGCAACTCCCCACTTGAAGTTACTAGGAAAACTTCTTTGGTCTAACTGCTCTCCGGCGAATCACCTGACGATTTTAAAAAATTACATATGTGATATGTTTGGAAACATCATTTTACAAGGAAGCAGCTAAGGCAAATATTACAATGCAGAGCGTACCGCTTGCAATCTTCATCGTGGGCCGTTTGATTCGTGCAAGTCTCCCACTCGTATTTATAGAGAAAATTCGAACTAATATATCATGTAATCAAATTAACTAAATTATTACCCTATCGTAACGTTCAGTACTGTTTTATGCAGCATATACAATAGAGTTGTGCTAATCTTTACAACAAACATACACTAAGTTTGGATACAGCAAATTGGCGTAATACATGGGTGAATGTATGATTGTATGAATGACATACCGGGTGACCCATAGGCACTCCCGCTTATTTTTTTTGTTTATAAACCTGGACGAATGAAATTTGGGAAAGTGTTAATAGACAAAAAATGCCATTCTTTGGGATACTCTTGAGGGTAATATGACTTTCGGTTTTTGTTCAATGTCATCATTGAAATTTAAATGGCAACCTTATATTCTTTGTGTGATATTTTCAATCAGGATGACATTCTGAACACAAAAACGTATCGATCGTCAATTTTTATCACCAAGGCAACGCAAAAATAACTTTTTTGTGTATTAATACGACAATGGTGGAATTCACCCAATTATAGAGAGAGATATTTTAAGATCAAAAATAAAGATAACAAAATGTAACGCTCGATCCCCGAATTTTCCCAGTGGCCAAATTTTATAACGGGATTGGAGTAAACGCCAATATTCGCATCTCCTTTAAACACCATTTTTTGTGCTTAATTTCTAAACCATAAATAAATATCCTACCACTTGTATAGAAAAAATTGTCTATAGACACATAATACCCACTGGAACTTACACAAAAAACAAGGAACGTTTTTTCGAAAGACAAAATTTCAAATTAGTAAAAAGTCCCTATTGATGACCCACAAAAATGACCCATATAGACCACAAAAAAATGGCCCTTTTGAAAATGATTTCTAGTATTCGTTATTTCTAGTAAACGTTTCTAGTATTCTTGAAAAAAATGGAGATTTTCCATGAAAAATAAAATGATTTTTCCTTTTCAAATAGAATATGTTTAACAATAAGGTATGAAATGAACGTATAGAAAAATATATTACCCTACTGCAACATTTAGATCGCCCGCAGTTTAGAAAAATTCATAGAATTTAGAGAAAAATGAGCATTTTCTTCTAATTTAAATAATGTGTTTAAATGAAAATGTTCAACGACATACTGTGTCAACGTAATATTATTGGTTAATAATCTGGTGACATACAGGCGGGATGTAAATATTAAATAAATCAAAAATTACAGCCACAACGTGGATTTGAACCAGGGACCTTTGCGTCTCTAGTTCTATGTTTTGGTCGTATAAATTGATGTCATTTCCATTTCTATTTAATCTATAGCTATATAGAATTGCGTGAATATTGTTATAGCTATTCTAATCCTGAAACCAAAGTTGTTCATCAGGCTAATTTGGTATTGCTAGCTTAAAGAAAAAATATAGAGCAGGCTATTAGAAAATAATTAGACAGATATAGAGTTAACATGAACTTTTCTTTTTTTTATAGAATAAGAATGGTGTGATTTGCTTCAAAATAAAACAAAATCTTACCTATTGTTGAATCCATAGTCGGAATTGATTTTTATCTCAAACTTGGGTGATGTATTCAGTGTAGCAGCCTAGACCGTATGAAGCCATCATTGCCTTGGAACCGCGACCAGCATGAGGAACAGTTTGTTTCTCCTCGTTCCCTGGTTCACCCTCTTCGCGTGCCTTCTTTCTTCTCTTGGCTTCCTTCTCGGAAGCCATACTGGTTGTTCGCCAGGGGAGCTCTCTCTACCAGCTCACTGTTTAGTCTACTTACCAGTAGGTGTTCTATTAGCTTGTTGCTTGTATTTACCAGGCAAATGGACCTTTTTACGTCTTCCACCCTTCCGTGATTACTGTATTCATAATGTCTGTGACGTACTTTCCTGCCAATTCGACCATTTCCCTGACGTACCCCTTTACACATACAGCAACATCACTGGTATGATTATTTAGTGCAAGGATTTTGACAAGACACCAAGCTAAATTAATAAGTTGTATTGAATTCTCAAACTGAGCCTAAAGGATGATACGTAAAGCATCACGAACTAAAAGCAAGAAAATTTTCATCAGACAAAACATTCCGAAAAAACGTACTAGATAATACGATTTGTAACGTTAAACAGGGTAGTTTACTATTCGATATTCCATAATATTTTTATCATGATTTTGTCATGTTTTTGTTCCTAATCTATCCTTTTTTTCAAATAGTAAATGTTATTTAATTAAATGAATAAAACAACTCTTCTTTGGTGCACGTGTTTAATGTTTACTTGGGACGCGTTTCGGACCTCAGGTCCATCATCAGCCGCCAAATCTACAGGTTATTAAGATATAAGTAACGAGCCAAGTACCATATGATTAAAATTAGTCATTTAAAATAGGAAACGAATACCACTCTAATATTAAATAAATTCAGGAAAATAAGATCGCAAAAATTTTAAATACTTACAGTCTAGAAAATCGACGTCGACAAACAATAGCAGTCATGCAGATATGTCAAAAAAGAATAAGTCAACATCTCAATAAAATACATGCGAGAGGAAAATTCCGTGGAGAGTCGACAATACTAAACCCGACTTGTTGATAGCAGTGTTGGAATGGAGTAGACAGCGTGGTGGCGAGACCAAGCCGACCGGGCCGATACAAAAAACACCGAAAATCCAACAAAATTAAAAGTTCCCGATATAGTGGCATAATAACAAATTAAAAATTCTGGACAAACCGTAAAGCGAATTTTTTCAGCGAATTTTGTCCAGAATTTTTAATTTGTTATTATGCCACTATATCGGGAACTTTTAATTTTGTTGGATTTTCGGTGTTTTTTGTATCGGCCCGGTCGGCTTGGTCTCGCCACCACGCTGTCTACTCCATTCCAACACTGCTATCAACAAGTCGGGTTCAGTATTGTCGACTCTCCACGGAATTTTCCTCTCGCATATATTTTATTGAGATGTTGACTTATTCTTTTTTGACATATCTGCATGACTGCTATTGTTTGTCGACGTCGATTTTCTAGACTGTAAGTATTTAAAATTTTTGCGATCTTATTTTCCTGAATTTATTTAATATTAGAGTGGTATTCGTTTCCTATTTTAAATGACTAATTTTAATCATATGGTACTTGGCTCGTTACTTATATCTTAATAACCTGTAGATTTGGCGGCTGATGATGGACCTGAGGTCCGAAACGCGTCCCAAGTAAACATTAAACACGTGCACCAAAGAAGAGTTGTTTTATTCATTTAAACATATTACTGCACTATGGATTATAATCTCAGTAAATGTTATATTGTGTAAAAAGTTTTAAATGGACTTCATAGTTTCAATTCATTAAAAAGTAAAAATATTAACAAATTCGTATTTTAAACGGCTCCAATTTCTTAAAGAATTAAAAAACCAATAAGTCGATATGAAACTTTCTACAGGGTATGAATGGCATTTACTTCCCAGCAAAAAATCAGTAGAAGGTCTCATTTGGATTATTATTAATACATTTACTTTTATTATTATTTTTATTTTGCCTTAAATTCATTTACTTTTTATTGTTGCAACGGTATTTTCTGTGTTTGAATAGACGTGAATATTCCTACACCAAGAAATTCCATCCAGTACGATACGATCTGAAAAAAATGCACAACTAAAAACGATCTGACAAACAAGAACTCTTCCAGGAACATAGAAATTACTCAAATTCTATAAGAAACCGGAGCAATGACAACAACAAAAAAGTCATATATCGGACACAATATATTATAGATTGGTTTCATGGTTTTTGCAACAATTAATGGTACACGATTAACAAGATTATCCTATGAACACAAATGCACTAATAACTAACTAACTAGCTTCTTGTTGCACTAAGTTACTCATCTGTCCATATTAGATAATTATGTCTTATTATTATGCCGCACATGTGGATTGTAATATGCCTCACCGTGTACGGTCCTATAGCGAGCCAGCCGATACAGCTGGTTGACATCTATAGTCTTGTTAACAGCACCCCTTTAGACCTGGAGAACTGGATGATGCATGTTATCGACGAGGACACTTCTGACACTTCATTTATTATAACTGCATGGCATAAAAAAATCCAGCTGGACGGGACCCATAGCATCAAATCGAATAAAAGAAATTAAGAAAAATAGATATGTTTAATACGTTTATTAGATTTATGTGTTTCAATGTGTATTTGACAATTTAGTATCCTTAATTAATTTATTCGTCAATCGTGAACTGAGGTAATTTATTGTTGGTGACTACATTTCGGTAGACGCTTGTTGACAACTTTTCTCTCCTAGGCCTATTTGGATCGGTGAAGTCCACTGAGTGAATTCCAAAACGATTCCTAGCAAAATTAAACAAATTACCACTGCGACAAACCTAAATAACTTCATCAACTTACACATAACCATGAACCCATTCAAAGTTATCCAACAAGCTCCAAGCAGTGTACGCAGATAAATTAACTCCGTCATCAAGAATTGCTGATAGAGTCGCATTCAAATAGGTCAAATAGTAATTTGATCTCTTCACATCGTTCAGTTCACCGTAATCTGAATAACCATTTTCAGTGACCATGAATTCCAAGTTACCATAACGTTGTTTTAGCAGAGCCAATGTCATTTTGATGCTGTACGGAACAACCTAAACGAAAACATTTAGGCAATTGCCTCTATTCGAAGTAATCTTACCTTCAACCAATATGACGAACCACCTGGCCAAGATGGGTCCCACCAAGCACTCACACGGGCATCATTATCCCAGTTTGAATGTTCCACTGGTTTCCAAGCCGCGTCAGCGATCTTGATAGCTGTGTAGAAATTCAGTCCAAAGAAGTCGAAGGTTCCTCTAATGAAACTAATTTCACTGCGGGTGAATGATGGTAACCTTGACTCTGACAAGCCTTGCATTGCACTTCTGGTAGCGACAAAATCTTTCACAACATCTGGCCAATCACCAGCTCCGAAAATTGGTTGAGCGAAAATTCCGGTCTAAACGAAATGTGTTAGTAGGTGCAATTTTAACGAATGAATTTGCTTACATAAAATTCAAAAATCCTGCTAGCGGCAGCGATATCCTGTGGTTGATCAGAACCCGGTTCAAACCAGAATGAATCCATAGTAAATCCAACCTTTCCTAAACTCATAGCATTTTAAATTGAATATTTACATTTTATAATTTTTCATACCATAGAATGGTCCAAAGATAGTTTTGTACAACCTGTAGGCTTTAGCATGGGCGAGAAGCACTGTTTTCGTACATTTGTAGTCCAATACACCGCCTTGGGTTAGGGCTGGAGCTAAGGTACCATCTCCGTAACCAAACTTGCAGATTTGCTTTGGTTCGTTAATGGTGATCCAAGTTCTGACGTCTGGGAAGGCCAAAAATACTACTTCAGCATAATCCCTGAAGAAATCTGAGATTATTGGATTTGGCCAGCCTCCATAATTATCCTGTAGGTATTGTGGCAGGTCCCAATGGTATAACGTAATATACGGTTCGATGTTGTTCTTCTTAAGCTCATTTATCAGGTTTCTGTAGTAGCGGATACCAGCTTGGTTGATGCCATCTAGGACCCTACCAGTTGGTATAATTCTTGTCCATGATATGGAAAATCTATAGAATTTAACCTTCAAGTTTACTAACAGCTGGACATCTTCCTTGTATTTGTGGTACGAGTCGCATGCAATATCGCCATTACTTCCATTGTAAACTCTTTCTGGGTGTTCGTGGGTCCAGCGATCCCAGATGCTTTCTCCTTTGCCTGAAATTGAAAAAGTACAGTTTTGAGTGAAATGATCTCAAAGGAAGAACAGAAGGCTCTACAAAGTGTAATAGATGGATATAGCTTCAATCCTGTATTGCATGGAACAAGAGAAAATGCTCTAAAGGTTCATTCAAAGTTAGGATCTGACATGAGGAAGAACCAACTTCGATCGATTAGCATAACAGAATTAGTTAGACCAGAATTATACCGAAGTTTATAACCATATCAATAATGGAGCTAACGATGTCAAAAACTGAAACTGAAATTGAATAACATGAAAGAGAAAAATATTTAAATATTTATTTATTTTTTCGATCTAATGAAGCTGTTTACCCTCTTTCAACTAAAATTTGCTGGACATTCCGTCCCTAAATTGCTGAAAATAGGTCGCTAAAATATTATGAAGTCAGCTATATTACAAAAACCGTGAATGTTGCAGCAGTGAACATTGGTAATTTGACTTAACTAAATTAATAATATTAGTCATACTAAAAACATTTCCATATTGTTTTAGTACAATAAAATGACACAACACGGTTATTAACTTAATTAGAAAAATAATCGATAAACTTTTGAGTCAGGGCATTTTTTACTTTTCCAAGTACTTAATTTGTCAAAGCTAATATAATAGAACAAGGCTGCCCAACCTTTATAACAGTTGGGCGAAATTGACGATTTAAAAATCACTGGCGGGCCACTGACTACAGACGGTTCTTATTTTTGTTACCTAAGCTTTTTAAAGTCTTGTTTTGTGCAACAAAAAAAACAACATTTTGAAATCTAATTCGTTTATTAAAATAATAAAATAAATAGCATGAAAAAAATGCCAAATAAAAAAAAACAAATGTTATGTAGCAAATAATGGAAAATCTAAATACAAAGTAATTGGTACAATCAATGTGATTTCTGACATTGTTTTTGTTTTAATAATTTGCCTATGTTAGGCGTCGGGTCAAATGTTGACAGTAACAACAAATCAGATATATGTTGCTCAGTTAGAGATGTGCGAATCTTATTTTTTACACAATTAAGATTTGAAAAAACTATTTACAAACATATTTTGATCCAAAACTACTTAAAAATTGAAAGGCTAGGTCAGATATTGCAGGAAAGTCTTCCTTTGGTATCAATTACTAGAAATCTCTAAAATCTTCTGAAGAAGTATACCATTTTTTTCAACGCATTCTTTAATTTTCGTAAAAATGTCTTTTCCTTCGCTTGTAGTTTCCAGCTGACACAACTCTAGTAAATCTTGAAATATATTCATATGTTCATCAATGCAACGCACAAAAATAGCTAACTGAGATCTATTCGTAAAATTGCAAGTTTCATCTAACGTCAACGAAAAGTATTTGCACTTTTTTACGATCTCTTGGATCTGATCGCCGATATCAACCGACATTTCCTCTACCCGTCTCGTAACAGTGTTTCGTGAGAGTGAAAGATTGTCGGCTTTAGCTTTAACGTTTTGGTCATTACAATTTTGTGCAAAGATGTTCAAAGCGTCCTTAATAATTTCTTAAAAATATTTTCTTGGTTGCTAAGTTCTCGTTTCTTTTTCTTTAAAAAAATCTTCTCTGATGGCACTACCAACAGGATTACTCTCTTTCAAAGTTATTATGATTCTGCTTATAATGCCTTTCTAAATTATATTTTTTTGCAATAGCTACTGAGGTAAAGCAAAGTAAACATATGGGTTTGTGAGCCTTGCTCTCAGTAAAACAATCTGAGAATGTTGTCAATCGGTTCACGAAACACAAAAGAAAAGATCCGTCACTTGTCAGTTGTCACCTTCCGAGCGGGATAGCTAATCACGTGACCGCGCGCAAGGCGAATTGTTTGTTTTGCGCCGCGCGCAACACTTTCAAACAGGCGGGAATTTTAAACTGGTTCAATCGGGCCACTTACAATTCGTTTGCGGGCCACAATGTGGCCCGCGGGCCTGGCGTTGGGCAGCCTTGTAATAGAAGTAAGTACCCGGACCAATAATGAATAAAATCAAACAAGTGAAATCTATTTCTGGTATTTATTTTTTTCTGAATTGAGTGTTAGTTGTTCACAAAATCAGTGATAAAATAACTGCACAAAGCCGGGTCATTCTTTCCTCAAAAAACAGGCAAAATTAAGATTTTTTTCAAGCTAGCGTACTTGCTACGAGGACGCGAAAACATAAACAAACAGTGTTTTAATATTATAAAACATCTAGATAATTAGTTGAAGAAGAGACGTTTTATGAGCATTTGGTAAACTTTAAATTGTTTAATTATCGGTTGCTAATTTTAGTACAATTCCAAAAAACCTTTGTCAACAGAGCTTATTGCGATTAGGCATTCCATTTCTAACAACACAGTTCTTTCTATGTTATTGCAATTCGTGTGTATAGGTGTGTTCAAAATATTTCCGTCATTTTACTGTAGGTTCGAAATACCGAACATAAATTATGAATAATTCTACGAATCATTCATCCAAGAATTATGCTAGTGATGCATGTACAACTCCGACATGAGCAATGTCTAACTATGAAAGAGTACATACCATCTTCGTTCCAAGCACCTTCGATTTGATAGGAAGCTGTAGCAGCGCCCCACTTGAAGTTACTAGGAAAACTCCTTTGGTCTAACTGCTCACCGGCGAAACACCTGACATTTTTCAAAAATTACATACATGTGATATGTTTGGAAACATGATCTTACCCGGAAGCACCTAACGCAAATATGACAATGTAGAGCGTACAGCTTGCAATCTTCATCGTTGAATGTCTGATTCGTGCAGGTCTCCCACTCGTATTTATACAGAAAATTCGAACTAATATATAATGTAATCAAATTAACTAAATTATTACCCTATCGTAAAGTTCAGTACTGTTTTATGCAGCATATACAATGTAGTTGTGCTAATCTTTATAACAAACGTACACTAAGTTTGGATACAGCAAATTGGCGCAATACATGAGTTAATGTATGAATGTATGAATGACAAATATTTAAAATTAAATATATTATTCACAAATTACTCACATAAAGTTTACACTATTGGCGTTTAGCAGGTTTAGCATAAATAGGTAATTATCGTAATAACTTTGTCAGCAATGCTTAAAGGAACCATACGGTTACAAAAGAGAATTTGTTAATTTAAGTGATTTATTGCGCTAATAAATACATTAGTTTTTTTTGCGAAATAGTTTTAAAGCTAACCAAATTGTACAGGCAATTAAATTTTAGAACAATGCACAATAATACATACTTGCTTATCTACTGTCTAGTCTTCTTTATAATAGGATGTATATTTTGACGCAGGCAAAGGCAGGACCGACGTTGTTTGTACACATTAGTGTAAATACCTGTATAACTCTTTCGAGCAAATTAATAAACAGTTGAAAACGAAAAATACAGAGAACAAATTGACACAATAGATAATTCTAGAATCAATCCAGCAATACAATAATATGTTTTACTAGTTTATTTTAAGTCGGTTTATTTCCGCAACTTCGGCCTATCACCGATGCTGAGGACAGGCTACACACACCCAGGTATGTTGTCGAACTGAAGGAATTTCAACCCCCAGTACGAGTTCTTTCACGTGCACGTCGCATTATGACACATGGTACCACCGGCTTTAGTTCCTCATCCGATGGAAGACGACATGCATAGGTATTTGTTCCCTGCCTAAAATACCAGGACAGTTGAATTTTGGCCGGGGATCGAACCCGAAACCTCCAGCGTAGATAGCAACCGTTCTATTCACCGACCTACCACCCAAAAACATCTTAATAGCAAATTAATAAACAATACGACAATTGTGGAATTCACTCAATTATAGAGAGAGATATTTTAAGAGCAATAATAAAGATGACAAAATGTAACGCTCAATCGCTGAATTTTCCCATGGGATAAATTTTATAACGGGATTGGAGTAATCGTCAATATTCGCATCTCCTCGAAACAGCATTTTTGGTGCTTAAGTTGTAAACCAAAATAAATAAATATCCTACCACTTATATACAAAAAATGTGTCTATAGAGACATAATACCAGCTGGAACCTACACTGGGTGTAGGTGTCGAAAAAACGCTTTTTTCGAAATTCAAAATTTCAAGTTGCTACAAAGTTGTCCCTGTGGACCTACATATACTACAAAAAAATTGGCGGAATTGAAAAATATTTAGGTCTTCCGCAGAAGGCCTAAAGATTATAATTTTCTTTAAGAAATGGATTTTTTTACTTTATCATACGCAGTATGTAAAGTATTGTAATTGCGCCAAAAAAAAAATTTGAGATTTTAGCGGAAATATGTCTTTTTGGGTCCCCTGAACATTTTTGACCAAGGTACAAAAAAATGTCTGTGTGTGTGTGTGTATTTGTCTGTGCGATTCCGGAGAAACTACTAAAGGTATTGGGACGAAATTTCATATTTAGAAGTTTCATAACCAAACTTAGAGCTGAAAAGCTTTCTGTTGAAAACGGTCCAAAGGAACTGGTGGTTTACTCTTAGCATTTTTCGAAGATTTTGTAAATGAGCCGCTATTTGTGTAATGTCGTCAAAATAGTTAAATAATAAATTAAAGGAGAGGAAACTTTCTATAATTTATGTATATGACATTTTTTGGTAGAATTTATAGTTTAGCTGCATGAGCAAATTCTATTTCATCGAGATCGGTCGTACTGCATTAAAAGTAGTAGCCAGGATATGTCAGATTTGATTCTAATGACAGTAGCTAGTGTCAAACGCTAATGTTTTGAAAATACTACTGTCAATATAGGCTGCGTTCGGATATTGAACACCGTTACACTTTTTACACCCAATAACACGTAAGTGTCATTTGGACGGTGTACCCGGTGTCAACGGAGTACAATATCCGAACGCAGCTTTAATCGGGATATCTGTCTAGTTCTACTAGTTTTATTTTAATGCAGACATTGCCGATCTCGATCAAATAGAATCTCATGCAGCTAAACTATTAATTTTATATAATATAGTATGATAAAGTCATGTGCCTGGCCACATCAGATTTTTTTCAATGAAAGAGTGATTTTTTTTGCACATACAAAAAGTTTAACAATAGGGTGTGAAATTACAGTATACAAAAATATAGTACTCTAATGCAACATTTAGATCGTCTGCAGTTTATTTAGATTCGATACAATTTTTAGAAAAATTACAATTTTCGTATAATTTAAAAAATGTGCTTAAATGTTGATAAAAGTTTGTGCAGACATGTGGGCTTTGAAATAGAAAACCCACTTAATATTTCATTAAAAAATATATGAAAAAATTCTAATTTTTAAAGAAAATCTTAAACTTTAGGCCTCGTGCGGGAGACCTAAATATTATTCAATTGGGCCATTTTTTTGTAGTATATGAGGGGTCACAGGAAATTTTGAATTTCGAAAAAAACTTTTTTTCGATACACCCTACTACACAATACTCGAAAAAAAAAAACGTTTTTTTCGAAATTCAAAATTTCAAATTAGTGAAAAGTCCCTCTTGACGACCCACAAAACCCACAAAAAATTAGGTCTCCCTAAAGTTCATCATATTCTTCCAAATTGAAATATGAAAGATAAAGTGATTTTTCCTTTTCAAATAGAAAAAGTTTGACAATAAGGTCTGAAATGAACGTACAGAAAAATATATTACCCTACAGCAAAATTTAGATCGCCCGCAGTTTAGTTAAATTCATAATTTTTAGAAAAATTACCGTTTCCTTCAAATTTAAATAATGTATTTAAATGTTCATAAAGGTTTATTTGTCATTAAATATTTTATTACGTGTTTCCATCTGAGCTGAGATTATTTATTTTTTTAAATGAATTAATTTTCACACCTTAGTAATTAAATTAAAAATGATTCGTATAAAAACTCTAATACATCATGTATATTGATGTATTGGTAATATAAGTTGATGTTATTTTCATTCCTACTTTGTCAACAGCTGGCAGGATGGCATCTATAGTCTTGTTAACAGCACCCCTTTAGACCTAGAGAACTGGTCGATGCATGTTATCGACGAGGACACTTCTGACACTCATTTATTATAACTGCATGGCATAAAAAGTCCAGCTGGACGGGACCCATAGCATCAAATCTAATAAAACAAATTAAGAAACATAGATATGTTTAATACGTTTATTAGATTTATGTGTTTCAATGTGTATTTGACAATTCAGTATTCTTAAATAATTTACTCGTCAATCGTGAACTGAGGTAATTTATTGTTGGTGACTACATTTCGGTAGACGCTTGTTGATAACTTTTCTCTCCTAGGCCTATTTGGATCGGTGAAGTCCACTGAGTGAATTCCAAAACGATTCCTAGTAAAATTAAACCAATTAGCACTGCGACAAGCCTAAATAACTTCCTCAACTTACACATAACCATGTACCCATTCAAAGTTATCCAACAAGCTCCAAGCAGTGTACGCAGATAAATTAACTCCGTCATCAAGGATTGCTGATAGAGTCGCATTCAAATAGGTCAAATAGTAATTAGATCTCTTCACATCGTTCAGTTCACCGTAATCTGAATAACCATTTTCAGTGACCACGAATTCCAAGTTACCATAACGTTGTTTTAGTAGAGCCAATGTCTTTTTGATGCTGTACGGAACAACCTAACCGAAAACATTTAGGCAATTGCCTTTAATCGAAGTAATCTTACCTTCAACCAATATGAAGAACCACCGGGCCAAGATGGGTCCCACCAATAACTCACACGGGCATCATTATCCCAGTTTGACTGTTCCACTGGTTTCCAAGCCGCGTCGGCGATCTTGATAGCTGTGTAGCAATTCAAACCAAAGAAGTCGAAGGTTCCTCTAATAAAACTAATTTCACTGCGGGTTAATGATGGTAACCTTGACTCTGACAAGCCTTGCATTGTACTTCTGGTAGCAACAAACTTTTTCACCACATCCGGCCAATCACCAGCTCCGAAAATTGGTTGAGCAAAAATTCCGGTCTAAACGAAAAGTGTTAGTAGGTGCAATTTTAACGAATGAGCTCGCTTACGTAAAATTCAAAAATCCTATCAGCGGCTGCGACATCCTGTGGTTGATCAGAACCCGGTTCAAACCAGAACGAATCCATAGTAAATCCAACCTTTCCTAAAATCATGACCTTTTAAATTGAAAATTTACATTTTATAATTTTTCATACCATAGAATGGTCCAAAGATAGTTTTGTACAACCTGTAAGCTTTAGCATGGGCGAGAAGCACTGTTTTCGTACATTTGTAGTCCAATACACCGCCTTGGGTTAGGGCTGGAGCTAAGGTACCATCTCCGTAGCCAAACTTGCAGATTTGCTTTGGTTCGTTAATGGTAATCCAAGTTCTGACGTCTGGGAAGGCCAAAAATACTATTTTAGCATAATCCCTGAAGAAATCTGAAATTATTGGATTTGGCCAGCCTCCATATCTATCCTGTAGGTATTGTGGCAGGTCCCAATGGTATAACGTTATATACGGTTCGATGTTGTTCTTCTGAAGCTCATTTATCAGGTTTCTGTAGTAGCGGATACCAGCATGATTGATGCCATCTAGTACCCTACCAGTTGGTAGAATTCTTGTCCACGATACGGAAAATCGATAGAATTTAACCTTCAAGTTTACTAACAGCTGGACGTCTTCATTGTATTTGTGGTACGAGTCGCATGCAATATCGCCATTACTTCCATTGTAAACTCTTTCTGAGTGTTCGTGGGTCCATCGATCCCAGATGCTTTCTCCTTTGCCTGAAATTGAAAATTGCAGTTTTGCGTGAAATGATCTCAAAGGAAGAACAGAAGGATCTACAAAGTGTAATAGATGGATATAGCTTCAATTCTGTATTCCATGGAACAAAAGAAAATGCTCCACAGGTTCATTCAAAGTTAGGATCTGACATGAGGAAGAACCAACTTCGATCGATTAGCATGACAGAATTAGTTCGATCAGAATTATACTGAAGTTTATAATCATGGCAAGAATGTCAAAAACTGAAACCAAAATTAAATAACATGAAAGAGAAAAATATTTAAATATATATTTATTTTTTCGATGTAAGCTGTTATTTGAATTTTATTATTTTATTTTTCTTCTTTTCATGAAAATCTGTTCGACGACAGTTCGTCCGTAAAATGCTGAACATAGGTCGTGAGAATATTATGAAATCAGCAATCAAAAACCGTGAATATTGCTGACGTGAACATTGGTATTTTGACTTAAATTTCCTCAAATGCGGATTGGGGGTAAATATGGGCGGGGATGGTTTTCATGAATGTAATCATTAGGCTGGTCCTTATTTTGAAGCACGAGCATCTCAGTTTGTTTCCTTATAATTTATATCCATTATCCGTACCTATACTTAATTCCTATGACATTTGAGATCGATCAATATATATGAACCCGTGCCTCAAGGGGCTTAAAATCGAGAAGAAGTTTAATTTAATCATACTAAAAACATTTTTATATTATTTTAGTATAATAAATTGACACACCACGGTTATTAACTTAATCAGAAAAATAATCAATTAACTTTTGAGTCAGAGCATTTGCACTTTTCCAAGTACTTAATTTGTCAAAAATATTATAATAGAAGTAACTACCCGGACCAATAATGAACAAATTCAAACAAGGGAAATCTGTTTCTGTATTTATTTTTTTCTGAATTCCGTGTTAGTTTTTCCAAAATCAGTGATAAAATAACTGCACATAGCCGAATCATTTTTCCTCAAGAGAACGGGCAAAATTAAGAATTTTTTTCTTCTCATTCAGATTCGTCGGACAAGAAGGACCAAAAGGAAAAACAGCATTTTCACAATAAGGACCACTCAACACAGTTCTGTCAAAAAAACAAAAACGTGTAAAAGCTACAACCAAACATCGAGAAACACAAGTTGACATTGATGACATTTCCCATCTTTAAAGTTATCTTAAATCCAATTACACTATTGTATCCCGCCAAAAAAAGTTACTAGTTCCAAGGGGGTTTGAGTAAAAATATATTGTAAAACGTTTCTTGTTAACACTTTCATAACTAAGAAACAAAGTTAAAGTATATTTTTGACAAAATTGTTTAGCGTAATTTTCCTCCATTACCATATTATACATAATTTCAAGCTAACGTATTATCGTGGCGATATATGATGTCCGCTCTTTTGACGTTGATTTTCTCACAAATCTAGGGGCGAAAAAATTTGAAAAAGTTCTTATGCTATCCTTGATTAATATGCTACAACTCATAAAAATTAGAAAGCTGTATATGTTAGTGTTTACCCGATTTTTCCAAAATTAAGAAGAATTGGCGCTGTTTTTGCCCCGTAAATTTCATTCGTTTAACTTTAGCAATTAATTACTCCGGAAATAATTAATAGATTTCAACGAATTAAAAAGCAAAGTCACCTGCGGAATGCTAGCTTTCAATGTGCATTTTTGTAAAATGATCAGATGAGTGGTTGACCCACAAAAAGCTATATTATGTAATGCCAGCAATTCCGTTATTAGAAGATCATACACACAGAAAAGTGATTATTTGGAACGAGAAAACATAATTTCTTGAATTTATTTACTAGATTCAAATGCATATTTACTTGGATGTAGAAAGCTAGGCATATACAAGAAATGCCATATATCAGTAAAATAATTTCTCGGAAAATGCTGTCAACAAATAAATTCTTTCTTTATAAGAACCAATATTCTATTGAAAGAAGTAATTGAGTTTTTCGTCCTCAAAATGTTAATTTCTCAAACGAAGTAATAGTAAATCCATCCAAGTGCGTAGTTACTTGATCCAAGAAAATATAAGACATTTAATATAAGTAAGTATTGTTTACTGAATAAAAACCCACCAATTATTTAACTGAAGTGATTCTTACTTCTTTCAAGTAATCCTTTTCTCTGGACTAAATATGCGCACCGTGCTTTTGTCAAGACTCGCGCGCCCGCGCGTGGTACTGGGCGCCAGTTCGGCGCGTAAAGGAGGCAAAGGAGGCTAGCCTAGTACACAAAACAACGAAATACCCGTAGGGGATGTGCCTTGTGATTTATTGGGGATGTGTGTTGTGATTTATAGTGTACAATAAACGTTTGAACACGGAATAGTTTGATGTAACGCACGCAACAGTTTAGAACGAGTAAGTAAATATAACATACCTATCTTGTTAATACGCAATAGAAAACGTATTTGTGCCAAATCTTTAAAATTCTTACATTAAGTAGCTAAAAATATTTACCGGGGATAAAAATATACACTTCATTGAAGACTGTTTACTTACTTCACCAGAGTAACCACTGTCTTAAATCTAGTAATTATTCCAAGAAATAAAATTTCGACCAAAATCAAACAAAATCGGACCGGTCTTAAAAATTAACATATAGCCGGAATGCTATTAAATTCAAGGGATATGTATCGCTGTAAATAAGGATTATATGCATGCTAAGTGCGCTGCCCTGTTAACGTTCGTTACTGATATATCCGCTTCCATCAAAATCTTGTTTACACCGTATTATATAAAAACTGAAGAAAACAAAAACGCCAATGTACAGAAGAGACTCTGAATGCAACTTGAACAAAAATTGAAATTATTGTGGTAAGCGTATTAGGAGGAAAAAATCGGAAGGACGACCGTTAATAAAATTTAGCAATGCAATAATCGGGTACAGTTTTTCACTTCTCTCGCGCTCATGTTTACACCGAGAGGCAAAACATCTTGATGGTCATACAACTTATGTAGAAATAATTGAGGAGTATGACACACTTAATTTCAAACTTTTCTGTTCAGTAGTTTTAGAGTTATGAGCCGTCAAACACAGCAGTCAATACTATCGAAACGAGGGATGGCAGTTAGGGCATTTCTCTCGTACCGGCTCACGTATTATAATCAAAATTCTGCAAAAATTAAGAATTTAACTGTGTTAGTTAAATTTTTTACTTTGACAAGTTATCGTTGTTTTTGTGTATTGATAATAATCATCTGTCCGCGGTTCTCTCACTATCGACAGCACCGCTAACGACTCCCTTCCCCGCACCACACCAAACACCGAAGAGCGTTGGAATTCACGCTGGCCTTCAGCACGATTTTTTGTATGGAAAATGCAAGATGAAAAACGTAAAGTGATTATGTAATAAACTTGAAACATATGAATTATTGGGCAGTCTATATTTCATTATTCTAGCTCTTCTAATAACGGAATTGTTGGCATTGCATAATATAGGTTTACATGGGCCAACCACTAATCGGCTCATTTTACAAAAATGCACATTGAAAGCTAGCATTCCGCAGGTGATTCTACTGTTTAATTCGTTGAAATCTATGGATTATCTCCGGAGTAATTAATTGCGTAAGTTAAACAAATGAAATTTACGGGGAAAGCAGCGCCAATTCTTCTTAATTTGGAAAAATCGGGTAAACGCCAACATATACAGCTTTCTAATTTTAATTAGTTGTAGCATATTAATCAAGGACAGCATCAAAATTTTTTCAATTTTTTTTGGGCCCTAGATTTGCGAGAAAATCGCCGTCAAGTGAGCGGACATAATATATGGCCACGATAGTACGTTCTACGAGGACAATATTGTGACGCCGAGGACGCCAAAACATAAACAAACAGTGTTTTCATATTATCAAAAAATCTAGATAATTAGTTGAAGAGGAGAGGTTTTATGAGGATTTGGTAATCTTTAAATTGTTTAATTGTCGGTTGTTAATTTTAGCACAATTCAAAAAACCTTTGTCAGCAGAGTTTATTACGATTAGACATTCAATTTGGACACATTTATACCATTTCCAATAATCCACGCAAAGAAAGCTGCGGAAGCGCCCCAATTCATCGAATCATTCATCCAAGAATTAAGCTGTCGATTCACGGACATAGTAAACTTTGATATGTCCTATCTCTAACTATGAAAGAGTACATACCATCTGCGTTCCAAGCACCTTCGATTTGATAGGCAGCGGTAGCAGCCCCCCACTTAAAGTTGCTAGGAAAACATCTCTGATCTAACTTCTCCCCGCCAAAGCATCTAATAGATGTAAAAATTTACATACGCACTGTAGATTTGTAAACAAACACGGTCTTACCCAGAAAGCGATAGGGCGAAGACTACAACGCACAACGTACAACTAGCTATGTTCATCTTGAACATCTGATCAGGTCGCGTTTCGTACTGATATTTATACTACACAAAAGTCGCGTATTTATAATTAAAATCAAATAAGCTAACAGTAAATTTATTACCCAACCGTAAAGTCCTGAATTGTTTTATTTCTCAGATAAAATGTGGTGATGCTGGAGAAGTACGTACATTTTTTCGTTGGAAATTTAGTGGTCGGATTAATAATTTATGTTGTAAAAAATCAAACCAGGTTGACGTAATTCGAAAGGTAGGAAAGCCAAGAGACCCCCACAGCAACGTAACTTATGTTAGTGTTTATAAAATAATAAATTAAAATAATACACTTAAGGCTCCGTTTTAAAAACATCGCAACTTCCAAACGAAATATTTCGTTGCGATGTTTTTTTTTGCTGGGAGTGGTCTGCCTGGCCCCCACCAACGTCAACCAGGCCACAGTTTTATGATAAGGGGAAGTTGGGGGGTTTGGAGGAAGCAGGCAAAGGCGGAGCATAGTCGACGCGAATACATTCGAAGGGGAAGTACTCAGCCAGTTTGTCGCCGCGCGTCGGCGCTTTCGCTTTCGCTCATGTTACAATGTATTAGTGTTCTCACTCATCACGGACGCATATGCATCCCGGACTGCATACAGCTGGCTGGCGGCCACCAGGCGGTAAAAGAAAATATATTGATTTAATTTAGAGAGAGCGCGCTTGCTATTATAATATTTAATCTTTTTAACAGGGTGACATACATACAGTATAGTAAATTGACAAAAATGTCTTAACTCATGATAACTCATCGGTGAATTATGGACTTCAATTTAGAAAGGAATTAATTAAAATCGAGCAATGAGGACCCAATACATCTACTTATAAACATGCTGGATATCGAACGAACGCACGGCTGTGACACACGAAGACAAAAATAAAAAAAAAATAATCTGATGCGTTCAGGCACATTACTTTATCATACCATATATAAAATTAATAGTTTAGCTGCATGAGATTGTATTTGATCGAGATCGGCCATGTCTGCATCTTATAATAAAGCTACTGGAACTAGACGGATATTTTGATTATATTGACAGTAGGTATTGTCAAAACATCAGCGTTTGACACTACCTACTGTCATTAGAATCACAATATCTGACAAATCCTGGCTAACTAGTTTTAATGCAGCGATCTCGATAAAATAGAATTTGCTCATGCAGCTAAACTATTTATTTTACCAAAAAATGCCTTAGTCATAAATTGTTCAGAATTTCCTGTACTTTAATTTATTATTTAACTATTTCGACAAATTTCCAGAAATGGCGGCTTATTTGCAAAATCTTTCAAAAATGCTATAAGACTAAACCTCCAGTTCCTTTGGATCCTTTTCAACAGAAAGCTTTTCAGCTCTAAGTTTGGTTATGAAACTTCTAAATATGAAGTTTCGTCCCGATACCTTAGTAGTTTCTCCGGAATCGTCGCCACAAAAAAACACACACACACATACACAGAATTTTTTTTTTACCTGGGTCAAAAATGTTCAAGGGATCCAAAAAGACATTTCCGCTAAAACCTCAAAAATTTTGTTTGGCACGATTACAATACTTTACATACTACGTATGATAAAGTAAAATCATAATATACATAGTGCAAGTTCCCCAAACCATTTATATAAATCCCAAATATTTTGTCACCTACAAGTTCGCTATATTTTATAACGTTTTGGGCGTCATGAATGCAAGATTCATGAATGAAAACAAATTCAGACATTAGCTATATCCAATTCTCGCTGTAACACTGCCCAATACAGTCGCTGAACTAATATCCATTAGAGCCGACCCAAGTTCGTCACTGCTAATTGTCTCTTCCTGTCCACAAAACCGACATTTTAAATAAAATGTTCATTTGAGTCGTGTTCTGGTCTCTTTGTCTCATTTGTAATTAAATAATTACAATATTGTTCTTTTAGATTATCTATACATATATTTTAACTTAGGTTGTACGTAGTCGTCTTTTACTAATTCGTCTAGAGGGCAGATGCGGATGTTTAGGTATTTTGCCACGACTTCTACCCATTATTAAACAAATGTACCTAACACCTAGCGGGTATAACTACACTAAGTATAATATCATACAGTATATGACTTTTATCGTGTGTTAAATTTGTAAACCGTGCGTATAAATGTGAAATGCGAGAACTCGGTTCTCCTGATTCAATATACGGTCGTAACTTGTGAACAGTCTAATCTAAAAATAGCAGTAGGCGTGGCGTAGTTATAGGCGGTGTTTAAAACTGCTAACGTCTGCTGTCTACACCGGGCCCGTAATATAGGCAAATTACATACATTTCTGGCAATTACGCTTTGTTATCGCAATTATAATGTTTAGATTAAAATTGTACTTAAATAAAAAATCTATTTTTGTATTATGAGTTGGGCTAAATGTTTTATATTTGAAAAAAACCAAAGACGTAGAAGTAAAATTGATTTTTATCTTTAAAAAAATTTTTTTTTCATCCAGCCCAACTCGTTATTTATCTAGGAAGTTACATAAAAAATTTCATAAACTTTGAACAATAAATAACGCTTTTATTTGCAAACGCGTTTTAGGAGAGGTAGAACTGGGTCTTAAAATTAAAATTTCATCCCACATTGTTAACATCAATAAAACTTCATCGACTTTGATTAAAGCTGGTTTCATTTCTGCTTTCTTAACTATATATACATACTAAAATTTGGAAATATCTCATTTCTAGTGGCTCAGACAAAAGAATTGTTGTAAAAAATTGTAGAGCATTAGATGGTCACCAAATTTCATTTGAAACATCATGTGCGGTCATTCGTTTCGAGATCAGTAGAATATCCCGGAAATATAATAATAATAGTAATATAATAATAATAAACTTTATTGTCGACAAAATTTGCGTAGAATAGTGATAACATAATACAGAAAAATAGATTTACCTAAATATTACATTCGAGGTATTCCGGAACTGTATAGAACGATTTAGAAATTAAAAAGTGCTTAACTCTAGCTTTGAAAATATGAATTGGCAAATCAGTATACTCATATGAGCAGCTTATTATACAATTTTATGCAAATATAATTAGTGGTTTGCTGTACTCTATTAATTCGATGTTGCGGAATTAGAAAGTGGTGTTTGTGTCTGGTAATATGTTGGTTGATATCGCTGTGAATCGCATATTTCTCCTTGTTCTTGTGGATGTTGGTAAGTGCCGCAAGTACAAAAGAACTTGGTACCGTCAGGATCTCCAGCCTTTTGAAAATTTCGCTGCAGCTATCCCTCGGTCCGGCACCCGACAAAGCACGAATGGCCTCTTTTGCTGCAGCAGTACTCTGGAAATGTGAGGCGATGAACCCCATATTTCAATATCATACTACACACGCGAGTTGAAATAGCTGAAGTAGGTAGTTCTGGCTGCGTCATATGTCGATATTTTACGAATACTTGGAATAAGATAAATTGCTGACGATAACTTTTTTGAAAGAAGTTCTATGTGAGCGTTTCATTTCAGGTGTGCAACCGTAAAAGTACCACATAATATATCCACCTTGCTCTATAAGTGTACAAAATTTCACGTAGAAATATCAATATCTTACATCGTTTAATCACTCAAAACTTTACCTCGATGAGTACATGAATCATTCGTATTTTATCACATAGCGTGGATACAACAACAACAATTAATACATCTACATATTAATATATTACCACAACAAGTAATACACCTTCATCTATAATTTAATGTATAACTTGAGGGAATATGTCATAAAATTAAGCTCACTATGGATGCTTGTGTTGTAGGATGTACGAGCTCTATTGATTCCTTTTAAGACGGGCGTTTAAGCCAGTGAGATCTACGTCGGCCTTGAGTCTGTAGTACGCCCAGGATGTGGTTCCATCTAACGGTGAACCGTTGGCTTGGTGCTCAAGTCCTTGTGTATAAACAAACATACTTAATTAATTCGCTCAGCCGATTTCTGCCCTTTGCCAATAGGCAGCTACTGTAGTTGTTGTCAACTGTTAGTTATTATTGATCTGAGTTGTTGGTGCTCTTCTCCCTTGTCTCGGTGTGTGGACTGTATTACAGAAACCGTCTTTACAGAGCTCTATCACCATGAAAGCATATTAAATCAACCAGTATATTGTGTCAAAAATTAGCTTATTTTCTCTAATTAAGTTCATGACTAAGCAAGTGCGGTTGAATTTTATATTTATCCTGGAACAATGCCCTATGCTTACACATTCTAACAGTACCTTACTTTTCCACATCAGAGCAATAGTTTCGACTCCGATCTGCTTTTTATGCTCCCGTGTTTTGCATGCAACTGGTATATGGATAAACGTCCCTAAGTATAGCAGCTTGCTCGACACTGACACTTGGGCCTGCCAGTGCTGACAATGATTTACACCATGAAAAATTTTGGAAAAATTGTCATATATTGTTTATTGTTAAACCAGAATTGTTTATGTACATCATAATACAGTTATGGGGATTCACCAGCAGTCCAACATCAACCTCATTCGTAGGTTCTAAAATAAAGTGCTAGGGACCATTGTAAGTACGCACGCCATGGTACATAAAAAACATGAATCTTTATCGGATTCTTTGCATGGGAATGGTAACTAGCGAAATATCAAAACAAGAAGCACGAGTATCGACCATGACAACTTTGGAGCCATCCAGCAGGTAGTGAACACAGTGAAAGTGTATATAAAACACAGTAAGTGAAAATGCCCGCCGTCAACAATGTCACAAACGCTGCGAACAATATAAAAAAAAATAATTTACATTATGTATAATGTCAGATTAGCGCTGTAAAAACGATTAAATTTTATGACATTATTTGTACATATTTGTTCGCTTTTTCTACATTGTCTTACAATGCCCGATAAGCCACATATGGAATAGGTACTTATTTTGTATTTTTAGATTCTCGACGGTTTTTACAAGAAATACTACGTGACAGTTCCACTTGCCCAGTGGAAATAGCATGTATAAAACCGGAAGGGAATTGGCCACCAGATGGAGATAGTTTCAGAGATCGGATCTTGATAAGCGCGACAAATGGTCCATCCAATCTGCAAACCGCCTTGGGGTAGCAATCCCGGTTAATAGAGGCATACTTTATCAAGGAATAGGTTTCGCAAAAAGTTTATTGTCCTGCGTTAGTGGGACTTTTATGTTTTTCGGTTGGCAATAAAGATAAACTTTAAAAGAATTTCTGCATACATATTATATTGTTAATTCCTTCGTATTAGGTTAGCAAAAATGAAATAAGTTAAACTGTAAATAGTGGTATGAATAAAGACTCCTAATAGTCAAAGTTCCCTATGACGTAAGGTTTTTGAACTAATATGTTGGAAGGATCCCAATTTCCTCTCATGATAGTCGCAGATAACCCGTCATCAACGACAATCACAACAATGTCGATTATATCAGTGGAGTCTTTTATTTCCAAAGACCGATTTTTTTTAGTAATTGGGTTAAAGTATGTACCCATGGAACATCACCCAATGAACCCAATGCTGAATTCCATTCTTCCCTAAAGCTGCTCTAAAGACCTCAAAACTTTTTTAACAAGTATATTGCTTTCCAAAATCCACCCTAAACGACATTCATTTCGTTCCACAATCAGCCCTGACTTGATTTCTATCCAAACCCATCTCATGTCTATCATAACCTAACAACAAACCTTTTCTTTTTTACAAAACCAGCCATAAATTTGTAACCTGTCTTAACTTGTTGTTCATCCTTGATTCACTTGATATTGTTATTTTTGTTGTGATTTAAAATAAATAAAATAATTTAATTAGCTAATTATGTGGTGCGTCTCGAACTATGTTACGAAACTAATGTAGGGGGGTTGCGCTTTCAGTAATAAACCAGAAGAATAGCACCAGTTCTCCTGTAAGCACTGTGAATAAAGGACCTCCTATGAAGGGAGAAAAACTGAAAGATGTAGAATCACCACTTTGAAACATTTTAGCTAATCATGGGCAGATTTTTACTACTTTCGAGTATTATGTAAATCTTCTAAACCAAGAAACAACAATAATTGTTTCGACTACCCTAAGGGTGACCAGGTAGACGTAAACGTGATAACGGAAGATGCACAAGAAGAAGGGGCATTGATTGGAGAATATCCATGCAGCATTTCCGCAGCGGATGACAGTCAGTTGATCTCAAGGGCTGAACAGGGTAAGAATAAGTTTTCAGTAAATTATGAATGTGAGGATGAAGTTATTTTAGTCAATGCTGATTAACGTATTAATTTTAATGCGCTTCCAGAAGATGACTTTTAGCAGCATAACTTTTTTTTGACTGATGTTCTATTGATTCTATAATTAATTTTGAACCAATTTTTATACTATTTATTATTTTGTTTGTTTATGTTGATAATACATTGTATAATAATTAACATTTTTGGAAGCCTACACCTCACAAATATACGCATCTATAGTTCTCTTATTTCAAAAACTTTAAAAAACTATTCCTTTCATATAATTCCGTTGTTAACCATCTAGGTAGGCAAATAAAATATTTATTTAAAAACATGTTAAAGGTTTTTATTTCTTCCCAAAAGACGCCTAAATGAAACTTGTTTTTAAAGTATTTAGAATTAACAGCGAATTAAAAAAAAATTCCGTATAGTGTTTTTGCTATCACAATGGAAGATATGGGGTTATCATGTTTCCTGAAAATTTTCCTCTGAGGCGGTTTTTGGAAATAAACTACTCAGTTGTAAGTAAAATAAAAGGCCAAAAACTAAGTCAAGTATAATTTTTAAATATTTTGTAAATAACAGCAATCAGAGGTAACAACAAGCAAGCCGCTAGCGTTCAAGCTCCTGGGGGTGGAGCTTAACCCCCTGGAGGTACATGGCAACACCCTGAAGCTTGACAGCGGAACTGGAAGATATTCACAACGTTATGCTGAAAATTGAGGTTAAATTACATGCAATATATGTTTATGGAAATAAGGATTAATAAAATTTAACTTACAGCAGAACATTAGAACCACTAATGTTTTGCTTCTGTTATCGCCTATTGACTTCGTCTAGTCAGGTACTTTAGTCAGGATCAACGATTTTTAGGTAGGTAAACCATATGCAATATCACTGTTATGGAGCACAGAGACTTACAGGGCAAGCATTGATGGCACCTGCACGTATGGGAGAGTACTTGAGCACCCTTTCAGTCATGGAAAAGCAATTATTTTTGTGACCTTTGATGTACCTCGACCATGGGTATAAAAATATGATATCATATTCAATATATTTGATCATAGTATTCTATAATTCATCTACATTTGCAATACGTAATAATGCCAAGATATAGGCAGGCCTTGAATTTTGTTATAAGGGCGGGGCTTCCTCGCTACTAGTACCATCGTCATGTAACCCCATCAAGACGTTTGCGACATCAATCTAAAATATTTGATTGATTATTGTACTCAATTTAATGCGATTTGCATATACTGCAAATTCACTGAAGAATAAGTTATGTTTATGTGGTCAGGAGCTACGGAAATGGCTAAACCTGCAGTAGATTTGTGAATAGTAGAATAGAAAACACTGGGTGGGAAAGTGAAAACTCTAGCATAGTCGGGCGAGGGTTCCTGTGAAGTTTCGTGCAATGCACGCTGGGCTCCTGCTAGTAATATATAATAATCTATAGAGGCGACTAGAGAGAAGCGCCTATCTGCCAAACTGATAAACTTACAGAATTCGGGACTGTCCTGATTAACGTGTCCGAACAAGTAATTGGACAAAGAGCCGAATGTATATCGTTAAAGGGCCATGAAAATGTCCCACCATAGCTATGCAGGCCATACTTAATCTCACAACGCATCTAAAATGAGATAAATAAAGGAAGCTATATATGCCCTCAGGCTGATCTCAGGCATCTAAATCATGATATCTTAACGGTACACTGAAGATCCTACGATTGCAAAGACTTTGGGCGAAAGACGCTCTCAGACAGTTCCATCTTGTAGTATACTGATGGAGCAAAAACATTCCTGCTTTCGGCAGGAAATGAAACAGCCGATAGACTTGCAAAACAAGGACCTAAGACTCCCGTTTACGGACCCGAGGCCTACTTTGGTATCAGCAAACGCGACAAGGACAGTACCTCGAGGACAGACCTCCTCACAGGACAGTGTTTACTCAGCCACCATCCATATGAGATGGATCAGACAAATGACGATGCCTGCATGATAAGAGTTGTTATAAGGAAGCTCACATTCAAGAGCTAACATTCTAAATAACCCACATATACAGAGAAGGTATATAGATAGAGGAGTCAAAACAGTTTGTCAGCCATGCTAGGTTCAAAGAACCGAAATTAGTAGACGACGCGACGGTGGTATAACCTGGTCAGTTACTAAAATATCGCAGTATACTCGACGTCCAAACGACCAGTGTATCTATAAGTATAATCTATGCTGGTAAAAGGTCTTAAGCAATACATTTTATTCTAAAGTCACAAAAGTGACACTTTTGCTAGGAAGGGAAGAAACTTTTCGTAATTCGTCTTCATTAACATACAGAAAGCGCGGTCTTCACGTTACGTTCGCGCAAAACCCGATGGAACTGTTGAATGAGCGTCACGGTGGTAGACGTGAAGATTTAAAACATCGCGATATCGACGAGGACCAGTTAACGCGCGTAGTTATCCGAGGAAGTCGACAAGAAGTCGAAATTCCACGCGTACCGTCCACTGGTCGATCTTTATCTCTCGGCACCAGTTACCAGCACAGCGGTACCCATGCAGTTCCAAGTGTCTCCCATTTGCTGACCATGCGGCTGCAAACTCAACACTCCAAAATAGAACTACATTTGTTAATTTTTAGAACTCTTTTTTTATTTACGTGTTTATGGGTATTCTATGAAGCTTGTTTCTCGAATAAACAGGCTAAAGGCTATTATTTTACACTGCACTATTTTCGTCTTTTTCTAAACTTCTTTTTAGTAACTAGAAAAAGTTTTAAAGTAACAAAAGATGGGTATATTAGACACACTTCTTTATCTATTCCAGAATAGCCAACCTGTTGAATTTAATGTTATGTTGTTTGTTTACTTTGTACAGGTTTATTTGTGCAATGTTTTACTGCAAACACACGTTGAAACAGAATTCTGTTACATCTGTTAGAGGAGAACTGACATACAGTCGATACTTAATTACTCCAGACGGCGCTGCGGTTTCTCCATCTTAGACCACCAAAACATCATTTTTTGTTGATTGTTTTACTCGCAAATACCTTTTACAAATAGATATTGTAGATATTGTATTGACTCAAAGAAACAAAATGTTGGGAATTGATATGGCTTTATAGTAGAGTATTTGGGAAGTTCTCTCTAAGTTCCTTCATAACTGAACAGGATGTCTCAAACTTAGACCAACCAACGTGTCCAAGCAACAGATACGTCACAGTGTATGATCCGTAGTTCATGTGCGATTTGTGCAATTTGTATGTAGTGTCATTAATGCTATGATGTCCTGTTTCCAGGATTTGCTTCAAAAGGCGAATCTATGTTGTAGCTTTCTGTGTTTCTTTGCTATGGTTGTTACTGTTACAGAGCAGTGCCGCAGAACCATTGGAGAAACAGGCTACCCTGGGTTTCATACCCCACGGGGTATGAAACCCAGGGTAGCCATGTCACGCCACCTCCGAATCAAAAAAAGCTGTAGGAGAATAAAGGACAAGACAACAAAATTCTACCTAGATAGTAGACAAGCACTACTGAGCCTGCAAAGCCCGAAAATCACCATCAGGCCGGTCAAAGAATGCCACCAAGCACTAACCGGCATTGCCCTGGAGAACGACATACACGTTTGCTGGATGAAGGGACACGCCGCGCCGGGCGTCTTGGAAACAGAGAAGTTGACAAGCTGACGAAAAAGGCAACAGAGACGAAAAACTTCGCAGCGGCTCCATCTAGCCCATCGACATCAACACATAAGCTTATAATACAGCAGCAAACCTACGAAGACTTCATACTATAGTGGGAGCAAACAAACGGCTGTCATCTTGCTACACAACTCATAGTACAACCTGGCAGGAGGATAGCCAAAGAATTGCCGCGAGTACCCCGCTATGTCATCAATTAGAGAAGAAACACTGGTTGAACGATGACCTACCTTGGCCAGCATAAGGGATCACTGAGCAATATCATCGACCTGTTCAAAATAATAGGCTGAGAGATAGTATAACGTAGATGGGACTCCCAAAGGAGGAAGCACAAGGGACCCACCTGGGGTCTAAGTACAGTGACCGGATCACCCTCCTTCAATTACAATTACTATTACTGTTACCGATATAGAAGATTTCGCAGTCATCGTATCGTCAATGGTCTTATGATCGTAGCAAAGCATTTGCTGACAGTGAGCACCTGTTCCAAATTATTATTCTTAATACGGCGTATTTACCTCAAAATATTGACGATAAAATGTGTACTCATTTTTATTCATACCAGCCATTGACTTGATTGTGTAATGTTGGCGATCGTTGACCGTCTCCCACCTTATGGCTCAGGGAAGCATTTGCGGCCCCCTACTCTATGTTTTGTATAGCATGTTTTTGTCTGACTCCATTGTCTACTGCGGTCATCACTTCTACGCAGACGACTGTCAGCTATATTACTCATTCTCCCCTGATACTGTCGTTCAGGCATGTAATAATATCAATGTTGACCTGCGGCGTGTCTCGGATGCTTCCTTGGGTCACTCACTGGTTGTGAATCCTGCCAAGTCTTGCGCCATGCTCTTTGGCCGAGCGGAGGCGTGCAGGGGTGTGGGTGGCCTGGTGGATTTGAGAGTTGGAGATCAGGTTGTTCCGTTTGTCAGCGAGGCTAGAGACCTAGGTTTGTATCTCGATCGCGAGCTCCGGTTTGATCGCCACGTGAGCAGGAAGATCCGCACCGCCTTCTGTAATCTCAGGGCTCTTTATGGTTTCCGCGATATGCTGACATTGAATGTGAGACGCATTCTGTGTGACGCACTGGTGCTGTCACACTTCAACTTCTGTGACACAGTTTATGGTCATTGTTTACTATCCAGGGACGCGAATCGTATACAGAGAGTACAGAATGCATGTGTTAGATTTGTGTATGGGTTGCCAAGACGCTCTCACGTGTCTGCTTGGATGGTGGAATGTTCCTGGCTGAGCATGTCGAACCGGAGACGCTTTCACTGTTGTAGGTTGTTGTTCAACATTGTGAACAGTAAGGCTCCCCAGTACTTACATTGGAATATATGGTTTAGAACTGTTACGTCCACCATCTGAACCTCAGGCATCCGGCAACTGTGGAGACCCCTCGGTATAGGTCGGCTATTCGTGAGAGGTCTTTTCGATAGGCTTTTGCGCGGATATGGAACGCGATGCCTGTTGACCTGTGGTCTGGTGGGATGCTCCGCTTTGTATCCTACTGTAAAAATATTTTGATGTCTGAGCAGGTTGGCGCCTTGTGATATATTATGTGTTGGGCGTGGGTGTGCCATCATTTGCACTACTGACTGTTGCGGCTACTGATTACTGTGTGGATGTTGCGTTGAGGATGCTATGTACAGAGACTATCATGTTGATATTCGCGTATAATTCTGAATGTATAAGTGTATGTGTATCTTTTCGCTGGGTCTGGGTGGAAGATCAGGAATTTCCTGAACCCACGCCCATTAGCCCCATTTATGTATATAAATGTGTTTTTTGTGTGTTGGCTAATAAAGGCTATTTATTATATTATTATATTATTATAATATCTTCATGGTACTATGCATAAGACAGTCAACAATATAAGTATAAGAACGCTGACAGCTATGTTCAAAATTTGAATGGATATATCTTCAAATACATCGATTGTACGGAGCTTAGTTTTATTTATTTTTTCATGCTATCTAGCTGGCTTTAATCTATGGTTTGAGTATTTATAAAATTTTCAGTTCATTCCTACTTCGTTTTTTTTTTTTATATAGAAACAATAGTTTTTGGTTCACTGTGGACTAGTTGAGACCGAACTGGTTCGCCGCACACCCAATTATTGCACTTCTTTAGGTTGCCCGTTTCGCGGTAATAGTTGACCGGATGCTGATGAGGGAGAATTCCCATTGTCCGATCGAGAACGCGCGCGCCATATGCGTCCATGCCCTATTACGCTGGCAGAAGGAAGAGGAACCACTGGTTGGTGTTTGCAAATTCCGCGACTAACTGTTGCCCGCACTTGACACAATGGTGCATTGTGTCCGACACAAATTGGCAACGGGACGGTCGTTCACACCATGCACACGACTGTTGCCTCATGCTTATAGTGACTGGTTTAACATGGAATGATCCGAGATGTGGCCAATTCCGCATATCGGAATCGCTGTTTTTGCTATACTCTGACCAACCTTTATACGCGTATATTCGACACGCAGATGCTCCTCGATGACGGTAGCAGAGCGTTTGGTTTTGCGTAACTGAGTTTCTCATAAAACCAAATTTGTCGAAGATTATATAAAGCAATAAGAAACTTAAGGGATAGGTTGTTATGAGCTGATTATAAAAACGTTATTTAATCGATTTTCTCTCTATACCGATTTCTGCGCATTTCATGTCGTCCCTCTCATGATTTTGACCATTAGGTCTTCTTCGTCTTTCTCTATTCTTCGTTGAAGATGATCGTTGAGATCAATGATCGATCAAAGATCGTTTGAGATCAATGATACTTACAGAATTATATCAGGTATAATTATTTATTGGGAGGGTTTCGTACGTTTTGATATTTCAGGCATTTTTGTTTAAATGTGATGTAAATAAATTATTGCTCGATTTGTCGAGAAATATTGCTGTTCTTGCGCCGTTCTTGTTAGAGCCACTGTAACGCCTCTAACAAGACAGTGTGGCCATAAGACCAAATGCCGCCATTTTTGTGCCAGTTTAATTCAAATAAGCTTAGGTTTACAGGACGAAAAACGATTTTTGGATTATTTAAAGTCGTTTTCTTCAATATGGTACAAATACATTATCACATAAATGCTTCCTAAACCTACGCCGATACCCTTATTAAATATAGATAAATCTTTATACAGGGTGAGTTATTAGTATCCCGGCGGTCGATAGTATATAAATCGTTTAAGAAAGAAAAAAATATTTTATACAAAAGTTGTTTTACTCGCCATTTTCTATGGTAAAATTACGTAAAATTATTTTCATTTATACAGGGTGGTGCATTTAGGTGTGACGAAAAGTATGAAATTTTTTTTTAAATGGAAGGTTCTGTATATTTTATTATATTATAAACACTACTAAATTTGTCTATACAACCGTGTATATTGCTAAGTCACAGCGTTAATAGTTCCAGAGATATTCAACACTTTTTCCAAAATATGCCCGTTGCAGGATCTTTTTAAAAACTATGTAAAACCGACATTTTTGCCGATTTTGCCTTTAAACTATGTGAGACAGTTGTCAAAGCCAGTAGGTAGATGATAGTATCCAAAGATATTAGATACCCTATACAGGGTGTTCATTGAACTTAGTAAATTTTGATATTTTTCAAATGGGCTTTTCTCGAGTTTTTTAAATGGAACACCCTGTACAATATGTGTTGGTTGTAATAACCATTTATTTTCCTCTAATTTACATCTAGTATGTCATACATCAAATGTTACTATTTTTTGTGATATGTGCAATTAAACGAAAATGTAATGCAATTGTAAATTTTAATATTGCTGTGAATAAGGTATTTGGTAGTTTGATGTAAAGTCTTCAAGTGGCGATAGTAGAGATAATTTAGAAACAATTTAACTATCGTACAAATTTGTTGACTTCTGAGTGTTGAGATCTTCCTAGATCTTCTTTGATGCGATTTATGTACTCACACACAAAAACCAAATATGCAACAAAAGCAAACTGATGGGCATATTTAGATTCAGTTTTTCATTCATAGTAAAAAAATCTATTAAAAACACTTCCAAATAACCCACTTTCCATTCACATTATCAATATTACTCATACTACTCATTCATATTATCCCAATTTTGAATGGTCTCTCCAGAAAAATAACCTATTTTAAATCAATTAACAATAGTAAGTAGATATTGTTGGTTGTTTGTACTGAATACAAATTCGTTCTCAAACGTAGCTCGTCAAGACAGGTTTTAGCGTTGCTGTTTGTTTTTGTGTCTGAGCGCACATACTATTACAATGAAACGTCTCCGCATAATTTTCACAAAGGTGAACAATTTTTCACGATAGTCCCCCTAAAACTACACTGCTTTTGGCTTACTTCGGAGTCCAACTGAAGTTCCTAGATCTTCAGGTTCGCTGGCCGTACGTTTGTAAAAATTGCAAAACATACTTATAAAATTGTGTAATACCTTGATAACCGTAATACTTTTTATATGAATAAATCTAGTTAAATAGGTTCTAAATGGCTTCTTCTATAACGCTTTAAATATTTTACATCATGCTACCCAGCACACTGTATACAAAGCAATATTAAGATACTAAATACCATACTACTCTCTAATTCCAAATATCACAAAAAGTAGTAAATATATATATACGATATAGTGAATATAAATTACAAAGAACTTAAGGGACATTTCAATTAGCAAATAATATACAGGGTGTTCCATTTAAAAATCTCAAGAAAAAGCCATTTAAAAATATTTAAAAACGAGTGCATGCTACAATCACCCTGTAGCGCATCAAATTTTTCATGACATCAGCATCTAGCTATGGGTTTAGTTATTATGTGACAAAATTTTTAGGACAATATCTTCAAAAATGTAGTATGAACGTAGTTTTTAAGAAAGGCCTGCAATTGCCAATTTTTTGACAAACAATTGAATATCTCAGGAACTATTTACTTTACACAGGTACAACTTACACATTTGGAACGACAACTTCCTTAGTATTCATAACTAGGAGAATGTGCAGGCCTAATAGGCCTGCTGGTCGACCTAGGTAGATCGCCGAAGCGTTAAGAGGTAAACAAAAAGCCCGAAAAAAAAACCGTTCGAAGCGGTTACGGGGCGCCATCTATTGCTTCGTAGCGTAATCCCAACAGCGACATGATGATGTGCCGCCGTCTGGTGACCGCGTCGCGAAGCGCGCGGCCGTTGCCTAGCAACCTCGATAGGTTGCCATGGCGACGCGCTGACCTGTACACTCCTAAAGCATAATCCATAAATTTACCCGAATCGAGTTAAAAAATAAAAATCGAAATCGAGTTAAAATAAAGAAAACTGGGCCGAAAATGGACGAAATCGAAGGCCTAAGCGCTGTAGAATCAAATTTTAGGCGGAAAATCGGCGCCTGCGGCGCCGATTTTCGCTTCTCCGAGGAGCAGGCCTTTCCCCCGATTCGCCGATTTTCGTAAACTTCTTGCGCGGACTGTGTTAGACTTTTAGTATATAGTACTAGGAGAATGTGCAGGCCTAATAGGCCTGCTGGTCGATCTAGGTAGATCGCCGAAGCGTTAAGAGGTAAACAAAAAGCCCGGAAAAAAACCGTTCGAAGCGGTTACGGGGCGCCATCTATTGCTTCGTAGCGTAATCCCGTGTGCCGCCGTCTGGTGACCGCGTCGCGAAGCGCGCGGCCGTTGCCTAGCAACCTCGATAGGTTGCCATGGCGACGCGCTGACCTGTACACTCCTAAAGCATAATCCATAAATTTACCCGAATCGAGTTAAAAAATAACGAAAACTGGGCCAAAAATGGACGAAATCGAAGGCCTAAGCGCTGTAGAATAAAATTTTAGGCGGAAAATCGGCGCCTGCGGCGCCGATTTTCGCTTCTTCGAGGAGCAGACCTTTCCCCCGATTCGCCGATTTTCGTAAACTTCTTGCGCAGACTGTGTTAGACTTTTAGTATATAGTAGGGACTAGGAGAATGTGCAGGCCTAATAGGCCTGCTGGTCGACCTAGGTAGATCGCCGAAGCGTTAATGCTCGTACGTTCGAAGCGGTTACGGGCGCGCCATCTATTGCTTCGTAGCGTAACCTCAATAGCGACATGATGTGTCGCCGTCTAGTGACCGCGTCGCGAAGCGCGCGGCCGTTGCCTAGCAACCGCGATCGATTGGCATGACGACACGCTGGCGAGGACAGTCCTAAACGATACTCCATAAATTTAGCCTAATCGAGTTAAAAAATAACGAGAACTGGCCGGAAATTGGACGAAATCGAAAGCCTAAGCGCTGTACAATCCAATTTTAGGCGGAAAATCGGCGCCTGCGGCGCCGATTTTCGCTTCTCCGAGGAGCAGACCCTTCCCCCGATTCGCCGATTTTCGTAAACTTCTTGCGCGGACTGTGTTAGACTTTTAGTATATAGTAGGGATAGGGATATATATATAGTAGGGATATGGCATCATATACAGGGCGTTCCATTTAAAAAAAATTACTGACTTTCCGTCACGCCTAAATGCAATACCCTGTCTAAATGAAAACAATTTTATGTTATAGAAACTAATGAGTCAAACAACTCCTGTATAAAACATTTTTTTCTTTCTCAAACAATTTGACGACTATCGAGCGCCGGGATACTAATAACTCACCCTGTATATACGAGTATAATATAAGCATAAACTATAAAGTTTAAATACATACTTCATATTTACCAATATGATTAAAATATTTATTATACTTTAAATATGGTAATTAGGGAATTGTTTTTGTATATATTACTTACCTTAAATAATAGGAAAGGTTAATTAAAGTAGCACTGCTGGAATAAAAATACCTTTGGAATCTTACATTTAGAATATTCATAAATCCATATATTTCATTGCTACATATAAAGGAAGTAAACAAAGAACAGATATTCTTTATTCAAAGAACAATACGTCTACAAACCTATACACCAATATAGATCAAAATTAACAACAATATATATCTTAATAATTAGTGGCCGCTGATCTGCTACTGTATGATGTTTGCAATTTTTTTCTTGCCTGATATTTCTAATCTTAAAGTTAAAATTCGAGATATTATTTTTTCTTTTAAGTTGTGGCGCTGCAAAAGTATGTTGCGCATCAATCGTTGGGATGAAGTCCGCCTAAGTAAATAGATACGTTGTGGTATTAGATTAGTACCACAACAGTGGCGTAGCGAGGGGGGGGGAAGGGGGGTATCATGCCCCGGGCGCCGCTTGCGAAGGGGCGCCAAATGGTCTATTATTCTATAAATTAACTATATTACTATATGTTTTCCTAGAAAGGGGGGGCGCCAAAATAGTAGCGTGCCCCGGGCGCCAGTTTTGCTCGCTACGCCACTGTACCACAACGTATCTTCGTTTTAATGTAGCAGTATCTGAAATAAATAAAGAGTTTATATAGCATATGATAATTACTCAATGACTCAGACTAAATTTGTTGGCCTACGTGGTAATGTCTGATTAAAAACTGATAAAAAAACTTTGCACAGGTTACCTACAATCACCACTGCGTGTTGATATGACCACCATCAAACGCGATCGATACAATAAGAGCACAAAACTCTCGCACCCCATGCCCATCAATTTCATCTCCTAGATGCCTTGTATATATAGAATATATATAGATATATATATATATATAATATATATAGAATATGTGGAGGTAAAATTTGGCGATTTGTCAAATAACCAGTTAATAATCCATACTGGCTATTTCTATCTAATGAATTCTATCTAATAAATATAAAAAAATGAAAGGAAATAATGAAACAGAAAATAAGTTTATAAAGTTTCTTAAATCAAATGTGTAGGTAACTAATCTCTTTTGATATCCCTTATTGGGGAGAGACAGTATCTAGATTTTTAAACAATAGATAAAGATAATCACGAATATAACTTAGAAAATAAACTGTTTCCGGGTTATACGAATATAATTCCTTATAACAGGAAAAAAATTATGTCGTTAAACATTTTCATTCCTTATAATATTGTTATAATTATATGGCTTTCACACTTTAATCCAGGCTGGCTTGTTATGACACCAAAGCACACCATATAAAGTTACTGCGGTACACCGACTATAATATCGATTTACCATTTCTTATTTCTCTACACTTGAATGGATACTAAAATATGACAATTCTCTCGCCTCTTCGCACATAACTTAAACCAAGGAAGTCGCCATTGTTTGCTAGTCACTATTGAGCATTATTAAAATACCTTGCCAACTTAACAGAGAGCTGGTCCATAAATATTTACAAGAAATGTACTGTTAGTGATTGTATGCTCGGGCTCATCGTGGTAATAGTTCCACGTGTAATAACCTTCTAAACGCCTGATCCGCACAATAGCGCTGAAGTTGACCTCTAACCGTACCAGACAAGACCATAACTTACCTATTGTCGCCAATGCCCCATACGCCAACTATCCCTAATAACTGATCGTGTTCAGATAGTACCGTTCTTTAACACCGCAAAAAGTTATCTGACGTGAAGGAACGATGAGGCACCAATGAGGAAAGAATAGGTCGGAGTGTGCCTGTAGTGTTCAGTGTACACCGCAATGCATGTACCCACGTTGTGTGTGTGTGTCCCTCTTTGATACCCGAGTTATTTGCAGCCCACAAGATCATCTCTCGAAGTCTTGTGAGTACATCTTGTCATCAACCGCTATTTGGACCGGTGTCTGATATATTGCAATATGTTTACAATAAATAAAAGTTTAAAGAAAGAACTACTACAGATGAAAATATGCAACCACAAAATATAACTAGCATCAGGAAGGAGATTAGGGTTACTCATAAAGAGACAAATTGACGAATTAATGCTATCGCGCTTTCATATCATAAGCGTCAGCTAGCGTTTAGTTTAGTTTAGTGACCGATAATCTTTTTGGTCATAATTCATTTCAAAGATGAGTTGTTTAAATATGTACTCTAAGCCGCTTGACGTGATGAACGCTATGTCACCTATAAGGGACGATGCAATTACCAGCTTTTTGTAAAGGATGCGAGCAAGGGTGGCAGTGACAATTTTAGAAAAAAAATTAAAAAGTCACTGCAGTGGAATGTGTGAAAAGACGATATTGTGTGAAGGGAAGTCTGAAGTAAGTTTATTGGTGACCAGCACTTTCCCCTTATTAAACTTACCCTGTCTAAACGGTGTTTTACACCGCTCTATAGCACCGTTTAGACAAGCAAATATTAATGGCGGTGCTGCCCGACACTAAACTTGGCATGTCTATACCATAGGAAAGATTACTAATAAATCTACTAAAGAGTACTGTCGTGTTAAGCATTGAGGTCGTATATAGGTTTGTAAAAGTTGTACAGGCTGTCCCACGCTAGAAGCAAAGTACATTAATGGCCTTAAGAAATCAAAATACACGTTTCTTCCATATCTAAAAGTTGTAGATAATCATTCGCTCGATAGCCAGAAAATGTTTTCATGTTTACGGGATGTCCCAGAATAACGTACCAACACAAACTTATGTTTTATTAAATGGAACACTAGATTTATTATTGTTTTTATTAAGATTTGTATTATAATTGTTTTGACATCAACTAGCCTAATACAGGCTATTATCAACTGTTTCTCAGCAATTGCGAAATTAATGTCGAAAACATGCATTTTTTAAGTAATCAGTGAAATAACAATAATGCAGAAACAAAAGAACTGATTTTGGATAGTAAAAGTATCGCACTTCTCGACAGTTATCATTGATTTGCGATTCTAATATGACTGATCCCGAATAACTGGAGATTTGCTTAACGTTAAATAACTTAAATGGAACACCCTATATATCTTGACCAACTTAGAAAAACCGATAAATTAGTTTTCCTAAAATGACGGTAAAACAACAGCTAAAAAGTTATTGAGCACCTAATTTGACATTTGTAATTTATGCACAATAATGCAGAAAATAATATTATAAATATCCAGAGGCTTCCATGAAATTGAACATTTTCACAAATGTAATAATACTTCTTTTCACTCAGCATTCCGCAATTTCAGGGGCGTAGCTACCGGGGAGCAGTGGGAGCAAGCTGCACGCAAGAGTTACAGGGGGCACAAAATTGGAAGGGCAATAAAAACAATTGTGTAAAAAATTTAATTTGCCATATTTTCTAAATAAAACTATAAGGACTTAAATGTTTTGTGCACTTGTGTTAATTTCCATAGTTTTGATTTATAGATTGGTATAGATCTGTAAATGTTTTTTTAACCAAGCGCGCTTTATATTCTCTTTATTTACTTTGATTGTACTATTGTAGTATATTGTTCAGTTTAAATACTGTTATGACTTAAATGGCTATCTACTATCTACTATCTACTATCTACTATCTACTATCTACTATCTACTATCTCCTATCTACTATCTACTATCTACTATCTACTATCTACTATCTACTATCTACTATCTACTATCTACTATCTACTATCTACTATCTACTATCTACTATCTACTATCTACTATCTACTATCTACTATCTACTATCTACTATCTACTATCTACTATCTACTATCTACTATCTACTATCTACTATCTACTATCTACTATCTACTATCTACTATCTACTATCTACTATCTACTATCTACTATCTATCTACTATCTACAACTATATACTAAAAGTCTAAGAAACTCCGTGCTTAGGCTTTCAATTTCGTCGACTTTCGCCCCCGCAGTCGATATTTTTTATCGCGATTCGGCAAAATTTATGAATTATCGATTGGGACTGTACGCAGCCGGCCCGTCGCCATGGCAACCGAATGAGGTTGCTAGGCGACGGCCGCGCGCTTCGCGACGCGGTCACCAGATGGCGAAACGTCATCACGTCGCTCTCGTATAGGTTAGGTTCCGAAGCCTCGCGATGCGGTCCGTAGATGGCTTACACGTAACCTAACTTAAACGTAGGAGCATAGGCACGTCGCGCGTGTAGGAGCATGGAGCCTTTGCGCATCCGGGGTCTTTGTCTCTCCCTTAACGCTTCGACGATCTCACTAGATCGACCAGCAGGCCTGTTAGGCCTCCACATTTTACTAGTCTATATATACTAAAAGTCAAATCGGCGAACTGGGGATTGGAACTCCTCCCTTGAGAAGCGAAAATCGGCGCCCTAGGCGCCGATTTTTAGTTGGGCATTACATATAACGTGCAAAAAGACCCTTCGATATCGTGTCTACGTTGCGAGTTATTCACGGTCAAAGATGACCGAATTAGGTTTTTATCAGCAACTTACTGTGTCAGTATAGCAGTAATAGAAGTGAGATCAGTGGATAGCCGTGGAATTTGCTGGGTTACGTATCAAACCCTTTGCATGGTCTTTCTAAAACCACCTAGGAAAAGGTTACAACTTTTTATTTGGCGCATTTTGGTGAACTCTAGTGTATCTGAAAAAATAGCAGCTACCTAGCTAACAGGTACCTAACATTGGTTAAAGAGTTTAATGATAATATCCACGTTCTACAAGACATGTAGTAATTATACAACTAGTTGTTCTCCTTGTATTTAATATGTCACGAAACCATTTGCTAATGGTTTCGGCTTAAACTAAGCCATCTTCAGGCAAAGACGCTACATAAGAAATAACAGGCATCAGTAGAAAAAAGTAAAACAACAAATACCAGACATGCACAAAAACTGCATATGGACGGTATTTATGTGGCTCTACGACTAAATTATTTGATTCTTTTTTTCTTCAAATTTTGATAATGGAAAAAATATGAAAAAGTTTACCAAAGAGTACCAAAAAAGGTTGTTTGTAGATAGTCTACAAATACAATGTAAAAGGTTTAATAACAATCCGAGAATATGTCCCCTATTCCGAGGTACAAAGCTTATTGGACTCCACTAATTAAGAAGTGTCTAGTTTTGGAAAATCTATATACACGATTATGATGTAACAATAAGTAGATATAGATCACGATTGCAACGAGATATCTATAAAAAAGTATTGTTTTGTCAGGGAGTACCTACTGGGAGAAATACTGGATTCTGACAGCTGTTACGGATTCCTCCGTTAGCAAGGGGCATGCTGAAACCGTGACAGCATATGATTTATCATATCAAAGAAATGCACGAATTGTGACGAGATGTCGCCGGTTTAAATTGATCGCTACTAGCTATTGAAAAATAACGTGAGGCACAAGATGATCTACAACCTTAAATTTTAAAACTTTAGATAGACTTTGATAGAAATGTCTAGCTAGTTGGCATTTTTATTTGGGTCCCTAACAAAATAAAACACGTTTTTTTCGTATATTAAATTTTAATGTTGTATACAGTATAGGAACTTAAATTATTTTAGTTTTACTCATGTATGAACAACAACGAATAGAATTCTCTTGAAAGTAACGATTTTATATTTATATATTTTAATTTATTTGCACAATAAAGCATGAGTCGAAGATTAATTATGTGTTGTGTAAGTTTCTGTCTGCAGTCGTGATAGTAGGTTTTTTATATGTGGTCGTTCAGATCATGGAAGCATTCAGACGCCGCCTAGCCGACGCCTGAAAGTTGAGTCAACGGGTCCGACGGCCGGCGTCGCTTTTGTTGGTGGTTGTCTGCTACATCGAAATCAGCAGTTCTCAAACTAAAGCGGGTGTTCCCTCAAAGCTGTTTCCAAAATAACGAAAATACTCATGTGCATAATTCAATAGTTTCACTACACCATATTCGGTTATCTAGCAAATAGCATGGTCCGCGTAAATGTGAGAAATTATGAAATTTTACATAATCCGTAATCTATTTATTTTGTAAATGAAACCGGCCATAAAAGAAAGCTTTTATACTTATTTTAGTACTTATAATTGAATCGGTCGGTTCGAAAACACTACAAGTCCAAAAAGTGAGTTCTGAGAAAATTAACAAAGTAATTTTGTCAATATCTTGAAAAGTATAGCAGTTAGCTATTTTATGCTAACTATATTATAGCTCTTTATAAAGTAGTTCACAGAGAACTAAATGTATTTTTTATTTATATTTGCATTAAAAGAAAGCTATGATTAAGACAATCATCATGGACATGTACTGTTTTTGAACTCGACGGAAAAACAGCGAATATTTTTAACAATATTTGTCTCGACTCCAAACCTGTCATGTCATATTTTTTAAATTCAAAATGGCGGATTCAACATGGCGACTAGAAAGTTTTGAAAGATGTCAGGTGTTTATGTAACTTATTCGCTGTCATATTTTAAGATCCTACACTCCAAATCCAATGTCCAATTTTCAAAATTCAAGGTGGCGAAATCAATATGGCGACCGAAAATGTAAAAAATCTTGATTTGCACGAAACTTATTTCCCGTAGTATTTGAAGATTGAGAATTAAAAATGTCATGTCAGATTTTAAAACTAATTTCAAAATGGCGAATTATACATGGTTAGTCAAAATTTCCGGAACACTGTAAAGAATTTCAAAGAAAAATTCAAACAAAAGTTTTTTGGTTTTAAACAAGCTATCGTCTAAATATATTTTCAATATACAGGTTCATTTTATTCTGGAAATTTGATAAACTCATCTTTTTTATTATACATTCTTTTAATTCTAAGATTAATTGAAAGAATTTTTGTAAGAATAATTTTTTTATTAAATGCATCATCTTTTAGTTATGATCATTAATGGATAAAAAATCAAGAGAAAAGAACTAAACTATGAAATCGAATTAAATTAAATATTAAAGCTGGCAAATTAAAAGAAATGTCTACGTATGTGGGAAAATATTCTTAATTTGAAGTCCAGGAGTTTTGATTAATTGCTTATAACTAAAAAGCGATAGTAGCGTATTAAAAAAAATATTTCTACAAAAGAATTAATCCTGGAATAAAAAAATGTATAAATATACAGGCTGGGCTATCAGAAAAAGGAAAAGATCAAAATTCCAGAATAAACGATAGTTTGTTTAAACCCAGAAAAAGTTTGTGTTTGATAAATTTTATCATTTTTTTAGTTGGAGAATTATTTAGGTATTGTGGTAATTTCGTCTACTTTTGATTAATTGCTCATAACTCAAAAATTACGCATTTTATAAACAAAAAAACATACAAAAGATTCTTAGAATTAATCTTAAAATTAAAAAATTTAGATTATACAGGATGTTCTATTTGAGAAAGGAAAGGTTACCAGATGTCCAGAATAAAATGAACGTCCTGTATATTAAAACTATATTTAAACGATAGATTGTTTAAAGCAAAACAACTTTTACCTGACAAATTTATTGATCTCTGATATGAATTTCTGGAAAAATTTATTGATATTGTTTATAAGCAATTATAAAATGTCAATTTTTTTTTTAAATTGTTTACGGTTGGAAAATTATTTAGGTGTTCCGGTAATTTTGACTAACCCCGTATATGGCGATATGATAGATTATGATATAGAGTTTGATAATTATACACATGATAATATTAAATTTCCTCTTCTACGGTCGTAGTCGGTCCGGTCACGTGGTAGTAAAATTTTAAATTTTCACCAGTTACATACTTGAGGACTTTTTTAATATTATCTCTTTTTGATATTGATATTCATATTGATTACTTCGGCCTACCTCAACAACGATTTTAACGCAAATTGCGAAGTTGGCGAATGTTTATGACTGATATATCAGTAAAAACTGACTAGAAACGCGTTGCATGAGAGAGCAAAAAAGCACTGTTCTACGACCCTATTCTCGTCATCTTTTTGAAGCGAAGGCGAGTTTTCTCGAACGGTTAGGTGGGCAGAGTGGGGGTATCAGCGGTTCCCCTCTGGAACGTATCTATGAGCAAATTAGGGTAACCGCCGATATCCCCACTCTCACCTAACCATTCGAGAAAACTCTGAAGCATTCGCTTCAAAAAGATGACGAGAATAGGGTCGCTGGACTTGTTTATTTCGCCCAAGCATCATCTTTAGGTCTATTCGTTAGAATAAATCATAGTGAACATTTAGGCTATTTTAGTTCAAAATGGCTAATTTTGGACTTGTATTGTTTTCGAACTCGCCGATTCAATTATACTTACTGTCTTGTCAAATTTTAAGCTAAGCACAACACTTAGTATTGTATAGTAATATCACCAATATTTTGACTTGATTTAATATCTGAGTCAAATTCTGAAGTTATATAAGTTTTCCTTGTACAAGGTAATCAAATTCTTCCATTTACGAGTGAATCTACACCGATTAGTATTATAACCATTTTTCTTCACAAGTACCCCAGCCAGAAAAGAAACAGGAACCGAAGCTAAATATTATCGTAGACCTGTAACGTTGTGTCAAAATTCATTTTAAGATGAAAAAGCTGGACCCTAAATATTTTAATATTTTGAATATTTTTTAAATGATTTGTCCATACAACATATTGTAAACAAATTTATCAAGTATATCACAGACTTGCAATTTTTTACAAGACATTTCTGGTAGTCCAACTTTGAAACATCCTGTGAAGATATTAATGATTTTGGTGAGTTTCTCAAAAATTCCATAAGCTCATCTGTATAGGTACTCAGTTAAAGAAAATCATTGCAAATCTAGATTTTGTTCAAAATTCAGCCAATTGTTAACACATATTTGTTTCAAATTTAATTTGGAATAATTTATTAGATAATAATAATAATAATATTTTCAGTTATCAATTAATAGATACTTAACTCCTAAAAAGTAACATGGCGACTAAATTAAAATAAAAACAGTATTTGTCAAAGAGATATTCACAAAAATCATACACATGCTTGCAACTGAATAGTTTTTGATAGCGAGGTCGGAATATTCATAAATCGTGTATTAATAATAATAAATAATATTAAAATTCTGAAAACAAAAAAATAATAAAATTGCTAAAATTGTAACTTTTTCATTTACTGGCAATCGTCACAAGCATTCAGATATTGGGACAAAAAAAAAGCAAATATTAAACAAAAGAAATGAAGTAGTAATTTGAAGGGATTTGTAACAAGATAATCTCAGATAATCTGACCAAGCACTGTAATTTCTGAACAGGGTGTCGAACTTAGACTATCAGACAATCATATTGGTTTTCCCGTTGTTTATAAACTGCAAGTTCTTTTTCTTAACTGCAAAAGCGTTTGCATTTTTCGAAAGAATAATCGATGTCGGTACAAAAAGTTCACGAAAGTTATTGACCACTAAAACGTAAAATGCAAAGTTTTAAACTGCATCTTTCACAAACATTGTGATTGGGATGCTTTGTAACAAACAGTCTACATCAGAACAGTTGCTTAATATCTCTATAGGGATTCTTGAATTAGACCTACAAAACATCACGTTGCCCTTCCCTGCTGCCGAAGTTATTTTTCAAAATTACGAAGCCATATTATTAAAAAAATTATTAAACATCAAATTTCAGCAAAATATTAGGTCATCATCCACAGATTCTTCATAAATGTTTTTATTACATTCAATACAATTGGATGATGAATTTTAAAAAGTTGTTGTGTCTGGCTATGAACAGCAGGGTTGCTTTTCTGCAGAATTTGTAGCACAGCAAAGTGATGAATTTTCTATCAATTTCGACTGGATAATTGCCACGTTGCAAACAAAATTATTATTGTTATAACCTAATATAAATAATGTTATTGTTTTAAAATTGATATGTTTACAATTACGCTACAAATTTACCTCATTACTTCAATACTACTCTAGTTCTTCGTTTACATTTACCCTTCATATAAAAGGAAATGTAAATCAGTTGGGGTAAATGTAAATTTCAAACAATTTAGTCAAATTTCCGTATAAATTGAAAGAGCACTTTATAGAAGCACCTAAACATACGTAAAAAGTTGAAAAAAAATCAAAAGTTGTAAAAACATGTAAACTTGCAAAAATCGTTCAACATTATGATGACACTATTGGCGTTTCCATGCTCTTTATCGCCTTCTAATAAATTACTTTATTATTTAACACCAAACAATTGTACACCCTCTAATAAATGTTGGGTACCACTGGTGCAATCCCACCCATCTATTTTATTATTCCCTTCTCCTCCAACCTCTGCTGGATTTCGCGCAGCTGATTTAGCACTCTCAGCACGTCGAAACGAAATAAATTATTTCTGCTTAGTTAACTTAATTCTTTACGTAGTATTTTACTCTCTCAATTAGATCCATAGCCTACTCTTCTGTCTTTGGTCGTCAGATGACAAGCAGCTCGCCTTGGCGCGACTCTAAAGAGAAGTCCTCTTGCCTTTATTCTTTTAAAATGCCTTCAGTAGCGGCTCGGATCTTTAAACAGCGACCGTTCGTTTTTACTGCGGTCTTGCTCTATTTCCACCAGTATCGGTTGTTATTATTACACAATAAACATTTGGTAATGTTTTACAACAATTGTTTGGTGTTGAAATGTGGATTATGTCATCAGGATAAGTGATTCTTGTTCATCTTGAGTGAATGTGCGATTGTGAGTCAGTGCGAATATTAACAGTTTGTGTTGTTGACTATTTATCGGTAGAATCTATTATTTATGTATTATTACTCATATTATACACAATATAGCGGTAGACAATTAAAGCGATACACAAATGTATAGGCAGATCACAATAGTATATTATTTGACGAGCACATACCTAAGGATATAATTCGCCAGCATGAAGTTTATAAACATGCGAGCGATTTATATCAGTTGTGTGCGAGTCGAATACGACGTTTTATCTACGACTCATAAATTCCATTTTATATCAAATCTTTTAAATTTATTTGTCAATGGTGGCGAGGCGAAATGTCAAATAACTGTCATCCACGTAGGTTTAGACTGACTCTGACAGTACATTCGTATAACCATGACAGTTCCTTCAAATAATGAAGTCATTATTTGAACGAACTATCATTATTATACAACGCTAGTGTCATTATAATCATTGGCGCATATCATGATGGGAATTATATAGTCATAGATACGTATGCAATGTACTTATTATATGTGAGTCGTAGATAATAATTATTTAAATCAAGTAGGTACATCTGTATGTAGTGTAATTAAAAAGAACAATTGTTCTTAAAAATAATACCCTAGACTCTAAAATCTATATATGTAAAGCCGTTTATCGCATATAATTTAAGTAATCTACTCACTAACCATAAAATGTAAAAAAAATCGCCAAAAAAAGCAAACCGCAATCTCTTTAATCTTGAAGTTTGAACAGTTTATTTTTTTTACAATGGACGCAGAAGATAAGAATGAATTTTTAATAATACGAACTCTAAAAGCGTGAACATACAGAATACAGAATACTATTTTGCATATAAACTCCGCAGTAAAAATAAACACAACCGAATTTCAGTTCTTTTTAGATCTTCAATTCATATAGGGGTAAAAAGGCGATATTAATTTGATATTATCCATATTTGAAGACTCACTAAAGACAAATGAAATTTGGATTATAAACTCATTAAAAGCATACATACTAATATTTTAGGGTTCTCACGATGTTCGTCCGTATACCATGTGACACACTTTGGACCATTAATTTTCAGAATTAGAGATTTGAATTTTGGTACCTGTGTATAGTTTGTGAGTACTTAAGCCTGAATCAGGTGTAAACCCACCCCACTACGACTCCAATAACAGGACGAATTTTCGACATTTTGCGAAGGGTTGCAGATATTAAAATATTAAATGTCATATTAAAATTATTACTAATAGAATTATACATACCTAATAGTACATAAACTTCAGTTTAAAGTCGTAACGTTTTACTTGTAATTGTATATCTTTAACAAACATTCAGATAATGAGATGAATCAGCAAGCAAAATGTTGGGAACTGATTTGACTTTGTAACAGAGACCAGAGATCCTGGCCAAGGTGCTAATTAAATTGCTCCACACTAACGTTTTACTCAGAATGAATGTTTCTTAATCTTTCTTTTCATTTTATTGGTTCCTTCCATTGGTAATATTTGAAATGGCTGTAACTTAAAAAAAAAACAAATTAATGTAGACCCAGAGAATAATGTCTGAAAAGTTACAGAAAAGATTGTGATAAATCAACAGCAAAACTGCTGTAAAAGAAGATGTTGCAGTTATTTGCGGTTTTTTTTCTTGACTGCAATATCGCTGGTTATTTGATACTAACATATTTCTGTAAAATTACAGAATTACCACAGTAATTTTACAAAATATTTTCGCTATTTTACAGAAAAAGTACTGTAATTTCACAGAAGAAGTTATATTTAGTAAACTGAATTGCGTTTGTTGTTCTCAGTGATGTTTCTCCCTCGGGCTTCACCTCGGGGCCGGGAAAAAAATCCGTCCTCGGGCTGTTGGTATTGAGGGTGTTGGTTTTTCTGTTTTTTATGCTGTATTATTCTTATTGTTTTAGTAAATTCTTCACCTTTATCTTAAAGGCACGTGTTGACAGTATTTTTTTGTGGTCTGGTAGTTTGTTGTATCTGGTTTGCTGGTTACTTGATACAGAAAAAATGCTTTTTTTTTCTGATAAAAAAAGTTTTTATGTTGGGTTTCCCTGGTTTCACCCCAATGTCAAAGATTCCGCGAAGTGAGAACATGTGTGGTCAAAATTAAAGTTTTAACAATTAAATAACTGTGTTTAACAATTTAAATCGTTCCAAATAGTATCTTATTGTTGTTCGTGGTTTGCAATCTTAAGCTATGGACACATTACTCACAGTTTACTGGTATAAACTCGTCACGCTTAAATAATGTTGTTATATTGTGTTATAATGTGTTATGTGTAATGTGAACGTATGTCAAATAATAATCAAATATACTGAAAATGATTCAAATTAATAAAGGTCAACCACGTGGTAAACCAACTGCAACAGAAACCGGGCATTACCCGATACCAACAGGTGTGATTGACAATGTCCGGAAGCATTGTTCTACCGAGGCGAGATAATGTTGGATATTCATAGCGGCAAATCACGTAGTGTTTAACGATTGTCACGGTGTAATACTCACAAATTATAAATAGCCGAATCGTTTACGATCTGGTAGCTAATTTGTATGCGCGTAAACGGTGTGGGTTGGATACGAGTTGTTCAGGGGACAATGAAAGCAACACCTTATTGGTAATGGAAAATTGATACAATTTGAATAATACATTTGTGATTGTAATGAGTTATAGAAAGGCGACAATACTATAGAGGAAGATTATGTAAAAATAGGAGGTAATCTCTTTAAATGATATAAGAATTAATCTTTTGCAACATTAGAATGACAGTTATGTTGAAACTAATTATTGATAAAAGAAACCCAAGAAGCTTTAATTTAATTGTATTTATTGTAAATATTTATCATGAAATATGCTCTAAAAAAGTTTTGATAAAATTTGATGTCAAATAACTTCTGTAATATAATGTAATATAATATAATGCAGTTTTACCATTAATATTCAATAACTTTTGTCATCGTTAACGGATTATGATTATTTTTCAGCACATAAACAAATTTATCAAGAGTATTACACGCCTTAATTATATAATAATTATTTCTTTTTCAGCATTTTTAAATTTGTTCAGTATTTTATTGTTTAATACACTATTAATGAGCATATTAATTAGCATATTGAAAAATATTTATGTGCATGTGTGATTTTTGCCAAATCTCATTTTACAACTTACTGTTAACACATTTTTTTTTATTTAGTTGCCATGTTAAGTAAAGTAAAGTAAAGTAAAGTAAAGTAAAGTAAAGTAAAGTAAAGTAAAGTAAAGTAAAGTAAAGTAAAGTAAAGTAAAGTAAAGTAAAGTAAAGTAAAGTAAAGTAAACTAAAGTAAAGTAAAGTAAAGTAAAGTAAAGTAAAGTAAAGTAAAGTAAAGTAAAGTAAAGTAAAGTAAAGTAAAGTAAAGTAAAGTAAAGTAATGTAAAGTAAAGTAAAGTAAAGTAAAGTAAAGTAAAGTAAAGTAAAGTAAAGTAAAGTAAAGTAAAGTAAAGTAAAGTAAAGTAAAGTAAAGTAAAGTAAAGTAAAGTAAAGTAATTTATTGGCGATAGACATGTATGTAACATTTTCGCAGGTCAGTCATGTGCAATATACAGTAATAGATACCAAAATAATAATAATTAATACATTCAATTATAAAACAACAATACACAACCATAATAAAAAAGACATCGAGACATCAACCACAGGTCATCAAGACAAAAAGAAATCTCCAAATAAGTATTGGCTAACATCCAAAGTAATAATGAAAAAATGAACGGGCACAAAACCACAAACCGACAACTTTGTGCGGATCTTTAGGGCAGGTCAGAAAAATCATTGTCCAGATACTCCGTCCAACTATAAAATGCCTTCCTTAACAGGTAATCTTTTATCTTTGTTTTAAATTTAATCATATTGAGTTCCTTTATATACTCAGGGAGGACACTGTAAAATTTTATCCCATAGTATTTGATTCCATCTCTACCCCTCCCCGTTCTATTATAGTTTAGTTTCAAGTCACGCCTCTGCCTAGTATTGTAGCTGTGGCCGTCGTCATGTCGCCCATATGAATCAATGTTCTCCTTCACATAGATCAGGCAACTCATTATGCATAGACAAGGAAATGTTAGTGCCTCTAGCTCCTTGAATTTAGCTCTGCAACACTCGGAGTAGCTCATGTTTCCCAACACTCTGAGACACCTTCGCTGAGCGCCAAAGACATGAGATGCGTGCGCCGAATGACCCCAACATAGGACGGCATGGGATGCGTGCGCCGAATGACCCCAACATAGGACGGCCTATGTTAAGTGGGCATAAAAGTACCCATAGTATGCCTGCATTAGGGTGCTGAACGTTACTACACTTTTCAAGGAGCGAATTGTAAATATAATTATGTTTAGTATTTTCGTAGTTTGTTACTTTTTGGGGTTATCTTCATCTCATAAATTATCATTCCTAATTAAATTTAAAACAAATATTTGTTACCAATTTTGTAAAAAATCTGAAAACGCTCAAGTTTTTCTTTAACTTGACAAACGTTTAGATATTAGGTATAAATCAAATAACAATGTATATGGCCATGCACAGAGTTCTAGATAAAATTCACCAACATGTCTCAAAGTTGGACCACCAGAACATCATTTTTGTCCTTCTCCATAATAAACTGCAAGTCTTTTCTCTAAATTACAAGGGTGTGGTATACTTTTGATAAATATGTTTATATACTAAAAGAATAATCAAAATCGGTCACAAAAGTTATTGAACGCCAGTGGAGGACGGTGCTAGCGGCTGGAACGCAACCATTACAATTCTAGATTTTTTGTTAGTACTACCAATTAGTGAAGATAATAATAATATTATCGTAGCCAATAAATACAAACATAGGTATAGAAAACATAATTAAAATACACTAAGGCTAAAAAAATGCTAATTTAACAGTACAAATTATATGCGCAATAAATAAAATAAAACGTGCATTTATTGTAAGCATTTGATAAAATATTTGACCAATACAAAAAATATTTGTCCAATACAAAAAATATTTGAGCAATTAAAGATTACTTGTGCATTAATAGTTATTTAACCAACAAGTATATTAAAAAGAGCGATTAATGATCGAGACTGTTTAACGCTCGAGCGTAGCGAGAGCGTTAATTGTCGAGATCATGTATTGTAAAGAAATTTAGGAAAACACAAAAGGCAATATGTGGAAGAGATTTTGAGTTATAAACGCTGAAAGTTTGTTTTTTGTTAGATATTTAGGAGGCAAAAATGAAAAGATGAGCGTTAATAAAAATCGGGTACATTTTGCAACTTCTATCGCGATCATGTTCAAACCTAGGGGCAGAAAATACTTAAAGTACAATATTTTATGTAGAAGTGATTCAGCAGTATCACACACTATTTTATTTGTATACCCTCCACATTTAATATGGTGAGGGTATATTGAATTTGATACAGCACTTGTAACACCCTTAAGGAGGCGTGGTAGATATAGACTTATATACAGGTTGTTCCTAAATATCATGTAAATACGAAAAGGGGTAATTCTTAGGCTTATTTAAAGACTAAAAATTCATATAAACATAGGTCCGCAAACGCTTTGTTGCCGATCTACAGGGTGTTGAAATTTCAAGATTTTTTGAGCTTTTTCTTTATAGCTCTTGTAGTTTTTGAGATATTTAGCTCTAATTTGGAATTTAGTTTACGCTGTAGGACTTACATCATTGGGCATACCAAAGGTTTTAAGAATCTACAGGAAGATATTTTTTCAGGGGTCATGCCCCCTTTTCGCTCATGAACTTTTTTTCGATGCGCCGCTGGTGGATTCTAAAATACAAAATGCATTTTTTGTTTTGTTATAAAGCATTTTAATCTCTTGTAGTTTTTTCGTATTTACCACCGTTATCGAGAAAAAAAAATAAAAGCTTTTCTGTTTCGCTAGATGAAATTATTTTTTTTTAAGTAATTGGTCTAGTGTGCCTTGGCTTGATTTAGATAACCTTTTGTTTGTATTTATTTTGACATTAACAAAAAAAACTACAAGAGCTATAAAGAAAAAACTAAAAAAATCGTGAAATTTCAACACCCTGTAGATCGGCAACGAAGCGTTTGCGGACCTATGTTTATATGAATTTTTAGTCATTAAATAAGCCAAAGAATTACCCCTTTTCGTATTTACATGATATTTAGGAACACCCTATATATATACAGGGTTAGCCAAAATTACCGGAACACCCAAATAATTCTACAACGGGAAAAAATTTCAACAAAAAATCAAACAAAAGTTTTTAGACTTTAAACAATCCATCGTTCAAATATATTTTGAATATACAGGGTGTTCATTTTATTATAGAAATCGCGTAAATTTTTTTTTTTCAAATGGAACACCCTGTATCTTTTTACATTTTATAATTTTAGGACTAATTCTGGACATTGTTTATTAAAATAATTTTTTTATAAAATGCATCATTTTTGAGTTTTAAGCAATTAATTAAAATTAGTCAAAATTACCGGAACACCCAAATAATTCTCCATCGGTAAAAAAAATTCAAAAAACATTCAAACAAAAGTTTTTGACATTAAACAAGCTATCATTAAAATATATTTTTAATATACAGGCTGTTCATTTTTTATGCAAATTTGGTTAACTTTTTTTTTCAAATGGAATACCCTGTATATTTTTACATTTTATAATTCTAAGACTAATTCTAATAATTTTTTATTGGAATAATTTGTTTATAAATTTCATAATTTTTTAGTTATAAGCAATTAGATGAAGTAATACCTCATCTCCTAGTTATATTCAACGAAGATCTGAATAATATTTGGTTTCAACAAGATGGTGCACCGCCGCATTCCAAGTTCGGAATTAGTTAAATTCAATTTTCCCGCAGAGGTGGATTGGAAGGAGAGGATCCATTGAATGGCCACCTAGGTCGCCGGATTTACAAATACTGGATTTTTCTATTTGGGGCCACCTAAAGTCCAAGGTTTACACCAATAGGCCGCACAAAATTGATGCGTTGAAGCAGAGGATAGTGGACGAAGTTCAGAGTATTACTGTCGATCATTTAGACAACTGTTTACGGGAATTTGTTGATAGGTTGGGGCATTGTCAAGCCGCTCAGGGATGGCAGTTTGAAAATTTAATTTATTTGTTTTGTTATTTTTTCTTCACATTGTTATTATTTATCCATTCGGCTAACATAAATGTTTTGGAGTTTTGATTAATTGCTGATAATTAAAAAAGGAATCAATTTATAAAAACCTACTTGAAAAAAATTGTTAGAATTAAAAAATAAAAATGTACAGGACGTTTAATGAGAAAAAGGAAAAGTTTTCCATACTTCCATAATAAAATAAACACCCTGTGTATTAAAAATATATTTGAACGATAGCTTGTTTAAAGTAAAAAACTTTTGTTTGAATGTTTTTTGAATTTTTTTTACCGATGAAGAATTATTTGGGTGTTGCGGTAATTTTGACTAATTTAAATTAATTGCTTAAAACTCAAAAATGACGCATTTTATAAAAAATTATTTTAATAAACAATGTCCAGAATTAGTCGTAAAATTATAAAATGTAAAAAGATACAGGGTGTTCCATTTGAAGAAAAAAAAATTACGCGATTTCTATAATAAAATGAACACCCTGTATATTCAAAATATATTTGAACGATGGATTGTTTAAAGTCTAAAAGCTTTTGTTTGAATTTTTTTTTGAAATTTTTTACCGTTGTAGAATTATTTGGGTGTTCCGGTAATTTTGGCTAACCCTGTATATGTATATGGATTTGATCTGAATTAAAAACTGAATCGATTTAGTTATGTCCGGCTGTCTGTCCGTCTGTGTACACGATAATTGCCGTAATTTTGAAGCAATTGATCTGAAATTTGGTATACAAGCTTAAAAAGTAAGGACAAGTTCGTGAATGGGCAAAATCGGTTAACTTGTTTTTTTTTTAAATATTTTACGGTGGGGGTATTTTAACTTCAGCACGGCTGAAAAAAATTTTCTTACTAGTTTGTTGCTGCAGAGTTACTCACACAGGGCTAATTTTGCACCGGTAAATCCATTTCTACTGATTTCTTATATCAACCAATATGTGAGTTTCTAAACAGAAATCTAAATAAAAAGTTATCTAAGTTAAAAACTTAACACCTTCATCCACTACACTACGGTAGACTAGGTCGTTAGTCTCCCTAGTGGCTCAAATTGCAGTTTATTTGCTTCATAGAAGACAGTTTAAAGGTCAATAATCTCTCATGCTACTTTATAACAAGCAGGTATTATTATAGGACAGCACTAATTATATTATCGTATCCATTAATCTCCAATCAAACTCATAATCCCAATTTAACAACAATGAATCATGCCCCATTGATCTCTAATCGAATATGAATGTTAAAAACGTCAATTAGCATCATTCTGGGCTGTCGTTGATAGTGGTAACGACTACGCATTAGAGTTATGTACGAGGGCTTTGGTTTCGGTCCGACACGAATTAGGGCCGTAAATGGAACATAACCATTATGCAAATAGGGCGCCGCCAGCTAAAAACACTTTAATCGAGCAATAATTTCGAAAATAACCGGGAATAGTGTGGGACGCGAGCAATAATTGGGCGTATAAATCATCATGGCGTCTAGCCTATCCAAGTGATTGCGCCAATATTATAATATATGCGACCTGTTCGGACTCATTGTGTTGGCCATTATTGAAGATACCACACTTCACGATAGATTTATAACAGGAAATAACGATTGTAAGTTGAACTATAGTGGTGATTATTTTATTATTGGAATCAGTATTTTGTATATAATTTTAAAGTATGACTGAGAACGTGGTTCTATCATGTGCCAGGGTGTTTGCAAAAAAGAAACTCAAAAAGACAAGTATTTACTTTTACTTCTAGCAAAAGCTTTTGATTCAAACCATTGCCTATGTAAACGCCTGTACTGAAAGTATTTAAGTATTTACTTCACCTTGAACTACGCATGCCTAGTATGTACCTACTCATAACGTCAACTTCAGTTAAACTAATTCATTTTTTCAAAATGAATTAATGAATTAAGTTTGATTCTTTAAAAATTCTCTGAAACCATCATGAACATTGAACGAATGATTTGTACTTGTTAATGTTCATCAATGCAAATACTACTCCGGACCGTGTTAACTTTTAATTACACTAAAATACCAAATCAAAAATGGCCACCTCACTTACACTAGGTACATGCATTTTGTTAATTATATTATTATCTAACAAAAATCGGAAGGCCGCTATAGTATATTATAATACAAGTTTTATAAGACAAAAATTGGCGAGGAGTGCTCAAAGTGCGCACCGTTTGCATCCAAATACGCTTCTGCCCGGCGCGGCGCCTCCAATTCGCACATAAAAAGCGGCGTTCAATGTCATCGCGCACAATTTCAGCACAATTGAAAATTCGCTCACGGAGTTCATTTTCATTGTTTACCTACTTCAGTCTTACACACTAATCCTTGTAAATACCCCCAAATAAAAATCCAGAGGATTCTAGTCTGGAGAACGACTTGGCCACCGTCTTGGTCAATTAATCCCTATCCACTTTTCACCAAATGTTTCACTTAAATGTTGCACTACAATGCGGCTCTTATGTGCAGGAGCACCGTCGTGCATAAACCACATTTCACGGCGAACATCAAGCGGCACATTTTCTAACAAACCTGGTAGTGGATTTTCGCGGATTTTCATAGGTCCAGTGGGACATGTTCCGGCTGTTAAAAATTCCGTTTCGGGTAAATGTCGCTTCATCAGTGGAAAGTACCAAATTAGGAAAGTTTTCATTGGTTTGACATTGACCACGAAACCATTCACAAAAGATGACCCTCTGTAAATAATCCTGTGGGAGTAAATCTTGTACACGCGTTTCCCGATATACCCGAAGTAAGTTTTCATGTAGTGTTCTGTGCACTATCCCGTGGGAAACTCTGACTTGTCGAACAATTGTTCTAGTGCTTCGCCGATCATCTTCGTGGACCATGTGCAAGTCATCGGTATTTACCATATTACGATCGCGTGGACGGCCTCTTCCTCTATGGTTAGGCAAAAATACCCGAGCAGGACTATCCCTTAACCGTTGAACCCCGAAAACAAAAGTTCTATTATTAGGGACGCGCCGGTTTCTAAATCGTTACGAATAAAGTCTGAGCGGCCGCTGCATTTCTTCTGCATTCACCATAAACAAGTAACATGTCCACGTACTCACCACCACTAAAATTGTCCATTTTGAAACACAAAACCACAAAATAACTACTAATAAACCCGATATACAGAAACAACTGCAGAGCGTAATCTAAAGCACGCACGGGACTTCCCCTCGCTCAGCTGTCAGCAGTTTCGCCACAGGCTGTAGGTCAAGTCGCTATTACCCTTTCTAAAAACGTGCGGCGTCAAATTCTGCATTTTCAATAATTAATTACTCAATACTGGTGTCACTTAGAGAAAAAACGTTTTTGAATTTTTTACTCCAATTATGAAGATCTATAACCCCTAGAAATTATTGCACTAATTTAATATGCACCCTGTATGTATATAAATTACTCGATTCACATACTTTCTCAGCATTATTCAACAAAGTTTTGATAACATTTACAGCGGACTTTTGATATTCTGTTGTTACCGGTATCCCGGTATGCCGGCTAGACATTGTCTCCAGTCTTATTCTATGATGATGTACTTTAGGTGATTCAGAAACTCCCTAAGTTTGTCTTTGGTATAAGACCACACCACATTAGTGTCATCGGCAATCAACTAAATGTTTGAGTCTACAGGTGCTTCTGCTAAAGGCTGTCAGTAGATAACACGTACTATTCAAATACTTCTTCCATCCTAGTTACTAACTTATTTGACATTCTAGCTGCAGTCTAATAAACCTGTAATCCCAGCTGATGCGGTCCTCCAATATAAATGAAAGATGCAATGAAAATCGATGGTTATACAGAATTATAGGGCGACGAGCCGATAGCCCCAATACCACAGCAATCTTATTACCTTATAATCTTACAAATAAATAACGCTAACGAGTTGCTTATACGCACACGTGGAATAGACCCTGACGATCGTATATGTATGTATGTATATATACGTATGGTAAGTATACATCGGCTACGTGCATTCCGTACTAAGGAGGCCGAGCCCACTTCGATACATACTACATACACAATACGAACAGCGTAAACGAGTACAGATCTACATACATACATAGAAACCCTGACGCACATCTGTATAAAGTTGAATCCGCATTGAGAAATATACTATATGTACGAGATCGAGCTTAAGAAAATGCACGCCATCACACATCTGCCGGTCGTCTATTTATAATACGAGTAATGTTACGGTTAAATACTGCTATTGTTCGTTCGAGTGGAAGTTATGTCTTCAATAATAACAATAAAGTAATTCTGGATCCATCAAAATACTTATAACTTCTCAGGCAAACACTCGAGTCTATCACGCTAATTTATCGACAATAAGTTGAGAATAGACCAATAAACCATCGGGCGTGCAATACTTCAGATACCATCAATATACCCAATAAAGAAATTTGAAGACGACCCATCGGGATATTGTTGATAAGTTAACATCATACGCGATGCACTGGTTAGAAATTGATGAAATATGGTCTAAAATCTTAATGATGACATATACCTTCATAACTTGATAACCGATTTAAACTGGTGTCGAAACATATATTGTTCACAACATATAGGGTTATACTGCAGCGTTTCTCAACCGGCATTCCGTGTGATGTCGCCAGGGGTTCCGCGGAAAAATAGTAACAAATAGCGGCGACGGTCGCCGGTTCATGGGCACATTGTTCAGTGTTATTTTTATGTATTATTTTAGGATGGGATTATTATTTGAAATATTGGATTAATAAACAAGGTCAATCCATGAATAATTTTGATTTGGAGCCCTTCTAACCCAATAAACCACTGTTATTTAGATATTACATCCAACGGGCAACATTCTAGACTATTCATTAACTTCTATTGACAATATTACTTATAATTATCTGTTACATAAAAGCAAAAAAAAACCTCTAGGAAACAACAATCTGGCAGAGTTATTGGTCAAACTCTAACATTATTTGTTTTCAATGTTTTTGCCTTTCCAAATGTGTGACAAAATAAACATATAATTTGAATCTGCTGCTCATAATGGTAGGTACTTTAGGAGAAGAACAGAGTTGTAGGTGGTGGATTTCAATATGATCTTACATTCCAGATAAGATAACTAACCTATCACCAGAAGTTTTGAGCTTCTATGACGAAAATTATGTCGGTCCTCATCATGGAAAATCAATAAATATACAAAGTGAGTTGCAATTATAGACGAAAATTTATGCGGACAGGAAATAAAGTGTAATTTCAAATTTCGTGACTGCATTTAATTAAACAAAAAATGATTAAATTAAATTGAAGTAAGTACTAATTTTGACAATGAAACAAATTTAAACGTGCTTCACATATTTTTATTTATAATTTGATATGTTTTTGCATTTAACTTTCACCTCCAGTTATAAATTACCTTGTATCAGTCTAATTTTCAGCATTGTATATGTATGAGCAAGCTTTTTCTTATTTAACAAACTTTAAGATACAGATGATGTATTTACAGAGATCATCTGTTATAGATACAATTAGTGTGTATAAATAACTTCTACTTGGGTGTTTATTCCCACACTTTCTTGCTCAGAACGTAATTAGTGTTCTGACTAACATGTTTCATAAGGACTTATTTATTTTTTCAATACCTTAAAAAATACTAAAATATTAATAAAACAGTATTTTAAATTGCTCTAACTTCTTAAGGAATATTAACTTATTATCAATAGGTACATATGAAACTTTTTACTCATAATAAATGTTTCTTAATTTTTGTATTTTGACCAATGATTTTTTTAAAATTTACACTGAATTTATTTTTTTAACTATTTGTAAAAGGTACTTTTTGTATTCTTCGTTTTGGCATTGTTTGATTTGTATTTTATTCTTTCTTCCTTTGGTAATACTTGAAGGAACTAAAAGGAATAAATAAGTTTGTACCTAGAGAGAAATATCTGCAATGTTACAGAAAGTTTCAACAAACATATTCCTGTGAAATTAGCACAATATCAACTTAATTTGACAGGGCATTTTTTAAATTTTACAGGAAAAATACTTTAATTTCACAGTAGTAAGTAATATTCATAATCATTGAACTGCGTTTCTTTACTGACTTGTATCTGGTTACTTGAAATACGTTACACGTTTTTCTGTACGCAAAAATTACTCGAAATACCTTGGAAAGGACATTGTATAGTTTTTTGTTGGGGTTCCGCCAGGTTCCAACTCTATTTAAAGGGTTCCGCAAGAGTAAAAAGGTTGAGAAGCGCTGGGTTATAGGGTATAGTATTTTTTCACCATAGCACTATTAATTAAGAGATCACAAAATGCTCAGAAAGGGTTTTGTGGTCTCTGACTACGAATCTGGTGACAAAGTTTCGAAATTTAAAATAGCGTATCCAACACGGCCACAATAAATGTCAAATTTCCATGAAACTTGTGGTAGTTTTGCTCTGATTCCAACTGCGGTCAACTATAGCAGATTTTCATAATTTAATTTATTGTATTTATTTATTTATTATATAATTTAATATTGGATCCGCCAGCAATACGATACTCAAATGAACTAAATTCACCTAAATTCAATGTATTATGTATATTGATGAGAAAAACGATATAATAATTTAAGAAAACAGATTTAATGAATTGCAAATTAATTGAAAAAAAAGAATATGATGTGTTCTGGTATTTACTATTTATTATATATATTTTTTTTCAATTAATAAAGTAATAAGCAACAATCGCATACATTTGCAGAAGTAAAATCTAGCAACCCTATTCACTGTACATTATCAAATCAACCCATATAGAATCTACGCTTAATGACTAAAGTAACTTTTAAGTATGCCACATCGAAAGAATTTTGGTTTTCAGATTTCTTAAATATCAGACCGCTACTTTGCGGTTTATGGAATAACGCAATTATAAACCCCAGGCATCGTCTATTGTCAAATGAAAATGTAATCTAAAATTCTAAAGATCAGAGAAATTAGTGAAAGTGTCGACTTATGAACGAAAGAACTAAAACGATTTCTTCATAAATTCGAATTGGACACGCATATTTTTTTGTACAATTGTCAATGCGCTGTTCGTTTCAGTGATTGCTAGCGTACCAAGTGTGCTGTGATAATAATCTATGCAGTGAAAGTGCGATTTTAATATGAGGCGCTCGAAGTCCATCAACTTTTTTCAGCAGTGCAAGGATTACGTGAAGAGAAAAAACGACCACCTTGATGGAGATGAACATCGCGTCTCGGATACGGCGAGACCTTGGAGGAGTGCCGATCAACTTTTCCGAAAAAGGTAATATTGATGATATGCGAGACAGATGTCTGATTTAACACTTCGTGCAGAATAATTGCATTTAAGGAGAACTAATCGTGTTTCTAACGTATGTTTAATTAAATAAAGACCTCAAGTAAGGCAATAGCTTGCTTTAAACTTGAAGAACTTATACGTTGGTTAAGTTACGGCAAACAAAATAAGGGACAACTCTAATAACAACAAAACAACTTTAATTTAGCTGATACCACCTTTTAAAAATGTATCGAAAAAGAAAGTATTTGGTCATCGATTCAATATTAGGTACATTTTTGCATAAAAAAAACATATTTTTATAAACGTGTTTAAAGGGGACTATTCAATGCCAAATGTTTTATCACTCCATTGCGAAAAAGTATAACATTGAGAACCATTCGTCATTTATCTACTTTGGTTTCATAATGAACACATTGAGACACCGTTGTCGATTTCATAATGAAAAGTTGTCCTGCCGCGGACAGAAATTCTTTGCAAGCATGTACTTACAGGATGTTATTAGTATCCGGGCGGTCGATAGTCATCCAATCGTTTGAGAAAGAAAAAAATGTTTTATAGAAGAGTTGTTAGACTCATTAGTTTCTACAACGTAAAATTATTTTCATTTATACAGGCTGTTGCATTTAGGCGAGACGGAAAGTCAGCACATTTTTTTGTATTGTATTTAGTATCTTAATATTGCTCTGTATACAGTGTGCTGGGTAGCATGATGTAAATTATTTAAAGAGTTATAGAAGAAGTCATTTAGAACATATTTAACTAGATTAATTCATATAAAAGGTATTACGGTTATGAAAGTATTACACAATTTTGTTTTGCAATTTTCACAAACGTACAGCGAGCGAACCTGAGGACCTAATAACTTCAGTTGGGGTTCGAAATAAACCAGAAACAGTGTAATTTTAGGAGAGCTATCGTGAAAAATTATTCACTTGTGCGTTGTGCGAAACTTGTGCGGTGACGTTTCATTGTAATACTATGTGCGCTCATACACAAAAACAAACAGAAACGCTAAAACCTGTCTTGATGAGCTAGGTACGTTTGAGAACGGTATAAAAAACAACCAACAATATCTACTTAATATTGTTAATTGATTTAAATTAGGTTATTTTTCTGAAGAGAAAATGCAAAATTGGGATAATATAAACGATAGTATAAGTAATACTGATAATGTGAATGGAAAGTAGGTTATTTGGAAGTGTCCTTAATAGATTTTTTGCTATGAATGAAAATCTGAATCTAAAGATGCATATTAGTTTGTTTTTAATAATAATAATAATAATAAACGTCCTGTTGCATATTTGGTTTTTGTGTGACCACATAAATCACATCAAAGAAAATCTGATTTTCAACACTCAGAAGTTAACAAATTTTTACGATAGTTAACCTAATAGTACAGGGTTTAAGGTTTACTTTAGCAGTAATTTGAAATTTTTAAATCGTGTGTTCAGTTGCCATACGATGGACGGCAAAATATACTTACAGAATTTCATATAAAATTATTAATATTATGATAACGGTAATACGTTGTAAATGATCAAGCTGGTTAAATCGTTTCTAAATTATCTCTTCTATCGCCACTTGAAGACTTTACATCCTACCAAATACGTTATTCACAGCAATATTACAATTTACAATTGCATTATATTTTCGTTAAATTGCAAATATCACAAAAAATAGTAACATTTGGTGTATGCGAAATGAAAGGTTATTACAGCCATATTATAACACATTCACGGGTGTCCCATTTAAAAAACTCGAGAAAAAGCCATGTAAATAACATCAAAAGTTACTAAGTTCAATGAACAGCCTGTATAGTGTATCTAATATCTTTGGATATTATCTATCATCTGCCTACTGGCTTTGGCTATTGTCTCAGATAGTTCAAAGGCAAACTCGGCAAAAATATGGTTTTTACATAGTTTTTAAAAAGATCTTGCAACGGGCATATTTTGGTAAAACAGTTGAATATCTCTCGAACTATTAACGCTGTGACTTAGCAACATACACGGTTGGATAAACAAATTTAGTAGTATTCATAATAAAATGTATAATAAAATATACAGGAGGTTCCATTTAAAAAAATTTACACACTTTCCGTTGCACCTAAATGCAACACCCTGTATAAATGACAATAATTTATAGAAATTATTACAAATTATTACACTCGCCATTATAGAAAATGGCGAGTCAAACAGCTTTTGTATAAAATATTTTTTTCTTTCTCAAACGATTTATTAACTATTGACCGCCGAGAAACTAATAATCGCGGATAAAAATACGGTGCAGTGAAAAAGATAAGTGGGCGCTGTGCTAATAGCAACAAAACATTTTCTAAATTAAATATAATTAAAAAATTACGTGTGGTCAAACAGGAACTAGGAAAAGTGGAATGGTTTGGTCATTATTTCAATTGAAAAAGAAATTGCACACTCATGTGCAATGTGCACTAATTTTTATGACATTGCCTAGTAGCATTTTTATTCTATTTGCGGATTTCAGATCTTTCTCATTTTTTATGCCTGAAAGAAGTCCCACTATCGTGGCGGTGCACAGACTCACCCTGTATATGTTTTCATTTTCACAACTGACAGATATATTGCATTACCATGGTTACCTCTGTATAAATAGTACAGTAATCGCAGAAAAAAACACGCACCGGCCAAGGAAGCATCCAAAAAACTAACGGTTTAAAACCACATGCCAAAACGGTACATTTCTGCCAGATTTAAAAATTGGTGCACTTCAAACTTACAGTCTTTGATCTCAGATAAGTGACGATATAACTCATATAACTGGATATAATTACACCAATATTGTAAAATAGAGTATTTTAATTTTTATTTTATCATACATACGTAGTATGTAAAGTATTGTAATCGTGCCAAAAATTTTTTTTAGATTTTAGCGGAAATATGTCTTTTTGGGTCCCCTGAACATTTTTGACCAAGGTACAAAAAAATGTCTGTGTGTGTATGGATGTGTGTATCCGTTTTTTGTGGCGACGATTCCGGAGGAACTACTAAAGTTTCATGACCAAACTTAGAGCTGAAAAGCTTTCTGTCGAAAAGGGTCCAAAGGAACTGGAGGTTTTTGAAAGATTATGCAAATAAACCGCCATTTCTGGAATTTCGTGGAAATAGTTAAATAATAATTAAAGTAGAGGAAATTCTGAATAATTTATGACTATGACATTTTTAGGTACTATCAATAGTTTAGCTGCATGAGCAAATTCTATTTCATCGCGATCGGCTGTACTGCATTAAAACTAGTTGCCAGGATTTGTCAGATATTTCGATTCTAATGACAGTAGTTAGTGTCAAACGCTAATGGTTTGACAATACCTACTGTCAATATAATCAACATACCTATCTGTCTAGTTCTACTAGTTTTATTTTAATGCAGACATGGCCGCTCTCGATCAAATAGAATCTCATGCAGCTAAGCTATTAATTTTATATATATGTTACCGGCAAAACTCGTTTTCAGGTAGAACCAGGTTAACCTAGGTTAAACTAGTTCTGCCGAAGCGCGTTAGGTCGAACTAGTTTTACCTAGGCCAAACTAATTTAACCTGGTTTGTAAATGCATACTTTAGGTCAAACTGGTATGGACTAGGCAAAACTAATTTCGATTAACGGTATTGAAATGTGCTATTATACCGGGTGATCCACCCTGTTATTTGTGGAACCAGACGAATGAAATTTGGATAGCTATAATAGACTAAAAATTTTAGCATGACTTCCGTCTTTTTTTCCGAAATGGACGATATCTTGGAAATTGCATACTATTCTTTGCATGCAGTAATTTCAATAGGGATGATATTATAAAAACGAAACACATCGATTGACAATTTTTACTTCTTCCGGTTTTTCCAGAAATTACGTCATGTTTTACATTGTAAACTGCAGGCTATACTTTGTCAGCGGTATTTTCAATTGTGATGATTTTATGAACCGAGAATGTAATGATTAGTAATCAGTACCTCGATTGGACCAACAGGCGCCAGATCAAGAGTGCCTTCACTCTTTCTAATACCACATGTGAAAAGATTGACATTAACGTTTGGCGTAGGTACCTCTTATCAGACGACTGTCACTTTTGACAACACGCAAAGATTCCATGACCTAACTATACTTATTCGTCATCAGAACGCACACAACGTCCTCCAGATGCTATACATGCAACTCGATGCCGTTCTCGTGCCCGTAGGTCATTTTTTTCGGCTGCTCTCTACGGCCTAGCTTATCACCAATTTTTTGACGTCACGGAGGATTTTATTTCTTAAGTTAGATAAAATCATGCGAGACCCCTATTGAGTTTTTGATTATAGCTTCTACGACAGTAGACTAAATGTTGATGTTCACTGAAAAATATTATATAAGTGCAATAAGAAAACCTATTTAGCCTTTGCTGATTATTTTTTTTGTACCGGTTCCGATCTACGATAATCATCAGCTTAAATGGTCAAGTAATCCAAAGCCGTATAAACAGTAAAATACATTTTAAAAAACTTCCAAGTTCTCCTAGAAATGACAAGTGATTAGCGTGTCAAGATGGTGGGGCCGTACAAAATTTTTACGTCCCAACCACCAGATTAGTTGACCATTTAAGCTGACGATGATCGTAGATCGAAACCGGTACTTAAAGAAATAAATAATCTGCAAAGGCTAAAGAGGTATTTTTTTATTGCAATTATATGAAACTACACCTTTGAACTTCAAGAAGAAAAATATTACCTTTTTAAGTCTTCGATGTGTTTCGTTTTTAGAATACCATCCCTACTGAAATTACTGCATGAAAAGTATAGTGTGCAGATTGCAATTTCAAAGATAACGTCCATTCTGGAAAAAATACAAAGTCATACCAACATCAAGTATAAAATTTTTTTTTTAATTTTTAGTCTTTTATAGCTATCCAAATCTCATTCGTCTGGTTCCACAAATACCTGCGTGGATCACCCGGTATAATAGCACATTTCAATTCCGTTAATCAAAATTACTTTGGCCTAGTCCATACCAGTTTGACCTAAAGTATGCGTTTAAAAACCAGGTTAAACTAGTTTGGCCTAGGTTAAACTAGTTCGACCTAACGCGCTTCGGCAGAACTAGTTTAACCTAGGTTAAACTGGTTCTACCTGAAAACGGGTTTTGCCGGTAACATATACAATGATAAAGTCATGTGCGGCCACATCAGATTTTTTTTAATAATTCTCATGGCCACAAATGCGACATTCTATCAATTGTCATGGTCATTGTCATTTTATATTATACCATAAAAGTACATTTTACCATCTACACCATGGCAACACAAATATGTATTAGCAAAAAAAGTAGGTCACATCCAAATTCGGAATACCGCGAAGAGTAAAGGTTAATTTAGCATGCACACGTTGTATTAAACAATGCTCTCTAATTTAGTACTATCTCCGTTCGAGAACTTGCGCTAAGCAATGATTAACCTTTCACGATTTTCAATATTTCACTAGGGGAAAAGGTGCAACGAAGACAATGCAAATTATTATTATTGTTATTGTTTTGCCGATAGCTATGTGGACTCTCTCTCTGAAATTGGATGGGCATGTTTTCCTTTTATGGGATTCTTACATAAAACTAATTGGAAAATGTATGTTATGGCTCATTTACGATTAGACACTAAATAATTTTATCAGCAAAACATGGATGGTGTGGACGTTCAAGTTGCGTTAATTTAATGCAAGTGTGTTCAAATTGTTTATTGTTATTATATGTGGTGTTCTGACAAGGTCTAAAATAAGGCATTGTTTATTTGTTGTGAACCTGTTGCATGGCCAAAAATATATCTAGAAGGTAGACAAAATTAACCAAGCAAAACTAAATTAAGCAAAATTAACCATGAACTTCGCGCACTCTGCCATCTAGCCATCGTTGTTAAGTACAATCTCCGTACTATCGTGTGTTTAATATCTATTGTTATTGGCTGGGTTTAAACCATTTCAGCTTACCACTTACAGGAATGTTTCTATTATACGACTGTAAATTTATTATGTGTAATGTAGTTCAAACAATGGAAGAACACGTGTCTAATTATGTCGCCATCAAAAGTAACGCCTCTTTATATTTTAACTTCTGTATTCCACAAGTAACGGATCTATTACTGTTTAAGTAACACTGGTGCCCGGCAAATAGTTAATTTTGCAAATAAGTATATCACAAATCGATAACATGACCACCCTAAGATACAGTTTCTTGGTGGTGTTCCGGTTCAACTTGCGCTTCAAGTAAAAATAATATATATCCATGGTATTCGCGTTTAGATATCCAGGTCCTCAGTATAACCTTATGGAATGCTTGCCAGTTCGTAACGACTGCGAACATGATACGCTATGAAGTGTGTATAGCCAGCTCTGATAATAAGACATGTAACTTCGTCGACATGTATGCTGGAACGGCATCACGGGTGTGTGTAATGAACGGCTTGTTGCCATAGGTACTCGTACAACGTGCACCAGTTCGGATAAGGATCGCAGATGCAAGGTGCAGCGGCAGCGCAGACCAAAGAATTGCGCCTAGACTGGGCTGGGTTTTGTGAATCGGGAGCGGTCAGGTGATCTCGTTGGTTGCGTCTATAGATCGGATGCAAATGCAGATCTATCCATCCGTTGACGGTCCGACATACTTTGAGATACGTGTATGTCCTTTGGATTTGATGAATGTCTGTATTAGCGACAGAGGATCCGCAGAAGGTCCTTAGACGATTGATTTATGTTGCCATCGGAGGAAACCGGTCCGGCTACACGACCGATTTCTTTCTCCCAAGTATCGATTCTTGTCTGAGTAAGAGACTATTACTGCGAAAAGTATATATGGAGCAGTGCTGAAAAACTACGCTTATTTAATCTTGTATTGAAAGCACTTGCGTTTACGATTCTCTTCGGTTCAAGTATAAGTTTTTTACATAAGTACTTTTCTGGTGTCTTTTCATACTTTAGTAGAAATAATAACTTATTAGGATAGTACTGTGCCACCAAATATTGGATCGAACTAGATGAACCTCGTTGGTTCGGCAAGCCAATCCAGACAAACTTTTATGAAGAATAACCTTTTCTAAGTAATTGATAATAAAAATGTTAATTGTTAATAAAAACACTCTAAAATTTCTAAATACATACTTTTTTCAAATAACATGTTTGCATAGCTTTGAACATAAAGGTACTTTACTCTAGTTTTTATAGTTTTGGTAACACCCGGTACATGCAAGCAGATAATTACATTCTAATATTTGCATTAGCTTTAAAACAATCCAGAAACATTAATGGAGGTTAATTTTCCAAAAATTTTTTTTTCTGCCGGATAATAAATATGTCTATACTTCCACATTACTTTGGGATGCATGGATTTTGTGCATGGAAAGTTTGTTGATAGATTTCTAAAGCGTTGACTATGAATCCAGGCTTGTAAATATTCACAATATTTTTCGAAACAAATGAGGTTAATGTACAAAAGTGATTTTGATTGAATTTTTTAGGATTTTGCATATTTTAGGAAGTAAATGTTATTCTGAGTAAAATGTTTCGTATAGACTTTTTGTTATTTCAATTAATTAAAAGTTACCGCCGAGTGAAATAACACTGCGAAAACGAAGATAAATTATTTGTATTACTTATACTTAATTATTAATTATCATTGAACAAAAAATGAAGAAACAAAAAACAAAACACTTACAGTTTTTCAGTAAGTAAATGTTATTCTGAGAAAGAAGTTTTACGTGTTATTTTTTGTGTCCTTTTTCAATTCCTCTCTTTCTTGTTTTCTTTTGTTTAAAAAAGCTATTTTGTTAACATTTCAAACGAGTGCAACTTTTTAGGAAATTGGAAAAATTCATCTTTGTCAGAGTTCGTAAGCAGCGCAAAATAATACATCAGGAGCATCTTTTCATTCTCAAAATCGATGCTCCCAGAGTTATCATTACTTTCCTAATTGGTTTTAGTTAAAAAAATTATTTTGTTAACATTAAGACAATTAAAGGATCTATCAAAATAGGGGATTGTATAAGAGAAATCTGTTGATGACGTCAGACGTCGCACAAAATTGAAGGTCAAGAATTCAATTTAATAGAATAGTAATTATATATCAATTTAAACGCGTTTATTAGTAAAAACTATTTTATTATATTTTATTTATTCGAAACCAGACGTGATAGAAACAAAAGGCTTGCTTTGGGGCTATCAGTGGCCATAAACCAATAAAAATATAAAACATCATATAAGAAAATAAACGTAAATTTGACATTTATTGCATAGTGTAATCAGCGGTAAAGCATTTAACTCAATCGGACAACAGGTATCTTTTCTAATAATAATATCTATAAGTCAAGGATCTTTTTATGATTAACCTTTGTTTTTAAATCGTTCTATATGCCTCATCTGGAATATCGTGTCACCTAGTGCCGAAGCTTGGCAAAATAGGACTTTTTTTATGAACAACCATCAATAGTCAAAGCAATCATGATTAGCGAAGGACATAGTGTGGAGATAGTCAAAGGCAGAAAAAAAAAGAACACCAACAAGACTGATTTACTTTCTAACCTTTTAATTTCTTCCGACTTTATTCCATGCTGATAGGGAGCTGATAATTATATAAAATTGGATGTTTTTCCACTTCTCCCACAAATGTAATATTCAGCGCGTGTTGTCCTCACGACCTGTGAAACTGAAATATCATCCAACGCGGCAGCCGGGTTGTGTCCGACTTCGGTCACACTACCGAAATATCGATGGGACTCGGGTAACTCCGTTAGCAGTGCCCAACTCTATTACAAAGGAAGTGTTTGTAGTACTCAGGTCTGCCATTCGTGTAAATAACATATCACTAAAATGTATTTAATTACTTTTTAACTCTATATGTGTGCCTGGATATGAAAAGGGACCAGTTGACCGAAATTGAGTTATGAGTGTTTTTAGATAGAATAAGTTATGGCAAAGGTACTCCAACATTTTAAGCCGATTACCATAAAAAGAAATTGAAAAAAAAATATTTAAGATGCTGGTGCAAAAATTAAACTTTTGCGCTATGACGCTTCAAACTTTTGCAAAGTTTAAATGTTATAACTTCCCGCATATTTGGAAGTTACGCTGACTCCAACATTTTTGGAACAATTTCGATATTAGTTTCAAGATTTTTAGTAGAATTTATTATTTCATTATTCCGTTTGGGTTTTATAGGTTTTTTAATCTATTGCGCCATTGGCCTGGGCGTACAATATGTATAGTGTAAGATACCTAGCTTCATCTCTCGAGTCCTAAGAAGACTTAAGCATTCTCGTAAGGGGTTTATGGGGTCCTCTGATCCAAATCTTATTTATTTTTAGATTTTTAGAATTCAAAATGGCGGATCTAATATGGCGACCAAAGATGTAATTAAGTGTCGAATTTATAAAGAAATTAAATTATGAAAGTTACGGATTCCAAATCTGTTGTCAGATGTATAAAATTCAAAATGGCGGATCCAATATGGCGACTAAACATGTAATTAACTGTCGGATTCAGAAGATGTTAGATGTTTATAATTCAAAATGGCACCGAGTGCAATCTGGCAACCATGATAAATTGACGTGAATTTGCAACTTTTTCATCCTATTTCCTCTTACATAATTTTGCAGCTGTCTGATTTCAACACTTATGTCAGTTAAAAATCCAAATTTGCGAGTTCAAATAAATCAGATAGTATCAAATTATTTTAAACGTTTAATGATAAGAAATAAACATAACTAGGGACACAAAACATGGAAATACAATCATAATAAATTTATATAAAAAGTGCATTTCCTAAAAACTACACAAATTTTCACAAATTTTTTTACTCATTTTATTTTTTTCGAGCATTGTCGTCGGAAATCTATCCACATACAAAATTTCAACTCGATTGGACATATTTTCCAAATTCATAATTTTTTTCCAAATTTTAGAAAACTTTCCATATTCTTTTATTGCTTCATGTCATTGTCACCGGAAATCCGTCCACAGGCAAAATTTCAACTCATTTGGTCAAATTTTCCAAATTTTGAATTTTTTTTTAAATTTGGAAGTTTCCATATTTTTGAAAAAATTATTGCTTCTTGTATTGTCATCGGAAATCTGTCCACATGCAAAATTTTAACTTGATTGGACACTGGGAAGTAGAAATAATATCGATTACAAGATTTGCACATAACACACAGACAAACAAACAAACAAAAAGTGAAGTTAATATAAGCGTAGTAATTGTCCCGGAATATTATATAACTTTGTAATTATATTTTATACAAACAAGTTTATAAACTGCTATCATACGGACATTTGTTTCTGCCACTGTATGCGGCAACACCGTAATGCGCTAGAGCGTAGCGTGATATCGACAACTGGTCCCTTTTTCTTTCGCAATAAAAACGCATTTTTTCATGCTTTTCCAACCGCAGACGGGTTTCAGACGAACACATCTGATAAAAAACACAATAAGGAGAGTAATTAGCTAATAACACAAAAATGTGTATTTCGAACCAGTTTAACTTTATTTGCGATTATCTGCGTAACTAGAAACGGTCAACTGGTCCCTTTTCACATCCACGCACACATATAAGGACTATATAGGGACCATGGATTTTCTTAAAGGAATATGAGATTGCGTTTTGATATGATATTATTTGCCCTAAAGACGAATCCGGCTTAAAAAAAATTCTATGACGTAAAGTTTTTATTAAGGTTTTTTTATAATCAAAATGTAAAAAATACGCAGTTTTGCAAAATTATACTTATTGAATCCATTGTTCAAGAAACCTGAAAAGGGCAAACGTCATGCAAATTTTTTCACGACTGTTCTTTGGAGGGTTATTGTGAGGGTCGGTGGCGTATATGATTGAAGGGCTGTTATCTGCGCTGGAGGTTCCGGGTTTGGCCCTCGGCTTGGGCCAAAATAGACTCTTCTGATATTTTAGACAGGGAACAAATACAAAGCATGCCGTCTTCCATCGAATGAGGAAGTAAAGTAGACGTGCATGTTAAAGAACTCTTACTGTTGGTATCCCCTCAGTTCGACCAAATTCCTGTGTGTGTATGCGTGGGTGTCAGTGTAGACTGCCCTCACTGTCGGTTATTGGCCTAAGTGGAAATAGACCGACGGAAAATCAACTATCTGTAGCACGCGGAGCTCACGAAATGCGTATAAATAACGATGTATTCAATGATTTAACAGTAAACTTACCAAAAATGTTAAAGAAACTGTTCAAAGTGCGCACCGTTTGCATCCAAACAGTCTTCTGCCCGCCGGCGCCGCACAGTGGTCAATTTATCGATATTAGTTGGACAAAATTATTTTACTGAAAAATTACATTTATATTAGTAGGTTTTGTATGGATTCAATTTTAATAGGTTGTAAAAGTATGTTTAGATTGATTTATTCACTAATTAACTTAAAAAGAAATGCATTAATCAGTACCAAAAATTAGTTTATTTTTCTTAAAGTACTTCGCCTTTGCGGCAATGGCCTCTTAGAACTAATGATAGGGTCAGAAGATATTAATAACCTATGAATTAAATCTTCATTTGTTGCCACTCTTGAAGTTTTTCTAGTATGCCTTTCCCGATAATTTCGATATTCCTTGTGGCGAGCCTCAAGTGCATCTTCTGCGAGTTGGCCTATCGGACATAACATACATTCTATAATCTCTGAACCATGCATCAATACTTTATGTACGGTAACTGGCATTGGATACCAGTCATACAGTTCTTTATATCGCAGTGCTGTGTTGCGGGCATATATTTTAAATTTATTAGTATTAATTTGGTATCCTGAAGAGATTGTATCTAATATAACAGCAAAGCGTTTAATCAAATCTTCTTCTATTCCTGTGATTTCGGCCGATTTTTTTATATTTGCAAAAAAAAACGACGAGCCGTATTACCATCATTTGTAGTTCCCATAGATTGCTTCACTACGTCTACGAGAAGTCCCATTTCCTTCTTGAACCTACGTTGAATAAGTCTTTTTCTCATGTCCACAATGCCTTTCTTTACTCTCCAAGTTTGTTGTTCCAATCGGTAAGGAATGTGTAACAGACACTCAAAAAACCGAATTCTAGCATGTAAAGTGCTAAGGCCGAACTCTATTTTTTTTTTATGGTTGGATACTCCAATACCAAATCTATATTATTCATCGTTTTTGGAGATGCTTTACAAATATAGCAAACTTGTGACGAGGTGTTTTCCGTTAATGAGTTGGACACTTTTCCATCGACCATTGTTTTAAATAATTTGTGGCGTAATCTAAGTTGTTTGTTTCCTATTTCAACACTGATGGGTGCTAGGGTTTTAATTTGACTTTCAATATGGCTAAATTCTTTTTTTATAACTGCTGTAGATTCTTTCACAAACTTGAAGCGAATTGGTCGGCAGAATCTTGTTGAGCTTGTTCTCGGGTTTTGCCATAATACAGTTGGTTCGGTGGAATTTACATAGGTCATTTTCATTTGTAGCGGTACCATTGATGTTTGCACAATACTTGAATCTGACGCTTCGGGATCTATTAGTTTCTGTTTGTAGTTGGAATGATTTGAACTTCCATCCATTCCCCAGTTATAAGTTACTTCCAAAGAACATAATCTGTTACTGGCAACATTATCAAGTACATACTTGCAGAATTACTTCTTCCTGTAGTTTCACTAAACGTGTAGCGGTGTGGTCCAATAATGATTGCAGGTTGATATCTACCATGGTTTCCGTAATCGTAATACAATATTTGTTGGGATAGCAACTTTCTTTGGCAGCATTTACGCGATAATAAGGCGGATATAAACCAGCATGTCTTTCCATAGCTCCTTTTCTCAGTGCAATATACGTGGCCTTGGTTAGTTGGTTGTGAATTATTAACGCAACTGCTTCTTCCGAAGTGTATGATGCAACAGTATCATTGGCTGATTTATCACATGCCTTCCTTATTCTCTTGGCAGAAGGAGGCGACGAAGATGTTACTTTTTTTTTATAACAGATGCTACGTTTCTTCTACCACTCGAAATATACGCTCTTTGTGTAGCGAAAGATAATTCTTCTAGTGAATGTTGTAGTAAATTTGTCTTATTGACCATTCGTCTCTTTGAACGGTTGCTAGAATTCTCAAAGCTAGTCGAAGGGCGTCCTGGCTTATATCTTGCAATATACTTAATAGGGAACACGTCCGTCACCTCAGCCCACCACTTATCGCGAATCACCTTGAAACTTTGCTAATATTTAGTACCCAATTAGTACTAATTGGTACCACCAACCCCATAATTGGTACCTCAAAGGAACCCCCCCTAATTAGGGGTAGCTCTTTTGACCGTCACCTCAGCCCGTCACTTGTCGCAATTCGAGTTGAAACTTTGCTAATATTTAGTACCCAATTAGTACTAATTAGTACCACCAACCGCGCAATTGGTACCTCAAAGAAACTCCTTGAAATCGGGGATTGAAAGTGGTTCAAGGTCACGTCTGTCACCTCAGCCCACCACTTGTCTCGAAACGCCTTGAAACTTTCCAAATATTTAATACCCAATTAGTACTAATTGGTACCACCAACCTCGCAATTTGTACCTCAAAGAAATCCACCCTAATTACGGGTAGTTCTTTCAACAATCACGTTTCGGGACAAAGATTGGAAAATTCTTGGCTGCAATATTGGTTGCCTATATGATATTATATTTGGGAGTGCTTTACGGCTTGTCTTTGTCATAGAATACTGAATAGAGACAAACAAAAATACTTTGGGTGTAGAAGTTGCAACATATTTTACGTTGATTATTAAAAATATTTTTTTTTATTGTATGATAAGAAAATAGAACCCAACCACTTTCACTTCCATAAAATGGTCAGTCTGTATAAATAGTAAGGGAAACAAGACATTTTCGCACAGTTGGCTTAATTATGTAATATAAATTAATTAATTAATTATTTTTCTTGGTACTATACCGGGGCGCCCACCGCTGACGTTCCGGCAACTCTACAACATGCGGCGCAAACTGTAAAAACAAATGAGCTTGCACATGTACGCCGTCCAAGTGGTAACTTTGAAACGTACAACGATTTAAGAAGACACATCACTGCAACACCATCAAATGTAATGCCCCATGTTTTGTTTTATATTTTACAATAAAATCTACTGTATTATCGTTTATCGTTTATCATTTATCTTTTATTTATAATATAAAATATAATATAAATTACCATTACATTTTTAATATGTTTTGAAATATACCTAAATAACTGAAAAATAGGTACTTGAAACCCACCTGAAAGAGAAAATATATCCAGAGAATCTAGGGTTGATATTTTTCTATGGCCACTACATCAATATCATACTAATGATCGAGATGACTAGATTTTGACAACTGTGCACGGTGAGCAACAAACGCAACAAAAGAGCACTTAATCCTTATAAAAGTCAAACAATTCAGTAATTTCGTGTAATTCACTAACTATTTATACAGACTGACCATTTTATGAAAGTGACTTTTAACCTAAAATGTTCCTAAAAAATTTAATGACAAAGACAAGTCGCACAGCACTACAGAAGTATAATATCATTTAGGCAACCGAAATTGCAGCCATGCATTTTCCAATGTTGTGTACCGAAATGTGATGATCAAAAGAACTACTCGCAATTAGGGTGGGTTTCGTTGAGGTACCAATTGCGAGGGTGGTGGTACCAATTAGTACTAATTGGGTACTAAATATTTGGAAAGTTTCAAGGCGTTTCGTGCCAAGTGGTGGGCTGACGTGTTGGACATGACCTTGAGCCACTTTCAATCCCCGATTTCAAGTCGTTCCTTTCAGGTACCAATTGCGGGGTTGGTGGTACTAATTAGTACTAATTGGGTACTAAATATTAGCAAAGTTTCCAGGCGATCCGCGATAAGTGGTGGGCTGAGGTGACGGACGCGACCTTGAACCACTTTCAATCCCCGATTTCAAGGAATTTCTTTGAGGTACCAATTGCGCGGTTGGTGGTACTAATTAGTACTAATTGGGTACTAAATATTAGCAAAGTTTCAGCTCGATTCGCGACAAGTGACGGGCTGAGGTGACGGTCAAAAGAGCTACACCTAATTAGGGGGGGTTCTTTTGAGGTACCAATTATGGGGTTGGTGGTACCAATTAGTACTAATTGGGTACTAAATATTAGCAAAGTTTCAAGGCGATTCGCGATAATTGGTGGGCTGAGGTGACGGACGTATAGGGAACGGCTCAATCAACCAGTTGGAATTCTTTTCTAAAAAATTCCTGTCATGATTCTTACATGATTTCCTTTTCTTGAACAACACTTTTAAACATTTTCTAACGTCAACAAATGTTTTTTCTTGATCTATGTGACCATAGCTTCTCTCACAAAATGTCACCAAATATTCTACCACGCGCTTAATAAGTTTTGCTCGACTACACTTTAACAAATTCTCAGATTTGATGCACTTAAATACATCCATGTGTGTTGGTACACTAACGGAGCCTGAAAGTAATAATAAATAGTTTTGAAGCCAGTAAATGCCAGTTATGAAACACATTTAGTAATATAGTATAAGATCCACTCTACAACCTAGTAATGTTTTTTTGAGGTGCCATGAGGCGCCTCGCAACTTATGCCTTTTTAAAAGCTAGTTTTGGGGACCAAATTTGAATCTCAATTTAAAATAACAACAAAAGTACTCAACCTTACCTGCGTTTGGAGAATGCATGACGAGAGGCTGTGGTTTATTACTGCAAACCAAAAATTCACTTACACCAAAACCGGTCGTCAAACTTATCACAATACTATCGAGCGTTTTTGGCGTATTTTTGTACCCCTCCCTTTCTACGCCGTCTCACTCTCACATACCACATGTGCGGCGACTATCCAGTTGAATTTAAGTTACCTCAATATTTGTCTACGTGGATATGTAAAATAAAGTACTAAAAACTAATTTTCATTATTTCTATTTTGTCCACCTAATATCGATATATTGACCACAGTGCGCCGCCTCAATTCGCACATAAAGAGCGGCGTTCAATGTCATCGCGCACAATTTCAGCACAATCGAAAATTCGCTCACGGAGTTCATTTTCATTGTTTACTTCCATCTTATACACTAATCCTTTTAAATAACCCCAGAAATAAAAATCCAGAGGATTCAAGTCTGGAGAACGACTTGGCCACCGTCTTGGTCCATTAATCCCTATCCACTTTCCACCAAATGTTTCACTTAAATGTTGCACTACAATGCGGCTCTTATGTGCAGGAGCACATAAACCATATTTCACGGCGAACATCAAGCGGCACATTTTCTAACAAACCTGGTAGCGTGTTTTGTAAAAAAATCAAGCAGTTCCACGGGCCCTACTAAACAATTGCCAATAATTCCGGCCCAGATAGTAATGGCAAATCGGTGCTGAAAATTGGTACGTCGTATAATTCGCGGATTTTCATAGGTCCAGTGGCACATGTTCTGGCTGTTAAAAATTCCGTTTCGGGTAAATGTCGCTTTATCGGTGGAAAATACCAAATTAAGAACGTTTTCATTAGTTTGACATTGACCACGAAACCACTCACAAAAGATGACCCTCTGTAAGTAATCGTGTGGGAGCAAATCTTGCACACGCGTTTCCCGATCTACCCGAAGTAAGTTTTCACGTAGTGGTCTGTGCACTATCCCGTGAGAAACTCCGACTTGTCGAGCAATTGTTCTAGTGCTTAGTCGATCATCTTCGTGGACAATGTGCAAGATTTGTTCTTCGGTGTTTACCATGTTACGATCGCGTGGACGGCCTCTTCCTCCATGGTTAGGCAAAAATACCCGAGCAGGACTATCCCTTAACCGTTGAACCACGGAAACAAAAGTTCTATTATTAGGGACGCGCCGGTTTCTAAATCGTTACGAATAAAGTCTGAGCGGCCGCTGCATTTCTTCTGCATTCACCATAAACAAGTAACATGTCCACGTACTCACCACTACTAAAATTGTCCATTTTGAAACACAAAACCACAAAATAACTACCAAGAAACCCAATAAACAACTGCAGAGCGTAAACTAAAGCACGCACGGGACTTCCCCTCGCTCAGCTATCAGCTGTTTCGCTACAGGCTCTAGGTCAAGTCGCTACTACCATTTCTAAAAACGAGCCAATTCTGCATTTCAATAATTAATTACTCAATACTGGTGTCACTTAGAGAAAAAACGTATTTGAATTTTTTACTCCAATTATGAAGATCTATAACCCTTAGAAATTATTGCACTCATTTAATATACGCCCTGTATATCTAACACTACAAAGTAATATCCCATTAAGGATTTTTTAAAGACTGCTGTCGTATATAACCTGCTTAATTCCTGAGAAGATAATTTCCAGGTAAGTTCAGCGACGATGCTGTCGTGACTGACGGTTGCTAACGTCCGATCCCGGCTCTCGGCTACGTGCTGAACGATTGTGGTAGGAAGCTCGCACACGACCGACCATTTCAATAAATACAAGGCAATTATCGTTAAGTTGATTGAGATCGGACGACGTCGATGATACTTGCGTTTAATTCGTACCGTAACTCTTGCGCAGAGCCACGATTAACAGCCTCAGCTAAGTATGAACGCGACACGGATTTCCACGGAACAGCAGGACTCGAATCGCACGAGAATTTTTGCCCGAATACATGTAGCTTTTACGTGAGAATTATGTTCAGTATTCAGTCGGTCAGTGGTCAGTCTATCTAAAGAAGCTAATAGGTTAGTTGATGAAATTTTAAAATTAAGCTGCCGAGTTTGGAGATTGGCCCTGCGGATATGATAACTCCGACAGGTTAGAAATGGAAAGCTATTTACTTCTGAAAGCTGCGATTTCTTGATAACACGGTGTTAAAGTTCGTCCACACTGTTATAACTCAGACTTTATATTAAATTATAAAGATGTTATAGAAAATAAGATTCTAAGTGCAAAAGTGTTACGGTACACTATCCCGGTGTTTATAGTCCTGGAGCCAGCGACAGAATATCTTGTCTTATTTTATGCCGTTTCATGTGTTTTGTGTTAGATTAGCTAGTAAGTTATGTTATTCGTATATAGTATTAAAACAACCCTGGTTTCTTCAGCGAGTTTATTGAAATCTTGCATTAGCCGGCTTTCGGGTTACCCAGTCATCAGATGCAAACTGTAAAATATACAATTGAGCATATTACATGTAATTTTCTTAAATAAGTATTTTCCGTCTGTTCCAACTGTCATTCGTTTTTTTTTCGTCGTTTCTTCGTGTTATTGTCACATTCGGTATTCTCGCTATGAGTATTTTGCTGTATAAACAATGTTGTTGATTGGTTTGCTGATCTTCGCCATATATCTGTCCGTTTAATTGCTCTATCTTGTTCTCGTTGATTCTATTGTGTATGTGTCTTAAAATGGTGAACCGAGACATTGTGTGAAGTTTCTTTTGTTGTTAATTTCCGTGAATTCGTTTATATTTTGTCCGGCTCCTTGTTCTTATTTCTGTATATTTCCATTTCCTCCATCAGGTATAATTTGTTAGAGTTTCCAATTCCGTGTAGCCGGGTCAAGTTCTCTGTGGTCGAGTTGTGGTTATTCTCGGATAATCATTATCTTATGGTTCCCGTAGTTGCCGTAAACGTTAACGTGAAATTGCCAAAAATTACTTGAATCAATTATACTAAATTAACCGTTCATTTTCTCGTTTAGGTTTCCAAAGCCTTTTAATAGTAAATTGTGTCCGCTACAGTGTGGTATTTTAATTTTAACGATTAAGTGAGAGAGCTTTGAATGAATAAAGGATTAAAGCCTGCCATGGACAATTGTTCGATGGTTTTCTTAATTATAAATTTTCCTATTAATTCTGATTCTACACATAAATGGTTTACGGGCTTTACGGGAACCATACATCTATCGATTGATATCAGTTTCATATACTGCAGTTGATATTCCTATGCCCAATCTGGAATGACTGGACTAACAACATTTTAAACTTTTCGTAATAAGTTTCCAAGCAATTCAGTGGGTGATAAAATGGACATATTCAACATATTGATGAACATCATATTTTTAGAAAAACTGAAAACTTTCTAAAAATCCAGCTAAGAAATGTGAAAAATTGAGGGTGCTTAATTGTTTATTAAAGTACCTATTGCTCAGAAACCGGAGATGTATTTACATTCTCCTTAGAAAATAACGAAATAACTATTTCACCATTTTCATAAAAGGCAGATAGGGCGCTGAAAGATGGGTGGTGATTTTTATACGATCGTACTTGTATCTAAATAACTGTAAATGTTATGAATGTGCAAATAGGTAATTAGATTCTTCTTTAAATGTAAAGAAAATCAAGGGAGTAATTTTTCATGAACGTACGTTGGCATTTCTATTCTTGCCTCTGTTCTTGTTCATTAGGAAATATATCCAGCTACTACGTGTGAAAAATGAGTGTTATTTGTTATTTATGAGAGTCCCAATAGCTCATAACCCGAAGATACACTTAAAAATTGATATTTAGCTTCTCTCTTAAAATTAAGTTTTGTACGAACGAATTCTTTTTCATGACATTAGCATTTAGAGGCTTTTGTCAAAATAAAGAAACTCTGTTCTACACTTTTCCAGACAACATTGTTGTCAGAACACAGACGAAACAGACTGTAAATTAAACATGTATTAAACAAATGTCACCGGTCGAAGTCATGTGAGGGGGTACGCAAAATCCATAAAATGTATTGGTTATGCGAATTGACCGTTTGCGTAAGAATGCATTGGGAGCTCGTTTATTTGAAGAGATCTCGGAAAGAGTTCATACTGTTATTAGGTAGGTTTAATATAACCATAACCTCTTCATGTGACCCTTTGTCTTGCCCAAAAACTAGTAAAGCTTTCATCTTAACGTCTTCTAGGTTCTTATTCTTATATGAATCAGTCAGGATAGTCCACACCATATCTTCGTTTAACTTTGTCGTGTCCGTCCGGTCATTGGTATTACTCTGCGTGAAACGAAGGCCCTTTCAGGCACTTCTAACTTCTCGCGCGAATCTATATAGTACCTCTGCAACTATTAAAACATGTAAAAATTGCTTATAGAGCCAAACTTGTAAAATCTAAAAGATCAGCACTGGATAGTTACATTGAGTCAAGTAGCAACAAACAAAGCACTATATGGAAAATGGAAAATTATACAGCATAATCTCCCTAATAAGAAAAATGATATGGTAAGCTCCCCAACTGCTGAAGATTTTAATAATTTTTTTATCAATATACCGCAGGACATTATACGTAAGTTAGATAAATGTGAAACTAATCCCTTACACTACATGGACAATATAACCACAGGTCAGCTAAGTTTTAATAAAGTATCTTTTGACGTAATGCGCGATGCTATCAGTTCATTAGGAAACTCCTTGGCTAAGGACTGCCATGGCATGAACGTGAAGGTGGTAAAAACATTGAAAAACATTATTGTCTATCCACTTACACACTTATTCACAAAAAAGGTGCATCTGACAATTGTAATAATTATAGACCAATATCTATGACCGCCATTATCTCCAAAGTTTTTGAAAAAATATTAAAAAAGCAAATTTACTGTCATTTCGAAGACAATAGTCTATTTAGTGATTCGCAGTATGGGTTCAGAAAAGGAAAATCCACCGGCATGGCTATTGACACACTTTTAAAACAAATACTAAAGAACTTTTAGCTCGGATATCATTCAGTGGCTACATTCTACGATCTTACAAAGGCGTTTGACTGTGTATCTCATGAGCTACTGATTGATAAACTACATCAATACAAGTTTTCGGAACCTAGTATCCATCTACTGCAATCTTATTTATCTGACCGTTACCAGCACGTTAAATTCAATTCAAGTGTTTCTAGTAATCAGCTCTGTAAAAGTGGTGTCCCACAAGGTTCAGTCTTGGGCCCTATCCTTTTTTAATATACATTAATGACATACACACTGCTAGTTTATCATCAGAAGTCATACTTTTTGCCGATGATACCACCGTAATTGAAGTAGGCGAAAACTACAATATGCTACTTGATAAATTAGACGAAAGTGATAAGAACGTTAAGGAATGGTTTCTCTCAAACAAATTGTGCATAAATACCGAGAAATGTTCATCTTTATTGTTTACCTTGCGCAGTGATCCTTCAGCAGCAAACGCTGACGTTGAGAGTGTGCAGTTTTTGGGTGTCACGTTGGATACTAGTTTGAAGTGGAAGATTCATGTTGACTCAGTTACGAATAAATTAGCTAAAATTATCTTCTTTTTAAGAACTTTAAGTCAAACACTATCGCTGGGGCACCTGAGAACTGCATACTTTGCTATTTTTCACTCCGTCATGTCGTACGCAGTTTTTAACCGGGGGCACTAAAGTCATACTAAAAGAATTTTTTCGCTGCAACGCCGATGCTTAAGAGTGATATGCGGTGCTACTTACAGAGATGATTGCAGGAAATATTTTCGTGATCTGAATGTACTACCTCTACCATGCGTATATATCTTACAATGTATAATGTATGCGAGAGCAAATTTGGGATCCTTTACTACATCAAATATGGTGCACCAGCACGACACGCGTACAAACCATCAAAGCTTTTCTTAAGACTTCAAAGGTCCCGAATCGGGTCGAATTATTGGGCTTTAAAATTTTATAATCTTCTTCCGCCAACTATAAAGTCTTAGATTGAAAACAGATTCAAAAACGTCCTGAAAGAGTACCTCATAAACAAATGTTTCTACAATGTTGATGAATTCTTAACAAACAACTTCGATGATATTATGATTGTTATTTAATTTCTGTAATTATTTTCTTTTGACTTGTGTAAGCATTGTATATGTATTTATAGCAGCAATAAAGATTATTATTATTATTATTATTATTATATTCCTTGTATCACATTTAATCACTATACTGTTCCCTTTTCTAACAATTCTTGAACACGTTCGATCTGCTGCAACCCATTATTGCCAAGATTGTTTCAATTTCAGACAAATTTCCTCACCAAAATGTCGTTTGCTCACACCTCGGCTCCAGTAGCGTCCTCTGCTTCCAGAAGTCTCGACGAGTTCGACCGCTAAACCGACGTGGTTCGATCCCAATTCTGATCAGTCGTCACAAAATCAGCCTGTATATGTAGGGTAGAACATTTAGGGGTACGCAATAAAAAAGAATTGGAGACCACTGGCCTAAGCATTGGCGTGTTGCATATTGAATTTCTTCTATCTGGTTAGTAGACACGGTGTATAAAATCAGTAAATGTATGTGCAGCACTTTTATTTACGCTTCCACAGCATTAAATTCTATTTGTTCGCTGGAACACGAAGCGAAGGCGTCCAGCCAAGAACATCTAGATCCGCGTCCATTTACCCCATTTATCGAGTGCCATTGAGCTTTCGGAAAGAAACGTGCACCACAATCGCTGCCATTTGAACGGGTGGTAGCAGGAAACGTATCGCCAGCAGGCTCACACTGGAAACTGCCGGGTACGATCTCCGGCTATCATCAATTCAATAATGGGCCCTTTTCGAGCATTGTGTCGCCTTGTCCCGATAGCAAAGGCAGGCGAACGCCTGACTTCTGCGAACGCCTCTCTGCCGAAGTGCGCTATCGCCAATTGTGCGCCGGATGTGCTCGTATATTCTAATTCGACGTTTTGCCGATGCGAACACAAAGCCAGGGGAAGTTTGCACTCGATAAGGCGGCGAGCAGCATTGATTTATGGTCGCGCAAATTGATGGATTGCCGTGGAACTGACTTGGCCAATTTTGCTACGGGAAATTGAAATTTAGATGAAGCTGGGTTATTTTAATCATATGTTATACTTGCGGTTACCAACAGCTTTGCTTGCTCTTATTTTAGGATATGGTAGGTTTTCAAACAAACATTTTTGTTTAAACTGCCAGAAAAATAATTTATGGTATTTTATGACTTTGTTGATTGATATTAAAATGATATTACGTAGTTCTTTACTTGGAGACGGGTCTAGGTCAGCATAGAGATGTAAATGAAAGACACGCTGCTGTTTGCATTGTTGACAGCGCAGAATTCAAATACTACAGCTGACTACAGTGGCGTGCGGTGCATTTGCACATAAGGTGTGCAGTGGAGGAAAAATACCAAAACTTCGAAAAATCCAAACTTTTTACTTTATCATACGCAGTCTGTAAAGTATTGTAATCGTGCCAAAAATTTTTTTTGAGATTTTAGCGGAAATATGTCTTTTTGGGTCCCCTGAACATTTTTGACCAAGGTACAAAAAAATGTCTGTGTGTGTGTGTGTGTGTGTGTGTGTGTGTGTGTGTGTGTGTGTGTGTGTGTGTGTATGTGTGTGTGTACCCGTTTTTGTGGCGACGATTCCGGAGAAACTACTAAAGGTATCGGGACGAAAGTTCATATTTAGAAGTTTCATAACCAAACTTAGAGCTGAAAAGCTTTCTGTTGAAAAGGGTCCAAAGGAACTGGTGGTTTACTCTTAGCATTTTTCGAAGATTTTGCAAATGAGCCGCTATTTGTGTAATGTCGTCAGAATAATTAAATAATAAATTAAAGGAGAGGAAATTTTCTATAATTTATGTATATGACATTTTTTGGTAGAATTTATAGTTTAGCTGCTTGAGCAAATTCTATTTCATCGAGATCGGTCGTACTGTATTCAAACTAGTAGCCAGGATATGTCAGATTTTTTGATTCTAATGACAGTAGCTAGTGTCAAACGCTAATGTTTTGAAAATACTACTGTCAATATAGGCTGCGTTCGGATATTGAACACCGTTACACTTTTTACACCCACTAACACGTAAGTGTCATTTGGACGGTGTACACGGTGTCAACGGAGTACAATATCCGAACGCAGCTTTAATCGTGATATCTGTCTAGTTCTACTAGTTTTATTTTAATGCAGACATAGCCGATCTCGATCAAATAGAATCTCATGCAGCTAAACTATTAATTTTATATATAGTATGATAAAGTCATGTGCCTGGCCACATCAGATTTTTTATTTAAGTATAATAAACAAGAAAAAAATTAAATATAAATTTACTTGTATGCTAAATCAATGCGCCTGTCCGAATTTTTTAAAAAATCATCGATAATATTTTCATGAAAATCGGGCCTGGATTGTAAATAACTTTATACCTCTTTCTCGATAGTAATTAAACCTAAATTGGATAATCTATCTTAGTGTTACTAGAGTAAGATTTGATTCTTTTTATTGCCGAAAATTACCTTTCTACGGATGCAGTTGAAAAAGGAACTGTTAATATTAATTTTGCCAACTTCAGAATTTCGCTTAATGCGTCAGCCGTCATAATTTTTGTATATGTATAATTAGTTGGCATATATTTAAATCTCGAAAAGATGCCGATAGTTCATTAGTAAGTTTATTTAAATCAAAATACTTTCCGTATTGTTCTTTTAAAGAGTGTATACACGCTTCTGGAATTTGTCTTTATACATTTCAAAAAATTTTGGATTCAATAGTTAAAAAAATTTTAATGACGTTAGCTTTTCAAATCTTAATTGCAGTGGCTGTAATTTTTGGTTTATTTAAAATTTGCATCCCGCCTGGATATCACCATATACTTTACATTAATCATTACGGTAAGTCCGGAAGGGTACGGTTAATTGCAGTTGTTCGTAAATAGTGTCTAATATTTCACCGTCTGTTTGTTTACAATGTGCCTCTATTTCTTCCGCTGGTAATGCACGTCGTCGTTCTACTTGTGGAGGGCCTGCAATTGATATGGTATTTCTGTACAATTCGTCAAAATTGGTATTTCTTAAATCTGCAATGGTTGTTTTTACTTCGTTAATCTTTTGTACAGCATGAATGATATCTAAGGTAGATTTTTAAAGGATATCAAAAAACACGTCCGTGTAACAACAAATTTTGGCAAATACCAGTAGTAAAAACTGAGAATTAAATTCTTCAAGAAACTTGGTGTAATCTTTTGCCATGCTGATTGTGTCATTGTCCCAGTTTTCGGGATTTTCAATTATGCTTTTAAAAACACGCATAGCAATTGTCGTTCATTTGCTACAGTATTTATTATTCGAGATGAATAATTCCATCTTGTAGTAGCCAGTTTTGAAAATTTTCTTTTAACTATTTCGTTCAAAGCATAATTTCTCTTTGTTGATACAGAGAAGAATGCGGACATGCCAGAAACTGTTGCAAAAATATTTTACATTCCTTTATGAATGTTACTGATTGGGACAGTACTAAATAAAGTACATGTGCACAGCAATGCACAAATAACGCATCGGGAAACATGTCCTTCACTTTCTTTTGGGTCCCGTTTAGTTCGCCGGCCATGACTGCTGCTCCGTCGTAAGTTTGGGCGATTAGTTTAGTTTCACATCCCCAATTTAAAATAATTTCTTGAACAACGCGCGATAATGCATTTGCTGAACGATCTGCTCTAACATCTTTAAAAAAATAGAAATCTTTCAACGGGTTTACCAGTTGAGTCTATATACCTAAACACAACCGATAATTGGGATTTGTGTGATATGGATGTTTCGTCTAACATAATAGCAACAAATTAGGTTTCTGCAACTGCTTTTTAAATTCGGCAATTAAAATATTATTAAGCGACTGAATTATATCATTTTGTATGCGATTAGATGTTCCAGTAAATACAGTTGCTGTAGATAAATGATGTGCTAAGAGCTCATCATATTTACTGATTAAATGCAACAATTCGATGAAATTTTCGCGGTTTATAGAACCTATACTTTCGTCATGTCCACGAAATGAGCACTCTTGTTTTCCTAAGAAACAAACTACATCAATCAATCTCTTTAAAATATTTCTATTTTTTGTTACCTGTTTGTTATGTTTAATTATTGATAGCGCTTTTACTTTGTCTAACATTACATCTAGTCTGACATTACCAATCGTTTTTAATGCTACAACTGAGCTAATATGAATTTGTGTTTGTTCATGTTTTTTTGCAGCTTCATGGATATGGTTTGTCATTATATCCTTGCAGTACGCAAATACTTTTGTCCTTAGCGTTGTACACAAAAAGTAAACAAGGCCAACAATATAATTTATTTTTCTGGCAACAAGCCAGTACATATGTGGAAACTATCGGAAATGTAGAGAAATAAAGATATGATTTTTCTCACATATAGCACATATTTCTTCTGACCGAATTCTAACAAGTATTGAAATATTGTGGAAACCAATGCGAAACAGTGTGGAAATAGAAATACTTACGGATACGTACAGGTTCTCGAGTATCCTGATAGGGTTTAAGATGTTAAACTTTTAATTTACATATTAGGAATGCGTATAGTATCGCCAAATGCTATAATAGTAATACGTACGAACCAAAAATATAGGTTATGTGGTGAAATTTTTTCAGTCAAATGTAAATACATACGTATAACTGGAAAGGACGTTACATGGTGAATAACTGAGGCAAATCCATTTGGTATGCAACCCGCAGTGATGTGGAGTAGCCATCTCTTTCTATCTCATACATATAATACATATTCACTTGTACGTCTAGTACAATACTGATCTACATAATAATGCCTACATTCTACTTAATGCTACTATCTGCTGACTTAAGACTATTCACTCATACGCACATTCATACACTATTACATATTCCCTTACAACTCCCTCGCAAAAAAGAAAAAAAATAATTTTTTAAAAAGGTTGTTTTTTGTTATTTTATAAAATTTTATTCCTGAAATAATTTTACTCTCTTTTTATAAACTGTTACTAACTTATTGGCCACCTTGATTATAATATTAGGATCGTCATCCTGTATAACTTCGTACGGGCCTGTGCATAAAGAATCTTACTTACTTACTTACTAATAACATTATCTTTTCTTAATAAAATTCTATCTCCTATTTAACAACTAGAGAAATCTAGTTTTATCATACCATTTTTTACGCTTTATTTTCGACTATCAAATTATTACGTGCATCGGTTTCATTTCGATTTCAATTTTCGTATATCAAAATTATACTACTCGGAAAATACTACTCTCAAACTGATATAACATTTAAAATTATTTATCTGCTAAATTGCTTATACCTTGAGCATCTCTAACAACAGAAATCTGTAGACCTTCCTTGATGATAATACATTTATTTTTATTTTATTATAATTCTTTTAGTAATGATGCGCATCTACTACTTTTTATCATAAATTATTCCGGAATATTATATTGCAAACATATGTTTTTTATTAGGTATGTCCACGACGCACTAATGCTGACGCGGATCCAGGATCCTATTTCATATGAATAATTGTTTCATGTATATATATTATAACTAAGGTCTCTCTTAATGTCGGTATACCTATTATTTTTCATTATATTTTCATATTTCTTTTAATCTATTAGAGATACTTCAACGCATTTTTTTCGGTTTCACAATTAATTCTTACCACGCCAGGATGATCAAGCCTTTCATGATACAAATAACTAGAACACCTACAGCAATTTGGTTGTAAATTTCTTCTTTCAATTTGGTTGTAAGTACCTACTGGAAATGCTGACTCTTGTAAATGCATTGTTTCGTTATAAACATTAGCGACTTGGTAATTAGATCGAATTCCAACTGAAACAAGTCAGCGTATTTTGCTATCTTTTTTGTAATTCATACGGTTATTTGAATAAAAATTGTGAATGAATTTTTACTGCACCTATGTTATTATAATACCATGCATTTCTTTATCGAACTATTAAATAAGCTTTGCGACACAATCTTATGTCATTTATGCTAATAAAATATACATAGTTATGCATTGTAGTTATGCGATACAAACAGTTTTACATTCTATAACAATCAAATTTTTCCGTTGTCCCAAATGCTTCCTATACATTATGGTTTATTTTTGTTTTATATGAATTGTTTCTTCAAATCTGATATTACGTTATTATACGCGTATGTTAACAATAATATATTTTCCGTTTGTGTAAAGTTTGGTTTCTAAAATACATACCTAAAGAAGTATAATCACTTTATACACATTTATACAATAATTTATAATCATTTTCTCCATTGTAATTTAACATAGTTAGTTAGTATCGTATAATTTTATAGCGCAAATTAATTCTTGTTTAGTTATGTTTTTGGTATTATTGATAATTGATCAAATTTCTCTGTTATTGTCACTGATCCGTTTCCTTACTTACTAACTTATCTCTTTCACACACTGATTCACTTTCTTACAACTGTGTTTGACAATTATCTCCTCGTCAATTGTATATACATTTTGTATTACGCTGCTTATATGAGAAATACAATTGTATTTATCCATAATATTATGAAATTAAGTCGTAAAATTACCAAATTTGAATAGTTTGTGTTGTCAATAATAACCAATAATTGTCCTTGATTAAATACAGTGAAAAAAATATATTTCTTCTAGTGTTGTAATGTTGTAATGTTGAAATTTGCTTGGAATCACATTTTTGCGCTTGCACAATCTCTGCTTTTCACAAACCCACTATTTTTCAAGAGTTACGAACACATTTCACACTGTTTTTGTTCACTTTTACTTTGGTACTATGATGATATTTTTCTAATACTTGATTCTTGAGACAAATTGCATTGGTCGTTTGCAATTTTTTTTTCTCACTTTTGTGTAGTAGATACCCATTCTTGTTTCTTTTCTTCTCAAGTTATTTTAAAGGTGCACTGGCAGGATCGCCATGTAATGTCCTGTATTAGGATGGTTGAGACAGGTCGCTGGAATTACACACTACGCCCAGTATAATACATATATTCACTTGTACGTCTAGTACAATACTGATCTACATAAAAATGCCTACATTCTACTTAATGCTACTATCTGCTGACTTAAGACTATTCACTCATACGCACATTCATACACTATTACATATTCCCTTACAAGAGTTCACTGCATTTTTTAAAGGAGCTCGCGGGGCTCAGAGGCGCTAGTATAGTAGAAACTTCTAACTACCGGGACCATCTAACGTGCAACGTCTCAAGCAGTAAACTATGTCAGTTATAGGATATTCAGATATTCCGCTACATTTTGCTCATTTGCAAATCAACCGATCCTAAAGGAAGCGGTCAAAGTTGTTCAAAATACTCTCTATTAACTTACTCTCCTGACGAAGCAATTGCTAGCTGAATAGGGGTTGGTCACTTGTCCGCAATTCTCTATGTAGGCAATTACTAAGACTTCTAAAATATATTTTGCAACACTTGCAGCACTATTCATTACGGATTCTACATTACCTTCTGTGTTTTTTTTATATTACAGGTCTGTAATCCAGTGGCTGGATTATTTTATATTAATGAAACACGTGTTTCTTTATTTGTAAATGACAATATAATGAAATGTTTCATAAGAAATACTATAATAGAAATAGAAAGCATTTTTTACTCCCTTAACTTGATTTTAGGATTTGCCAAAATCCATACACTATCCCAATTTATGTTCTTAGTTAAAACTGTTAAAACGTGACTTTTTAACCTGTTTTAAAATGTTTTAAAAATTTTGCAGTTATATCATTTTCAGTCTTGTTTTGTAATTGATAGACGACTACAAAAACAATCAACTAAAATCACATAAAAACGTATTTTGACCAAAAATTACAACTTAACTAGAAAAAGAAGGTTAGATAATTTTTATTAATTAATTCTCTTTTCTTAACCCTAATATTAAAGGATGGTTCCACTTCACAGGGTCACGACGTATCCAATAAAAATGCTTTTTTTAGCAATTTTGAATAGTTATGTTTCGAAAAACACATCTAGTGATATGATGTTTCGTGTCATAACTTCATGTGACAATACGCAATATACGCCTACTACTTTCTGTATATACAAACATGTATGAATAGAGGTTAGGCATTGGGGGTATTATTATCATTAAATTTATTGCCCTAATAAAATTGTAATGGAATGGCAATGCGCGGGTTTGCATAAATCTATTGTCTGTGGACCTTCCTACTTGTCGCATTAATCAGGATACTTTTTTTGTGTAGTGTCTTGACACATTCAAGACGTTTATTTACTACCTATCATTTCAGAATAATAAATTTCAATGCAAAGCGCCAGATTTTAGGTTTTGTTTATTCAGATGTTCAAATAAGTGAAAACGTAACGATATTAGCATTGTGGTGCATCAAATTAGGTTTTAGCTTAGTTAAAAGCTGGATTTTCTCTGTGATCTAAAATGACTGAGGACAGGTTGAATTTCCCGCCAATTTGAATAATTGTGATGTTGGCAATGGTTGCAAATGACAGCTCTTATTTTGGTCCAATGGCGTAGGTGTTCCTTCTTGAAAAGGGATTCATTCTCTGATTATAATTAGGTATATTAAATTGAAACTATTAATTGAATTAATTGTAACGTATATAGTTTCAATTCAAATTAATTCTCCTGAGGGTTAAATAAATAATAAAATGACATCATTTATTTTTTTTTATAATGTAATTCATTATAAGAGATGTTCAATATGACCACCATCGGCATTTATACATAAGTTAATTCTTCGTTTCATGTTATTAAATATATGTTCTAATTGTTGTTCTCCTACATTGTTTATCTCTTCAACGATGACTGCTTGCAATTCTTCTATAGTATGGATACTATTGGAAAAAAATCTGTTTTTGAGGTGGCCAAATAGATAATCCTTTACATTATGTATTTTTAGAAAGACTCTGCAAGAACCCAATAACAAATTAATTGAGAAAAAAGATGAAATATTGTTGCAGAGGAACCTAACCCTTACTGACGAGTTCACTATGGTATCTGACAGTGATCATAACCTGTATCATGCACGCCTACCATCTTAGTAACACTAAACAATTTCATAACTGTGGCGGGAAATTCAACCTGTCCTCAGTCATTTTAGATCACCCGTTATATAAAAAAAACATCGATTGTGCTGTAAACAAAATATGAGGGCTGAAAGTGGATGAAATTGAGGATGTTCTAGCATCTCGGAGACTATCGGGTTTTCGGACAAGATTATGGTTACTAACATTGTAGTAAAATGTGCAATGCAAATTAAAAGCTACGTCATTTCTATTAAATCGTTTCTATAACATCGAGAAGTAGGCTTGTGAATGTTTCAAATTTCATCGTTTCAAAGATATAGTCGTCGGATTGTATACTATAACAGTCAAGTTTGATTTTGATTTTGAAATTTACTAAAGGTTTTTATAACTTTATTACATACAGCTGTAGTAAAATAGTGACCATATTTTTTTATTTTATTTTAATTATATAATAAATATTGCTAGCCATTTTACTGCAAAGTTGAAAAACAATAAATAAAATTTATTACTATTATACAGTTTATGGAACATTTAGCTAAATAGTTTTTTACTGTTGATCAATCACTTCTTAGGTGGGCCTTAATACCCCAACCTACTTATTACTACTACTCTAGCTATATTTTCACCTAATTTGTCTTTTTTTAACTTGTTACTTGTTTGTTTCAAATTCTGATAATGAGTATCTATAAACGTTTGTCATGTACCTATGTCCGGAATGGTTAATATTACTTATCATAAATTGTAATTTTAATGAATGCGTTCATCAATAGGAGTAGAATAATAATGATATGTAGGTAAAACGTATTCATTATACAAGGCTAGTCAAAATTACCTGAACACCTAAATAATTCTCCAACCGTAAACAATTTCAACAAAGTTTTCAAATAAAAGTTTATTGGGTTTAAACAAGCTATCGTTTAAATTAATTTTTAATATACAGGGTACTTTTATTCTGGAAATTTAGTAACCTTTCTTTTTCTGATAGCAACACTATGCATATTTGAATTTTTTTTTTATTTTCGGATTAATTCCTAGAATTTTATGTAGAAATCATTGTTTAATAAAATGCATCTTTTTTAGTTATACGTAATTAATAAAAACTCCGGAACTTCAAATTAAGAATATTTTCGAAAACACATTTGTTTTAATTTCATTTAATTTAATTCTATTTCATTGTTTTGTAATTTTTTCCGTTAATTATCGATTAATTGCGTATAACTCAAAGATGATGAATTTTATATAAATAATGATTCTTACAAAAAAACTAGAATTATTCTTAGAATAACAAAATGTTAAATAAAATTAACACCTTTATGTTAAAAATATATTTAGACGATAGCTAGCTTAAAATAAAAAAAACTTTTGTATAAATTTTTTTTTAATTATGACTTATTTTCTTTGATTAATTGCTTATAAATAAAAAATATTTCTACAAAAAATTCTATGTATTAATCTTAGAATAAAAAATGTGAAAATATACAGGGTGTTCTATTTGAAAAAGGAAATGTTACCAAATTTCCAAAATATATTAAGACGATAGCTTGTTTAAAACCAAAAAACTTCTTTTATATATATTTTTTAAATTTTTACAGTTGAAGAATTATTTAGGTGTTCCGGTAATTTTGGCTAACCCCGTATATCAAGCGTACTTTCAACGCCCATCGAGCGCTTAATATCTTGACACAGCACTTTATATAATTCGGTTTGTTTGACAATGGCAACAGTCTAAAATTGAACGGGAAATGTCCCGAGTCATCGGGAGAAATTGGCCAGTCATGGCCAGCTTTATTCAGGGCGTGAACTATCTTTGTCCCGATGAACTAAACGGCAGCACAAATATTCCATTCCGACTAATTTGTATCGTATAATAGTAATCTGGCGGAGTTGATGAATTTAAAAGTCATAAGTTAATTACTTTTTCGATGTGTTGATGTCATAATAGCGTCCAATCGAAAGGCCGGAATGAAAATCTTCGACAGTCGAAATTAAAGAACTATTTGTACAGGTGTTCCATTAGGCACCGTCGAATGCTTGATGAATCTGCGTCAATGAAAGTCAATCTTCGTATCATAAGTTTATTGCTTCGATATAAATATGTTTGTGTAGCATTCAGGAAATCTTGACCATCAGCTTTCAACAATACAATGTGCAGACAGAAAGATCTTTAATACCCACATCAACATAATGTAAGCTAATATGAATAGCTAATATAGATAACATCTAAGTAGCAAGACCTATCTATCTTTCTAAAAATGTTCGCCGATTGTGTTGAATACAATTTCCAATCAATCCTACAATTCCTATATGCGAAATAGTGGAGGCTAGGACGAATAAAGACAATTTGAACTAACACCCTTATGCCTATCCTGATGTCCCTCTGATCAGGGGCGTAGCTACGGGGAGCAGTGGGAGCAAACTCCTTCAGGCGCACGAGTAGGGGGGTGCAAAATCGGAAGGGGCATGAAAAAACTTTTGTGTAAAAAGTTCTATTGATAAGATTTTCTAAATAAAACTCTAAGGCCCTAAATGTTTTGTGATCTTGACTTATCATAATATTGATTTATATAGATTGGTGCGGTGTATTTATGTATAAAGGCTATTTTACACTGCACTACTTTCGTCTTTTTCTAAACTTCTTTTTAGCAACTAGAAAAAAGTTTTAAAGTAACAAGAGATGGGTATATTAGACACATTTCTTTATCTATTCCAGAATAGCCAACCTGGTGCATTGAAGGTTATGTTGTTTGTTTACTTTATACCGGTTTATTTGTGCAATATTTTACTGTAAACAAGTTAGTACAAATTAAATTACATAAATTAAACCAACTGTACAAAGCGTAGCGCGTCACTGTGACGTTAAACGTATACTTTTCTGCGGTATGTCAAAACAAAACAATGTGATTCACTGTCGGACTGTTGGAAAACCTTACAAATGCCTACACTGCGCATGCGTCTATACTAAGAAAAAGTTTAGAAATATAATAGCATGGCATTTCCAGCTATACTATTATTTAGAACTTTTTTCTAGTGACTAAAAAGAAGTTTAGAAAAAGACGAAAGTAGTATAGTGTAAAATACCCTTTAGTATATTGGCCGGGTGCGCGATGCAAGCGCCTCAACAGGGGTTACCGGTATCTGTAGTGTATAAAGTGGTCCGATCAAATTTATATTATTTATTATAATATTGCATTTGTTAATATTTCTTCGTGTATTGTTACAGTTGATAACGCAACACTTATTGTGTCCCATTATGATTATTTACACCTACGATATGTTATTTGTTCTGACAGATTGGTACACAACATAATGCGCCGTGAACTACTGCACATAGTGTAGACAGGTATTACTCCGCTACGGGCGCTTAGATCGTTTGGCAACTCCTGTTATGACTTTTAAATTGCTTTTATTTTACAAAATTAGTGTGTTTTTTATTCATTAACTTATAAGTATGTAAGTGCTACTCCGATTTTCTTGTTTATATGAAACACAATGTTACTTATTTTAAACGAAAGAACCCAAAATTTGCCAATCCCAAAATTTTAGTGGTACGTAGGTAAAAGTTGCAGTTGCCTAAAACGTTTTCTTCCAAATAATTTTGATAAAACTTAAAAACAAATCTTTTTAAGAAACTTGAAAAAATGTCCCTAAGCATCCAACTAACCTTCACCTGAACGGTGAAAATGTTTTCAAGGTTATAATTTATTTTATTACGTTAATGGTAATTTTATATTATTGCGTGTGTATATTGCGTTTGTAACTTTGTAGATATTAGAATTTTAAAAATTTTCAGATTAGTAATTACAAAAAAAAACGAAAAAATAACAAGAAATTATAACAATAAAATTTGATTATGTACATTACAGCACACTCAAAATATCGCAACAAGCTCTAAATGCACGTTTGCCAACTCAAAATACGGAAATAGTAGACTATCACGTCTTAATCCAGTGAAATTAAACAAATAAAGCTATTCACTTCGGAAAAACTCAAACCCAGCTGGATTTTTATATACGCCTTTGGTTGGGCATTAGAAATAACGTGTAAAGTTCCCTTCGATATTATATCTGGGTTGCGAATTATTCACGGTCAAAGATGACCGAATTGGATTTTTTTATTGAATGGAACGACAATGGATTTTTTTAGGATACTTATAATTCTGTACATAAATTTGTTTAAGTACGAATCCGGTATTTATATAAAAACACTTGTCGCCTCTGAAGAATATAGGGGTTAGTTTAATTTGTTAGAAATCGAAAACAGGCAGCTGTTAACTAATTGTTTTTTATTGTCATAAAATCCTAAACTGAGTTTCTCAAAGATATTGTATATATAAACTCCGTGTTTGGTTTAATCTGGAATTGAAAGTTCAAAAGATGCCAGACCACTTTCGAAAAACAAGGGGGCGCACAAATTCTTCTTGCTCCAGGGCGGTGAACATGTAGCTACGCCACTGCCTCTGATGAAACTATAACAATAACAAATTCTTTATTTCATAATAGTGCACAAAATGTTTAGAAACAGTCCGATACAACAAAACTGAAGATGAGCCAGAAACAAAAAATAGAAACTCTACATAAAGTAGTCATTCAAACTGTGCGGTTCTAGGCCTAATAACAATTATTTGGGTAACATATGACAATTCTTTGGTTTTTTTCTTGAAAGATTGGAATTCTTGCATGCGTTTTATGTGTTCGGGAAGATTATTAAAGATTTTAACACACATGTACATAGGGTTCTTTTCCGTCACAGAAAGTCTGTAAACCGGATATTGATAATCGCGCCTTCTAGTGATGTACTTAGTGCCGTCGTTTAAAGGAACAAACAACTGTTTGTGTTTGTGTATAAACAAAAGATATTCTAATATGTATATGCCATAGAAGGTTAAAATTTTTTGCTCTTTGAATCTTCCTCTACAGCTCTCCCTGTATTTCAGTCCCAGCATTACTCTCAATACTCTCCTCTGTAGTCTGTACATTAAACAAGGCACATGCGCTGGAGCAACCCCAAGGAAAATTACACCGTATCTAAGCACAGATTCAAAGTTGGCAAAGTAAAGGGTTTTTATGGCCTCCGGTTCGAGCTTGTTTCTAACTCTAATAGCAAAGCAATTTTGGTTGAGTTTCTTATTTAAATTTTCCGTGTGTCCATCCCATTTTAGAGAATCATCTAGCACTACTCCCAGAAATTTGGTCTTTTTTACTACTTCCAATTCTCCCCCCCGCCCAGATCAACTTTTGCTATATTATCCCTTCTGTTGCTCGTTTTAAATATTAATATGTTGGTTTTATCGTCATTTATTTTTAAACTATTAGTGATTAGTGAAGATTAGTGAAGATTCCACTCTATTATAAATTACCTCACATTTCCATCTCAATTCATTGACATCCCTATCTGCCACCAAAAGATTGGTACCATCAGTAAAGCAGGTTATAGCTGTTTCCTTTGCGACTATAATGTTACTCAAGTCATTTATAAAGATTGATAAAGATCGAGTCATATCCTAAAGGAAATATTTATTGATCTTGTAAAATGTCTACAATGGGTTAAGTACGAGTTTGCGTTTTCAAGTTATACATGTTAAAATAAGTAAAAACTCTTTATAAAACTAAAACTGTATTTACACTAGTCAGCTTGTTTCTAATATTTTTTTATGTTGATGGCGATTATTTTTCTATCTCAAACCTTGAAAACAGTTAGTTGTATTGAAATATATGATAATTTTTTCCTGGAAACTTATACTTTTCTAGACCATAAAGAAAAACTAAATTTTCCCTCTTTTATCCCCTATTATTTTGCAGGAGTGATATCGGTGGGTACTTTTCATATATTGTTTAAAGCGTATAAATAAAGCCAAACAGAAAAACAGAGCTTGTACTAATAGTTTTGAAGTTTAGCCATTTTTAGACCTAATTTCACTAGACTACACTAAAGTTTTTCTGGACATGGATGAAAAGCTAAATTAAATAAATAAAGAAAAACACCAAATTAATTATAAATTACCAAACAGAGAAATATAGAACGATAGAGTAAAAGTAATTAATTTATAAAATTTCAATTGAAACTCTATATTATGTACTCGTGTGTTTAAAACCTGCGGATAGATATATAACGGCGTGATAACTGATAACTGAATAATCGTTTAAGTGAGTCAGTGGGGAGTCAGCCCTTGGAATGAGAGAGCAGAAAACACGTGCTACATCGTAATTTACAATATTCGAACCCTCGCGTTAAAAAAGTGGAAAACTGTCAGCGACCGTTTGATATAGTGCCTCTCGAATACAGATATAAACGCGGCGTTTCGCAATAAAATTGGGAAAATTTTCGGGAAACGTGTTCCATGAAAGCACGTGCTGCAGACGTTTTGACATTTTCGTTTTATTAATAAAAGCGCGGCGCCGGCGCCGTACTAATTTACTTTCAATCTAGTTCGGATAAAAAATATTTTTCTTTTGAAGTGATTTATTGTATTGATTACATCAGATATCGTTGTTGTATTATAACTCCTGTAACTTTCTTACTAGATTTTTTACTGGATAAGGATAATCCAAACGCTTTCAATATCGTTAATATATAATATTAACGGTGTTAACGGTAATATAAATCAAAATATTATAAACAGACATTTTTTACACCGCCGATCTGAAACACAAAAATTATACATCGTTTTAAAGCAAAGATATAAAACAACAACTTTAGTCGAAAATTATATAATATAATTTTGAGAATATATGGCGTCTATGGTAGATTTCCCAGCTACCCATACTGACCGCGCAAGCGACTACGGCTGTGCGGATTTGGGCTTTGAGCATCTTTGCAAAGTATTCATTTTTGCAAAATGTTGACTTAATGATATTTGGTGAGGGATAAGGTCTAAACTTTATGAAAACAATAAAACAAAATACTTTTATTATCATGTACCCTTTCCTTTAAAGTAATATTTTTGTTTTGATTTAAAAATACGTTTTTTACACCAAAGAAATCTTATTTTGATTCAAACATATAAATTTATATACAGTGTGTCCACGAAAGTCCGCACCATATGGAAAAAATTTTTATTATGTATTTCTCAGAAAATTTTATTCTTTATAAAAGTTGGCGGCTCGTATGAAACCAAAACTGCATCTGTCAAATATGTTAATTTCGGTGCCATATACCAAGCGATTCAGAATATATGAATTTGTGATAAGAGTAAAGTACCTGTATTTTCATTATTATCGATAAACTTTATTTGGAAATGCTGCTTAGAAGTAAAAATTATATTCAAATATGAAGTCAGAGCCACCTACCTTGAAAAGAAATATTTTCAGCTTTTTTCTTAATTATTACTTTTGTGACAAATATTAGTAAATGCCAGTGATACTAAAAGGTTCCTTTTAATCTATTTTTTGGAAATTTGAATACATTTTTATACTTTTTGTTATTTTGGTATGATAACTAATGTTTATTTAGAACTAACGCAAAATTACTTATTTTCTTGGTGCGAAGTTGATATTTCACCCTGTAGATATTAATATATCATACAATAACTAATTCAGGAGCGTGACTTACCCTTTATTCAGTTAATATTATTGACTGTGGACAGGTTTATAATAGTAGTTATCCATCTACACCGAGCGATTCTCAAGTGGTGGTACGCGCGGTACTACCACTTATGAAATTTTATTTTCACTGATAATATCTTAATAAACATAACTGAAACCTCAATAAATTGTGTCTTGAATCAATTATTTTATGCAAGAATGTATCTTCTTATGTACAGCAGCACAAAACGCACCAATAACCACCTAAGTATAGGTTCTTGTATAGGCAACCCAATGATACAAAAAAGAATATGAAACAAACAGTTTTTTTTCTTTATGCAACATTGTTTAAATTTTAAAATAAGCATACACCACTATCACAGGTGGATATGAAAAACAAAAGCATTATCCAGACATTATCCATTTAAACGTACTCACTGCAGTTTCCGTTAGTTTATGTGCTGTAACTTTTAAAACCATGCTTACACTCCAACAAAAAGTTGAAATTCTTTTAATACATGGAGAAAATAGACCGCACCGAGATGTTGCTGCTATTTTCAAGACATCCACACAACCAAATTGCCCATTCAACCATTTCCAGGATAATGAGAAGAATCAAAGAGACTGGGTCTGTTGAAAATAGCTCAAGAAACCCTACAAAAATATGTTTCCAAAATGAGGAAACAAGTTTGCCAGTGTTGCAAGAAGTAATCGAGCATAAAACGACTTGTGTTCGACAAATTGCTTCACACAGCCAATGCAGTAAATCAACAGTACATAAAATAATAAAACTAAACAAGTATCACCCTTATAAACCAAAATTTATAAGCCTACACTAAAAGAAAGAGACTTCGACATCAGGTATGACTATACCATCTGGTTTGAGGCGAATATGAAAGAGAACATAGTTTTTTTTAAATATTCTTTAGACAGATGCGGCAACATTTACATCAAATGAGACTGTTTCTTCAGAAAATTGCCGGTGGTGGACACATGAAAACACGAACTTTACTATAGAATGCCGAGATCAGTACCATTTTAAGACTAATGTGCTGTGCGGTATTTTGAATAATCAAATATTTGGGCCTTTTTTTTTCGTCAAAATATAAATAGGGAATTATATCTTCAGTTCCTGAGCAGAAAGTTGTCACATTTTTTGCCGTTAATTCAACGGGCGTTAATTTAGTTCCTGCTTGATGGTGCGCCCATATACACAATATAAACTCTGTCTAGAACTTTTTAAATCATAAATTTGGCCATCGCTGGATAGGCAGAAATTCGGAATCAAGATCCTGGCCACCTAGATCCCCCGACTTTACCCCGTTAAATTTGTTTTTGTGGGTTTACGTAAAAAATAACGTATACAAACACCGACCATTTAGAGATATAAATCATTTAGAGGAAACTATACAACATTTTAAGTAGTAGAAATAAAATTAGTTCATAGATAATAAATTAGCATTAATAACATATTCATAATAGTTATTAACTTAATAACGGGCAAATCAGTCATAAATAATTCAAGAAACAATAGATGTGTGATGCTTTAGTTAATTTTATTAAAATATTATCAGTGAAAATAAAATTTCATAAGTGGTAGTACCGCGCGTCCCACCACTTGAGAATCGCTCGCTGTAGATGGATAACTACTATAAACCTATCCACAGTCATTAATATTAACTGAATAAAAGCTACGATACGCTGCTGAATTAGTTATTGTATGATATATTAATATCTACAGGGTGAAATATCAACTTCGCACCAAGAAAATGAGTAATTTTGTGCTAGTTCTAAATAAACATTACTTATCATACCAAAATAACAAAAAATATAAAAAATGTATTCAAATTTCCAAAAAATAGATTAAAAAGAACCTTTCAGTACCATTGGCATTTACTAATATTTGTCAATAATATTAACTGAATAAAAGGTAAGTCACGCTCCTGAATTAGTTATTGTATGATATATTAATATCTACAGGGTGAAATATCAACTTCGCACCAAGAAAATAAGTAATTTTGCGTTAGTTCTAAATAAACATTAGTTATGATACCAAAATAACAAAAAGTATAAAAAATGTATTCCAATTTCCAAAAAATAGATTAAAAAGAACCTTTTAGTACCATTGGCATTTACTAATATTTGTCACAAGAGTAATAATTGAGGAAAAAACAGAAAATATTTTTTTTCAAGGTAGGTGGCTCTGCTTTTATATTTGAATATAATTTTTACTTCTAAACAACATTTCTAAATAAAGTTGATCGATAATAATGAAAATAAAGGTACTTTACTCTTATCACAAATTCATATATTCTGAATCGCTCGGTATATGGCACGGAAATTTACATATTTGATGGTTGCAGTTTTGGTTTCATATGAGCCGCCAACTTTTATAAAGAATAAAATTTTCTGAGAAATACACAATAAAAATTTTTTCCATATGGTGCGGACTTTCGTGGACACACTGTATAAGGAGAGATTTATTTCGTTTAAAGTAATATTTTTTCTTTGGCTTAAAAATAGGTTTACTTCCTCCAAAGAAATCACATTTTGATTCAAATAAATATATTTGTACACAAGAAGAGATTTATTTCCTTTAAAGTAATATTTTTGCTTTGGCTTAAAAATAGGTTTACTTCCGCCAAAGAAATCATATTTTGATTCAAATAAATATATTTTTAGTGTGAATATCTCATCCAACTATATTGTTAGATGGCGCTGTAAACTCTCTCCTCGTACTTCGGCCATTCCGTCAGTATAAAGGCCGCGTGATCGACAGTATAGACATAGAGTCACATAGATTACAGTGCCTACAGGTTCAAGTTCCGATTCGAAATCAGCGTACACTTTACTAACCTAACCTTGACTATATGTAGGGCTGGGAAGACCAACCACTTGGCCGAGGATGTGCGACATAAAAAAAGAGATGACACGTGGCGACTCTACTGTACCCTCCGAAAAATTCTTGTCTATAACAGTTCCACATTAATTCCTTCACCAAATTAATAATTTCTTTAATCAAAGACCCATTTATTGCAAACTTCAAATATCGCATTTTGAGTCAACCAACAATTTCGTTAAAAAATATAATTCTTTCACTCAACACAATCATAATTATTTGAAGTAAATAAATCTCGTTCCTTGTAATATACAAATTGTAAATTTTAACTGGAAACATAAGTTGTTTGACACAAATAAACGTTCTTTCTACCAAACAAATATTTCAAAGAAATGCGTTTTTATCCGCAAATAAATATTTCTTTGCCTCCATTGAAGCACCAGATTTCTTTGAGTCAATGCATATTTATTTGAATTAAACAAAAATTTCTATCTGTGTACTTATCACGTATAGAGATTTTGCTACTAGTTGTTTAGTAGATTTGTTTTTTTTTCTTTTTTCCTGTTAATTGCGACAATATTTTTATTTTTTAGATAATGTAGGCAAGATACCCCGAACATGAAATTTGTAAGTTAATTTCACAAGAAAAACTGATTTTTTTACCATAATTAGGAAAAAAGTTGATAATGAATAATAATTGATTGTTTAAACAATAGGAAGAAATTTTTTGATGAATAATGTCACTCACTCTAAGATAATAATTTGCCATTTCGAATTCAGAAAACACAATTCAGACGGATTTTCGACAAAAACAAATTATTTAAACAAATAGAATTTGTTAAACAAATGGAAATTAGCTGACAAATGGTTATAAACATTCCACTAGACTTATAGTAATGATTTCTATGAGAAATAGAGACTGGAATGATTAGAAGGTTAAATTTTCTGAAGAATGTAAACTTTTTCATTTGATGGTAGTTTTCTGGGCACTGTGAGGATGGGTTGGGGGCGTCAAATCCACATGTATAATTTGTCAAATTCTTCCGTGGAAAGTCCACTAAAAATTTTTAAGTAATCTTAAGTTTTCCCAAACCCCGAAGAATTATTTGAAAAATACCAAAAAACGTCTTCTTCCCATGCATTTTTCCATGGAAATTTAAGGCCTCGACAGGCACCATTAAAAATCAAAATTAAAAACAAATACGTGTCCAGTTTTTTTGGATTTAAGCCCCCTTCCGATTTAAGCTGGATACGCCCATAGCCAACTTTTTCCACCGCTTTACAATCTTTGTTCCACCATCACAAACCTTTACAATTCCATAGATCAAAATCTGACCATATTCACCTTTAAATTCAATTTAATTACGCCAGCAACAACACACGGGCATGGCATGAGAATACCGTGAGATTCGTGGTCGCGACTATTCTAAAATTGAATGGGAAAGGCACAATCATCGAGGTCGATTAAAAAAATTACACAGTACGAAAGCGAACGCGGAACACTCGTGTTTACACAAAGCCGAACGCAAGACGATGGCGAAGAACATCTGACCGCGAGACGGTCAACCTTAATTAACATTTAACCATTAACGTTGCCCGGCGCGGTGGGAGGAAAAATTCACAGCTAAAGACCTGTGATTACGACGGGAATAACGTACAATTACGCAACTACCAACTGGTGAACACGCGGACGGTTGCTGTTAAGTGGAAACGACAGCTAAGGGCTTGCCCCTACTTGTAGATACTGTAGATAGTACACGATGACTAGGCAATTTTTTTATGTAAGATTGTGTTTGTAAGTGTTGTTGAAGAGATGACCAGGCGAACTTGTTAGAATGGTCTGGTTTTATTGGTTGATTACAAGCTATTAGGCAGATTTATAAGATGTAATTTAGGACAAAATCATGTCCAAAACTACTACAACATAATTATTTTAACCCCAGCCTGCATATCAAATATACACATACCACTAGCAACAAAATAATGAATTTTGATTTCAGAATGAAATTAGAGGACGTTTCTTTTTACTTTATCATACGCAGTATGATAAGAAATACGTTTGATACGCATTTAGTCATAAAACTTACTCTGTTTCAGTAGCTATCCATCATGTTATAAATCTCAACAAAACGCCTTCTAATTTCCGAGAACAGGATAATAATACTTGGGCGAGTAAGTAGTCTCCTACAGTTAACCCTGATCCAAAGCTACAGGAAACAGAATGTTGTTCCTAGTCTTCCTACTCCTAATAGTCCAAATATTAAGTTACACATGACAATTCACGAATGTCTGCCAACTACGCGCGACAACAGGCCGTGCGCATGCGCACGTGTAAAAGCTTGATTCATATCCTTGTGGTTGTTATCGATGGATGCGTAGATCCGCCGTAATCAGATTGAATAGGAGTGGACCAAGAACTGATCCTTGAGGCACGCCACTGTTGAAAGCAGACGAAACGCTATCAAAGGCGTTTGACATAGCTATCTCCCCAAAATCCTTAGCCTGAAGAATCAGGGGCAAAGGGCTGGAACATAAAATTCAATAAGTACTATGTATCGCAAAACTAGCATAGCCAATAAAGTTGCGTGGTACGACCTTGTGAAGGTCAACGTGTTTTGTTTGTTTGAACTTGTGCATAATAAGTGTTGTAATTCTCGCCAAACAGCTTTATAGGCCAAAAGTTATTCAGGATGGACCAAAGATTTAAGTTTTGAAGTGGACGCTTGTGGACATAGTACCCATAATATTTTCTACAAAATCTACATTTCTCTTCATTTACAGCAACAAAATTTAGAATTAAATCTGCAAGATCAATTCAAAAACAAAGAGAATACTCTAAAACTTTTATATCAAAGGCACCGTCCTCCTACTTTCGGCTTCTCCCGAGCATCGCCAAAACTTCTTCTCACTCAATTCGCGCAGAATTGCAAATTCGGCCAGTCCTCAGTGCATAAATCCGAATCCGGGCGCTGATAAAATTTGCATTGCAAATACGGTTTCGATTTCGCCATTTTCCATACCGTTCGTTTTGCATAAATCGTGGAGCGCGGATTAGAACCGCCGCCACCGAAAAAGACTAAATCCTGGAGAAGTCGTTACTTTTATCACAGCTCGATCGGGATCCGTTGAAAAACAACGGCACCGCCGTACGGGGAGGAAGAGACACGTAGCCTCGGATAAAATTGAGCCATTCGCCGATTCCCGGAAGCTGTGAACAGGGAATGGGCGGCGGAGGGGTGGAGAGACTGCAAAACGAAGCGCATTACGGTAACTGCCCTAACGCGGCGGGGATTTCTAGCAGTTTTAGCCCCCGTGATTCAGGATTTAAGCACTCCTCCTCCTACTTTTACTTCTCCGCAGACGGCAAAAGAAAGGAGAAAACGAGTCTTTGTTCGAGCGTTGTTGTTTGGGAGAAATACGCACTCGACCGCTTAAGCTTGCCAAAAAAAGAAGACGGAAAAGATTACTGTATGTCATTTTGGGTGAGACGATATGATCAGTGTTTAAACGAGGGTATTAAATTTCGCTCCCGCTTAATCTTGAGGGATTTTAAATTTGCGGGACAAAAAAGCGGAGGAAATTTAATAAGTCGTGCCAGAGAGATTGCGGATACATGCTTGATTGATGGGGATTTCTCCTTGACTCATGAATTTATGTGAATACATATACAGGGTGTATAGGATAGGTCAATAAGTTGGATGTGTATGGCATGGTATGGATGGGTATGGCGCAAAAATATATAAATTGCTCAAAGTGAGCACCATTGGCCTCCAAACAAGCTTCTGTGCGGCGCCTCGAATTTGCAGCGTCTAATGTCATCATAAAGTCTTCGAGGAACCGTAGCATTCTGCCCACATTCTCCGGCAATGAGCATCATGTCTGCACAAAATAACAAGAAAAAAACCAATACGAAGCCGATGTACCAGGATCGCAAACAAAATTCGAGCATCCGGATTCACATAGGTGCTCACACGGCTCAGCTGAACGTGATTTGTTTACTTCAAGTATCAAGACCTAAAACCCCTAGAAATTATTGCACTTATTTAATATACCAAGTATATAATATATTCCAATTTTGATTTCAAACCAATGGTTTAGTAGGCTAATGAACAAATAAAATAAAAATATTATATATTTTACGCTGGAAGTGTCCATATTCTTAATCAATATTCTAGGGAACAATGAAGTTAAGGACATTTGTCTAGCATGAAGTTTGTAATTTATATAGTGGCCAAGTAAGAAATGAATTTCACTTCGAGAATATGTATACCCAGCTAAATTTTTGTACACGCCCTCTTGTCCTCTGGAAATGCACCTAAACTGGTCCCCTATGTTTTCGTATCTAGGCTAGTAAAGGAAACTACACCTTTTTCTGAATAACATAACAGCCAACTTTTGACTACACACATAAAAATACGAACTTCGATTTATCACCAATTCTTGCGCATGTAGTTAAATGATACGGAGTATTGTAGCTTATTATTATTTCAGGTTTACTTCTGTGAATATGAAAAACTCCGCGCGCGTGTTAAAACTATGGGTTCCGGGGTTCAAAATTTCTGCTGTAGCAGTGAAATATATCTGAGGCGATGTTACGCAACTCTGTAGAAGTATTACAATTACCTCGTTGCTGGGTAGATTTTCTTCAACTAGCGGAGTTATTCTTTTCCTAAAAGAGTTGTTTGTGTACGTATAGTTACTGTACGTACACGTGACCAACTTTTTAAAACTTCAATCGGGACGCTAACATATTGCCAATAACTGAAACATATTTGTACCTTAAGTATTGCAAGGCTTTTTGATTAACGGGGGGTAAGTGGAAATAAAGTTAAAGCTAGGTTTGTAAGCTAGGTTTCTGTTCTTCTTTAATTTTTTAAGATTCTTTTAACATTTTTCTACGAATACAATTGATACGAGGTTACGGACATTCCGTAATGACGTAAAGTTTACGTCCTGCCCATGTCTCGTCATTTGCTCTTTATATATTTTTAAAAAGTTTGCTAACCAATGATACTGAATAGATAATGATTAGAAATGTACCTGGAAAATATTTTTTCTTCCAACAGTTCTACCTCCGCCGCCAGAATATTATCAATGTTCACTTGTACTTATTACACGCAATATTGTTATTATATTTTATTGTCTTCGCCGCTAGAAAACTACACCAAAGCACGTGATCTGCTTCCAACTGACTTCCAATAATGGAGTTTCTTTTCTGAAATGTTCTAAAATTTTCGTTTCTTTGCTATTTATCCAGATTGTGATTATTTTTAGATTAATGAAAAATATCTGTAAATATATGTGATGTTAATTACATGATGTTATCACTTGAGCAGAAATCTGATAATAATATTTTTTTTTATTAAAAATAAATATCGTTTAAAATTTAAAATTAAGCAAAATCGGTTTGACTAAATTACAAACGCAATACAATTTTGAATAAGTTAAATATTAAATAATCTCAAGTTTTGTGAAATTGTTGCATTTCTATGACTATAAAATGCCATTCATTCACCCAATCAGGACCTCAAAGTACGTTGTCCGTCAGCAATATTTAGTATAGAATTTGTCGATCCTGACTGACTGAAATTTCTATACACCAGATCTGTTACATTACTTTACATTACTTTACATTACTACAACAAGTAACATTGATACACATAATACATAATAGATCTATAATTTGAGGTAGGTATTACATAAGATCATTGATACAAAATTAAGCTCACTATGGATTGATTCCATTTAACTAAATACGCTAATGTTTTCAAAATTGGCTAGAAAATATGTCAATTATCTACATTTCTCTTTGATACGGCTGGGCCATTTTGTTGAGAAAAGTATGGTACACTTTAATATGCTAACAAAATCATTAGTTTGATGGCTGGTGTCTGGGAAATTTTGGACATTAGTATAAAATTTTTAAAAATCGGGACAAATTTCGGGACGCTTCATCCGGCGGGACAAGTGCTCAGAATTTGGGACTGTCCCGCCCAAATCACGACGGTTGGTCACCCTAACGTACAGGGACCAGTAAAACAAAAAAAAAACGCTTTAATAATAAAATTTATTTCCCCAAAACAATACATAAATAAACTACATTTCATTCTTGAAACCTAAGAAGAATCTTAGTAATAAACACTTACCGAAATTTAAAAGTTTTAGTTACTTTAGTTTAATTTGCGTGTTTAATCTAAAGTTTAGTTTAATTTATCTCCCTGTGGGAAAGTTGGAAATTCGTTTTTCTTACAATAAATTTCGGTGTTCCATATTGGCAGGGTAGTGGTGAGATATCCACAGTAATGTAATAATTAGCTATCACCGTCCAACTGCAAGCAGGCAAGGTTGTGTGGTCGCTTTCTGTTGCAATGCTGCGTCTAATGGCTAAGAAACCTACATTATAATTTAAAATCAATACAATATAATATGTTATATTAATAATATAGAGATTACATATTACTCACCAATTAAAACTTACATGATGAAGACAGATACGCCTATCTACTCCTTCCTGCACAGATGTCTTTCTAATAGATCCTCTTCCCTTGGCACACGGATGCAGGAAGGATAGCAGATCTATTATTACGTTGTTCTCCATGCCACACCCTACAATTTAAGTAATTGTATTTGAAATTTGTTGCTTATATTATTTATGATATGTCACTTTATCGTTTGGCAACTGTAAGGTACTTCCTTAGCTCATACTTGAAGTATTTTGTCAATAATAATGAAACTTTCACCCTAAGTTATCGTATGGATAGTCGAACTTTTCCCAAGCTTTATTCTTTGAACTGAACTTTATTATAATAATGTAATGTACTGCATATGTATGTACCTATACAATATGTCTCAGTACATACATATGTAGTAACATAAGCAAGTTATTTTTACTATACTATCTATTGATTTTTGAGAGAAATGCACTCCTTTTGGTGTAAGTCTGACTGACTTTTAATTTAACTTATGACAAAATATAGTTACTTATCTATCTCAAGGGTTGTCGAGATCTTTATATCTTCTGCTAAAAGGTCATTACATTTTATGCCAAAAACGTTTTTAAAAGGCTAGAATAGTGTTATTTCTCTCTTCAGAAAGTACTTTGCGAGGTTAAAACTGCATTATTAAATTAGTTTGGAATTTCAATACGTAATATGTAGTAACCTATCCTGTATCATTTACGAAAGTGCATTGAAAACAAAAATCTTTCTTAAATGTTTCAGTGAAATGCAAACCCTCACAACCTATAATATGAATTACACTGCGAACATAACAGTATTTGATATTTTTATTTCGTTTTTTTATTCGCCTTTTCCATTTTTTATTCAATAAAATATTGACAACTGTCCGTTGTTCCGTCGAATAATAGACTTAAGATATCCTAAGATATCTCCCAACCTACGCTGCCTATGATGTTTCAAAAGTGGGTACAAATGTAACCAGCACTTTTCACGATATTCGACCATATTCCTTCAATGGGGTACCCTGTATATGTACACGTTGTCTTTTATGTAAGGGCGCAACTATGATTTGAAAATTAAATAAACATATTTCTTCTCAAAAATTGTAATGTAATTTTCTGTTCATTTATGGATCTAATGACAAATATAATTAAAAAATAATGACAGCCAAATCACCGCATCCGCAGCATCGCAAAATATCGTTCACTATTAAGAGTGATTGTATTTTTAAGTCGAGAAGTGAAGTGAAGAAGTCATATATTAATTAAGTTTATATGTTCTGATCCCAGTAATTGCTGTTCTCCTTGTTAACGTATTCAGTTAGTTATTTTTGTGAAGTTAACTTTTTAATTAAGTTTCAATGCTTAATTGAGCTTCGCTGCTTATGATAATTCAATGATTCAATTACAAAAAAGAAGTGGTGGCTTTTGTAACTGTGAATTTACGGAAGAAAAATTTACTAAAAGTTTACTCATGTCTATTCTATGATGTAGACATAGTATACACATACATATATGAATAGCAATGGGTGGGAAAAAAGAAATGGGTGGAATTTTCGGCAGTAAATTCACAGTTGCAATGCAGCCACATGATTGATCATTTTCATCGCTACCCAATTGGCCATAATATTCCATAAAAGTTAACATTATTTCAATAAACAATACTTAAAATACTTTGTTCAAAAATTTATTATTATTCCAAAACAATAACTACAACAATTTTCTTCACTTATGCAAATAAGATAAGTACATCATCCCTGAAAAATCTGGAGAGTTCACAAAGATCACATCGACCAAAACTTGAAAAATCTGAAAATAAACCTAATGAATTTTAACTCCTGTATATTCTGAACTGTGGGTGGTCGAAAATAAATTGCCAATTGATGGATTGTACTATCGAACATCTCAAAAGTTCCTAACTTATTATCGGTAATTTGCTGTATCATCGATATTATTACTATGTATATATTTAGAATAAAATTTCCCCGCCTACACTAAACTGAACAAATATTGTACAATAGGCAAACTAGCAGGCACTTTGCGTCGTTATTAACGACAGGCCATCCAAAAACATGTGCTTCCTTCGCTTCGTATAAATCGCATGATAGTTATTAGCCTTGGGTGGGCTTATTAATTTGCGTGGGGGTAGCTTGGGATAGCGGCGGAATCATTAGTTCGCGGTGGGTTCCCCGCTTCCGGGCACGAAAACAACATTTGCCCGCATCAATCACGGTTTTTCTACCCAAAAGTTTACCGGCCGGAACACGGAATTGAGTTATTTGTCGACCGACATGATTGATCGTTTTTGGTCTGTCTTTCGTGAAGAAGGAGAAAATATTCTATTATACTTTTACGAGAACAATTGAAATTATTAATCAATTCGATATAATCAGTTACAATGTATTAATCATTTACTATTTACAACCATGGCAATGTATGTTTGTATTTTCTTATGGCCGTTCGTTATAACTAAACAGAATTACAAGTAAACTCTGTTTGATAAAATGACCAAATAGTAATAAAAAATACAGACCGTTTTGCTTTTATACTTGATTCAGTGAGTTTGAAAGCAGTACAATTCCAAAGTCGGCCATTTTACCTGACAAAGCCAAAGTGTTGTTTGCATGCTATTGAAATTTATTAACTTAAGGCCTCTTGCGGGAGACCTATTTTTCATTTCTGCCAAATTTGGTTGTGATATACCACGCCCGGCAGAAAGCTTGGACAAATTTTTATTGTCAGTTTCTGAGAGAAAAAACCGAAATTGAAAATATTATGTTGTAACTATCTGCTTGCATGTACCGGGTGCTGCCAAAGAAAAAAAAGAAAAATACTTTACTCTTAAGTGTGTACCTTAAGGCTCCGTTTTAAAAACATCGCAACTTCCAAACGAAATATTTCGTTGCGATGTTTTTTTTTGCTGGGAGTGGTCTGCCTGGCCCCCACCAACGTCAACCAGGCCACAGTTTTATGATAAGGGGAAGTTGGGGGTTTAGAGGAAGCAGGCAAAGGCGGAGCATAGTCGACACGAGTACATTCGAAGGGGAAGTACTCAGCCAGTTTGTCGCCGCGCGTCGGCGCTTTCGCTTTCGCTCAAGTTACAATGTATTAGTGTTCTCACTCATCACTGCATCCCGGACTGCATACAGCTGGCTGGCGGCCGCCAGGCGGTAAAAGAAAATATATTGATTTAAGTTAGAGAGAGCGCCCTTGCTATTACAATATTTAATCTTTTTAACAGGGTGACATACATACTGTATAGTAAATTGCCAAAAATGTATTAACTCATGATAACTTATCGGTGAATTATGGACTTCAATTTAGAAAGGAATTAATTAAAATCGAGCAATGCAATGAGGACCCAATACATCTATAAACATGCTGGATATCGAACGAACGCACGGCAGTGACACGAAGACAAAAATAAAAAAAATTAATCTGATGCGTTCAGGCACATTACTTTATCATACCATATATAAAATTAATAGTTTAGCTGCATGAGATTCTATTTGATCGAGATCGGCCATGTCTGCATTAAAATAAAACTACTGGAACTAGACGGATATTTTGATTATATTGACAGTAGGTATTGTCAAAGCACCAGCGTTTGACACTACCTACTGTCATTAGAATCACAATATCTGACAAATCCTGGCTAACTAGTTTTAATGCAGCGATCTCGATAAAATAGAATTTGCTCATGCAGCTAAACTATTCATTTTACCAAAAAATGCCATAGTCATAAATTGTTCAGAATTTCCTGTACTTTAATTTATTATTTAACTATTTCGACAAATTTCCAGAAATGGCGGCTTATTTGCAAAATCTTTCAAAAATGCTATAAGACTAAACCTCCAGTTCCTTTGGATCCTTTTCAACAGAAAGCTTTTCAGCTCTAAGTTTGGTTATGAAACTTCTAAATATGAAGTTTCGTCCCGATACCTTAGTAGTTTCTCCGGAATCGTCGCCACAAAAAAAACACACACATACACAGAATTGTTTTTTTACCTGGGTCAAAAATGTTCAAGGGACCCAAAAAGACATTTCCGTTAAAACCTCAAAAATATTGTTTGGCACGATTACAATACTTTAGATACTACGTATGATAAAGTAAAATCATAGTACATAGTCCAAAGTTCCCCAAACCATTTATATAAATCCCAAATATTTTGTCACCTACAAGTTCGCTATATTTTATAAACGTTTTGGGCGCCATGAATGCAAGATTCATGAATGAAAACAAATTCTGGCATTGGCTATATCCAATTCCCGCTGTAATACTGCCCAATACAGTCGCTGAACTAATATCCATTAGAGCCGACCCAAGTTCGTCACTGCTAATTGTCTCTTCCTGTCCACAAAACCGACATTTTAAATAAAATGTTCATTTGAGTCCTGTTCTGGTCTCTTTGTCTCATTTGTAATTAAATAATTACAATATTGTTCTTTTAGATTATCTATACATATATTTTAACTTAAGTGGTACGTAGTCGTCTTTTACTAATTCGTCTAGAGGACAGACGCGGATGTTTAGGTATTTTGCCACGACTTCTACCCATTATTAAACAAATGTACCTAACACCTAGCAGGTATACCTACACTAAGTATAATATCATACAGTATATATGACTTTTATCGTGTGTTAAATTTGTAGACCGTGCGTATAAATGTGAAATGCGAAAACTCTGTTCTCCCGATTCAATATACGCTACGGACTTGTGAACAGTCTAATCTAAAAAATAGCAGTAGGCGTGGCGTAGTTATAGGCGGTGTTTAAAATTCCTAACGTCTGCTGTCTACACCGGGCCCGTAATATAGGCAAATTACATACATTTCTGGCAATTACGCTTTGTTATCGCAATTATAATGTTTAGATTAAAATTGTACTTAAATAAAAAATCTATTTTTGTATCATGAGTTGGGCTAAATGTTTTATATTTGAAAAAAACCAAAGATGTAGAAGTAAAATTGATTTTTATCCTTAAAAAAAATTTTTTTTCATCCAGCCCAACTCGTTATTTATCTAAGAAGTTACATAAAAAATTTTATAAACTTTGAACAATAAATAACGCTTTTATTTGCAAACGCGTTTTAGGACAGGTAGAACTGGGTCTTAAGTGTACCCTTATGTTCAAAGCTATGTAAAAATGTTATTCGAAAAAAAGTACCTAGAAATATTAGGGGTCAAAATAAAGAGTTAGTACCTTTGTTTCCAAAACTATGCAAAAGTGTTATTTGAAAAAGTACTTAGAAATATAATTAGTTACCCACTAAAAACCCCTCCTCATTCTCCACCTTCACGCAGGGACTGCTTCTGGCATTGCTTCCACGTGGGGCTGTCTGTTACTTACATACATCACACATAACAAGGATTACTTTAAATAGTATTTGTGGTAACACCCGATACATGCAAGCAGATAATTACACAATAAAAATTTCTGATATTTTACTTTTACGTTCTGGCGGACGCGGTATGTGGATCCATACGCCAAAGAGACTTTTTATAAACTTAAGGTTTTTATTTTCAGAAAAAAGCGTTCTTAATACAGATATAGATATAGCGATAGGTGGAAGGTGGAAAATACAATAATGATAAAAAACAAAATAACAAATAACATCTATTTTTTTGTTATTTTGTGTTAATATCTAAGATCTGTTCAACTCGTAGTACAAGCAATGCACGCAGCTTGCATATTTTTAGTTAACGCATTAATATTATCAGCAACAAAATAATCTTATTTTGGGGTTTTGCGATATTAATCAACTATGAAACCGAAAATATAAATAGATCGGCACTAAATCTCTATATTTACGCATTAGACAAAAACATAAACATGACATTTTTGAATAAGATACTGATAAGTTGTGTACACGTGCAGGTGGCTAACAAATCGTAAATTGCTAGCCTAGACACTGCATACAAACATTTAAATTGAATTGATTTGGTTATCGCGTTTTTACAGGTGATAGTATGCAATAAAACACTGGTCGACAAATTTTAATTTGTTCTCGGTAACTTTAATCTAATTTCGAAGTTGCCCAAAATAAATCGGCAATGGTCTCATTTGTTTCCGTAATTTTAAAGCAAATAAAACCGCATTTTAAATTTTAATACAAGTGTCGGTGTTGGTAATAAATAAATCAATTAACTTTCTTAAAAAAATACAATTTATTTCTAATTAATGTTCATTTATCTAACAAAAAATCTGATGTGGCCAGGCACATGACTTTATCATACTATATATAAAATTAATAGTTTAGCTGCATGAGATTCTATTTGATCGAGATCGGCTATGTCTGCATTAAAATAAACCTAGTAGAACTAGACTGATATCTCGATTAAAGATGCGTTCGGATATTGTACTCCGTTGACACCGGGTACACCGTCCAAATGACACTTACGTGTTATTGGGTGTAAAAAGTGTAACGGTGTTCAATATCCGAACGCAGCCTATATTGACAGTAGTATTTTCAAAACATTAGCGTTTGACACTAGCTACTGTCATTAGAATAAAAAAATCTGACATATCCTGGCTACTAGTTTTAAAGCAGTACGACCGATCTCGATGAAATAGAATTTGCTCATGCAGCTAAACTATAAATTCTACCAAAAAATGTCATATACATAAATTATAGAAAATTTCCTCTCCTTTAATTTATTATCTAACTATTTTGACGACATTACACAAATAGCGGCTCATATGCAAAATCTTCGAAAAATGCTATGAGTAAACCATCCGTTCCTTTGGGCCCTTTTCAACAGAAAGCTTTTCAGCTCTAAGTTTGGTTATGAAACTTCTAAATATGAAGTTTCGTCCCGATACCTCTAGTAGTTTCTCCAGAATCGTCGCCACAAAAACGGGTACACACACACACACACACACACACACACACATACACACACACATACACACACACACACACACACAGACATTTTTTTGTACCTTGGTCAAAAATGTTCAGGGGACCCAAAAAGACATATTTCCGATAAAATCTCAAAAAAAAATTTTTGCATTATTACAATACTTTACATACTGCGTATGATAAAGTAAAAACACAAACAAATATTTTTTTATGCCGGTTTATAATAAAATTCAATAAGTACATTCATGAACAGAGAATTCCGGACACCTACTATGTACCTAATTAATATTTTGATGCTTGATAACTTTTGAACTACTTCAGTGAGATTTATGATTTTTGTCGGACATAGTATAAGAATTATGAAATGCTATTAAAAGTACAAATTAGGTATTGTACTAGGCAAATCAAGATGGCGTTTTGATGTGTAAGTTCGAGACTCTCTTACAACCATTCATCTATTCACATATTTTTACTTTATCATACGCAGTATGTAAAGTATTGTAATCATGCCAAAAAAATTGTTTGAGATTTTAAGACCCAGTTCTACCTCTCCTAAAACGCGTTTGCAAATAAAAGCGTTATTTATTGTTCAAAGTTTATGAAATTTTTTATGTAACTTCTTAGATAAATAACGAGTTGGGCTGGATGAAAAAAAAATTTTTTTAAAGATAAAAATCAATTTTACTTCTACATCTTTGGTTTTTTTCAAATATAAAACATTTAGCCCAACTCATGATACAAAAATAGATTTTTTATTTAAGTACAATTTTAATCTAAACATTATAATTGCGATAACAAAGCGTAATTGCCAGAAATGTATGTAATTTGCCTATATTACGGGCCCGGTGTAGACAGCAGACGTTAGGAGTTTTAAACACCGCCTATAACTACGCCACGCCTACTGCTATTTTTAGATTAGACTGTTCACAAGTTATGAGTGTTATGACCGTAGCGTATATTGAATCGGGAGAACAGAGTTCTCGCATTTCACATTTATACGCACGGTTTACAAATTTAACACACGATAAAAGTCATACTTTTTGATATTATACTTAGTGTAGTTATACCTGCTAGGTGTTAGGTACATTTGTTTAATAATGGGTAGAAGTCGTGGCAAAATACCTAAACATCCGCGTCTGTCCTTTAGACGAATTAGTAAAAGACGACTACGTACCACCTAAGTTAAAATATTGCATAGATAATCTAAAAGAACAATATTGTAATTATTTAATTACAAATGAGACAAAGAGACCAGAACAGGACTCAAATGAACATTTTATTTAAAATGTCGGTTTTATGGACAGGAAGAGACAATTAGCAGTGACGAACTTGGGTCGGCTCTAATGAATATTAGTTCAGCGACTGTATTGGGCAGTATTACAGCGGGAATTGGATATAGCCAATGCCAGAATTTGTTTTCATTCATGAATCTTGCATTCATGGCGCCCAAAACGTTTACAAAATATAGCAAACTTGTAGGTGACAAAATATTTGGGATTTATATAAATGGTTTGGGGAACTTTGGACTATTTTTGACCCAGGTAAAAAAAAATTCTGTGTATGTGTGTGTGCCTTTTTTGTGGCGACGATTCCGGAGAAACTACTAAGGTATCGGGACGAAACTTCATATTTAGAAGTTTCATAGCCAAACTTAGAGCCGAAAAGCTTTCTGTTGAAAAGGATCCAAAGAAACTGGAGGTTTAGTCTTATAGCATTTTTGAAAGATTTTGCAAATAAGCCGCCATTTCTGGAAATTTGTCGAAATAGTTTAATAATAAATTAAAGTACAGGAAATTCTGAACAATTTATGACTATGGCATTTTTTGGTAAAATGAATAGCTTAGCTGCATGAGCAAATTCTATTTTATCGAGATCGCTGCATTGAAACTAGTTAGCCAGGATTTGTCAGATATTGTGATTCTAATGACAGTAGGTAGTGTCAAACGCTGATGTTTTGACAATACCTACTGTCAATATAATCAAAATATCCGTCTAGTTCCAGTAGTTTTATTTTAATACAGACATGGCCGATCTCGATCAAATAGAATCTCATGCAGCTAAACTATTAATTTTATATATGGTATGATAAAGTAATGTGCCTGAACGCATCAGATTATTTTTTTTTATTTTTGTCTTCGTGTGTCACTGCCGTGCGTTCGTTCGATATCCAGCATGTTTATAGATGTATTGGGTCCTCATTGCTCGATTTTAATTAATTCCTTTCTAAATTGAAGTCCATAATTCACCGATGAGTTATCATGAGTTAGGTAATACATTTTTGTCAATTTACTGTACAGTATGTATGTCACCCTGTTAAAAAGATTAAATATTATAACAGCAAGCGCGCTCTCTCTAACTTAAATCAATATATTTTCTTTTACTGCCTGGCGGCCGCCAGCCAGCTGTATGCAGTCCGGTTTGCATATGCGACCGTGATGAGTGAGAACACTAATACATTGTAACTTGAGCGAAAGCGAAAGCACCGACGCGCGGCGACAAACTGGCTGAGTACTTCCCCTTCGAATGTACCCGCGTCGACTATGCTCCGCCTTTGCCTGCTTCCTCTAAACCCCCCAACTTCCCCTTATCGTAAAACTGCGGCCTGGTTGACGTTGGTGGGGGCCAGGCAGACCACTCCCAGCAAAAAAAACATCGCAACGAAATATTTCGTTTGGAAGTTGCGATGTTTTTAAAACGGAGCCTTAACGGAAATATGTCTTTTTGGGTCCCCTGAACATTTTTGACCAAGGTTCAAAAAAATGTCTGTGTGTGTGTGTGTATGTGTGTGTGTGTGTATGTGTGTGTGTATGTGTGTGTGTGTGTGTACCCGTTTTTGTGGCGACGATTCCGGAGAAACTACTAAAGGTATCGGGACGAAACTTCATATTTAGAAGTTTCATAACCAAACTTAGAGCTGAAAAGCTTTCTGTTGAAAAGGGTCCAAAGGAACTGGTGGTTTACTCTTAGCACTTTTCGAAGATTTTGCAAATGAGCCGCTATTTGTGTAATGTCGTCAAAATAGTTAAATAATAAATTAAAGGAGAGGAAATTTTCTATAATTTATGTATATGACATTTTTTGGTAGAATTTATAGTTTAGCTGCATGAGCAAATTCTATTTCATTGAGATCGGTCGTACTGCATTAAAACTAGTAGCCAGGATATGTCAGATTTCTTGATTCTAATAATAGTAGCTAGTGTCAAACGCTAATGTTTTGAAAATACTACTGTCAATATAGACTGCGTTCGGATATTGAACACCGTTGCACTTTTTACACGCAATATTATTAAATAAATAATATAGGCAACTGCCAATTTATAACGTATTAATACTGTGAATAGAATTAAACCTTACAATTCTAAAGTACACAGGTACAGTTAATCAAGAAGTTATCTTCATTAATCGTTTACCCGTTAATTTGTTGAAAATGTAACGGAACATTAGCCGTTAACGTTATATAATAGAAACAAAAGATAATGTATTTACTGATTTTTACATATGCACTATGATAATAGAGGAAATTCTGAATAATTTTTGACTATGACATTTTTTTGGTACAATCAATAGTTTAGCTGCATGAGCAAATTCTATTTCATCGAGATCGATCGTACTGCATTAAAACTAGTAGCCAGGATTTGTCAGATATTTTGATTCTAATGACAGTAGGTAGTGTCAAACGCTAATGTTTTGACAATACCTACTGTCAATTTAATCTGCGTTCTGATATTGTACACCGACACGCAAGTGTCATTTGGACGGTGTAACCGGTGTCAACGGAGTACAATATCCGAACGCAGCTTTAATCGACATATCTGTCTAGTTATACTAGTTTTATTTTAATGCAGACATGGCCGATCTCGATCAAATAGAATCTCATGCAGCTAAACTATTAATTTCATATATAGTATGATAAAGTCAGGTGCCTGGCCACATCAGATTTTTTTAGTTTATCATACGTAGTATGATAAAGTATTGTCATATTGCCGAAAAAAAATTTGAGATTTTAGCGGAAATATGTCCTATTGGGTCCCCTGAACATTTTTAACCCAGGTACAAAAAAATGTCTGTGTGTGTGTACACATGTACACATACACATGTGTGTGTGTGTGTGTGTGTGTGTGTGTGTGTGTGTGTGTGTGTGTGTGTGTGTGTGTGTGTGTGTGTATGTGTGTGTGTGTGTGTGTGTGTGTGTGTGTGTGTGTGTGTGTGTGTGTGTGTGTGTGTGTGTATATGTGTGTATGTGTCTAAACTACTAAAGGTATCGGGACGAAGCTTCATATTTAGAAGTTTCATGACAAAACTTCAAGGATTTTGCAAATGAGCCACAATTTCTGCAATTTCGTCAAAATAATTACATAATAAATTTAATAATTTTATATATAGTATGATAAAGTCAAGTGCCTGGCCACATCAGACTTTTTATTCATCCAAATATCTTAATTTTTGTAAAAGAAATACAGTTTCAAGTAAGCCTTCGCTACCAGAAAACTGGTAAAAATGTGCTTTGCCCTAGAGCCCAAATATCAAGCCACATCCCTCAGAATCAAATTTTAAAGCTTATCCTTGCGAGGACAAGTTGACTGCGTCCTATTATATCAAAAAGTGATAAATTAGTAAAGTTGTTCATTGCCTATATAAAAATATTGTTTGTTTATGGAAAGCGAATAGGTGTCTTCTATTGATTTCTTTTCGCTGAGTACGAGCCCGACAGTTACATATCACGTCAGGTTATTGAGTTTTTGTTGTTCCTATTTTGGTGGTGACCTCTTTTGGTGGCGCCCGCACATCTCTTAAAGGATCGGTGTAAATGTTTAAAAAATCAATTGAACTAACTTGGTATTGGTATTAACTTTTGGTTTGTTTTCTTTAATGAGTCTGTTTGTGATCAGTTTTACGTGTATTGTTCCAAAGCGAGCCCATCTATCACTTTTCTTCTTTTTTATCACTTCGTAATAAAAAAAAACAGTAATAAATCGCGTTTGTTAAAAATGCACCAAGTAAAGTTTAACGAGAGCAAAATTTAATTATATATTATTAATATCACAACAGGATGTACGTCACTTACTCTAAAACACTTACCGACTGAATCCCATAATGCATCGTAATATATTTTAATAATTAATTTGGTAATCTCATTATTTAAGAATTAATTATGTTTTATAATAACAAGATAAATTGTTTGTAAACTAGCGAATTCGCACAAACAGATTAGTGTGCGCTTATTTAATCTTATCTCATTTAGTTTGCGGAAAAATTCATGGATACAGCCATAAATCGAGTGTATTAAGTAATTTAACAAACCTACAGATAACCCCAATATGGACTAATGAGAGTAAATGAGAGATTTTCTGTAGAACTATGTATTGATATAGGTATAGGGATCCAATCCGAAATTGTGAAGTTTGGAAAGCACATTAGTTGCAAATTTTGTATAATAAGATGAATTCAACATCAAGGCCATTTATTGTGTGGAAATAAAAATTAAATAAACGATATAGCATTACATTTCAAATAAGATGTTGATATCGACCTCCGGTAGACCGGAAGTGGCAATCAACTTGAGGCTACTTTAGTTGGAAAGTCCGGATGTCGCACGGGACGTTGGGTTGTATGGTATAATAGGGTGGCCAGACCACTGACCAACGATTTAAAACTTCAAGACATCGGAGTTGAATTCCCCCTCCCCCGCTGATAAAGGGGGAGGGAGAATATAATATTTTCAATAATTGAAATATATTTTTATCTTAAGTTGTTATTCCCCTTTCATCGTCAGTATTACAAACTAAGAGGGCACGATTTTTTATTGGTGGCAGGTACGAGAAAATAAAGTTATAGCAAGTTTTCTTAGCTAGGTTTAGGTTCTCCTGTTATCTTAAAATTTGTTTACATTCTTTTAAGAATACAATATGCAGGATTATAACGGACATACCGTAATGACTAATTGAAATAAGTGCAAAGAACACAACATGTCATAGACACCGATAGCATAGTTAGTTGTCTCAGATACAGATGGTTCAAATCCAGTGGCTGTAATGTTGATTAAATATAATTTAAAATTTACACCCCCTGGGTGTCACCATCATTCGGTCATTATATTTTTTCAGACGTTTAATGTGCTTGTATGATTCTGGCACAGATAATGATAAAAAATTTACCTGGAAAATATTTGCTCTACTTCCAATTCTTTCTTTCACAGCCACCGCCAGAAGTTATTAAATTATTTAAAACTCTTTGCGTTAAAGCTTTATTTGTACTAAGATGCAATCTGTTTATTCTATTTCACTGCCTTTGCCGATAGAAAAAATGTTAACAAATAACAATAATTGAATTTATTTTGTTAAATGGTCGTTGAAAATTAGTTTCTTTACTACTCATTCATATTGTGAGCCGGTTTTTTAAATTAAGAAAAATGTCTGTAAAATAATGTAATGTTAATTATTAAGTTTTATTTTATTTTGAACCATGATATTAATTTGTCATTATTATCATTTGAATCGAAGTCAGATAAAGAGTAAAAAAAAATTGTTTTGCGTGGAGACGGCACGACCTTTTCAGTGGATTTTTGATTATATACTAAAAAATCGTTTGTATAGATTAATAATTTTTTTATGCGAGTCCTACATTTCTATGACTAAAATACCATTAATTATATTTAACCCAATCATGCGTTAAAAGTCTCAGGACCTACGTTGTCTATCAACAATATTCATTATAGAATTTGGTCAATCGTGAAAATAATCGTAAAAAAATCTGATGTGGCCAGGCACATGACTTTATCATACTATATATAAAATTAATAGTTTAGCTGCATAAGATTCTATTTGATCGAGATCGGCTATGTCTGCATTTAAATAAAACTAGTAGAAGTAGACAGAGATGTCGATTAAAGCTGCGTTCGGATATTGTACTCCGTTGACACCGGGTACACCGTCCAAATGACACTTACGTATTATTGGGTGTAAAAAGTGTAATGCAATATGCGAACGCAGCTTATATTGATAGATGTTATTGTCAAAACATTAGCGTTTGACACCAAGACTACCTACTGTCATTAGAATAAAAAAATCTGAGAAATCCTGGCTACTAGTTTTCATGCTGTACGACCGATCTCGTAGAAATAGAATTTGCTCATGCAGCTAAACTATTGATTGTATCAAAAAATGTCATGGTGATAAATTATTCAGAATTTCCTCATCTTTAATTTATTATTTAACTATTGCGACAAAATTCCAGAAATGGCGGCTTATTTGCAAAATCTTTCAAACATGCTAAGACTAAACCTCCAGTTCCTTTGGACCCTCTTCAACAGAAAGCTTTTCAGCTCTAAGTTTGGTTATGAAACTTCTAAATATGAAGTTTCGTCCCGATACCTTTAGTAGTTTCTCCGGAATCGTCGCCACAAAAAACGGGTACACACACACACACACACACACACACATACACACACACACACACACACACACAGACATTTTTTTTAACCTTGGTCAAAAATGTTCAGGGGACCCAAAAAGGCATATTTCCGCTAAAATCTCAAAAATTTTTTTTGGCATGATTACAATACCTTACATACTGCGTATGATAAAGTAAAAATCTGATGTGGCCAGACACATTAGTTTATCATACAATACAGCAGTATCAAACTGTGTAAAGCTCAGTCAAACTTTGATGTCTTGACAATACTGTCAATAGACAAAATATCTGTCAAATCCTAGCTAACTAGTTTTAATGCAGTACCAGCGATCTCGATAAAATAGAATTTGCTCAGCAGCTAAACTATTAATTTTACCAAAAAATATCATAGACGTAAATTATTTTGCTCATTTGCAAAATCTTTGACAAATGCTAAAAGTAAACATTCAGTTCTATTGGACCCTTTTGAACAAAAAGCTTTTCAGCTCTAAGTTTGGTCATGAAACTTCTGAATATGAAGTTTCGTCCCGATATCTTTAGTAGTTTCTCCGGAATCGGCGCCAGAAAAAAGGAAACACACACACACGCTCGCACGCACGCTATCACGCACGCACGCACGTTTTGTACCTTGGTCAAAAATGTCCAGGGGACCCAAAAGGACATATTTCCGCTAAAATCAAATTTCTTTTTCGGCACGATTAGAATACTTTATCATACGATAAAGTCAAAATAGTGTTTGTATTTCCATCTAAAAACAAATTATTTTTCACTGTTTACCTTATTAACTAAGTACTAAATATTTTTTTGTAGATGGTTGTTCTAATAATTTGGTTATTGTAACCCAATTATTAGTTTGACGTATGGTGCCTTAGACATTCTGAACATTAGATCAACATTTTCAAAAATCTGGACAAAATTCGGGATAGGGGTACTTTTGATTAGTAGAGATAGAGTTGGCATTGTATTCCCGTTGAGTAATCAAATTAATTCTAAATGGTTACAGTGATATTAAAAATAAAACAACAGTGTGATTTTTTACATATGGTCAGCTTTTCTATTTGTCCGATCAAGTTATTCATTATTTACAAATACGTAGATAATGCCAGTTTGAAAGTTCTTTCGCCAATTAATTCGCTGGAAACAAATAGATCTAATGCTTGTTTCAAGGAAAGGAATCATTTCGGATGGTAAAATTATCGCACTTTTCGACAGTTATTATAGAGTTGCGATTCTAATATGACTTTTTCCTTATTCTTATTAATATTTAGGTAAAGCTAAATGTCAAATCACTTAAGAATTTTAAATATAAATCTTGACATACTTCAAAAGATCGATAACTCGCATTTCCTACAACGCCTAACTCGGAAGGTCTATCGTCAACAACTAAAAGGTTGCACAATAATTGATAAGTTAATATCGACCCATGCAACGAAGACTATAGTAACTACTTAGGGATTGCACGTGAGTTACGATAGTCTTCGTTGCATGGGTCGATATTAAATATCCAGATGGTACGACGAAATTCACTAGCTCGACATGTTTAATTGATAAGAGGCAAGGGTGGAGTCCCTTTATGCCTCGTCTGGATAAATTTAATTACGCAATCAATACCGCGTAATAGGATCGTATAGTTTGATTAATATTGTTGTATAATGAGAGACCGCGTAAATATCGGTAGACATTTCATTTTGCGAAAAAACGCAATTTTTAATTTACAAAACGATATAAGACGGACAGACATACTGGCACAGCTGGGCTGGTTTCTACGGGGTCTTCGAACTCGAACACGAGTTCGCATCGACCAGCCAGCTGCAGCAGAAAGACGACCAAAGAACAATACGACTACATAAATGACTAGATATAGGATATTTGAACAAGTACAAAAGTAAAACGGGACGGTACGGCAGCAATAGGGCTACAGGATGACTAGATGCATGACTTAACCTAGTATATTTGATAATAAATAGTGTCTTACTGTGGAGACATAAAACTCGGGAACTAGCAAAGCACAAAAATCTTTTTTGGTACAAATTTAGCAAAAAAGTACTGCCTGTTCACTTTTTTAAATTTTAACGAATTGCACCGAGTTGTTTTGAAAAAATAAAACTGAATCCCATTCTAAATAAAAAAATTATTTTGGAATATTTTTATTTTTCCTTAATAACAGTTTCCTACAGATCCCATTCAAAGTATCCATAACGGGTATGTATGTACACCAAAAGCGAAACTGGAAATTGTATACCATCATATAAATTATAGAATCTTATAGATTTATTTACAGCATTATGACGTTGCAGTCATCGCATTTGCGTTTGCAATTTATTAGCCACTCCGTCTATCTAACGTCTGGTCCTCTAAGTTTATAATATCGTGAAGGCTCGATGATGTTTTTCGAATATTTTCAACTGATGCGAGAGGAGTGTTAATTAAATTTCTAATATAGGCGTGCGCGTACCAGATGCCGAAGATCGGTGGTCGTGCACAAAAGGAAACGGCGCGCGAAGATGTTCGATTATGTGCCGTGAGAGGTATACATTTTTCCCCGTTTTATCTGAACGCTAGAGCCTCCGAAGCTATTATGGATGTCTTGAGTGGTAGACTTGCGAAAACGCCTATCGGTGTTTCAACTCGCTACCGCTAGGTGGAACACGTATACTGATGTTCCCTGTCGAGGTATATCAACGATGACACATGTGCCACCTACAATAAAGCTTGTAGGCGAAAGTATTGTAGAATAAAAGGAAGGAAAACGACACATAACATAAACGCGCATGGAGACGGGATTAAATCAAGAAATTAGAGGATTTGTACGCTAACAAATGATAACGATAAAGGTCTTAGCAATTTCTATAAAAAAGTAATTGACTACAATAACTATCAGATGAAACAAACAAATATTTTAGATAAGTGTGGCTGGTTATTCTGGGGGATAGAAACGATTTTTTTAATAAGCACAAGGTGCTGAACAGATCTGATTGAAACTGATCTAAACGATTAACCATCGATTTGCAGCTCAATTATTCAATTAGGTAATTAATAGTAATGTAACGATAGCTCTGAATCATATATAATATTTTATAAAGGGTCATTATAAATGATTGTAGTCGAAGTAGGCCATGATATCAAATATTATTTCTAGTCGCCGCTCTATTTGAATTGAATACCACTGTTTTTCACACAAAACTTAAATTGGTTGCATACTTATTTCACGTTTGACTCTTGTGTATAGCGGCAAAATAGTTATTTATGTACCAAGGGTATTAAACGGATGTTTATGCCCCGAGGGTAACCGATGAGTACAATACAGACAATTAATTGTCAACCTTATAACCTTAATCGCCAATAATTGACATTGACGATATAAAATTTACAATTTGAATGACAAACATTTGATATATTTGACATATAACCATGGCAACCCTTAATGCCCGCGCGGGCGTTAACAATCAACGCTCTCGCGGGCGTTAAGAAGCAGTTTTTGCCCCGGTATCTAATATGTAAAATGATACTTTATGATTATATAGGACATAATAGTATATTATAATACAAGTTTTATAAGACAAAAGTTGGCGCACGAGTTGTTTTGCCCGACGAGCGTACCGACGAGTGCCCAAATGGGACGAGTGCGCCAATACGCCTTATAAAACGAGTGTTATATACTATTTTTTCTACTTTGCGACATTAATTTTACATAAATTTCGAAAATTGCGGTTGTCATCTTACAATCTAGAGTAGTTTTATATTCAACAGTTGGTAGTAGTGGTAAAATTGACAAATACGATTGACGCGAGCCAATAGCCATTGAGATGTCAGCCTTATTTGACACTTGACGTCAATATCATCAATCTTGGAAAACTAAAATACTAAAAGTTTGTGATCTAGTGTTTTCATAACGACACCGAAAGCGGTTTCATTATGAGTTTATAACGAACGCAAAGTAGAAAAACTTATTAACATGGGCATGGACTATTTTGCCTACAATCGTTTATAATGACCTTTTATAAAGTGTGGCTGATCACTTTGGAGGATAGGAACTTTTGTTTTAATAATCACAGAGAGCTTAACAGATTGAAACTGATCTATAAGATTAACCATCAATTTGCAGGTCATCTGTTCAAACGATATAGGTAATTAATAGTAATAGCCTATACACTGATGTCCTATATTTAGTTTGTCCTATACTTGAAGCACTAACATTTCACACTAACACTTCAGTGTGCTCTGTTATTTTTTCTTCTCGTTTTACTAAACTAGTTCGAATAGTTTAATGCTCTTTAATCTTATCACCATACAGTATGTCCTATGGAACGATAGATTGTATTGGTATTTTTGTTATTATTATAGATAGAAGTAACCCGCTGATAAAACAGTTGAATTCCTGAAAATCGCATGGTGCGCATGGTGTCAAGTGACACTAATTTTTCAAACCTTTTTTTGTAGTAGTGTCATTTTTTGTTGAAATTTATGTTTGACTTTTAATCATTTTTACGTCATTCCACCCAAAAATTACAGGGATTAACGCAAACATAAATAAGTTGCAATAAATTTACTTGTTTTCTTTTATATAAGATGGCATGTGTCCATATAAAATTACCCTCTCAATTCCCACTCACAAAATACCGTAGCTTTCAGATAAGTGCGCATTGTCTGAAAACGGCTATAATAATAAAAACTAAAGTTTGATTTTCCAGTGAATGAATCAAAAACTACTTAATTCAGTTCTACATAAAAACATGCTTTCTTTACACGGGTGCAAATATTATAAGTTGTGAAAATTACTGTCACTTGACATGTGGCTAGACAGCACATTCTTTTACAATTTGTATTTTCCATGGCAAAGTGTGATTTTCAGAGATACAAACAAATATATATTTTTAGCCTTCTCATTTTAATTTACCAAGTGCCATATCAAATTACTCAGGCAAAAATGCTGAACGCGAATATAAATTACATATATAACTAATATGACCCCCATTCCTCTGTTGCACTAGATGCAAAATTATCATGTCAAGAAGAAGCCGTTAATATTTTCAACTCGATAGGAAAATAGCGTGAGCACTGTTCAAAGATGTGAAGTCTTCAGTTTCTGCACATAATTGCATGATTGTGTTTCCGGACATAAGTTCCTTATCAAAAGTTGGGCTATGCTGCTGCAGCATAGATAGACTTCTAATTTCCGTGTTTGTGATGATTTGTTTGGAGTTAAATGGTTACAAATAAATGTATTATCCAAACGATTACTGAAGCATCTATCTTTCCTCTTGTTTTCGTAGCAAATAACATAAAAACAATAACAACATCAACAGTATTTGAATTGTCAGTATCAAGGATTAAGCAGTAAAGCAGCCACAATCTTTAGTAATGTGATAATATTTTAAAATTAAATTATATTATGTATGTAGTGCATATATCGCATGTTTTCAAATTTTTTGAAACGTCGAATATCCTTGTACCTCAATTTATTATACCCGTGAACGGCACAAAAAGAGGCTGGCCGGCCGTCCGAGTTTTTTTGCGACATTCCACGCTCAGATGTATAAACGCGCCTAACTTCACGCGGGTAGATTTTTGACGGCGTTGTTCAGTTTTCGTATGTAATTTAGTAGTATGCATCTATTGTGAATGCGTACGTTGTAATAATCGTGGTTTTCGCGACGTGTTTGAACAGTTGTGTGGTGAAACGTCTTGTTATGTACTGTGGATATGTCGGAATAACGAAACCTTCATATGACTGTTGGCGAATGTTAAGGTAATTCATTAATTTATATGTGTCATACTCAAATGTAATACAGCGTCAGGGCCCATGCGAAGTTTATGGCCCGGGCCCCAGAAAAATTGGGGGAGTTATTTAAGTATACACAATGATGCGTGTTGTCTGAAAAAATCATTCAGGGCTTGGCTTAATACGAAGAACAGTATGCCACTGGGAAATGCAAAAATTAAAATCATGTGTATTTCAATCTATTTATTCGGAAGCCGAGGGAATATAAACAAAATTGTTAAAAAAGTGGTATACTTTAAAGTTTATTTGTTGACCACATAGAAAATTTATTGTACCGAATAGTAAACATATCACATTCTGGTGTCGGTCTGTCGATGATATTTTCTGTGTTTGGAGTACAGATCCTAAATTAATTGACTTTTTCTTGAAGAAATTAATATCTCTAAATTAAAATTCACATGTAAAAGAAAATTAATAATCAAATAAATTGTTTAGACTTAACAATTAAGATCACTTTCGATACAATATTTATAGAAAACCCACAAGTACAGATACATTAATTCCAAATTCCTCACAACACTCAGACAATATTAAATATTCTGCATTTCATTATTTATTTAATAGACTAAAAATAATGGATATAAAAACGAAACTATCAATAAAATACATAATTCAATGAAACATAAACAATTATTAAAACAAATTTATCCACATATACAGTGGGTCTCACGGGACGTTGGATTGTATGGGTACTTTTGTTATTATTAAAGATAGAAAGTCGGTTAAATGGGCAAAGTAGTGCATATTTATGTGCTCTTTCATAATCTGTTCAGAAAACAGTTGAATTCCAAATGGTTTCCAAGTTATTTTGAAAAAACCAAGAAATTGTTTTTTTCATTATGGTCATAACTTCGTTATTTGTGATCCCATCAAAAAAGCGTTTTGACATTATAAAGGCACATTTTTGTCTACAATTTGAGTATGTCAGTTTAAAACTTTTTTCGCCAATGAACTCGTCAGAAACAAACGAAACTTTTGTTTTTCTTATGGACGCCATATTGGTTTTATACATGTTTGGATTCAGAATTTTTGCTGGGTAATTTGGTATGCCACATGCCATATTGAGAACACAATAAGCCGACAAGATTTAAGTTTTTTTTTTAATATCTTAAAATCCCATGGTGCCATGAAAAGTTCATTTGAATGATACAGTATTTATGTGCCCATAGTCAAGTTACAGTAAAATTTTGTAATGTTTTTATTTGTACTAACTAAACAACATAAAAAAGTAACAACATTTTAACAAACATTTTAACAAAAATGTTTTCAAAAATCTCGCCATTTTCGTGGAGGCATTTTTACAGCATTCCGTAATACGGTGACCTTACCGAGGGTTCTTCTGTCAATCGAATTGAAAGCGGCGATGACGGTGTCACGTAACTCCCCAACGTTACCAAAATTATAAACACCATACACCTTATTTTTTAAGTCACTCCATAGATAAAAATCACAAGGGGTAAGATCCGGCAATCATGGTGGTGACAATATTTCTGAATAGATAGCAATTACTCTCCGTTTATGTCTTATATCTAAATAGTTCCTCACAATTCGGGCATTATGTGCAGGTGCTCCGTCTTGTTGGAACCACATACCTTAGCGTAAGGCCACCGGTATATCGTCCATTCTTTCTTCTACGTCCTGGGAGAGCAACATTGCCGATACCTCTCCTAAGTTAAATTTTTGTTATCAAAAATTGTCCGATTAATCGGTTGGCCACTATACCACACCATACATTAAAACCAAACCGTACCTGATTATGGCACGGTACAAAAAGGTGCTGATTTTCTTCTTTCAGTTAAAAATACCGCAGTTAGAAAATATGTTCATCGGACCATAATATTTTTTTTCTATAAAATTCTGGGTTTTCACCAATTTTGTTCAACAGATGGGTACAGATGGGTATCACATTGTTTCACAAAACGTCATCCATGGCACCATGCGATTTTCAGCAATTCTCGAAGCGTACAATGTTCAGTCAATTCTATTATCTTATTGTATTGAAACATGGCATGTGGCATACCAAATTACTCAGAACGAAATGATGAATCCAAACATGTATAAAACCAATATGGCGTCCATAAGAAAAACAAAAGTTTCGTTTGTTTCTGACGAATTCTTTGGCGAAAAAATCTAATTAGATAGATAGATAGATAGATAGATATGTTTATTTCCACAATATAAAATTTACAATTGCAGTGTTTTTACAGGGAAAAGGTCAAAATTAATTCATGTTTCGCATTAATAAGAAAAATTCTTCAACGTTGTATAATGGTTTACAGCATAGATAATTTTTTAAATCTTCTCGGAATTTCTTGTTGGGTTTTTGTAACCAAGCTTCTGGAAGACTGTTTAATAGTCGTATGAGTCTATGTCTAGACGTGGTGTTGATCCGGTGAAATGGGATGTCAGTTTTGTTTCTGTTTCTTAGCAACTTTTGGGTAGTGTCTCCTCTGATCTTTAGATTGTATGCCTCTTGTTTGGCCCTTAATAGTTGTTGGAATATATATATATATATATATATATATATATATATATATATATATATATATATATATATATATATTGTTGGTAGGGTCATTACTTTGTATTTAATAAATATTGGTTTGCAGTGTGTTGTTTGATCTACTTGCTCCACGGCGCGTATTGCTTGTTTCTGCATAATGAAAACCTTGTCCGCATGAGCTGATTCCCCCCACAATTCTAACCCATAGTTCCTGGAGTGGAATAGCGTATGGTACGTTAATAGCGCTGCGTCTCTTCCTATTATCTGTCTTCTTCTTCGTATGGCATAGGTAGCTGTTGAGAGGGTCTTCATCAGGGATTCTATATGGTTCACCCAAGTGAGCCGGGTGTCGAGAGTAATTCCCAGTAGCTTGGCGGATGTTTTTATTGAATTTTTATTCCTTGAAGTAGTAAAGTGCACTATCGGTGTCTTATTGTCATTTAATGACAGATCATTCCTTTTGAACCACTCTCTGGCTTCAGTCAATGCTCTGTTTGATTTAATGGTTAATGTTTCGATGTTTTTGTCTCTTGTTAGTAGGGTGGTGTCATCCGCGAATAGGATAGTTCTGGGAGATATGTTCGCTGGCAGATCGTTTATGAACAAACAAAACATAATAGGTCCTATTTGTGAACCCTGGACCACTCCTCCAGTTGTGTGTTGCATCGTGCTCAATTGTCCTTCGCTGTGCACCGCTTGTCTTCTATCATGTAGGTATGATTGGAGTAGTTCCAATGGCATCCCTCTTATTCCATACGTCTCCAGCTTCTCGAAGAGTTTCTGGTGTTGAATACAGTCGAACGCTTTGGAAAGGTCGCACAGTATGGCCTCGCTATCTTCATCATCTTCCACTGCATCCCAGATAAAATTTAAGAGCGTTCGTACTGCATCTATGGTGTTTCTGCCTTTCCTGAATCCAAATTGTCCATCGACGAGTATACTTTGTGATTCTATGAATGGCATTAGTTTTGATAGTAATGTCGCTTCGAACACCTTTGAAAAAACCGGTAGCACCGCAATAGGTCTGTAGTTTCCACAGTCTGCAGGGTTACCTTTCTTGTAAATTGGTGTTATTTTGGATATTTTCATGCCACTTGGTACTTGCGCTCTTTCAAAGCATAAATTTATTAAATCTGCTAATGATGTGGAAATATATTTCGCGCTCGTCTTTAGTATTTTTGTGTTCAAGTTGTTTACATCCATCGACGTTTTCGTTTTTATGTTGTTTATTATCGTTTCCACTTCTTCTGGTGTTACTGGTGGCAGAAAGAATGACTTTGTATTGTACGTCATCTTTTGAAAAGATTCTCCCTTGTAGACAAAAAAGTGCCCTTATATTGTCAAAACGCTTTTTTGATTGGATCACAAATAAAGAAGTTATGACCATAATTAAAAATGACATTTTTTGGTTTTTTCAAAATAACTTGGGAACCGTTTGGAATTCAACTGTTTTCTGAACCGATTATGAAAGAGCACATAAATATGCACTACTTTGTCCCTTTAGCCGACTTTCTATCTCTAATAATAACAAAAGTACCCATACAATCCAACGTCCCGTGAGACACACTGTATATATATACATATAATCTTAAATTCACAGTAGCCAATTCAAAATATATTTCAAATCGTTTTCACCCGACAATACCCAAACACATTCTACATATATCTACATTATGACTTCTATGATCACACAAAATACTTCACTAATTAATAGTAAGGACAAACTAAAATCTTCTGATTGAAGTGCGGAATTGCCCAGACAGGAAATTTAATAAGATTTAGTGAACATAATAATAGAGAAACTTCCACTTTTATAAACATTTACTTGAAAATAAACGAAAACAAAAATTGAAAATATTACACTTTTACAACAATTAAAAAAATCTATTAAAACGGATATGCAGAATAATTCTGCATAGCCTATGCAGAAATCATCTCTGCATATCCACTAAATATTTTACCCTGTTTTTTAAAGGCCCTATACATACAGGTAGCAACAATTAATTTCGTCTTCTATGATCCCTATCGTAAACTGTTCGAATTTGTCCATTTTATCTCTACATTGTCAATCATTGGTTATCGTAAATTCGGTAATATATAAAATAATATTGTTGCCCTTCCACAGTTTACAAAGTTGTTATTAGTTGCAATTTATCAGCTACAGGGAATGTTTAAAACTGAAAATAGACAAGAAATGGACAAACTTTAAAAGTCTATAATCTTGTTCATTTGACCTCCGATAAAAATGTTCCTGCTTCTTGACAAATACGTAACCAATATTTCTATTTGTCACTTTTCGGCAACATGTGGGTAGATAGCATGTGACAAAATTAGTTAAGTTTCCCTCAATTACCGAGAAAAAATGATTTAATCTGAAAATACTGTGATAAAACAGCGTATTTTATAAAGTTTCGTCGAGCATACAGGGTCACGACCGTGGCTAGTGAGGTATATAAACTGTCACGACAATAAGAGTGATATTTTAGGGTGAATGCAATTTGAGTTTACCGAAACATGTGGGGTATCTTGTTGAGACATTTATTTTAGAATAATACATATAACAGAAATGACAAAAAAATCATATTTCTGATGATTAAAATGAATATGAAACTACCAACAGTTGTTTCTTAAAGCGCAATTAACGTTTTTCCTAAATATTTCCTAGCAGAAATATTCCCGTTTCACTGGCTATTTTTAGCGATATGCATTTTGTATGAATAAACCTTTAATTACGTGCACAGTTACTTGACATTCATCCTGAATATAAAGTGTTAGAAATAGACAAAGACCGGCAAACTGGTCTGTTAACGATCATTGACTTGCAACGTTGACTCCAACCGGTAGCAATAACTTGGAATAAACGGGCAACGACGGATAAAGAGAACAAAATAAGATCGCAAACGTGCATGCCTAACGCGAAAGCATCATTATTATTTCACGGCAGTTATAAAACCTAGCGGAATCGTCAATAAAATTCGGTATGGTTTGCCATTTACGATTATATTGGCCGAAGGGTATTAGATTCACATGATGAAATAATGTTTGCGCCAAGCGGTGAAGTGATAAATACCTGAACAAGGGAATACGGACGTACCTTAAACTCCATATACCGAAACAAAAGCCAGAAATATCCTAAACGAGGAAAATTTCATTTGTTATGGTGAAGAACGCCTGAGACGGGTGGGAAGGGCCATCAACTAACTATAATTTCAAATAGAGAAAATGAAGGTTTATTGGTTTCTTTATTACGTTTAATTACTGAAGGAACACTAACATTCGAAGTTATGAAAATAGCCGACCAGGTATGGTGAGGTACGTGACAAAACGAAAATAATGACAAAGAAACCAATCAATTAAAAACAGCAGTTAAGTACACTGTGCAGATGGTACCAGCTCAAAGCTGAAACTTTAATCAAAATATGTGAGTGACATTGACCTACATAACATTAGTCCGTATCATAATGAAGTCAGCTGTTCATTGGTTTTTCTGCAATAAGAATCTTTTGGATTCTGAAGTCTTAATGTGGGTGTGTTTTGTCCGACGGCAATCACTTTGCAATCGAAATTTTTGTAAGTCCGCATCACATTTCTGGTTTACGCACATACCTAGTTACCAATCTTCCTAATTTTGCAATCGATAAATGTTCGTACGTAAGTTCGCAATCGTTTTTCGGTCAAACCGATCGGCTATTCACCAGGGCAGGCCTTAGACAATTTCTTTAATACAATTTTGTTGGTACTAAATTTTTCAAATAGACTAGACGTTATTTTACCAAAATTGCTCCTCTGTCCTTGGCGGATATACCTGTATTGATAAGAAAATGCCTACATTCTGATTCATAATTATGTTCAGGCATTGGAATTTTATGTCAAATCCACACAATTACTTTACTCAACCACATTGGATTTGGATGTAATTTGGTACATCAAATGGTACTGTTTGATGAAGTTCAGATGTTTATGATACATTTTGATATCTCTTATGTTTCTATTTAACATTTTCAGTTTCCTGGTCTTAAGGTATAATTTAAAGAACATGTGTCATGTCTTGGAGAGAAAATATGTTGTGTCGTATGAATAACAAAAGTATTAACTTCTAGTTCAAGCAAAAGATCTAGCTTTAAAGCATTTCCTAGACACATGATAGTACATGAAGTAAATAATACTACTGCTAGTAGAGACTGAAGCTGTATGGCGTAAGCTGGGTCAGCGAGCCGACCCCTATGGGGCGGGAATCCATTTCTATATGATAGTATAGACCAGCGTCTCTCAACCTTTTTACTCTTGTGGAACCCTTTAAATAGGGTTGGAACCTGGCGGAACCCCAACAAAAAAAATATACAATGTCCTTTCCAAGGCATTTCGAGTATTTTTTGCGTACAGAAAAACGTGTAACGTATTTCAAGTAACCAGATACAAGTCTGTAAAGAAACGCAGTTCAATGATTTAATATTACTTACTACTGTGAAATTAAAGTATTTATCCTGGAAAATTTAAAAAATGCCCTGTCAAATTAAGGTGATACTGTGCTAATTTCACAGGAATATGTTTGTGGAATATGTGAAGTCTGCAAAAACAATACAGAAATTTCGCTGGTATCCAATAACCAGCGATGTTACAGTTAATTCTTCTTTTACAGTTTTTTTGGTAGATTATTACATTCATTTTCTGTAACTTGCAGATATTTCTCTCTAGATACAAACTTATTTCTTCTTTTTAGTTCCTTCAAGTATTACCAAAGGGAGGAAGAAGAAAATACAAATCAAAGAATGCGAAAACGAAAAATGCAAAAAGTACCATTTACAAATAATTAAATAAATAAATTCAATATAAATTTAAAAAAAATCATTGGTCAAAATACAAAAATTAAGATACATTTATTCTGAGTAAAAAGTTTCATATGGACCTATTGATAACAAGTTAATATTCCTTAAGAAGTTAGAGCCATTTAAAATACTGTTTTATCAATATTTTAGTATTTTTTAAGGTATTGAAAAAATAATTAAGTCCTTATGAAACATTTTAGTCAGAACAATAACGTCCTGAGAAAGAAAGTGTGGGAATAAACACCCAAGTAGAAGATATTTATACACACTAATTGTATCGATCACTTTTCTCTTAAAGTTTGATAAATAAGAAAAAGCTTACTCATACATACACAATGTTGAAAATTAAACTGATACAAGGTAATCTATAACTCGAGGTGAAAATTAAATGCAAAAACGTACTAAATTATAAATAAAAATATATGAAACAGTTTTAAATTTGTTTCATTGTCAAAATTAGTACTTACTTCAATTTAATTAAATTATTTTTGGGTTAATTAAATGCAGTCACGAAATATGAAATTACACTTTAGTTTCCTGTCCGCATAAGTTTTCGTCTATAATTGCAACTCACTCTGTATATTTATTGATTTTCTATGGTGAGGACCGACATAATTTTCGTCATAGAAGCTCAGAACTTGTCTGGTGATAGGTTAGTTATCTTATCTGGAATGTAAGATCAGATTGGAAGCCACCACCTACAACTCGGTTCTTCTCCTGAAGTACCTACTATTATGAGCAGCAGATTAAAATTATAGGTTTATTTTGTCACACATTTGGAAAGGCAAAAATATTGAAAACAAATAATGTTAGAGTTTGACCAATAACTCTGCCAGATTGATGTTTCCTAGAGGTTATTTTGTTTTTATGTAACAGATAATTGTAAGTAATATTGTGAATTGAAGTTAATGAATAGTCTAGAATGTGGTCCGTTGGATGTAATATCGAATTAACAGTGGTTTATTGGGTCAGAAGGGCTCCATATCAACATTATTCATGGATTGACCTTGTTTATTAATCCAATGTTTCAAATAATAATCCCATGCTAAAATAATACATAAAAATAACACTGAATAGTGTGCCCATGAACCGGCGACCGTCACCGCTATTTGTTACTATTTTTCCGCAGAACCCCTGACGACATCACACGGAACCCCAGGGTTTCGCGGAACCCCGGTTGAGAAACGCTAATATAGACTTTACATTTAAAAGTATATACTTCACTTTGAGCTACGCATGCCTTGACTTTTCCCTCAAGGAAAACCTTTTGCTTCACTATACCAAAAGTTTCTTAGTACATAAAGTAAATAAAAGCAAAACCTTTGGTGGTGAAAAAGTTTTTGTAGAAGTTGGCTTTTTACCGGATTTACTAAAACTATACCTTATACTTTACTAAACACAAAAAACACACGTCTAAACACATGTATACTAACTTATATTTATCAAAGCAAAATGCTTTCTTTATAAAGTAAAACGTGCTTGACGTAAGAGATATAACTAATACAATAATTTTCATAGTTTAGACTTGCCAACTGAAGCTTTTACTTGCAGTAAAAGTAATACTTTTTTACTCATACGATCAGTTGTCCGATCGAGTTTTAGTTTAGTAACAATTTTCACCTTTACACTCCACCCTTGGGATGTTCAATACCATATGATATTTTGAAGTACCGACCGGTACGATACGATACGGTTTTGGTCGACATTATATCGTATTATCACATGCACATACATTGGTTATATTGGCGCGGTATTTGTTGTTACCACAGTCGTTGTCAACAACTAGCGTACTCTAGCGGCAAGCCAATATAAGTTTATTTTACAAGTGACTCTGATTACAACGAAGGAATTTGATCAGGGAAATTCTGAGTAAAATTTAACCGAACTTTGGTGTGCAAATCTTTGTGTGCGAAAGTCATAACATCCATTAGCCATAGTGCTTTTTACAAGCAAAATACAAACATGCCACATTTGTCGAGTAGCGGAAAGTGTTTATTAAAATAAGTTGGGTGGAAAATGCGAACTTTGTAACACTGACGTTAAAATTGCGGAAGGTACGACAAAAAGCACATTCAGTTGTGGCATCCAACATACAGCTTAGAAACAAAGAAAACACTGGTGGTTCTGTAGATGTTACCATAGTAAAACAAGTAGTTGCGTATGTGATAATATAGCATCAGGTTCGGAAAATACATTCATAATGCATTTATACAAAATCATAATTAAAAAGCCCATTAATTTCTGGAAAAACACTGGTGGTGCCATGGTGAATGAAGTACTTCGTATACCATGGGTGCTACCGTTGATTGTCAACGGATATAGATAGTCAGGCATGGGTTAGTTGGGGCCATGACATCCAGTGGGCAGGGGTTTGAGCAAGATTCATTTACTTATTATAGCGTTTTTGTTTATATTAAATATTTATTTATTTTATTTTAATGTCTGTAGGTATTTGCCGCTACGCAAAATTTTTTTACTTTAACGTACGCAGTATGTATTGTAATCGTGCCAAAAAAAATTTGTGAGATTTTAGCGGAAATATGTCTTTTTGGGTCCCCTGAACATTTTTGACCAAGGTACAAAAAATGTCTGTGTGTGTGTGTGGATGTGTGTGTGTGTGTGTGTGTGTGTGTACCCGTTTTTGTGGCGACGATTCCGGAGAAACTACTAAAGGTATCGGGACGAAAGCTCATATTTAGGACTTTTCATACCAAACTTAGAGCTGAAAAGCTTTTGGGTCAAAAGCGTCCAAAGGAACTGGATGTTTACTCTTAGCATTTTTTAACGATTTTGCAAATGAGCCGCCATTTCTGTAAATTCGTCAAAATAGTTAAATAATAAATGAAAGCAGAGGAAATTTTGTATAATTTATGTCTATGAAATTTTTTGGTAAAATTAGCTGCAGGAGCAAATTCTATTTCATCGAGATCGGTCGTACTGCATTTGAACTAGTAGCCAGGATATGTCAGATTTTTTTATTCTAATGACAGTACGTAGTGTCAAATGCTAATGTTTTGACAACTGTCAATATAAGCTGCGTTCAGATATTGTACACCGTTACACTTTTTAGTTCTCTTGGCATTACTAGTCATTTTATTGGTATTGTAGTTTTATTGATTCTTTCAATGCGTCTAGCCTATAATGAAATTTCTAATCCTTGGAATGGATCATGTATGTCTAATTTAATTGAACAGATTTATCTGATCAATGAAATAATGATATAATAAAAAAAGCTATAAATCTCTCCCTCACAATACAGATCTGAAACTACAACAAACTACACATCGAGTAATAATTCTATTGTTACCATTTACATGCAACTTCAATAGCGTGTCTGGGACTCATTACCACTGGTTGTCATTGGTAATTTTGAAGAAACGTCGGAATTAGAAGATAACAAATGTTAGTTTCTTTCATCATGCATAAATAATAATGTTTTCTGCACAACATGCGCTAGAACGATGCTTGTCATACCGGGCGCAAAAAATGCCCGCAATTAAGCGGGCAATTTAAAATATAAATCACTGTGAGAAAGTCTCGTTTCCTCCGGATAAAAACAGGTACTGCGGGCGATAAAATAAATTAGCACCATCGCGGATTAAAAGGAAGGAAAAAAAACATGGATGGCTGGAACCGCACACATGATGAAATATGCACGCATCAGCTCTTTATCTATCCACTATCCGTTCAAGGGTCCCCACGTTCCTCGCGCATTCGCTACTACGCGAAGTCGCGCGCTTTTTTTCAGATTCCGTAATTGCGAGATAAATCCTCATTTGCAGACCGACCTAAACCACTGTCTGCGGCCACGTATGCAAATTAGACAGTGGAAGAGAACCGTGCACAACAACTGGTGCTATTGGTAATTCCTATACCTACCTACATATGGGAATTGATAAATAAGACAGGTGCTGAGTTCGGTCGTTAACTAGTTTTTGATAATCGCAAACGCGAATCGGATGCGCCTCTGTCTTTCTTTTGTACCATCTGATGACCAACATTAGTTTTCCTGGCTCCTTTAAAAAGAACATTACCAGACGCAAACATTACCTGATTGGCACTTCTATGTGATTTACAATAATTGCACTTACTGAAAGCTGTAATTGGAAGGAGAGACAGTTGCAGTCCGCATGGATTTTAATTGGTTTAAACTCATATAAGCACGTGGCACAAAATAGGGTTTAACAGGGTCTGTGGGCCGCCCATAAGAAAAATATTAAAAGATTTATAGGGTTAAACCTTAATACCTACTGCAAAGGTACATTAATTTTATATATTATTGAGAAAAAAATGAAAATATTCCGCAACCTTTTATTAGTCAAAACCAAATTTAATGAATATTTCTTAATATTTTCATTTCTTTATATTTAGTTCCCATATCTAATCAAAACTTTATTACAGAACCATGTCCAACATCGCCAACATAGTTCAAATTTTTGAACTAATAATTTTATTTAGCTATAAATCTATTTTCTCTTTCCTGTCCGTCAATTTTAACTGTCAACAAACAGCAATAGTTTTGAGCTACAAACAGTAGTTAGTGATAAACGAACATGTATTTATAATTTAAAACTCATGATTCAACTCTCTGAAAATCATTTTAGTTCAGTTTTTGATGATGGTCAGGGGCGTAGCTAGGGGGAGCAATGGGAGCAAACTGCTCCAGGCGCACGAGTAGAGGGGGCGCAAAATTGGAAGGGGAATGAAAAAACTTTTGGGTAAAAAATTCTATTGATACGATTTTCTAAATAAAACTCTAAGGCCCTAAATGTTTTGTGATCTATGTATAAGGATATCGGCCGGTTGCGCGATACAAGCGCCTCTACAGGGGTTGGCGGTAGTATGTCCAGGAGGTGTAAATGGTGCAGATTGCTAATATATGTTACAGTTATCTGTAGCTTATAAAGTGGCCCGATAAATTTATTTTATATATTACAATATTGCATTTGTTAATATTTCTTCCTGTATTATTACAGTTGATAACGCAACACTTATTGTGTCCCATTGTGATTATTTACACCTACGATATGTTATTAGTTCTCACAAAATGGTACACAACATAATGCTCCGTGAACTACTGCACATAGTGCAGGCAGGGATTTCTCGGCTACGGGCGCTTAGATCGTTTGACTCCTGTTATGACTTTTAAATTGCTATTATTTTATTAACTTTTTATTCATAAACTTATAAGTATGTAAGTGGTTTACCGATTTTCTTGTTAATATGAAACACATAATGTTACTTATTTTAAACGAAAGAATTTGCCAATCCCAACATTTTAGTGGTACGTAGGTAAAAGTTTCAATTGCCTAAAACGCTTTCTTCCAAATAATTTTGTTCAACTTCTTTTTAAGAAACTTGAAAAATTTTTTTAAAAAACTTGAAAAAATTTTCCTAAACATCATTTGAATGGGATTTTAGAATAGCGTACTGTGGTATCCAACTAACCTTCACCTGAACGGTGAAAATGTTTTCAAGGTTGTAATGTATTTTATTACGTAAATGGTAATTTTATATTATTGCGTTTGTGACTTTGTAGATATTAGAATTTTTAATATTTTCAGATTAGTAATTACAAAAACGACGAAAAAAAAACAAGAAATTATACGAATAAAATTGGATTATTTACATTACAGCACACTCAAAATATCGCAACAAGCTCTAAACGCACATTTGCCAACTCAAAATACGGAAACAGTAGACTATCACATCTTAGTCCAGTGAAATTAAACAAATAAAGCTATTCACTTCGGAAAAACTCAAACCCAGCTGGATCTTTATATACGCCTTTGGTATGGCATTAGAAATAACGTGTAATAAGTTCTTATCGATATCGTGTCTGGGTTGCGAGTTATTCACGGTGAAAGATGACCGAATTGGATTTTTTTATTGAACGGACGACAATGGATTTTTTTAGGAAACTTATAATTCTGTACATAGATTGTGTATACATTGTTTAAGTACGAATCCGGTATTTATATAAAAACACGTCGCATCTCAAGAATATAGGGGTTAGTTCAATTTGTTAGAAATCGAAAACAGGCAGCTGTTGACTAATTGTTTTTATTGTCATAAAACCCTAAACTGAGTATCTCAAAGATTTTGTATATATAAACTCTGTTTTTGGTTCAATCTGGAATTAAAAGTGTGAATTGAAAGTTCAAAAACTTTCGAAAAACAAGGGCTATCCAGATTGAAAAAAACGTTTGTCATTCAGGTTTTTTTTTGGTTCAACAAAAATGAGTTTTTCTAATTTATTTTACCAAGTAACCTAATTAGCCTACGCGATCGTACCAGCTAAAATATTCTGACAATTAAGCTGCAGATGTTTAAAAACGAGACTAGACGACCACAATGTTAAACAAGTTTCGCCTGGACGATAAATAAATCGACCAATTCAAGTATTCTACAGGGTGATTCATTAGCTCATTGATAATTTTGGACACCCGATTCGCCTTTATTAAGGAGTTTCAAGGTAATACAAGGGTCAATAAACGAAATATAAATGAAATAACTCAATAAACTCAATTACTTTTGTTGTCATACAACAAAATGGGTTTCAGGTCAGTCATGACATTTATTCTGTTTATTTTTTCTTGTTAAGTTCTGATAAAAATGGATTTAGTAGTATGCAGATTCATATAATTTTCTGATACTATTTTAACGGAAAGCTAGACAAACAGCTAAAGAATGTAATCAATTCCTTTATTATTAAAAATAATCACTATATCTTTGAAATCAAGCAAATGAAAGAACACTACCTTTTTCTGTCATGTTTTATGACAGATCTAGAGATTTACCATAGCGTACATATGTCCAATCCTACAAACTAGATTGTAGCCCGTCAGACAAAACCTCAATTAAACAAAATTGTCATAAATGGTTATTACATTAAAAATATCGAATAATTCCATTACATACTATATTACATCCGTTACATTTTATAATGTAATAATTTAATACTTTCTAACCACATCAACACAACCACATCAACAAAAATCAACATAAACCATCGAAATATTGTGTTTGTTATAAGCAAGCGGAATTGTGCGTGTTTACCTTGCGTTATAATAGTCATTGAAATGAGGCCGATCTTATCGCAATTGGTTAAAAAATATACCGCGTTTTAGCTTACGAAGGACGAACGTTATGCGGTGGTGTGGTTGGTAAATAGGTAATGAGCCCTGGGTCGGTTTCATTACAATATCAATGTTTCAGATCTGCCGTTTTGACTGCTACACGAAATACGACTATTAGCCAATCTCTTTAGGGGGAGATTTAGCATGCGCCCCATTTATCTTAACACCCTCTGATGTAATGCAATGTCAAACGTATTATATTGGACTTATGGTGGTTATTTGTAAAAGTAAACTACACCCATTTTTGGTGTAATTCAGATGGCCTGCATATTAATCAAGGAAAGTCCTTATCAGGTATCACATGATATTTCTTAGGGTGGAAGTTAATCTATATTTCATGGTAATGTGGAAGATATGGAAATTTTGCAGAAATCGATGTTTGATTATCCAAAATTACGTTTAATGAAACAGCAATAACGCACACTACAAATTATACAGCGTTATACAGATGAAAAACAATATTTAAACAAATTATAAACCTAAAACAATGCCATTGTGAAACCAGTTTTACCCCTTTTTTTTCATTTGCGAATTTTAAAATTTTGGGTTGATGAACTTAGCTTAACCGCAGAATCTTTAAAAATGTGGAATAATTTTAAAAAAATTCAATTCTTTGTCAAAATGTGAGTCCTTAAAACCAATGATGCTTAAATGTGAGTTTCTGTATAACAAAATTGGAAAAACAGTATATGGCGTTTGTAAATTGCGTTCAAATTATCGATAATTTTATAGTACATACGATGGAAGTGCATGGGTCTTATTGGTGACCAAATTTTACCGATAAGACATTTTAAGACATTTTAAATTCTTTGTGTGCTTATTTTCACATTTTTGCCGCTTATTTAAGGTGAAGGATTTAAGGTTTCAGAAAATGAATGCTTTTAAGTCCCATCTCTACATTCGACTATTATTTCAACACGATGCGCCGCGCTCGCCCCCGATGTACGTTTGCTTACGTTGTTCCGAAAATAAACTTTTATTCGACTAGTAAAAAGCTTTCCCTTAAAATAATCATTAAACTTTTTTTGTGTATGTTGGTAACCCTATAATTTTTGCTTCCGATTTTGTTAAACAATCAACTTTTTTAAGAGCCACCTTCAAAATGTTATATGACCTGCGCAAAGAATGATAATTTTTTTCAAAATTTAAAAAGAAAATGTATTTAGGGGTTGCGCTACCGGCAGTCAAAGTCAAAATATTAATTGCATTTCTATTTAAAAAAAAATTTTGTAACTACAATAAAGTTTCAATAAATTATAATCGTCATAAAAAAATCTATAATCTTTTGAGTACTAGTCATGCCAACAATACAGTAATCGAAACTAAATGACTACCCTAGCCAGCAACAACAAAATATCGAAAAGGTTTCAACCGAGCTTTTTCCGAATAAACTGAATCTGAAGGCAAGGTTTTAATAGTGTCTAGCTAAAAAAACGCGTACTTATTTTTGCAATGTTTTTGTCAAAAGCTAGAGTCATTTCACAACTTCTGTTATCAGATCCAGATTCTTTCAAATAAACCACTCGAGAATCAGTTGTCACTTAGACGATTTTTTAGTGGTCGGGGAGGCTGGTACCTTAGTTTCAATTTTTGTATTTTTGACAAATTAAGTAATTATAAGTCTGTGATATAATCAAATATATACATTTAAAAGTTTATTGATTATGTTTTTTTATTCAGCAATAATTATTGTTCGTAAATGTATGGTAATTAAAAGTGATATTCTGTTCATGTTAGTTTTGTTTCTTTACAAATTCTTCACATTGCATGACTTTTGCCATATTAAAGACAAAAACGCCTGTAAATTTTATAATGTTTTTCTTTAGTTTAAATTAAATTGTAAATTGTGTAAATCAATGTTTTGTCTCACTTTAAACCAGGGTTTTCTTTCAGAAACAATTAAGACCACAATTGTTATTATGTAAATATAGATAATATTCAACAACCAAAAACAATTTTCTAAATTATGTTTTATGTTACTGCCAATTGTCATCTATCAATTTCTCAAACATTTTTCAATCTTATTCGTGACGAAGGTTATTGAGAATTAATACGCACAACTTCAAGATTAAAATACATGTCACAGATGGAAATAGACCAAAGAAGTAATTTGTTTTGTGTGCAGGCGGTTGTTTTCAAAAATAGGGTGTAGATGAGTTTGTAATTTAAGAATAAGTCATCTCAAGAAACTTACATCATGTGGAGTTTCTTTAAATAAAAGATTTATGGATATAATTCACAGTTACTAAACACCCTATGGATTGGGATAATTAAAACACCTCTTAATCCTTTGCATTGTCTTTATTTTGATAAGTACCGGTTTCGACTCAAACTCGAATCATCCTCAGCTTAAATGGTGAATAGGTCAGAGAAAAGGAAGTAAATTTCAAAATTAGCATTATATAAAAAAATATTTAAAAAAATACAAAAAAAGACAATACAAAGGATAAAGAGAATTTGTAATTATCCCAATTGAACTAAATAATCGCATTTGAACATGGACTACTTTATGAACCGTATGGATGTCACCTATTATGCGAAAAATTAGTGTAGAGTGATATATGGATCGAAATTCTACATATATTTTAATTTGAATAAATCCAACCCAACAGGAGAAATAATACGTAGTTTTGGTCTATTAATACGATTTATTAAATGAACACAATAGAATTCTGAACGTTGAAACGTCGGTTAAGTAGGTTGATACAAAGACTGTCTACAAGACTGTATGGAGCCTGTGGGTCGTAATTTAGACGAGTAGGTCTGGAGACACTTCCCAAATGGAGCCGGCTTGCTCGTTTCGGCGAAAGAACGTCACCCGAATTCTTATCGTAATTGTTTCTTAGCGGGAGTACGACTTAATGGGTCGTGGCGATTTATTTTATTTCCTTCACGAATCCGGTCGCGGCTGCGACGAAGGCGCTCTTGCAATTGCGGTTTCCTGCACTAGACGCCATTACTTCCGCCTTTCCTTGCGCACAGCGATGCGGACTTTGATAATTGATTGGATGGGTACTAAATAGTAAAGGGGTACGGTTAACTCTTAACATAGAACCACCTATAGGTCCTATACAGTTCTAACTAAGAATTTGATATAAATAAATTGCGTTGTCATGAATAGGGTATTTGACTATTATTAGTGTGTTTATTCCTTCACTCTACATTGTAAATGCATTATTTTTCGTAATTATTTCCTCCATATTTCATAAAAATCAGCGTTAAAAATTGCATCACAAAAAGTTCCGCCAAAACGATACTTTCTGTTGTGTGACGTCACACGATACTAGATGTCAAATGGTCAAATCGGCCCATATGGTCTGTCAGCATCGGCATCGTCGCCGTTTGGTAATTGTGCTGTATGGTTTGTGTTTTCACAATTTCTACATAAAAATGGGTTATAAATGGTGTATAAATCCACAATGCAGAAATACGTCAATAAAAACTCCGGATAAACTAGCAGCTGTTCCGCAAGATTGGAAACTGCGAAGAAAGTGGTTGGCTCGTTGAAATCAAAATGAAATAAATAGCGCCCAAGACAAGTGTTTTTTGTTATGAAGGTTACTTCGACATAAGTAAAACTAACTAGAATAAGTTATCCATCGTATTTTCGAACCAGGTATAATCTGATCTGACAGCTTAAGGTTAAGGCTATCCTAACCTAGAAGGTTATGCTTATATGGCACTTTAGTGCTATTAAATTCAAACGGGAGAAGCATAAGAGCGCGTTAGGATAACCCGGTATTGTACGGTGAGAGTGACGCGCTGCATAATAGGCGGACTAACGTCATACGGTGTTTATCTGCATATAAGAGAGAGACAGCCGATCCAGGTTATCTGAGCATTGCTCTCCCCATACCTTACCCCGACAAACCGAACGCGCTCTAAGCGTACTACCGAATGACGTCACTGGAGACTGAGCCAATTACATAGCGTTTTCAATCACGTGATAGGACGTGAATAAAATTCAATTATAATTTTGGTTTTTAATAGAAATAAAGCATATTTTTTATGAAAAGTAATAAAAAATAGTTTTCTTAACCTGTAATCTATTAGGATGACTAATACAAGCCATATTTTTAATACAGTCAAATACCCTATTTAGTTTAGCTGCATTGTTAAAGCACTGTTAGTACTAGTTTAGTGGCGGAAAGTGCAATCCGCCATTAAGCTTGCTATGTCTAAACTATAGGGAAGTAAACTTTCTACTTGACGGCAAGTTAAAAAGTTAAATTTGGAGGACTGGAAAGTTTACTTGCTGACTCTTTCTTAAGCATCGTTAAGACAGGGACAAATTTAGTGGCGGCACGTACTTCCGCCATTCCTAATCCATAGGAACGAGAAAATGCACGTAGTTCATACACAAAAATGAGTGATTTTTTTCCGAAAATCAGTTGATAGTATCCTAAAATTTGTTGACACATATAATTTCGGAGTTAACTACATAACAATTAGTTGAAAATAGTTGGTATCCGAACCGGTGAAAATTTTTACAGGATGGCGGTGTGAAATGAAAATTAACATCATGTATATTTGTTTATCGTGTAGAGATGAAAAGTTGCCAATTTGATAATATTTGTTTATATTGTTGGAGATGAAAGGTCGGCCCTTTGCTAATATTTGTTTATCTGGTTAAACTGAATGATTAGTCCTTTGCTTATTTGTTTATGTTCATGAGCTGAATATTTGCGAATATTTGTTTATTTTGTTGAGCTGAAAGGTTATGGCTTAACATGCTAATATATGTAGCTGAGCTGAAAGGTGGTTTGCTTTTTGCAATTATTTGACTATGTTTCGAGTTAAAATTTTAAGCGTTTTGAGCGCAAAAGGAAAAGAAATACATGTTGGCAACTTGATTATTCTTGAATGAGTAGCACCTTTGAATTTCGGCAAATTATAAATTGTCGAAAGGAAGTTTGAATGAGTTACTGACACCAAGTTTATCATTGACGACAATAGTTCTGGAGACTGGCTTTGAGAGCAAAGCTAGTCAGGATTGGCCGTGTTAGGAATTATTTTATTTGTTGGAATAATTCAGATATTGGGTCAGTGATAGAAGATTATAAACACGCTTATTTGTAAATACATGAGTAACTAGACTCACTTTTTACTGTTAATAGTTTTTGTTACAATGCGGTAAGCAAAAAACTGCTATCGGTAAACGGACAGATCTGTGGAGATCGAAACTTGATTCTTGATTCGAAACTATCTTTCATCTTCCACATTCGCTAACAATGGGGTTATATACTTAGGGAGAAAATCAAAGGTTCTTCACTGTTCAAGTAGTATGTATATTGCGCAATTAGTTAACAACCGTTTTTTAGGGTTATAGTCTGCATTATTTGCTACTATGTAAAGGTGACTAAACCCACCATCACACATTAAGTCAAGACATTCGATCGACCGGTCGATCGCGATCGACTTGTTGGCCATCCCTGCTCTAGGAGACCTCTCTTACGACGAGAAACTAAAGCGCCATCTATCGGCATTCTTCACATTATTTTCAAAACAACGACTTCCTTAAATCAAATCAATCGTTTTCTTAAAACAAATATTTAGGTATTTATAATAAAGAAATATTCTTATTATAAGTATATGTTGTCTTAAAACAGACAAATTATGTCAAGAATGTTATTTTCTTAACATTAGACAACCATTTATCTGTGTGTATCACGTAGAAAAACTTAGAAAAACTTGAGGTAAAAAAGTTAAGTGATTTTGGTAATTTTGGTGAATTTCTTAGAGGGTTTGGCTTTTTTGGTTCACATCTATCAAATGTTGTATTTCAACGATACGGATAGTTTCGTTTTTTTTTACGCAGCGTTTATGAGTACCTAAATAAATAAAACCTTCAAGAACACAGAAATTTTAGAGTGTAACTTATGTGCCTTGAATATTTCATGATATTCAAATACCCAGTGTGGCATAATCTGCCAATAGTCTATCCCCGTCCCCTTAAAGGAAAATCTGAAAAGGTGGCATTATGATAATAAGAGGGCGATTTCCTTCCACCCTCGCTGAGGAGAAGTGGCGGTTATTCGCCTCTTTCGCGAAGTTATGTGAAAGGTTACTGCGGAGCGACAGGTCGATAATGATCCGGCAGCCCTCAGGGCTTACACTTTCATAAAGTTTTTAACCTTTCTGTGGAGGCTGATGCCATCGAGCAGATATATATCCGCGCTTAAGAAAGTTTTCCACTTTCGTCTCGCAGAAGCACGGCCGCGCGTTTAATAAAAGTTATTAAGGAAACGTTCATCTCGCTACACTGTTATGAGGGAGTTTTATTTGATGTATTGTTCGCCACCCTTCCACCGCACACACATTTTGCTCCACAATATGCCTTTATCTTGATGATGGAATGCGACATTAATGTTTGCAGTGCAAACAAAGCTTATTTATTAGGGTTTTATATGTCAAATTGAGTTTTCTTTCCCGAAAATGAAATGAATTTGATATTAAATATAGCGAGACATAGCTTTTGTCAAAGTAATGGATACACTAGTTCCAAACTGTTACCGCAAACAAGGCTTGTACTAAATTACACTATAAACTTTTTCATGTTTGTTATTCAAATGCTTGGGTTTCCGAGTTCTCAGGGTTTACAGGATAGGATTTTCTTTTTGAAAACAAATATGGTTGTTTATTTAAGAAAAGACAAACAATACAAAAGATCATGTACATACATATAATGTGTCTCACGGCACGTTGGATTGTATGGGTACTTTTGTTACTATTAAAGATAGAAAGTGGTTTTTTAATTATGGTCCTAACCTCTTTATTTGTGACCCCATCAGAATAACGTTTTGATATTATAAAGGCATTTTTTGTCTACGATTTCATTATGTCAGTTTAAAACTTTTTTCGCCTATGAATTCGTCAGAAACAAACGAAACTTGTTTTTCTTATGGACGCCATATTGATTGTATCCATGTTTGTATTCAGAATTTTTTTTCTGAGTAATTTAAATGTCACATGCTAATTTAGAACTCAATAAGCCGACAAAATTGAAATCTTTTTTAATATCTGAAAATCGCATGGTGCCATGAAAAGCACATTTGAGTGACACGGTATTTATGTGCCCATAGCCGAGATACAGTAAAATTTTGGAATGTATTTATTTGTACTAACTACACAACATAACAAAGTAACAACATTTTATCAAACTAAATAATGTTTTCGGCATTTTTCACAGCATTTCGTAATACGGTGACCTTACGGAGGATTCTTCTGTCAATCGAATTGAAAGCGGCGATGACGGTGTCACGTAACTCCCTAACGTTTCCAAAATTATAAACACCATACACCTTATTTTTTAAGTCACTCCATAGATAAAAACCACAAGGGCATCCGGCAATCTTGGTGGTCATGATACTTCTGAATAGGTAGCAATTATTACTCTTCGTTTATGTCTTATATCTAAATAGTTCCTCACAATTCGGGCATTATGTGCAGGTGCTCCATCTTGTTGAAATCACATACCTTAGCGTAAGGCCAACGGTATATCGTCCATTTTTTCTTCCACGTCCTCAGAGAGCAATATTGCCGATACTTCTCCGAAGTTAATTTTTTGGTATAAAAAATTGGTCCGGTTAATCGGTTGGCCACTATACCGCACCATACATTAAAACCAAACTGCACCTGATTATGGCGCGGTACAAAAAGGTGCTGATTTCCGCGAGCCCATCACACAGAAAAGTGATTATTTGGAACGAGAAAACATAATTTCTTGAATTTATTTACTAGATTCAAATGCATATTTACTTGGATGTAGAAAGTTAGGTATACATATAAATTCTTTCTGTATAAGAACCAATATTGTATTGAAAGAAGTAATTGAATTTTTCGTCCCAAAAATGTTAATTTCTCCAACGAAGTAATAGTAAATCCATCCAAGTGCGTAGTTACTTGATCCAAGAAAATATAAGACATTTAAGGCCCGATAGTTACCGATAGTTATACGATAGTAAGTATTGTTTACTGAATAAAAACCCACCAATTATTTAACTAAAGTGATTCTCACTTCTTTCAAGTAATCCCTTTCTCTGGAATAAATATGCGCACCGTGATTTTGTCAAGGCTCGCGCGCCCGCGCGTGTTGCTGGCGCCACGGAACCTAACCTAGTACGAAAACAACGAAGTACCCGTAGGGGATGTGCCTTGTGATTTATTGGGGATGTGTATTGTGATTTATAGTGTACAATAAACGTTTCAACACGGAGTAGTTTGACGTAACGCACGCAACAGTTTAGAACGAGTAAGTAAATATAACATACCTATCTTGTTAATTAGCAATAGAAAACGTATGTGTTGTAGTGCCAAATCTTTAAAATTCTTACATTAAGTAGCTAAAAATATTTACCGGGAATAAAAATATACACTTCATTGAAAACTGTTTACTTACTTCACCAGAGTAACCACTTTCTTAAATCTAGTAATTATTCCAAGAAATAAAATTTCTTGGTTGAAGTCAATAAACTCTCGCGTATATACGAACCTACCAACTACTTTAGCCAAGTAATTCTCTCTTCGTTCGAGAGATCACTTTTCTGTGTGCAGTACCCAGTTAGCTTAGATTATTTGTAGATACTACCAGAAAGAGATTAGGTAGTTCAGCTTTCTGCATCTTTCACTAAAATGATTCGTGCTTATGATACTGTCTGAAATCGATTTGGCTTCTAGAATCATTTCGAGGACATAAACATTTGGGATATACACAACGCTGCAGAAGATTTACACAGACGATTTAGAGGACAGTATTGAGAATTAGTTCGTGCAGTTTCGGTGTTAGGGCATAAAGTTAAAAAATCAAATTACATTCTGAAAAGATAACTTAAGTAAATAACTCAAACTTAACTCAACATAATAACTCTCAGAAAACGACATTAGCCTTCCGTCTATAAACTATTGAGTATTAACGATGCACAAATAGCCGCCACTGTCTTCTGTCTTACGCCATGTTCTGTGCCTCCAGCCATGTTCCGCCTCTTCCTGTCAATATTCTTCCCGGTGTCTGGTTCCATGTCTCTTGTGGTCTTCCCCTTTTTCTTCTCACCATTGGCTTACCCTCCCATGCTTGTTTGACTGATCTTTCTGTGTACATTCTCTGTGGATATCCCCACCTGCTCAGCTGTCGTTGTTCCACAAACTCTGTCACTGGTGTAACTACCAGCTCCTCTCTGATGTGTGAGTTTCTCTGTCGATCCCTTAATGTGACGCCTTTAACTTTACGTAGGTACTTTATTTCGACTGCTTTCAGCTTTCTCTTCATTCGCTCGGTCAGTGTCAACGACTCGCTTCCATACGTTAGAGTAGGTCTAAATATTGTTCTTAAGAAACAGCTTTGTTTCTCTCCTTATCTTCCGTCTTCCTATGAAAGCCTTATTCATCGCGTAATATATTCGGTTGGTTTTCTCTATTCTCTCAGCTATGTCTGTTTCTTGGCTGCTTCGTTCGTCGAGTGTCACACCCAAGTACGTGAACTTTGCAACTTGTTAAATTTTTCTGCCATGCTTAATTTTTATTTCCACTTCTGTATGTTCTTTAGCCACTACCATTATCTTTGTCTTATCTATATTCAGTTTCCTTCCGTTTTCCCTCAATGTCTTGTTCCAAATATTTAGGTATCTCTGCAGATCTTTCTCGTTTCCTGTAATAATTGTTACGTCATCCGCAAATGTGCATTCTGATGTTTGGACAGGTTGCAGATAACGATATCCTATGTGCAGTTTCCTAGTTTTTGTTTGGCACTTTCTCACAATCTCGTCCATAAACACTACAAACAATGCTGGGCTCATTACTCCGTCTTTTGATTGATACTCCTCGGATGCGTTGTTATTAGTGATGACATAATTTCTTGAACAATCGTATAGGCGTTTTATTACTGCAATCATCTTAGCTCTAAGCGATTTCATTACTTCTATTGCAGAATTTAGAGCCATTTTAGAGTCTGTTGTAAAATCTTGTGAGTGGCATTAAATCACTTCAAAATGTCGTCCCAAAAGCCAGTGTGCAAGACAGTGCAACTTTATTGGCGCCCATCTTCTGTAAAAGTCCAGCAGTTTTAATCTTTACGACTTTCTGCTCCTTATCAGAAGATATATCAACCTTTTTGTTATTTTGTCGTAACAGTGGATAGCAGCTTTGCCAACGAAGTTCAAAGAATGGCCACAGCAAACTACAAACAAAGAAATCATTCATCACCAGGATTAAGTTGAAATTTCTTTGTACTTACCAGTCATATCGAGGCATTGTCATAGGATTGCCCACGACAATCGTGAATATCAATGTTGCGAGAGTCTAAAAATTCAAGCATAAGATTTTGCCATTACAGCACCAGTATTGCCCACAACTTGGAATGAAAGTAAGAAATCTTTCCTTTGGAACACATCCTTCCGTATAACGTGATGTCACTGTCAGCTGGTCAATGTGGGCTTCGTCAGGTGTTGAATCCTCAGATATTGAATAATATTTTGATATTTATTCCCGTTGTAAATTCATTGAGGATTTCACACATCATTTCGATCAGCTCTTCGGTTATTGTAGATGACAGCTAATTGATTTTAAATTTAAATTTTAAATGCATTGAGAGAAAGGGATAGTTCTCTGCCAATAATTCCGGAATACCCCGTAAGTTACCAATTCTCGGTGAACTAATCAAATCATCAATGAAAATGTTTAACGACATAATTTGTCAAATTAATATTTATAGGTTAATAATATGGTGACATACAAGCGGGATGTAAATTTTAAATAAATCAAAAATTACAGCCACAACCTGGATTTGAACCAGGGACCTTTGCGTTTCTAGCACAATGCTCTGCCAACTGAGCTACTGAGGCCTATGTCATTTGTTAGATATAATTTGTCATAAGTCCAGGAAAGGAAGTAGTGAATAAGGAAGTAGTGTCATCCAAACACTGTTCTAGCAACTCGCTCGACGACAAGTCGTTGTAAATCGGCTAGATGGCATTTTCGGCATAACAAATGTTATTGAATTCATCCGAGTTTTCTCGGCTTCAGTTTTTTTTTGCATTTGCCCAATTCTATGATCCCACAGGGCAGTATATATGCTCAACCACTTTGTTAGTATATTTCTCCATAAGTATAGTGATCCCATACAACGGAAGTGTGACCTCATTTCTTCTATATCCCGTCTCCAAAATCCAGCACTATAATTTTCTCGTCTTCCGCTGTCGACAATTTATCGGCAGACGTACTAGCAAATGTTTTCTTTCACGCGTGTGAATTCTCAAAAAAAAATTCATTTTTTTGTCCATCAGCACGTGTAGGAGTTTTTCTTGAGTGTTTCTTATCCACGACTGTTCACGAGAGAATTTCACAGAATAATAAACCACACACTGCAAGGTTTTTTGGCTTGAAAAACTCGAGCGGAAAAATTTTTGCGCGCGCTATCCGACTGATCCGCGCGCTGCAGATTTTTGGCACCTGCGCGCCGTCGGCTAATTTCTTATAACTTGGCTAATTTAGCAAATTTTGCCTTAAAACTTCGAACACACATTCTTAAGACCTTAAATAATAAAATAACGTACAGAAAGAAAGTTAATTAAAAGTTAATTTTTTTCATCAGAAAACCGGAATCCCCCCTATTTTTGGCCAATTATGCATGATATTGATATTCTTGACATAAATACACCGTATATTAATAATCTTGTTTACACGAGAAAAACGTTACAATATTTTTTTCTGGAATAATTCCTCTTATAATTCTCTACGCTCATACCTCAGGTTTCTTTTTATTCAATAAACGAAACAACTATACTAAGCAAAACACGCCGTTGGAATGTCAATCGCTCCCGTATGCGTATACCATTTCTGAAAGTCATTACTCGATCGCATTGGCTATTCAGGTCTTGTACGTCTATTTTCCGGGCCTTTAAGCCGGGGAAAACGGAAAACTTCCAACCAAACAAAAACAAATATCCGGGGACGCGTGTCCCCCTACGCGAGCTAGCTACCCGTCTTTAATATGCAAATTCCGAATCCGCACACCCAAAACGACTTTCTAATAAAACACCGGGCACCGCCCCCCATATAAAATACAAGGGGTACACCATTTAAGGGGATGCCATATAGATATATGACGGGAACATATGCGCCGTACGTGGTAGTTTTCGTATTTTTAGACAATTTCCCGACCGATTGTGTTGTTGTCTTCGTCTGGTTTCCATTTGGGGAGTGAGTCGAGTAGGTTCGGAGGAAAATTGGCCGTTTAAAAAATGCGCGCCGCGAACGGTTTGGAATTTGGAATATAATGCATGAACATGAGGGGATGAAATCGATTGTTCCGGTCGGGTTTATTATATTCATTCGTATGTAAATAAATCATGAACATCTGGTAGGTTATTTAAGAGTCGTAATGGGATTTTCAGGCCCTACAATATAGAATATCCAGGGAGTAAAACACTCGAATTTATTCTCAATACAATTACTTCCAAATAGAGGTTATAATATCTATGATACAAGTATAAAGTAAATATGTTTAGTTCTATAAACCAGTAGTATGAGTATTAAAGAATCATCGTATTTCATTTACAGTTGTTTGTGTCTTTATAACTCACTGTCTCAAAGTGACGTCCCACATCAAGATAAATACTGGTGCATCCAAGATGCATCAGATAATCATGAATCTGACAAACCAGTGACAATGACAATGCATAAGTTTTAGTCTAGATTCCTTTAAGGCAAGTGATGACAAGTTGATGGATAAAGACTATGATGGCCTTACAGAAAATGTCAATAACACAGAAAGTGATATGGTTGCACATTTATGTGATATGTCATGTTAGTACATGAAGAAATAGTTGATAGTTTGATTTTATCCGCAGAAGGATTCCATAGTTTTACCGAGCTCTATTAATAAACTACGACTCATATAAACGACAATAAACATGCAATCTTATTCCAAGCTGGTGCCAGATGGTATCGCATTAAATTCCCACAACTTTTAACAGGCTTCGTAGAAAGATCCAACAAACAGAACCATTAAGTTTTAAATCTTGTTAATGGAAATGCGAAAAGTCTGTCAGCAACTACTTGATAAACACAGGAAAAAATTTCTTTGTCAGTAATAAACTTTATTTGAGTCAAAGAAATGTGACTATTGAATGTAGGCAAACAAATTTTGGACTGCTATCTGATTTTCATACGCTTCATATCTCCTTAGTAATATCTCCAGCAATCTACAAACAAAAATAAAATTAACAATAAACAGCTTCTGAATGCTCCATCGGTGACGCTTTCTATAATTTTCAGGAAACAGATACAGCAAGGTTTTAGTTTGTATAACAATCGTTGCATCTAGACATGAAAAACATTCAGCAAATATTTAAGTAAAGTTTCCATAACATAGTTTCTTATAACTATTATTATTTAAATAATCTTATCAAAAATTATCGGACATCTAAAAGCACAAGGATGTACTCACAATCGTGTACAAAATAATAGCGGTGCATTTCACTAACAGCGATTAAAATGATGATGACAACTCACCAGATAATACGTAGCAGAGCACTTGTCGAAGTGATACCCAGTTATGGCAAGTGGGTACGTTCAACTCGACATCCGCACTTGCGCGATCACTCAGATATCTTCCAAAATCAAAAAGTACATGGCGTCCGTTAGCAAAAATATACTTAACATCTGAACTGGTATGATTTTATTAATGAACATCTCATTTTAATTATTTCTATTTACTGATGATTTTTAAGTATCAAATACCCGCATAAAATAGATACAATGGAGATAAAATAGAGGTCTTCGTATTCGTGCTCTCTTAAACCGAATGATATATGCAACCACATTAGTACTTCGATCGCTTATTTATGAGTATGTTGGGTGAGTGGAAAATCGTTTATTAAACAGCTCTATTAATGCACGATTTATTACAGCCAATCAATGACTTCATTTTAACCAATCGAAGATCCGTAAAATGAATTTATCCAATCAATTCATAATGTACTGCAGTGTCTGTGTCAAATTACATAAATTGCATTGTCACTGCAAATCTGTCCACATGCAATACGTAACAAACAAACAAGACGTAAAACTAAGATAAGCGTAGAAACATAGTAAAAATCGTTTCAACATCACCGTTGAGTGGTACAGTTGGCAGTATCTTGTAGTTTCTTTAATTTATTATTCAAAAATGTTAGCGTGAAGTATTTATCATTTATTTTTATTTCTAAGTGAGTAACACAACTGTACTTTTGAATTAACAACATCGTATTTTCAAATACACAAAAAAAAATTTCTTATTAAGAACCATACCGGATTATCCACGGTATAGGTAGGTTAGGTGCTCCCGTATATTTTTTTTATTTATGACGCTGGACGCAGGAGGAAATTTTGAGATGTGCTAATAGACAAAAAAATGCAATGTTTTCGGGATACTCTTGAGGTTCTTGCGGAAATGACGTCATCATTGATTTTTAAATGGCCTCCTATATTTGTTGACATTCTAAACACCAAAACATATCGATCGTCAATTTATATCACCAAACCATCGAAAAAATAACTCTTTTGTTTATTACTCTAGGTGGCTATGAATTCGTGAAATTAGTGGAAAATTGTCAAATAAACACTACATCGATGTTGGGCGATATTGTATTAATGGCGTGATTTATATAAGAAATGGACCGGTCAGGTGCCTGTATCACCATGCATGCGATATGACCTGGGAACTGGCCCCGGACAGTCTTATCAGTACGAGCGTACCTTGCAGACGTGTTACTGGATATTGATTGTTATAGAGATTCTTATGACAATAGTATACTTATTAAAGCTCTATTTATATTAAACAGTGGATTATAATTTATAATCAACGGCTATTCTAACAAATCAGAAGTGGGATACCATAGTTAGAGCAATAATTGTGAAAGTAACACCAATTAACAACAATGGCGCCCAAGAAAAGAACAAAGAAACAACTGGAAATGTCAAATCTAGGAAGCTGAGAAAAGTACTTGAGATAATGGTATCAAGGTTATGTACTAGGGATCAAAACTGTTTGTTTTTGAGGTATTAGTGATGGTTAAAAAGAGAGCTTATAATTTTGGTGAGTAAAAACTTGTCGAGATTATTATTTACAGTCAGTACACGACAAGAATATACTACTGGTATGCATAATTGAGGTTTGCAATCCTATTTGCAAAACAATTGTCAAATTTAAATCGACTTAATGTGTTGTTGTGTTTGTTTTTACACCGAGAGAGTTGCACACTGAAGTCGATGGATGCTGGATGCATTTTGAATGTAGCCGTGCTCCTTCAATTGTTAATAGGAGTCAGTATGATCGAGCGGTTTCTGGAGGATTCTGCTGGTACTGGATGCGAGCCCGTCGTATTGAGGAGCTGGGATGTTCTTTAACATTAGAAATGTATGCATTGTTGGTACCAGTGCCGAGACGGAGTAAGATAAAAACAAATATTTTTAAGGTTTCTGATTGATAATTATAAATCATGGTTGAAATAGTGAAATGCCTAAATGGTTTGTGTTTTATAATTACGCAATTGATTGTTTTACGTAATGAGTTTATATAATTACTGAAACATTTAGAAATGAAAGTACTTTTGCTGAGAGTATTGCAATAGGTGAATTTCGAGAGCTTACGCTTGTATTTCATATTTAGAAATATGACGGTGCTTTTTCCTGGCGTGTTATAAATGGAAAATCTTTGCTGTTTTGTATTTTCATCATGCTATTGGAAGTTATTATAGTTTGTGTTTCATAACTTAAGAATAGTAAGGTTATGTTTCTAATCATAATTAGAGAATTGAAGGTTTATGTTCTTGATGAATTGTAAATTGAGGATTGAAGTATTTTATGCCGTGCGGCTTAATTTGCGAATTGAAAGTTGATGATTGTCGTGATCATTATCTGAGAATTTGAAGTTTATATGTGTTTCGTTATAACAGTTAGATGTTTGAAAGTTCTTGGTGTGTTATAATTAGAGTTGAGAGCTTTATGGTTTGTGGTTCATGTTGAGAATCGAAAATGTGCTTCGTGTGTTATAATTAGAGAATGGGAAGTCCTTATGATTTCTCTATCATAATTTGAGGACTGAAGGTTTATGTTATTCATATTCCTATTGTAAATTGAGGATTGGAATACCTTGTGCCGTGTGTGGCTTGATTTGAGAGCAGAAGTGAAAGTTTATGCGTTTTGAGTATCATACTAGCAGAATTGAAAGTCCTGAATGTTGTGTATTCAAATTTTGGAATTAAAAGAGAGTGTGTATGCTTTGCGCATAATTTGAGAATTAAAATTGATTGCTCTGCGTATGATAATTTGAGAATTGCGTTGAAGTTTATAACTAGAAAAATGAAATCCTTTTGTACTGTGTTCATGCATTAATGAAAGGAAGTAGACTGTTTTAACGCTTTGCATTTAAAGGTTGTATTTAGCGTAAGCATTGTTCTGAGATCTATCGTATGTGGCCGTCAGATTGAAATGAACACTGCATTAATGCTATCAAATCTAGAAATTGATTGACTGAAACGTAAAAGGCGGTGCAATTGTAATTGCTATATTTAAAGGGTTTATTTAGTGTTGTTCTTCAAGGGTTTCCGTAAACCAATAGAGATACAGAACAGTTATTGTTATTATTTATGCTATCGGATTTGATTGGGCGACTTGGTCTCTGTCCTGTTAGTGGTAGAGTCAAGGTGTTGACAGAGGTCTCATCGATGATATTTTGGTCTCTGTCCCATCAGTGGTAGAACCAATGTGGAGACTGCGATCTCACCATTAATATTATTTTGACTTTTTCATAGAATCTAGACTTAGTACTCTTACGAGCCGACATGTGACTGATTTGATGCAGTATTGTGTTAATATTTAAGCGTTTTGGAAATACGTGGCTAATATTGTATTCGCTTGGAGTTGATTGTGCTAAATCTAGCAGTCATGTGGAAAGCAGTGCGCTTGTATATAACTTATTGTTTGTTTGTTATGTTGGAAATCATGCGCTTTACATAAGGTTTTAATGTTTTGGTGTGTTTAAAGCCTGGCGCTTTGCATACTTGAGGTGTGTTGTAAGTTTCGCACTTTGCATACGCTCAAAATGTTTTGGTGTGTTTAAAGCCTGGCGCTTTGCATACTTGAGGTATGTTGTAAGTTTTGCACTTTGCATACGCTCAAAATGTTTTGGTGTGTTTAAAGCCTGGCGCTTTGCATACTTGAGGTGTGTTGTAAGTTTCGCACTTTGCATACGCTCAAAATGTTTTGGTGTGTTTAAAGCCTGGCGCTTTGCATACTTGAAGTATGTTGTAAGTTTAGCACTTTGCATACGCTCAAAATGTGTTGGTGTGTTTAAAGCCTGGCGCTTTGCATACTTGAGGTATGTTGTAACTTTAGCACTTTGCATACGCTCAAAATGTTTTTGAAGGTTTTAAAGTTTTTAAACCAGCATTGTTTTACATGATTTGAGGTATGTTGTAAGTTTCGCACTTTGCATACGCTCAAAATGTTTTTGATGGTTATAAAGTATTAATCCCATTTTTGTTTTCTAGTTTTGAGGTAGTGTTGTAAGTTTCGCACTTTGCATACGCTCAAAATGGTTTTGATGGTTATAAAGTTTTAAACCCAATTTTTGTTTTCATGTTTTGAGGTAGTGTTGTAAGTTTTGCATCTTGCCTACACTCAAAATATATTGTGGTTTCAAAATTTTTAAATCCGTTTCTTTACATGTTTTGAACGGCCTGAGGACAGCCCGCGGAGCAGGATGGCCGAGTATAAGAAATGGACCGGTCAGGTGCCTGAATCACCATGCATGCGATATGACCTGGGAACTGGCCCCGGACAGTCTTATCAGTACGAGCGTACCATGCAGACGTGTTACTGGATATTGATTGTTATAGAGATTCTTATGACAATAGTATACTTATTAAAGCTCTATTTATATTAAACAGTGGATTATAATTTATAATCAACGGCTATTCTAACATTTAATTGGTTTTTTGCCAATGAGTAATATTTTCCCATGTACTTTATGGATACATCCCGATTATTCGGTATATTTAACATATTCCCGATTACAATGACACTAAATACTTGATCTTTTGCTAAAAATTGTATCGTGGAAATGTCGTTTTAAGCACGGAAATAGAAAAAAATATTGGGTTAAAATCAGCGTAGTGAACTATGGATGAATTCTAACATACGTATATGCAGTTCTCTGTATGCATATTGTTTGGGGTTTCTGCCAGGTATTTTTAATTATTAATATAATTGTTGGTGGTTATTTAACTGTTGGTTATTGTTGATTCTTATATATTTATACCCCCCCACATTTAATGTGGTGAGGGTATATTGAGTTTGGTACAACATTTGTAACACCCTTAAGGAGGCGTGTCAGATATAGACTCATATATATGGATTTTATCAGAAATGAAAACTGAATCGATTTAGCTATGTCCGTCTGTCTGTCCGTCTGTGTACACGATAACTGCCGTAATTTTGAAGTAATTGATCTGAAATTTGGTATACCAGCTTAACTCTTAAAAAGTAAGGACAAGTTCGTGAATGGGCAAAATCGGTTCACTTGTTTTTTTTTCTTTTTTCTTTAATATTTTACGGTAAGGGGTATTTTAACTCCAGCACGGCTGAAGATTATTTTTTTACTAGTTTTTATTTGTACCCTGCTGTGTACACGGAAAAAAATGACTCACTGGCCAGTAATACAATATCGGCCAACATCAATTTAGTTATGTTCATTGTTATATTTATTGACTATTTTCGACTATTTTCGCGAATTCGTGGATCACCCGGTGAAGGTATTTCATTTAAAAGAAAATATTTAAAACAATACTAGTAATAAACCGATTTAGTTCGTACACATAATTCCTTATTTCTTCACGTAAAACATTTATTTAGCGCTAATATATATTTCTAATTGTGGGGTCTTTGGTTCCAATTATTTTTGTTTGAGTGCGAGCTTTTGTAGATAAAAGTTGATAATGCAACAAATATTTGAACAAATCGTTGAACTCAATTATTGGTATTTAAAGTTAAATCATTATAATAGAAAAACAGCAATCCATGGTCTTAGGCAACAGAAATATGCCAGTCGAAATATGACTAAACGTACAATTGCCTGGGCGTAATTCAATAAGATCAATTATCTGTAACCGATATCCACAGCAGATAGTTCAGGTCAATTTTGATGTATGCTTAAGAGCGACCATCAATCAATCGTTTCGAATAGAAACCGTCAGATGTCGCGCCCACGATCTCTCACGGTCAGCGAACAGTGGTGTCGTGCTCTACAAGCGCAAGTACGGCCGAACACCTGATCATAACACTAATAGGTACCAACCGCTCTTGCACAAGAATACACTTTCAGTGGGCACTCACTAGCTCGCACAGTACGATGCATTCGCCGCCAGATTAGATATGTATGTAGAAACTGGCGCATTTGCATCCATGAGCCGCTCGGACGGCGACGCTCGTTAATAAGTGTCGAAACGTTGTCGTGGAGAATTAATGAACGGACCGGGGAAACCAAACAGATTACACGCGTGTCCACATAAGAAGGGAACGGATTGACAAATGTCTACATCAGACATACATGATTGACACTTGCCCCAGAGGTCGCTGAAGAAATGTTTGATACTTGGGTAGGAAGCTAAAAATGGGACAACTTGTCCAGTGTCCAGTTTATCTACTGACTGGAATATACCTATTAGAGAAACTCTCGTAAAACCAGCTTTCCAAAAGACTTTTATGAATAATTGTTAACGATATGGAATTTAGAAGATATGGAAAAACTGTGTGATCTGCGAATGTAGCCACCCCCATAAACCTCAAGTAGACCATGACTTATTTTTAGAGCAAATTTGGCCAAGACCCTAAAAAATGTACCGTACCTTAATTGAAATCGTTGAAAAAACTTCTTCAAACATGGGGTTCTGAATGACGCTGAATCCGAATATGACATTTAAATTGCAAAATTTAAAGTATCGGAACAAAAATTGCGGACCAGAAAAAGGAATCTTTGGCCCAAATCTAGTTTAGCATTTGCTTTGCAACTTGCCAATTTTTAAAATAATATTTTCTTCTATTATGATATTAATGCATATTCTTCCAAATGCATAAATATTCGTTTCATGGTTCACGCCATTTAAACTGATTTTTATAATAGTATAAATAGTAGAGTAAATATTTAAAATTGTAAAATATAAAATATCAACACGTAACGGGTGTTTTTTATAGGTATACCATTTCTTTTTGGAAAAAACACATATATAGTTTGGCAAAAAAAATTTAATTGGTAAGGTTATTTTTTGACGTTTCTTAAAACCAATGAAATGCTTCTTTATTTGTCACAAGGGTAAGTTTCAACCAATTATGTCATTATTATAGTGGGAATAAATCTCTTGTGATTATTCTCGGGAATAATCACTGTAGCTTTTATTTGCCTAGCAACTGTCAGATACTTGTCAAAATAATTACTTAATTGTGTCAACGCGAAGTGGGTGAAAGTCATCGGTTTAGTACCTTTTCTAATGCAGAAATTACAAAAAAGATTTTAGAAACTACTTCGAAAAATACTCTAATAAGTAATCAGTCTATATGGAGACAATTATTTAAGACCTTCACCAAAGAAAGAAATTATATTCTGGATCAATCTACTACAACAGCTACTCTGGCATTGATTTTAAAAGGGGCTTATAACATGAAAAGAAAAGACGGAAATGATTATAAAGAAGCAGTAATAAAGACAATGTGGAATAAAACGCCAAAATTAGTTCAAGAACTTTACTTTAATTAGTATAACAGGTCCTTTGATCCTTTCCATGATATAGAATTCAGAAATGCTCGGAATGCAAGAGATGCAAAAAGAAAAATTTTACAAAAACATCCTGAAAAGCACAAACAAAGTTCTGTGGCACTTTCTAATACAGAATTGTTGCAGATTTTTAACTATTGGGACGAAGATACACCTTGTGGATTGCAAAGAAAGTTTTTTCACGTTGCATCGTATGAACTAGCTTGGAGGGGAGGAGAAGCTACGAAATGTTTAGTTCATTATTTTAAAAAAGAAACCGACATAAAAAGATTAAATACTGGCCGCATTGAATACAATCCCATCTTTACAAAAACCGCACAGGGTGGAGCACAAAGGTGCGCTAATTGTAAATGGTTGACTCCAAACATAAATAACCCAGATATTTGCCCTGTTCGTCTTTTTGAAAAACTAATGAGTAAACGTTGTTGTGTATTGTATTAGAACATTTTATACTTGGTGTACATATATGTTTTCAAGCGCATGCGCTACACTAGGTGCAAAAACAAGACGAGAGCAACGAAAGCCGAATTGCTGGTCAGGGGATTCAGCCTCGGTCTGATAATCGAACGACGAGTACGCAGTGTATTATTGTATAGCTGAAAGTATAAAATAGATAGTGAAAGTCTGAATATTGGTTGTGTTTCATTGGCACCTTCGTCTATAATATTCCCATGATCCCATCTTCGTCGCCAATATTATAGACGAAGGTGCCAATGAAACACAACCAATATTCAGACTTTCACTATCTATTTTATACTTTCAGCTATACAATAATACACTGCGTACTACCACGGTGCGCCACTGTCTAGGCGGCCAATTGACATGATTGAGATGATTTGTTCACCAAATGTCTCTCGTAATAAAGCCATGGTTTCACGCGCTGTATGGCATGTTGCGCCGTCTTGTTGGAACCATTTCATTCTTAGATTGTTGGCATTGATGTATGGAACCAAAAAATTGCGAATCATTTGTCTGTAGCGATTGCAATTGACCGTAATGTTGGCTCCGGCATCATCTTTAAAGTATGGCCCAATGATGCCTTCATTGGGTGCCTTCATTCCAGCATTCAAACCGCACCAAACAGTGAGTTTTTCGGGATGCAATGGCGTCTCAACAATCTTGTGCGGATGGTTCTCACTCCAACTACGGCAATTTTGCTTGTTTACATACCCATTCAGCCAGAAATGGGCCTCATCGCTAAAGATGATTTTGCGATAATAATTTGGATCAACTTCCAGTTGATTTTCAGCCCATTCACCAAACAAACGACGCACACGATGGTCTTGTGGCTTCAATTCCTGCACTAATTGGATCTTAAACGGGTGCAGGCCAAGATCCTTCCTCAAAATTTTCCACGTAGTGGACGGACACATGCCTAGTTGTTGAGAACGCCGCCGAATTGATAATGATATTATCCGTAAGCGTATACGTAGATATAAATCGAGTCATCGTATTGCGAATAAGCTGCACAGATTGTCTATTGTGTGGACCATAAAATTCACGCAGCGATCTGTAAGTTTGTCGTACAGAACGCAAATTTTGGAAATAAATTTCCACAATTTGCAAGAATTGTTCGGGTGTAAGTCTTTCCATGGTGATTTGTGAAAGCGTACTGAACAAAAATGTCGAAGACGTAGTAATGTTTGTATCGTAGTTTGACAGGTAACCCGATTTCAAAAAGTATAGCTCTAAAAAAACACCCGTTATTTTGAGAACTGAATATGAAATTGCGTCTGGCATAGATTTAATTTTCGCGTAAGGATCCCAAAAAATAAAAATAGGGTAAGAGTGTCAAAGAACACAATTTTGGCAACTTTGCACATTTATACCATTTTCCTACTTTTACCTGAAATCTTGTCAAAGATGTTTTGAATTCTTAAACAAAAATCACTTTTCATAATTAAACAGAAGTTAACAATATTGTCAAATTTTCTACTTCTTCTTAGTCTTTTCTGAAAAATACTGGATTGCCATTTGAAGAAAGTGCCGATTACGTCATAAGTCCAAAACAGTTTAACGTTTCGTTTCAGCCTCCTTCGAAAATTCTATCACGTTTTAATGACATGTCATAAAATGTGTAAATAACGTGATTTGTTTTGCTTTTTCAGTCCTCATGTATCTAAAATCCATGGAAGATACATTACACGTATCTGACATGCTGTACGAATTATAATATGAAAAGCAACTACATATTTCAATAGTCATAGATTTAAGTATGTATGTATTTGGAGGACCTGTCAATCCGTCTTGTATTAAGACGATACTACGTAAGACCTAAAGCAATAATAAGTTTTCTGCAGATGATTAAATATAAGTATTACAAAAATCGAGAACACAAAAAACACTGGTAAAGAAGTAAACATCTTGGTGGATGAAAACTGAAAATTGGTCCCGTTGATAAATGACTGCTGCCGTAACTTACAATATTATCCACTCAGAGGTGACGTCAAATTTAAAAGTTGAAAAGCGTTTGCCACTTTAGAGTAATATACGGGGACCAATAAAGGACCCGGAAGAAAGTCATAAATTAGGGCCGAGGGACATAAGGAAAAGAACTGACTGCGGGGCCCTCTTTAAAGTCCGAAGCGTGACAGATGGAAAACTGCACTTTTCCTGTCCCCCACCGAAAAGAAAGTAACCCTCCGTCAGAGAAAACGACATGTAAAAAGTATATTTGTAATGAGGGCATAATTTATATAACTGTGCAGCTAAGTTAACATAATATTTTCTAAAAGATTATTGCCGTCCAATCATACAAAATTATTTAATATGATGATGTAATTAATCTGAACGTATAGATTAACATAGCGTATTTTCTTTTTCAGGTAACTTAGAACATCTAGTAGTAGTGAAACTGAAATCTTCGTGTACTGAAAACAAGGTAAGATCTCCCATTTTTGTTAATTACATAAAGGTGACTAGATATAAATAGGTAGGTATTAGTAAGATGTAGGTATTGTCGAAGGACTTAAACAATGCAGTGGCGGCACGTCGCTCACATGCAATTAAAATGTTCGATAAATATTGTGTTTGGTTCTTCTTTAGTCAATAATGTGTTTTTTACGAGTTTTTAACAAAACGTATTTTAACGTATTTTAATAAAATCTTTAAAAAAATGGTAGTTACCTCCACCAAACGCGCTAAAAGGCATTTTTGCTGTTGCTTATATAATTTCCAGGTAGCCAGGGTTTTGCCCTATAAAGCTGTGTCCACATAATACAAAATCAAATTTCGCAATTCAACGGTCTCAAATTTCCTACCAAAGCTCAGAAACGGTTCATTTTACATCTCATGTTGACTTTTTAATTTAATTGTTCTCTATCATAAATACAACAAACATTTCATCAGGTTCTGTCTTAAAAAGTTGCCTTTTCCCTATTCAGAGTCCATCAAATTCAGAATTCATGCTTAGATTTCCATTTTCATTATGGTATATATTATATTATATATTATCAATGGTGGGCAAAGTTAATCAGAAAGTTAACTTCGTTAATTGTTAGTCCGTTTACGAAAAAGTTAACAGATAGTCCGATAATTTGTTACAAATGTAACGGAAGTTACAGTTAACAGTTAATAGTTAACTTTTTACACAAAAAAATACATATATTATAGGTTTTGTTGAGTGCCGATCTGCCGATGAGTATGCAACCCAAATAACTGCGGCACTGCGGACCTTTCGGTTGCATAAGTTAAAATTACCTTTGGAATTTTTCACACTAGGTATAGTGGTAGTGATAAATGGTAAATGATAAATGATAAATGGTAAACTTGGGTGGCGTTTGCCATAGTTATAACACAATAATAACAACCATAATACACTCATGTTTGAAAGATCAACAAAATCTGAACAATACAACCAAATTTCTAACAATGGCCACAGCAAGCCAAGGTAACTAAAATACCTACATTGCGAAACGCAAGATTTACAAAAGATATTGAAAAGACAAACTAAGATGGTTGGAGTACGAAGTTATCATTTTTAGAAGGTTGCCCTTTTTAGTTTAGGTTTAAATATAGAAAAATATTTATTTGTTAACAAGTAACAACATTAAAGAAAGCAAAATAATTATTATTACAGAATAAATGGGTTCTTTATCTTTACTAGGCGAAGCTTTCTTTGTTCCGTTTTCGTGCGACCGGGCACCACTGGGAACCGTACTGGGACCTGGGAAGTAACTAAAGATATCCTAAAAACAACAAATTTCGCGCGCATGCTTATATAGACGCCGCGTCGCCGATAGTCACACACATGTAAACAAAACCAAGTCCGAACTTGCACAGAATACTTATAGCAATTTGAAATATTTACTTATGATATTTTCGATTTAACGGACGAATTAACGGATGGTGAATGTAGCGGAAGTTAATGTGTCCGTTAATGGTTTTCAAAGTTACCTTAAAAGTTAATGCGTTAACGAAAAATGTAACTTCGTTAATTAACGATTAACGGATTAACGCTTTTGTGCCCAGCTTTGTATATTATATTAAATATATATTATGGTATAACAAAACAAGAATCAACCAATTCGAAGACACGTTAAAAATATCCCACCATACATATTATCAAATTTATAATTTGCTATTTTTTAAAGTCGGTTAAAAAGAGAGATATAGTTTGATTTGATAGAAATTGAGCGATCTATATAAACATTATGTGCACAAAATCATTGTTCATATGGCATTGCAAATATAAACATCTCTATTAAGGATAATTTTACTAAAAAAATCTATCTCTGAACAATAGTAGATTCTTTTCCGGGACAAGAGAAGAGATGCATAGTCGAGCCATAGCATAAGTCCGAGCACATATCGAGACCCGGAAGTCACTTTATGGGCGTGGTGCATACAACATTTCTTATTCTACACAACATTATCATAATAAATTCACCTGTTTCTGAAGACGCCTCACTGACAGATTGGTTTCTGACAAATAAAGAACATATTAGTCTCAACCGTGAAATCGAATCAAAGGCAGTGTTTATATTGGAGAGACAGGTCGGCCGCCGCCTGGTGGTTATATTGTGCAAACCATTTTTGCGGCTAGCCAAGAAATTTGTTCGTTACATGCCTAACGGGCAATTAGCATCTCTCGTGTCCCCATAGACACGCAAAACATTACAATTTATTATAGTGTAGGATAAAAAATCAGTTTTTTCTATTGATTTCAGTTCTTTATTGTTGATTTCTTCAAAATACAATATTTAGGTAATTAATTTATTTTATCTACGACTCACATATAATAAGTTCATTGCATGAGTATATAGATTTATAGTCATAGGACTATAAAATCCCCATCATGATACACGCCAATGATTATAATGATACTAGCGTTGTATAATAATGATAGTTCGTTCTAATAATGACTTCATTATTTGAACGAACTGTCATTATTATACAACGCTAGTGTCAAGGTCTGTCAAAACCTACGTGGATGACAGTTATGTGACAGTTTGCCTCGCCATTATTGACAAATACATTTAAAATATTCAATATAAAATGGAGTGTAGATAAATATGACAATATGAGTCGTAGATAAAACATCGAATTCGACTCGCACACAACGGATATAAATCGCTCGCATGTTTACACGCTGGCCTACGGCTCGCGTATAAACTTCATAACTAATCCTTAGTTATGTGCTCGTCAAATAATATACTATTAACAGGAACGCAACGTTTCCCCTATTTAAAGTTTTATATTATATTTCCACAGAAAATCAAAATCCCATACATTCTCACGAAAAGCGCACACTCTGTATAGTAAATGTCATTTGGCCAGTGTCTGTGTTTGTGTTTGTTATTCAGTCTGTATGCATGTCACTTTGGAATCATCGGTATTGATATTCCCGGAAGAATTATAATTCTTCCTCGAATACTATGTCCCTAATTTCCTTAGGGCTTAGGCTCATAAGATCCTTGTGGGTTAAATTATTATTGGTTCAGATATGACGCGAATGGTACATAATGACTGAATAACCCTGATATAAACATTAACTGTCCTAAAGAAAAGGTGTAAATCTTAATTTAATACTCCTCAAAATCGCTAAAATACATTTACCAAGGGATTATTAACTTGAGCCAGACGTACGGTCCTATAATTTGCGGCTATAACTCGTTGATTGCGATTGGTTGCCTATAACGTGGCAAAAGATTCCCTCGTTCACAGTTACACGTTTTCCATGAGCAATCTGTCTGTCTGGGCATGGATAATTGACTACAAAATTGTCATGGACCCCTAAAAGATCATTTAATTTTATGGCGGTGCAAATTTTCAATTATTAAATAACCATCCGTGTTAATTTTGGTTAATTGCGTTAAATGGAAAAGCGGGATAGGGGTAATTTACATCGTTACTTATCCTGTAGATTTACAGGTATGGGTTTCTAAAGGATCGCTGTAATGAGTAACTTGCGATGCAAATTGCTGTTACGCGCCTGCTTGCGTCTCGGCGTGAGTAATATCGCCTTTTGATTCGATATTAATGAATGTGAGAGGTCAAATTATGATGCGCGCATGTAATCTTGAGCGAAGGAGAAGAAACGGTACGATGGTGGAACGCTTCGGGTACCATCTCGGGTACTTGCACACGGTAAAAATAAAAGTACATTGTAGGCCTGCAAAGCGTTTCTTTTTAAAGGATAGGGATTTTGTGATATTTAAGAAAGAATTGTTTTATAATGCTTGTAATCCAATGATTTTAAGTTTTACATGCAGAAAAAAATCCCAATTAGCTGAATTTTTAAATACACCGTCTTTATGGTGTTTTTAAAAACTTGTTTTAAAGGCCCCAACGATATCGTGCCGATGTAGCGAGATATTGACGGTCAAAGGTCAGCAAAAGTGAAAAAAAGGCTTTTTACGAATAAACAGAATAAAAAGAAAACCGAATTCATCTCCATTTCAGCCGTTAATAGATTAATATATCTTGTCCCACAACTGGTAGGAATGAATCATCGCTTAAAAAAGCGTTCTGTCTCGTTCTAACGTATAGGATGGCTTGCAACGTATGCGCAAGACAACTGCTGAAATCGGTGACTAATTAGCACCAGTCGTAGGACCAGGTATTTTGAGATAATGTTTAATTAAAACATCAAAATAAACATCAAAAATCAGCTTGTTTCTTGGCATTTTTACCTCCGAATCACAATTACTCGAATCAATTTCTAGTCCGTACACGATTGGAAGTCATACGGTATAGGAATCCCGGGATTGCAGTCAACCCTCTTTGCTAGAGAGGGATGGGGAGGCTGAGCGAGGGGGGTTGGTTGGGATGTGAGAGCTGGGTATGAATCCGCACACAATGGGGAGGCATATGGTATAGGGGTTTCGGCACTGCGGTCAATCTCTCTCTTCGCTAGGGAACCTGAACAGACGAAACCCACGCTAGCGCTTTATTATAGAGGTTTTTACGTTATCATGCACGTAGTATTAGCGGAAATATGTCCTATTGGGTCCCCTCAACATTTTTGACAAAGGTACAAAAAAATGTCTGTGTGAGTGTATGTGTGTCGGTATGTACCCATTTTTGTGGCGACGATTCCAGAGAAACTACTAAGGTATCGGTATCGGGACGAACATTCATATTTAGAAGTTTCATGACCAAACTTAGAGCTGAAAAGCCTTTTGTTGAAAAGGGTCCAAAGGACCTAGGGGTTTATTCTTAGCTTTTTCAACGATTTTGGAAACGAGCAGTCATTTCTGTAATTTGGTCGAAATAGTTAAATAATAAATTTTAAGTAGAGGAAATTTTGTCTACGACGTTTTTGGAAACATTATTAGTTTAGCTGCATGATCAAATTATATTTAATTGAGATCGGTCGTGTTTGCATTAATATAAAACAAGTTACACAAGATTTGCCAGATATTTACATTCTAATGATAGCAGGTAGTGTCGAACGCTTTGTTTTGACAATACCTACTTTCAATCATAATAGAATCATAATATCTGTCAAATCCTAGCTAACTAGTTTTATTGCAAACACGACCGATCTCGATCAAATAGAATCTCATGCAGCTAAACTATTAATTTTATATATAGTATGATGAAGGCATGTGCCTGGCCACATCAGATCAGTGGAATTACTACATTTACAACATTTACATTTTGACTGCTTCAAAGTCCTCAACGCGGTTTCCACCCGGAAATCAATATATCATTGACTCAGACCGCGGAAGTCTACAATCTACATATACCACATTTAGAAATTGGTCAAAAATGACGTTGTAAAATGTCATAAATAATAAAATAGAATGTTATTATAAATGATTGTAGTCAAAGTAGTCCATGCCCACGTTAATATTTTTTGCCGCTATACACAGACAGCTGTCAAATTTGTAATAGGTTATGCAACCAATTTAACTTTTGTGTGAACAACAGTGGTATGCAATTCAAATAGTGCGGCTACCAGAAATATTGACAATAGATATAATAGCCTTCTTCGACTATAATCACTTATAATGGCCCTTTACATATACAGGTGTCTCACGGAACTGGTACATTAGAAGTTTCTCATGTTCTACTAATTCTGGAAACTTGAAATTTTGGAACTAGAATTTACTCGATTTGAGCTCTTCAGTTAAACTATTCTCAAGTTAACTATCACGTCCGGTCACCGGAAGTCGGTATCAACTGTTATTTTAAATGGAAAGATATAATTTTTATTTTATTTTTGGTTTCTACGTATCATAACACATCATATTTGATAATGTTTCCCTCTACCTAAATATCACCATTTTTGAGTTTTTTTTGATTTTACTATTTTTGGGTGATTTTCCCGGTTACGTTTAAAATTGAATATCTCGGTTATTATTGAAACTAGAAGTTTCATGATTGGTGGTCCAAAACTAGAAACATAACGAAATAAGACGATGTTTAGTTCATCATGATATCTTATACAGGGTGTTCAAAATTTACAACACAATAATTGAATTTTTAAACGTAAAAAACTCATTTTTTTCAAATGGAACACCCTGTTTACCGATACGCCATTCGATAGGAAATCGTATTCCTTATCAATCAATATTAGGATTCCCTATATCTATCTTTAATAGTTTTTGAGATATTGTCAGTATAAAAGAATGCCAACTAAATACAAAACGATTATTCTTTATTTATAGGAATGTAACAACTTTGGAACAGCATGAAAACAGAAAGATATTGAAAAGGTTTCTTAAAACTAAAATAATAGATTTGGGATATCTAACTTAAATTAAAACTTAATTATGTTGTTCCAAATACTGCCCGTTCTGCTCCAAACATTTTAAAACACTTCGCTGTACTACTGACACTACTGTCATCGTCGCTCTTCGGATTTCTTGTCGCTGAAGTCCATTAATGGCGGCTACTACTCTGTTAGTCAATTCTTCTCGACTTTTAACTGGTGTGGAATAGACCTGAGTTTTCACATGACCCCAGAAATAAAAGTCTAATGGTGTTAAATCTGGTGAGCTTGGTAGCCACCGCCAGGGTCTCCTATTTCCGAACCACCTACTGTCACCTAACATCTGATTAAGTTGAATGGATACCACATGCGAAGAATGTGCCGGTGCACCGTCCATTTGATAAAAGCAGTCGCGTAAAATATTGAGGGAAAGAGTATCGCAAAAATTGTTCACACATCCACGCACAATTTCTAAATATCTATCACTATTTAAATTTTCGTTGTAAATTTCGTATCTAATTTCGTCCCCATTTCGTATTTAAAATGGATTTAAAGAAAAAGTAACAATATGTCCAAAACTATTAAAGATAGATATAGGGAACCGTAATATTGATTGATAGGGAATAAAATTTCCTATCGAATGGCGTATCGGTGTACAGGGTGTTCCATTTGAAGAAAATGAGTGTTTTACGTTTGAAAATTCAATTATTGTGTTGTAAATTTTGAACACCCTGTATAAGATATCATGATGAACTAAATATCGTCGTATTTGGTTATGTTTCTAGTTTTGGACCATCAATCATGAAACTTCTAGTTTCAATAATAACCGAGATTTTCAGTTTTAAACGTCACCGCGAAAATCACCAAAAAATTAGTAAAATCAAAAAAACTCAAAAATGGTGATATTTAGTTATAGGGAACCCTTATTAAAAATGATGTATTTTGATACGTAGAAACCAAAAATAAAATTAAAATTAAAGCATTCCATTTAAAATATCAAAGTTGATACCGACTTCCGGTGACCGGACGTGACAGTTAACTTGAGAATATTTTAGCCGAAGAGCTCAGATCGAGTAAATTCTAATTCCAAAATTTCATGTTTCCAGAAATAGTAGAACATGAGAAACTTCTAATGTACCACTTCCGTGAGACACCCTGTATAATACCTGTCAAAATACCAAGCCTGCATATACAATATCAGGTGCACCTTGATGATTTAACAAACAATTATCAATATCTAACTAGTAAGAAAATTATCATCAGCCGTGCTAAAATTTAAGTTAAAATACCCTCCACCGTCAAATATATGTAAAAAAACAAGTGAACCGATTTTGCCCATTCCCGAACTTGTCCTTACTTTTTAAGAGATAAGCTTGTATACAAAATTTCAGATTAATTGCTTCAAAATTACGGCAGTTATCGTGTACACAGACGGACAGACAGACGGACATAGCTAAATCAATTCAGTTTTCAATTCTGATCAAATCCATATATATATATATGTCTTAATCTGCCACGCCTCCTTAAGGGTGTTACCAATGTTGAGTCAAACTCAATATACCCTCACCACATTAAATGTGGGGAGTATAAAAATTATTTAGGTATAGGAAATCCCTATACTTACCGTATTTGATATGACCTGACCTAGTATGGCATGATTTTCTTTCGAGTGGTGTATTAATGTACAGGATGTTCCATTTAACACAATTACTAAACATTATTTTTGTTTGACAGTATTTAACGTGTGTTGTTGCCAAACATGAAACTGTTATCTTTACAAATAACCTAGATATTCAATTTGCAACTATGTATACCAAAAAGTCAACAATAAAAAACGAAAATCAAAATAACTAAAAAAATGTGGGTGGCATTTAGGTAGACGGAAACCTGATATGAAACGATGTATTTTGATACGCGGAAACAAAAATAAAATAAAATAAAAGTTATCAACTTCCGGTAGGCCGGGAGTGGCAATCAACTTGAGAGTATTTTAATTCAATAGTTCGGATGGAAAAACATTTTTTCGCAGATTGGTTGTTTTTATGTCTCAAATTACTGGACTAGTAGGCTTTCACGGCCACAATCATTTAGAAAGTAAATAGGTATTTATCATTATCGTCTTAAGTCGGGGATCAATCGACACCAACGAAATTCACACTAGACATTAACTCTAGATTTGCGGCGATTCTGTAATGCCCTCGGGTTGGAATGACTGTACAATGTACATACAAAGTAATCAACTTGCATTAGGGGGCAAATCGCGTCCTGCAACGATGAAAAACCAGGCCTTGGGAGGAGCCGACATAGCAGAAAATGGACGGCATCCATCAATCACCATCAGCAGTAGGTACCCGAATGGAATTTCTAAATGGGAGCCGGAATCGAGGAAGAGACAAGAGTATCGAATCCGCATCGTCATTCGACTCCAATTGTGGTTACCGCAATTCCTGAAATTTCCAAGTATAATTAACGACCAAGCGCCGAATAGGTAATACGCTTCTCCTTTTCTATCCTCTTGTGCAAACCAGGAGGAAAATAACGATGGAAATGCGGAGAAGATATACAAACTAAAGCCTTGATGTCTATATCGGTATGTGAATGAAAGGTGATGTACTACCTGCTGACTATATGTACAAAATCGTCGCATCATCTTCGTGAACGTCGATGATTATTGATGACGAGCACTGACACGACGAGCGAAGCGCGTGAGGGCTTAAATGAAGAATTATAATAATAGGCGCTTTGTTTGTGCGTTCGCGCTATTGCGTCACTGGATATCGCCGAAGGTGTTTGTCACTTCTTCACGTCACGTAGATTGAAATAAGTGTACACACTTTTATTTAATATGGTGTGACACAATCTGCATATTGTATTCTTGTAGATTTAAAATTCTTTTAAAATTGCAGTTGCTCCGTATAAGTGTTCAAATTTAAAAATATATTGTGCCATAGCTGTCAAATAAACAATTTGCGAATGCTTCAGGTAAAATAAAATACAGGATCCAGAGAAAGGGCATTGCCACAATAATGAAAATCCCATCCGAATATTGTGTACCATGTAAGTTATCGGGATGGGCGCTGATACCAAATGTTCCAAGGGGGGACTCTACTTGCAATGCTCTGCTACGCTTTGCGATTCTTTTGACACCCTGATAGCGTTGTACGGCCACGCAACAAGAGGCGACGTAGCGGGTTGATAGAGTCGACTGCTGCGCCACAGAAAACGTCCATTAGAAGTTTTTGATAGTCCACTATTTCTATATATTTGAAAGTTTGGGATCAGGATCTACTTGATACGAACTTTGAAACTAAAATACTCTCAAGATGACTGCCGCTTCCGATCAATCGGAAAATGATATTTACTTTGTTATTTTAAATAGAAACATACAATTTTTATTTATTTTTTTGTTTCCACGTATCAAACTACATTGACTTTTATTAGGTTTTCCTATACCTAAATGCAACAATTTTAGGGTCACTTTGATTTTCGTGCCTTCTTGTTGTTTTTTGCGGTATAGGTTCAAATTCAAATAGAATATCTTGGTTATTATTTGAAAAACTTTTATGTTTGGTGAGAACATACCATAAATATGGTCAAACCAAATTATGTTTTGGTCTTCGTCTTGGTATCTTATACAGAGTGTTCAAAATTTTCAATTCAAGTGTTACACTTTAAAACTTCCAAATCTCTTTTATTTAAATGGAACACCCCGGATATTAATAACCACTTGAAAGACACTCTTGCGTTCTTGCAATCTTGGTTCCATATGGGTCCCCTTATACCTATCATCAATAGTTGTTTAAATATTGATCATTTTTTGTTAAATCATTAAAATTGCACCTGTTATTGTATTATCTATGTAGCTTTACCATATCATTTTTGACCAATTGGCCTTTCTAAATGTAGTAATTCAATAATAAAGAATATCTGAATAGGAATATCTTAAATGTATTCTTCATGCATGAAAGTAACGTTTTAGAAAAATACTTGTGCTCTTATTCTCATTTCTAAACATACATACATAATAATGTTAAAACTATTACATTTAAAATTTATTGAATTAATTTTAAATGTCACTTAAGTCCCCTATTATTTTAGGTTCAAAACAATTAAAAATAAATTATTTTGGAACTTATTCTCTTCTTGCATGGAAATAAATGCCCATAACTCATTTTTATTTTATTTGTTTAAACTCTCCGTGGACATTTTTGACTCGTTTCTCTAAATTATTCGAGATAAATACAGCAGCATCATTCTGAACTTTTTACCGATTTCCATGAACAAAAATCTTACTTACAATCTCTGCCACCACAAAAATATTTGTCTAAATATCAATGGTTGCTAATACAACATCAGGTGCCCTTTAATAAATTTTTAAAAATATATGCATGTCTCAAAAACCACTGAAGATAGGTATACGTACACAGATAGTCTGGAATTATATAGCGCAAGATTTTCTTTCGTGTGGTGTATACACAAAACATTAAGGATTTTATTAAAAAAATGCTTTTTAAGTTTGAAAATGTAACACTTGAGTTGCAAATTTTGAACACCTGTACATATATGAGGTACTAGACATTATTTTGTTTGACCACATTTAAAGTCTCACCAAATATGAAACTGTTATTATTGAAGCTATAATAGCCAAAATATTCAATTTAAACTAATACCTCCAAAATATACAAAAAAGTAGGAAAAACAAAATTGTAACTCAAAAACTGTCAGGTATAGCAAAACCTGATAAAAGTTGATGTACTTTGATACGTTAAAACAAAACTTGATATAAAAATTATATGGTTCCATTTAAAAATAACAAAGTTAATATCAGCTTTCGGTAGACCGGATGTGGCAGTCGACTTGAGAGTACGTCAATTTAAAGGTTTGGATCGAGTAGACCATGTTCCAAACTTTCAAATATAGAGAAATAGTAGAACATCAGAAATATCTAATGAAACTGTTCCGTGTAGTCAAAGTAGTTTGTTCTTGCCACTGTCGCCCTCTCTAGTTTAAACATCGCTCGTGCTCGCTCGAACCGCCGCTGTATGCCCGCTTGTTCCGTGGACACTCCAATCCGATACCGTTCGATTGCGTTCCCCGTTGTCGCTGCGCGGCTGCCTCGCTTACGTCATCGCTCAGACGCCGATCGGTTCGTGGCCCTGGCCTAAGACTTGATTTTATATTAAATATATGAATTTTGAGGATTTGAAAATTTAATTAATTAAGCATAACTAGAAGCAATTTATGCACAATTGTCCTGATTGCTTACTTACTTTGTTACTTATATGTTTTTTTTATAAATGTATAAATGTTTTTTTCTTATGTGCATGACGTCATAGCAGCTAAGGAAACTAACTGGCATAACCTGACGTATTTAACTGTTTTGATATCAAGAATATACCAAAAGTATTGATAACTGCATTTTGATGGAATTTTAAAAACCAGAACATAAGTCGTGTGTGGTATCGTTGCTTAGATGTTTCTAAAAGATTTGTAAAAGTGGTTCTCAATCATACGGTTTACGAAAGAAACCATTATCCGTTCTGGCATCTGCATAAGGTGTAATCAGGACGAAAATTACAGGTAATTGTTTTGTATTTAGTTGTTGAGAAGGCAAGTGACAGTACATAAATCTGTTTTGAGCCCTCAACTGTCCAAAAAATACTCTCTTCTCCACAATGCGTAAACTATATGATTGTACGTGGGGCGCCCAAATTCAAATTTGGGAAAAATGGAAAATGTTCCTAAATTTGGAAAAATTTCAAAATTTGGAAATTTTGTCCAATCGAGTTGAAATTTTGCATGTGCACAGATTTCCGATGACAATCCATGAATCAATAAATAATTGGAAAATTTTACAAAATTTTGAGAAACTCAACATTTTTAAAATTTGTCCAATCGAGATGAAATATTGCATGTGCACAGATTTCCGGTGACAATGCATGAATCAATAAAAAAATTGGAAAATTTGACACATGATTCAACATTTGGAAAATTTTCCAAAATTTAGAACAAATTTAAAAATTTCTAAAACTTGGCGCATCAAGTTGAAATGTTGCACGTGGGCGTATAAATAAAAAAAAATGGAAATAACGAATCAGTAAAAGGATTTGGAATTTTCCATAGCTTTTAAATAAATATTTTTTACATAAATTTAGGTTTAGTGTTGTTATTGTATATACGATTTTTTTAGTTTGTTATCCCTCATGACAAATATCTTCGTCCTACTAAGTTATACCAATTCCAGGAAATTGGCTTGGTTGATTTTGTTGAAATTGTTACTACAGCAATATAAAGCCATTCTCCATTGTTAAAATGTGTGATCAGTCAAACCCCATAATCAGGGGTGAGATTGACCACTCACTTTTTATATATTTGTGTTGTTATTTCTTAATTGTTTGGTTTAATATTCCGATAAAATTACATCTGTAGCAAAGGCCTGCCAAATATGCGTTATTTCACTCTAAAGGTAAAAAAGTTATTCATAATATTAAGTTTAAAATGATCAATCTCACCCCACTTTACGGCACATATTTCTAATTTTTCTTTTTCAAATAAAATTCTTGTCTAGCTTTTAAAATAAAGGCACTTTACTCTTAGCTGTTTTTCATTGTTTTGGAACACCCGGTACATGCAAGCAGATAATTATATTCTAATAATTAAATTTTGTGTCCAATTTTACATGCATATAAATATACTGGGTGCTTCATTTCACGTCTGCCAAAGGTAAACAGGTTATAAAGACAGTTATTCTAAGCACAAATATATCTCATGAATAAACGTATCGGCATCAATACAGATATTATGCCGTTACCGAGATAACTAATATTTAGATTTTTTTGAAAATGACAACGGGGTGCGATCGGATCGTACGTGGTTAGCCCTTCTTCGGGGTTCTCTTCATGCATATATGCATATGGTAAACATGACTTAACAACATAATATTACATCCAAACTTCAGTTAATAAGTAACAAATGTAAACATATTCTGAAGAAAACATTTGGAATACCGTTGATATGTATCGTCCTTTCTTAAAGTGATGGATTGCTTTTAGAAAACAGTGCAATGTTACATAGTGAGCGGACGTTCATGAATTCAAAATTTTAATGTCTGTTATAGATAGCTATTATTCGCGTGGCTTTTATATACGTTCGGGCCATGCAGTGATAAAATGTTATGGCATCGAGGCACGCACGGGCCGTATCAGAAGTACCGCCTTTGCACAGATCTCCAACTAACTAATAACCCGGGCAATAAAGAGTGCTTTTATGCGTTCCTTCACCGGCGTTACTCCTGAAATAAATCCGAAACGACGGCCATATGCCGACAGGAAACGCTCCTCCTATGCTATCGACATACACGCAGATCCTTGCTTGCTAACTGTTTACTAGAATTTATCCCATAGCTCATTAACATATACATCAGCTATGGGAAGATTTGAGAATGTCGAATAAACATTGGATGGAGGAGAATTTACGTTCCAACTGCACGTAAATCACGTTGCAGTCCAAGATGGATGGTACCCGTCTGCTTATTTGTATATAGTAATAATAATAATAAGATTATGAATAATAATAACCGAGGATTGTTTTGTAGCGGAGTGGTGTTCTTAGAATGAGCTACTCGACTTGAACCGTGGATATTCAAATCAAAGTATGTATCGGTTTCTTAGAATATCATAAGAATATCATTGTCAAGTGACAAAGTGCATGAATAATCCTCCTGTACTTTATATTGGTTTATTACCCATTTTAATTAAAAAGTTTTGAAGTAACTAGTATACATGAGCTAGTATACAATTAATTGCCTTGGTTGGTTTTTGGAAATTACAAACAATCAAGCCAGGTTGACGTTATTCGAATGGCAACAGATGACGTTATTAGAAAGGTAGGCAAGCCATGCGATCCGCAAAATTCCCAAAATTTTATTTTTCGATCATCCGGATATCTGAATGTTTGTAAAATATGCACAGTTGCAGTGGCGTAGCAAGGCCTGAGTGGGCCCTGTATCAAAATTTTTTGGGTGGCCCCCGGCCCCGGTATCGCAAAATAAACAAAAACACGCACATAAACAACATATATTTGAAAATATCAAAAACAACAATACCTACATATTAAAAACTTATATCTAAAAATATTCTACTTAGTGTTTAAATATGTAGGTTTCTTGCCCTTCTTTCTGCAAATGTATTAATTAGCTCATCTATAGCTGAAGACCACTTTAGTTTTTCAAGTTCTTCTTTTTCTATGGACAGTAATGATAAATTCGATAGCCGTTCTTGACCCATAGAAGTTCTGAGATAATTTTTAATTTAGAAAAGCTTCTTTCAGCTGTTGCGGTTGTAACTGGAAGGGTCAAAAATAATAAGGATACTGTTCTAAGCTCTGGAAAACTTGGGGCAAGGCTATTGAAATGTATTAATAATAACTCTGCAAACTTCCTTAATGGTGTGAATTTTCTGAATTTCTGATTTCAAACAAGTTTTTAAAGCAATTAATTGGCCATAGAGATCAACTGTCAAGTCCTTACTGTATTTACTAGCCACTTTTGCTGCTTCCTTTTTTATTACTTGGTCTGAAAAGGAAAGCAGTTTATTCGGTTGTAAAATTGCGAATATACTACTCAGATCAAAAAGACTCTGAAATCATTTTTTAGTTTGTGAAATCAATATATCTAGACAGCGACATTACACATTGACTCTGAAGTAAGATTCCGGATCAGAAATTCTCTCATCTTCTGATAACTCATCAAAAAATCGCCTTGTTATCTATCGTCTGTTATTTTTTAAAATAGGTGTTATATCCAACTCTCTTGCTAGCTGTGTGGAATCATTAAGCAACCCGTTGAATGAATTTTGATTTCTCATTTCTACCAGCTTATCCAGAAGATTATTTAACAAAATACTTGCTTTTCGTAAGTCATTATTTTGATGCTGTAGTGCTTTAGAAACAGGGTTGATGATTTCAAATAGCTGAAAAAAAGTGACAAAACTATAAAATCGTAACTCTCTAACATATTTATAATATTTTAATATTCATCACGTTCGTATTTTTTATTTGAAATTAAATTTAGTTGATCTAAAGCTTTTATTACTATTGGATAATTTTTTCTTATCGCGAAAAATTTTTTTTGAGGACCATCTAGTAGGGCATACTTTTTTAAGAGTAATACGATATTTTTCAAATGAATCTTTCTTCAACATTGCCCAGCGTTTTATGATATTGCCAAAAAATGTATATGTATACATCAGCTATGGGAAGATTTGAGAATGTCAAATAAACATTCGATGGAGGAGAATTTACGTTCCAACTGCACGTAAATCACGTTGCAGTCCAATCTTCTGATAACTCATCAAAAAATCGCCTTGTTATCTATCGTCTGTTATTTTTTAAAATAGGTGTTATATCCAACTCTCTTGCTAGCTGTGTGGAATCATTAAGCAACCCGTTGAATGAATTTTGATTTCTCATTTCTACCAGCTTATCCAGAAGATTATTTAACAAAATACTTGCTTTTCGTAAGTCATTATTTTGATGCTGTAGTGCTTTAGAAACAGGGTTGATGATTTCAAATAGCTGAAAAAAAGTGACAAAACTATAAAATCGTAACTCTCTAACATATTTATAATATTTTAATATTCATCACGTTCGTATTTTTTATTTGAAATTAAATTTAGTTGATCTAAAGCTTTTATTACTATTGGATAATTTTTTCTTATCGCGAAAAATTTTTTTTGAGGACCATCTAGTAGGGCATACTTTTTTAAGACTAATACGATATTTTTCAAATGAATCTTTCTTCAACATTGCCCAGCGTTTTATGATATTGCCAAAAAATGTTTATGTATACATCAGCTATGGGAAGATTTGAGAATGTCAAATAAACATTCGATGGAGAAGAATTTACGTTTCAACTGCACGTAAATCACGTTGCAGTCCAAGATGGATGATACCCGTCTGCTTATTTGTATATAGTAATAATAATAATAATAAGTGTTGAGTGTTGAGTGTTGTTTTGTAGCGGAGTGGTGTTCTTAGAATGAGCTACTCGACTTGAACCGTGGATATTCAAATCAAAGTATGTATCTGTTTCGTAGAACATAAACGGTCATTGTCAAGTGACAAACTGCATGAATAATCCTCCTGTACTTTATATTCGTTTATTAACCATTTTAATTAAAAAGTTTTGAAGTAACTACTACCCACAGAAAAGTGATCTCTTGAACGAAGAGAGAATTACTTGGCTGAAGTAGTTGGTAGGTTCGTATATACGCGAGAGATTATTGACTTCAACCTAGAAATTTTATCTCTTGGAATAACTACTAGATTTAAGAAAGTGGTTACTCTGGTGAAGTAAGTAAACAGTCTTCAATGAAGTGTATATTCTTATTCGCGGTAAATATTTTTAGCTAATTAATGTAAGAATTTGAAAGATTTGGCACAAATACGTTTTCTATTGCTAATTAACAAGATAGGTATGTTATATTTACTTACTCGTTCTAAACTGTTGCGTGCGTTACATCAAACTATTCCGTGTTGAAACGTTTATTGTACACTATAAATCACAATACACATCCCCAATAAATCACAAGGCACATCCCCTACGGGTAGTTCGTTGTTGTTTTGCGTACTAGGTTAGGCTCCTCGGCGCCAACACCACGCGTGGGCGCGCGAGCCTTGACAAAATCACGGTGCGCATATTTATTCCAGAGAAAGGGATTACTTGAAAGAAGTGAGAATCACTTCAGTTAAATAATTGATGGGTTTTTATTCAGTAAACAATACTTACTTATATTAAATGTCTTATATTTTCTTGGATCAAGTAACTACGCACTTGGATGGATTTACTATTACTTCGTTTGAGAAATTAACATTTTTGGGACGAAAAATTCAATTACTTCTTTCAATACAATATTGGTTCTTATAAAGAAAGAATTTATTTGTTCACAGCATTTATCTGAGAAATTATTTTACTTATATTGAGTATGTGGCATTTCTTGTATATACCTAACTTTCTACATCCAAGTAAATATGCATCTGAATTTAATTTGGTTAGAAATAGCTCAATTTTTCATCAATGGGTGTAATAAGTAAAAATGCTGGGTTTGATGAGTTCAATCAGTTTATTCGGGCCCGAATAAACTGATTGAACTCATCAAACCCAGCATTTTTACTCATCTGAATTTAGTAAATAAATTCAAATGGCAACAGGTGACGTTATTCGAAAGGCAGGTAAGCCATGCGATCCGCAAAATTCCCAAAGTTTTATTTTTCGATTCATCCGAATATCTGTATGTTTGTAAAATATGCACAGTTGCTAGTAAAACTTTGCAATTTTAGCTTTAATGTGCAATAACTTCTCTAATCTATTACCGCTTTGATCATTTTTGTCACCGCATTGTAAACAAATTTATCAACATTATCACACCCCTTTAAAATATTTTAAAAAAATAAGGGGCATTTTATTACACCGCGAGAAACAAATGATGGTTTTGGTGGTCTAAGACGAGACGCATATGAACTAACTAACGGACATTGGTGAACTAACTAACGAACATTGGTCAGATTTTCTTGTAGTCAAAAACAGAACTTCGTTGCTTCCCAACATGTTCCTGTTCGATTCATTTTAATATCGGCATTTTTATAGAACATTCACAGTTTAAAGTAAAACTTTCTTTCTGACATAAATAAATATTTATGTCATATCTAAATAATTCCTCACAATTCGGGCATTATGTGCAGGTGCTCCGTCTTGTTGGAACCTCATACCTTAGCGTAAGGCCAACGGTTTATCGTCCATTCTATCTTCCACGTCCTCAGAGAGCAATATTGCGGATACCTCTCCGAAGTTAAATTATTGTTATAAAAAATTGGTCTGATTAATCGGTTGGCCACTGTACCGCAGCATACATTAAAACCGTATGGCGCGGTACAAACAGGTGCTGATTTTCGCGGGCCGAGTACCCAGGAGTGCGTCTTCTTTCAGTTAAAAATACCGCAGTTAGAACATATGTTTCATCGGACCATAATTTTTTTTTATAAAATTCTGGGTTTTCACCAATTTTGTTCAACAGATGGGTACAGATGGGTAGATATCACATTGTTTCACAAAACCATGCGATTTTCAGCAATTCTCGAATTTTCAGTCAATTCGATTATCTTATTGTATTTAAAACATGGCATGTGGCATATCAAATTAGTCAGAAAGAAATGCTGAATCCAAACTTGTATAAAACCAATATGGCGTCCATAAGAAAAACAAAAGTTTCGTTTGCTTCTGACGAATTCATTGGCGAAAAAAAATTTAAACTGACATAATCAAATTGTAGACAAAAAAGTGCCTCTATAATGTCAAAACACTTTTTTGATTTGATCACAAATAAAAATGTTATGACCATAATTAAAAAATTAGTTTTTTTTTTGTTTTTTCAAAATTACTTGGGAACCGTTTGGAATTCAACTGTTTTCTGAACCGATTATGAAAGAGCACATAAATATGCACTACTTTGTCCATTTAACCGACTTTCTATCTCAAATAATAACAAAAGTTCCCATACAATCCAAAGTCCCGGGAGACACACTGTATAAATATTTCTTATTGTAATTTCAGGTAAAATCATCAAACTAGAAGAAACTTGAAAATCGGAACAAAAAATAACGTTGTTATTAAATAAATATATAAATAAATAAATAATAATCGTTTGATTGGAGTAAACCATTCGCACGATTAATAGCAAATCTATTTTTGTACTGTTTGAGTTTTATTTTATAGTTAAATATATATTAGGCGGGATAAATTCTCTGGTTTTTGAGAGTATAGTAACTAAAAAATCTTAACCAAGCTAGAAAGAAGGTTTACCTTTGCATCCATATTGAATATCTACTTCTTGCAAATCTGCTCCTGCTAGCTATGGTTACAACTTACAATATGTTGGTGTAAATAAACATTTATGCTTTATGTTTAATTTGAGAAGAAAGATACAAACTTTTTTTTAAGTTTGAAATTTATCTGGTTTTAGTTATTGTTACACTTAAGTGCATACTTGTATGTAGTATGATAGTAGTATGATTGTTCACACAGAAAAGTGATCTCTCGAACCAAGAGAGAATTACTTGGCTGAAGTAGTTGGTAGCTTCGTATATACGCGAGAGATTATTGACTTATACCAAGAAATTTTATTTCTTGAAATAATTCCTAGATTTAAGAAAGTGGTTACTCTGGCGAAGTAAGTAAACAGTCTTCAATGAAGTGTATATTTTTATTCCCGGTAAATATTTTTAGCTACTTAATGTAAGAATTTGAAAGATTTGGCACAAATACGTTTTCTATTGCTAATTAACAAGATATGTATGTTATATTTACTTACTCGTTCTGAACTGTTGCGTGCGTTACATCAAACTATTCCGTGTTGAAACGTTTATTGTACACTAATCACAAGGAACATCCCCTACGGGTACTTCGTTGTTGTTTTCGTGCTAGCTTAGGCTCCTTTACGGCGCCAGCACCACGCGCGGGCGCGCGAGCCTTGTCAAAATCACGGTGCGCATATTTATTCCAGAGAAAGGGATTACTTGAAAGACGTGAGAATCACTTCAGTTAAATAATTGGTGGGTTTTTATTCAATAAACAATACTTACTTATATTAAATGTCTTATATTTTCTTGGATCAAGTAACTACGCACTTGGATGGATTTACTATTACTTCGTTGGAGAAATTAACATTTTTGGGATGAAAAATTCAATTACTTTTTTCAATACAATATTGGTTCTTATAAAGAAAGAATTTATTTGTTGACCGATTTATCTGAGAAATTATTTTACTTATATTGAGTATGTGGCATTTCTTGTATATACATAACTTTCTTCATCCAAGTAAATATGCATTTGAATCTAGTAAATAAATTCAAGAAATTATGTTTTCTCGTTCCAAATAATCACTTTTCTGTGTGTAGGTCAGCGCCCAAAGTTTGTTAATTAACACAAAAGATAATAAAATATATATCATGTCGTTCTCTTGGATTTGTGTTGTTAATGAGCAAATTGTTCGACATTTCACTTGTTTTTAAATCGCTATAATACACGTTTCTTAGAATCAGACTGGAGTATGGCTCTCCAGTCTGGTATCCGTAGTACACTCCGCACATTAGTTGACCATTGAAAGGACAAAGGAAAAGATTGTGGATGAAAGAAAGAACTTTGGCAAGAACCAAGGACCCACCAATAAAACTTAACTAAAATGTCAAGAATTACAAAGAAAGACATATTAACCAACAACTAATAAGGCACAATATTTCGCAAAGTGTGATTCACAGTCGTCATTATGCGTCTGTAAAATATTGCAGTAGTAGTTATGCGATGTCCTCGACTTATTCATAAAAACATAACCCAAGCATGGTGCAATTAAGATTTCTCGTAGATTATGAAAAAAACGAAATACGTACGACATGCAGACACACATCATTGAGCACCCCACCGCGAACGCACACACGTCATAATAAACAAATAAACTCCATGTGGAGGTACACTCCGTCGCCTTCCATTTTTATTTCACGGGGCATATTCACGTCTTTAGCAGCAACATCAAAACACATAACTCACATCTACTACGGGAAAGAGAGTGGTTCGCATTCATAATACCGACGCGGCTGTCACTGCTATATTTGAATTTTATGTTAATTCGCGTTATCTCGACAGCAATTCGTCGTGGGACCCCCGAGGGAGAGAGCGGGCCTGACGTGAACCAGGACGGCAGGCAGGTATCTGTTACGCGTGCTCATTCTAAGGAGGGAAAACGTGGATAAATCGTCCCGAGGAAAAATTATTCTTTTGATATCTGCGAAATTCGTTTTGCGCTTTGCGTGCGGGCGTATTCCCTAAAGTCAAAACGCATCTTATCATTCTTATCTATACAAAGAAGAATTTGCAATATAATTCAGTGTGGAAGCCTTAATAATAAATACTATTTTAAAATAAAGACAAATCCGTTGGATACAAAGTGCGACGATAATGAAAATGGTATTCAAAAAAGGTATTCAAAAACGTAGTTCTTCCTTGTAAAAAAATATATTATTTTTACGCAACCGGTTTCGGCTGAAGAGACATCATCAGGCGAAAAATGTCAAAGGAGTTCAAATTCGGGTGAAATAAAAGCATTAAACATAGTAGAGAGTGAGATGATTGTCCTCGGAACACTGGGTAGTCAATAACAGCAGCAATTTAGGTGTTTAAAACGATTAAAACCAATTTCTCCTAAAAAAAAGTTTATGAATTGGCGAACAAAAAATGAAGTAACAGAAACAAAAATTAATTATTATTTCAGTCGAACGTTTATTTATGAGTATTTTTATTGAATAGAAAATCGTTTATTAAAAAGCTCTATTAATCAACGATTTCTATTAATGCATGATTTGTTATAGCCAATCAAACGACTTCATTATAGCCCATCGGATTAAATCATTTATAAAATCAGTCCATGCATGTCTATCTATATCTATTAGGTCTGGCAACCTCACAGGCCACAGGTTAATGGAGTAGGATTATACTCCATCCAATGATTAGTGAAAAGATCATTCAACCACGCAAATATTACCTCGAACGCTTAAAGGGTGACTGTGACTGAATATTCCGCTAAGATTTTAAATAAAATTAAAGTTTTTAAATACCTTTGAGCGTTTCATTTTCGTGGAAAAGTACGGGTCCAATACTATATTAATTTAACATGCCGCACCAAACACTTATTTTCGATGAATATTGGTCTCGAGTGAATTGAATTCTAACATTTGGGTTTTCTTGTGACCAGCATCTACATCTTTGGGACTCACGTTCTGTTAGAATTGCAGGAAGCCTCGGCCAGATTGCCGCCATAATAAAACAATTTCAATTGTTTCTTGTGAATTAAGACCCTGATTATTCAAGGAAAAACATTTTTCAGGACACAATGATACGTAATGCTTGTTATTTTGCTGATAAACGTAGCGTGCAACTGACGTTTAAGGGTACTTCCTTCGAGTAGTTCATTGAGTGACTTTGACTTGTACGCTGACTTTCATTATTAGGTCAATATTTTTTTTTTCGATTTCCTTGCTTCTAACAACATTTTGTACGCTACGAATTTCAACAAAATATCAAGTATTTGGTATCATTGTAATTGGAAAGATGTTATCTATCGAATAATCAGGGTGTGGCCATTGGGTACCCATGAAAAAATGACTCACTGGCCAAAAACCAATTAAATGACGCTAGAGGGCGCCAGTCATGCAACGTCGGCCAAAGTCGATTTAGTTAGTATTTATTTGACAATTTTCGACTATTTTCACCAATTCATAGCCACCTAGATTACTACTCAAAAATGACGATCGATATATTTTTGTGTTCAGAATGACATCCTGATTGAAAATATCACAGAAAGAATATAGGGTGCCGTTTAAAATTTCAGTGATGACGTCATTTCCGGAAAAACCGGAAGTCACATTAGCCTCAAGAGTATCACAAAGAATGGCATTTTTTTGTCTATTAACACTTTCCCAAATTTCATTTGTCCAGCTTTATAAACAAAAAAAGATAAACGGGAGTACCTATGCCGTGAGTCACCCGGTATGTGTCCAACTTAATGCCGGACACTCTGACAGTTAAGTCTTTGCAATTAAACTGTGATAAATCTGCATAAAGGCTTATAACTTCTTAATCAACATTGTTATTCATAAAATTTGATCATGATCGTGATCATGGTAAACAACGTTTCTTTAATGGATCTATTTGTGTTTTTTTTTTAAATTATTTTATCACAAATTTAACAAGAAGATGAACAAATAGTATAATCATACGAATTATTGAACAACTTATGATTTTTACGCACTGAGGATTTTATACCTCAGTGGACGATGCAAGCCGACAGTTTTCACCGCGAATTCGTTCATCGATCTTTTGCGTTCTTCGTGTTGTTATGCGACTGGCGTCTGAGAAGTCTCGAAAGCAGTAGACAGGGTTGACGTTAACGAACCAATTCTTGCCAGGCGGGCTCGCCTCCGGGACGTGACCCTTCAAGAATTGAAAGAAATTGGAAGTGTTTCATGAAAAAGGAAATTCCGAACGCGTAGAAAGTGAAAACTTGAAAGGAAGTTTCAGAGAAGTTTTTAACGGAAAACATCAGCGCTGCTGCACTGCCCGAGTGTTAATTCTGGAATTCTTCACAAAATATAATTTTAAGTTGGGAACATAATTAATATTTCTGGTATCATTAATATTTCAATTTCCTTTAAGTATTTACCTACATTGCTAGTTGAAATTACTGGCATTAATTTATTACTTAATTATACCGTCATCTTCTGTAATTCGATGCGGACATTAATATGTAATTATTTGCATTATAATTACAACTACTGTGGTTTGCGATTATATCCGTTATCATGTTGGTTGCTGTTGTTGGCGTGGTCGTGTATGTGTTTACCGTTAAAATCAATACATGTTTTTGTATAGATTTGCATATTAAATAAGCTCAATTAATCTAATAGGTATGTCCATTAGGACAAATGGTTTAAACTGTCGACATGTAGGAATTTCCTGTAGTTCTTTAATTTCTTTTAATTGCTTACATGAATTGTTAATTAATTAATTGCTATATATGATTCTTGTTTGTCTGGGTATCTAACATTTTTGCCGCACTTTCTACTTAGTGAGTAATACGCGCGTAAACGTGTACGATATGAAAGATATAGTTAAAAAAAAAATAAAAATAATACAATCAGCTAATATTCACTGACCGCAGATTGCCGGATCGGGAATATTTTTGTGTAAAGAAAATTTGGTTGATTTGTGAGTATTTAGTTTGTTGAATGCTATATAAGTGTTTAGCGACATATTTAAATGTAAATAAGTTATGTCCCAGTTGGGCCTAATTTCGAACAATAGTTTGTTTTAATATTGTTGCTTTAATACCACGCAAATATGTTATTGATTATTGCTATTCAATATACATACTTGGTTTTGGAGCACTAAACGAAATTTCAGTCTTGCTTTGCAAATTTTATTTAAAAATTCTTGGGTTAACTGGTTCAGCTAGGTAAATAGAATCATCAGACTATGGTGTCTATTGAGATAATATAATCTTTAATGAGGTCACACACATTATTACAATAATAAATATTGGTCAAAAACCATCAACACTAAAAAGTTTATGAATTATTTTTTATGATAAATAATAACTAAAGCAAAGAATACAGAGCAAATAAAGATGTGTTTTTTTTATTTATTGTGGTGTGCATAGTTGTAGTAATTTTATTTTATAATTTCTTTTATAATAATTTTGTTTAAACAAGCCTCATAATTTTTGTAACTTTGACAGGTGGTGGAAACCCTAATATATTTTATTTTTAAATTATAATAATAAATACAGTAATATTTGTTCTTCTGATCATGCAGGATATAAAAAAAACTGATGTGGCCAGACTCATTACGTTATCATACTATACAACAGTGTCAAACGCTGATGTTTTGACAATACTGTTAATAGAATCAAAATATCTGTCAAATTGTGGCTAACTAGTTTTAATGAGTACGAGCGATATCTATGAAATAGAATTTGCTCATACAGCTAAACTAATAATTTTACCAAAAAATGGCATAGAATAAATTATTCAGAATCGTCTAACGAATAAATAATAATAATTATAAGAATTGGTATGGCTTCTTTTTGGTGATATCATTTTGGTAATCCCAGTGTCCCAACATTTTAGTTTCCAATTCTGCAAGGTATATGACAATCTTGATGAATTTTTCTACACTGCAACAATACAAAGTCTGGATTCTATAATAGTATATTATTATACAAGTTTTATAAGACGTCAAATTGGCGCACTAGTTGTTTTGGGCACGACGAGCGTAGCGAGGAGTGCCCAAATGGAACGAGTGCGCCAATACGTCTTATAAAACGAGTGTAATATACTATTTTTTCTACTTTGCGTCATTAATTTTATATAAATTTAGAAATTGTGGTTACTATATCGCGGTAAATTAGAATCTAGGGTATTTTGCGGGTACCACGTGGCGTAATTTTACTCTACTTTAGCCTACAAGTTTGAATAAATATTCAGCGAGGTCGCAACGATGATCATAATGGAGCTTGGGGCAACACTTTTAACCCTACTGTGATAAATACATGAAACTTAACCTAAACTTTAAAACTTTAAAATATTGGTTTCATAAGTATAATAATCAGAATAGAAGTGTTTGGCGGTGACTGATTAGTTACTTCGAAGAACAAGAACTTACTAAAGAATTGTTATAACGCTTAACGTTTAATAGCGGTGTCTACCTAATTCCGCTACGTAGCCGTTGCGGCTTATATATTTACAAGCACTTATAATTGAAACCCAGTTCTAATTTCGGCAAAGTAGTTTATTAGAATAAATTATACTTAGTAAAATTACATGTGATGGAGGTAATACAAATACGTTGCACACAACTAGAACTAAGACGAAGTCGAAAGCGACGGACAAAAACGAATACGAATTGAACCGAGCATCCAAGCGTCCAAAATATTACCGAAAACTTATACGTTACATAAACTAAGAAATCCTCTACACTTTAAATGTACTATAGCTTCGTACGTGTATGCTGATAAACCATTTATTGCGCATATACAATCTCGCAGCAGTAATTAAAATCGTTCATATCTACGATGTAGGTTTGATCTTCGCAGAATACCTTATTAAAGTAAGTGTGGTCCTTGAATTATATCTGAAAAGGGGATTTGATGTTTAGTTGAAAAGAATGATAACGATCACTTACCAGAGTCATAAAACATCACCGAAAACGTCATGCTGGCGTATTTTGATGAACACAGCGAAACTAAGAAAGCCCCAATCCTTTGGCCATACTATAGCAGGCTACACCCATGTTTAAATAGGTATAGAATATTGATATTTCGCAGTTTATCTGATTGCAAGCGATTAAGAAGATGCAGTGTGTGGTTATTTTGGGTTATGTATTGTACATTTGACATATGGCATTTGATATCACTGTGTACCAATCAGACAAAAATGTTACTGTTTTCGGTATTACAATGTGTTAATTGTAACACCGAAAACAGTGTTACAATGTGTGCATTGTGAATGCAAAGTAGAAAAAATATTTTATTTTATTTGCACGAATCCAAATAAAATAATACATTTTTGTTTTAAGTCCAGACTTTGTAGTACTGTGTTCCATCCGATGAAAAATTGAGTTATTGCTAATCAAACTCACTACAATATACAGAAAAAACATGATTTTTCTAAAGTCATTGGGTATCAAAGGTCAGCAACATTGGTTTAAGCGTTCATTTAATTTTGCCGGTCACTGCATTATGATTTATGAGACTGCAGAGTAGGTATAATAACATTTTTAAATGAAATATTTTCGTATTTGAAAATAGACTCCAATAAAAATAAACAACATTTATGTTTCTTTTGTTTTCGACAATAAGTTTGTTATGCCGGTTCGTATTCCAGCGTAATGTTCTTAACAAAGACTAATTCCTGCAACCAATGTTTGTCTTCAATCTGATCTGCTGACTCCACTTTAATTTCTAAAAACGTTTTATACCATTTTGGTTTCCAAAATTGTGCTAAAACTTTTGGCAGCAGAGGCAACGTATAATCAATATACTTTTAAATAAAGCGCTAACGTGGTCAGTCTGTCTGTTCAGGTTTCCTAGCGAAGAGAATCCCGCTCTCCCCTCCCTCACATTTGACCTAAAAAAACTATAACCTGTTCCGAAGAACTGTGACATAAAAAAATCGCAATCTGTTCCGAAGAACTGTGTCAAAAAATCACAACCTGTGATAAAAATCACCTCTGGGCGCGAAAAAAACTGCCATTTTGTACAAACTTTAGCGGAGTTTCAATTTTCAGACTATTAGAGCATGAGTAGGGGTAATTTAATTCTGTCTGGCTAATAATCTAGCTATAAATCCATTCGCCTTCTCTGTCATTGACTTCGCGCCATCTATAGCTACACAAACTATTTTTGATAGAGGAACTATCACTATTAATCATTAAAAGCTCATTGACTTTTTAAAAAATATCTTCACCTTTGGTAGTGCCATTTATACACAAAATTAGGTAATTATTCGGTTTTGTCGCAAGCGCGAAAAAATACGCTCACTTCACATACTGCAAAACCAGTAACGTTTGTCGTTTTGTCAAGCATTCATTTGACAAGTTCTCCTTCACTAAGAAATTTTGAACGCTTGGCTATCAATTCTAAAGACAAAAGCACAAACGTAGTTTTATTGTTTCTCAAGTACAGATTTCAAATTCTTTAACTTATATTAGTTTATTTTTTCTGTATATTGGTCAATGTAGATCGATGTGTTTTACAATGGCGTTTCAAATTATATTCTGTCATTCTATATCGACAAATTAAACATCAAACTTTATCTTTTACTTATATATAAAATAGTAATCTGACAACCATGTGGACTGAAACACAGCATTTTCTTTACTTTTTTACATTGCGACTTGTTTTAATTTGTAATTTTCTATAACATAAGTATCCACAATATATTATGTAAATCCAATAATAGACGGTGTAATAGATTCGTAAAAAATACATAAAAATTAGGTTAATGCGGGCATTGACACAGCTTACTATTGTACATACATATTTAGCCATATGATCTTTGATTATATTACTCAACAGCGGAGTCAGAATAGGGAATTCGATTCTATAAAAGCAAAACCAGAAAATTCAGATTTAAGTTTATCATAAAAATATCATAAAATTCATTCCATAGTACTACCAATTCATCTGTTTAGTAATTTTTCACAGCATCACTGTTGTGTTATCCAAGCTGAGTTGACGTTTTAAAACAGCTCATTTCTATGAATGTGTTGGTTCCTAACATTTTTTCCTAATCCGTGACTGACATGGTTTCCTTGCATATGAATTTCGATCAAATTAAAAAGTTATAACAATAAAATACCTGTGTGTCTGTCGTAACCATTCGGACATAGTGACCACTCCAAATGTTTATTAGACATCTACTCTATTGTGGTATAAGAGTTTTGAATGTAACCGGTGAGCTATATTCAATAGAATTCGGTATATTTTTGGTAGAGAAAGATGGTGGATAGATTTTTCCGTTGTCCTTCAACTGCTTCGTTAGGTATATAGGACATTGAGCATTATCAGTTATTTTGAGTTTACGAAATCATACGAATACGTCTAGGGTTGTTTCTAGAAAAATTATACGGCCAATCATTCGTACATTAGGTATGAAACCTTGTCACACTGGTTTAACATATGCTCGCACCTGTTAATGATTACCTACCAGACATAACATTTCGTTGCGGTAACTTTCCTATTTTTTGCTAACCAGCGGGCTCGTAAAGATTAAGGAGCAAGCGTCAAGTCTATTGGTTTTACCATCATCTCGCCATCGCGCTTAAGCAATCATTTGTTATTCCGCTGCGGTTTGCGACCGAATGACATTAAAGAATGTGACCGATTCCGAAGTTGCTGCTGCCGCATGGTCAGCTACGAGCGGCAGCATCACGGGCCGGGAACATTACCAAGTCAACAATCGGACAATTGTTTATTGATTTGAGTTGAAGGGATGGATCCACATTCACGTTACGCGAGTAGCATTCTCATTTCGCTGCTCGCATGAAGCGCTCTGCTCAGTGGAATAAATATGTATGATCCGATCTTTCCTGTTGTCGGCGAAGGAGGAGCCAGACCGCAGATTATCTTGTCGTGGACCGTAATGCGGCATAACTCGTCGGCCCGGTATGAGCGTTTTATCATCGGATGTTATCTGATGACCGCTATCTCACTGTCGCAGTGGTTTCCCACATACGATGATCCCACCGCAGGACCGTACTCCGGAAACTTTTTTCAACATTTAAATTCGCTTTTATGAAAGCCTGTTTGATACGCACGGAATAACGGTGTCCATCTATGTATGTACATGGTAGAGAAGCGTTTCTGATTTTTGTCTATTGTGCGCCAGGGTTTCCTACCCTCTGGACTTCTATGGCTGAGCATTCGCACAGGATGTCTTACCGCCTCGTCGTTCTGCTTGAAAACTCGGCAGGTGGGATTTTCTGCCAGATGCATATTGAACATATGCTTCCGTAGTCTTCTGTCATGAACAGGCAAGAAGTACTCTTGGTCGTACTACGTTGGCACACAAATTGGGATATTGGGACAACGACCAGGTCAAATAATCACAACCTTATAAACTCTGCGACGTTTCGACTTTATTTAAAGTCTTCATCAGGTAACAAAGTTACTATAAAGACAGAAAATACCACTAATAGTTACTAATTAAAATTTAACATTAAATTAACTTACGTTAGTTGTGTAAGAAGCAGCCTTAATTTTTACAAACAACCGAAAAAGCACATGGTAATGAGATGCAACAAATCTAATGAAAATGGATGTCTCCACGGCTGGCCAGTGGACCCATCAGTAATGAGACAAGAACAAATTAGCTGCAGACCATGCTGCCGGCACGCTGACAATTGATCATCTCGTCGGAAATGTGAGGTTAACCAGAGAAACGGTGGTCAACATGTGGAACTGCAATACCGACAAGTGCAGTGAAATGATCAAACGCCAACCCCGCCCAACAGATGGCGCACCGAAAATGTGAAACTTAAAATTATGAGTTTTAATTTGAATTGATAACAATGAAAATAACAATGGGAATCATCCTGAAGGGACCAAACACAAAAAAAGGAAAAAACACACAGAAAATGAAAAGTTTTTCTGTAATGAACACATACTTGATCGTCTTCTTGGTCAGCAAGCGGCCTGGTATGTTGTCCCATCAGCGAAGAATGTCGCTGTGGGTGATGCCCTCACCATGTCTCTCGGTGTTGTTGGAAGGCAGGATAAAAGGTTCAGGTGCGGTGGTCGCATGCCTGGCAGCCCTGATCGTGTCAGTAGCAGTTTTTATGGCGAAAAGTTGCGCATAGATAACAGAAGGGAGTTTACCGAGTGGGATCGACTTACGCACTTGGAAATCATGTGAGAAGGCGCCATCAGCACCTATACCGTTCTGTTTGTTTGAGCCGTCCGTGTAGATCTTTAGGCTCCTACTGAGATCGACTTCGGTTGCCGTGTTGTTGGTAAGATAGGATTTGTTGAAAAGATATTGGGGAGCGATGTAATATGTAGGGCACTAATGGTGGCCATGCTAGTATTATTGTGAAAGCATGATCTGATATGTAGTGATATGGCTGTTGTGAATAGCTGCCAAGCCTTCAGTCATGTTAATTAAAATATGGCATGCGCGTTTTATCAACTTTGCCTTCATTTGTCGTGTTTGGTAGGTACTTCTTTATCTTCATTTCTTCATCATAATCGTTTTTGTTTCTTCTTGGGCTTGTTTCGTCTTTATTATTTTGTCATAACGCAGTTTTTATCTTCTTCTCCCTCGTCGTCGGTTGCATCTCTTTTAATTTCTCTTATTTGTTCTGGAATTGTCTCTTCATCTAATTCGTGAATTTCCTCCTTTCCATCTACACAATTGTGCCCTTCTTGTGCTATCTCAGGTCTTCATATAAAGACCAGTGGCGGTTCGTTCATTTGTTTTGCAGGTTTGCGCAACCCCCAAAAATAATAAGGAAATAAAAATGTTTAATTGTATGTGAATAATAGTGTAATAGTCAATATGCAACGATCTATAACATATAATTCAATAAAATATCGAGCATTTCCTCGCGAATTCCAAGCGCAAGTCGGCTATACATCCTAAGGCCGCAGCAAGACCGTCTGCTACCGCTACACTGCGTATCGACACCTGAATTATAGCCCGCGAGCGAGCGAATTTCGCCGCGTTGATTGGTTCGTTTACTCTGAAATGATTGCAAATATCCAGTGCACCAGAACTACTGGACCACGCCCCCAGTGGTGTCTAGAAGCGAAGCAACGTCATGCTTACGCGACTGGCAACGTGCATTATTAGAGATTGCAGGTTGTAGACAGCTGACACTTGACACTCGTACACTGTGGAGTTTGGTTGCCCGGGAAGCGCTTATTACACGAAATTAAAAACAAACAATGACTTCAGTGCAGAGTTTATTAGCTCAACCATTTAGGAGTCGAAATTGCATCGATAAGAGCGAAATAAAAAGGCTTGGGAGGCCCCTAAGACCCCTAATTTAGTGATAAAACAATGCGTGTCGACCAAATCTCGGTCATTTACAAGGACATTTAATGCTGATGTTCACAGCAAAAATGAGTGGATTTGTGGGTGTGACGTCAAAAATGCTCTTTTTGTTTTCTTTGTTTATTTTTAGGAGCCGATGACCGGTGGACAAAAACAGGTAGTACAGATTTAAATTATTTAACCGACCGAATTAGGAAGTTTAAAGCCTTTTAAAATATTGATTTGTTAATATTTCAAACAGCTGTACCAGTTTAATGAATTGAAAAAACTCAATAAGTCAATATGAAACTTTTTTCAGTATGAACATATATTATCTGAAAAAAAGTTCTGCGGGAAAAAAGTGGGCCACCGCGTATAGTACTAAACAATAACAAGAATTTAAGACCCATGTGACGTAGCCAGCCAAAGATAATTAAAATTAGAGTATTTAAGAATAAGAATGAGTAATTTTTTAGTGCACAAAGAAAGATATTTTTCTATAAAACAGATATGTCATATAAAACTGGTAGGTACCTCAAAGTGGCAACTCTCATTGTTCTAAATCACTAGCTGCCACTGATAAAGACCATTCAGATTCTTCTTCTTCTAATTCTAATCATCGCGGCCCTTCCTCATATGCCCTTCTTGTCCTAACTGCTCCACTTCGATTCTTGTACCGACGATGTCACCCCTCTTCCGTATAGTAAATTCTTCCGTATGTCGCATATCATTTCCAAGAAAATATTCCAATTATTCTTTGTAGTTTTTATAGGGGCATTTGGCGTTCTTTCATTTCTTCGTCAATTTGTTCCTAAATGGTTTATTGCTGCCCAATTTTCTTCCAAACTCCTTTTTAATTTTGCCCACCTATTTATTCCACTGCGATTCTCATTCGGTTTAAAATGCTTGTCTTGTAGTGTACTGTCAATCCATGAGTCTATTTGGTAAGTATTAACCTTTTTGTCGTAAATATCCCTCATCCTTGACTAAATTACTAAATGTCGCATACACACTGTCTGCAACTTTTCTTCTCGTCTTTTTCTTTATTTCTTTCTCTCTTTTACTCTCTTTCTTGTTTCTGCTGAATTCCTCACGTTTTATTCTCAAGCCTGCCTTTAGTTTCTTTCAACTGGTTTAGTGAAGTGACGCTTTTTGGAGGGTAGTACAAAATAGCTTCAATGCAGTTGACAACAAAACAAAATGTAAACAATTAAATACCTGCTATTTTCAATCAACTAGGTGTAACACTAACTTTTCGAATTGCTTAAACCATCTTATGCTCCTTAAAAAATGTAATAAATGTACCTACAACAGAAAACGAATTATTTTTTAATGATGTAATTGATCACATCCAGTGTCTTGCTTCTTTTCTTTCTCCGTGCAACATAATTAGGAATATGTAACATATGGAACAAGCCGCTTAGTGTTTATAGAAACCTTCAAGTATTTTCTCTAGGAAATAATTTTTGTCTATGATGACGTTGAGTATGTGTTTAACATTCTGCTACGATTGCGGTGTTATAGCTTCTCTGCAATACAAGGTTCTTTTAAATCAACTTTAGTTGCACATAATTGCAACACTGATATACTTTATTTAGCGTTTTGATTCCTAAGGCTCTGTTCAAAATGCTATTGTACATAACTGTAAGCAAGTGCTCTATTAAAGGCGATTCTCAGTCTTCAGCATTCTTCCTACATCCGCGAAATGTAACGCCCATGTATGGAATATCAATCAAGTTTATAGTTTTTTTTTATTGAACTCATGGACTTCGAATGATTATATTTCTGTGGAGTTGTTAATAAGTTAACTCCAAATACGGACCTGCGCTAGGTACTACCACAATCATACCCAGTAGCGATTAGTTCGTTTCTTTTCTCGTTCAGAATTCTTTCCGTAGCAGCGCCATCGCAGCAGCAGCGGTGGAAATTGAACAATTGGTAGCTGGATTAGCTCGACGATTCGTGTCAGACGCGATAAGCGATCTACAGCTGCGGTATTTTGCATACAGCATACTAAGCAGGTGGACGTACCATTATCGGCATCATATCATCTAGAACGGAGATTCCAGACGTTTTCATCCAGTATGATTCCTTGTCCCTTTTCGCTTCTGATTAGATATCGATCTATCGATCGTATCAATTCGAGTAACGTTGAACTTCTTTAATACAACTTGAAAGACTTGATTAGTTTAAATACATATTAGATAATGTCATATTCAGCCTTCGCATGGTGAACTACCTTGAAATTTCACGACTCAAGTCACTCAAGGTTACCTGTGGGAGTTTCTTTTCTCTCCTATTCTTAAGTTGACCAAGAGGTTACTGCGGTTACTATTTGTGAATTGTGGTCACGCGGGTCTGGTTTGGTGGCCAGGCGTGGTTTTGCAGGCCAATTTACCGTGCCGGCGAAAATAGGCCTCCTCCTCCAGGTTGCGTGTGGTAACACTTCTTTGTTCTCCAATTTACGCCTTCGCTGTTTCTCTTGTGGTAAAATAATGCTAATGGGTCGCTCGTTAGGATAACAATGGATATACGTAAGGTAGGAGATTGATGCTAACTACTACTAAATAGTTATTGTCGACTTAGCTATTGTCATTCATGCCATTCATGTTTAATTTGCACTACTTATCGACAAGTGTTCCACTAAATAGTGCTAAAATAGATGTTTATCTTAGTATTCTAATTAAATTATTTCTTTATTTGGCGTGTATAGAATCAAAAGGAGGTGTTCTATTTGTCGTCGCAGGCCTTTTCCACACCACTGCTGGTGCATCGACCTCTTCTCTGTCCATAACTATTGGTGGCAAATGAAGTACTGTGTGTACTTCAACTCAGTTGAAGCCAAAAATTCTTTATTGAAGCCTAATGTAAAATTGTACGTTCCGGTTAAGTCAGCTGCTCAGCTAAACGTAAATGTCGACATAAATAATTGAATCAGTGAGTGGAAGAACGGAGTAAGTCCAAATCAGGTTTTTTGTGGCAACTAAAAAAAAACTGTATAATTCGGCAGCTGTGTATTTTACAAATTTGGTAAGCACAGAAAAGCTGTACTAAATTTCATTTGCAGTTGTTCTGGAAGTGAATTTTGGTTCAAAAGGCAATAATAAATAAGCAATTAGATAAAACATCGGCTGCACTTGTTCTGTTCTTCCAGTCAACGACATGCTTATCAATAATAATCTGTTACTTGTTGAAAAAAAAAATATGCTATTAGCACAAATGGTAAATAAAAATGCTTAAAGACGAAAAGAACACAAAGTTTAATATTAGAAATAAAATTAAAACTAACAAAAAAAGCAAAATAAAAAAAAAACATTATTAAACTTGTCATTAGTCTTCATCATAATTTAATGTTTCCCAAGAAGTAATATGGTAATAAAATTCAAGGTCGTCTCCTTCTACATAGTGCATAAGTTTTCTTAAGTTAGCAATTTTTAGGTAGTTAATAGGTATTTGTATGGGGGGTTTTGTATGCTGATTTTGTTGGAAGTGTGGGACGATTTTTAGTTTCTTTTGATAGTATGGGCGGTGTAGCCATCTATACACTGAGCGCCTAAAGTATGGAAACATGACAAATTCTCAAGAACGGTTTGCTATTTTAAAAAATCCTCGAACACGTCGATTTATAATTATCAAAATACACCTTATGATATAAAATTAATTTTTTTTACCTTCAATTGTTTTTAACAGATGACGGATCGCATTTTTTTTAAATGACAACCCTATATTTTTTTAATGAATTTGACAGATCTTTTAATTGTCTCAGTGGTAGTATAATGTTTTTATGGCCTTACATAAGAAAATTTTCAAGAAAGAGACAAAATCTCCGGAACGGCTCGACTGAATTTAACGAATTTTTGGAATTAATTATTTTGCAACCATGTGAAGTCACAAATAGAACACCCTCCATATTTTGACATTTTCTGTTACAGTCTTCATTATTATATCAAAAACATGTAGAAATCTAGAAAATCTAGAAAAAACCTAGGTCAAAACATTATTACATTTTCTACTGCAACTACTCTAGTTGGTTTATGAGGATTCTCAACCATTGACGAGAACACATTGTTTTAAATTTGATCGGTTAATTTTTTGTTGTTGTTATTTTTTGTTATCAATTAATTTTTAGACCTAAGTAACAAAGGTTTTTGTTAATTTCTAGATCTTTTTTATATAATACTGTAACAAGCGTAGTAACATTGAATAGGCAATGGAAGGAAGACTGTAACAGAAAATGTCAAAATATACAGGGTGTTCTATTCCAAATTCTAAAGTTTGAGATATTTCAGAAACTGTAAACGTTGCATCAACGATAATAACGCCAGTGACTTCACATGGTTGCAAAATACATAATTCCAAAATTTCGTTAATTTCGGTCGAGTTATTCCGGAGATATTGCCACTTTTATTTCATAACTCACAATTGCCTTTTTCTCGAAAATTTCCTTCTGTAAGGCCATCTGTTAAAAACATCTGTTAAAAACAACCGCGCTCCATGCAATGAGTGGAAAACAGAGTAGGGTAAGAGCCGGATAGTTGCCTCAGTCGGATACATGCCCCGGTTTTTACTACACTATATTAGGGATGTTGGTCACGTTAGCGCTTTACTGTAGTTAGAAGTGCCCCTCCCTCAGGCGTCAGTGCGATGTAAGCCATCGTAGTAGGTGCACGCGTTTTATCCGTGTGAGCAAAAATCTTCCTCGGCGACACTTCGACGGGCGTCGAAATTATATTGGTAAGTAATTTCTATTGAATATTTTTATTACTGATTGTGGCTTCAGTCAACTTTTCGTTTCTTTGCATGCATTTGAGTTTAAATTACACTATTTATTACGTTTTAATGTTGAATAGTTTTATTAGTTTCGCAAATAAAAAGGGCAAGTATCCGTATCAAAAAGGATAGTCGCCCTATTTACTTCTACGGATAGTCGCTCTAGGGGCAACTATCCGCAACTATAAATTCTTTAACGAGCAAAGACAGATTTTTTTCTTATTGTGACTATAACTTGTTTAAAATAAAATAAATTCTTAACTGTTTCATGCGTTATGACTAGGTGAGAAAAATGCCTCGCAAGTATAAACGAAAACCAGGCGTCCGGAATTTACGCAATATCCTCTCGAACCTTAAGAAGACGCTACGAAAAGAAAAACCAGCAACTGCTAACCCAAGGTATGTCTTCGATTTAAAGTTGTATACTTAGCAGTATAAATAAAAAATTCTATCTACATTCCTACTTATCTGACCTAATTGTATTTATTTATCACTTCTAGGAAAATATCCTGTCCTTGGCTTTGAGAATGAAAAAAGACTGGTAGCTCATATATTAAAGCTCGGAGACGCAGGATTTCCTCCTGAAAGAAGTACAATTCGCCAATTAGCTTACCAGTTTGCAGAAAAGATGGGGTTGAAGCACAACTTTAACAATGAAACTAAAACAGCTGGACCGCAATGGTAAAAAAGCTTTCTTGAAATAAATCCCGAAATAGTTTTGAGACAAGCTGAGGGTTTATCAATTGAAAGAGCGAAGGGTCTGCAGAAATTTTAAACTCCAACGATAAAATTGTTCAGAAGAAGAATAAAGAAGAGAAAGTAACGAAAACAAAAAAAATAACGGAAACTAAAACTAAGACAGCGAAAAAAAAAGATTTTAAGACAGTAGAAAACATACTAGCTGGTAGCAAGAAAAGCAGTGTGAAGAAAAGAGAGCAACCGCAAAAAAAGAAAAAGACCAAAAAATATGTCGATATTGCCAGCAGTGAAACTGAATCCGATAACACAGATTTTATTGAACTGAACAAAGAGAGAGCTTTAAGGAAGAGAACAATAGAAATTTGCAGTTCTGACATTCGAAGATGAAGAAAATTTTATAAGTTCAAAAACATATAAAGGAAAAGCCACCGAAGCACAACCAATCAAAAGGAAAAGAGACGAAAAATTGTTAAGAGACACTGAAAAGTGAAAAATGCTAATTCAAAAACAGAAAATACGCATAAAAAAGTTTCAGTTACTGATTATTGCGCATTACAATTTTACTAAATCAAAATCAGATTGGATTCAATGTGAGATCTGTCGAATGTGGTTGCATGAAACTTGTACAACATTCAAAAACCATTGCATGAGATGGGGAAAGTTGAAAAGCCTGGCTTCTGGTGATAATTAATGCTAATACCAAAGTTGATTGCCATATTGTCCTATCTTTAATATAAATAATAATATTTTACTAATTTACCCAACACAAAGTTTGAAGGCTATTTTTGTTGTAATTTTATAGTTTAAAACGTTAAAACTTAATACTATTTTATAATGTTGATTAGTATTTTGATTAGTAGGTACTTAATAAAGGATCTCAGTAAATAATAAAGACTGATTATTTAAATAGATATGCATTTGTTCCTAAAAAAATTATTTTGAGTCGTCTATCCCCGTACAAGGCAAGTATCCCCCGAAGCATTTTTAACGTTATGCTACTATCCGCTACAGTCGGCAACTATCCCTTTTTTGAGAGGTCAAATAAAACAGGATTTACTCGAAACCAATATTAATTATGTTTACAAAAAACGGCTACTATAAAAGATCAAAGACCTATACTTTGATATGCACGTTGCATTATTCTTAATACATTCAAGTACATAGTTTTTAATAATAGATTTTTTTTGAAAAGTGCGGCAACTATCCGGCTTTTACCCTATGTCCTGGACTTATTCTGTTCTTCCAGTCATTGCGGTGTTTCTACAGCAGTACTGATAATATATATGATTATGTTTTACATATTTTCGAAAAGATCGAGAAATTTTATACAAAATTGCTCTTAGTTTAAAATGTCAAATTTTGGATTTATGCTCTTCTTGCACTCACCGATTCAATTGTAGTCGCAGTGCAACATTTTTCAGGTCATCGTTTTTAGCCCAAATAGCTCCAACGCAAAATGAATGTAGGCCTACAGCCTAACAAAACCCCTGCATGGTTTGGTACATTAGTAATTAAATCTTAAATCTTATTCACTACTTATTCACCCTGTGCTGATGCAAAACGCCACCAACTAAAATTCAATCATATTAGGGAGTTTGTCTAAAATTTCTTCACAGGGAGGTTTGCATTTGGCGAGGAAAAATGGTGTTTTTGCTTAATAAGTAGTATCTATTATTTTGTTTCATGTTTGGAGAAAAAAGAGGAAATTACTAACACCAATGAACTAATATTTCGAGTATTTACCAAACAAAAATATAATAATTTTCATGGAACACCCGCAATCCCCCCTCGACCATGACGCTGTCGGAGATCCGCGGTCTCTGGTTGGCGTGATTTCTCCACTCAAGGTGGTCTGAAATAAAAATGTACCTAATGCCGTTTGTATTCTATACATAAGTAGTTATCGGTTCATGACCGGGAAATAAAAAATATTTATAATTGAGGAAATAATGACTCATCTAGATTGTAGACTTCCGCGGTCTGAGTCAAACCACGTTGATAATTTTGAAGCAGTCGACGTTTCGTACTCTGTTGCAAGAGGCATCTTCAGGACTAAGTATGAAACCAAGTGCTAAGAAGATCATCTTCTTGGTTTCATACTTAGTCTGGATACCATGTGTGATTTTAACAAATGTCCCATTATTGCACTTTTACAACTTTAGTTGTACTTCAAATTGAGTTTTCTCTGTATTGACATATAAGTAAACATTTGTCGATTTGTCGATGATTACCTTTGGTCGTAGAAAGTAGGGAGATATCGAGACTATCATCAGGAAAAGCCTGACAAGCGATAATAAATACTATAAAAGCCAACAAATTCTCCACGTTATCCACAAATGGACAAATGCATGAGACTAATTTTCACAACATTATAGAAATCTGACCCAACCGATTTAAGTACTATATTTATCTATAATGATAACCGCAACCACAGAAATCACTGAGGGATTGAATTACCTTTCACACAGACAACTTATGCCACAGTCGAACAGCTACAGGAAATCAACAACCCGCCGTTCCTAAATAAAAGTGGACCAAGTATAGATTACTACCGTACCACAAACCACATTTCCCACTTCCACATACACTCGAGATAACAAATGAAGTTTACTTGCCTTTCGATATATTGGTGCTCCACAATGATAGAGGCCCACTTCGGTCCAACCTGAAAAAATCCGTTCCCAAAGCGCTTCGCACCACCATCAATCCACAAGTCAGTTGAAATAAGAAGAAGAAGCGCGGACAAATTGCGCTCCACGACCTCCATACACATTTAATAAATCCGTGGTTCGCGGTCGGCTCAGAAGAACAATCAATCTTTCTGTTAATTATGCCGGTAAATTGGACGGGAATAATATCTATTAGTTATTAATTATTATTGATTGTTATCTGCGTCTATGTGACGTGCTGAGTGCACGTCTACAGTGGTTAGGAGAAGAATTCTACGCGTTCTTCTTCGTCTTCTAGAGCGATATCTACAGAGAAGAAAGTAAACGTAGCTGGTCTTGGCATTGTGGGAGTTAAGAGCCCCCAACCATAATTAAATAACACAATGAGAGGAGAGATACGAATCGATGACGCGCCGGTAATAAAGGATTTTATTCAGCCGAAAGTGACCCGTCATCGTTGATACACAAAACTGGCTGGTTTTCGCTGTGTACTATGAATAGTATGAATACATTTCAAAACGTTTTGACGTGCCTTCAATGGCAGAAAATGGCACGTTCAGCACCTCATTTTGCATCATTCAAGAAACTATTATTTAAAGAACTTTGTAATATATTTGTTGCGAATTAGATTTTAATAACCATTAAATTATTATATAATAGAGGCCAGGTCATTCAACACGACTAGAGTGGCAATTGCTCCCTCAGAACTCCTTACGCCGTGATGTATCGTGGCGTGATTTTTAATAAAACTGACTATACCAAATATGAAAAGCGAGTGTACAACCAAAGTCCTAACCGAGGGATTTTTGGTTGAAAAGCAGATATCATCATCTATTGCCAAATTCAATATAAAAGCCAGGACACGACATAAAACCAAAAACCTATGAGTTTGCAGCTTTGAGAATAGTATAGTGTTGCGCGACTAAACAGCTGTACCAAACAACAGAATGTCTTTTATCTCCATCTCCATGTTGAACTAGAACTATTCCGAAATTAAAGATCCGAAATACACAACCTTAAAAGTTCATGACTGTCCTAGTCATTTTGGAGACTTTCAGATTAAGCTTCTTTATTTTGTGCATGGAAGTACTATGGGTTTGTAACAGTGGGTCATTAGCTTTGTTCGTTGGGTTCAATAGAAATTGCTCAGGTTAAGGCAGTGTGGGGGTCGCGAGCAGCTTAGTGCAAAATTGGCAAAACTGAACGAATGGCTTTTGGTTTGCTTTGTTTTTATTTTACTAGCTGCTGACAGTTAGTGTGTACTGCGTTTAGTATAAAACAACTTGTGAAACGGAACTAATGGAAGAAGAGAACAAAATATTGTGTAATTTTCTTTTTTTTTCTGTCACATTTAAAATTGGAATTTCTTCCGCAAAAGAAAAATCAGACAATTTGAAAATCTGACGTGCTGGGTTGGTGAATTCCTTTGCGGTTGTCTGATACTTAGGCCACTATTTTAGTTCTCTTGTATACAGTGTGTCTCACGGTACAGGTACATTAGAAGTTTCTCATGTTCTACTATTTCTGGAAACTTGAAATTTAGGGACTAGAGTTTACTCGATCTGAGCTCTTCAGCTAAAATATTCTCCAGTTAACTGTCACGTTCGGTCACCGGAAGTCGGTATCAACTTTGTTATTTTAAATGGAATGATATAATTTTTACTCTATTTTTGGTTTCTACGTATCAAAATACATCATTTTTGATAATGTTTCCCTATACCTAAATATCACCATTTTTGAGTTTTTTTTATTTTACTAATTTTTTGGTGATTTTCGCGGTTACGTTAATTTCGGATATCTCGGTTATTATTAAAACAAGAAGTTTTATTATTGGTGGTCTAAAACTAGAAACATAACCAAATAAGACGATGTTTAGTTAATCATGATTTCTTATATGCGGTGTTCAAAAATTACAACACAATAATTGAATTTTGAAACGTAAAAAACTCATTTTTTCAAATAGAGCAGCCTGTATACCCATATGCCATTCGATAGGAAATCTTATTCCCTATCAATCAATATTAGGGTTCCCTATAGCTATCTTTAGTAGTTTGGAGATATTGTCACCTCTTCTTTAAAACATTTTAAATACATACCCATATATTTTATTAATGGGGGACAAAATTAGATACGAAATTTACATCGAAAATTTAAATAGTGATAGATTAATTTTGTTTAATGGTTAATTTTTGCGAAACTCCTCCCCTCAATATTTTACGCGACTGCTTTTATCAAATGGACGGTTTGCACCAGCACATTCTTCGCATGTGGTATCCATTCAACTTAATCGGATGTTTGACGATAGGTGTAAGGTGGTTTAGAAATATGGGGCCCTGGCGGTGGCTACCAGATTTAACACCATTAGACATAATCTTATTTGGTCATGTTTCTAGTTTTGGACCACCAATCATGAAACTTGTAGTTTCAATAATAACCGAGATATTCAATTTTAAACGCAACTCCGAAAATCACAAAATATTAGTAAAATCAAAAAACTCAAAAATGGTGATATCTAGGTATAGGGAAACCTTATTGAAAATGATGTATTTTGATACGTAGAAACCAAAAATAAAATTAAAATTATATCATTCCATTTGAAATAACAAAGTTGATATCGACTTCCGGTGACCGGACGTGACAGTTAACTTGAGAATATTTTAGCTAAAGAGCTCAGATCGAGTAAATTCCAATTCCAAAATATCAAATTTCCAGAAATAGTAGAACATGAGAAACTTCTAATGTACCAGTTCCGTGAGACACCCTATATAGTAAACTGTACTTTTGCATCTTTTAACTGCATAAATAAGTTAAAAAGAAAATAAAAAATAGTATAAGTACATTAATCTTGATGATTTTCTCTATGATGTGCCGAAAAAGTCATCATAATCGGTGAATCGGTTCAGTAGTAATTATTGAACTACGAAATTCATGGTCGGTACCGACCGTCACCGGTCACGTTAACAAAACCTAAAAAGGTCTCTCACCTAAACTGTTCTGACTGTACTCCTGGTATTTAGAAGGGTCCAGATTAATTACTCCAAACTGCGCCACGTTGCTCTGGTTACTGTGTTGGAAATTTTTCGGCAGAAAGGAGTCCGGAAACACACGGTATTTTGAATTTTGAAGCATTTTTTGTGCACTCTGATCATGAGTGGGTGAGGTTGCCCTATTCGAGATGGGCTTTTGAGTCTATAATTGTGTATTTCTAGTAGTATCCATTTAAAACCGTAAGTTAATTGTATTGATTTACATTGTTCTGTGTGCCAGTTGATGATTCATGTATTCGTGTAAATGCGTTAGGTATCTTTTATTTAATCTTGTAAATATTTTTTGCATTCCATTTTAATATTACTACATCAGTCCTTGTAATTAAATAATTTTATTGAGAAGGATTTAGCTTCTATGAGGATTCAAGATCAGAGAATGTTTAGGTTTCTCTAATAAAGTTTTACAGAAAGACCTTATTAGTCAGTTAAATGATGGTGCTTCCAGAATAATTAAACTCTACCGTAATTCAGATTGAATTAAAGTGTTAATTAAATTAGGGCTGTAGGTAAAGTTAAGCCATACCCAAGCCAAGCCTAGTTGAGAGGCATTCTATATACTAGAGGCATCCTCTACCAGATTTGGTGTACAGGGACGGAATTTGCTTACTACCACACACTAAGTTGCTCAAAATTGTCCTGGTAGACCTAACGAACAAACCTCTTGACCACCAGTAGCAGATTAAGCGTAGAGCTTAATGCCTTTTAAAATGATGACCAAGTCATCGGCATTACCCTGTATATCAAAGATTTCAGTTCATTGGCAAGCAGTAGCCATATTATCGTTGTACACAAAAACACTCTGCAATCACAGTAGCAGCTACAATGAGTAGCTCTTAACAGTGTTCATTCCATCTCAAGTACACACAAACAAGAGCAATATGGATAAAGGAATACGCCCACAATCCTTGCAAATAGAAGCAAGTCTTGCACATCCTAACCGAACCTAAAAGTTTTCGCATGGTCTTCAATGTTCATCCAATCTCACTAGTACCAGTGTTCCAGTACATCGTTAGAGAAGTCTCTCGTGGTCTTGCAAATAGCGATCGCGAGTTGTACCTGCTCGGCTGTACACAGGCACTAACAGGTTTCCTGGATGTTATTAGGCGGCCGGCCGTATATAAACCATTGTTATTGGCCGCGGTCGTGGGTGTCGTTTGGTTTGCGCCGCGCGCAAATCCGACTCAACTAGTTCGAGAGAATTATGCGAAGTCCGGATGCGTGTACCCGCACTACTCCGGTATTCATGGGCGAGGAAAATCTCCTTTGCATACACACGCAAGCGAGCCAGCGAGAGTGGTCTGAAAAATGCACTGCCTCTACGGCGCGGCGCGGCGCTCGTAAAACTTCACTTGGAACCGCTGGTGTATTGTGACGCCGCCATAGTCAGAAATCGCTGAATTAAGAAGTTATACGCCGCAGGTAACAACGCAAATATTGTCGACTACTTGATGTTATTGCCTACCGTTTTACAACATGATGTGACTGTGTGCGTATGTTTACTGTTGGTTGTAGTACGAAAATAGCAAGTTACGTGTCGGTGTTGGTGTTCGAATTAATGTAACGGATATGTTATTGCTTAGAGAATATAATTTATAGTTGAAAGGAATCGAATATGTCGATAATACACACGACGATATGTAATGTTCATTTCTATAACGAGAGTTTTGTTTTAAAAAAAGTAAGAGGGAGTAGATTACACCCCGCCCCTGCCGTCTCGTATTATAATTGCCGAACGATATTTGAGAGCGAAAACATTCGGAGGTATCTCATCCAGGCGAAAAGACGTCCTTCAAAGCCAGACTCGTCAAACTTGTTTTTTTAGATCTGGTAAATGTAAGTTTGAGTAGGTACCCGCTCAATACGCATCTACGAAACAAACACCCCCGGCCATGTCGGGGACGCTTACAAAACATAAATTAATCAAATAATAGCAATATAAACTAAAAGCTAACGCAAACACCAAACTAACTAGTAAAGTTATATTACATATTCATACACCTATAGATAGGTTAACCTTCTTGTCACTACTCAGGTTCATTTGTGAGGAGAGTTACTTCATGTGGGAGGACAGGTGCTACAGACAAACTTTTGGGACGCCGATGGGGTCACCAATCAACCCCAGTATTGCCACCATCGTCATGGACTATTTAATTAAGAAGGTGGTGCCCTCGCTTCCTTCCCGGTTAGAGTTCATAAATAAGTATGTGGATGACCTTATACTTTCCGGTCCGGAAGATAATGTGGAAGCTGTGTTGAATGCCTTTAACTGAAGGAAACCGATGGCATGGTGGCTTTTTTGGACTTGGCCTTAAGACGGGGAGATGATGGTGTAATAAAAATCGATTGGTACCGGAAACCCACCAACTCTGGTAGATACCTCAACTTTCATTCCAACCACCCCATCACTCAGAAGGTTAATATGGTAAGGGCTTTGAGAGATAGGGTTTTGAAACTTTCCCATGTTGACTTCCATGAAGATAATATGAAGGCCTTCAGGTTGCTTTTTACAACCTAAAAAAGATAGGAGAGTTGTTTACCAGGACAAAATGTAAGAGTGACACCCAATATAGATCGGGACTTCTGTACCGAGTTCCTTATCTGGATTGTGGGGTCTCGTATGTGGGCCAGACAACTAACTGGCTTAAGATCAGGATGAAGCAACACGAGGACGATGTCAGCAAGGGACGACTGACGAGTGCGCTGGCCCAGCATGCCTTGAACCACGGACACACGATGAACTTTGGCGAGGTTGAAATTCTGTACACCAAACGTAATTTACGTCAAAGATTATTCTTCGAAATGGTGGGAATACAGTGGACCCCAAAAGCCGTAAATTTGCGTTCTGACACTAAAGATCTAAGTTCAGCATATGCCCACATGCTTAGTCTGAACCACAGCCACGAACGGTTGTTGAATGAGTCAGCCAATGGTTTAGGCAACTTGAGTGAGTTATTCTTTTAAACCTACCTAAACATTGTATAAGTTTATGTTGAAGTTTTACACTGTAAAACTGTTTTGTCTTTATAGGGATTTTTGGGCTGCGGCTCGTTTCGGTTGCCGATTCTGGTTTGGTTCCTGTCATCTTATAACCTGCTAATAAATCGACTGTCCTGGTATTTTAGGCAGGGAACAAATAGCCTTTGAATGCCGCCTTCCATCGGATGAGGAAGTAAAGCCGGTGGCCGCGTGTGCTGTCATGATGGGACGTGCACGTTAAAGAACTCTTACTGGAGGTTGGAATTCCTTCAGTTCGACAAAATTCCTGGGTGTGTGTAGCCTGCCCTCAGCGTCGGTGATTGCCCTAAGTTGCGGAAATAGACCGACGTAGAATAAACAAGTGAAAAAAAATAACCTGCTAATGCCGCCTAATGTAAACAAATGTTTTGATTGCGAGTCCTCTTGTTGTTTATCTCAGGTAATTGGTGACATCTTTTGTTTGTTTAATGTTATATTTGTTAAATGCCGTTTCTCTTTGTAGTGTGCCACTGTTGCTGTCGTTATTTTTTGGATTTGGAAAGTTGTTTGGACGAATTCTTTAAAGTCCTTAACCTCACTCCACATGTCGTTAAATATCATGAAATTTAGTATGTAATTACGACTATTGTTAGAGGTAACTTAACAGCATGTTACTAATAGTGTTTATATACTCTCTCCTTTATTTTTTGTGTTTTTAGTTCTTGAAGAAGCTGAGAATAGCTAGCGAAATATCGAACCTAATAAAAAGGTCAACAAACTACGTTGTGCGTTTCAATCGAGCACCCAGCCTTGAGTACCCAAAAAGCACACCGTTCCAGTTTTAGTAGAATAAACTAGGCAAAAAATGAACACAATTTAAGTTATTACATATTAGTTACAAACGTCACATAGACTTATACATAAGTTGACAAGAGAGACACAACACATTCAGAGTCCTCATGTGAGACTGGTATAAGATTCTGACCAGAGATCATTTTCGTAGCTTCATCTTTTCCAAAGTCTGAAGTTCTGAAGCCCGCATCCGTAGCGTGGTGATGGTGTGCCGAGTGGTCCCTAGTAAACGCTGCGTAATTCGTAACTAGGTGTGCCCTTCTCTTCTGGTCCACTGGGCATGCGATTGACCCTCTTCACCAAGGCCTTTCGTACAACCTACTTAAATAGGATGTAGAGGAATTAAAACGCATGTGTGTTGTTTTTCATCAGTATTAATTCAAAAATTTTCTTATTTGCATGGAGATCGATTTCGAAATAATAATTTCATTTTCGGACCATATCTATCTCAACGAAAACACAAATGAGAACGAGCACACCAAATAACTATATGTCTTACAATGTCAAAATACAATACATTAATTGTTCGATTAAAAATGCAAATATACACCTTAGAAAGGTAAAAAGGTATACAACATAAGGGGAAAACTCACAGTCAGCAATCCGTCAACAAGACAAAAGAGGAAATATGGGCACAGCAGTATTCACAATCACAAAATTCATAGCCGTATATCATCCCAATCATCCCAACCAGTCCGTATATCATCACAATCATCGAACATCTCGCTGATTTTTTTGCCTAAGAAAGTCTACGGCTACATATTAACAGAAACCTTGGTGTGCCTAGCCGGCAATGGCCGGAAGTTGGTTCCAGACCAATTATTTAAAAGACGATGGTATCTGCGTTACCTTACAAAACACATGTGTCAAATTTGCCACAATTATAGAAGGATATAGCGACCCATACAACGAAGACTGTAGTAAGTAACTACATAGGAATTGTACTTGAGTTACGATAGTCGTCGTTGCATGGGTCGACATATACTTTCCTAGTAGTTTTATCTAACCCAGCCGGGTTGGCCGAAACGGTCTGGCACACAGACTTCAACAGTTAACATCATCCGTATATCATCACATCACGCCCATTTTTTATAACAAGAAACTTTGGGAGGTATTTTTTTCACTTTCCGGCTAGAGACAACATCGGTTTTATAATAAACAGGCTAAAACATTCTTATGTAAAAAAATGAGCTAGATGTTCGATGATTGTGATGATATACGGACGATGTTAACTGTTGAAGTCGGTGTGCCAGACCGTTCCGGCCAACCGGGGTTGGTTAGACAAAACTACTATGAAAGTAGTAGTTCTTCTATAATTGTGGCAAATTTGACACATGTGTTTTGTAAGCTTTGTAACGCAGATACCATCGTCTGTTAAATAACTGGTCTGCAACCCACTTCCGGCCATTTCCGGCTAGGCACATCAAGGTTTCTGTTAATAAGACGGGTCAAAGTGCCTTATTAGAAAATATGGGCGTGATGTTCGATGATTGTGATGATATACGGACGGTGTTAACTGTTGAAGTCGGTGTGTCAGACCGTTCCGGCCAACCGGGGTTGGTTAGACAAAACTACTATGAAAGTTCATGTGTTCTTCTATAATTGTGGCAAATTTGACTCATGTGTTTTGTAAGGTAACGTAGATACCATCGTCTTTCAAATAACTGGTCTACAACTCACTTCCGGCCATTTTCGGCTAGGCACACCAAGGTTTCTAATGTTAATAAGAAGGCTCAAAGTTTCTTGTTATAAAAATTGGGCGTGATGTTCGATGAGGGTATCGATACACTGAGTGTCCTCCCCTACAGGGAGGGGTGCCAAGTACTTCCGGCCAAATGGGGTTAGGCACACCAGGTTATTATGAGAGAATATGTATTTATCTGTAAGTGACAAAAGAATGCGAGAGATGTTTTATGAGGGTACTACTACACCAAATTGCAGAAGATAATTAGCGTTATTAAACACCCTTTCCGCCAAAATTTCTTAGGCACACATTTTCCTTTTATTCAAATCATTTTACATTACATATAAATTATTGGTAGTGATGTTTTATGAGGGTATGATTTTGTCACGGGCTCTCGGACTAAAAGCAATTATACAAAATTAAATTAAACGAAATATGCGTCAATAAATTGCACAATTTTGGATTTTTTTTTAACTGAGCAACATTACAAATGTGCCGCTACTATATGGATGGAATATGTGGGGTATAGCTAGTAGCAGTGCACCGAGGCCACAGTTGGCCCCTTTTGCTTCCCCGATGGATGTCACAAATGCGCAGCGCGCCTCTAACCAGAACAGTCTGGCTGAACACGGCTGGCTAGTATAGCCAATGCCCCATGAACAGAGAGGGTGGCTTCCCGTGGGAGCACATCCCTCCCAAGCTGAGGCCTGTCTCTGTGAGGCACGCTATCACGTGACTCCATCCAATACAATGTTATCGAAACCAGAGGTCGAGACTGGTTACGGGACCACCGGCTTAACGTGCCTTCCGAAGCACGGCGGCGGAGTGAAAAATCCGTATGTGGTCCTGGGGTTCGAACCCAGGACCTGTGGAGTGCAAGGCAAACGCCTTACCACTAGGCCACCTCTTGTATAAGATTGTGTAAGGTATTGTGGTACTTCCTTTTTTTCATGGCGTCAATTATTTTGTGCCGCTACCAAAAAACAAAAAATTGGGAATTATTACGACCATACAATTTGTTCTTCTTGAGTTTTCGAGTTCTTGGGAACATCACCAAAATCTTTAATTTTCCCACAGGGTAACTCAAAGAACCTTTTTTTTTTTAAATTAAACACAAAAGTTATTGAACGTTAAAGCTAAAGTTTTATCTGTAAATCTGCATGTTACAAACATTCAGACTTTGGGATGAATCGAAATTAAACTACTTGAGAATCTTGTTGATTAGTTTGTTCTTCTTGAGTTTTCGAGTTCTTGGGAACATCACCAAAATCTTTAATTTTCCCACAGGGTAACTCAAAGAACCTTTTTTTTTTTAAATTAAACACAAAAGTTATTAAACGTTAAAGCTAAAGTTTTATCTGTAAATCTGCATGTTACAAACATTCAGACTTTGGGATGAATCGAAATTAAACTACTTGAGAATCTTGTTGAGTAGTTGATTAAGTTGATTAATTAATCCATAGCGCGTGTCCAAATTAAGACCACAAACTAAATGTGTTGACCGATTTTACTTTCCTTCTTTCCTACTAGTACTACCGTACTATCGTTTATAAAACTATTTCTTTCGTTACATTTGCGATTCCAATTACAGCTGGATTCAAAGGGATTTATATACCGGGTTCGGGTTGAATAACAATGTACTGTTCCAGATATTCCATTAATCACGCAATAAAAATTGAAGATCGTACCCTATACAAAATAGTTAATTGATCGGTAAAGTATATATTCTTTCCCAGAGATCGCCGCCGCCGCCCGGGAACGCGCGTGTGTGTCGGTGTAGATCGGGGCGATTTACTGCATCCGAAACAATCGTATCTCTGGCGGAGATCTTCCCCACGGCATGAATATTCAATGGATTCCCTAAGATATTCAATGGGCCATTCCGCGTGCACTCAGGTTCAGGTACACTCTCGCGGTTCCTCTTCCACTCTTCCACCATCGGTACTTCTTCTACTCCACTCATTCTAGGGCTTAATTGCGCCACTAATTTACCTCGAGTCGGGACATCGATTAGCAGCGATTTTTGCCTCGTTACACGTCCGTTGTCTTCTTCCTTCTCTGGTTCTGGTTTGGTACCGACTTCACTGCCGCATACTCGCGCCCATTTTGCCGTACTTTACGGCCGATGATTACAGCTCTTTTAAACCACGTTCGGTCTGTGCGGAACTTCGCTAATACGCTGTCAATCCGCGTAAAAATGCTGAATGATGCTCCTGTTTCGTACTTACATTCTGGCAAATTACCATGGAGATGATGCAAATGGGCAATACTGGATTTCTTATTAGATGACCCATACGTTACATTTATCGATGAGTCATTTGATGAAATACTGTATTGAATTGGGCTAAGTATATTACCTTGTGGTAACCGTTTATTACTTTTGAGAGCTGCTTACTCATGTTTTTGTTTAATACTGAAGTGTATGTCAAAAATATATGGTACGTAGACATTTTAATGGTTACACTCGAAGGATGAGGTTCACAGACAGGGGTAAGGGACCGTACTGGCCCCCTCTGACTTTTGATCTATGTACGGAAAGATCAACAACCAAAGTAATGAAATACATGCGGATTTACTAGTGTTAAAATTTTAAAACCCCACATGCCCACCTACAGAATATAATTTTAAGTCAAGTAATTCTTGTTCAATTTTTCTTTCATTTACGAGTTATATATGTATATATAATGTATACAGGGTGTCTCAAGAGTTCGATATCGGAAGATTGTGCCTCCGTTAATGATGTTAATGAAGATATTTTAAAACTGATTTAACTCATATATACAGGACGCCAAAGCGCACATTTTAAAATTATTAGCGTATATACAGGTTGTTCCGTAAGGTAGTAGGAACCCAAACTTATGTTTTTTGAAATAAAACAACCTATATTTCGGCACAATTTTGAATTCCTGAATTGTATATGTCAAAACCTGTTTTTAATTTTATTGCGGACGCTTAGATTATGATTAAGTAAGAAGCGTTATATTAGCGTAATTACCTACCATATCCAAATTGTGTACAAGGTGGTCATAATCTGCAACAAAATATAGCAAACAGTTTAACTGCTTCTACACCTACATTAACCATTAAACCAGCTAAATATTTAGCTGATTGCATTATTTTTTTAATAAATAAAAACATTTGATCACACCTGCAATTTAATATTATAATTATAATTGTTTAATTTATTATTTATTATTATAATCATTTTATTATAATTTTAAATAAAATTTTACTATGAAAACCTGTGCTAAACAAGTTATTAAGCCATTAAGGTATAAAACTGATATAAAGTTGTTGTTAAACTGTTGTTTTACTTATCTTAAAATAAAAGCAATTCATACCGCAACTCAATATCAAGCAAGCACTGTACATACCAAACACCAATAAACTATTTGATTTGATTTGATTTGATTTGTACATTTATTTTTCCATAAAGAAAAATACTTAATATTGTTTTGCAAGAAATAGAAATTTATAACGGTAATTTTATGTAAATGTTTACGAAGAAGACTAGTTATTTCTGTAACGGTTTATTTTAGCACTAGTGTGTGCTAGTACTTTTTTGTGCAGAACGCATTCTTGTTCCATTCGCCAAGAACCCACATCATGTCAATTAGTTCCTCCTGAGAAAAGTTCGCCATATTTCCAAAAATTATGCAAATCTAACCTAACAATATCACCACCACTGACAGATACATTAATAACTTGTTTATCACAGTTTTTTCATAGCCTACAGGGTATAAGTAAAATTTTACTTCAAATTATAATATTAAAATGCAGATGCAATCCAACGTTTTGATTTATTAAACAAACATAAAATCATGCGAAAATCAGTAATTAGGTAATAATAATTATATAGTAATAATAATAATAAATTAGGTAAATACTTAGCTGGTTTAATGGTTACTCTAGGTATAGAAGCACTTATACATAGAAAAATCTGATGTGGCCAGGCACATGACTTTATCATACTATATATAAAATTAATAGTTTAGCTGCATGAGATTCTATTTGATCGAGATCGGCTATGTCTGCATTAAAATAAAACTAATAGAACTAGACAGATATCTCGATTAAAGCTGCGTTCGGATATTGTACTCCGTTGACACCGGGTACACCGTCCAAATGACACTTGCGTGTTAGTGGGTGTAAAAAGTGTAACGGTGTTCAATATCCGAACGCAGCCTATATTGACAGTAGTATTTTCAAAACATTAGCGTTTGACACTAGCTACTGTCATTAGAATAAAAAAATCTGACATATCCTGGCTACTAGTTTTAAAGCAGTACGACCGATCTCGACGAAATAGAATTTGCCCATGCAGCTAAACTATAAATTCTACCAAAAAATGTCATATACATAAATTATAGAAAATTTCCTCTCCTTTAATTTATTATTTAACTATTTTGACGACATTACACAAATAGCGGCTCATTTACAAAATCTTCGAGAAATGCTAAGAGTAAACCACCAGTTATTTTGGACCCTTTTCAACAGAAAGCTTTTTAGCTCTAAGTTTGGTTATGAAACTTCTAAATATGAAGTTTTGTCCCGATACCTTTGGTAGTTTCTCCGGAATCGTCGCCACAAAAACGGGTATACACACACATACACCCACACACACACAGACATTTTTTTGTACCTTGGTCAAAAATGTTCAGGGGACCCAAAGAGACATATTTCCGCTAAAATCTCAAAACATTTTTTTGGCATGATTACAATACTTTACATACTGCGTATGATAAAGTAAAAATCGATCTTTTTATGAAAAAGACTAGTTATATCTACAATTGTTTGTTTTAGCACTGTGCTAGAACTTTTTAAGCAGAACGATGCGTAGAATTCAAAAACTGAATTAGATAGATGGTGTTCCATTAAAAAAAATAACTTTCTTAAGAAAAACGGTTTGCTATATTTTGTTGCAGATTATGACCAGCCTGTATACAAATTGGATATGGTAGGTAATCACGCTAATAGAACGCTTCTTCTTAATCGTAATCTAAGCGCGCGCAATGAAATTAAAAACAGGTATTGAGATGTACAATTTTTCTTAGACTGCTGTTTTTCCATAAAAATGCAAATAAATAAAAAAAAGTATAAAGTTTAGGGTAGGTAATGTTATTATTTATTGTCGTAAAATTTTGCGAGGAATTCAAAATTTGTGAGGAAATATCGTTTCTTCCATTTAATAGCCCTTTTACACCTGTGCAATTTTAACCTGCAATCTCAATCATGCGACAAATCGCATGCGATTTTTCGTTTTACACTATGCAATTTCTGTATATATAGGTTATATGAAAAAATCGCATGGGTTTAGAATCAGTTCTAAATCCATGCGATTTTTACGTGCGATTTTAGTAACTTTCTAGGAACTTAAGCCAGAAAACATAAATGTAGTAGTGGTACCATTGCTGATAGACGCGTAGCGTAGGCCCAAGCGAAACATAACCTATTCCGCTAATTGTTTTTGTTCGTGCTTAGTTTGAGACGAGTTTGTTAAGATGTCGAAGGAGAATCAAGAAGATAAGAAGGAAAATATTGATAAATTCGTGTGGTCGAAATCAATTACTGAAGATCTAATCGAACTATATCAGAACCAACCAGTACTCCTACTGTTCTTCTCTGCCAGAGTACAAAAATATAAGGCTAGACGCGTTAAATGTAATACGAGACTTGGTGGCGAAAATGCCTTAGCTGTTGCACAAGTCCTCACAGTTGAGGACTTCTTAATTGTGCAATTAAGAACAAAATACATAATCTAAGAACGCAGTTTTTTAAGGAGTTGGGAAAAATTAAAATTAGTGAAAAAAGTGGTGCCGGCACGTTGGACAGATACACCAATATTATGAACATTTAAAATTCCTTCAGGAATCCAAGACAAGTCGGGGTCAAACTTACCAGAAGTCACGCTACAACCGGAATATATTATGAATAGCGATGATAGCCAGCCGGAGGTCATATTTCATGGCACGGTTGAAGATTTCAATTCTTCGGAAATTTTGTCGCTGACGCCCAGTAGCATATGGAGTAACCCTCTATTGTATTTTGTTTACTAGAATTTTTTTATTTTTGTATATTAACTTTTTTAAATTTTTTTCTTAAAAATAAAATATTATTGTATTAGCAAGTGTATTTTTATTTAATATAATGAATAATTTATAATGATTTTAATATACATACTCTAATAACATAAATAATAATGATAATAATATATATATATATACTATAAATAATAATGATAATAACAGAATTAATGTTAGTTTATGCCAAAACTCCTCCACTTCTGTTTCCAGCTACAAAATGCATATTTAATGACGTATCGCCTATCGATGTCACTTTCATCTCGTATGCCATACGTATTGGGGCATTCTGTTCGTAGAAAATTATGCAAAACTATACAAGTCAAAGTTCATTATTTACTAAATGTAGATTTCCCCGATCTTTTCGCTAAGCCGTGGATTAGTCTACCAACGCCGTTCCGTTCTTTGTCTTAACAACAAACTCGCAGCTCCAATTATGATGCTAAGGAGCGCAATTTCCTCTAAATCGACGACGTTAGGCATTTTAATACATATGCATCAACAATCGATACTAGGAAGGTTTCTTATACATATAAGCGATAGTTTTGGTGCTAAGAAGGTTATGTTTATTTATAAATAACAAAACAACGAGGTTATGCGTGTTGATGCGTGTAGCACTGTTGCCAATCAAAGAAGTTACAGTTGTTAAAAAACAAAATCACTGATGCTGAAGCCATGCAATTTATTAAAGTTGCACAGGTGTAAACGGTCGACAAACGGTGATAAAATTGCATGCGATTTTGAAAAATCGCATGGTTGAGATTGCAGGTAAAAATTGCATAGGTGTAAAAGGGCTATAAGAAAACATAAGTTTGGGTTGGTACTACCTTATGGAACACCTTGTATATACGCTAATAATTTTAAAAGGTGCGCCTCGGCGTTGTGTATATATTAGTGAAATCAGTTTTAAAATCGAGATCACAGTGTTGAGACACCCTGTATATTAAATAATCAGAAAACTTATTTAATTAAAAAAGAAGAAGTGGTTTGGAATGAACATGAAGAATGAGAAAAAGAATAAAAATGGTATTTGCTGACATGGGCACTCTCAGGAGTGGAAAAGGGTGCACCCATTGTTTTTGTAATAAGTGGAGGCAGATTAACAATAAAAATTAAAAAAAAACTCAAATACCAGTAACAATCTAATTCAGTTTTATAATTTCTTCCATAAGTTTTGTTTCTATGTTTAATAATAAAATATTTAACAATTAAAACTTAACTTCCTGTCAACATGTTTGGTACACATCACACTAGGATTACCAACCGTTCGGGTTTGAACTGAATTGTAGTCATATATTCGGTTTTTGCGTATCAACTGAGATTAACAAAATTAAACGGTAGCTGTCTCTTATAATTGCCATACAATGATGCATCAGGTGCTACTGTAATGATCACTGTTCCACCACCCCTGAAGCCTCCGTAATAATTAGTAATCATACCGGGTGATCTATATATAACTAGTATTAGAAATTGAATTTCCTCATAAAAAAATAATATTTTAAGTAAAAATGAGCAGATCAGCAGATCTACTCATGTACTGTTTAATCACTATATCATCTAGGTACTGGTCTACCGTCTTAGTACAAATATCGATCAATATTTATAATCAAATATCTAAAAGAATTGATTAAAGTAACTAAAAAAAAGAAAAGTTAACTAAAAAATATTTTTCGACAGTTTCAAAATATCAGAATCAAAATTTTACTTTTATTTTTTTAAGAATTTAAACAAGACGAATAATTAACATGTTTCTTCAAGACAACATCTGTGGTATATAACAAATTAAAAGACAAAAGTTTGACGACAAGCAAAATAGAACACAGTAGAGTATATATTATAGTTTGAAGTGCGATGATTGCGATAGTATTTACGTAGGTCAGACAGGACCTAAATTTTAGATCAAGAATAAATGAACATAGAAAAGCTAAACAAACATCTAATATCGGAAAACACTTGCTTGAAACATGACACAGAAGTGCAGATGACAACCATATTAAATTAATTCACACGGCTGGCAAGGGAAGAATATAAAGATCTATTAGAAGCTTTCGAAATACACGAACTAGACGGGAGCACTAAACGACCAACTCCAGCTGACTGTGCCTCCATTTTATCCATGGTGTAAGAATTAACATGGTCAGCCAAGAACTCGAAAACCACGCCTACTTTTCCAGAAGTTGGTCTTGAAAACCTGAGTGATGCCAACCCTGGAAATTGGGAACTGAAACATTTTACCCTTGCGTTTCATGACTGTGTGCGCATGCGAGATTCTGACGACGTTTCAAACGTCCACGTAAATAAAACAATATTCTTGTCTTGTCTTTGAATTATTCCATATATTTCACATCTAATACAGTTCATCAATGTATGATTGAGCGGGAAGAACTCGTGGAAGTTTATAAAGTCGTCTATAAATACGTTTATAAAATGAGTGCCCCATATTTAGATCAGCGCTTCCAAACCGGTGTGTTACGAAGGCGCTATGAGACTGCCGTGAGCGGGAGGACAGCGGGAGCATGTTGGGGACCGCTGCTTTAGAATTTGGCAGATATATTGGCTGGTGGTTTTCATGGCTGTCAATAGTTATGACCGAATACAGTGACAAACACTGAATAACAGACTCTATTATGAAATAAAAGTAGAAAATTAAAATCTTAGTATCGCGAATACTTGTAATTATAACTATTGTTGTAATTCTTAAGCACCACCCTTCAATTATATGTATTAATAATGTTCTGGGTGTCATTTCTAATGATTGGCAACACTCAGGTTTTCAAGACCAGGCGGATATAGCGGACTGAGTTTTTAGCAAGTTATTGTCGCGTATTTGGCCCACCTTGTTAATTCTTACATCATGCTTCTATCAGTACCTGTGAACTAACGTACGAACTACTGTACGACTTTATCAACGAATCATCGAAATGGTTTAAGGAGCTTAAGGAACTCAAAGTGGGACTACCTGAAAAAAATGAGTTTTGAAACTTTGTAATATACAATTTTATGTGGCATCCTAATTAACTTAAATATGAAATGTATTCTGGATTTTGTCGTGCATTATTGCTTAATTATTATGATCGAAACGAAATCGAGATTTACAGCAAAAAATCAATTTGAAGGTCGTAAAATACCTACGTACTCTATTTCCGTGGTCAACAGATAAATTCGACATACAAAAGTTATTTTATTGAATCGTAGTTACGACTTGGCGTTTATATGGAAAGCTGTTAACCATTGCCGTTAAATTTGAAACAACAACTCGGACCGGGGGCATAGAAACAAATCACAACACCGTTAAATGGCCGGACATCGTCGTTGTATTCATTTTATTGAACGTGTCCGTGCGGGCGAGTAAGCAATAATTGATCATTTGTGGGAACACGAGTGTGATGAATCGACCAGTCACCTGTCCATTAAATCATTAACTATCCATTAGGCAATAGAGCGTAATTGTCGCTCAAACCACGGCGCGCGGCGTACGGCTAGGAATCCGATCTCTCGGCCCGGCTGCTATGATCATGCTAATCGTACGCAGACGGCAGACAATCCACCCGCCAAGTATGCATTACGGTGAGGATTTTGCACTGCTTTATATTCTGATCACAGACCGACTGTAATTTTAGGTACTCATGGGAACAGTATAAATGTTGTGTTGGTATAGTCAGTTCTTTAGTCATACATACTTTCACATTAGAAGTCAATTTAATTCGAAGTGATTGTTAAACCAGTTAAGTGTGATTTTCTGAAAATGCCTGAATTATAGAAACTTCAAGAATGGATATCTGTAAACTTGTGGAGAAAGTGAAATTCAATCTTTTGCTTGCAAGACAATTCTCCATATCAAACATTAATATCTTGCGATCCGATGAGTTGTATGGGCTGGCTGTATCAAACCAAACTCTATATAGAAACTACCGGCATGGAAAGATTTATGATAAAAAGACGAAAATGGCAATGGATGAGACATACGCTGCGAAAACCACAGAAAAACATTGTTTGCAGAAAAACAATGCTGATATTGATAAGGTGCTTATGTCATCTTACGGCCCACAACAATACCCCTTCCAGAAGGGCTCTGGTACTGCGTCTGCAGCCCTGGACTTGATCGAAGACACAAAAACTAGATAGCAAATAAACAGTACCGTGCATTTTCATCGACCTCAAAAAAGCCTTTGACACAGTATCAAAGAAAAAACTTGACAAAACTCGAATCCATAGGCGTCAGAGGGAAATTCCAAGACCTCATCCGTACCTACATAACCGATCGACCACTAATAACCAGAGTGCAGGAAAAATACAGCCGAGAGATCTTCGCAGAGTACGGAATCCCACAAGGAGGAATATTACCACCCACGCTATTCATCATGTACACCAATGATCTCCTAAATCTCCAACTTAATGGAACACCTTACATGTATGCTGACGATACTTGTATCTAATACTCGGCAAAGACCAGTGCACAACTGCAACAAAAATCAACACAGACATGACAATAATAGAAAAGTGGTTCAACACCAACCTTCTGACAGTAAACCAAAAAAAGGCAGAATACATGATATTCACTAACAAAAAGCAACCACTTCAGCTAACGATAAAGGTAAATCAGCAAACAATAAATCAGGCGAAAGAGATCAAGTACTTAAGATTAACAGTACACGAAAGCCTGAAATGGAATGCGCATATCAACAAATTGACAAAAACCAACAACAGAGTCATAGCGGCAATACGAAAAACAAAGAGTATCATACCAGAGTATTTAAAACCGCAAATATATAACAGCCTATATGCATCGACTACTAACTACATGATACATCTATGGAGCGACACAATACATACAAATAGCAATAAATTACAACGCCAACAGAATGACATACTGAACACTCTATCGACTGAATAGAAGGACACCAACAGACGAAGTGCATCGACGGACAAACAAAATGACACTGAGGCAAAGGATACATCTAAACAAAATTTTATTGATACACAAACTACGAAACAAAAATATAAAAACGAGATTAAAACTAACTAAGGTAGAAGATATACACTCCCATAACACCAGAAGAACATCACACATAAGAGCACAGCCATTCAAAACCAACAGATATGCCCCACTGTTAAAATCATCTGAAGTGGAACTATACAACTCACTACCAACTAGCACGAAAGAATTGAATTACCACACCTTCAAACTGAAAATGAAAGTGAAATTGAGGCACTAAACATGAAGATACTCCACTGACCATACAAGAATAACCCATCTACACCCTCACCACCGTTAGCCCGAGACAAGAAGCAAGTCCCAATCCCGAGGCGAGGACAGAGGGACAAATCTGTCCACGGGATGCAGTTATAAATGTTGTATGGGTTTTTATGTTTATACATCACCCGTACCTGTGTGATTTTTCAATAAATATTATTATTATAGAAAAAAAAAGTTGCTGTGTGGCTTTCCTGTATTTCGAGTTATGTCAACCAGGTTTGATTGTTTGTATTTTCCCCCTATGCAATTAGACTTTCTCGATAGCCTTTTTATGAAGTCTATGATACTTCGAGGATAAGTTGTACCAGTTCTGTAGGCTCTAGTGTGCCTACACCTAGATAGTACGTTCTAGTACGGAGTAACGCTACGCAGTCACATAGTATGTACTCCGCAGTTCCGGGTCCTTCCGCAGTCTAGTGAGAAGAGCTGTAATCGTTCTTAAGTCTTCGTTTTATAGGTACTGTCTTGTCCTTGTCGCAGAAAAGTCGGTAACCATTTCGCTTGCCTCATGCCAGACGAATGAGACCACCTACAGTTCTCGACTCTTTCTTCCCAACTCCAAGTCCTTTGCTTGACATTGGCTTTGGTTATGCTAAAGAATGGCTCGTAAAAGGGAGCTTTAGAGCCTTCCTTTGCAAAACTATCGGCAGTCCCGGCAAGCACAGCAAGCGGACGCTGATATTTTTTTATCAGTTGATGTAAGTAGTGCTCGCAGGTCCAAATTGCTTTGGATTTGCATGAAATTGATTTAATCGCCCTTAGTGCTGCTTGGCTGATGCATAGTTTGACTTTAGTAAGATTCCTTCTTATGCATTCTTGGGCACATAATTCATTGGCGTGCGTCCCCATCTGAAAGATTGTTGGTGTACTACCTAGTACTCATGGCTTTAGATAGGGTGTACCTTGGTCCGGTCACACCTATACCAACTGCGTCTCATCTGGTTTTGGTCCTTTAGCGTACCACGTTGATGAATTGTCGGAGAAACTTCAGTTGGGCTATAAGTCGCACGCAGTTGGCATACTTTACATAAGCATGTCTAGGAGATCAGCACAGTTTGTGCTGAGGATTTTCAGTAGACCGTTAAGATCTCCTAATGTCAGACTTTTTTTTTATGAGGAGGGGAAATGCATTAGGCACAACACCGAGGAAGTGCAATGTCGGTGGTAGTGTGGTGCTCCATGGGCGACATATATACCCACTAAAACCCCTCCTCAGGTCCTCATAGGATGTCCGGGCGGAATATCCTTAGGGGGGTTTGACCATCCCTCGGACTAGGGAAATGTTAGTGTAAAAGAGCCTTCGTTTGCTTATTTGACTCATGCAAAAGGAAAAGGAGAAAGACCTTCTGCTTGCATATTTGGCAAAAGTTTCTAGACTTTTTTTTTCGACATCTTTTAAATGAGTACCGACCAACCAGTGTGCGCCGAGGGACCCGCGGCGCACACTGTCATACCACGTACCCTGTCTCTCCTCGGATTCGGGAAAAAGATTTAAAAATTAAAACACAGCTGGTTTAACTAATTTAAAGACAAAAACAACCTTCTGTTTTTTTTTTTCAAACTACTCTATTCATTTCTCTTCCTCTCTCTCGCTCGCTTTCATCACCTCTATATATGACTCTATCGCTGCCCATTTTCTTGGATTCTCCAGCATATGCCCGATGACGTTTATTGGTGTGATCTCCGCTTCCAGGTCTGTCTCCATTCGCTGTCTATCTCTCTCTCTACCACCGCACATAAGAATATGGCGTGCTCGGGACTGTCTTCTACTCCGCAGGTAACACACAGGTTGTATGGTTTCTTCTTGATTCGAAACAGGTATGTGCCGAAAGAACCGTGGCCTGTGAGAAACTGCGTCAGGAAGTAGTTTGTCTCTCCGTGACGTCTGCTGTACCATTCGCTAATGTCTCCTATCAATGTTTTCGTCCACTGTGCCTTCTTCTTTTCCTTCTCACACCTCGCTTGCCATTCCGAGACTGTGGTTTCTCTCTCGTCATTCTTTCCAGTTTTCTTGGTTCTCATTCTGACCCTCTCTCGTATCTTCAGGTCTATGGGTATTACTACTGCCACCACCGAGAGGGCCGCTGACGATGTTGTTCTGTAAGCTCCCGTTGACATAATATTCAGGCGTTCGGATGAGCATTTACCTGTATTTGTTGAACTTTAGAGCGTCCGTCCAGGTTGTGCAGGCGTATGTTATTATGCTTTCTGCAGTTATTGCGATTACAGCACTCTTTTTGGCTGTTGGTCCGTCCAAACGTGGCATTATTCGCCTTAGTGCCTGTATTATTTTTCTACCTTAATCGTCGTGTATTGTACATGGTACGTAAATCTCATATTTCTATCCACCAAGTACTTAAGGGACTGATTTGTTTTTATTTTGTGTCTGGCAATGTTAAACTCCACTTCCTTGATTGTGTTCCTACCCCTGGTTATGGTCACCTCTGTCATATGATACGCTATTTCAAGGTCTTTATCTTTGAACCAGGCTTCAATGTCTTCAAACACCTACTCGGGGTCTCGCTGTATCTCCTCCTTCGTCCACCCTTGGATGATCACCGCCAGATCGTCCGCGTATGCGATTAGATGGACATTATTATCTTTCGTTGTAGATCTAGAATGTCATCATACGCTATGTTCCAAAGAATAGCTCCCAATATAGGTCCTTGTGGGACACCTCTCCTCAGTTCGTTGATTAGTACGACATCGTTGTTTCTTTAAGGTATTGTTTTGTGCATTGTATAAGGTATGGAATATGGAATATGTGTAGTATAGCTATTATAGTAGCAGAGCATCTAGGCCACAGTTAGCCCCTTTTGCTTCCCCCATGGATGTCACAAATGCGCAGCGCGCCTCTAACCAGAACAGTCTGGCTGAACACGGCTGGCTAGTATAGCCAATGCCTCTTGAACAGAGAGGGTGGCTTCCCGTGGGAGCACATCCCTCCCAAGCCGAGGCCTGTCGCTGTGAGGCACGCTATCACGTGACTCCATCCAATACAATGTTATCGAAACCAGAGGTCGGGACTGGTTACGGGACCACCGGCTTAACGTGCCTTCCGAAGTACGGCGGCGGAGTGAAAAATCCGTATGTCTACCCTGGGATTTGAACCAAGGACCTGTGGAGTGCAAGGCAAACGCCTTACCACTAGGCCACTCCGCCTCTTGTATAAGATTGTGTAAGGTATTGTGGTACTTCATTTTTTTTCATGGCGTCAATTATTTTGTCCCATCGGATGGAATTAAAAGCATTCTTGACGTCGATTGTGACCATCAGGCAGTATCTTCTTTTTCCGCAGTTAAATTTGTCGCATTCCTTAGTTAGTTTTATCACCCTCTCAATCGGGTCGACCGTTGATCTCTTCTTCCGGAAACCGTATTGATGTTCCGAGAGTTGTCCTCTCTCGATGTCTTCTACTAGTCTCTCAGTACTATCTCGTATGCCTTGGCCCACGAGTTGAGACAAATCGGTCGATACTTTGTTTCTGCCATTGGGTCGTTTTCAGATTATGGTTTTTCTATGAGAGTTAACTTTGCGCTTATCCAAGAGTTTCGGAAATCCCCCTTCTTGATCAGTTCGTCGAAGAATTGTCTTAATAGTTCCGTTTTCTGCTCCATGATCACATTAATTATTTCCGCCGGGACACCGTCTGGGCCAGGTGCCTTCTTAGTGCGTATTTCTTTAGCGGCTCTCTCTACCTCCTCTTTGGATCCTGTTTTATGTTCGTTTCTGAGCTTGGTATTGTCGTGCTTCTCCCATCTGATTTTGGGAGCGGGAGGGAAAAGGTCTCGTACAATGCTTGCCGCTTTCTCCGTTGTTATTGTCAGTGTCGGAAACGTCTTAATTTTTTTGCACGCTATTTTGTATGCGTTTCCCCATGTGTTGTCGTTTAGTTCGTTGACCAGCTTTTTCCACGCTCTCGTTTAGCTTTTCTAATTGCGTTCCTCAATTTCTTCTCCTAATACCAGACTGATTTATCCTACGGGCAGCCTAGAGCTTTCGCTCTTTTCACTTACAATTGCAGTGGTGTGAGGTGAAGTATTACCTCCGTAGCTGCCTGCGGTGGGGCACGTGTGATACTGCCCTTGTGATACTAGCGTATAAACCGTTGTACAATACCCTGCAGAAGCTGTCCGATCGCTACATATGGTTCGCTGAGTAAGTATGGCTACTTACTCAGCGAACTGTGATCCTAAGATCTGGAGAAGCCACACTAAACGACAATGTGGCAGGTGGATGTCCACAGGGGATGTCCTATCAATACTGTGTCACCTCAGACTCGACAGTATTCCACAGTATTCTTCTATTACCACATCATTTGCAGGCGACCTGGCTGACCTAGTTAGTGGTAAATTTGTCAATTCTGTTTCCGATTGGATTCACTTAGCCCTAAAACTCACAGAGATGTGATGTAGAGATATACTCTCTTTTGGTCAATCCTACCAAGACAGAGATTGTCTTCACACAATCAGCCAAAATTCTGCAACAGACCACTGTCTACATCTGCCCGATGATGTCAAATATCACTTTTGATCACTGACGATTATGATGCCGTATTTTAGGGTTTCTGGTCGATATGGAAATTTTAATGCTAAATTTTAACAGCAATGATTCTATGAGTTTTGAACATTAACAAACTAAAAGAAACTGATTTCAAATAAGCACATTTAGTTAATTTCCCTTACATAAACAAGTCCGCCATAATGATCGCTTCCTAGATATTACAACTGTACTAAGAAATCATGAATAAACATACAACACCATACCTGAACACCGTACATGCCCATACTCTTGATGCTACATTAGCAGATAACAAACATTATGGCGTTAATAGATTTCTGTATATAACCAAATGGCATTAAAATGTTTGGATGGATTCGTTGTTTCGCAAGGTTTGCCAAGAGCGGCGCCTTAACTCGCAGATGCATCAAATCCGCAGAAGAGGAGTGTATCGTAGTGAACCGTGACGACATTATTTCACGTTAAGCCGCGTTTCACAGCACTATAAGATAAGCAAATTTCTCAATACCTGTTACGAGCACATTATCCGTCCGTAGAAACTCCGCAATGCCATTGCATTTCCACTGTACTTAATACCTAATGACTGGACGCGTTGTGCGATTTGAAGATGTACTTCGTAGATGGCGCTTCATATTGCCAACAAAATGCAGCACAAATGAGCATTGATCAACAGTTTCGAAACAGGCATTTTGTCCGGGATTTCGGCTTGCAGTTTGGATGACAGTTGCTTTTGTGATCTTAACTTAAATTAACTGTTGTCACTATTTTAAAATAAAGCATTTGAAAGTACTAGAAAGAGAAAGGACATATGGGTGCGATTATGAAAACAAACATGAATGAAATAACACTTTTAACTTTAACTTTAATTTCTGTTAAAATTTAAAAGTTATGGCGGCTTGTTCTTATTCTATTTACGCCCTGTACTTTAGCTGTGTCTGGGAAGTTAAAAGCTTGGTAACGTTGCAAATTCCAGATCATCAAGGGGTCGAAAATTCAATTTTCTAACAGAATAATGCGCACCATACGCCAAGCGTTACAAGAGGATTTTCCACTTCGTGAATATTTACCGGAATGCAGTTTCAGTAGAATACGCTCTGTGCTTCTTCTATCAACTGTAATTGAGCCTCATGTTTCAGACATTGAAGTAATACACCTGGGTATTACATATCTTGATTATTTTTATAAAAGTTTGGCTATCGATACACATCCATGACGATAACGCGATGATTATTATTTTTTTTTATTTATTTATTAAAGGGTAGTGAGCATTGAGCCCACTACATGGATCACTTATAAGCTAAAAGAATCAGCACAGTGCTCTACGGAAGTACTCACAAATTAAATTGGTTAACAAATACATAAAAAACTAGATATAATCTACATTCATAATCATTTAAAACATAAAATGAAAAACAGATAGAAAATAATCGAAATGAATAAGAAAAGAAAAAGATTATTATTGTTTATTGGAACTCACTTATAAATCTCATTAAATATATTAAACTTAATATAATTTAGATACAACACTAGAGCAAATTGATAGTACCGAGCTTCGCTTAAGCCTAGGGTACTGCCTTTGTGGATCTCTTCGGCTTAACCCAATATCTCGCTTTAAACTCTCCACTAAAATAATATTTCCATAATAATCTATTTCTTCCACCTGTTTTTTTGAGACTTTACTTATTGGGACTCACTGAAACAAATTGCTTCTTCAGAGTTAACTGAATACTCTGGATACTTTTCTTTCAGCCTATTATTATTATTGGCAGAAACTCCTGCCAGCTTTTTTTTGCATTTTAATTTTTTGGTTGCAAGAAGCAATTTTAAATGATTTTGTTTAGCATTATAAATAAACAGAAATACTTTTTGACCCATCCTGTGGATAAAGGCGGTCTCTTCAAATGGGAAAAGTTTCATCAACTTAAAAGACGGGATAAGATACGTATGTATACAGTTTCAATTATCTCGCAACATAAATTTTCTAATACTTACCTTTCTGCACTTAGCGTTTGAATTGCAATCTTCAATAAATATTCAGGAATCTTCTATTGAAAGCTCTGATAGATACCTAATAAAATATCCCCTTGTGCATGCCGGAGCCGACGACGCATATTCAAGTTTTACACCCATAACGGCGATGAAGACGCATTAAATTTTTCGTCCACCGACAGAGGGAGTCGTTACATGAATTCCATCGTCCGCAAAAGGAGAGTTCACGCGGCGAGAACAGCGACCGGAGAGTTGGAGGAGGTGTACTTGGGATCACAATTAACGGAATTTGCATCGAATTACAGTGCGCGGCACTGGCTCGAACACTCCATTATATTCGCGGTTGCAGTCCCATCCGGCATTGTTTAATAATTGTACGGCGAGTATCGCGCGGTATTATTGCGTAGTAATATGCCGCATTGTCGGTTGTTACTTCGAGGAATAGTACTGGTAAGTTGTCGTTAATCGAACATAACTTGCGGAGGTCGGTTTTTAATTTTGAACATAATCGAGTCCTTTTATTAGTGTTAGATGTATTATTATCTACACAACGTTTTGATCATATCTAAATAAAAATAATTAATCTTGCAAAAAACAAACAACGTTTTTCATAAAAACAAAACATGTCAGTTACGTACTTCAAATTGACTTTTATCTCTGTGAAGGGTTGCCACCCGTTCTCTTTTTACGAGGATTGTCCGACCATTGACAACCATGCAGTAAAAACTTTTTGTTCATTCATTTGTATGTTCATTTGGTATCAAAGTAACCGTAGATAAAAATTTTACAGCTTGTTGAAGTTTTGACATAGCAAAAATAAACATTATGGTTCATAGGTACAGCTGTCCAAGCGGGAACATTCGAACAATGTACCCGCTAATTTGTCGTAATAGTGTTCTAAATTTCGCAAATAAGAAACTCGTGTATTATTCGATAATTCGACCGGGAATGCTTTATGGGGCGCCAGTGTGGGGCAACGCGGCGCGTACACATTTGAAACGTGTTCAGGTCCAGCAAAACAAAATTCTACGTATTCTTTTAAGAGCCGATCGATATGACCGTACTGTAAGTTTACATACTCGCGCTGCGTGTCCTTTTATTAATGACATTTTGGCTAAACACGTCACACAATTTTATGAAAAAACCATTCGGCATGAGAACCCCCTCATATGTGACATTACCGATAAAGCGAGGATGCGAAAACATCGCTTTCCATTCGAGCTACACAACCTTCTGCCGCCACTGCCAGAGGTTCCAGCGCCGGAACCACCTGAGCAGCCTAGGGATGAGGAAGAAGGCGACGCGGACGTACGAGCTCAGCAACACGATGCTGAGCTGGACGCCAACGATGACGATGAGTTTGAGCCGGAGCAACGGAGGAGACGTCGAAGGTGGTGGCGGTAGCTGCGTGTACGTGCTGAGCGTGTTAGTGTTTTAATCAATAATTTTTAGATCAAAACGTTTTACATCCTTTCAAATATTTATGTAAAGCATTTTTATCGTTTTATCGTCGTTTGCTTTTAAAAATTTACCCGGCAAGCTGTTCACTCACTGGCGGGTAAATCGTTTCATATTTCAGTTTGTAAATATACCTTCCGATAAGCGCCCACGGCGCAAGGCACCGTATGTTTTATATTTGAAATTGTGTTCATTCATAATGTATATATTCTTAAATTAATAAATTTGTGTTAATGGTTAATGGTACAGCTGTGAAAATATCGATGTGTTTCTGCAGATGCTGTCTTCATAAACCTGTAAAATCTGGCAACCCAAGTTATTTTACACTTTTTCATTTCTTCATTTTTCAAGTGGAACTTTTCAAAAACTTATATGATCTGAAAAAATACAGCACTTTTTACATAAATTTAAAATTACATTATGTTGCTACCAGCTGTGAAACTTAATAAACAAAAATAGTTTTTTTTAAATAAAAAAAAATATGTTTTCATGTTTCTCAATTTCAATACTAAATATTATAATACAATTTACGCAATCTGATAAGCGTTTTTCCGTATCTGGATCAGTAGACAGAAATTATCAATTCACTTTTGGAAAAAGAAAAACATTCATTAATTTTAATTCGGTCTGACAATTGGAAGCAACTGCTAAAGTCAATTTTAAAATTGTGAAAAAATTACTACAATTATTTTCAGATCATAAATCCATTTGAACAGACGTCGCATATAAGCCAACCTTACAGTACAAAACTCAGTTTTTCAATCTTGCTTGTCTCGATATTATTAGTTTGATAATGCAATTGTTACGTGAAACACTAACAGACGAGATCTGATCGTGAAACAATTTCAAGCAAACTGTGATCATTTCGCTTCAAAGTATCATAAAAGTATTCGAGAATATTAATGTTAAATATTTATATTCAAGAGTTCAAGACCAATATCGTTTTTGGGTAAATACATAAAAAAAAGCCCCGCTGTATTGAACCGAATCCCCTCGTGAGTTCTCTCGTGAGTTATACAGTGTGTCCCCGATGGACACACTGTATAACTCATCCTCAACCTATAATGGACGTAATTTTTAATTTCTCGAGAAAAAGTCATTCTTTATAAAGAGTTTTGGATGTCCTAAAAAGTCGAAAGCCATTATTAATATTTTCATTTAATACAGGATGGTTAGAAAACACGAAAATGTTAAATTGGCCGAAGGGTACACTATCGGTTTTTCGGATATAGATAAAAATTGTTATAGGTAAAAGTTAGTTTGTATTAATTTTATGCTCAAATATCAAACTTGAATGTTCTATTTCAAACTTTACATCTCGGACCAGTGAAAAGACATTACTTAAATTTTATTACAAGAAAATAATTGGACCATACTTCTTTGACAGTACTGTAAACCAAAACATTATTTTGATATGTTGGAAAATTTTTTGCTACCTACTTTGGACGAAATCAACTTACAGCTCAGGTGTTCACTACACTATCAACACGACGGGTGTCCTGCTCATAGCGCATATCAAGTCAGGGATTGGTTGAACAGACATTTTCCAAATAAGTTGATTGGACGATTCGGCCCTATAGGATGGCCACCACGTTCACCTGATTTAACGCCGCTTGATTTTTTTTCTGTGGGGTTATTTAAAACAGAAGGTGTATGCGAATAATTTTCATGATAATGTAGACATTCTAAAATTAAAAATTAGGGAAGCAGTAGACGAAATAAATGAAGAAACAATTGATTTGGTATATCGGGAGTTTAGAAGAAGATTGGAATTTCTATTCAAAAAGTGCTAAGACGATGTCTTAACACGACTACAAACAATTAAGTTCTGATAAGTTACTGTCGTTTGACATAAGAGTAGATACCTACAACAAATTTAATTATTTCACAATTTATATTTTCTATGGTACCATAGGAATTTTCAGTTAATTTACCCTACTGATTTTTGGGGGTTATAGGATCTTGATAAATGGGGTAAAAATTCTAGACGTTCTATTAAAAATCTCTAGACCTAAAAATAAATGAAACACAGTCTTCAGCAAAAGTGTGGCACACTGTATAACAAACGGATACAGTAATGAACCAGAAATGCCATCTTGCCTACATAGCACAATTCAAGAATGACTAATAAAGAACATGTACCATTCATCTCTTATTGAACGAAATAACATTGGTACAATTCTTTCACACTATTACCCATATTCCCTTCTGCAGAGTGCCCATCAAAAAAGTGGGTTCCCACCGTGTTTGAAAATAACAAATCGCTCTATTATACTGTCAAAACGTTAATGCCATTGACGCGCAGCCTCGGTTTCAGCTGGGGAAATGGATAGGCAGGAATACCGCGAGTGAGGCAACGTTGACAGGTCGTTACATTTACGAGTAATAACTGTAATAATGGTGGACGGACGATTGAGTGGGACAACCGTCAATTTCCAAAGCCGACGTTTCGTCGTCGTCCTAGCAGCGTACGCAACGATACATAATAGGATTACGATAATTGCGTGTCTATCGCGTATATTGCATCGTCGAGTTAATGCGATCCCCTTGCCATCTTTTACCCTTTTTACTGTGTTTTTCGTATTAATTTTAAAGTGGAACAAGCCTGACAAAGATATGAGGTGCTTGGGAGGCCTAAAGATTATGTAATGGGTAGTATTGAATATCCTGTATAATTAATTTTTATTTTATTACTAACTTGCTTTATAATTAGGAGCATAAGAATTCCTTGTAATTAATAGTAATAGTAATAGCATCGCTCGCATGTTTACACGCTCGCCTACGGCTCGCGCATAAACTTCATGCTCGCGATTTATATCCTTAGTTATGTGCTCGTCAAATAATATATTAATATATATATATACTAATATACTACATAACTGTCATCTACGTAAGTTTTGGCAGACTTCGACACTAGCGTCATATATGATGACAGTTCGTGCAAATAATGAAGTCATTGTTTGAACGAACTGTCATTATTAGACAACGCTAGTGGCATTATAATCATTGGCGTGTAATAATGATATATGTGAGTCGTAGATAAATTTCTTTAAAGATTTTTTGCTTTTATATAAACCTACTTACTGTGTAATTTTAGAATTGTAAACTTGATAAAATACTTATTACCCAACACAAACTACTCATCAGCTATTCATATTTGTGGTTAAAATCGATTGTACCTTTTTATGTCTATGAAAAAATGCCAATAAATATTTCTATTCTATTTCTAAATATCTTTTACGTTCTCAAAAATCATTCAGAAAACTCCAGCATTACGCTTTCACACTTAAAAAATATATTTTTTGCATATGTTTATACATCAACACATCATTCGAAAGAAAATCTTGTGCAATATAAATTCATACCTTTTTCATTAAAACCAAATATTTGTTATTTTAGAGGACATTTCAACAATTAAGAGAAACAATACTGTTGCCATATCTCAACATATGGACATAATAATGTAAAAAGTATTTAAATCTAAAGTCAATCTTAAGTAAAATTAAATCTAATTTCCTTACCCATTATTATAACTTAAAACTAAAAATATTACGGAAAATTGCATCTCTTCCTACACGGGAATTTTCGGTCCCCAGTGATGCAACTTTCTTTTTAAATTTATACCCTCACTGGAAAATATTTACTTATCATCCAAATTATTTTGCAAAATTGTAAATTAATGACTGACACTCTTTGGTCAAAAAGAACGATATCATTGTGTGAACACATATTCAAATCGATGTCATCGTGTGATCAAAAATATCGAAAGATCAATCTGATCGATCGTGATCGAAAAGATCGACAGACCAGTTGGCCTACGAGCTGCGCGGAAAAAAAACACACCTACCATACATTTACAATGGCCATGATCGAAAAGATCGTTCATTATCGGAAAGATATATTTATCCGTAAGATCTTCAATTGGGATCGAAGATCTAATCATGAGCATTGGGCTCCAGCAACGGAGGTGCAAAATATTAATCTTGATTTTTTTTACAGACCTTTGTTTATATGAAATTGGTGTAGGGAGTTCTACCTCAAGTAAAAGCTTCAGTTGGCAAGTGTAAACTACAAAAATTAGACTATTCGCCTTTTACTTTGGGTATTAGAAAAGGGTAGGTAATTGCTTCACATTTTACTTTATCCTGAAAGCTTTTTGTTTTGTTTATAGAAGTAAAACCTGCAGCAAATGCTTTGTAATCATCGGTATATTTTTATTTCATAGGTGTCACCCATATTTTATTATTATTTGCAGGAAGCACCAAACACCTTTGCATTATTTTGACAGAATTTGAGGTGTGACCATAGATAAAATAGATATATACTAATATAGATGGGCGACTCAAGGCAATCTTTGTGGAGTCTATTTTTAGTTCACCCCCATCCGCTAGGAGGCGCTAATAGCACTTCCCACTTCTAGCCTTTTCTCATATTATATTTTAATTAATTTATAAGATCAGGAAAACCGCGTGATGGAACTAACACAGAACAAAAATTACCGCAGAAAATTTAAAGTTATATACATCACCCATATATAAGTGCAAAATATGCGTTTAAATGTCTGTGGTAAAAATTAGCAGTGTCACAGACAGTTAATTGACAGAACATAATGGTTGTTTATGGTTTACTAACGCCATGACTACGCAACACGCGACATCCACAGTGACGGTTTGAACGAGCCAATAGGTATCAAGCATGTGATTCGGCCGGTATAGCAGGGCGCTAGCCAGAGATAGCGCGTGGGGGTGAACTAAAATTTTGCTATCAACGCCTGCGTATGGGAAGTAAGCACCCCATGGGTGTGACGTTAAAACTTTAAGCTAGGCATGAGTAGTTCATTGTTAAGTAAATGCTTTGAAGTGAAGTCTGTGCTCTCAATAGTAGTATTGGCGTTATAATAATAATAATAATATTATCGTGAGCATACAAAATGGGGACACTCAAATTTGCGCTAATTAAACTGGACTTCGTAATGTCATGACAGTACGTGAGTCATGTCACATTAATGTCATCTTGAATTTTGAGAAATGTTTAATAACTTAAAATGCCGGAATTGTATGAATTTCAGAAACCAATAATTCAAACTCAACTGCATGATGGTATCAGAATTTGAGAAATTGCTACTGAATTAAGTGTAGGCAAGCATACCGCAAAGGATAAGATTGTCGAAACCGGAACAAGTTTGTAGGTTGATAGATACTGTCTAAGTTTAGATTTCATAGGTTAACAAATAAGGTCAAAATTAATGAATAAACAATTAAAATTGTTCAGAAGTGCCTAATTTCACTTTGCTGTCCCCGTTTTTATACCCCGCACATTTAATGTGGTGAGGGTATATTGAGTTTGATACAACATTTGTAACACCCTTAAGGAGGCGTGGGCCGTGGCAGATATGGACTTGATCAGAATTGAAAACTGAATCGATTTAGCTATGTCCGTCTGTCTGTCCGTCTGTGTAGACGATAACTGCCGTAATTTTGAAGTAATTGATCTGAAATTTGGTATACAAGCTTATCTCTTAAAAAGTAAGGACAAGTTCGAGAATGGGCAAAATCGGTTCACTTGTTTTTTTTTTTAAACATTTTACGGTGGGTGTTACTAGTTTATGCTCGCGACCGCGATGGTGTCAACAACTATGGTCACTCAAATTACTCATGGGAACATCTGAAGTGTGAAATCTTCCCTACTGTTTGAAAAATAAATTGTATTTTTAAATCTATTTTACATAATACCATATAGTAATTTGCAAGTTTTGTTTGAAATTATGAAACATAATCATCATCCACATTTCAAAATAGAATTGTTGGGATTTTGCTGGCCAAATTGAAATAACTTCAAGTTTGTTGTCACATCATTGTTGAAGGTCCCGTAATTATTAATTATTTAATTGATATTATACGTTATAATGAATCATTGTCAGCTGTCGTAAAATTTACCAGATGTGTACCATAGTTGTGGGAAATTACGAATGTCTACTTGTATTCTGCATCCAAGCAACTATGACCGGCCGGGACAAACATTGGACTCAGGGCCCCATTGAGCCACATGTCGCGAAACGCCAACAAGGCCTACGAAGACATCTTTCGGTGATTTTATTTTATTGCTTTTGCGTATAACTTGTGTTAATGTTTTCTGTCGTATGTATATACCGCTATGTGTTTATATATTTTGTTTATTATACTTATTCTAGCTTGTAATTTTTGTCCTATAATTGGTACACCTGTTCGGCAAATAAATATATTATTATTATTATTATGAGCTTCCAACCTATAAACGTAGAGTACGTAGGAGAAATCTATCCCATTGAGAATTTTAAGTCAGGAAGTTACCAAGCATTATAACTAGTTTTATGACAGATCAATAACCTGACAATAATAAACAGATACTATTACACCAAGTTGGCAAACTCTTCATATGGACGAATCATTTTAAAGGAGCTGAAAGAGCAATGGCAGCACAAACGTATGATGGAAATGTTGTTATTTGTTGTGACCGCTCAATGTAGAGCCAGAGGACGGCGTGCCTGCGAAGAAGTAGTAAGTAAGAAGACGCAGGAACGCGAAGATAAAAGCGGGCAGGAACCGGTTTCCACGAGGAGAGTGCACCTCCCTATGCCATTCAGCTGAGCGCGACGACTTCACCTGTCCCACAGTTGATGTGATGTGCACCACTGCACGAGATGGATGGATCGCAACTGCGATGCCATGCGAACAAAGTATAACGAATCGGACGCTAACGGTCACAAGACCACTGGGCCCCTTGTATCGCCATTTAAAGAAGAAGAGAAAACGCCACCCGTTCACACAATTTACTTTCGTACGACGCCGCATCGAACTCCTCGTATAAACAACTAGAAGAAATGTCCGATTTACTAAATCAGCAAGGCTTAGCGCACATATCTTTAACGCGAATAGAATCGAAAGGAACGGACTCGTTCGGTACTTCTGGCCGGATCACGCCAACCAATAAAGTGCAAACTGCGGCTATTTTTCTCCTTCTCGTCCGAGCACGTACTAAGCTTTACAGTGGTGACCCTTGTCTCTTTCCCCTCGAACTAAAAACAATGGACCAATAAATATGTCGCATCCGTTATGCGCCATTATTTACAAATTTCCTATTAATAACGCATGAAGTGGCTGAGGTATACCATGACTCCGGTATTACAATCCGCAAGTACCATTTGTACCATTAGTACCTCTCCCATCCGATGGACTCGCAAACACGTATATACAAAAATCAAAATAGTACCTAAATTATTGTAGAAATTACCTAATGTTAATCCCAAGCCACAATGACAGATTTTTAGATTTTCAGAGATCAGCACGTAGGCTTTTGCGTGAGAATTATTCACAAACCAGTTTACCATGTTTATTACATATACCATTTTAGTGAAATCTACAAAACAATCGAAGTTATAGAGGGTGTTAAAAATAAGGGTAAACTATTGAAAGGGTATACATTTTTCATTTTTCGGAAAACAGGAAACAGACAGTTTTAAGCTTCAGTAAGAGCATTGGAAGATGGTAAATATTCCCAAAACAGCATAGAGAAAGGAGATCGTATGGGCAGCATTCCATACTCTTTTAAAACAAGAAAAGATTTTGTGTGAATATTTTTTTTTATTTAACATTGCTGAAGAGAGTTACTTTCTACTCGCAAAACACATCTACGTTTTAAGGGTTCTTTTCTCAGCTATTTGAATATTTAAAAAAAGTCTTAAAAGCTATATGTACAACAAATTAAAGATACAAAGTATATAGTTTTCCGTTTAGGGGTAGATATTTTTGTTCGTTTTTGACAAACCTGTTACTAAATCAACAAAAAACTGTAAAATTTTGTAAAATTTTTCACGGATGACAGGTTAAAATTTAAAAAGTACCACGTATTAGATTCAAGTTACCCCTTTCTCCATAACTGTACAACATTTCAAAAATATCAATATCTAACATGTATTTTTTGTCGTTTTGTCGTTTTACTTCCTCTAGCAGGCATTCTTGGTGGCAGGGTTGGATAATAGGCCAAGCAATAGAGCTACAAATGATTGCTTTTTGACATAAAGACTAGCAGGAAGCCGAAATAAAAAAAAATCAATCAAATAGCTGCAGTACCTACATGGTGAGATAACCAAATGCAAAGAATTGTACGTTGCGCGCACGTATATACACGTTTCCCTCTAATCGCACACTTCCCCCATCGCTCGACCAGTCTAGCGCGCGCGGCCGTTTTCGCTCATGTTCCCAGTAGTTTATTACCCACTTAAACAGGTCTTATCGAAAAATTAGAATAGACGTTTTGTTGCTGTTCACGTCTAGTTTCCAAATCCGTTTTTTAAATTGAAATCGGCCGACCTCAAACGCATCCAGCTGTCCGCAATAATATTGGCAAAAAAAATTCAAATGAGGATGATGCGAAAACTATTAATCCGACCGAATCCAGGTTTTGCACACTTAAAGTACATGTAAATAGCTACCACTGTGCAAAGTTTCAGCTATTAATATGGCGGAGTTATGAATTTTTTAAAAAAGCCACATTTTCCGGGTTTCCGGCTTTTCTCCGGTTCTAATTATCCGATCGGATCGTTTGACCTGTCATTCTCTTCGTAATTTAATTCTCTACAGTTCATCACCATTAAGATTGCTTCAATAGTTTTCATTTTACAATAAAAAAAGTGAAATGCCGCGATTTTTGTTGATAATTGCTTATAAAAAGTGGCATTTTTGAGTCGGAAACATAGTGGGAATATACTACGGACTGTCCTGCCCAGGATGGCACAGGCGGCTTCCTGCTAGTCTTTATGTCAAGGACAATCTCTCTATTGCTTGGCCTATAAACCAATGCCGGATTAGCGCGACAGTTGGGTACAGTAACTGAAAAAACAACTCTTTTCTACATTATTTTGTGATTCCTTATTTGATTAGAAAACCATTAGTGGGAGAAATATTGTCTGAAATCATGTCCTTTGCTTATTTGACGTTACAAATTAAGGTTGCACCTTTCGAAAACTCGTCACAGCGAGTACAGGCGGTGCACATTTTTTGTAGATCAATTAACTAAACATTTTTTGAAGATTTGAAGTCTGATGTCTGAAGACAAAAGATCTATATTGTAAGCCGATGGTCTTGAACTCGCTATATTTAATATTAATATCTCCAAATGTAGTTTTGTTTTTCTGATTTGATCAGTCTTGAAACAAAATGAAGACAGTTTACTTGAAATTGTTGGACGATCCCTCCTCAACTGATAGTGTTTCACGTAAATATGTTGTCAGAAAGACAAGAATCGAAGAAGAATTTGTACTTTGGCCAACCTCAAAATATATCAAACAAATGACAACTGATTCTGGTACGATTTTTTCTGTATAATCGGAATGTGAGGTAAAAACTTGTGAAATATGTTTAGTTTTTGAGAATCCCAAAATAAGGAGAATAAGAAGTGCAAAAAAAGATGCGTTTTGGCATTTGTTTCCCTCAAAATCTAGAGTTATTTAATAATTTCTGTCTACTGGTTCAGATACTTAAATCAGATATTCTTTATGAAATTAACAAACACAGATTTATATTTTGGATCTTTCTTTTTGTTCTTTAAATAAATAAAGCTTGTATTCATTTCAATTAAGTTTTAAGTATTAAGTGGGTAGCAACCTCTAAATATTATTTAAAAATCACGTAAAAATGCAGCATTTGTTTTCAGATCATATAATAGAACAGTTTGAAAAGGTGTCGCTTGAAAAAAGGGTAAAATAACTGACTGTGTTGTTTTGCGAACTATTTTTAGATTTTTGTGTACAACGATGTTCAACTGTTGTACAACTAATATTGGGATACAGCTCGGGGTAGTTTCTCTGGAAGGCACAGGAATCTACATAATTAGTGAATGCAGATATCGGCGTGGTCATTTGCAGTCTATAAAATGGGTAATGGTGTCGTAAATCTGCGTGACTCATCGGCAAACACGCCGCGTAAAGGAATTTTCAATTGCTTTATTTGCTTTGTTCTTCTGCTCTGCGAAGCATAAATTGAATTAAGCCGAAGGAACACTGCCGGTTTTTGTACCATTGGCACTTTGGTGGGTATATCTTAATGATGGCATGTTAAGACTCCACTTGCGATAATAGTTTATGCCTATATTTTTTACGTGTGATTACAGTCGCATATAATACGGGTAATTGGATTTGTATTAAAAATTGCTTTGCTCTATCGATAAGAAAAGTCTTTAATTGTATTTCTACCTGTTGGAGGAAGAATTAAATTTTTAGTTTTTATTATTTTAAACAACATTCTTTTTGTTCTGTATAAAAATAAATAACACTGCTTCAAATGTGCTTATTTGAGCATTTGAATACTTATTTTGTCGTGAATTCCTTGATTTTATAATTAAGGTATTTCAAGTTTTTATCAGATGTTAAGTTATTATGTATAACATTATACTGCTAACTCGGCATGCATGACAGAATATTCTAAGTAGACGTCAGGCCATTGATGCATACTTAAGGTGCGTCCATGCAAAACCGGACACGTCCATTAACGAAATAAAATCGAAATATTCGCAAAAAATGTTTCTGTATTTATGGTACATACAGGATGTCTCACGGAACTGTTACATTAGAAGTATATATTTATTTCTATATTTCCGAAAGTTTAGAATCCGTAACTACTCGATCCACAGATTTAAATTAAAGTACTCAAAAGTTTATTTAATTTTTGTTTCCACGTCTCAAAATACATAGACTTTTGTAAGGTTTTCCTATACCTACATGCCACATTTTTTGCCACAATTTTGATTTACCTAATTTTTTGTTGTTTTTGCAAACAGCAGTTCAAATGAAAATCTAGTTTATTATTTAGGTTTGGTTGAGTTGTTTTGATTTCCCTATTTTTTTTTGTTGATTTTTGCAAACAGCGGTGCAAACGGTATATCTAGTTAATGGTACGGACACACATGCTCATTAGAAGCACGAAAGCATGCTTATTTCGAGCACTTGCTACTTAAAAGCATGTGTGTCTAGACATTGCTAGTAATATAAGATCGCCGATTACAAATCCGAAATCAAAAGTTGAAAAAAAAAATGGCCGATACAATATGGCGGACATCAATACTCAAATTATTTTTAATTTAGCTGAAATTCGGTATTAGGGGGGATTTGGGGTCGCTGATTATAAATCTAAATTCAAAGTTTAAAAAACAAAATGTCCGATCCAATATGGCCGACATTTGTTCGAAAACTATTTTCAATTTAGTTGAAATGAAGTATTTGGGGGGATTTGGAGTAGCTGATTATAAATCCGAAATAAATAAACAAAAAAGCAAAATGGTGGCTCCAATATGGCGGACATCTGTTCTTAAATTACTTTCAATTTTGCTCCCCTCTGCGGGCAAGTATTTTTAAATTGTGATTTGTTTCTTTACGCTTAGTAATCTGGCTTCTAAATCTTTTATATATTTATTTTCTTTTTAAAAATTAAACAAAAATTTGTCTGGAACGTCTTCCCCAGCGTTGCCGGGGGCCAGTATTTCCGATGTACATGTCTGTATGCCTTCAATATTTCTTTATTACACATCACAAACACAAATCCTTTACGCAGCTAAGTAGGCGTAATCAAAATGTGCAAACGAGGCGGAAAGGGTATCTTCCCTTGCCTCTTATAAACTAAACACGTTCAGCGAGACTTTCCATTTAGCTGAAATTTGTTATTAGACGGTGATTTGGGATCGCTGATTATTATAAATCTGAATTCAAAGTACGGATATTTGTACGAAAACTACATTCAATTTACTGGAAATTCAATAATTGTGGGCATTTGAGGTAGATGAGAATAAATTCGAATAAAAATAAAAAAGCAAAATAGCGGATCATATATTGGCTGACACTTGTTTTTATATTTTGAATTTAGTTGAAATTTAGTATTCGGGGTTGGTGATTACAAACCCAAAATTAGAAGAGTAGAAAAATAGCGGATATTTGTTCCAAAATTACTTTTAATCGGATAACATAATAATAACGACAAATCCCGAAAAGTATGTCCCAATCAGGTTTAAATCCGGTTGTTCCCGTATTATGAAATGGAAACGCACTTAATTAAGTTTCTATCATAGTGAACATACATAATTTAATAGAGCATTTATTCTAGGCACTAAAGGTTAAAATGTAAATATGGTTTTGCGTAGTATTCTTCTTTAATAATTGAAATATGAATGAAATAAGTAATTTTAAAAATTTAGTAAATAAAATGATATTGTGCCTATTGAATACTATAAAATTATAAAAGAGAATAGTATTTGTTCATTCGTCTTGGCCTTCTTCATCTTCATCATCAGCTTCACTATATTCATGTATACTTCATTTTCTACAACTTCGTATTCGGAACTGTCTTCTTTATTTTCAAATTCCGTTGATACAATTTTTGGTACTAATTGTGATGATATTAGAAAACAAATTGATTCCGGGTTATGCCATGCGTCAAAATAATTAATTGCTTACTGAATATTTGTTATTATGGCTAATTTCAGAGTTTTAAAACTCCTTTTTGCGTCTAAAATCAATGTTTTGGAATCGGTCCCTTTCAATATCCACACGTGCCTGCATCCAAAAACGACATTTTAGCAATTTTTATCACCAATATTAGCAAAACTCATTTTTTTGTTGTTTATTGCTACAATTAATTATAATATTCAAAAACTATTTAATTTTGTGTTCAATTGTGGGCAGTTTTTCAAGTCTTCCTATTAAAAACACAATAAAAAATGTGAAGGATGACGCAATTTTTAGCAAGAAAAAATCAATCCAACCTCAAGAATATCTCATAGAACTAGAAATCCTTTAACAAAGTTGATTCGTCTAGCTTCATAAGAAATGTATGTATTACATTCTAAAAATAAACAGAAATTCATTTTGAGTAAGTATGAGGAAAACTGTCAACATATTCAAAAAGTACAAAGTCTGATCTTTACAATGAGCTATAATTCTAAGTGGGGATATGCGGGGAATTTTTTAAAAGTCAACGCGAACTTTAAGTTTATAAAATTTTTGCTACGTTGGAATAAAAGTTGGAAAAAACATGTTAAACTGCATAGAATAAATTATAAAACGTATTTACATACCTTGAGGAACACTATTCATTTTAGAAAAATAATTAAGTTATTGTCAACGAGCCCACAGAGAATTACAATTGCAGTAGTGTCAAACACCCAAACATACGCTTTGCACAAATCGACAACTTTGAACTGATACCATTCTTAACCGGTTCAGCAAACATTTTTACAATTTACGATTCTGATACGCGAGTTATCAAAGAGTTGTTATGTAGGGTCAATTCTGTTTATTTTGAAAACTATAAAATATGAATTTTGGCCAGCTTTTTGGGAATTTTTCAACTGTGCGCCGTTCTTCGCTCCGCCACAGCCTTACTAGAAAGATTGTATTGTTGTAACTCATGCAAGTTGGTTGAAATTTGTCAATTCATGATTCTAATTGTTTCGGAGGATGCGTTGTAGTTATGGTAAATAATTAGGAGTATAGAATCAAAAATTTCCACAGGAAAAAATTATTAAATTAGAAATTTGCTATGGACCATAAAAAATTTCAGGGCAAGATAAGAAACAAATTATCTGAATGTTTAGTTACCTATAATAACACAGGATGAAATTACTTTTAAAATTTACGCCAATTTATATAGCTTTTACATAATTATGTCTAAACATACATTTAGATATGTAAATAACAACACACAATGTTTCTCTGGAATGTTGCGACTTAAATGCATGATGAATAAATTCAAAATATTTGATGTCTGTGACAGTATGTCATTCACATACTATTTATAACATTATAGTAAAATTACATTACTAAAATTCGTTTCATCGCAATTTTGATCGGTATTGTCATGAAGGCGTTAGCACGATACCGATCGGGGCTGGTCTCTTTGTTTTTGTCACCATTACGCTGCACCCTTTCGCTAAGAACGGGAAGAACAGGTTGAAAAATCCGACACATATTCAACTAAACAGAAAAAAAAAACGAAATTATGCACAACATACAACAAATAAACAAATAACGACAATTTTAACAAAAGGGACGTAGCCGACGAGACATATGGGAACGGCAAAATTAGAAATGATGGCAATAAAAGGAACACAAAATACGTAAGAAACAAAAATTATTATTGTCCTTATTATCCATTTTGTTAATTTCAAGTTCATTCTTTTCATCCTTTACGTTTTTATACTTCTTTGATGTGTTCGTCATTTTACGTTGTATTATCATTTCGTCTTGTTTGTTAATCTTGAACAATTTTGGGCAAAAAACATTCCTCTAATTTGTAATTTTCTTCAATATTGTCCTTTTGTGTCCTTTAAGAATTTTTGGTCCATGATCTGTTTAGCCATTACGTCCTTTTTGTTCTTTCTGTACTTTTTATCCATAATATCGATAAAAAGTACGAAAGGCTCTTTTATCGCCTTTTTAGCCCTTTTCCGATCGTTTTCCATTTTCAATATGTAAGTACCTTCTTGTTGGTTGTAGACGTATTTATGATATTCGTACTTTTTATCAATTTCGCCAATTTTGTCGTTGCCGGCCAATTCGTCTTTTTCGATGTCTGGTCACTTATCTCTATTATCCTTGTAGTACTTTTCATCCATTGTGCCCTTCCGTACTTTTTGTCCTTGGAACCGATCTTCACGTCATTTTCGTCCTGAGTTTTATCCATTTTATCGCGTTTGTCATTTTTATCAATTTTGTCCATTTCGTTCTTACCCAGTTGTTACGTAATGGTATTCATTTAGGTTTTTACGTTTGACGTTAACGTCCGCTTTATCCATTATGTCATTTTCTTATTTTTTGTCCGTTACGCAGTTTGACTCTTTTCACCATTTTGTCCATTTAGTCATTTTTTGTTCCTAGTACTTTTTATGTGACCACAAATACTCTTTTGTCGTTTTTTAACCATCACTCATCTGTGACGTACATGCAAGCTTATCGCGACGGAACTAAACATACCAATTTATTCCTACTTTTCTAATGCAATTCCGGAAGATCAAAAACTCGTGCAATTTATTACTTAAGCGGTGTAAATGAATACGTTCATGCGTGTCAGACTGATGGAATCACGAGCGGAGCGATTAGGAACGAGCAAACGCTTTAATAACAACACCAGCTAAGTCGCGGTTACGGCAGAATGTAATTTGTAAGAGTTAGAGGAGCGTGTATGCATAATAATAACCGGTAATTATTTCGTTATACAGCAAAGAGACAATTACGTCACTTCGAGTAAGAAGAAGTATTAACTTTTAAGATCCCATCTAAATACGGTGACTTCCTGGCTGGTTTTCCTTCTTGCGGTTAGTTGCCGTGAAAAATTTTCACCATATTTACATCCTCGACCTGGCAATCTATTAATAACAGTGATCCGTTGCGTTTCATTGGACTTTTATCTCAATTGTTTTCTTTGTAAATCGGCGAAACGTTACGATTTAATGTGCATTTAAGTGTTTGCGGTCTGTAACTTCATTTGCATAAGTAAATCCCTGTAAGCGCAAAACAATAATGTAAAAGGTGGGAAGTGTTCACAGACGATGTCGTCGCACTCTGTACCGTTACAAAATTGACATTTGTGGTTGTGCGCCGATGATATTTTTACGGGCTGTAGGGTAATAAATCTGTGTTTATATATAATTTACGAAATGTCACTGCAACGCGTGAAATACCGCGCACATACACACTTTACGAGCTTTATTTTGAAGACGAAGGAGAACTGAGTCTTGAAAACATGAAATATCATGAGTGGAAGAACAGAATAAGTCCAAAATTTGACATTTTAAACTAAGATAGCAATTTTGTATAAAATTTCTCGATCTTTTCGAAGATATGAAAAAAATAATCATATATTACCAGTACTTCACGTAATGACTGGAAGAACAGAATAAGTCCAGGACATACTCTGTTTTTTCACTCATTGCATGGAGCGCGGTTGTTTTTAACAGATGACTTCATAGAAATTTTTTTTAAATGACAACCCTATATTTTTTTAATGACTTTGACAAATCATTTAATTGTCTTAATGGTAGTATAATGTTTTTATCGCCTTACATGAGAAAATTTTCGTGAAAAATACAATTGGAGGTTATGAAATAAAAGTGACAAAATCTCCGGAACGGGTACACCGAATTTAGCGAAATTTTGGAATTAAGTATTTTGCAACCATGTGAAGTCACTATTATCGTCACGATTATCGTGGCTGCATCGTTTACAGTTTCTGACATATAACCTCAAACTTTTGAATTTGAAATAGAATACCTGTATATTTTGACATTTTCTGTTACAGTCTTCCATTGCCTATTCAATGTTACTACGCTTGTTACAGTTTTATATCAAAAACATCTAGAAATTAACAAAAACCTTTATTACTTACGTCTAAAAAACAAGAAAGAAAAAATTGATAACAAAAAATAACAACAAAAAATAAACCGATCAAATTTAAAACAATGTGTTCCTGTCAATGGTTCAGAATCCTCATAAACCAACTAGAGTAGTTGCAGTAGAAAATGTAATAATGTTTTGTTATCATTTTTTTCTTTGTTAATTTTTTCTAAGTAATAAAGGTTTTTGTTAATTTCTAGATGTTTTTGATATAATAACGAAGACTGTAACAGAAAATGTCAAATAATACAGGGTGTTCTATTTCAAATCCAAAAGTTTGAGCTTATATCTCAGAAACTGTAAACGTTGCACCAACGATAATAACGCCAGTGACTTCACATGGTTGCAAAATACTTAATTCCAAAATTTCGTTAAATTCGGTCTGGCCGTCCCGGAGATTTTGTCACTTTTATTTCATAACCTTCAATTGTCTTTTTCTCGAAAATTTTCTTATGTAAGGCATACAAATATTATGCTACCATTAAGACAATTAAAAGATCTGTCAAATTCATTAAAAAAAAAATACGGTTGTCATTTAAAAAAAATGTCGATGACGTCATCTGTTAAAATCAATTGATGGTGAAAAAAATAATTTGATATCATAAGGTGTATTTTGATAATTATAAATCGACGTGTTCGAGGATTTTTTAAAATAGTATACCGTTCTTGAAACTTTTTCATGTTTCCATACTTTACGCGCTCACTGTATATTTAAATTGTGATTGTAGCTGACCTAATTAAGCTAAATATGTATCATTTTTCAGCATCCCCATAGCGTTTCCTCTAATATATAGCACAAATGGGCGTGATAAGTTAAATTTTGAATAGCGAAGCCTAATTTTAAATATTAAAGAAAAGTCAGATAACAGTTTATGCTGTTGTTAGCTCATTTCGGCAATATGCAAGTAGGATGGAACTGAGTTCATGTCTTATTAGCAGAATTGCTGAAAAGCATTTTTCGAGAAGGGGTCAGAATTAAGGGGTTTTGCGATTAAAAAAAAACCTGCTTTTAAAAACAAAAGGTATTGTTATAATTTTAACCTATGTTTGCTTAAAACGCATTTGTTAACGAACATCACAAAATTCAAAATAATGCCACCCCACAAAGAAAACCCATATATGAGACTCATTTCGCTATATCGAAAATATCAGATATTTGGGCATAATGGTTACTGCCAAATTATAGGTCGTAAAATTTGCTATAAAAAAGATTCCATATCTTTTCTTTATAGCCATGTAGCCATGTCGTATAATATATACTGCCGTGCTAAGCCGAAAGGTCGTATCTGCAAAGTTGTTAACATTTGACTTTTCCGATAATATCATAAGATAAAATGATTTTTTTTACCTATTAAAGGGAATATATATGTTACGGTCATAGTGATAAATAGGTTATTATTAATAATTACCGGTTATTATTAATAATAGCGAAGTGGTGAGGTTAAAGTGAAGAATTTATCACATGAACCGGCTATTATTAATAATTTCCAACATGCTGTGGTCAATGTGATATATTTCAATTCGATATTGCATTAAGGTGATGCTACAACATAATAGAGCCTCAGATTTGGAATTCTGTTAGTATCTTCATAATCGCCACACAACGAATCTAGTCACCGGGTTTTCAGTGTTGGGCCTTTAGTGACGTTAGTCCTGACTAACTTATGTAGTTACTACTCATGACTAAAATAAGGGAGATTATCAAATCGAGACTAAAAAATGCCAATCCATACAAATTGCATGCACGGGCATGCTTATTTGCGCAATTCTTAAAAGCTAAGTAAAGCCTCAATTACATTGAGCGAGTATACACGCTGCTAGTTGGCGAATTCACGAGTTCCTAGTAAACTCAGATTCGCAGATAGTTTACAAGCTGCGAGTAACGTTGTGAACATGATGACACTGGGCGAGTTTACTTACTAGCAACTAGTGAATTCGCCAACTAGCAGCGTGTAAACTCGCTAAATGTAATTGAGGCTTCAGTAATAAATTAGAAACTCGGTTTGTATTATTCTGCCAGTGCATACGTACATAGTGCTTTTGTATTTTGCAATTCGTGGCAAGAAAAATTATTTTTATTTATAAACTTGTTATTTATTATCTTTTTAATACAAAACTTTAGAAAAATGTTTTATATATAATTTTGAATACAAAAGTCCTTCTAGACCTTTATTTCTTTTGTGGTAGTACAACAATTACACCATTTATATTGTAAATATAAAGCAAGATAAAGTTTGTAACAATAGGACGTCATCTTCTTTTGTTTTGTTCACAAATGTGAACTGTACCTGTATTTTATTTTTATTTTATTATTTACTATGAATATTGTTTATTTTTGATTTGTAAGTGCACAAATGTGACACAGATTTTATTTGAGTTACTGTTAATTAAGGATATATTTTATTTTTAAACTGATTCTTGGACTTGAGAATTATTTTGTGTTTTTGTTATTGTTATATTTTTTCATATATCTAAATAAAAAATGTATTTAAAAGTCTTTGTTGGTGATAAACAATTTTATAATAACCGACTTATAAAACAGATTATATCCGTCAGATATTAGATATGTTTACGGTAGGCATAGGTAATGGACAGCCTAATGTAGGGAAGATTGGGGCAAGTTGTTACAATGTTTAATCATTTATTTATAAAATAGTACTTTATTGTCAAACACCAAAAGTAAAAATACCGTGTTAGGAACAGAACCATACAAAAATGTTTGCATCATTTGTGCGGTGCAATTTATGTAAAAACATCTATGTAAACTAGTCTCGCCTATTCTTGCATGTATTTGCATGAAAATACATATTGAAAAAAATATTATTAAATGCGCAAAATTTCAAGATAATTAGGATTTGAGAATTTACTTAATAAATTGTAATTGTACATTTACAAAAAACTACCCACATTCATTAAAAATGGGTGCTATCGATAATAAAATGGTTAACTTTTGTGAACACTCTGTATAAAATATTCTTTTTATGTTTTCGTCATTGAGCCGTCCTTGGGCGTATACCAAATATCATTACCAATTATATCCAGTAGTTTCTAAAGTACAAGGGAGACAAAGGAAAACATTTTGTATTATCAATGTTTTGTATTATTCGTAATTTTGGTCATTGGGCTAGCCGTACTGATGATTTGCGTCTAGTAAATAAATATAATAGCCTACATAGTAATCAAAATAACTTAGCTAACTTCTTTGAAGACTGTATACAAAGGATCTTTTGTAAAAAGTAACGTTTTTATCACTTTTACCGTGCCTGTTAGGCAATTATTAATAATAGCCGGTCCATGTGATTATTTAAGTGTTTCTAATCACATTGACCAAATGATGCGGTTATTATTAATAATACCCGGTAATTATTAATACAAACCACATTTATCACTTTAACCGTAACATACGTTTACGTTTAAGTAGTTCGAAGTAAAAGCACACCACGTTCTCAAATTCAATAGGGTATTTGACAGTATTAAAAATATTGCTTGTATTATAGTCATCCTAATAGATTACAGTTTAAGAAAACTATTTGTTATTAATTTTTAAAAAAAATATGCTTTATCTCTATTAAAAATCAAAATTAAAATTGAATTTTATTTACGTCCTATCACGTGATTGAAAACATTCTGTAATTGGCTCAGTCTCCAGTGACGTCATTCGTTAGTACGCTTAGAGCGCGTTCGGTTTGTCAGGGTAGGGTATGGGGAGAGCAATGCTCAGATAACCTGGGTCGGCTGTCTCTCTCTTATATGCAGATAAACGCCGTATGACGTTAGTCCGCCCATTATGCAGCGCGTCACTCTCACCGTACCCTACCCGATTATCCAGACGCGCTCTTATGCTTCTCCCGTTTGAATTTAATAGCACTAAAGTGCCATGTAAGCATAACTTTGTAGGTTAGCTTAGCCCTAATCTTAAGCTGTCAGGTCAGATAATACCTGGTTCGAAAATACGATAGATAACTTATTCTAGTCAGTTTTACTTCTGTCGATGTAATCTTCACAACAAAAAACACTTGTATTGGCCGCTATTTATTTCATTTGGATTTCTACGAGCCAACCACTTTCTTCGCAGTTTCAAATCTAGCGGAATAGCTACAAATAGTTCATCCAGAGTTTTTATTGACGTATTTCTGCATTGTGGATTTATACACCATTTATAACCCATTTTTATGTAGAAATTGTGTAAACAACACACAACAACACATCATACAACACAATTACCAAACGGCGACGATGCCGATGCTGACAGACCATATGGGCCTATTTTACATCTACTATTTACCAATTTAGTAGTAAAACCTATTTAGTTTTCCAATAATAGTCAAATACCCTATTGTACAGCTTTTCGTAAACTAGGTTCAACCTTTTGTCTTAGCACGGCAGTATCATAGGGAATGTTTTCATGAGTGAAATAAGATGCGTATATTTCTGAAAGCGTTAGTACGAAATAAGATCTAAAATAAACTTTTCGTGGTATAATTTTGTGAATAGCCATTTGCCCCAAAAAAACTGATTTAATTTTGACATTTTAAAACAACAATCTGTATCTTTTATGCAATCTGCATACAAAATTGAGGGCATTTATCTTTTTTATGATGTTGATTATTTTTCATGTCTATGTTAAAAAGCCTGAACGCCTATGTCTATAAATTCATAGTTAGGTAGGGAAAAGAACCATAACCTTTTATTTATTGACCAGCAGCGGACATTACCTGCACCAGTCCGGAAATTATATTTGTCACAGTTTTTCGGACCAGGTTGTAAGTTTTTGTCACAGTTTTTCCGACTAGTTTGTGATTTTTTATCACAGTTGTTCTTCGGAACAGGTTGTGACTCTTTATCACAGTGGAACAGGGGGGGGGGGGAGGATTTGAAATTCGGTATACAAGCTTATCTCTTAAAAAGTAAGGACTAGTTCGTGAATGGGCAAAATCGGTTTACTCATTTTAACTTCAGCCCGGCTGAAGATATTTTTTTTACCAGTTCCTATTAACACTAACTCGTCTCGAAAAAAAATACCAATTCACATATAATAATTCCATAATTTAAATAGTGTTCGGTTTTATTTAGAATTTTCTTTTTAAGTAAAGGTTGAGAACATTAAACAAGTATATTAAAGGCATCAGAACATACGGTTATACGCTTACTCACCCCAATTTATTTTGATTGTCGCTTAGCTGTTGTTTTTCTCCGGAGAGCATTTTTGCTTTAAAAAAATGTTATGACCTGCGGAGCTACGTATTTTAAATTAAGTAGGTATCTGAAAACTTACACCACGAAGGTCATTGTTTGGGCTTACTAGATTAGAGTCATGTTTAGTAGTATCTAATCCACTTTTGTCTTGGCGATGAAACTGTTGTGTTTTAATGCCTTCTTTTCCTTTATTTCAGGTACATGAGGATACATCTATAAAGTGATGGTGTTGATGGTAAAGTGTTTTTATGGAGCATCCTGGCTTAACTATTAGCGAGATTAGGAAACGAACGCATCTCTGCCTAGAATTAGCAGTGTCACGGATTTTTAGTTATTGCAACATGAGTTTGCACAAGATTGCTCAGATTGAGGTCTTTTGTACCTTATGATTTGATTAAGAACAAGTTAATAGAATCTAAATTATCAAAAACTCAAAACCATTTTGCAAGAAAAGTAAGCACATCTTTATATTCCATGTTGTTTATTACGATTTACCCGCTCACTTTGGCGAGAAACTAAATTAAAATCGTGATAAATAAATAATATAAAAACAATATAAATAACTAAAAACGATAAAAGGAAACCCACTCCTTGTTTTATGCAGGTGGTTAAATTTCATAATTTTATGATCAACTTATTTATACAGATGCTAACAATATAACAATAGAATACGAAAATACAAATTAAACTTCAATAAAGTGGTGCTGTAGTACGGCATTCCATCAAATAGGTGTGTTTAAATTTGAACAAGACATTACCATTTATATACATGCCCACTTTTAGACGGCATGTTTGCTAAAGCTGCTGGTAAATCCGGAGTTATTATATTACTTAAAAGCCGCACGGTCGCTAGGTGCATTCACGCAGTGACTGGCGATTACACTGCCCTTCATAAAAGATTAAATTATTTCATGCGAACCGGTCGGCATTCAAATAGATTAAAACGAGCGACCGCTGCACTGGATCGAGCTGGATCAGCGCGCGAGAGAGGTAAATCTGCGTACAGCCGCAACTTGAATTATAATGCACCGGTCCAACTGTGTAGATAGGCACAAGAGCGGTGCCAAGATAGAAACTTGCGCGACCGAGACGATGCAGGCTATCCGCTGCGCTGTGTGTATGACTCGGACTGCTGAGCTGCAGACCCGTGGGCTGGATTCTTTATTGAAGTGAAATCGTGTATTGGAAATTAGCGGCCTATCTGTGCGTGCTCCTCGTATAAAACTGCACACTGCAATGCACGGCATTGGAGTCCTAGAAATGCTTGATGCGAGATATATTCGCAATTTCAACGCGAATGCGAAATTAATATTCAGTATCTTGTGGATAAATCTTTACTACCAGGTTTGTGCAATAAGATGGGAATGTCCAAGGCGATGGTACGTATTTGGCTTTTGGCAATGTGTCAAGTAAAATATACTGCTGAGCTGGTTTGAATAACTTTGAAATGCAGGCGCCACCGCCTGCTGCAAGTCAGTAAAGTAGTCTATATTAATGTAAACTGATTTCGACGATTTTGTCTCACCAATTCACGTGCGAAAAAGTGGCTTTTTAATTGCTTATGGAAAATTTGGAGAGGACTTTTCGGTCCGTCGCACTTTATGAACCATTTTACGTTGCGTGAGTTTTCGAAATCGACGCAAAACATTGTCTTGGGCGTTTTTGCTTCAAAATTTTCTAAAACGCGAGCGAGTTTTGTGAACGCGCCTCAACATTCCAGTAGCTATTTGATTCGTTTCGCCATTGGCTACCGGCTATAAACGTCAAAAACGCAACCATAACCTATTCACATTGCAGTAGGTATGTATAAACCCATTTATTGGTCATTATCTGCGGGGGCATAAAAGCAGAAACTCCGTCCCCACAAATACCCTTTGAGAAACCTATAACCATGTTGTACGTATACTAATTATTATTAATTCGCATTAGTCTGTGTTACATACAAATGCGTATTATTTATACATACAAGCATAATTGGTATAATAATAGGCCAGGCAATAGAGCAGAAAATGACTGAGTTCGTGACAAAAATACTAGCAGGAAGCCGGCGGTCCCAGGTCATGTGGAACAGTCCGTAGATGTATTGTGATGTGTTTCCTACTCGCAAATATCATTTCTTAATTTGTTATAAACAAAAACCCTCAAAAAATCGTGCTTTTTACGTTTTTCGCCTGTAAAAACTGAACCGATGGAGCAATCTTGATGCTTTCAACAGACGAACTGTAGAGAATGAAAGGACGAAAAAAATGAACCCTGCACGGACTCGATTGAATTAATATTAACGGAGGAAATTCGGAAATACAGGAAAAATCTGCGTTTTTTTAAAAATTCATAACTCCGCCATTTGCAAAGCTGTAGCGAAGGCTTTTCGCGGGAAACTAGCGATTGATGGGTACTTTGAGTGTGGACAACGGTTGTCCAATGATTAGTTTTTGCACAATTGCGAGTTGAATATTTTTATGCAATATGTTTCGGCGAGCCTGGATGCGTCGGAGGTGGTCCGATTTTAATTTTTTTACGTATTGCGAAAGTAGAAGTATTGTGCTACAAAACGTCTATTCTGATTTTGCGTTAAAGTGTTGCGATATAGGTAAAAGATGCTTGCAAACATGACCGAAAACTTCAGCGCGTATTTACGTATTTACGTGTTTCGCTACATTTTAACGCAAAATCAGAATAGACGTTTTGTAGCACAAAACTTCTACTTTCGAAATACGTAAAAAAATTAAAATCGGACCACCTCCGACGCATCCAGGCTCGCCGAAACATATGGCATAAAAATATTCAAATCGCAATTGTGCAAAAACTAATCATCGGAAGACGCCTGGGTTGTCCACACTCAAAGTACCCATCAATCACTACTATTCCACTTTTTCCACTTTTCCGGTTTTTCCGAATTTCTTCCGTTAATATTAATTCAATAGAGTCCGTGCAGGGTTCATTTCTTTCCTCTTTTCATTCTCTACAATTCGTCTGTTGAAAGCATCAAGATTGCTCCATCGGTTCAGTTTTTACAGGCGAAAAACGAAAAGAAATACGATTTTTTGAGGTTTTTTGTTTATAACAAATTAAGAAATATCATTTGCGAGTAGGAACCACATCACAATACATATCCGGACTGTTCCACGTGACTTGGGACCGTCGGCTTCCTGCCAGTATTTTTGTCACGCAAAAATCTCTATTGCCTGGCCTATGTTGACATAGCGATTGTCATCCCGCAGTTAACCTACTATGAAAACAGTAGTAAGTAAATGTAATATTAAAAGTAAAATTTTATTATTGTCTAATAACTTGGCTTTACTATTACTATTGTTTATTTCTTCTAACTACAATTTCCCGAAAAATAAAATAAAAATCGATTGAAGATATCCAGTTTCATAAGAATCTCGAAGTTACGGTAAGTTGTCTATTATATTCTGCTCTATCAGCAATTTTGTATTAATCCAAACATATATTTCTAGCACCCAAAATGACGTTTTGAAACACGGGTCTCAGAAGATTTCTTGTATCTCCACCATTTTCAAAAATGTTTACTTCGAATTTTCAGGGAATATACTTTATTTGTTGGATATTAACATGAGCATTCTTATTTAACAATAAACTATTACGATTCCATTCCTATGTATTTTTTTAGGTTGTACCTCATAAATGCCTTGTCAGCTGTATGTTGAACCTTGAATTAACACATTTTTAGAATCTCATATCTCCGCAAAACCTTCAGACGCACTACACAACATGTCTTCAATCGAAAGTACAAATATAGCCTATGCTTCCATAGTTATTGCAGACCAGAATTAACATTATATTTGGCCTTCAAAATTCTCCTTTTTCTAATATTTTGCCGGTTCCTGTCTAATAGAGCTAGTAAGCGGAAATATACCCTGGCATCTACGTCGAATAAACTATATAAAAAGCTTTGTGAGATCATATTGCTTATTTCTATCATATACAAATACAAATAACTCGAAAATATAATATGAGAGACATAGGTTGATACAAAGTCGTGACCTTCGAGAGGAGTGATCAATTAGCATTTCTCATCTGACATGGTGTAGTACCATTTTAACGACAAAATAAAAATCTTGAAAAGAGTTATATCCACTAATATTCATCATGGTCATCACAGACGTTATCTAAATCTGTTGGTAACTAACTCACTGTTGTATTTTTCATGGAACTAGTTGTACAAGCGGCAGTACTTCGTTTATTTTCTTCTGTTTTGTTGGGCAAATTTAACCCGTTACTGCGATACAATCGCCACGGAACGGTAAATTTGAATTCCCCCTTAATAATTCGCAGCTTCTAAGAGTCACAGGTGTTTAAATTCACTTTTTGTTGTCGTAATCGTTAGATCGTCAGATTCGTTAAGTTCATTGCGCTCAGTGTTATAAGCGACATTTGTTGTGGCTTAGTGACTGCTATATTTTCATCATTACCAATGGATGCTGTTGAGTTAAAATTTTATAGTACAGTTTTACATTGCTGCTATTTTCAATCGCATTTCGGTTTTAGTCCACATGGCCAATTCTACACGTTTTCGATTTTATTCCTGCGGACTTTGTAAAGTGTACAGACGGCATGTCGTCAGTCCCACGCTGTGGGTTTGTTTGTATTTGGTCTCAGCTTAAAAACGTAGTCAGCTGGCCACTTCACTTGTAACGGTTTGTTTAAAAGCTTTCCCGTAAATCCTTTTTATTGAAACTCTATACATACTATTGAACTACTTCCTGATGCAATTGTTGTGTTGTGGCTGTTATACTCGCGTTTGCAGAGAAGTTTTCAAGACGTGGGTCGTTATCCTAAAGTTGAAGTAATGATGTGTTTGGAAGGAATGCGATTTAACAGTATCTAGTCACTGGAAACTGAAAAGTGATCAAATATGTCTATTTACATGAAAATATCGGAAATAATCTTCTACGTGGGAGGTTCAATTCCATGACACTAGACATTAGGTCGCTTTTCATATTACAATTGTAGGGAACTATGCTCTTCTATATTACATGCAAAATGACATACATCGATCTTACACAAAATACTTGAATAAATGAATGAATGAAAATAATAGAAATACTTACTTAAAAATACGCTGCTTTGGTGTGATGGTCGTCGTCTTCAGATTTTTTTCATACATCTCTAGGTGTATCATCCACTTCTCTGTATGCAATAGTTGGAATCTGCAGCTTAGACAACGTAGATTGTAAACCACCAGAAAAAGTTTTTATACCTAAAACTCCATGCTGATCAGACGAGTTAAGCTAGCCTCTCCGGGATTTGAATTTATGCGGCATTATGAAAAGCACATAATTACAAACATGCCAATTAAATTTCATTTCAATTACGAAAAGTCCATTTTTGACAACTCGTATATGCACCCATCAGCCATTTGTTTGACGATGTTTGATTATTTGTTTATTTAGTTTGACCACCCACCGTTTTCGAGATATTTAATAATAATAATAATAATCCAACGCCTTAACATCCCCCAACAGCATTCGCCACTACGGGGCATCGGCAGGCCCGAATTATTACTATTATGGCCCGCTTCTGTGGCACGTCTTAAGTTGTTTGGCTTTCAGCATTCGCCGAGGAGTAAAGGAAAACCACAGAAAAACCTTTACTCTGAAAGCAGGTCGTGAGACTCGAATTGTCGACCCCCAGACTGATAGCCAAGCCCTTTACCACTGGGCCAGTCTGGCTACCTAAAGTCGCCGCCCATGGATTAACTAGGAGTTAGTGTCCAGGAGTTTTGGACTCCGCACTCGATGGGGTGTTATATGGAATAGGGGGCTATGGTGCGGAGTGCTGGGTCCGATACGACTGGTGTTATATAGTAGAATAGACATGGTTGACCGTATTTTGGTATTGTCGCAATCGCTACGAATTTTGAATTAAACCCACCAAGATGATTTTAACTTCCATTAAAATATAATGTACACAATCAAAATTAAATATTGAAAGTGTGTTACGTTGTAGTTCTGGTAATTTTCTTGAATGAATGGGTAGCAAGAAAAAAAAGTTAAAATCCGTTGGATATTTCTATTTATTTGAAGAATCACATATTCTTGGACATAGTTGTTAGATATTTGAATCAAAACTAAATCATTTCAAGTGTAAGTCATCAAACCAATCGTTTTCTTAAAGCAAATAATGATGTGACACTTTATATTAAATACATATTCTTATCACAGGTATGTATTGTGTTAATGCAAGCATTTTTTAAGATAGCATTTAGGGTAGGTACGTAGGTATGTAGGTTGCTTTTGACTAGTCGGACGATACCATGCTTATCAACTGATGGAAATTAAACAATGAAATTACAACAGAAACTAAGAAAAAAATTGTCTGTGTTTAGAATTGAAAATTATGAAACTTTTGTTTGGACCGATAATGAAAAATTGTGTTTTTTTTTATTACCCACTAAACCATGCATCTGAAGCCATTTTGAAAAATCGAACGTGTTAAAATCGTTTAATTAATTTTGTTAATTACCATATTTTGCGACGTCAGTTCGCCACTGTCTTGTCTTGGCTCAGCCAGGTATGATTTTATCTTGGCGTGTCTACCACAGAGCAAAACTCCGAGCGTTGGAATGATGAAAGTTTGGGACAAAACTTTTAAAAATGGTTAAACAAATGTTTGAGCATCCCATACTAAACGATTGTGGTTTGGTTAAAATATAGAACGAAAAAAGAGTATGGATATATTTTAAGGTTAGTTGTCTTGATTATCTGTATATCTCGCAAGGGATATAAATTGGAAATATTGTTTTATCAAAAAAAAAATCCTGCATCCATGTAAACCTGATGAGTTGACTTTTCATTCTGATCTCGTTTGGAGATATTTACATCCACGTTGACAAACACGGTTTGCTCGTTAGCGTTGGGGTCGGTTCGCATTCGATCATGATGTCCAATGTCCATCCCCTGATCTACGCGCTTTTACATGCGGCCCGGCTAAACGAAGGGTTAATTGATGGCTGGCCATTTAAAATGGCGCTAATTATCCCGTTATCAATCACGGATTCCGACGTGACGCCCGTGCAATATTAACCAGTAGACGGGCATTTGCAATGTTGACTCAACTGTTAGATCTATCTGGCTTCCAGTAATATTTGATCGCAAGCCGGCGCGACGCTTTTAAAAGGGTTAAAAGCTTTTGCTGCATGACTAGCCTCGTAATTGTGTGTATGTATTTAAATATCGGTAATCCTATACGAATATTTATGTGATAATGGTATGTTGACAGAAATAAACGTCAATCTGTTGGAGATAGTTCATTAATTAGGTGTGTTATTTACACAATGCCAATGATGTTTTTTTTCTATCAAATATGAAAAATAAGCAGAAAAGAATTACATATTTGTCACCCAACTGTAATCATAAAGGACCAAGTATAGTGACGTGACCGCACCGTAATAACGTAGCGTAAAAAGATCAATGTACATAATTTCCACTCCGCGATTATAGTGATTCTCCGTAAACCGTAAAGTTCGTTCTCGACCGCAACGAATTTCATCTCCTGCGTGTTATGTCTTACGTTTTCCGGCCAATGCGTGCGTATGGCGCCATCTGTACGTGTACGGCGAGTGAATAGCAGTTTCCAGTAAGTTGTAGGTTAATTGATAGCATTTTGATAGTTTGTGGCAACGAGAACACAGAACGAGAACGACTTCAGAATGAATTGTTGCTGCAACAAGCCCTTCGTCCATAATTTATTATATCTACCAAGATCTACCACTGCTTACTACAATCAACAATAACACTGACATGTGAAGTTATGTGCCGTTGTGTAAATCCTTCTCCGCTAGATGGCGCTCAAATTGTTTGAGATCATTGCGGCACTATAAATAAAAATTTCGTCCGGAACGGCATGCGGTACGGCACGTTACGGATTGCGTTTTTGCGACACTATACTTGGTCCTTAACTCCGGTGCAACAGTGCGAACCGAAACACTTTCTCTATGACAACTTGCGGCCAAATTGTTTTGTCTTTTAAGAATGTTTATGATGTGTGAAATAAATTATATTGTATAATTTTAAATAATAATGAAAGAGTGCGATTTAAGCGTGCTTATTTAAATACATATGTGTGCACTGTGCATATGTACCTACTTTGTGCATTAGATTTTATAATTTGTGCATTAAAATAATAAAAATTATGCGAATATGATAAAAAAAAATTATGAGCAATATCTTATTCATATTGTGCCCTAAAATAAATATTGGGCACTAAATCTACACCGCATAGAAATTAACACTGATCTGATTTTGGCGATTCGTATGTAAATGGTAGCGCGTACTTTCTTTTTATATTCGACCTTATTAATTAATCCAAATTGCTCACCTACACATTATGTTAAATCAAAATCTTACATTAAGCAATAGTTTATGTATTTGTATTGTGCTCCTGTGATTTACCTTTTAAATGTATATATCAATTAATATTGTTATTATTGTTATATTAATGTATATGTACAAATTGTCCTTACAAACCAAGCATTTTCAATATTTTTAATATACAGTAATCACTCCAGTTACGCGGTAATTGGTATTTTTTCTTATCTCTCTCTTCAACCGCTTAAAAGTAAAACCGCGTAACTGGGGGAAATGGTGTATTGTAGTTTAAAGCAAACAACAACTCTGGGTATTTTTCCATATCTATATATTAATAAAATAAACTGCATCCAAGCCATAATTAAAAAGATACAACAACTTAACTTCTACAGAATATTAGATATAAAAATAAACACTTTTTTAGCATTTAGCAACTAAAACATATTAGCAATTTCTATATTCTTTGCCTCTAGAGGAAGACATATTTAAATCGTATAGCAAAGCCTAGCTAGTGCTTACACACGTAGGTTTAAAAAATGGACAAGTACTTTATCATTAAAGTTTTCCTCCACTGTTTCGTAAACGCAGTGCATTTTTATTTTTATTTGCCACGCTGTATTCTCCGGCGGCTATAAGGTAATTATTGGTAATGCATTATATACAGCTTCATTATTCTTTTTAGTCGAACCCACTGATAAGCGCCTGTCCATATTATTATCACACTTTTTAGAAAATGCTTCCACCATTTTCTGAAGTATACAGCAAAATATTTTAGGTTATGATTAGAATGAGAATTATATTTACATTATACTATGTACTAATTCTATTCAAAGAAACTAAAACAGTGAACTTACCTCTCAGACCCTATTTTTGTTACTGTAATTAATGTTTTATCTACCGAGCAGAAATCCAGCGATCATTCTCTATTCTTGCTCCGCACATAATATTACTTCAAGGGCGCATCACCATTTTCTCTATTTAGTTTATTGAATGCGCTTACAATATACAGGCTGTTTCAGAAATAACGGCTAACCTTGAAGGACCATATGCCCAAGGACGTAGATAATAAGCATGTTTTGTTTAATAACGTATGGTCGAACTTAACGCATTCTTGACACAATTAATAAAGAAAGACGGAGTCCGTCCCTGTTCAGCGCAAGAAAATCGACAACACTACACCACAGTTGCGTTGCAACCGGTGACGAATCAACGCCGCCGGCAACATATCGGTCTCCTTCCACTCCGGCCTTTCTCGCTCAGAGTGACAGTGCCAGGTTCATATGTTACGTACAATAGTGGTCAGCTGCTTATTTGTTTATTAATAATAAGAATCTTTTTGATTCTGAAAGTGGGTGTGTTTGTGTAGTACCAGAGACGAATGGATGGCAATTGTATGGCTAGAAGGCGACCTAACATTGATCGGCCTAACAATTTTCAATTTATAAATGTTCGTACCACGTTTGCAACCGTATTTCAGTCATGCGCGATCGGTTATTCACCAGGGCATGCCTTAGACGATTTCTTCAATACAATTTTGTTGGTACTTAAAAGTTTGAAATAGACTATACGTTATTTGACTAAAATTGCTTCTCTGTCCTCGGCGGATATGCTCCTTCAAGGTTAGTCGTTATTGCTGAAACAATGTATATTTTTTCAATGAACAAGTATTTTTGAAGCTGCTAGTTTACAAATATATTATTATAGGAACATTAAAATATATAAATTCACAATTATTTATTCTGATGCACATTTATATAAATTTATTTATTGCCCATTTATTTTTTTGCATTAGTTAATCAAATATTTTTTAGATTGGTGTATTTTTTTTGTATTTGTCAAATATTATTTGTATTGGTTAAGTATTTTATTTTATATTTTTGCCAACAGCCAACAGCCCATTTTTGCATTTTTTAATTCTAATTCAGAATTAGTCAAAGTTAACACAACTCTTAAATAATTCGCCAACAGTAAAAAATTTCAAATTTTTTTTCGAACAATTTTTGGCTATACACAATCTCTGGTTTAATTATATTTTGAATATACAGGGTGTTCATTTTAATATGAAAATGTTATACCCTTTCCTATTTCTAATAGAACAACCTGTATAATGTAGTTTGACATTTTTTAATTCTAAGAATTTTTTGTAGAAATCTTTTTTTTAAAATGCACGATTTTCTGTAAGCTATTAATCAAAACTCCTGAATTTAATTTACGAACAGGTCACCAAATTTTTTGTACAATTTTAGTACAATTTTTTGACCAACCCTGTATATTGCGCAAATAATTTGTACTGATAATAAACCATTGATACTCTCTTTAATGTTGCCTCTCCAATATATCCGTAATATATGCTAGTTACATGCGGAATTTGGTTTTTATTTTTGCTTCTTTTAAGATACCTATTATACTTATTATTATTATAGACCAAGGCGTAAATTTTTGGTGTGCCTAACACTAATCGGGTGATAGTGAATGGTTGACACAAAGCACCGATCTTAATTCTTCAAGGCGGTCTAAAATAAGCTTATCTTTGAGGTACCATTAAATAAACCTAAAGAACATAAAATTAAACTAACCATACAAAATCTAAATTACCTAAAAATAGTAGGTTACTTTAAAAATACAGATTTGTTAACTGTATCAAATTGTAATTTCGACTTAATAACCACATTGGTCGACAAATTAACTGCCATAAACACCATAAAGGTATCAGACGACTAAAAATTTTAGTCTCCAAATTACCTTGAGAATCACTTTTACGGGACTAGTTCCATAAAACTTAAATTTAATTAACCCAACCAACCAAATTATTTAAAGCAACGCTCTCCTTTTATTAAACCATTATCAACCTTAATTACGAATGCTTAATTGGATCGAAAAAAGCGCGAGATAAGCCTCAAGCATGCTAATTAACAAATAAGACCAAACATTCGTCATCTCATCGTCTGCGGCAAATAAACAATTAAATGAGGGTACGCGACTGAGTAAGCTGGACCACACCTCGCTGCACTTGTACCACCGTAAAGGCAGCAATTAACACAAATTATAAAGTGCAAAATTTAAATTAAATATAGTAACCGAAAAGGGCACCCGAAACCAGTTTGACTAATGGCACCTCATCGTAATTGCCGTGAAACGTTGTCTCATTTGCACACTCGATTTACATTTTCAATATTTATTATACGACGAGGAAAATTTAAGTAGCCTATGAGGCATGGCCTCCTCGGTTTCTTCGATCCGATGGAATGTGCGACCATTTTTCTCTCGGCGTTTCGCGCGGTTCTTTTGAAATAATCGATTTACCCGTGCGCGTTTTTTGCTTTTATACATTTTATGCCGGCCGGCCGTTGCGTGGCTGTGACGTTTGCCGAGTTGTGATATATCGACGTTGGGTGCATGTGCGTTCGCAGAATGTTAATCGGAATGGATGAAAGTGACGCTAACTGGTATAAATACAGTAGTTCACATTTAATTGCGAATATTTATTACGGTTAATTGGTCATGCGGTGTGATTTACGGTGCACTCTGTACTGTTTGACTGTTTTTATGGTCCTCCATTTTATATTCCAAATTCCTGCCGCCATTTTGGTTTAAATGTAACGATTACCTGTGTCGGGAGGAGTACATTGAGACCATCTTCGATTTTTTTAACACAAATGAACACATTTTTTTTTATTTTGTTCAAACACAGAGTGTTTGTGGCATAACACCTAGTCAATGACTAACAAGTTATTTTCACTTAACCTAAACTGATAAAATAATGTGTATTTCTACTATTTTGCCCATTGGCCCAAGTTGTTTTAGTGCTTTTAATCACTCCCGCACTAGTTCGAATGGTTTAGTTCTTTTCAGCCGACACACTAGCGCACTGTTGTCTAGCAGCTGGATGACTTCAATGTTGTCGTGGTGGAGTAGACGATCCTCGTGCTTCTTAGCAAATTTTGATATGTCGCTAGTTACCATTTCCATGCGAAGGTCCCGATGAAGATTGGCGGTTTTGATGTACCATGGTGCACCAACAATGGCCCTTAGGCCTTTATATTGGAACCTCTGAATGAGGTTGATATTGGATTGCTTAGTGCACCCCCATAACTGTATTCCATACACTCATACTGGCTTTAATAATCGCTTGTATAGTAGGAGCTTATTTTGCACTAACAGGGCTAACCTCCGTCCCAAAGCCAATACATTTAGCGGAATTTTAGGACGAGTTCGTCCCGCTTTTTCTTGACATGTGCTTTCCATCTAAGCTTGGCATCCAGTGTCATGCGAAGGTATTTCGCTGTATCCGCGTATGGAAGATCGTTCCCATTAATAGTTACTGGAATATAGTTAACTCTCTTATTGGTGTACTTACATGCGTGGATTTTCCTTCATTTAGTTTGATGCGCCATTTCTTCCAAAATTCTTCTTTCGACTTCTTTCTCTTGAGTCATTTGATCAATCCGGTGTTGTCCAGGAACTAGATGCACTCAACGTAGGTATCTCGTGATGATGAAGTCTTTCTTTGTGACTTCTTGCAATTTTTTGCATTTATTTATGTACAAACTTCATTTTGAGGTCCTTATGGAGGTCATCATTCCTAATGTACCAAGCTGCTTTAACAATACATCTTAAAAGTTAATTTTGGAAGGTCCGAACAGTTTGACTGGTGCCACCCCATAGTTGAGCACCATACGTCCACACGGGTTTTAGAATTTGCTGGTACAAGAGAAGTTTATTATGTACTGGCAACGTAGAGTTTCTCCCCAGCAACCTATACAACGCTCTGTATCGGATTCCTAGTTCATCTCCTTTCTTTTTGACATGGGCTTTCCAGTGGAGCCTAGCGTCTAATGTGTTGCCGAGACATTTGACTGTGTTTGCGGACGATCCTATTTGGATGTGAATAGACACCGGGGTGTGTTGTATTGTCTTGTTAGTGAGGTCAACATGTACTAACTTGAGTTCGTTTAGTTTAATCCACTTTTTCTGTTCCCAGACCTGAAAATGACCATGAGCTGTTTGGAGTTTCCTTGTTGTTTCGTCATTGCTGTTCTCCTCAAGCAAGGATTGCCGTGTAAGATTTTAATATTTGTGCAACTATTTGAGGAGGATACTTTCTATATTAATTTAGTTATTAATAATGTATGGTTTAGTGTCATACTTAGTCAAAAGCCTATGCCACATCTAGGAAGATTGCAGAACAAATATTTTGTTGTTGTTGTTTTGATAGATCGATAAGGTAGGCCGCACACTGAACGAGCAAGCAGGCAGCAAGCAGGGTGCGTTTTGCTTCCTAGAAACATTTTGCACGACTCATACCGCACACTGAGAGAGCACAGCAAGAGCACAACACTCAAACATGACGATTGTTTAATGTCACATTTAATATCTAAAAAATATGCATTAAAAGATGGTACACACAGAAAAGTGATTATTTGGAACGAGAAAACATAATTTCTTGAATTTATTTACTAGATTCAAATGCATATTTACTTGGATGTAGAAAGTTAGGTATATACAAGAAATGCCACATTCTCAATATAAGTAAAATAATTTCTCAGATAAAACCTGTCAACAAATAAATTCTTTCTTTATAAGAACCAATATTGTATTGAAAGAAGTAATTGAATTTTTCATCCCAAAAATGTTCATTTCTCCAACGAAGTAATATTAAATCCATCCAAGTGCGTAGTTACTTGATCCAAGAAAATATAAGACATTTAATATAAGTAAGTATTGTTTACTGAATAAAAACCCACCAATTATTTAACTGAAGTGAGTCTCACGTCTTTCAAGTAATTCCTTTCTCTGGAATAAATATGCGCACCGTGATTTTGTCAAAGCTCGCGCGCCCGCACGTGTTGGTGGCGCCACGGAACCTATCCTAGTACGCAAAACAACAACTCACGAAGTAACCGTAGGGGATGTGCCTTGTGATTTATTGGTGATGTGTATTGTGATTTATAGTGTACAATAAACGTTTCAACACGGAATAGTTTGATGTAACGCACGCAACAGTTTAGAACGAGTAAGTAAATATAACATACCTATCTTGTTAATACGCAATAGAAAACGTATTTGTGCCAAATCTTTAAAATTCTTACATTAAGTAGCTAAAAATATTTACCGGGAATAAAAATATACACTTCATTGAAGACTGTTTACTTACTTCACCAGAGTAACCACTTTCTTAAATCTAGTAATTATTCCAAGAAATAAAATTTCTTGGTTGAAGTCAATAATCTCTCGCGTATATACGAACCTACCAACTACTTCAGCCAAGTAATTCTCTCTTCGTTCGAGAGATCACCTTTCTGTGTGTAATGAGCCTATAACTTATAAATAAAATTGTGGTAAGTAAGATAATTTGTTAAAAAATAATTACTCAATGAAAATCAACTTATATATTACGTAAGTACGTAGGCTTTCACGGCCAGAATCATTTAGAAAATAAACTGCTTACGGGTTATGCCGTGTGTCAAGATTTGTAAATGCTGACGTTTCGCGAACCATGTTGCTCGCTTCTTCAATATTCAATTAGCCTTGAAGAAGCGAGCAACATGGTTCGCGAAACGTCAGCATTTACAAATCTTCACACACGGCATAACCCGAAAGCAGTTTATTTTTATATATTACGTATTTTTAAAGTTTCTGCATTTTATACTAATTTATAATTTAAAGAATAGGTGGCTTATTCATAATACCATGCGTGGCTTATTCATAATACCATGCAAAACTTAGTAGCCATGTCGTCGTCATCCGAGGATGATGCTTTTCTTATGTGGCGTTTACGTTTGTGAAAACGTAAAAGAAGGTACTGGGTTCATCTGTGTAATGGTAATTTTAATTCGTTTATTGCTATAATCATACAAATTTGGATTGTATAGAACGGGATTGTCCTCAACTTCAGCAATTAATTACACTAACAAAATCTAAATTCTTTCATTTTGAATGATTGACGATTACATCATCCGGACATACGCTGTTGCTATATAGATCCATATTATAATATATAGTTTATCATCTGCAAATAAATTATTGAAAATTTTAGATCAAAAGTTTAATGCACAAATTCGCATAAAATAATATTTTAATTTTACTAATTTTTTACTGTCGACGCTGTAGTTCTTTTATTAAAACAATCCTATTTTTGCGCCTAATTCAATATTTATGATAATGGGCTAATTTAAAAAATCATTACAGTAGTCACAAAAATCACAGAAATCAAGATTGCTTGCATGCTTTGTGTACGACGCAGCAAAAAACGGTTGACAGAAAACATGCATACAGCAAGCAGCGTGCATTTTGCACCTAGTAGCAAATGCTCGTTCAGTGTGCGGGTATACATATAAATACATGGGACCGTTTTTTGCACCTTGATGCTTTTGCTTCCTGCTTGCTGCCTGCTCATTCAGTGTGCGGCTCGCCTAGAGAGATCTATAAAACGTAGTCTCTGCCACCTTTCACAGCTTGGGCTGAATGGGCTGAAACCTTCCCTGAAGGCTGCATTGATAAGATTCGTAAGCTTTACTATAATAGGGTATTTGACTGTATTAAAAATATGGCATGTATTATAGTCATCCTAATAGATTACAGTTTAAGACAACTATTTGTTATTAATTTTCAAAAAAAATATGCTTTATTTCTATGAAAAACCAAAATTAAAATTGAGATTTATTCACGTCCTATCACGTGATTGAAAACGCTCTGTAATTGGCTCAGTCTCCAGTGATGTCATTCGTTAGTACGCTTATAGCGCGTTCGGTTTGTCAGGGTAGGGTATGGGGAGAGCAATGGTCAGATAACTTGGGTCGCCTGTCTCTCTCTTATATGCAGATAAACGCCGAATGACGTTAGTCCGCCTATTATGCAGCGCGTCACTCTCACCGTACAATACCGGGTTATCCGAACGCGCTCTTATGCTTCTCCCGTTTGAATTTAATAGCACGAAAGCGCCATGTAAGCATAACTTTGTAGGTTAGGATAGCCCTAACCTTAAGCTGTCAGATCAGATAATACCTGGTTCGAAAATACGATAGATAACTTATTCTAGTCAGTTTTACTTATGTCGAAGTAATCTTCACAACAGAAAACACTTGTATTGGTGGCTATTTATTTCATTTGGATTTCTACGAGCCAACCACTTTCTTCGCAGTTTCAAATCTTGCGGAACAGCTACAAATAGTTTATCCTGAGTTTTTCTTGACGTATATCTGCATTGTGGATTTATACACCATTTATAACCCATTTTTATGTAGAAATTATGAAAACAACTCATCATACAACACAATTACCAAACGGCGACGATGCCGATGCTGACAGACCATATGGGCCGATTTGACATCTACTGACCGGTGACGTCACACAACAGAAAGTATCGTTTTGGCGGGACTTTTTGTGATTCAATTTTTAACGCTGATTTTTATGAAATATTGAGGAAATAATTACGAAAAATAATGCATTTACAATGTAGACTGAAGGAATAAACATACTAAGATGGTTTTCCAATAATAGTAAAATACCCTATTTATACTATATTGGAAGCTGCTTGACTACCTCTCCAATTATCAAGTCATAACCTGACCTTTTTCGCATTAATGTCATTTTAATTAACTTCTGTTGATGTGGTAAGCATGATATCATTGCCTTCTTAAATATGAATGCGTATGGAAGACAATAACCCTTCATATGCATTTTGTCATCTTCTCCGTGATGAGGTTGAAATATTTTATTCTAATTGCTCGCTAAATCTATGGGATTTTTTTTCGTTATTCCAGGCCCAGCTTCCATCATCTTTTCTGATCGGTGGAATCTGAATCATTTGCCTTTTGAAGTTTTTGGTTGCTTTCCACAGCGAATAGGATATAATTAAATAAGTAGTATTCTGAGTTCTAAACCTTCTATCTCATACCTTCTATATCAGGAATATTAGTTTGGGTGGTTTGGAAATTTTGTGTCCATGAATCAAACATTAGAAGTAACACTAGTTGATAATGTTTAACATTAATTATAAATCACCCTGTGTGGTAGATACAGGATTGGTCTCAAGACACTAACCCTATAGCCCACCTGTTTTCAATTCTTTAGGTCCAACATAATAATGTGTATAATACCATTTTGTTTTATATGCAATTGTCACTGCTCATTTTAACTAAAGTTGCTTAGAAAAAAATAATAGATACTATCAATGTTGCTGAATATGGTAAAACTCGCCTTTTGCGAATAATTGATCTTCATTCACACTTCAGTACATGGGCGATCATTCTACGTCATTTGATTAGCGCTTCCTGGATTACGTACATTCTACGAGTTTAGTTCGATTTTCTCTGACTCGAGAACGAATACTAGCTTTTTTCGTGTACATTCCTCTGTGCCCTGGCACTTTAAGCATTTATCTATCGGTTCTACATCAGGACAAAATAAAATTACACACACAACTTGTCCGTTCCGCTATCAGGCTATACGTCCACGATAATAATCTGAAGTTAATACTTGGCAATTTATCGAACGCTTTAACTAACTATATTATTAAAGGCATCCGCATGTAGTAAGTAAGTCGGACTATAATTTGTCTTATGTTGAATTAAAGTTACGTTAATTGGATCGTTAATTTTGATTCCTTTGGCGGGGGATTAAATGAGAACCACAAATCGAAATGTAATTTTAATGGAAGAACAAAAATGACACGGAACGAATTAAATAGAAGAAAACTTTATTAGTATTTAATGCTGGACTCTAAGAGGTTTACGTGCGTTTTAATCTTTATCTTTTGATGAGCGGTGCTCCATTTTAGGTATAGAGGTCGGTCTGTCACTGAGCAATTATGATCATCAATCACAGTGCCTTTGATGGGTAGGCTTATTTCTTTTAGTAGTCTTGGTGCTTAAATTTCATTTCAAACAAGCGAGCATACATTTTATCCACTGATACAAAGCTAACTGCTACAATTAATATTAATGTGGGTTTCCCAAAGGAAGAAGATCTTGGTCTCAACAAACGCCAATCGTAACAGTAACTGGTAACATAGATGGGACAGTAGTAGTATGATCATTTACTAATTACGATTAGAACCATTTTAGAATTTTGAATAATAGTGCGATTTAAATATAGTACAAAGAATTTAGATGTGGAATTGGTCATAAGTAATGATCTACAAAAATGGATTCAGACAGATTAACTTACCGCGTCAAAACGGCGCATCTCGTTCGACTGCCTCGCCCAAAGCCAACGCGCGAGGGAAGCCGATCTGCCCAAAATATTATTCATGTTATTTCGGTCTTAAAAATAAACAAATAGTGGGAATGCTATTAGATTCAAGGGATATGTAACGCAATAAATTTTCGAATAAATTGTTGTGTTAACATTCGTTACTGAGAGTTACTGATCTGCTTCAATCAAAATCTTGTTCACAATCTTTATTACATAAAAGCTAATGAAAACAATAACGTCTATCTATAGAAGAGACCCCAAGTGCAACATGAATAGAAATTGTACATCGCGTACATTTTTTCACTTCTCTCCCGCTCATGTTTACACCGAGAGGCAAAAAATGTCGATGGTCCCAAAACTGTACGGGATTATGGTGCTGGTAGATTTTTAATAGAAAAACAATATTATTTTCTCAAATAAATTAAGAGAAAAGAATACTGAATTAATGGCAAATGCCATTAAATAGGGCTTACACTATCCAGTGTTAGGATGTGTGCACTACGGTAACAGTGATTTGGCTGTTGAATTGAAAAAGTCGCTAGGTCGTCATATATACGAACGTAGCAGTCGTGTTTCTTCATTTTTCGAGTTTTTGCATAAAGGAACTCAAAACGAATTGAATATAGATCCATTATTAAAATTTGTGCGATAAAACAACCCTTGATAAGGCTATCTACGACGAAATGAATTATAAAATCCCATCCCAAAAAAAAACTAATTTTGAAATTAAGAGTAAGAGAAGAGTAAACTTCGAAAGGTGCTATGATGGTCTATATTCCATACTAATTGCCAGTGTTGAATCTAAGCTCGTTTTTGTCAGGATGTGTTAAGATAGTGACAAAAATTATATCATCGCTCAACGACGAAACTTTGAATATTTTAAGCTTTCTAAGGACTCATTTTAAGGCAGAAAATAATAATTGAATTGATGATATTTTTAGTTTTTACTGTTTATGTTTTTTTGTGTATATTGTTTCATGTGTTTACTTTTATTTTCAAAATAAAATCCGTGTTTAAAATATTTATTTTTGTTTTCTTTTATAAGTACATTCAGATTTCCGGTGATGACACCGGGGTCCCGGGATTGAACATTTCCAGCACCGTGATTTATCACTATACGGTGTCTCTAAAATAATAATGCTAAAAGGCTTTTAAACAAACAATATTTGTGCTATCAGCTACTAAGCGGCGCCCCTATGAGACCTCTAATCTTTACAAATTGGTATTAATGAGACTAAAGAAGTTTTTTTCATGGAGAAACAGAGGTACAGAGCTTGCACCAACGAATTTTTTTATTATTTTACAATAAATAGCTTTGACATCATTTTATTTTTAATTTTAAACGGTGTTTAAAACTTTCTGAGCTGCAGAGATGCAATCAAGTTTAATATACAGGGTGGTTCTGAAATAACGGTAACCATGTTGGAGTATATGTCCAAGGATGTAGTAAACAAGTTTTGACATATAAAGGCCGGTCCTGTTCAACGAAAGAGAAGCGTTAACATCCTACCGCAGTTTTGCGGCAACTGATGACAAAATAACGACATTGACCTACATTACTCTGTTCATATCATAGTAGTCCGCTGTTCGATAGTTTGTCGACAACAAGCATCTTTTGAAAAGTGGAATCTTATAAACTTGTGTGCGGAAAGGCTTCCTTCCTGAGTTATAATACCTCCTAAATATTAGATAGAGTAAAAATCAGTTAATTCATTGAATCTTAATTTCTCTCGAGCACGCTCTAAGAATGTTGCAAAGGTGATCATCCCATGCATTGCAACCGTGATAGTTAAAATACACAACTAACAACTGACGAAGTAGGTAAGGATCAACTGGTGAAACCATGCAGATTTTGTATATTTTCTTCAAATCAACTCTTCCTTATTCCCTAATTTTGGGAAGGAATAATGCGGGAAAGGGTTCAAGATGGATTTATTGGAGCAACTGGAAATACATAAACAAAGAATAAACCCTGACATTAATTTATTAAACGATCAGTTGGATTTCCACATCAAGCCACTTTTCACAAACATCAAAGTTTAAAAGAAGAATGTTAAAACATGTATTAGATAGTTCAGGGGAAGTGAGTTTGAATATGTTTAATTATAAATAAACCATTTTACTGTTCCTTGCGTTCTAGGAACTTTTCGCTTATCCGATATACAGCGTTTGCCTTCACGTTGGTTGGTTTAGTTCCCCCAAAGTCTCTAAGTTGGCAGATCTGTTAGTGTTTGACAGAACAAAGTGTAAAGCTGTAAAGCTGTTTTATTTATGAAACATCTCTCTAATTTTATCCTTGTGCATCGCGTTGATGAGGAATTAGCCAATTATAAATTGAAGTCATTGAACCGGAAATGATATACATACGCCTGAGTTTAGGATCTTTATAATTTGACAGTAAGTTTTAGTTCATTTTAACGTGTAATTTTAGGGTTATGCCATGTGACCGTGCTGTGATTTATTTTGTTGTATCTGTTGTAGATTTAGGATTGAAAATGATCGAAATAGATCGAAACATGTCTCCTATTTAAATAAATATAGAATAATTATACAAGGATCAAGAGGAAAAACTGTGTCTTTATTAAATAATTAAATAATAATTCAACTTTTTTTAACAGTCGTATGTGGTGTAAAATACCTAACTACAGAAAATGAAATATCTAGAATAACTGCTCAGCAAGTTCTCTAAATTTCCAATAATACTGAAAGAATTACAGAAAAATTTAATTTCTAGAATAGCCGGTCATCAAGTTTCACAATAGCCGCACGTTTTCGAAATTAACAATAATTATGAGGAATGCTGTTCTAACAAAACGCGATACTATTTGATTTATAATCTAGCAACACAAAATTTTGTAATGTTCAATTTTTTATCGCTCTTTTTAGCGCTTTTATATACGCTTTATGCTATGAGCATGCATAACTAACAAATTCGTTTAATTTTTTAAACTTAATGTTTCTTATACATAATCAAAATTATTCTATTTTCCTTACCTCCAATATTTTAACAAAATTATAATTATAATGATAACATACCCAAAATTGCGTTTCGTTTCATTTACCTAATGATATCGCAACACGCGTAATCCCTGATTAACCCTAACCTGAAAGCATTCCTGAAAAAGAATTCCGGAGGACCGGAGCACGCCGCGAACGCAAGCGCCGTTCGGCCCAATGCACGTGGCGTCCACGGACTCCAAACTCCGGCAAATCTTCGCCGGCAGTTCGCCTTCGCCAGTCGTCGGACGCACAGAGGTATATCACTTGATACACCTCTTCTAACCGGCAACTCGTATCTCGCGGCAACAGTTTTACGATCGAGCGTTCAGTGACGATTTTTTTTCGCACAATTTCGAAAAACCGCCACAGTGTTTTGTATAGTTCCCTCTTCAGTGTCTTCGAGACGTCTTCTTCCTTTTTCAACTCTTCATCATCATCGACGAGGATGGATTATGTGAAAGAATACTTCTTGTGATGGTGCTTGGTTGAATACACAATTTCGAAACGGTAATAAAATAATGCATGTGCTTGTTAGTTCGTGTGTTGTTGTTGTTCTTGTTGTTCTTATGTTCAGTTGTTTGTGAATTGTAACGTGGTGCATGTTTTTTCAACGGCAGACACGAGAGGATAAGGACGTGGATATTTGACTTTCTAGACGGATTTCCGAGAGATTTTGGACATAGAAAGGTAGGGCTTGGACGACAGGTCCATTGTTGATCTCGCATTCGTTAATTTAGTACACATGTCTTCTTAAGCCATTGACATACATACTATCACGATTCTGAAGAGTTCTGTGAATCTAGTGTGGGTACTAAAAATAACACATGAAGTAATTGGAGTGAGATGGAAAAGATCTTCTGGAATTTTTCCAAGAAATATATAACGTATATAATAATTGAGGATTTGCGGCGTATTGTTAATTCCAATAATTATTATTTTACTATGACGATATTGTGTATCTCTTTCTAGTCTATGCCAAGTCTAGTCGAGGAAATTAGACACAATTATCAAATATTTAATGCAGGTACAAGTGTCACTCAATTTGTGGGCACACCTTCAGGAACATGCTCAGCGAATCACCTTTAGCAAATCAGTTCTCTTATTATAGCTTCTACATAAGTAGATTTTGAAACCAAATGTACTTTGCTGCACTAGGTTTTAAAAATTTGTTCAACTTTTCAATGATTCACTTCACTTCACTTTTTGAATATCGATAAAATGGCCCGTTTCTGAGACATGTGAGGATAATATCAATAATTTGTGATGATAAAAAGCACATTCTAGCAAATTTTGTTTGTGTTACTAAAAAAAACTTTGTGTTTATTATATTTATATGACTGTGGCGTCTATAGACACGAGGTTCTGGTGATGTTAATCATGTAGCGAAATCCCTTAAGATAGTGCAAAAAATCATATATTTTATTACACAAATTAAATAAATACAGATAAAACAATACACGCCACAAAAAGCTGCATTATTATTTGTATTATTTGATTGTATATCTAGTCGTTGTTTTCAAATTTGCGTGTAGTTTGTTAAATAGTTCATCAATTATTTTTATATAGTGGTACTCTATGGTACTTTGTTTCCATTTTTAACAATATTGCGTAATATTGCAATAAATAATAAGATGTAATGTGCACGTAGAATGGCATGGTTATACATAGGGGGTAATTTATGACGGAACAACTTTTGAAGTACTTTTGAAGTACGCTCAGGGAAAACAGCCATCATGGTGAGTCACCCAAAAGAGGCTGTTGCGTTGTAGATTGTTATGTTTATAGGTATGTTGTCCAACGTCGCAGTGTCAAAAATTCCCAAAAACTTGGCCAAAAGTCGAAAGCATTTTCTATTTAGGTAAAACTCGGTAATTTAAGATTTAAAGGGTCACCGATTACAAATCCGAAATCAAAAGTTGAAAAAACAAAATGGCCGATCCAATATGGCGGACATCAATACTTAAATTATTTCCCATTTAGCTGAAATTCAATATTAGGGGGGATTTGGTGTCGCTGATTATAAATGTAAATTCTAAGTTTAAAAAACAAAATGTCCGATCCAATATGGCGGACATTTGTTCGAAAACTATTTTCAATTTAGTTGAAATGAAGTATTTGAGGGGATTTGGATTAGATTATAAATCCGAAATAAATCAACAAAAAATCAAAATGGCGGATCCAATATGGCGGACATCAGTTCTTAAATTACTTATTAGACGGTGATTTGGGATCGCTGATTATAAATCTGAATTCAAAGTACGGACATTTGTGCGAAAACTACATTCAATTTAGTGGAAATTCAATATTTGTGGGCATTTGAGGTAGATGATTATAAATTCGTACAAAAAAAAAGTAAAATAGCGGATCATATATTGGCTGACATTTGTTTTTATATATTGAATTTAGTTGAAATTTAGTATTCGGGGTTGGTGATTACAAACCCAAAACTAGAAGAGTAGAGAAAAATGGCGGACATTTGTTCCAAAATTACTTTTAATCGGACAACCTAATAACAACGACAAATCCTGAAAAGTATGTCCCAACCAGGTTTAAATCCGGCTGTTCCCGTATTATGAAATTGAAACGCACTTAATTAAGTTTCTATCATAGTGAACATACATAATGTAATAGAGCATTTATTCTAGGCACTAAAGGTTAAAATGTAAATATGGTTTTGCTTAGTATTCTTCTTTAATAATTGAAATATGAATGAAATAAGTAATTTTAAAAATGTATTAAATAGAAAGATATTGTGCTTATTGAATACTATAAAATTATAAAAGAGAATAGTATTTGTTCATTCGTCTTGGTCTTTATCTTCATCATCAGCTTCACTATATTCATCTATACCTACTTTATTTTCTACAACTTCATATTCGGAACTGTCCTCTTTATTTTCAAGTTCCGTTGATACAATTTTTGGTACTAATTGTGATGATATTAGAAAATAAATTGATTCCGGGTCAAGCCATGCGTCAAAATAATTAATTGCTGACGTTTTGCAAACCATGTTGTTCGCTTCTTCATAACTAACTGAATGTTTGTCATTATGGCTAATTTCAGAGTTTTAAAACTCCTTTTTTCGTCTAAAATCATTCTGTTTTGGAATCGGTCCCATACAATATCCAGGCACACGTGCCTGCATCCAAAAACGACATTTTAGCAATTTTTATCACCAAGATTAATAAAACTCAGTTTTTGTTATTTATTGCTACAATTAAAAATTATTTAATTTTTGTGCTCAGTTGTCGGCAGTTTTTCAAGTCGTCCTATTAAAACACATTTAAAAATTTATAACTTTTTTACTGTTTTTTACTAGATTAGGATAGTTTGGGTAGTGTCACAACGGTCATAACTTCCCTACAGTTCAACAACTGAACAAATCAACCATGATTTTAGAGTAGAGTAGGAAAAGTTTATTTCCAAGCTATTTATAATATACGGTTCTGTTATATTATCTACATATCATTTGGATATACTTTGCCTGGAAACAGCCATCAAACCGGGTGATCATTTTGTTATTTGAAAATGTAGGTATGTGTTATTAAACGCTTTCCATTCACTCTTTCGCATTACTTTACAACACGTATGTAACGATCAAACTCGAACACTTTCCCTCTTTTCTCAAGGATTGTTCCACCTAACCACGACATGAGTCGACATGAAGGTGTGACCATGCTCACACAGAATTTTAATTCAAAATTGTGGCAACGCATCTCAACATTCACAATGTAAACGAACACAATTGTGAAGCTACGGTCATGTTAGGTCATTTAAATGTAAATGTAAATTTATTTGAACAAACTGAAATATGCTATACATCATAGCAAAAAATATTTAGATGTTGCATCCAGTCCCACACAACAATGCTATTTGTTGTTTATGGGAAAATACCAATCATGTGGTTTGAATTTTCATCCATTGCAAGAAATTATGCAAAGTATTCATTGATAATCGAGATTACATCGAATTTTGTGATTAAAAAGGAATGTAAACATGTTGACGCTTTTTCAAATCTTTTAGTGAGTTATTGTTTTACCTAAAAGAGGTGAAGCATAACAACTAGCGGTTCGGTATAACGTTTATTTGGTTTGGGTTTTGTTTTTAAATTTCAGACTATTATGGCTTATTTAAACAAGAATTAACATATGTAATAACGCAAGTACACTATGTAGGATCTTCAAGTATAATTAAGATAATTAAAATTGACTTTTAACTTTGTATTACTACTATTCAAACATTTACATTGAGGATTGAAATGGCTGCTCAACTCGTCCTACAGGTTTTTGAAAACGATTCTCGCTCTCCGGTCGATTTTTTCCTTTCGTACAAATTTGTTCGTCGAAGATCCTCGCAGGCCCATAAGTATCCCCATTAAGCATAATTTGCATGTTCGTGTTTCGAATAATCTCCGCTCTCTGAACCTGTACCCCCATTTGTCCGCGCTCGTCCGCTCATATATGCACCACGCCGCCATATATTCCCATGATTCAGTCTCGAAGGACGATCGTCGGACGAATTAGCCCACAAAGGAATCCCCATCAGACAGGTTCTCTCCGCTAACTAACAATTAGTGGGTTAGAAGATAAGCTACACAAGGCTGCGAGGTCTCTCCGAAGAAGACTCTGGTACACCAACTGCTCTCTCGTGACCGACCCACAGTGGGGCTGCGCTGTATACGGGAGGGACAAAAATGGTTTTCATCAACTAATTCCTACTAAGTAGAAATTATTTTAATAATAAGGTAGATAGATTGTAGTTTGAAATGCCCAAATATTTTATTATTTAAGGCTCTTGCTCTCTCATGAATCTCACGTATTAGTTTTTGTAAATCAATAATTCAATGACCACATTAAATATAAAAAAAAGAAACTTTGACTAAGCTATTGATCTTTACCTCCGCCCGCCTCCGCCGCCTAATATGCTACGTTTGATAGCTTTTTTTATCTAGCTATACAATGCCATAAGTTTTATTTTGCACTGGGTTGCATAACTATGCTAAAATTGAAATAAACTGAAGTAGTGTACGACAACGGCTTTCTAACAAGTAACGTCTTTCTTAGTAATTTCCTTCTTAAACTGTTTATTAATAAGCAAATGTAACCTTAGTAACAAGACTTCATTAAGGCTCCGTTTTAAAAACATCGCAACTTCCAAACGAAATATTTCGTTGCGATGTTTTTTTTTGCTGGGAGTGGTCTGCCTGGCCCCCACTAACGTCAACCAGGCCACAGTTTTACGATAAGGGGAAGTTGGGGGGTTTAGAGGAAGCAGGCAAAGGCGGAGCATAGTCGACGCGAGTATATTCGAAGGGGAAGTACTCAGCCAGTTTGTCGCCGCGCGTCGGTGCTTTCGCTTTCGCTCAAGTTACAATGTATTAGTGTTCTCACTCATCACGGTCGCATATGCATACCGAACTGCATACAGCTGGCTGGCGGCCGCCAGGCGGTAAAAGAAAATATATTGATTTAAGTTAGAGAGAGCGCGCTTGCTATTATAATATTTAATCTTTTTAACAGGGTGACATACTATACAGTATAGTAAATTGACAAAAATGTATTAACTCATGATAACTCCTCGGTGAATTATGGACTTCAATTTAGAAAGGAATTAATTAAAATCGAGCAATGAGGACCCAATACATTTATAAACATGCTGGATATCGAACGAACGCACGGCAGTGACACACGAAGACAAAAATAAAAAAAAATAATCTGATGCGTTCAGGCACATTACTTTATTATACCATATATAAAATTAATAGTTTAGCTGCATGAGATTCTATTTGATCGACATCGGCCATGTCTGCTTTAAAATAAAACTACTGGCAGTAGACGGATATTTTGATTATACTGACAGTAGGTATTGTCAAAACATCAGCGTTTGACACTACCTACTGTCATTAGAATCACAATATCTGACAAATCCTGGCTAACTAGTTTTAATGCAGCGATCTCGATAAAATAGAATTTGCTCATGCAGCTAAACTATTCATTTTACCAAAAAATGCCATAGTCATAAATTGTTCAGAATTTCCTGTACTTTAATTTATTATTTAACTATTTCGACAAATTTCCAGAAATGGCGGCTTATTTGCAAAATCTTTCAAAAATGCTATAAGACTAAACCTCCAGTTCCTTTGGATCCTTTTCAACAGAAAGCTTTTCAGCTCTAAGTTTGGTTATGAAACTTCTAAATATGAAGTTTCGTCCCGATACCTTAGTAGTTTCTCCAGAATCGTCGCCACCAAAAAAAAAACATACACACATACACAGAATTTTTTTTTTTACCTGGGTCAAAAATGTTCAAGGGATCCAAAAAGACATTTCCGCTAAAACCTCAAAAATTTTGTTTGGCACGATTACAATACTTTACATACTACGTATGATAAAGTAAAATCATAGTACATAGTCCAAAGTTCCCCAAACCATTTATATAAATCCCAAATATTTTGTCACCTACAAGTTCGCTATATTTTATAAACGTTTTGGGCGCCATGAATGCAAGATTCATGAATGAAAACAAATTCTGGCATTGGCTATATCCAATTCCCGCTGTAATACTGCCCAATACAGTCGCTGAACTAATATCCATTAGAGCCGACCCAAGTTCGTCACTGCTAATTGTCTCTTCCTGTCCACAAAACCGACATTTTAAATAAAATGTTCATTTGAGTCCTGTTCTGGTCTCTTTGTCTCATTTGTAATTAAATAATTACAATATTGTTCTTTTAGATTATCTATACATATATTTTAACTTAGGTGGTACGTAGTCGTCTTTTACTAATTCGTCTAGAGGACAGATGCGGATGTTTAGGTATTTTGCCACGACTTCTACCCATTATTAAACAAATGTACCTAACACCTAGCAAGTATAACTACACTAAGTATAATATCATACAGTATATGACTTTTAACGTGTGTTAAATTTGTAAACCGTGCGTATAAATGTGAAATGCGAGAACTCGGTTCTCCCGATTCAATATACGCTACGGTCATAACTTGTGAACAGTCTAATCTAAAAATAGCGGTAGGCGTGGCGTAGTTATAGGCGGTGTTTAAAACTCCTAACGTCTGCTGTCTACAGCGGGCCCGTAGTATAGGCAAATTACATACATTTCTGGCAATTACGCTTTGTTATCGCAATTATAATGTTTAGATTAAAATTGTACTTAAATAAAAAATCTATTTTTGTATCATGAGTTGGGCTAAATGTTTTATATTTGAAAAAAACCAAAGATGTTGAAGTAAAATTGATTTTTATCGCTAAAAAAATTTTTTTTTCATCCAGCCCAACTCGTTATTTATCTAAGAAGTTACATCAAAAATTTCATAAACTTTGAACAATAAATAACGCTTTTATTTGCAAACGCGTTTTAGGAGAGGTAGAACTGGGTCTTAATTCCAGTTTTTTATCAATACTAATATTTCAAAAACTTGATATTTCGATGTTTGCTTGCAAAAATTGGAATGCCCTGGAGTATCCACTTTATTAAACTTATTAGATGTTAAGTTTAAATAACAGACCTCTAGACCTGGCAACAGAGATTTTTGCGTGACAAAAATATTAGCAGGAAGCCGACGCGACGTTCCCAGGTCACGTGGAACAGTCCGTAGATGTATTGTGATGTGTTTCCTACTCGCAAATATCATTTCTTAATTTGTTATAAATAAGAAACATCAAAAAAGAGTTTTTTTTTTCGTTTTACGCTTGTAAAAACTGAACCGATGGGGCAATCGTGATGGTTTGAACAGACGAATTGTAGAGAATGAAAAGACGAAAAAATGAAACCTGGACGGACTCGATTGAATTAACATTAACAGATGAAATTCGGAAAAACCAGAAAAATCCTCGTTTTTTCAAAAATGCATAACTCCGCAATTTTCAAAGTTGTAGCGGAGGCTTTTTGCGTGAAAGTAGCGATTGATGGGTAATTTGAGTGTGGACAACCCAAGCGTTGTCCGATGATTAGTTTTAGCACAATTGCGATTTGAATATTTGTATGCAATATGATTCGGCGAGCCTGGATGCGTCAAAGGTGGTCCGATTTTAATTTTTTTAACGTATTTCGAAAGTAGAAGTATTGTGCTACAGTCTATACTGATTTTCCCCCATCACACTTCACCCATCACACTTCCAGCACACTTCCCCCATCACTCGACCACTCTACCGGACGCGGTAGTATTACCCACTTAAACGGGTCCTATCAAAAAATCAGAAAAGACGTTTTGTTGCTGTTCACGTCTAGTTTCCAAATCCGTTTTTTAAATTGCAGTCGGACGATCTCAAACACATCCAGCTCTCCGCAAAAATATTGCCAAAAAAAAATTGAAATGAGGATTGTGCGAAAACTATTAATCCGGCCGAATCCAGGTTTTGCACACTTAAAGTACATGTGAATAGCTACCACTGTAAAAAGTTTCCGCTTTTAAAAAATTGCGGAGTTATGAATTTAAGAAAAAAGCTAAATTTTCTAGGTTTTCTCCGGTTCTAATTATCCGATCGGATCGTTTGCCATGTCATTCTCTTCGTAATTTAATTCTCTACAGTTCATCCCGTTGCACCATTAAGATTGCTTGAATAGTTTTCCTTTTAAAATAAAAAAAGTAAAAAAACGTGATTTTTTGTTGATAATTGTTTATAAAAAATTAAAAAGTGGCATTTTCGAGTAGAAAACATAGTGGTAATATACTACGGACTGTCATGCACAGGATGGCATAGGCGGCTTCCTGCTAGTCTTTAATAATATCCTATACATAATCTATCATTTCTAAAGTGTTCTGCAATCACAGACCAAAATAAGAAAGAAAAAGCAGCTAAGAAAAAACTAGTACAGGAACGGTTCCGTCAAGATTTGGGTTTGACAATAGACCAACCTCGTCAAGCTAGCAGACCGTCATTGCTATGACGGTAATACTGCAAGACAGTTTTTTCCATTTTCACTTGTACCTCCGAAATAACTGGAGTTGGTAACGAATTGATAAAAAGATTCCATATCGTTTGAAGTATATTTGAAGTTCAAAGTATGTAAAAAATTTGGGATTAACACACGCAACACAGCTGAACTTTACGTAAGCAAATATAGTTGGTCGGCTCTCTTTAGTTCACAAAGTTAACACCTTGCGTAGATTTACATTCTGGATTTTTAGTCCATCTTGCATCCGTCATTTTGAATTTTTAAAATCTGTCATTGAATTTATAATCTGTGACACAAAAATACCTTAAATACAAACTTTCATTATAATTGGCAGATTAAATGTTAGTCCTTTCTTGTTATGCACATCAAATTTCTTAATAATTCATAAAAAAAAATGACAAAGTTACAGAATTTTGTCCCCGAAAGGTAATTTTTGCCCCACTGTGCTCTGGTACACCAACTGCTCTCTCTTGACCGACCGGTTGTTATGGTTCATTCTATTCTACGTGGTTTGCAGTTGGTCTCCTCCTACCTTCATTCGTCCGGACATATTCCTTTCAAGGTATTCCTTGTACGTCGGCATCGTCCAGCAGCGCGGCGATTCGGTCCCTGTGGGACCCCAAAAAACGCACAGTCTGCGGCGTACCACACGTACGAAACACCGGCTTGCCATAAATATCGGGGACACTATCATGAAAACGCATTAAGCGGAGGATTTTTATGCGCGACAAGATCCCGCTTGTAAACGTTTTAGATGTTTCCAGCCGAGCGATGAATTCTTGAAATTACTGTATGGTTAAACTGGTATCACGGGCTAATTATTTATATTAGTGCCTATTAACACATGTTCCATTTTTGAACTCTTTATGCACGGCAAATATCGTGTGCGGTTGTGAACTTAACATCTAATTTTATTAGGTAAAACTAGTGACCAAATAGATCGCTGAGATGTGTAGATCGCCGATGCCGGTAGATAACCGAATTTGGTAGATCGCCGAAATAGATAGATATCCGAATTCGGTAGATCGCCGAAATGGGTAGACCTCATACATAGTAGGACAACGAAGCTAATTACTGTAATTTTTGCGATGGTCGTGGAAAAAGTATACTATTCTATTCGCAAGTAACGGCTATCGACACAATTACAATCCTCGCCTTCGGCTGAGGTTGCACTTCGGAGATTCCTTCCATTACAATTACAGTATCTACTGGCAATTGCTCACGCGTAAGTTTATTTTCATGAGTGACTCCTTCCATTACAATGAAGTACTAAAAGGTAATTATTCATTCGAATTAATTTGAACGCTGGCTCCCATTACAATTTTTTCGATTACTTATTACATGATAATACTAATAATATCTCTTATGCATTACGACATTACTATCGAACCGAATGCGAGTGCTGTACGGTGCGAAGTTGTGCAGTAAGGCTAATAGCATTTACTTGCGAATAGAATAGTAACTTTTTACATAACAAAAATATTATTTTTGATGACATTACTTTGTTTTATAATAAAATTAAAATTTTGAAATTTGACGAATAATATATTTGTTATGTAAAAAATATATTATTCTATTCGCAAGTAACGGCTATTAGCCAATCTACACAATTACAACACTCGCTCACGGCTCGTGTTACACATGGAAGATTATTTCCAATACGTATGCATGTATGTAATAGCAATTACTCATGCGCATGATTGACAACGCTCGCCTTCAGCTTCTTATTACTTGTTTAGAACTTATTTGATTGGGGGTTATTATAAAACAGTTTTTGTGACCGAAAACCGGTTTTTACATTTGCAAAAGCCGGTTTTAGATAGCAGATTACAATTACAAAAATAATGATATTTGATTTAAAATTCATATTATCATTTTTTTTTGTGTGTTGACTGATTTTAATAAGCATACATGTGCCCCACTCTTTTCCCCGCATATTTTAGTATCATATTGAAAACCATAGGGACCGATTGGTTCATTTGCTGCGCTCGTCTTGCCCAAAATCAAAATTAATTGAAAATACTAACTCCAATGATTTATACCACTCGCCTTCGGCTCGTGGCTCGCGTTGTAAACATCTTTCTCATATGTAATAGCTAGTCGTGAAAGAAAGCATCGAAAAAAAAAATTGATAGGAAACCAAAATTTACCATATTCAAAAGTTGTCTCGATAAACATATAGAACTAAAAACTGTCAAAATACAAAAAGGCCTAAATTTTATAATTAAGTCAATAATCTTGTATACGATCGGAAAAAATAATGTAAAAGGCAAAATTAAGAAATATTTTTTTTAAATTATAATGGCCTGAATCAACAAAATATGCGTAGGTCCATATTGACATCCTAGTAAACTCATGAATATAATTTATAAATTTTTTTTTAGCAGTCGTATATAAAACGTGATATTTGACTCGCGCATAATGGCAATAATCATATTATAACCTACGTTTTGTGTTCACTAAATCATACTTAATTCATTCAATCATTTTTCCAAATAAAGTAGCACCCTTACATAAAACACCTTGTATTTCTTCTATTTATTAGTTAGGAGTTGATATGTGCATAAGGTGTCAAACAAATAGAATCATTTACAACACTCGCCTCGTGTTATAACTTCATTCTTCATTACTCCCCAAATAGATTATTTTTAGTAAGTGAATACAATTATTGACTATAACTTTGTCATGGTAAAGTTTATGAAAGAAAACACACAGCCTATTGCCCAGATAGGAGAAATAGTCATTAGTAGAGTGAGGAATTATAAGTATTTATTTTTGGAAAATACGCGCTTAAAATAAGCACGAAAAATGAGAAGAAAAGGCACAAAACAAAGCTTTTTTAAGAATACGTATACCTAGTATTATTTTTGTATATATGTACATATTTATTAGCACATACACATGATACAAAACATTGGTATAACTGAGGAAATTGATACTTAACAATAAAAATAAACTATACGCAATAAGTAAACGCTTTATATTTTATTTAAAAAAATGTATTCGCTTATTACATTATACGCAATTAAAAAGGACTGTAGAGACATCTAGTGTTTATGTTACGTATTTATTTGTTTTATTTTGACGTTTACTTCATATTTTATATAACAGATGGCGCTACTTGCTGTAACTGTCACTGCGGTCGAGTGGCAGCACTGTTTTTAGATTATCGATTTTTAGCGAGGGTCGCATAATCTTTTCTGTACAATCATTCGTACATCATTCAAGCGTCTACGAATATACTCCTATGATCTGTTCAACTCCAAGAGTTTTATTCAGCATAACATCACACCACAAACATCACATCACCCTACACTAATCTATTTCTAGCAACACTGCCGATTACCATTATTGACTGTCTCACTTTTCATTTATTCCATTACTAACAATAGTTATAGCAAAAGTTAATCTCAAATAAACTTATATCGTAGAATACAGAGGTTAAAATTGTTTTATTTATTTTAAAAATTTTAACAAAATTCCATATATAGCCTTTTATCTGTACAAACTATACTATTATATTTCCTGTTATTTTCTGACATAATTTAATTAAAAAAATATATACTATTATATTATATTAGTGTCACCGGTAAGTCTGCTGGACATGCCCATTATTTACTTTGAGCGTATGTATTTGTTAACCTATGAAGTCTAAAGTTTGACAGTGAAGACAATAATGTGACACGACACAATGACACGACATTACGAAGACCACTTTAAATAAAAGGGGTATTAAATTTGTAGTACCCGATGATTGCGATGATACTACCATACGTTAACTTTTGAGATATTTCAAACATCAACACAAAAATAATTTAGTTTTAGTTTTTTTTTATTTTTTTATTTATATTACATAAAAATAAGGACCACTGGTGTCGTACCTTGTTCAAGATTGCCTTTCTCTCTTATGTAATTTACTTGAATACGAAACACGTACTTGCACAATGAAAACCGTTGACATAACCTAACTTTTGGAGTATCGGACCGACCGACCGGTCTTCTGCTAAATATGCACTTTGAACCGTGTTGCTTGTCGCTATAGCGAACCTGTCGTATGTTAAGATGATACCGGATCTGCTTTTTATGTATTTTAACATGTTGTAACAAAGCCCGTCAAACATAGCATAGCCGTCAGCATGCCGTCAGACTGCGCTTGCGTGGATATGGATGTAACAGATTCCGGCGCGAGCGTCACAATGCGTCTGCTGCTAAATATACGATTAGACCGTGTCGCTTGTTGCTATAATGATCTCGCGTAGAGTTTGAGATGACACCGGGACTGCTTTTTCTGCATTTAAACACGTTTTTGCCGAAAATATAGGGAAAGGCAGCGCGCGCGCTGCCCGAACTGTCAAACTGGCACATCTGCTTGAGCGAACTTTGTTGACGTTGCGTAGCAACCCTCGTTCTTGAGAAAGTAAAACGTCTACACTATTAAAAATTCATAGAGTTTTATGGAGATGCAAAACTCGATCTCGTCTGTCAAACTGCCGATTTGCGTCAAATTTTCACCTTTAGTTAGGGGACGGTAGGGCGATCAACGGCAGCCGGTCTAAATACATAATGGAAACGTCAAAAAATATCCTTTGGCCGTTTAAGATCTGGCCGAACCGCTCCCGAAGCGACGTCGATTAGTAGCCGTTGTTGTATTATCGATCGAACTTTGTTGACGTTGCGTAGCGACCCCTGTGATTGTCGAAGAAATATGTCTACACTATTAAAAATTCATAGAGTTTTATGAAGATGCAAAACTCGATCTCGTCTGTCAAACTGCCGATTTGCTTCAAATTTTCACCTTTAGTTAGGGGACGGTAGGGCGATCAACGGCAGCCGGTCTAAATATATAATAGAAAGCTAAAAAAATATCCTTTTGCCGTTTAAAATCTGGCGGAACCGCTCCCGACGCGACGTCAATTAGTGGTCGTTATTTTATTAGTATACCGACTAGTGACCAAATAGATCGCTGAGACGTATAGATCGCTGGGTGTGTAGAATTTTATATATATATATATATATATATACCAATGGTCCGCAGTTATGAGTGTAAGTTCGCTATATCCGGGGGTTTACGTCAATCGCAGTCTAGTTCATAACATTAGGTGTTGGAAACCCTATATGCATACCATTGGTTCTCAAATGTTTGCGTAAGTCCGCTAAAGCCCCAGGGTTTATGACAAATTGCGATGTTATTTGGTTCGTTACATACGATGTTTCGTTATATCCAGGTTCGCTATAACCAACGATTTTAACCATTGTTTTTACGGGAAATACAACGGGACTTGAAAATTAGTTCGTTATAACCGGAGGTTCGTTACAACCGGGGACGGTATATTTGAAGTTGACTGTAATAAAAAAACAGGCACCAGTCCTCTTTTCCCTGCTCGGACAGACAATCTGCTAATTATTATAATAATATTAATCTTAGTGATGGGCGCATTCAGATTACATAATCGATTATAATTGATTCTTGAAATAATCGATACTTAATAATCGACTTTGAGTAATGGATTTTTAATAATCGTATGGGTTTTAAATAATCGATTTTTAATAGACCATTTTACATACATTTAAGTGAGATTTACCCCCTCGGTCACCAACTTTGTCGCCCAATCTAACCCAAAATATGCTTTTACATTATTGTGTCTCCCCTATTCATGATCGATTATGAGTACTCGATTATTCATAATCGATTTTGAATAATAGAGTATTAAAAATCGATTATTAATGCAGAACAACTCGAGAACCAAACCATACGCTTATGCGAATCATTCGAATACTGATAAATAATCGGTTCTTCAAATAATACGATTATGCCCATCACTAATTGTTGGAGCAAGTTTAGAAAAAGGACTGTAGAGACATCTAGTGTTTATGTTACGTATTTACTTGTCTTATTTTGACGTTTACTTCATATTTTATATAACAGATGGCGCTACTTGCTGTAGCTGTCACGCGCTACTTACTGTAACTGTCACTGCGGTCGAGTGGCAGCACTGTTTTTAGATTATCGATTTTTAGCGAGGGTCGCATAAGCTTCTGTACAGTGTACAATGGTGCAATGTGTACATGTATGACTCAAGCGTCTACGAATATACTCCTAAGATCTGTTCAACTCAAAGAGTTGTATTCAGCATACCATCACATCACCATACACTAATCTATTTGTAGCAAAACTGACGATTACCATTATTGACTGTCTCACTTTTCATTTATTCCATTACTAACAATAGTTATAGCAAAAGTTAGTGTCAAATAAACTTATATCATAGAATAAAGAGGCTAAAACTGTTTTATTTATTTTAAAAATTTTAACAAAATTGTATATATATAATTGTCTATATAGCCTCTTATCTGTACAAACTATAGTATTATATTTCCTGTTATTTTCTGACATAATTTATTAAAAAAATATATACTATTAGTGTCACCGCTAAGTCTACTGGACATGCCCATTATTTACTTTGAGCGTATGTATTTGTTAACCTATGAAGTCTAAAGTTTGACAGTAAAGACAATCATGAGATTAATGTGACACGACACGTAATGACATGACATTACGAAGACCACTTTAAATAAAAGGGGTATTAAATTTGTAGTACCCATTTTTTTATGATTGCAATACTACCATACGTTAACTTTTGAGATATTTCAAACGTCAACACATAAAAATAAGGATCACTGGTGTCGTACCTTGTTCAAGATAGCCTTTCTCTCTTATGTAAATTACTTGAATACGAAACACGTACTTGCACAATGAAAACCGTTGACATAACCTAACTTTCATGGATCGGTCTTCTGATAAATATGCACTTTGGACCATGTTGCTTGTCGCTATAACGAACCTGTCGTATGTTAAGATGATACCGGATCTGCTTTTTATGTATTTTAACATGTATTAACAAAGCCCGTCAAACATAGCATAGCCGTCAGCATGCCGTCAGACTGCGCTTGCGTGGATATGGATATAACAGATTCCAGCGCGCGAGTTTCAATGCGTCTTCTGCTAAATATACGATTAGAGTTTAGACAGTGTCGCTTGTCGCTACAGTGATCTTTCCGTAGAATTTGAGATGACACCGGGACTGTTTTTTTCTGCATTTAAACACGTTTTTGCCGAAGATATAGGGAAAAGCAGCGCGCGCGCTGCCCGAACTGTCAAACTGGCAAATCTGCTTGAGGGAACTTTGTTGACGTTGCGTAGCAACCCTCGTTCTTGAGAAAGTAAAACGTCTACACTATTAAAAATTCATAGAGTTTTATGGAGATGCAAAACTCGATCTCGTCTGTCAAACTGCCGATTTGCGTCAAATTTTCACCTTTAGTTAGGGGACGGTAGGGCGATCAACGGCAGCCGGTCTAAATACATAATAGAAACGTCAAAAAATATCCTTTGGCCGTTTAAGATCTGGCCGAACCGCTCCCGAAGCGACGTCGATTAGTGGCCGTTGTTGTATTATCGATCGAACTTTGTTGACGTTGCGTAGCGACCCCCGTGATTGTGGACGAAATATGTCTACACTATTAAAAATTCATAGAGTTTTATTGAGATGAAAAACTCGATCTCGTCTCTCAAAGTGCCGATTTGCGTAAAATTTTCACCTTTAGTTAGGGGACGGTAGGGCGATCAACGGCAGCCGGTCTAAATATATAATAGAATGCTCAAAAAATATCCTTTTGCCGTTTAAGATCTGGGCGAACCGCTCCCGACGCGACGTCAATTAGTGGCCGTTATTTTATTAGTATACGGATAAAATTTTCACCTTTAGTTAGGGGACGGTAGGGCGATCAACGGCAGCCGGTCTAAATACATAATAGAAACGTCAAAAAATATCCTTTGGCCGTTTAAGATCTGGCCGAACCGCTCCCGAAGCGACGTCGATTAGTGGCCGTTGTTGTATTATCGATCGAACTTTGTTGACGTTGCGTAGCGACCCCCGTGATTGTGGACGAAATATGTCTACACTATTAAAAATTCATAGAGTTTTATTGAGATGCAAAACTCGATCTCGTCTGTCAAACTGCCGATTTGCGTCAAATTTTCACCTTTAGTTAGGGGACGGTAGGGCGATCAACGGCAGCCGGTCTAAATATATAATAGAAAGCTCAAAAAATATCCTTTTGCCGTTTAAAATCTGGCGGAACCGCTCCCGACGCGACGTCAATTAGTGGTCGTTATTTTATTAGTATACGGACTAGGCTTGAAATATGTCCGGAGTATTCAATGCTTTTCAAACATTAAACTGATGGTTAAAGTATAATTTATTAAATAAATTCTAAAGATGATGTTGCTGACAATTATCACTAATTTAAGTTAGAAAGATACTCACCGAATTAAGTAATGGGTGCGGATTTGAAACAATAATTGTGATTATAGTCGTAACGGACTTAAACAAAGGAGGAGATTATCAATTCTACTCGTATGAACATTATATATACAATAAACATTGATATCAAAGGTGGAATCAATATGACGAGAAGGCGGTAAATGCTTAAATTAAATAATTATGACCCCGCTTTGGATTTGAACCCAGATATCCACATTGCCGGTCCAACGGTTAAACCTTTTAGACAAACGGCTATGACATTCTAAAGGTAAATTTGTAGATGTATTTATTTGCTACAATGAATGTTTATTTAGGCTAAAAAAATATGAGTTTTCACTGTAAAGTGTTTTTTAATTAAAATAAACATTGGTCGTAGCAAACATATTTTATTTGGAATTTGGATAACAATTTATTTGGACAAAGGAATCGTTTTCTTGTCGGGTTTCTATCAAATTTCAGGTATTTGAACCAAAAAGCTGGCCAAAATTATTTTTTCACCTATAAGGGCTCTAGATGTGTTTTATTTATGTATTTTAGTATTTGAAGGTTCATAACTTAATAAACACAATAAAACACTACAAACTAGGAAAAAAGCAAACTGTATTAAAAATTCTTCTTTACTGTGGTACACCGATTGTAAATTAATTACTCCTACAACATTTGTCATCAATATTTTTTTGTGATTTTATTTTCCTCATGGCTATTGTGTGAAATTTACAAAAATATATATGGTATGTCCTGTTTAAATACGCAGCATAGACGGATTTAAAATTGGACAATACTTGTCGTTTCTGAGTTATGAGATAATATTTTTGGGTCTGTTATGTTGTAAGAACATCCTGAAAACAGTTTTATTTTTTAAGACCAGTAGTAGAGGAATAAAATGAAAGTTTACACCAGTCGATATTGTGTATTGAAACGGTACATACGCTATTCATGCTATTTTCCGTTCGATACATTCCTTTTAAGACGTGGTAGTAGAAGCAATTAAAAACCTATTTAACCATATTTATCTCTATAAAAATTATTATTATTAGTATTATTTCCAAATAGTCTTAAGGTAAGCGTTCAATTTTCTAAGTTTCCTTGAAAACTTTAGAAATTTTAGTTTCCAGTTTCCATTCACAAGCTTACTATTGTGTCTCCTCAACAATAATTCATTTTTAACCAATGAACTGTTAATGCGAGTAGGCGTTTTTGATAGTTCTATTTTATTGCGCTGAATAAGAATTCGATTCGCTCAAGGAACAAATTTCCAAGCTATTCACATGAAAGTACAAAGTTTAAAGTTTCTTTCAGATGATTTTGAAGAGTCTATGCCCTAGCCTAGGGCATCGGTGTTGCTTGCTATACATGATCTAAAACGGAAAAATATACGTACGGCATTTAGAACATACAACATACATTGAACATAAAATTGTCAATATCTCGATAACCGTAACCATTTGTATATAGATAAATATGGTTGAATATGTTCTATCACGGTTTCGAGGGATTGCATCAAATTACATATAAGCCCGTACATCAATTTTTGGATTTTCCTTAAAATCTGCATCCGCAGGTATCCGCAACAGATTTTGCAGTATTTGTAATGTCAAATATGTGTACTATAATTTGAACCACTTTCAAGAGCTCAATAAAACTAAAGTATAAACTAAAACACTTAAATTCTGCATAAAATGTTGTTTTATAACAACGTATGTTCTCGGCTCTGCAATGAACAAAATTGTGGGCAAATTTCAATAAAAACAATATCGAATGAAAGTTAATAGTTGATTCTAAGGAACGTATAACAGAAAAGTCACATTTTTCCTTAGAATGCCAAATTGCAACTGTTTTCAAGAGCGTCAAGTTATGTGCAAGAATGTTTAGCCAATTCAAATATATCTTTTGGCTAATAAGGACACGTGGCGCAGGGCTCAGGTGAAAAATTACTACCGCCTTTTAATACATCAGTCCTTTTTTACCTATCCCAGACACTAGTTTAATTTTTGGAATTTAACATTTTAGAAATTTGATTTATGGCCAGCTTTTTTTGGTCAAATACCCAAAGCGCCGCTGAGAAAAAAAAACATTTTGCTACTAATTGAATTTCACACACCGCTCTGGATTTTCATATGTCACTACTTCAAACTTTATGCTGTAAAAAAATTTAATCTGAATCTAAGATACTTCCAAAAATCCTACCACAGGGATTGTAGATGGCGTTTCTTTTTATAAGTGAAAAGTTTTAGTTTCATGCTTCCATTTCACCCTATGCTGGTAGTAATTGTTCTTAATTCAAATACAATCGTTGTTTGGATATGGATGGACCAACACATATTTATTTGCAACAAACAACGTTTACATGAGTCAATAAATATTACTTTAAACTAAACAAATATTATTTTGTAACAAAGAAATATCCTCTATTCAAACAGTTTATTTGGGTCAATGAAAATTTTCAACACTAGTGTTTGAGAAGGATTTCAGTTTATTATACATTTTACGTAAGCACATTCATATAAATTTCACAAACAGAGAGAATTTTTAAATCATGCCACAACATTTACAAACATCCATTCACCTCTTTCACCGGTGTACTTTATCGTTTGATGTGGCAGTGCGCCCCGTAAAATAAAAACAGGAGTTTATTCGGACCACCCCTTACCCCCGAAAGCTATTAAAAAGGGGGTGGAATTTTAAACATTCCAAATTAATGTCAATAATACCACCGCTAACGCGCTCGCAATTTGCATCAATTAAATAGAAATCCCAGTCGCAAAAAGCTCCCTGCCGGTCTCCATACTTTTTTACCTACATTATTATTAATTTCGCTCTTTATCCCATAACAGCAACGAATCCTGTACGTACAGCAGCAATGTTGACTGCTCCGAACACGTACATCCGCGATCAGTTTGAAAACATGGCCCGTCGACTACACATACATTACAATATAACATGAGTATTATGTAGACGTCCGTATGGACGTTTGGTATATGCGAAACATCGATCTACATACAGTTAAGCTATTAACTTTATTGGTAGCAACGAACGGCTACCGTTATTTACGAGCGTACATTCGTTTTTATTTTCCATTGTTGGCAATGCGTTAAGTTTATGTGTGCGAACCCACCGAGAGCGGTTTAAAATAAATCTTTATTTCGCGTTTCAAATCTGCATATCAGCACTGTGGATATGAACGATAACCGGAAAATAGTATATGCACAACAACGTTCTGAATGTATATTTTTGTCAAAAACAAATTGTGGTTTAAAATTTTACCAGTTTCCCTAAAAATACAGTACATTTAATATGCATTTCATCTATCTGTGTTGATAAAAGTTATTTTGTTATTAAGTTGGTTTGGTTGCAATTTATTTGATTTCTTTGATCTGTACTGTATATGAATCCAGACACGAATGTTACCTTCGAAAACCTCTTTTTTTTGAGGCAGTCCTTTAAATCAGGCATCAATTGTCAGCATATTTAGCGCAAAGAAGTATTGAAATAGTATATTACATTACAAGAGCTGTAACTAGCATATTACGTACGCGTGGAAAGTTAAAATACGAGCCGCAAAGCGGCGAGTTTTGTTATTTTTCATGAGTACGTAATATGCGTTACAGGTCGAGTATTGTACACAGACAGACATTTTTGTTTAACTTACACTGACGAGAGGCATATATATATATATATATATATATATATATATATATATATATATATATATATATATATATATATATTTATTTGCTACACAGAATTATTATTTGAGTCAAAACAGTATTACTTTACTCCAAACAAATGGTATTTGACGCAAATAAGCATTATTTGTAGCAAACAAATATATTTTTGCCTCTATTCAAATACGCATTTACACGACCGACAATCGCTTACAATCACTTACTTTAAATAAAGGAAAGTATTGCGACAGTAGTAGATGTATTAGGTTAGGTTAGTATATTTGACAGTTCAACAAAAATGTATTTTATCTATTACTAGTTATTCGCGCGACATCTGTTTCAACTGTGGGCAACTGCATTTGAACTGTTGTGACTAGAGGTAAATTATAATTAAATAGGAAAATATGGATCTGCATTTGCGTTGTGATGACATTATGTTGTGCGTTTAAAACACAAAAGCACAACCAAAAGCACATGTTTGTTATATGCGATATACGAGTGAACAGACCGTGACGTAAGGGACATTTATACATACGGTCGTAGGTAAATACTTCTTCCATTTCTATTGACAAAATACATGTTCCCCCGAGCTATGAATATTGTCCTAATTTTAAATTATTAATAATTATCAGACCATTTATTTATACAACAGTATCGATGACGTCATAAGTCAAAAAGACTTAAAGGTCGGCGATTGAATGTGATAAGAAATGTAAAGAGCTTTAGTAAGTAAGTAGCCCGAGTATTATTAAAAATAACACAAAGCTTCAATTTTAATGAGTTTATTCAGCGTCTTTTTGCCGCTTACAGAGCGTGGGTGTGGGTTGACTTGCTGACACAATCAAGCAAAACCAGGTATGTAAAATTTCGTTCATAAGTTTTCTGGTAAATTAGCGTTGAAATTAAAATTATAAATTTCAAATATTAAATTACCAGGTAATCAAAAGTTCAAAATGGTAAATTATATTATCTTACACTACCGGGTAACTAATAATTAAAAGTGATAAATTACTTGTGACAGTAAGTTATGATAACTACTTATCAACTATCTACTATCTATTACTATATACTAAACGTGACTCACACTTCGCGGAAGGAGTTTAAGAAAATCGGCGAATCGGGGGAAGGGTCTGCCCCTAGGGGAAGCGATTCATAAGTTTTCTGGTAAATTAGCGTTGAAATTAAAATTATAAATTTCAAATATTAAATTACCAGGTAATCAAAAGTTCAAAATGGTAAATTATATTATCTTACACTACCGGGTAACTAATAATTAAAAGTGATAAATTACTTGTGACAGTAAGTTATGATAACTACTTATCAACTATCTACTATCTATTACTATATACTAAACGTGACTCACACTTCGCGGAAGGAGTTTAAGAAAATCGGCGAATCGGGGGAAGGGTCTGCCCCTCCTGAAATTTGAATTTACCTGAAATTTGATTCTACAGTGCTTAGGCTTTCGATTTCGTCCATTTTCGGCGCAGTTCTCGTTATTTTTACCTCGATCCGGCTAAATTTATGGATTATCGATTGGGACTGTACTCGTCAGCGCGTCGCCATGGGGTTGCTAGGCGACGGCCGCGCGCTTCGTTACGCGGTCACCAGACGGCGGCACATCATCATGTCGCTGTTGAGGTTACGCTACGAAGCGATAGATGGCGCCCCGTAACCGCGCCGAACGTACGAGCATAATCACGTCGCGCGTGTAAGAGCATCCGGGCTTTTTGGTTCTCTCTTAACGCTTCGGCGATCTACCTAGGTCGACCAGCAGGCCTATTAGGCCTGCACATTCTCCTAGTACTAAAATGTAGGGTAGAACCACCTTAAAAGTAATTTCTTTTTATGATTTAATAGTAGTAATTCATCATTAAAGTCAGAACAAAGACTATACTAAGAAATATACTATTTATAGCAGCAATTTAAAAAAATCTGATTGTCCAGGCACATGACATTATCATACTATTTAGCAGTGTTTCCCAACGCAAACACTGATGTTGTGACAATACCGTCAATAGTATCAAAATGTCTGTCAAATCCTGGCTAACTAGTTTTAATGCAGTATGAGGTATCTCGATCAGATAGAATTACAAATGTCATAATTTCAGGAAATTACAGAAATAGCGGCACATTTGCAAAATCGTGCCTTTGGGCCCCTTTAAACAAAACTTTTTTCAGCTCTAAGCTTAGTCATGAAACTTCTAAATATGAAGTTTTGTCCCGATACCTTTAGTAGTTTCTCCGGAATCGTCGCCCAAAAACGGATATAAACATACACACTTTTATTTACCTTGGTCAAACATGTTCAGGGGACCCAATAGGACATATCTCCGCTAAAATCTCAAAACTTTTTTCGACACGATTATAATACTTTGTCATACTACGTATAATAAAGTAAAAAGAACAGTTGAACGGCATAAATGTAGTGTAAAATACAAAGAATGAACATTTTTTGATCCGGAACATTTCTTTAAATCGTGAACTCGATAGTAGGTAAATGGCTTCTGATTTAAAATCTGCATTAATGTGTCCGCTGAATCGATCTGCATCGCCAGACCCTTTTGCCACACCTTATTCTTTTAGTATAAAAAGGTTAGCTATATTTTCTCAAATAATATCATTCGGCTGGTGAATAGAGGAGTGGAAATGAGCTTTGATAACAAAAAAGAACCTGTCCAGGCGTAAAAAAACATGTATTTATTGACGGTAAATTACCATTGGTAACATAAGCTGTAAATTACGGTAATTAAAAATCCGTAAATTACCATGGATTGCGGTAATTTACCAAGTAAATTGGTAATTTACCCGGTAAATTACGTTTATACATCCCTGAGCAACACTGATATAATACTTGAATTCAAGAGCAGGAAGTCTAAATCTGCTCTGAAATCCTTGTACAGTGTTTATTAATGGATCTAACTTGACAACGTGTAAAGACAACGTTAGGAATGAACAATGAATATTCAATAATTTCGTTAATTTATTAATGTTTCCCCAATCTTCTTCAGTCTTTAAATACATAGACACATTTTTCGTTCAACAGAACGTAACCTGTATGAAGTACGTAAAGATTTAATCTAGGCCAAGTTGGTACTTGGTAACAAATGCTGAATAAAAAAGTTATAAACATCAACTATGTAATTAACAACAAATTTGGAAATGTCTTAGTCATGCTGTTGACTCTAGAATGTCTTTGCCGCGTTTGAAAGCTGTCGACTTCTATTTGATTAATTCCGCTTATTGCCTGCCTCCAAGTACGTTGGGCGCAGAAGAAATAAAGAATCAAAACACTTTCGAATATCAGACGCGTGAAGGTACAACCGCAAAAACCGAAAACTTGCTAAGTTTTTACACAAAATTAAGTCATGTAATTAAAACACTGTCGATACTCCGGATGTTTGGTGAAAGTGGTTCTTTCGAGAAAATATCGTAACAAGGAATATTTTATAAACGTAAACTAGATAATTACTATAGCTATAAACATAAATACCCTAAGACATTACTAGTTTTGCAAGACGAAAAAGTCAGTTCTGAGAAAATTAACATAATAACCTTGCGATGATATCTCTAAAAGTATAGGAGTTTGCAGTTGGTAGCCTTTGCATCTTGGACATATATTTAATTTTTTAACTCAATCTAAAAAATCTGATGTAGCCAAGCACATAACGTTATCATAGTATACAGCAGTGTCAAACTGTGTCAAACGCTGTGTTTTGACAATACTGTCAAGAGAATCAAATATCTGTTATATCCTGGCTAACTAGTTTTAATGCAGACCCGACCGATTTGAGTAAACGTCCAGTTCCTTTTGAACAAAACTTATTTCAGTTCTAAGTTTAGTCATGAAACTTCTAAATCTGAAGTTTCGTCCCGATACCTTCAGATTCTTTTTTAAATAAATGGCGAATTCAATATGATGATTAAAAATATAGAACAATATTATTATGAAATCTATTTGCCGTGACATTGGAGATTTCAAATCTGAAGTCAGATTTTCAAAATTTAAAACAGCGGATCAAATCGGCGACAAACATGTAAAATATGTTGGATTTCTTTGAAACGTATTTCCCGCAATATTTGAAGATTGCAGAATCCAAATATACCAGATTTTCAAAATAAATGCAAAATAGCGACTACAATTAAAGCAAACTCGAATTTTCATGAAAGATAATAAGATTTCATGTCTCAATGAAAAGTCAAATTGTACAAAATTAAAATGGCCTGGTTCTGCCATATTAATTTTGTACAATTTGGCAGAACCAGCATTGCGACCAAAAATGTAAAATATCCCTCGGATTAGCATACAACTAGGGAATGTTAAGGTATCTAAAGCTTCCTAAGTCCAAATCAGAAACCAGATATTCAAAATTCAAAATGGCTGTCCAATATGGATAACAAAGAGCAACAAAAAATGTTAAAACTTTGCATGAGTCTTTCTTATTTCCGGTATGATTTGAATCTGATATAAATAAAAAAACTCTAAAGCTATTTTGATATTGACCATTTATCCGATAAAGTTATTTGTTATAATAATCACAAAACACTGTATTATGTCCTTATTTTATGGCCAGATATTCGAAGCACATTTATTTTTGGAGTTTGTTATGAGAAGCTCTCTACGAAATACTGTTTTATTTAATGTCGTAATGGTAACACCAATATACACTTAAGTTAAGTTTAAGATGTAAAGGTGACGAGAGCACCGATTCAGTTCAGAATAATGACGAGATGCAATCATTACGCTTAAATGAAAGGTTAATAGTGACAAAGCAGGTTCATAAATGTCGCCATTAGACTGTCACTACTGCCGTAACAGCGCGATATTTCAACATTACCATTAACGTAACATGCACCTAATACGTAAATACTGTTAAAATTGCAACATCCCATTATTTACTTACCATTTGCACGTTTTGAATTAGCCTATATGTATCGAACCATTCAGGTAATAAATACAAAGAAAATATACACGCAACAATATCATAATTATTATTAAATGTCTGTATGGATATTGTATAGTTTAAAGGTATGCTTGTGATACCTCTTTTTAAAGCTGTTTTCAATGCAATTATAATGAAACAGAAATTCGCATCAACATTAAATCTCAACTGAGTTTATTTAGTTTTACAGTTTTTTTCATAGCTTTTCTTTGTTTGAGCTCATTTTAAATCAACCTGCTAATAAATTATCGACCTTAAAATCGTCGGTTTAATGATGTTAAAATATCCTAAAGATTCCTAAGAGCTACTCAATTAAAACATTCCTGAGATGAAATCAAAGCACGAAAATAGCACACTGTCGCTATCTTTATCGCATCGAGTATATAATTTCTGTTTTATTTATACGAAAACGGCAGAGCAGCCGGGGTTATTCAGTGTTCTGTGTATGGCATCGAAGCGAGGAAAAATAAACATGACGGAAAGGGAGCGAGCAAGCAGTTAATTTACGCAGCATTAGCCCTGCCCCGGTTCCTGATTCTGACATTACATTAAATGTAAACGAGAAGACCAAAGAAAGGGGATCTTTCAAGACGTTTCCGCTATATTTAGACATAACGAACGGCAGAAACGCGCCCGCCCACTCGAAGCTTTTCTGTTTATTGGACCTGTGCTTTTTGCATAATTTAATATTTTCGCCGGAAGTTTCTCCAATTCCGAGAACGATGTCATTCTGAATGAAGTGCGTATAAAATACATAGTAATTTGCAATGTAATTTCGGTAGTGGTCCATCCGACGTTGTATCGAATATACAGGGCGAGTTATTTACTAGATCTTGTGATATTTGAAATTTAAGAAAAAAATGCATGTAAATATTTACGTTAATATTGCTATTACAGGGTATTTAGTAGTTTGATGTAAAGTGTCTAACCTGATTTATCCTTATAATAAGCATTACGCTTATCAAGATATTAAGACTTTAATATGCAAGTTTTTAAGTATATTTTGCCATTTTTGCAATTGAATGGCAAACGAACCATGAGTCTGTGCTTTGGGGTTAACTATCGTGAAAATTGATTTACTGAACGCGTTGACCAGACAACGTTCCTTTAAATATGATTCACGCGCTCACACATAGAAATCAAATATGCAAAAAAACAGATAGGCATCTCTGGTTGAGTATTTTTAATAACAGAAAAAAATTTATAAAAAAAAACACTTTCAAATAACCCAGTTTCCATTCAAGTTATTAATATTACTCTTGTTATCCTTATCATTCATATTATACCAATTTTAAATTGTCTCTGTAGAAAAATAAGCCATTTTGAATCAATTAACAATGAGATATTTATTTATTTTTTTATTGTGTTGTATTCAATATAGTTCCGTTCTCAAACGTTGCTCATAAACTTAGTTTTAGGTTTTTCTGTTTGTGTGTGTGAGCGCTCATACCACTGCAATGAAACGTCTGCGCAAAATGTTTTCAAGTGAGAAAAGATTAGGAGGTCTACCAAAACAACAATGTTTAAGTTTTACTTCTGGGTATAATTTATGAAGTTTCTAGGTGTTCATTTCGTTCGGTGTACGTTTGCAAACATGGCAAAACATATATTCGTAATATCATGATAACCGTAGCATTTTGTATATGAATAATTTAAGTTGAATAGGTTCTAAATGACCTTTTTTTTAAAATATTTTATATCAAACTATTTACCAGACTGTAAATAGAGCTATATTAAGATAGTTTAATTGCGTAGTAATCTTTAAATGACAACTATCACAAACACTAGTAAACATAGATATAGAACATACTGAATATAAAGTAAAAGGAACTTAAGGGACAGTTGAAAATGTAAAAAAATTACTACATGTTACTATCTAATTTTTCATGACATCGGGATTTAGCCATGGTTTTATTATTATTATTTTTATTATTTTTATACCCCCCCACATTTACTCTGGTGAGGGTATATTGAGTTAGCCACAACATTTGTGCACCCTTAAGGACACCCTTAAGGAGGCCTGGTATATATATATATATATATATATATATATATATGTATTTGATCAGCATGGAAAACTGAATCGATTTAGCTGTCCGTCTGTCTGTTCATCTGTGTACACGATAACTGCCGTAATTTTGAAGTAATAATAATAATAATAATATGTATAAATAATAATAATAATGACTTTATTTAGAAGAATAATAAACAATTACAAAAAAAAGTACATAATTAAGGGCGAGGTCCAGACTTCCACAAAAGCGTGGTTCTGTTCATACCTAACCCTACTATAACGCAGCATGGCACGTGATAACGGCATCATACACCTTAAACAAATCACACACAACTACACTGAAACTAATAAACCAATGTCTAGTCCGGCAAAAAGTGGCAGCACAATCCAACATCCACCATCATTGATCTGAAATTTGGTATACACGCTTATCTCTTAAAAAGTAAGGACAAGTTCGTGAATGGGCAAAATCGGTTAACTTGTCTTTTCTTTATTTTGTATATTTTACGGTGGGGGGTATTTTAATTTCAGCACGGCTAAAGATAATATTCTTACTAGTTTTATTTTATTATAATTTTTATCACAAAATTTTTAGAATTAAATTTATGGAATTTTAAAATATAATATCTCAGAAACTACATGGGTATAATCTGAAACACTTGGAAAGAGATAATATACAGGGTATTTCATTAAAAAATAATATTTTCCCTTCACGCCTAAATGCATCATCCTGTATAGATATATATATATATATATATATATATATATATATATATATATATATGAAAATAATTGTCCGTTGTAGAAGATGATGGGTCAAACAACTTTTGTATAACATCTTTTTGTTCCGTTAAATGTAGTATCGACCAGTGCGATTCTAGTGACTCACCCTGTATTTTGTAAAGACAATCAACCTTCGCATAAGGCCATTGCGTGTATTTGAGCAAATAGAACATATTTGGGGTATTTTGTAAGAAATCCTAAAGCTTCTACTTGAAGTGCTTTTATTTCAAGTTCTGTTCACAGGCGTCCACAAAACACACGCCGTTGACTGGGTGGATGTAATCGAAATTTCTTGGAAATATATACAGCATTGATTTACATTCTTGGAAAACCGTCGTTACCAACCACCATATATAAAACTAACATTCACATGACTTTGCTTATTCTTTGTTTATAATGCCTCTATGTTGGGCACCCCATTTTAATAGCTTCTATAGGCTATACAGCTGGCACATGTGTGGGTGTCGGTTCTGGTATTCAGTTAACTAACCTGCCGTATACCCAAACAAAGGCCAGCATGATTTAGTGCGGTATTTCGTGAAAAATCAACAAATTAACCGTTTGATGATAAATAGCCGCGATAGTGCGGTGGCGCATGATGAATTCGATACATCCATAAAAGGAATTCCGGAGCGTACAAAGTGGCGGTGCCGGTATTCGCTTGCCTCTTTATACCTCTATATATACATATATATATAACCAGCAAACGTGGATTATAAATATCATATACCCCGTATCAGGCATAAATCACGACGGTGCCGTGCCTTTAGGACACATGCCTACCAACAACCTGCGGCAAACAGCGGTAAAAAAGTAGGTTTGCCGGTAAAAGGAACTTCGCTCTTAATGGGGACCTCGAGTTTATGACCCACTGTCACGCGCTTTTTACCGGTTCTTTTTATCCACCAGAATTGCGCCCTCATTCCATTCCGAATGCCACCACATAAAAGCTCATTACCGAAATGTGGAACTTGACCGGATTATTTTACTCGAATTTATGTGATATACTCGAAGGTATGTGGAGATAACTGTGGGTAACCGTGGTACAGTAGTACACTTGAAAAAGAACAACATTGCTAAAAAAATCCAGCAAATGGCAAAGAATCGGCACTTTCTCCAATAGTTTTCTCCATGAAAAAGCATTTTTGCTTTTTAAATCGCTTTTACTACAAATGACTGTCGCTCCAATGTGCTTGAGAGACAACTGATCATTGATGTTGTCCCTTAATAGCTTCAAAAAACACTGTAAGTAATTTTAGTCACTTATACATGACCAAGTGTTTCTTTTTTCTTTTTGTGTTTTGCTTTTTCATTATATTAATTGCTGTCTTTGACATTGTAGAATTAACCCGTTCTGATGAACCTTTACTAATAAAAAGCGAAACTTTAACGGATGAACCAAGTGTTTCATCGATTTTACTCAGACCGTTTCCGAAATGTCCATTGTTTTGAGTGCCAACAAGTGTCGGTCGATACTTCTAACCAAATACTTGTTATTACCAAATACTCAAATACACATTTTTTGTTGCTTTCTAGTGGACTACACACCTGATTGTTTGGTGGTATTGGCATGGAGAAAACTTTCATTAAATACACAAAACTATATTTATTATTATTGAGTATACTGGGTGGTCTTTTTAACTTGAGACTCCTAAATATCTCGAGAAATATGCATGGTACGCCAAAGTGTCTGTAACAACAATCTTTTGTCTGAAAATTTTTTTCGTACGATGCATCTATGAAAAGTTGTTGACGATGGAAGTTTGTGACGTCTGCGGTAGTTACAACCGCTGCCACTGCATAGGATGCGCTCGCCGTCGGGGTACAAGCCACGACTGTCATGTCTACTCATGGTACAACGTACGAAGGTATGTGCATAACGGGGACACGTTTTGGTATCTCGCGCGTGTCGCCCCGTCATGCGCATAGGGTTTGTTTACACACGAAAAAAATGCATCGTACGAAAAAAAGTTTCAGACAAAAGATATTTCTAATTTAGCGTAAAATCATAATTTGAAAAAAAAATTGGGTGTTCCCATTTAAAAAAATTAAGTTAACCTCATTTTTACCGATTGCAGCGTCATCTGCAGTGAAACTGATATCGTCATCTCATTTTCCCCTTTGCGTCCTACAAGTTTGTTTGAGACACTTTTGTCGTACCATGCAAATTTCTCGAGATATTTAGGAGTCTCAAGTTAAAAATACCACCCGGTATTTGATCCAATGGAATGAGTCAAATTGAAACTGCGCGTTATTTTGGATTTACCACTCGAATTATTGATAGTGTTAAATCAAGTTAAACAATTTAAGGTCTAAATTAAAAGTACACAATTGCATTTCCTTGCTTGGGAGAATTTCTCTGAAACGATAGGTATTTGTTTCGTCCAAATTATTGCCCCCCCCCCCCCCAAATATCTAGATTGACTGGCCTATGAAAATGTTGGCTACGTTCGTTTAAAATAATAGACAATATAACAAATGGTCTATCCATAAAAATGCGAAACTATAATTTTTAATTTATAACCATCGGATTATTCAATCCACGCATAAAATAATTGCAAAAATATAACACCAATAATAAATACATCAATTTATAATAATAAAGCAGTGCATGTATAGTTTCACAAAAATGCACTCGGTGATAGCCACCTCCCTCTCATCTCGCGTCTAAGCGTCTCGACGCGTCCGCGCATTCGTTTGTTTTCACGTACGTGCAAACCAGTTTGTTGACTCCATTGCGATTAGAAAACTTTAGCGTCTTCCAGTTTTAATGCGTTTCTCGATGTTTACCTGTAAAATTATCGGCGTCTTGGTTTATGGATTTGAGAAATATGTGACATTTGGTGTTAGTGATGTTCCCGTTGACTTTTTAATCAGCTTTCCTTGAATAAGAAGTGAAAATTGTCGAAATAAGGTAGGATGTTTTTATTTTTTATATTGCTGTTGATTTTGCTGGACTGCTTGCGTGTAAAGTCGTTTTGGGCTTGATTTTCCGCAATATCGTTTTCAAGCAGTATTGACCCTTCGTAGAACATCTCTACGCATAATTTGTATGTGATCTGAGCGCCCTTCCTTGTAGTATTAAATAGTTGGCCACCGTAACTTACAAACGCGAACAGTTTCTTCGGATTGCATCAAAACTCCAAGCAACTCCCAGTCAGAATATGTTTTGTTATATCAGATGAACAAAGGATATTTAAGGGTCGAGTGGTTTCGCATCATAGCGTTAGCGTCGAGATCCACAATCTATTTGAGCCTACTTAAAAAAACTACCGGGTTGCATTTTTGTAGAGAGCATCCAATGCAACAAACGACATTTTAAGGACTATTTCTAACTTTTCGTATTCTGATTTGTGATGTACAGAAATAATTTTATCGAAACGAAGAACTCTTTTAATGTTACCTAGTTTAATTATACCGAAATAAAAAAAGATCATCCACACGTAAAATCCCCGTTACATCCAAACACTAGCTAAAAGTCATCACTAACGCCGTAACATCCCACAACATTTTCTAATTTGTACCACAAATACGTGTTATATACGCTTTACAATTCCTCCGAGCGTTCTGTACCAGTTAAGGCCAGAGATTTACCGCTGATCTCGACCTGATGTAATTTATTATGCACCGTTAATTTATTTTTAATTTATGGTTATGGTCGGGGGCCATGTCTGCAGCCTGGGTCTATTCTAATAGCGCGCAGCCACAACACGGGTACGTGAATGCACGGACGACGGTGACGGGGCCCCGTATGTGCACAACAGTTAACAGTTAAATATAGGCAAGCACATGGGAGACCGAAGACCAAGACGCCGAGATCAGAGCCGAGGCGATTACGCGGATTACAGCACGGCAGAATCGAGCCCCATCCACCACGTCTCACCGCGAAGAAAGTGGAACGAAGAACGGTACGAGACTCACCGAGAATATTACCATCATAAAAACGACAGTCGAGGACTGAAGATTCAGTATCGCGGACATCACTTTCTAATCTGGACGCTGCTATGTATGGGATTGTATTAATAGGTATATTATGTACGAGAATATAGTAATTGAATGAAAGTTATTATTGTACCATCGTACTATGGTTATTACGGAAAGCTATTACGATGTGTTCAATGCGTATAATCGGCGCAAAAGTGATGTTAAGCTAATTTAATTTATGAATATGTTTATTGGCGATGCAAGGTAAAAGCTGTGCATATTACCAGAATAGACGATCGTTACTCTGGTGTTATATTGTACGATGACCCTTTAAAACACAACTAGGTTAAAGCTACTTTTTTTCCTAATTGGAAAAGGAATTCGACATATGGTAATGCATTGTCGCCATCTTCAATACAATTCTCGAGCTCAACTGGAGGAGAGGAATATGGGTCTCAAAATCAAAGGCGAGCGTTTCAAGTACTTACCGTTTGCTGTGATATGGTTCTGATCGCGAAGTCGTTATGCCAACTTGAAACCATGCTTTGCGAACTGTTAGACAATAGTAAATAAGTAGGTCCAGAAATGAATCCTGATAAGACTAAACTAATGACCAACCGACACATATGTGCAGATCACCAGTATTGACAAACGGCTAAACATGGACGCTAACAAAGAAACTCGAGAGAAAAATCTGCAAAAACAGAATTAGCGGATGTGATACAGACTGCAATTTGATCATTCTGGCTTACTTCTTGACGTTTACTTTAGGCAACTCCTCTGAATGCATCAAAAAATCTTCTTTCATTTACGCTCAAACTTACAATGCCTTTAAAACCTCACTGATAATAATCAATCCTTATATCCTACTTCTAAGTGCCCTTTTAGTGGAATTCCCTTATGAAGTACAAACACTACACAGGGTGTCTCACGGAACTGGTACATTAGAAGTTTCTCATGTTCTACTATTTCTGGAAACTTGAAATTTTGGAACTAGAATTTACACGATCTGAGCTATTCAGCTAAAATAGTCTCAAGTTAACTGTCACGTCCGGTCACCGGAAGTCGGTATCAACTTTGTTATTTTAAATGGAACGATAAAATTTTCATTTTATTTTTGGTTTCAACGTAACAAAATACATCATGTTTCCCTATACCTAAATATCACCATTTTTGAGTTTTTTTGATTTTACGGTGATTTTTTGGTGATTTTCGCGGTTATGTTTAAAATTGTATAATATCTCGATTATTACTGAAACTAGAAGTTTCATGATTGGTGGTCCAAAACTAGAAACGTAACCAAATAAGACGATGTTTAGTTCATCATGATATCTTATACAGGATGTTTAAAATTTACAACACAATAATTGAATTAATTTTGAAACGTAAAAAACTATTTTTTTTCAAATGGAACACCGTATATACCGATACACCATTCGATAGGAAATCTTATTCTCTATCAATCAATATTAGGGTTCCCTATATCTATCTTTAATAGTTTTTGAGATATTGTCAGTATAAAAGAATGCAAACTAAATACAAAACGATGTATTCTTCATTTATAGGAATGTAACAACAACTTTGGAACAGCAGGAAAACAAAAAAATTATGAAAAGGTTTGTTAAAACTAAAATAATGTATTTGGGATATCTATCTTAAATTAAAACTTAACTATTAGTTGTTCGAAATGCTGCCCGTTATGCTCCAACTATTTTAAAACTCTTCGTTGTACTTCTGTCATTGTCGTTCTTTGGATTTCTTGTCGCTGAAGTCCATTAATGGCAGCTACTACTCTGTTAGTCAATTCTTCTCGAGTATTAACTAGTGTGGTATAGACCTGACTTTTCACTTGACCCCAGAAATAAAAGTCTAATGGTGTTAAATCTGGTGAGCTTGGTGGTCACCACCAGGGTCCCCTATTTCCGAAACACCTATCGTCAAACATCTGATAGTGTTGAATGGATACCACATGCGAAGAATGTGCTGGTGCACCGTCCATTTGATAAAAGCAGTCGCGTAAAATATTGAGGGAAAGAGTTTCGCAAAAATTGTTCACACATCCACGCAAAATTTCTAAATATCTACCACTATTTAAATTTTAGTTGTAAATTTCGTATCTAATTTCGTCCCCCATTATTGAATGGGAGTATTCAAAATTTACAGAAAAAGTGACAATATCTCAAAAACTATTAAAGATAGATATAGGGAACCCTAATATTGATTGGTAGGGAATAAGATTTCCTATTGATTACCGTATCGGTATACAGGGTGTTCCATTTGAAAAAGATGAGTTTTTTTACGTTTGAGCATTCCATTATTGTGTTGAAAATTTTGAACACCCTGTATAAGATATCATGGTGAACTAACATCGTCTTATTTGGTTATGTTTCTAATTTTGGACCACCAATCATGAAACTTCTAGTTTCAATAATAACCGAGATATTCAATTTTAAACGTAACCGCGAAAATCACTAAAAAAATAGTAACTCAAAAATTGTGATATTTAGGTATAGGGAAACCTTATTAAAAATGATGTATTTTGATACGTAGAAACCAAAAATAAAATTAAAATTATATCATTCCGTTTAAAATAACAAAGTTGATACCGACTCCCGGTGTCCGGACGTGACAGTTAACTTGAGAATATTTTAGCTGTAGAGCTCAGATCGAGTAAATTCTGATTACAAGATTTCAAGTTTCCAGAAATAGTAGAACATGAGAAACTTCTAATGTACCAGTTCCGTGAGACACCCTGTATAAGGGAATTCTACTCCATCAGGGTAGGCTACTCCATCAGCCTACCGAACGGTGCTGACGGGTGAAGCAGTGGTTACGTCGATGGTGCCAGAACAGAACAGAAAACAAAGTCATTGGCAAGAGAAGTAATGTTGGAAGCCAACAAAAATATCATTCTGTCTAAGGAGGAAGATGACATGTAAAGAAGCAGGCTCGTTGAAGAGGCTTTCTGAAACCAGGAGATGCTAAGGAACGGGACAGCTCATGTGTAGAGATAGAGCCAGGAGGTAAACATACAAAGTTTGTTAAAAAGGAAGGAAATCTTAAAAGAATGAGAAAAGCTAATACCCTAGTAATGTTCCTAAAATACCAGGCAGCGAGCTGAGAGGACTGTTCTCTCATTTCCTTAAAAGAATCATCAGTCATGGCCCGTGACATATTGACACGAAATAGTCCAAACTAGAGACTAAACGGGTAAGTTCTGGGTAAGCCTCCTACTCAGGCTTTTGTTGGAGACCGCGACGTCAAAAGGTCCTAGTCCAATCAACCTTACAAGAGAAGGACCGATGATATTCAGTTTGTAGCAGAAAATACATGGACTAATAATATGAAACATTCCTTACTGCGATCCCTTCCACTTTCTTCCCTGCAATGATGTACTTTTCTGCAACCAGTAGTGGATAGAAATATGTCTACATGTCTCTAGTCATCTGAATTATGTTTATTAGATATAGAACTCGTAGTACATGTAATAAATTCAAAGGGGAATATTATTTTGATGGACGACCATGTCCTTCGTCAACGCCATGTCGAAGACTGCATAAAATTACGGCCCATGCGCGAGAATCTTGTAACCTGTATTCAAGGTGCATATTATTGCCAACATCCAACATCACCTCACTTCTAGAAAGAAATGGAACTAATTAAAGTGGACAAAATTATACATATAATCCTACTATGCTTATCTTCACTACTTGTTTGTTTGTTACGTTACAATTTTGTAATCGATATTTTACATACTTACCAAAATTCTTAATGTTTAGTGTATTTTTGTATGAAGCATAGTTTCAAAAACGAATGTTTCATTGTACTGCTTATTTAGATAGTATATTAAACGCTATCGATTTCAGTCTTTAGATGACCGAATCTTCAGATTTTACGCTATACCGAACAAAACTTGTCTCTAGTTTAGGCAATTAAAATGTAGCAAAGAAAAAAAACTGTGCCTAACCCCCAGCTAGGGCATTACACTTAAAATTTTGAAATTTTACGAAAATTACAAGATTTTATTTATTTTTTTAAATATAGTTGCATATTGGGCTGCTATAGTGAAAATCCTTTATAGTAGAGGTATAAAAACACACTAAATTATTGAAAAGGTAGTATGTTTTACATCTGTGGTAGCGCAAAGCTCTTCAATATCGTTAATTTATAAATTTTGGAGTGCCCGCCGACTGTGGCTCGGTGCGGCATGTAACTTGTTTAAGCCCACCACTCTTGTGTTTTTAGCTTTGTAATGTTGGTACAACAAATACCTAAAAGAATAATAAATAAATAATAAATAAATAGATAATATATAAATTTATCCATAAGAGTTTATTAATTACCAAATTCATTGTGAAACACAAATTTCCAATTCTTACACTTCAACATTATTTTTGTAACCTTCTTCATAGTCCTTTACATAGTTGGAACAATGAAACTACGTTGAAATTAGGGCCATAGCTTCCAAAAGAAAGCTAATCCGAAGTTCAAACTGCCAAAAATCAACTTCCAGGCAAAAGAATATTACGAAATTACTGATTGGACTACTACTGCTCTTTCTCCACCACCTTTATTGCGAAGAGTATCTGACAAAGATATTTGGGCTAAGGTTTCAACTGCCAAAACAGCAAAAAAATTGAACTTCTACAGATTCCCGTGTCACACGCAAGCGGTGGAGCGCTGTGTGAAATTGGTAATTGAAGCCTCCTCAAAACTAGTCGGAGCTAAGAACAGAGATGGTTTCATCCGAACTACGCTGCTATCAAGAGCTTCAATGCCAAGTTTTTCAACCAAACGTAATTTCAATGTTCCAACTATGTAAAGGATTATGATTTAAGAAGGTTACAAAAATAATGTTGAAGTGTGAGAATTGGAAATTTTACAATGAATTTTGTAATTAGTAAGTAAACTCTTATGGATAAATTTATATATTATCTATTTATTTATATTGTTCCTTTACGTATTTGTTGTATCAACATTATAAAGCTAAAAACACAAGAGTGGTGGGCTCAAACAAGCTACATGCCGAGCCACAGCCGGAGGGCACTTAAAAAGTGATAAATTAACGACATTGAAGCGCATTGCGCTACCTCAGATGTAAAATATACTACCTTTTCAATAATTTAGTGTGTTTCTATAACTCTACTATAAAGGATTTTCACTATAGCAGCCCAATATGCAGCTGTTTAGGTACTTTCAAAAAAAAATCTAAAATCTTGTGATTTTCGTGAAATTTCAAAATTACAAGTGTAATCCGCTAGCTGGGGGTTAGGTACATTTTTTTGTTGCATTTTACTAAACTAGAGACAATTTTTTTCGGTATAGCGTAAAGAAAAAAAAATTTTTTTCGGCCCACCCTAGTATAAACGTCAATAAATAATAAATAAAATAAATAATAGTGGGAAATTTTAACAGATAAAACTAAACTTTGTAAGGAAAATAAAAAAAACTTCTAACAACAACTTACGTTTGAACAGTTCTGCTCTAAAATCTTTTATAATGTCTGGTTATAACTAACCTGCTGTATTATCAGTTTTGCCCATAATTTTTATTCCACAAAAGCTGGATGCATTTGACAGCGGTAGCAAGCTGATGTATCAACATTACCGCAAACACAATAATAAAACTAATAATAAACTTCTTAATTATTCATATTTCTCTAACCTATTTATAATTTAAACCCGACCCAGTTTTTTTCTACGTGAGCTACACACCATAGCTCCCTTAATTAAACGCCTAATTATTCATACACGAAATAGAAATCATTAATTTATTTCGTCACACCCTTCATACCTAAATTGAAAACGCGCTCTTTGCACATCGTGGGAGGTTACGCTGTAACTTGCCCTGCAAGCAAACGAGTTCTAGCGGGTAGTTACGCAATCCATTGTCAGAGCAACGGCACGCACAAAGCAGGTGTAATTAGCATTTTGTTTATATACGAGTAGGTATATAAGGTACCGGCTGGTCGATTGCGGTCAAATTGTGGTCACTTTTTTCTCTCTTTCGCTCCGGCAGGTTCAATTTTCGAATGTGTCGAAATCACGGGCGAGAAGTGGAGCGGACGTCACAGCAATCCTTCGGAGGTAATAACACGTCTCGGATAATTGGGACCGCACAAACATAACAATTATAGGCGATTTGCCTAATGGTTTAATGCGCATAGTCGAGTGCTGTTTCATTATAGAATTACCCCCGGTAATTGTGTATTCTTTTCGACGGTATGATTAAAAGAATGACGGACATTGTGTGAAAATTGGTACGTAAATCGCTTCGTCTTTTTGATTGCTTTGAGGTTGCGGTACGGGAAAATGTGATTTGTCTGTAATTATTGTCAGAAAGATTGTAGAGAAGTGGATTGATTCAATTCGGAATTGACGCAATTGTTTCCAATGTTGTAAACTTTTTGTATCTCTTGGTGTTACTGTCTATGTTAGAAGATTTAAATTCTTCTATATCTATGAAAAATTTGTGAACAAACTTACTCACTTTAAAGTAAAAGTACGCAGTTTAGAGTTTACTACTATCTAGTACAGCATTTCCCAACCGGGGTTCCGCGGAAACCTGGGGTTCCGCGATATGTCGTCAGGGGTTCCGCGGAAAAATAGTAACAAATAGCGGTCGCCGGTTCATGGGCACATTATTCAGGTTTATTTTTATGTATTATTTTAGCATGGGATTACAATTTGAAATAATGGATTAATAAACAAAGTCAATCCATGAATAATTTTGATTTGGCGCCCATCTAACTCAGTAACCCACTGTTATTTCGATATTACATCCAGCGGGCAACATTCTAGACTATTCATTAACTTCAATTGATAATATTTCCTAAAATTATCTGTTACATAAAACCAAAATAACCTCTAGAAAGCTAACATTATTTGTTTTCAATATTTTTGCCTTTCCAAATCTGTGACAAAATAAACCTATAATTTGAATCTTCTGCTCATAATGGTACTTTAGGAGAAGACCAGAGTTGTAGGTGGTGGATTTTAATATGATTTTAAACTACAGATAAGATAACTAACCTATCACCAGACAAGTTCTGAGCTCCTATGACGAAAATTATGTCGGTCCCATTCTTAGAAAATCAATAAATATACAGAGTGATTTGCAATTATAGACGAAAATTTATGCGGACAGGACACTAATTTCGTGACTGCATTTAATTAAACAAAAAATAATTAAATTAAATTGAAGTACGTACTAATTTTGACAATGAAACAAATTTAAAAGTGCTTCACATATTATTTATTTATAATTTGGTATGTTTATGCATTTAATTTTCATCTCGAGTTATAAATTACCTTGTATCAGTTCAGTTTTCAACATTGTGTATGTATGAGCAAGCTTTTTCTTATTTAACAAACTTTAAGAGAAAATAAGATCATCTTTTATAGATAAAATTAGTGTGTACAAATATCTTCCACTTGGGCGTTTATTCCCACACTTTTTTTTTCTCAGAACGTAATAATTGTTATATTTTTAATTTTGTTCAAACACAGAGTGTTTGTGGCATAACACCTAGTCACTGACTAACAAGTTATTTTCACTTAACCTAAACTGATAAAATAATGCGTATTTCTACAATTTTGCCCATTGGCCCAAGTTGTTTTAGTCTGACAGTTTTTACCACTCAAGTAGACGGCGGTTCTTTTCACTTATACTATCACTGTGAATACACTACGGGTGCTCTGCTTTTAATCACTCTCGCACTAGTTCGAATGGTTTAGTTCTTTTCAGCCGACGCACTAGTGCACTGTTGTCTAGCAGCTGGATGCTTCAATGTTGTCGTGGTGGAGTAGACGATCATCGTGCTTCTTAGCAAATTTTGATATTTCGCTAGTTACCATCTCCATGCGAAAGCCTCGATGAAGATTGGTGTTTTTGATGTACCATGGTGCACCAACAATGGCCCTTAGAACTTTATTTTGGAACCTCTGAATGAGGTTGATATTGGACTGCTTAGTGCATCCCCATAACTGTATTCCATACACCCATACTGGCTTTAAAAATTGCTTGTATAGTAGGAGCTTATTTTGCACTGACAGGGCTGACCTCCGTCTCGTTAGCCAAGACATTTTGCGGAATTTTAGGTCGAGTTCTTCCCGCTTTTTCTTGACATGTACTGTCCATCTAAGCTTGGCATCCAGTATCATGCCAAGGTATTTCGCTGTATCCGCGTATGGAATGTCGTTCCCGTTAATGGTTATAATTGTTCTGACTAAAATGTTTCATAAGGACTTATTTATTTTTCCAATACCTTAAATAATCAGAAAATATTAATAAAACAGTATTTTAAATGGCTCTAACTTCTTAAGGAATATCAACTCGCTATCAATAGGTCCATATGAAACTTTTTACTCAGAATAAATGTATTTTAAATTTTGTATTTTGACCAATGATTTTTTTAATGATTTATTATTAATTTATTTATTATAATATATAATATATTTGTAAAAGGTACTTTTTGTATTCTTCGTTTTCGCATTGTTTGATTTGAATTTTCTTCTTCCTTCCTTTGGTAATAATTGAAGGAACTAAAAAGAACAAATAAGTTTATACCTAGAGAGAAATATCTGCAGTGTTAAAGAAAATGAATGTAATAAACTACCAAAAAAGCTGTAAAAGAAGAATTAACTGTACAATCGCTGGTTATTGGATACCAGCTAAATTACTGTATTGTTTTTACATAATTCACATATATTCCACAATTATTGAACTGCGTTTCTTTACAGACTTGTATCTGGTTACTTGAAATACGTTACACGTTTTTCTGTACGCAAAAAAGAATACTCGAAATGCCTTGGATAGGACATCCGCCAGGTTCCAACCCTATTTAAAGGGTTCCGCAAGAGTAAAAAGGTTGGGAAACGCTGCTCTAGCAAGACATGGTATGGTTGAGGCATTATTACATTAAATTCAGCTGGTATAAATTTGTATAAATCCTGTTTTTAAACAACTTTTCCGAAAACCTTAGATGATAACATTTTTGTGTCCGGTTTCATGTTCAAGGCAAATAATTCTCTCCAAAACGCATTTTCCAATTGGATTTCCAAACACGATTTTCCCCAGATTTATCTATATTTAACAATTTTTAATTGTTTCTCCCAAAATGTCTTATGTAAGGCCATACAATCTTTCCACTAATATTAATACAATTAAAAGATCTAGCAAAATCAATAAGAAAAATATGGGGTTGCCATTTAAGAAGAACGTCAATGCGTGATCAGCGAGGAACAATTGATGGTCGGAAATTAAGCTTTAAATAAAAATGTGTATTTTTTATTTTTATTTTTGCATTTTACAGTAGGAAAATAGCAATTCATGAAGTTTAATTTCCAGTTTTCTGTTGAACTAACTTACACATTTCTATTACTTCACAATTTTGACAAATAAAATAGCACAACATGGAAAAATATTACGACCTGACAGAATTCTCAAGGTAGGATGCAATGAATTTCAACCTTGAACATGAAAAGCCTATGAACAGAAAAAACAGTGGCACTATGTGAATTATTATTCTTTTCATGCCAAGCATTGTACCAACATTGTCAGGTTCATCCATAGCATTAGATTTCAAACTTTTGATATGACCAAATAGTGCAAAACGTGACGTTTTTTTAATACGGATTCGAAATCCACAAAGACTATCAAATTCAGCTTTCATACCTTTTGGAACAAAATCAATCTTGTCCGTTGTTATTGATGGATGTTTGATAAGACATTTTAACGTTAACAATTATTAGTAGGTACTGTTTTCCAAAAGTTCTTTCAAACTCATTTTTGGACCTTTTGGGCTCATCTCGGACATCTGGACATACGGCATCAAACCCGGCAAAAACTAGACGCCTTAGAAAGTCAAGAGACGTAATCCTTGAAATCATTTTATATATGCAATAGCAGAACGTAGGCACCTTACACTCGATGCTCTGACCATTGACCTAACCGTCGTGAGGTGAGAGACTCCGTTCGTAGCGCGTTCCGGCCAATCCCGCCGGCCTGGACGCATAAATCCGGATCCCTAACTGTCGAACGGCACGCTACCGCATAGCACACCGGGATAACACCGCGATACATACATCTGAAACCTTAACGACATACATACGCCTATACTATCTGAAACAAAAATTCGCATACGCAAAAATTACGAAACGGTTCCATCGAATACCAAACGGTACACGGCTGATAGAAAAGTGTTGGAGGCACGAAACCTGGTTCGGAATTGCGGATATGCGGGCGGATAGATGCGATCTGAGGCGAAATGGCATTGGTATACATCGAGAGAGAAACAAGAATCGAGACCGGGATGTCCCGAGGCGGATTTTATCTTTTCCTGGTTGCGCTGTTAATGGCCCAGAAGTAGTTAGTCTGGAGAAGATTTCTAAAGAGCCGTTTTACGGTCAGCAGGATCATTATTGATTTATATCGCCTGAATGGTGACAGGAAAGTTGTTGCATTTATAAAACTGCGATTTTACTCGAACTGCTGATTCTTTCATTATTCTTCTAACGACTAACAGGTCTTCAATGAGATTCTGGAGATTAATATATTGCCCACATCCACTGTCGTGTCAACTCTTCTTGGCCCTATTATGTAAAAGTGACCTTGCTAAAATAGCTACTGGTTTCTGGAAGGTCATGTGAATGCGTGAAACCTACATTCGCGTACGTCTTTGTTTGCAGCCTTTGCTTTGGCCGCATGGGTAGGGTATATCCAATCTAGGTGGCTATCTGCTTCTCAGAACAAGCCGGATAGTGTTTCAAAGTGGCCGTGTACTGCATAATACATTTAATATAACTTTGAAGCGATGGCATTCTGCTAGCGTGGTACATTCGATGAAAATGGAATTGCAACTTTGTAGGTCACTTAACTTCATAACTACTGGCTTCAGAAAAAAATATAATTTTTTTAGAAAAATTATTGAGTATAGATAAAGGTTCACCTTAAAACACGCCTGAAAAACATTGTATTACATGCCACATAGTAACAGTGCAGTTTGATGTTTATACAAAAATGGCAATACCTGAAAAAGTGTTTACGCGAGAAAGTGTGAATAAATTTTTCAAGTACGCTAAAATATGCGAATTTAGCATATTAAACTGCCGTTCATACAAATTTTTCAAATTGCATTAAAATTGGGATCAAATATTCATGTTTTATAAATTGTACAAATTAAAAATTCTGATGTGACACATGACTTTATCATACTATATATAAAATTAATAGTTTAGTTGCATGAGACTCTATTTGATCGAGATCGGCCATGCCTGCATTAAAATAAAACTACTAGAACTAGACAGATATGTCGATTAAAGCTGCGTTCGGATATTGTACTCCGTTGACAGCGGGTAGACCGTCCAAATGACACTTACGTGTTATTGGGTGTAAAAAGTGTAATGCAATATGCGAACGCAGCTTATATTTATAGATGTTATTGTCAAAACATTAGCGTTTGACACCAAGACTACCTACTGTCATTAGAATAAAAAAATCTGACAAATCCTGGCTACTAGTTTTAAAGCAGTACGACCGATCTCGATGAAATAGAATTTGCTCATGCAGCTAAACTATAAATTCTACCCAAAAATGTCATATACATAAATTATAGAAAATTTCCTCTCCTTTAATTTATTATTTAACTATTTTGACGACATTACACAAATAGCGGCTCATTTACAAAATCTTCGAAAAATGCTAAGAGTAAACCACCAGTTCCTTTGGACCCTTTTCTACAGAAAGCCATTCAGCTCTAAGTTTGGTTATGAAACTTCTAAATATGAAGTTTTGTCTCGATACCTTTAGTAGTTTCTCCGGAATCGTCGCCACAAGAACGGGTACACACACACACACACACACATACACACACACACAGACATTTTTTTGTACCTTGGTTAAAAATGTTCAGGGGACCCAAAAAGACATATTTCCGCTAATATCTCAAAAAATTTTTTTGGCATGATTACAATACTTTACATACTGCGTATGATAAAGTAAAAATCTGATGTGGCCAGGCACATGACTTTATCATACTATATATAAAAATAATAGTTTAGCTGCATGAGATTCTATTTGATCGAGATCGGCCATGTCTGCATTAAAATAAAACTAGTAGAACTAGACAGATATGTCGATTAAAGCTGCGTTCGGATACATTGTCCAAATGACAATTACGTGTTATTGGGTGTAACAAGTGTAATACAATATCCGAACGCAGCTTATATTGACAGAAGTTATTGTCAAAACATTAGCGTTTGACACTACCTACTGTCATTAGAATCAAAAAATCTGACAAATCCTGGCTACTAGTTTTAATGTAGTACGACCGATCTCGATGAAATAGAATTTGCTCATGCAGCTAAACTATTGATTGTACCAAAAAATGTCATAGTCATAAATTATTCAGAATTTCCTCATCTTTAATTTATTATTTAACTATTTCGACGAAATTCCAGAAATGGCGGCTTATTTGCAAAATCTTTCAAAAATGCTAAGACTAAACCTCCAGTTCCTTTGGACCCTTTCCACCAGAAAGCTTTTCAGCTCTAAGTTTGGTTATGAAACTTCTAAATATGAAGTTTCGTCCCGATACCTTTAGTAGTTTCTCCGGAATCGTCGTCACAAAAAACGGGTACACACACACATACACACACACACACACACACACACACACACACACACAGACATTTTTTTGTACCTTGGTCAAAATTGTTCAGGGGGGCCAAAAAGACATATTTCCGCTAAAATCTCAAAATTTTTTTTTGGCACGATTACAATACTTTACATACTGCGTATGATAAAGTAAAAAAGTATATATACCTATTCCTTATTTTAAAGAGATTAAGAGCCACTGACGAGTCACGTTTGATAAGTTTTAAGATGGCGGTACGTATAATACCTACATGAAAGTCCAGTAATGTCAATTTGTTTAATTTATCGGTATTGCTTTGTGAAAAAGAGTAGAGAGAAAAGTGAACAGACGTTGTTTGTTCTTGGGAAGTAGAACTAGCTAGAAAGCTATGTACAAGTTTCAGAAAACATGAAAACCTATACCTACATAAGTCTACTATTTGGTGAACCTAAATAAAACCACTAATGTGAATCAGACATAACTTTTCTTAAATATCCTAATGAGACAAAAAACAAATAAATATTCAATGATACAATCGTCACTCTTGCTAAAAATATTTTTCTTGTAAACACATTTTGAAACTTTTGGGAAACTGAAGACTCACACATTAGAGTGAATCAAAAATAGGATGTATATGTTCAAAACTGATTGGATAATGTCGTCAGGTATGTCGAACGGGTTGAACCGTACTGATGAGGACTAATAGTCCGAAACACGTGTAACGGTTGCTTCTTATTCGATGGCCGAATTGCCCGACAAATACCTTTCTCCTTATATATCTTACCGTCGATTAACCAGTTTTCCATCTTTATTTCCTTGCGCTATTGTGTACCTGGAGTGTGCCAGTCACCTCCGGCGCGACGTCACTTCTTGTCTTCGAATCCTGAAGATGTTGGGACTGAAGCATCAAATTGGCGACATTGGTCACCCCCTTTATGGTCTCCATTTGAGTGTGTTTCCATTGAGTGTCCATCTTGCTCCTTGGCTATACCGTACTGATGAGGACTAATAGTTCGAAACACGTATAACGGGTGCTTCTTCTTCGATGACGGAATTGCCCAACAAATACCTACCTTTCTCGTTACCAGACGTTTTTGTTTCTTCGATATTTTCATGATACTATTCTGCATTCAAAAACCTATCGATGATCAATTTTGATTCCCAAGACAACAAACATCAGTTTGCTTTTCATTAATGTACGTGGACAAATATTTGTTGTTCGCAAGAATGATTGGCGACTTTGCTTATATAAAATATATGAAAGCAATTATGGAATAAAAACATAGAATGTTTAAAGATTTGAAGAAATAAAAAAGGCAAACTAATATTTTTAATTTATATTTCTTGTTGCGTAATGGAATGTATTGTAAACCAAAAAGTCTTGAGACACGATTCTACAAAGAATTTGATTGCAGATTGATTGGCGATAATGTCAAAATTTAATCTCTTGAAATTCAAGCCTTCAGAAGTAGGTGTTTATTCTCAACTTCAATCATGGTATATTTACTGTACTCCAGTCTTTATATCCAAAAAGCTGGAGTTTGTGCAAACTTACTGCACAAGTGCTTATGAGGAATCGATCCACAATAGGACAACAAAAGTTACGACTAATTACGCGTTTATTTTGACGCTAAACAGAAATTTCTTTATCTGTTATTTAAAAAGTGATTATCCTTTCCGATTCAATTTGACGCAAAATACATCATAATCTGCATCTTACAATTAACATAATTACCCCCAACAATAAACAACGCTCCGCTATGCTCGTAAACACTATAGAACCGACAAAAACTTGACTGGAAAACCGCCGCGGTGCGGTGGGGGGGGGGGGGGCGCTTACCTCAGTTCTCTGATCATTGCAACACGACCACGTGGCAAAACCATTTTTAATCGATTTGCACTGAGTTTTTGCGGAAAATTGTCGATCAGTTCTAGTGGGGTGCGTTTATATTGTGAAGTAAAGTACATCGGACGATTTTGGGACCTGATCGTCAGCGGTGAGTCAATTAATTATTGCGACTTTTCTTGATAGACATAACCAAAAGAATAGTTTATTGTAATGATAATATAACTTTTATTACACACGCAATACAACAAACCTAGTGATCTTAAGATACTGTTACTGAGAGTACTGTTATCTGGCATCTACATAACGTGTTTGTCCACAAACTGATTTAAAATAGTGCTAGTAGGTAAAGAATTCCGAATTATCGGCTGAATGTGAATAATAGTGAATACATGTATTGTATTTTGTACTTTAGAATGTTGCATGCTTGCAGATCAAATTATTGCCTTTGACAAGTACTACTTGCCACCGACTACTAAATCTTGATCAAAGTTACGATTTATGTATAAATTGTTGTGCACTCGCAATAACATGAATATGCCGCAAATGCTTTCACGCATTGCCTATGTCGTAAAGTTGGCACTGTTGTTATATGATATCAGTATTCTAGGAATATTGTTTCGTGTTAAGTACACAGACAACTTGACCGCGATTTTGGAATCGGCTGGATTGCGGCGAGCAGAATATTTTCCCCTTTTCACACATATTTTTGACACAAATGATCCTATAATTTGAATCAGCGGCTCAGACTGGAAACATGACTTCAGGAGTGGAGCAGACTGTGGGTTTCAATATGATCTTAATAATAATAATAACAATAATAATAGCATTTATTGACCGCATACACATATAATAGTACATAAAATATGAGTAACTTCATGGTTAAATAGGACTGGGTCAGATTGGTTTAGACAAACCGTCTGATCTTCCTCCAAGCCCTCAATAAACTTATACTTTACAACGTCTCACATTGAGACGAATAACTTTTGCCTAATTTAATAAAGAAAACAAACATACACAAAACACATACTCAACTGAAAATATCCTACCGAATAACTTTTGCCTAATTTAACAAAGAAAACAGACGTACACAAAATACACACTCAACCAAAAATATCCTACAAAAATAAAACAGAGTACACATCTACAATAAGTCAGTCAAAAGTGGGTTGCTGCAGCTCAAAACTGTAACGCTTGTACTTAGACAAACGTACTGATACCTAGAGACCTGAGAGAAACCGGCAATCCGTTCCAAAATGACACAACCCGACATAACATTTACATGATCGATGTTGGTCCGAAAGGTTATTTTATTGTAAAGATAAGCCTGGTTGTTTCTCTGTAATCACTGTGTAAAACAGAATATTCCAGATAATATTACGAAGCTACACACAGAAAAGTGATCTCTCGAACGCAGAAAGAATTACTTGGCTGAAGTAGTTGGTAGGTTCGTATATACGCGAGAGATTATTGACTTCAACCAAGAAATTTTATTTCTTGGAATAATTACTAGATTTAAGAAAGTGGTTACTCTGGTGAAGTAAGTAAACAGTCTTCAATGAAGTGTATTTTTTTATTCCCGGTAAATATTTTTAGCTACTTAATGTAAGAATTTTAAAGATTTGGCACAAATACGTTTTCTATTGCTAATTAACAAGATAGGTATGTTATATTTACTTACTTGTTCTAAACTTTTGCGTGAGTTACATCCAACTATTCCGTGTTGAAACATTTATTGTACACTATAAATCATAATACACATCCCCAATAAATCACAAGGCACATCCCCTACGGGTATTTACTTCGCTGTTGTTTTTGTACTAGGCTAGGCTCCTTTACCGGCCTCTACGGCGCCAGTATCACGCGCGGGCGCGTGGTATTCCAGAGAAAGGGATTACTTGAAAGAAGTGAGAATCACTTCAGTCAAATAATTAGTGGGTTTTTATTCAGTAAACAATACTTACTTATATTAAATGTCCTATATTTTCTTGGATCAAGTAACTACGCACTTGGATGGATTTACTATTACTTCGTTGGAGAAATTAACATTTTTGGGACAAAAAATTCAATTACTTCTTTCAATACAATATTGGTTCTGATAAAGAAAGAGTTTATTTGTTGACAGCATTTATGTGAGAAATTATTTTACTTATATTGAGTATGTGGCATTTCTTGTATATACCTAACTTTCAACATCCAAGTAAATATGCATTTGAATCTAGTAAATAAATTCAAGAAATTATGTTTTCTCGTTCCAAATAATCACTTTTCTGTGTGTATTGTCAAACAAGTTCTGAGCTTCTATGATAGAATTTGTGTCCTACCATTGAACAATAAAGTTTCCTGAAGATCATAATTTCGTTAGCTAAAAATATCATTAAACTAAATAATAGAGTTATAAGTTCTAATAAAACCTTGACAACGCAAAACAATTAAAATTTATTTCGCATTCTTTATTTAGAACTTGGTGTTTTCAAAGTTTTCAACGTTGTGTATAGACAAATTTACTTTTTCAATGTCTCGATAAATTATAGCTGTTTGAAATATTAACAAAACCGCATGTTAAACGGTTCACGCTTCTTAATACATATTAGTTTCTTAAGAAAATCGATAGGTCGATGTGAAACTCTTTTCCCAGAATGAACGTTTCTTAACTTTTGTATTCATTTTATTTTTATATTGATGACGTTTTAATTTGTTTAGTTTATGTTGATATCTTAATTAATTTATTTACAGTTTATAATTTTAAAGGGTGCTGTTTTTATTCTTTGTTTTCGCATTGTTTGATATGTTTTTTTTTTCTTTTTCATTCCTTTTGTTAGTCTTTGAAACGATTGTAAGTGTTGAAAGACTAATAAATAAATAACTTTATATACAGAAAAATGTTTCTGATAAAATAAGGAAAGTAAATGTGATAAACTGCAGACAAAATGCTGTAAAAGAAGAATTTTTTCGTTTTTTTTTATTTAACACTTCATCGCTAGTTATTACCAAATGAACTGCGTCTCTATACAGTTGCTTTACAGATTTTTCTCTGTGTATAAAACTTTTTACTGAATGACATAGGGAAGAGCAATGCTTAACATTATATTGTTGGAGTTTCCCCGGGGTCCTACCCAATTTTAAGGGCGCAGCAAGACTGAAGTTGTTAAGAAACGCTGGGCTACGGTAATTTTATAAAAATATCTTTAGAAACATTTGTGAGAAAGGTTTTTAATTGAAAGAAGACGTACATAATAAAATTAAAATCAACCCTCAATTCTTGACTTTGGGATTACTATCCTTGCTGGTACGTATTAGGGACGTCAGTACGTCAGCTCTCATCCGCACCTTATGTTTACCTTTCACTCTCGTACTGTTGGTTTAAGTTATGAAGAGCGACTTGTGTTATGTCAGCCGTGGAGCAGCACACAACGCCCCCAGACATCGAAGTCAATATAAAAGATAAATACCGCTCTATCTATCTCCCAATTGTCCGTCGATCCGCGATCGCGAGACTTTTCGATCGTCGCAATTTAGCAAAATGGAGCATTGTATGCAAAGTGCATATGCACGTACCCGGTCCACATAATTGCCCTACGTTTCGCAGGTTCTCGAGAGAGAACTGCGTGGGAATTATATCCGATGTAGACCGGGGCGCAAGATACCGCCGCTCATTGTCATAATATCTGATCCGCGGCCCTAATCTCGTTTGTAATCGCTGTTCAGCTGGATGTTTAGCGATTAAGCGCATTGTTTATATGCTGTAGACTGAATGTGGGACGTCTTATATGAGGTGCCCAACGAGCGGTATATTCTGTTAGTCGCCTTAACTTGCTTGCAGAGGGTTTGCATATGAGCGTATGTACTTACAAGTCTTACAATGATAAGTTACGTTTGGTTTCGTTGAAACTTTGAGAAGCCAATACAAGAAAAGCTGAGTTAGGATAAATTACTATAGATAAGATATACTGTTTGACACACGTTAGATAAAGACACTGGTAGATACATCTGCGTATTTCCACAGAACGATTAGTTTGTCTTTCTGGTATTCTATAATACATTCTTTACACTATCATTTTTGAAGGGAAACTTTTTATGGGGCTGGCGAAAACGGTTTCTAATGAAACGAAGTAAAGAAACTATTGGTCTCTAAGATAAATGTCTGCAATTATGTTAAGTACGTTTCGCTTCATTAATGTGGAGTGAAACACGCAGTTATTTGTTTATTATTTGAATGTACATATATTACAGATATATGAAGTATACGCATAACAATTTTTATAATTAAAAAATATTCCCACCAATGCAGCTGGTCATAGAAAATTTTATTAATTTATGGTGAGATTTTAGCGGTAATATGTCTTTTTGGGTCCCCTGAACATTTTTGACCAAGGTTCAAAAAAATGTCTGTGTGTGTGTGTGTGTGTGTGTGTGTATGTGTGTGTGTGTACCCGTTTTTGTGGCGACGATTCCGGAGAAACTACTAAAGGTATCGGGACGAAACTTCATATTTAGAAATTTCATAACCAAACTTAGAGCTGAAAAGCTTTCTGTTGAAGAGGGCCCAAAGGAACTGGAGGTTTAGTCTTAGAATTTTTGAAAGATTTTGCAAATAAGCCGCCATTTCTGTAATTTCGTCGAAATAGTTAAATAATAAATTAAAGTTGAGGAAATTCTGAATAATTTATCACTATGACATTTTTTGGTTCAATCAATAGTTTAGCTGCATGAGCAAATTCTATTTCTACGAGATCGGTCGTACTGCATGAAAACTAGTAGCCAGGATTTGTCAGATTTTTTGATGCTAATGACGGTAGGTAGTTTTGGTGTCAAACGCTAATGTTTTGACTATACCATCTGTCAATATAAGCTGCGTTCGCATATTGCATTACACTTTTTACACCCAATAACTAAGTGTCATTTCGACGGTGTACCCGGTGTCAACGGAGTACAATATCCGAACGCAGCTTTAATCGACATATCTGTCTAGTTCTAGTAGTTTTATTTTAATGCAGACATGGCCGATCTCGATCAAATAGAGTCTCATGCAGCTAAACTATTAATTTTATATATAGTATGATAAAGTCATGTGCCTGGCCACATCAGATTTTTTAGTTTATCATACGTAGTATGTAAAGTATTGTAATCATGCCAAAAAAAATGAGATTTTAGCGGAAATATGTCTTTTTTGGTGAACATTTTTGACAAAGGTACAAAAAATGTCTGTGTGTGTGTGTGTGTGTGTGGGTGTGTGTACCCGTTTTTTGTGGCGACGATTCCGGAAAAACTACTAAAGGTATCGGGACGAAACTTCATATTTAGAAGTTTCATGACCTAACTTAGAGCTGAAAAGCTTTCTGTTGATAAGGGTCCAAAGGAACTGGAGGTTTATCTTAGCATTTTTGAAAGATTTTGCAAATAAGCCGCCATTTCTGGAATTTCGTCGAAATAGTTAAATAATAAATTAAAGTAGAGGAAAATCTGAATAATTTATGACCACGACATTTTTTGGTACAATCAATAGTTTAGCTGCATGAGCAAATTCTATTTCATCGAAATCGGTCGTACTGCATTAAAACTAGTAGCTAGTATTTGTCAGATTTTTTGATTCCAATGACAGTAGGTAGTGTCAAACGCTAATGCTTTGACAATAACTTCTGTCAATATAAGCTGCGTTCGGATATTGTATTACACTTTTTACACCTAATAACACGTAAGTGTCATTTGGACGGTGTACCCGGTCCGGTGTCAACAGAGTACAATATCCAAACGCAGCTTTAATCGACATATCTGTCTAGTTCTACTAGTTTTATTTTAATGCAGACATGGCCGATCTCGATCAAATAGAATCTCATGCAGCTAAACTATTAATTTTATATATAGTATGATAAAGTCATGTGCCTGGCCACATCAGATTTTTTAAATTATGGAGATTACGACAGCGTAACCTTTATTTGTAAATTTTATTATTAGTTAGACTATATATTTACAAATACATAGATATAGTTATCATTTTTGGCTAGAGACACATTTATTATGGGGGTTTATACAAAACGCCAATATTGTCGGAATGAAAAATGAAAATTTAAAATTAGTTTTGAACGTGTAGATAATTACCTCAAGCAACAACACACTATCCCTTAAAAAAAATCTCACAGTACATCAAAATTATGCTTGGTTTAGGTGGAAATATTGGCATTTTGTCTCATGTTGGTTGTGTCGTAAAACAATCCACAATAAGAGGCAGAAACGAAAAGCGGGAAAACTAGTAGACATTAATTGAAATAAATTAATTTACTTAGTATTAGCATCTAGATCTTATCGCTTTCTACATTACCTATATCCAAATTTCACACAAAATCGTTACTAAAAAGAATGTGTCGAAGCCGCACATTTTTGTGGCGGCTGTTATTAATTTAAACCCTTATGTTCAATAATATAGTTATTTTTCTCCGGGTCAGCATAGGCGCAATGTTGGAACCCTAGTCACACCACTCAGACCCACAAAAAACGCATTTGCTTTTGCGCGTCTAGGATCCCCACCCCATCCGTCCATACCAAATTTCCGTTAGTGATTGGTTGCAGTTTGAACGTGTTTGTCGGTGTGGTGCAATTATTGCTGAAGACTGATGCAATCCTAACAAAATTTAATTCTCACAATGCAATGGTGCCCGTTGGACATTAATCTACATACATGCAGATCGTTATCGGTACGTAACCATTTTTAAAATCGCGGAATCGTTCCAGATTGAAAGGCTTCAGAAAATCGAAGGTTTTTATTCCGTCAGTTGAATCTGAATAATTGTATTTGTGCAGTAGATTTCTACATATATGTATTAGGAGTACATACCTAATTAATCTTTGTGTTTTGTTCCAACACGAAGAAAACACCGCTCAGGTATCGGTTTTTTTTTGATTGACCGGTTGTGATTTGATATTGATAAAAAGTTGCTCAGACACACCTCGTCCAACTCTTCGTCATGTATCGTACCTACGCCAAACGCCGTATTTTGTGCGTGTTGAAATAGACCAATAGTTATTGCGTCGCAGTCATGAGTTTTTCTGAAGTCTAGAATTTGGGGAAGGTTCTTTGGTTGCATCAGTCGGTCAGTGCGTCGCGTTGTTGGTAATACGTTGGACTTTATTTCCGTGAAACCAAGTGAAATCTTCGAGGTACAAATGGACAACGCCGACTCAAGCTAAGTGATATGTAAATACCTTTAATATACTATGTTATTTTGCTCAATGACCTGATAAAATGCTATTTGTATTTACGTGATCTCCTGTTTGAATAATTTTGCAGAATTTTTATCATTTGCTCTTTAGATAAAATTCTGTGGTGGTTTATTTTTAATTAAACATTTACTAATACTTATTATAGAGGGGTTGTTTATTGGTTGGAAAATATATTTTATGGATATTTTTGAAAGTACTTTACGATTTTGTTTCTTGGTGTCAGTGTTGTCGTTCGAGTGAGCTTACACATACTAAATTACCTAGTGAATACAATAAACCGTTATTTGTTATCCTATTAAATTCAAATAACGCGAAAGCAGAAATTTCAACGCATATGTCCTTCTAAACGCTGATAACTGCTTTTTTGCTATTCTCACCTCGGCCACTTTGCTAAAAAACTGGTGCGTCACGTGGTTGTTTACGGCTTTACGCTGCATGCATATGTACCGAATTTATTATTTGATATGAATTGTGGTCATCATTTCCAGTCGATTTAGTTAGGTATAATGATTTTATTTTTAAACTTCATTATTGTATACATAAAGATAATTACTTCTGCTAGTTAAGTTTACGTCTTCCCAATGTTGGTAGTGCTTTTGATTAGAAAATCAAAATGAAATGAAAATCTCAGGATAATAATGATATTGCATCATTTACAATAAATTTTCTTATTGCTTTATTTATTACAAATACTAAATTTTAAGTAAACGACAGGAAATTGCTTTTTCCTATCGACATTTTTAGATTTTTTTTAAAGATGCATATTTTTTACTGTGTATTTTGACGGCTATACAACTGAAAATAATTTAAATGAAATTTTTATTTGAAAATATATCTTATAGTTTTTAACATAGTTTTTTTGTAAATAGAAAATGCTAATTATTTTAATGATATAATTGAATTTGTACTTTTAATTATTAACTTTGGCTTGAAATATCTTGAAAACGTAAACTAATGTAAGAAAATTAACCGGTAGTGTTTCTTTAAATTGCTGCTAATCTAGAACGTCAATCGTTGCTTCTATTTATCAGTTGGACTGTGTGGCCTGATTCAAATTCGACGCTCATCTGGGAATTTCGATTTTTTAGTGGAGATTGAGGGTACCTTTGTTTAAATTCCGTTGCTTAATTTCACATTGATCAATTCACAGAGATATTTGTAACTTGTCGATTGTTTCGAGATATAATTCTTTTTCAATTTTTACTTCCCATTTCCAGCGTAATTATTTGGAATAATATCTAAAAAAAAAATAAACTAAAATAACTACTAAATTTTGTTTTGCATTTTTATTGATAAGTAATTTTTGAATGTAACAATCAGAATCCTTTCTGTAAATCATTCAAACAGTACATATATCCATTTGATTTGAAAACTAAAACCGGACAACCATTTCGTATATTATCATATAAAATATAATATAAAACAATTACTACAGCAAAATGATCTTAATGTTTATGTAACACTTCTATATTTTTCAGTTTTCATCCAATTTCCTTTATTTCCTTTTTTCAAACTTCGAACATATAATGGGCTACTTATTAATAAAACCCAGCCCTATTTGAATGCACTGCGAAAGCCACTGCGATATCAAAGTAAATGGAAAAATCAAGAAAGCATATTAGAAGGTATTTCAGAAATTCTTACTCGTAACAGTTCATCAAATTTTCCAGACCCCCAATTCAAAGTTTTATAAGAAATTAAAAAGTGATTTTCAATTAACGAATTACTAATTAAAATTTAACTAACAGTATTTGCTTTTGGGTGTGAACTGGCGAAAATTTCTTTTGTTTTAGCTAATTAATCGACAAAACTACACAAATACACCATAATGATATGAACACAAAAGTAATCATAAATTAGTAATTGTTAGTTTAACTAAATTAACAAAAAAGACAAATAATAGGCAGATGTTATTTTTCAGCTTTGTTAGCAACTTTCAATTACAATACATTTCCGGTTTAAACAAAAAATTATGTATGTGTGAAAATACATATATATTTCCATTGTTGCATGAAATGAAGTAATCTTAATGTTTTCTTCAAATGTTTGCAACTAAATATTTTGGTACTAGAAATATTTATCAACTATTTCTCAACATTCCATCAGTTTTATTTCAGTTTTAATGAATTGGTTGAGTAACATAAAATTGGTCATTATACATCTTGAGGTTCAATCGAACACGCACACTTGACTTATTTAATAATGATATTTTGAACAACAATCTAAAAACAGTATAAAGTTCATATTAATTATGTTTCATTCACAATTATTAATTTATTGAGTATGCCTAGTATAATAACTCCAGTATTATGAATATCTCTTTGAAAGCGATTCACAAACCACACATTAACCATTTATATGTTTATTTTTATGTTATTTTATTAAACAATGAACAATTCGTAACATATTATCTTTAAGCACATATCATTCATTCATCAACTAGTGTGATATAATTCTCTTCTCATTGAGATTTTTTTGTTATTTGTGTCAGCAGGAATATTTTTAGTCGAAAATGACGCCTGCTAAAATAGGTAACCGAACAATCTTTACTACACATTTACATGTTTTGTTATTGTGAAGATAATTTGTTTTTGACCAAAAAAGCAAACAGAAAATTTAGTAATAAGAAGGCAACTTAAGTTAATGTAGCTTATGTGAACACATTATCAACTTTTATACTTCAAGTTATTTCGTTTCTATATTTAAACCTTTTCATTGAAATGTTGGTAGTATGTTCACTCACATAGTTAGTTTGGCTTAGTTTGTTACTTGTTAATGATGGGTTCGCGAGATTGTTTGATTTCATACGATGAACAAAATGTGAGTACAAACAATTTTAATAAAAAATAACCAATAACTCACTGCTCAAGTATTCTCCAAAATTAAAAAAAAGCTATGTGCATATTTATTTCCTATTCGTCAGAGTAGCATGTTCGTTTAGAAATCAAATAGTCCTTAAATATAATATAATTCTTTATGAAGCTTGATGTCTGTCCAGGTAAATTGTTGGAATTTATGATGAATTTATTTAATGGTGAGTGAATCAACAAAACATAATTGTGTCAGTAATTAAGATTATAATGATTTGATTTGTATTTATCAAATCAACAGTTCAACATGAAATCTAACACTCAGTCAGATTTTGACTTACAGAAGTTTTATTTTACTATGTAAATGTTGATATGTATAATTTTTGTTTGGTTATTAATAGGTTATTAGTTGGTAATAATTACTAACAAATAATACTTATATTTGTAAATGTGTAGTCTCTGGTATTTCTATCATTGCTCATATCCTATAGTCATGTTGACTGTTAGTCTACTCTGCTTCAATCAAATTAATATGTAAATTAACAATAACAATATCTTTTGTTTATGATGAACACTTCCGAAGATTTTTTTGTTACCTCAGGCCGCAGACATTTTTTTAGTCCAACCGGACAACTGCAAAATTGGGTAACCGAACAATCTTTACTACACATTTATAATACTTATGTAGTGTATATTTTTGTTTGCCATTATTTTTTTGGTCAAAAACATGTTTTTCTCTTCTGTTTGTATCGTAGTAAAATCATATGTTATATTTAAATTTGTTGGTTATCATTGTGTATTTGTGTAAAGAAAATAATAAGAAATGAAAGACACTTGAAAAGAAAAAAAAATGAAATAAAGAGAAAGCTGCAAATGGTACAAGTAGCAAAACGGAAAAATAGAAAATGAAAAAAAAAATATAAAAAAGATAAATAAAAAAAAAAAAGAAAAAACATTTACAAAAACAAAATTAGAAGAAAAGCTACAATTATAATGGGTATTAATTATGTTATATTTGTGAACAAATTGCCGACTTTTCTAGTCAATATATTTCGTGATAATCATTTTTGTTGAAATGTTGGTAGTATGCTCACACAGATAGTTTACAGTTATATCAAACTTAAGTCAGCAAAAAAATAACCTAAAAAATATCATTTTTATTTAAATAAATGATATTACAAAAGTTTGATGTGAAATATAAACAATCTGGCATGGATTAGATAAGTACTCGTACCAATGTCTACTGAGTTACGATAGGAACTATATCGGAACTTTTTTGTATAATTTTGTAGATTTGTATAGCAGTTAGTCTGAAGCGACTGATCAAGAAGATTGTATTTTACGTTACGTTAAGAGAATATATCTGGCATATATGTAAAATCAAAGATCAGTATGATCACACAGATGGGAATTTATGTTGAGCCTCTGTCAGATAGATAGATAAGACAAAAAAATGATTGTGTCATTAAAGAAAATTTGTATGGTTTGAACCTTTCAAATCATCCGTTCAACATAAAATCTATCTAACCTTAACCTAAAAAAGATATGAGAAAAACAAAGATATAAAATACATTTCACTGAGAGAGTTTTTCTTTTTCATTTTTATGGTAATATGTTATTATTTGTTAATTAATACTGTTTAAGATATTTGTCGTTCATGTAAATGTGTAGTCTTCATTATTGTTACTAGTGTTCATGAATCTAAGCAATATACTTCTTAGCATAATGCTAAAATGTAATGAAATATGTAATATGTGCGCTTTGTTCTGATTCGTAAGTATAAAAACGAATGAAAACGCAAAATTGGTAATGATGTGGAGTGAATACTTTTGCAAAGTGCAATATTAACCGTTTACATTCCATAGTAATAAGTAAGTCATCCCTCGTAATAAGTAAGTCATGGTATAATACATATTTGGAGTTATTTAACTGCAGTAGTTATAAATATAAAACAGAATATTTTTGTTTTGAAGTAAATATAAAACAAATATGAAAAACAGGTCAGTAAAATTGTCCCAAATGACTGTATACACAAATATGCAAAATTATTAAGTGATACTTCTGGCTACTGTGACTACTATTTCCAAAAGCAGCAATACTGTGTCTGTTGTGTCCGTACAAGTATGAGCACACCATCAATAGAAACAAAATCATTTTACTGAAATATATATCGTACACTAGCAAAGCCAATGTGCATACTTTGAGATATCTTACATCTTTGGTATCATGTAGTTCGTTTACCACTGAAATGTCACATCTGTTGTTTAAATATTTTAGCAAACTGGTGTCTGCTGTTTTATACGTTTTCGATGAAGGTAATAATATTTTTAAAAATAAAGAGAAGCAAAAAGTAAACAAACTTAAAATCATTTATGAACAAAAAGAAAACTCAAAAGTCGTTGTATCAAATCTGGGTAGTGGCTGTAATTTTTAAGTGGTGGACATGTACATCCTGCCTGTTTATGTTTCTATATAACCAGTGTTCAAATCTCGCTGATGCTTATCCACTTAGAACGCCTACCTTTTTCTACTAAAATTCCACTAAATTTTCATTACTTCTACTAAAATGTTCTACTCGATTTTAGTAGTGGACAAAAACTTCATATTTCATTATTTAATAATTCAAAACATTTTTTTATTTGTGATTTTAATATTTCACTTTGTTTTTATACTTCCACTCGACTGAATTCAACTGGGTACTTTTTATTTAAATTCTATATATTTAAAAAGTATATAAATGTGTATGTATGTATGTATGTATGTGTGTATTAATTGCAATGTATTAATTACAGTTCAGGAGTTTTTATTAATTGCTTATAACTTAAAAATGTTAAAAAGAAATGATTTCTTACAAAAAAATCTTAGATTAATTTTAGAATAAACAAATATAAAATCATATCGTGTTCATCAGAAAAAGGAAAGGTTACCAAATTTCCATGATAAAATGAAAATATATTTAAACGAAAGATTGTTTAAACCCAAAACACTTGTTGAATTTTTTGTTATCGTTGGGGGATAAAATTATTTAGGTGTTCCGGTAATTTTGACTATTATTGATTAATTTCTTATAAATAAAAATGGAACTTTTTATAAAAAAATAATTAATACAAAAAAACCTTAGAATTAATCTTAGAATTGAGAAAATTAAACATACAGGATATTCTATTTGAAAAAGAAAGGGTTATCAAATTTCCATGAAAAAATTAACACCCGGTATATTAAAAATATATTTAAACGATAGCTTGTTTAAATACAAATCGGTTTTGCTTGAACATTTTTTGAAATTGTTAATGATTGGAGAATTATTTAGGTGTTCCAATAATTTTGACTAACCCTGCATAATCTTATCCAAAAATTTAACAACAATCGACACCTACTACTAAATCTACCAACATTACAATCACCTATGTATATCCTACATTGCGGTATAATGTATATACGTAGTATAAAACAAATATTTGTTGTAGAAATACTAAAGATGGTATAGAACAGAACATTAGTAAGAAATTCTGTACTTATTGTACTTATATTAGTTTAAGTTAAGTAATATGACCATAACTATAGAACAGAAAACTACTAAACAAAATATGTCAATCTACCAGATTTTCCACTATCTACTAGATTCAAAATTTGGCCACCAGATCAATTTTTCATTCTACCAGATTTAGTAGAAATTCTACTAAATTGGCAACCCTGTATATAACTATTTAATTAAAAAGCGCCTACATCGGAAATTTCAACCCTCATCGCTCTTCGTTCTTTTTGAGCTACAAAATTGTCAATTACTTCGCTATAGTGAATAGGAATATGTCATTTTCAATGTATAAAATCACTAAACTACATAATTTATCTTGCCCAATAGAGTTTCTAATATAAATAGAATACAAAACAGGAAGTGGCAAATATATTTTAAAGAAGGGAAGGCATGTTTTGCATGATACAAAAACTGCGATTGTTCATCCTTAAACCGATGTCCTCTGAATATGCACTTAAATCAGTGATGCAATTGTCATTGTCCTTCGGAGATGTTCCTTTCAAGTTTAAGTTTATCTAATGTAAAAAAAACTGAAAATACCTGTAATCTAAGAACTGACACGGATAATTTGAGCAATATATACTCAAATATGATCTCGCTTTTACCGACTTAATTTTATACTCCAACCCATATGACATTGTTTTAAATTAGAATAGATTTATAACATTTAACCTGGCTGATTCGTGTCTTGTTCGTATTTTGTCATTCTGTGATGTCTGTTCGACCGAAGCATATGCGCAGTTTGATCATTTTTAATTTAAGTTTTAATACCTTCCATCTGAGGTAGGTTGCTTGTTTGTTTGGTGTAATTAGTGCTAACTTGTTGTATTTTGTAGCTATGAATATGATTTTAAATAAATCGAAACGTCAGCAAGGATGAAATAGTTTTTATTTGATTCAAGTGCTCCCTAACGCCATTAAACCAACACAACATTTAAGTTTATTATTATAGCAACAAAAGTCTCGCGCCGATAAATTAATTTGTCAAAATACAGGTTTCAGGAGCACTACTGTCATTGGAGTCTGAGTGGTAGATTAGTCATTTTTTTAAATACTTGATAAATTTCCTGTACGTATGATACTATTAATAATTTGTCTAATTTAGTTACTTTCAAATACCGAATAACATCATAATGGTGATTTATAATTTAATATCATATTTTGACTTATGAAGAGCTGGAAGAACATTATAATGTTAGAAATCGACAAAAGAACACAAGTTATTATAAGTCATGTAATAAATAATCATAGTGAATTTCAAATTCCCTCATATTTTTTAAATATTTTGAAAAAGATGATTTCATTTGTTTTAATTACCCAAAAAACAAATAAGGAATAATTATTGAAATAATAATTTTCTTCAATAAATTAATTATTGTAAACATCGGTTGCCTTTATTGGCGAAGATAATAATATATAATAGTTTTTGGCATTTTATCAGCTTGATTTGTTTAAATAGCATAGTATAATTTTGGTAATCATATCAAAACCATCGGTTCCCCATGGACTTTACAGAAGACGATGGACTGGACATATAAGGTAGGATTTAAAATAATATTAAAAATTATTATATTCTCGAATGTGTAAGTGCATCTATCAAATTTTTTTTGCCGATAGCAATTTGATATTTTGGTCACCGATTTGACGTAAACAATTAAAGAAATAAATTTATAGCGAAATGCTGTAATTGTAGTCTTCCTAATCTAACAGGTTCTTTTAATACTATAGACAGATCTTAATTATGTTAATTTTGAAAAAATATTATTTTGATATAAATTGAATAAAACCTTTTTTTTTGTGGGAATATCTGGACGGTACTTGAAGAATCTTTGGTTACGATTCATAGCAAGTTTGTTTTGTAAAATTTGTCCAAAAACAAAATCCCTACCTACATTTGTAGCTCCGACGTTTGAAATACATCGCCAATTTAAAATAAGTGACAAAAATGTTCAAATGGTGCTTTCATATCTTATACAGAGTGTTCAAAACTTGTATTCAATTATCACATTTTCAAATTAAAAAGATCATGATTTAAAATGGACCACCGTGTGTAAAGTTTACCATCGAAAGAAAATCTTGCTCTCTGTCATTCCTGGCTATACCGAATATATAAAAAAAATTATAGTTTTTACATTATTGTACAAAATGTGTTGTTCCACGTCCCGAATATTAGGAGTGATAGAGCGTCATATTTTATGAACATACAACTAATAAACGTATAGCCAAACATTTATTTGATTGTCTGGTATGACCTTGTGAAGGCCAAAGTGATTTATCAAATACCTACTATGTTTTTGTGAGGAATTTCTTCAAATCCAGTGTTAAAATGTTTTCAAAGTCACTGTATTGAAGGGCATGCTAGGTTTAGACAAATTTTGCAACACACGAGGTAGGTATTTCACAAAACAGGTTATTCTTCAAAAGATTATAACCCGAAAACGGTCTAGTTATGCATCAATGTTTTTATCAACTTTGTTATTTTAAATAAAATAATTTTTTTGGTTCACTTGAGAGTAGGTAGTGTCAAACGCTAATGTTTTGACAATAACTTCTGTCAATATAAGCTGCGTTCGGATCTGGTATTACACTTGTTACTTGTACACCCCATAACACGCAAGTGTCATTTGGACGGTGTACCCAGTGTCAACGGAGTACAATATCCGAACGGAGCTTTAATCGACATATCTGTCTAGTTCTACTAGTTTTATTTTAATGCAGACATGGCCGATATCGATCATATAGAATCTCATGCAGCTAAACTATTAATTTTATATACCGGGTGATTCAATTTCGAGCCTCACCATGGGGATCTCGCTTATTAGTGGAGATAGAGGCTATGTTTAAATTTGGCAAAGTTTCGTATTTTTGTGCTGATCAACTATCTGAAAAGAAATTTTAGCTATCATTTTCCATTTTAAAGATATCCGCAAAAAATTGAAATGTTAAGATATCGTTTTTAATTTTTTATGCAAAACCAAACGTAGCTAGACATTTGAAACAAGAACATAGTCGTCTTTTTTTTCATTTCCGCAATGTATAACATGTTAACATTATTTTTTAAAATAATGGTGTAATAATAAAAAAAACCTTCCGGTACCTAACTGGAGCTTGGTTACAGACCGCCGGACTCGTTGCCAAGTAACGTCAACAAAATGCACTTAGATCAAGCGGCGTGCTCAGCGTTGGGTTTGCAATTTAACCAAATAAACCTTAATTGTGGTTGATTGTGGATGTAAAATGCCGTTTACCAATAACGAAAAGCGTGATATAAGGGTTTATTATTGTTCTCATAGTAATGCCCAATCGTACAAAATTCCTAGGCACTGGACAGAAATTTAGCGGACCATGGATCGTCAAAACCAAACGTAGCTGGACATTTGAAACAAAAACATTCTACTGCTACTTTTAACAAGGAATGCAGTGTTATTTTTTAATATGCAATAACATCAAAGATGGCGGCTTAACCATGGCCAACTTTTGTTTTTCTTATGGGCGCCATGTTGGCATTATTTTTTAAAACAATGGTTTAATAATAAAAAAAAAGTTTATTTTTTTTCTCGTTGTTTGTCGTGCTTATCAGGTACCCAACTGACGCTTGGTTACAGACCGCCGGCGCCGGACTGACCAGAGTGCTTTGGATTAAAAACATTCAGATTGTAAAAGAAGCAAGTTTATACAACAAAAAGCTTATTTTTTAAGTAAATATTTAAGCAAATTGGTCGCCGTTTTCTTGAAGGCATAAAACCGAGCCAGCTTTTCTACATGTAGTTATGGTCTTCTAACTGTTCTTCTCGGAATAGCATTGACCGCATTTGTTATTCGATAGCGCAGATCCTCGATATTTCTGCGAGTTTCGTGATCAATTTCGTCATTCACAGTTCCCCATAGAAAATAGCCCAGAGGACTTAAATCAGGGGATCTAGCAGGACATTCCACCATTACCAACCCAGCGATATGGAAATTGTTGATTCAAATAATTTCGTACAACTGCAAAGTTTGACTTGCGTGGGGTTTGTACGGTTTCAATTTCATTGTTCGTAGTGCTCTGCAAACACGTGTTTGCGGCAATTCCAAATTAGAGGCTACTTCCCGCGTAGAAATCCGAGAATCGTTATTTATCTAAAAACCAGTAGTTAAAGCATTGCAAATTATGGTAATCTAACGTTTGCGATTTCCAAAATGTCTCTTTGATCGTTTTCAACACTTCCATGAGGATTATAAGAATTGCGGGGTTTACTAAACGATCCATGGTCCGCTAAATTTCTGTCCAATGCTAGGAATTTTGTACGATTGGGCATTTCTATGAGAACAATAATCCCTTATATCACGCTTTTCGTTATTGGTAAACGGCATTTTACATCCACAATCAACCACAATTAAGGTTTATTTGGTTAAATTGCAAACCCAACGATGAGCACGCCGCTTGATCCAAGTGCATTTTGTTGACGTTGCTGCATTTTGTTGACGTTGTCTGTAACCAAGCGCCAGTTAGGTACCGGAAGGTTATTTTATTATTACACCATTATTTTAAAAAATAATGTTAACATGTTATACATTGCGGAAATGAGAAAAAACACGACTATCGGAAAATGCCAAAATTCAACATGGCGCCCATAAGAAAAACAAAAGTTGGCCATGGCTACGCCGCCATCTTTGAAGTTATTTCAAAATAAAAAATTACACTGCATTCCTTGTTAAAAAGTAGCTGTAGAATGTTTTTATTTCAAATGTCTAGCTACGTTTGGTTTTACATAAAAAATTAAAAACGATATCTTAACATTTCAGTTTTTTGCGGATATCTTTAAAATGGAAAATGATAGCTAAAATTTCTTTTCAGATAATTGATCAGCACTAAAATACGAAACTTTGACAAATTTAAACATAGCCTCTATCTCCACTAATAAGCGAGATCCCCATGGTGAGGCTCGAAATTGAATCACCCGGTATAGTATGATAAAGTCATGTGCCTGGCCACATCAGACTTTTTTATTTTGAAAGCAAAGGATCATTGGATAAATATACTTTACTGTTTACGAATTGATGAAATTATACATTAAATTAAAAAAATCTGATGTGGCCAGGCACATGACTTTATCACACTATATATAAAATTAATAGTTTAGCTGCATGAGATTCTATTTGATCGAGATCGGCTATGTCTGTATTAAAATAAAAATAGTAGAACTAGACAGATACCTATCTCGATTAAAGCTGCGTTCGGATATTGTACTCCGTTGACACCGGGTACACCGTCCAAATGACACCTACGTGTTATTGGGTGTAAAAAGTGTAACGGGGTTCAATATCCGAACGCAGCCTATATTGACAGTAGTATTTTCAAAACATTAGCGTTTGACACTAGCTACTGTCATTAGAATAAAAAAATCTGACATATCCTGGCTACTAGTTTTAAAGCAGTACGACCGATCTCGATGAAATAGAATTTGCTCATGCAGCTAAACTATAAATTCTACCAAAAAATGTCATATTTCCTCTCCTTTAATTTATTATTTAACTATTTTGACGACATTACACAAATAGCGGCTCATTTGCAAAATCTTCGAAAAATGCTATGAGTAAACCACTAGTTCCTTTGGACCTTTTTCAATCGTCGCCACAAAAACGGGTACACACACACACACACACACATACACGCACACATACACACACACACACACACACACACACACACACACACACACAGACATTTTTTGTACCTTGGTCAAAAATGTTCAGGGGACCCAAAAAGACATATTTCCGCTAAAATCTCAAAAATTTTTTTTGGCATGATTACAATACTTTACATACTGCCTATGATAAAGTAAAAAAAACAATTTCATGAAATACATAAATTAAACATTAACACAAATATAACAAGGATTTTTTAAAATAACAAACTTTTTAATCAGTGTGTTTCATACATTGATGCGCACTGTATAGGTTTGTACTTTTTATATGTTGGTTTATTATAAATTCATATAACCCTTAATATTTTTATTAAAAAGGTTTTATTTGTATTCTTGTCCTCAAATCTTCAAGGCGAAGAGATTAATAAACATACCTAATTTTTTTTTATCAACAAAATCTTAGATTATCTCATTATTATCACATACCAAACTTTGCCTTGCCTTTGAACGCTTATATGTTTTTTTTTTGTTATTTTCTATCGAATTTCAATATAATCTTTTTCCAAAACTGGATCACATAATATATAAGCCTCCATATTACAAAAAGAAAATGCTCTCTTCAAATGAAAAGCCCCTGAGATATCAAAATAAGGGGGGGTCGATGGCGTATAGGATAGAGCGGCTGCTATCTACGCTGGAGGCCCGGGTTCGGATTCCGGCTCGGACAAAAATCGATTGTCCTGGTATTTTTTGCATGCCGCCTTCCATCTGATGAGGAAGTAAAGCCGGTGGCCCCGTGTGCTGTCATGATGTGACGTGCACGTTAAAGAACTCTTACTGAAGGTTGGAATTCCTTCAGTTCGACAAAATTCCTGGGTGTGTGTAGCCTGCCCTCAGCGTCGGTGATTGGCCTAAGTTGCGGAAATAGACCGACGTAAAATTAACAAGTTAAAAAATATATTAAAATAAATGCGAAACTAAATCAACGATGATACTATTTTTTTATCGGAAATTTGTATTGGTAATAATTCTTCAGACTAGCACAAAAACTTACATACACAGGTTCCTGATAATTAAAAAAAATATTGTAATTCCAAATTTTCACATGCAATTGCAGGACCATAAACTTCTTAATTCCCGTTTTATTTTACACACACTGATAAAACTGAAAAGGTAATTTTACCGTGTGGCACGGCGGTCATTTTCAACCTCCGTGTATCGAAGGGAATTACAAACCATGTGGTTTGTAATTTTACTTTGAGCTTAAATTTACTTCTCATATGAAATGAGGTTTCCGATGTGTGCGGTTTTATACAGGGTTAGCCAAAATTACCGGAACACCCAAATAATTGTACAACGGTAAAAAATTTCAAAAAAAAATTCAAACAAAAGTTTTTAGACTTTAAACAATCCATCGTTCAAAGATATTTTGAATATACAGGGTGTTCATTTTATTATAGAAATCGCGTAAATTTTTTTTTTCAAATGGAACCCATTGTTTATTAAAATAATTTTTTATAAAATGCGTCATTTTTGAGTTTTAAGCAATTAATTAAAATTAGTCAAAATTACCGGAACACCCAAATAATTCTCCATCGGTAAAAAAATTTCAAAAAAATTCAAACAAAAGTTTTTGACATTAAGCAAGCTATCATTAAAATATATTTTTCATTTTTTATGCATATATTTGGTTAACTTTTTTTTTCAAATGGAATATCCTGTATATTTTTACATTTTATAATTCTAAGACGAATCTAAGAATTTTTTATTGGAATAATTTGTTTAAAAATTTCATAATTTTTTAGTTATAAGCAATTAGATGAAGTAATACCTCATCTCCTAGTTATATTCAACGAAGATCTGAATAATATTTGGTTTCAACAAGATGGTGCACTGCCGCATTACGGTGTCCAAGTTCGGAATTATTTAAATTCAAATTCCCCGCAGAGGTGGATTGGAAGGAGAGGATCCATTGAATGGCCACCTAGGTCGCCGGATTTACAAATACTGGATTTTTCTATTTGGGGCCACCTAAAGTCCAAGGTTTACACCAATAGGCCGCAAAATATTGATGCGTTGAAGTAGAGGATAGTGGACGAAGTTCAGAGTATTACTCTCGATCATTTAGACAACTGTTTACGGGAATTTGTTGATAGGTTGGGGCATTGTCAAGCCGCTCAGGGATGGCAGTTTGAAAATTTAATTTAATTGTTTTGTTATTTTTTCTTTACATTGTTATTATTTATCCGTTCGGCTAAAATAAATGTTTTGGAGTTTTGATTAATTTCTGATAATTAAAAAATGAAACAATTTATAAAAACCTATTTGAAAAAAATTCTTAGAATTAAAAAATAAAAATGTACAGGACGTTTAATGAGAAAAAGGAAAAGTTTTCCATACTTCCATAATAAAATAAACACCCTGTATATGAAAAATATATTTGAACGATAGCTTGTTTAAAGTAAAAAACTTTTGTTTGAATGTTTTTTGAAATTTTTTTTACCGATGAAGAATTATTTGGGTGTTGCGGTAATTTTGACTAATTTTAATTAATTGCTTAAAACTCAAAAATGATGCATTTTATAAAAAAATTATTTTAATAAACAATGTCCAGAATTAGTCCTAAAATTATAAAATGTAAAATGATACAGGGTGTTCCATTTGAAAAAAAAAATTTTACGCGATTTCTATAATAAAATGAACACCCTGTATATTCAAAATATATTTGAACGATGGATTGTTTAAAGCCTAAAAGCTTTTGTTTGAATTCTTTTTTGAAATTTTTTACCGTTGTAGAATTATTTGGGTGTTCCGGTAATTTTGGCTAACCCTGTATATACTTTTGTAAGTAAAATTACTGACGTTCAGTAAATTTACCGTAAACACGGAATTGCAATTAATTGTTGTACAGTAAATTTTCTGCAACTTTAATATTAGATTTCTCCAAGCAACTGAAAACCAGTTAACAATCAGTACTTTTGTGATGTTGCTATGATAACTCCATTATAAATACCAATGAAACATTATCTGGTTTCTCACAAAAGAACTGTTTGTAAACTGGTTTTGCGACTGCTCGGACAAGCCTGTATTGTCAACTGTAAAATCACTAGTAAAATCATCTTTTTATTTATGATCTCCATTAATGTGGAGATCATAAATAAAAACAAAAAATAATAGTATGAAGTTTTATTATAATTTTAACAATAAATAACATGTGAAACATATTTATAATATATATATATATATATATATATATATATATATATATATATATATATATATATATATAACTACATATTTTTAACATTAAATAAATAGAAGTTCTTGACAAAAATGTAATCATAAGTAAATGAAATAAAATAGGAACCCATGGACTATACTTATCTACATATCGTATAATAAAATAAATCGATCTGCTTAACAGAGAGAAACATATCTTTTAAATATAAATTAAATATTATTTCAACAATATGAAGTTGAAATGCCTATGGTAAACTTACGTCACCTTATTCCTTTTTGAACCCTGACTTGGAATAATTTTTAAAAAGCTAAACCGTCTCCAGAGTTAGATAACCTGGGGATAATCCAACCACAGCATATAATATAGTCCAAAATGTGTCACCTGAAATCAAAATAAGAAGTACATGAGTCATATATCATATACAGGGTATAACAATGTCAGCAGCTGCTTTCCTTTGAGGTACCGAGTGTGTGTAAAGTTATTAATGAGTGTTTATAAAAAAGTATTTTTTTATATCGGTGATTGAAATGATATGTGTTATACATGTTAGTAATAAATTTGATTGTAAGACCGCATGTACAAGAAAGAACAATAAGCGAAATCTTACCTATGGACACCACACAAGTCCTTGAATTTGTAGAATGTCAGTATCATCAACACTTGTATCCTAAAAAGAACATCCAATTAGTGAAAGTGAAATTATACATATCAAGACTGCATACTTTTACCTGCACTTTGCACTTTGCAAAGTCCTCCATAATATACAAAGAGATGAATGTACCAATATTATATCTTTTAATACTATAGAACCATATGGGGCAAATATTCCACACGACACCGATAAAGGATAAGTCACAGAGGCACTAACAGTGTTAGATTAGTTGTATATAACAATCGCACTCAATAAAACTCTAACTTAGCTCAGGTAAACACAACCAAACGGATGGCGAACGGAACTCGAACTGTATATCCCATTATTGCGCAAGCGCGATAAAAATTATCTCGGTAGCACTTTACCATCTAGAAATAGATGGTATAGATTTGTAATTTTATTCCGTTGAAGTAATTGTTATTATGAAATTTACAAATTTGTTAGCAAATTTACCTACAGTTTGTACAATTACTGAATGTAACTGCATTTTCAATGATATTTAGTATTTTTGCTTAAAATTATGGTAAAATTGCCGACAAATAGGGTAGCTTTACTGAAAAAAATGTAAATTTCATTTGTAAATTCGCACTCATTTTTATCAGTGGCAATTGCCAAGCGTACTCTGCGTATTCAAATAGGAAATTTCGATATTTTAGTTTGCGTCAGTTCGTGCGATTCTGAGGATGATGCTTTATTTTTTTAAAGGGATAGGTACTTAATTCTTAATTTCTTGTTAATTTTTCCAAGTTTAAAAACAACATATTTTGATTTCAGAGAGAAGGACAAATCCTTCTCTCTGAAAAATCAATAACATCGGTGTAGCTATAGAACATAGGCCGACACAGTACAATCGAAAATTTATTATTGTGCTGTCTGGCGTAGGCAGTGATGTAAGCCGGCGGATTTCGTGCAAATCCCTAAAAATGACAGCGCTATTGGTTTGGGGCTAGATCGCCAATAACTGGATGTAGGGCTTAATGCCGTTTTTGTCCGGCTCTGCTATTGTTCCGGTTGATCGTCGGCTCGAAATCCAATTTTCGAACGCCATTAATATGTATAAACGCTATCTGTACGTATCAGGCGATCCATTCAACGCCGTTTAATACGGCCAATGGATGCATAGAAAATGATTTATTAACACGCGCCTAAAGTTTCGTCGAAATTTCACTAGAGATTAAAATATAAATGTGTACCATTCATTAAGTTGACTGTGATGATCGAATGAAAATTATTCCACAAATTTTGTAACAGTTGCTATCATTAAATGTGATAGAAAAACATGTAGTATTTTAATAAGATCCATACCGATAGGAACCTACCTTATATTTGTACATTGTACATTTTGTGTATCATTGAAATATGCTGGTCGTTAAGCCGAGGCTACACATTCGTATACTTGCCAAATATCAAATATTTTCCAAGTATCTATAGCGAGTCCACCTCTAAAATAAATTTATATATTCGACGTTCGGCTGTGCGGACGAGTTCTTTTACACCATATACTTGGTATTTGCAGTACCCAGTTGAAGTGGGTATAGCAAATGCAAAGGCGACAAATATTGGTGCATTTATTTGTACTCGATGAACATTTTAGTACGCTGTTTAATTTTTCAATTTTTACTTTATCATACGCAGTATGTAAAGTATTGTAATCATGCCAAAAAAAATTTTTGAGATTTTAGCGGAAATATGTCTTTTTGGGTCCCCTGAACATTTTTGACCAAGGTACAAAAAAATGTCTGTGTGTGTGTGTGTGTGTGTGTGTGTGTGTGTGTGTGTGTGTGTGTGTGTGTGTGTGTGTGTGTGTGTGTGTGTGTGTGTGTGTGTGTGTGTGTGTGTGTGTGTGTGTGTGTGTGTGTGTGTGTGTGTGTGTGTGTGTGTGTGTGTGTGTGTGTGTGTGTGTGTGTGTGTGTGTGTGTGTGTGTGTGTGTGTGTGTGTGTGTGTGTGTGTGTGTGTGTGTGTGTGTGTGTGTGTGTGTGTGTGTGTGTGTGTGTGTGTGTGTGTGTGTGTGTGTGTGTGTGTGTGTGTGTGTGTGTGTGTGTGTGTGTGTGTGTGTGTGTGTGTGTGTGTGTGTGTGTGTGTGTGTGTGTGTGTGTGTGTGTGTGTGTGTGTGTGTGTGTGTGTGTGTGTGTGTGTGTGTGTGTGTGTGTGTGTGTGTGTGTGTGTGTGTGTGTGTGTGTGTGTGTGTGTGTGTGTGTGTGTGTGTGTGTGTGTGTGTGTGTGTGTGTGTGTGTGTGTGTGTGTGTGTGTGTGTGTGTGTGTGTGTGTGTGTGTGTGTGTGTGTGTGTGTGTGTGTGTGTGTGTGTGTGTGTGTGTGTGTGTGTGTGTGTGTGTGTGTGTGTGTGTGTGTGTGTGTGTGTGTGTGTGTGTGTGTGTGTGTGTGTGTGTGTGTGTGTGTGTGTGTGTGTGTGTGTGTGTGTGTGTGTGTGTGTGTGTGTGTGTGTGTGTGTGTGTGTGTGTGTGTGTGTGTGTGTGTGTGTGTGTGTGTGTGTGTGTGTGTGTGTGTGTGTGTGTGTGTGTGTGTGTGTGTGTGTGTGTGTGTGTGTGTGTGTGTGTGTGTGTGTGTGTGTGTGTGTGTGTGTGTGTGTGTGTGTGTGTGTGTGTGTGTGTGTGTGTGTGTGTGTGTGTGTGTGTGTGTGTGTGTGTGTGTGTGTGTGTGTGTGTGTGTGTGTGTGTGTGTGTGTGTGTGTGTGTGTGTGTGTGTGTGTGTGTGTGTGTGTGTGTGTGTGTGTGTGTGTGTGTGTGTGTGTGTGTGTGTGTGTGTGTGTGTGTGTGTGTGTGTGTGTGTGTGTGTGTGTGTGTGTGTGTGTGTGTGTGTGTGTGTGTGTGTGTGTGTGTGTGTGTGTGTGTGTGTGTGTGTGTGTGTGTGTGTGTGTGTGTGTGTGTGTGTGTGTGTGTGTGTGTGTGTGTGTGTGTGTGTGTGTGTGTGTGTGTGTGTGTGTGTGTGTGTGTGTGTGTGTGTGTGTGTGTGTGTGTGTGTGTGTGTGTGTGTGTGTGTGTGTGTGTGTGTGTGTGTGTGTGTGTGTGTGTGTGTGTGTGTGTGTGTGTGTGTGTGTGTGTGTGTGTGTGTGTGTGTGTGTGTGTGTGTGTGTGTGTGTGTGTGTGTGTGTGTGTGTGTGTGTGTGTGTGTGTGTGTGTGTGTGTGTGTGTGTGTGTGTGTGTGTGTGTGTGTGTGTGTGTGTGTGTGTGTGTGTGTGTGTGTGTGTGTGTGTGTGTGTGTGTGTGTGTGTGTGTGTGTGTGTGTGTGTGTGTGTGTGTGTGTGTGTGTGTGTGTGTGTGTGTGTGTGTGTGTGTGTGTGTGTGTGTGTGTGTGTGTGTGTGTGTGTGTGTGTGTGTGTGTGTGTGTGTGTGTGTGTGTGTGTGTGTGTGTGTGTGTGTGTGTGTGTGTGTGTGTGTGTGTGTGTGTGTGTGTGTGTGTGTGTGTGTGTGTGTGTGTGTGTGTGTGTGTGTGTGTGTGTGTGTGTGTGTGTGTGTGTGTGTGTGTGTGTGTGTGTGTGTGTGTGTGTGTGTGTGTGTGTGTGTGTGTGTGTGTGTGTGTGTGTGTGTGTGTGTGTGTGTGTGTGTGTGTGTGTGTGTGTGTGTGTGTGTGTGTGTGTGTGTGTGTGTGTGTGTGTGTGTGTGTGTGTGTGTGTGTGTGTGTGTGTGTGTGTGTGTGTGTGTGTGTGTGTGTGTGTGTGTGTGTGTGTGTGTGTGTGTGTGTGTGTGTGTGTGTGTGTGTGTGTGTGTGTGTGTGTGTGTGTGTGTGTGTGTGTGTGTGTGTGTGTGTGTGTGTGTGTGTGTGTGTGTGTGTGTGTGTGTGTGTGTGTGTGTGTGTGTGTGTGTGTGTGTGTGTGTGTGTGTGTGTGTGTGTGTGTGTGTGTGTGTGTGTGTGTGTGTGTGTGTGTGTGTGTGTGTGTGTGTGTGTGTGTGTGTGTGTGTGTGTGTGTGTGTGTGTGTGTGTGTGTGTGTGTGTGTGTGTGTGTGTGTGTGTGTGTGTGTGTGTGTGTGTGTGTGTGTGTGTGTGTGTGTGTGTGTGTGTGTGTGTGTGTGTGTGTGTGTGTGTGTGTGTGTGTGTGTGTGTGTGTGTGTGTGTGTGTGTGTGTGTGTGTGTGTGTGTGTGTGTGTGTGTGTGTGTGTGTGTGTGTGTGTGTGTGTGTGTGTGTGTGTGTGTGTGTGTGTGTGTGTGTGTGTGTGTGTGTGTGTGTGTGTGTGTGTGTGTGTGTGTGTGTGTGTGTGTGTGTGTGTGTGTGTGTGTGTGTGTGTGTGTGTGTGTGTGTGTGTGTGTGTGTGTGTGTGTGTGTGTGTGTGTGTGTGTGTGTGTGTGTGTGTGTGTGTGTGTGTGTGTGTGTGTGTGTGTGTGTGTGTGTGTGTGTGTGTGTGTGTGTGTGTGTGTGTGTGTGTGTGTGTGTGTGTGTGTGTGTGTGTGTGTGTGTGTGTGTGTGTGTGTGTGTGTGTGTGTGTGTGTGTGTGTGTGTGTGTGTGTGTGTGTGTGTGTGTGTGTGTGTGTGTGTGTGTGTGTGTGTGTGTGTGTGTGTGTGTGTGTGTGTGTGTGTGTGTGTGTGTGTGTGTGTGTGTGTGTGTGTGTGTGTGTGTGTGTGTGTGTGTGTGTGTGTGTGTGTGTGTGTGTGTGTGTGTGTGTGTGTGTGTGTGTGTGTGTGTGTGTGTGTGTGTGTGTGTGTGTGTGTGTGTGTGTGTGTGTGTGTGTGTGTGTGTGTGTGTGTGTGTGTGTGTGTGTGTGTGTGTGTGTGTGTGTGTGTGTGTGTGTGTGTGTGTGTGTGTGTGTGTGTGTGTGTGTGTGTGTGTGTGTGTGTGTGTGTGTGTGTGTGTGTGTGTGTGTGTGTGTGTGTGTGTGTGTGTGTGTGTGTGTGTGTGTGTGTGTGTGTACCCGTTTTTGTGGAGACGATTCCGGAGAAACTACTAATGGTATCGGGACGAAACTTCATATTTAGAAGTTTTATAACCAAACTTAGAGCTGAAAAGCTTTCTGTTGAAAAGGGTCCAAAGGAACTGGTGGTTTACTCATAGCATTTTTCGAAGATTTTGCAAATGCGCCGCTATTTGTGTAATGTCGTCAAAATAGTTAAATAATAAATTAAAGGAGAGGAAATTTTCCATAATTTATGTATATGACATTCTTTGGTAGAATTTATAGTTTAGCCGCATGAGCAAATTCTATTTCATCGAGATCGGGCGTACTGCTTTAAAACTAGTAGCCAGGATATGTCAGATTATTTTGATTCTAATGACAGTAGCTAGTGTCAAACGCTAATGTCTTGAATGCTACTGTCAATATAGGCTGCGTTCGGATATTGAACACCGTTACAGTTTTTACACCCAATAACACGTAAGTGTCATTTGGACGGTGTACCCGCTGTCAACGGAGTACAATATCCGAACGCAGCTTTAATCGAGATATTTGTCTAGTTCTACTAGTTTTATTTTAATGCAGACATAGCCGATCTCGATCAAATAGAATCTCATGCAGCTAAACTATTAATTTTATATATAGTATGATAAAGTCATGTGCCTGGCCACATCAGATTTTTTTATTTCGTTTTGTGTGTAGTAGGTCGTACACGAAGATTGACAATAGATTTGTAATTATAAGTAAGTTTTTTGATTTTTCTAACGGGCGAAAACAGCATAAAATAATTTCATTTAATTTTGTGAAACCGTCAGGCAGTTTTCCGGAAACCGTCAGACAGAAATAAAAAAAATATTGTTGTTTTTACCTGTCCACATAAACGCAATGTTATTTCTTTCCAAGAAAAACGTACACCATATATAGAGTGTATCCTAAGTTGATGCTTTTCTATGAACAATATAGATGATACTCATTTATGAGCATTCAAAATAATATTAAAAATATTTTAATAGTAGAGATAATTTTGTGTAGCTTTTTTATTCAACAAAAAGGTTATATTTTGAAAGCTCATTTGTTTAAATTTTTGTTGCAGAAGCTAATTAGGACATATCTATACAACGAACCTAGTAGTACAATTGGATTTAGTAGAACTTTAAAGATGACGAAGAAACCATATCTAACATTTCTTTTATGGGCAATATGTTCCTAATTTAAATAAAAAAATATATATTTTTTCTCATTAAAATAATAATTTATTTAAACTAGTTCACATCAAATGACCAATTGTATTGTTTTACACTCTGTTAAAATTAGTTGCTGCGAATTAATAATACAGAAAGCTGATGAATTAAACAAAAAATCATTAAAATGACACAAACAGTTTTGTCAAGATTTGTTTTGTAAATTTCCACAAGAATGCCCTTGTTAGTACGCAGTGAATTCTGCACTTATGTAATTAAAAATATGTCGGCATTATAAAATAAAACCTTGCTTGTTCGTAATCAAATTATCAGTTTGATTCGAAAAAGTTAATGTGCAAATAAGGCGAACTAATCAACAAAATAGCTAGTGCCCATTCGGTACGCACATGTAGCAAGTCCTCAAAGAAGATTTTCGTATTAGAAATTAGAAAATGCTATGTGGCGATGCATCAATGTCCGATGCATTTACGGTTGCAGTGCAAATCTGACGGTCCGAAATCACAAACGAATATTGTACAAATTTGTTGGTATGTCATAGATTTTTTTGAGTTATATAAAAATCAGCCGGTAATCAAGGATGCATGAAAAATATTCGGTGAACGAACTTAAAAGGAAAAATAAATCCCTCATGGCATCGTTTAGAATCAATAACAAAAATTTTTGATTTGCGTGGCAAATATATTTGGCAAATATTTAACATGTGGCAAATATTTGATATTTGGCAAGTATACGCATATTTAGCCCCGGCTTTAGATGCATGACAATTTTGTCGTTCTAGATGTAATATTGAACATCAACAAATATAAAATTGTTTTGCATTTCTTGACATTTATGTACAGTTAGGTATTCGTATGACTGTAAAATATGATATAAATAATTAAAGGTAAGAATAAGCTATAGTGCCAAATGATTCAATTTTATTTAAATTAAGTATTAATGATTATGTCAAGCTTGTTATACTTGGAATCCGCGCTCGATAATCATTTCGCGATGGGTTTTCCTCGCATTCTTCGCATATGTTTTTTTTTTGTCGAAAAACTTATTTTGAACTGGAAATACTCTTATCTAAAAGTATAGATGTTCTTGCTACGTGTATACCAGGGCAGTAATACCAGACTACCAATTTGTTCTTCGCATAACTTTTTATTCAGGTAAATGTGGTCGTTGTATTATATCTAAAACGGGAATTTGATGTTTACTTGACGAGAATAATGCACGATAACTTAGCAACCTGTTGTTCATCGACTATATTTAAAGAGTATTCTTTTAATGCGACAAGATCTAACAACTCACAATACAAAGAAACAAATGGTGGCTATATTATTCTTCTTTACAAAGTCAATGAAAATGGCAACGAAGATCATGATCAAAGGCCCCAATCACTGTTTCCTTGTAACATCCACACAAAAATGTTGATATTCATGCGCGTTACGCTTTTACGTTTGATGTTTGATATCATAGCACTCAAATGTACAGACATCAAAGTAACAACACTGAAAACAGTGTTACAATGTGTCAATTGTGAACGCAAACTAGAAAAACAATTTTGAGTCTTTATTTTTTAATGTAACATGGTGGAGACATCGGTCTGTTTAATTGAGATAAGAGAAGGTAACTGTCTGTTACTTAAAATTAATAAAAAAAATTAATGTAGTCTATTTTTCTTAAATAATTAAGAGTGGGGTCCAACATCTGATCGACAGCAGCTCGGCTGTTTTTGATGAGTTTGGAAAAATCAGTCGAGAATTGGTCTTTGCGTGGGGATGTCGACGTTTTCGCTAAAACTACTTTGGAACAAGATAGACTTCGCCGACGTGCGGTCAACATTATATGATCTAACGTCTTTATCGCTGTTTCAATTTATTTTTGCACACGTAATCAGGCTGTCTAGTGATTCTTTACTACGCTTACCAACATAACATGGTAACTCTAAAAATTACTGTGATAAATTGTTGACATAATCGTGACATAACCTATGTTGAGAATTTGAGATATTTATCATATATTTATATGATAAATAACTTCACCATTTGTCTACGGTTTATGAAGTGATATGTGCAAAAACACACGTACTATGAATACACGCACACGTACTATAATTATGTGGAATATTTGAAAGTGTATTGAAATTATGTGCCCATATACATTTATACCTCATAAAAATAAACCCCGTACCAATAACTTTGGTCACAGATTACTTACTCTTGGTACGATTGATTATGCACTCATTTCTCAGCCGATAATATACTTATGCCTAGCTACTGAAAAACAGAAATATACATATCGATCCATGCAACGAAAACTATCGTAACTAACTAACAAACTAAATTTAGATACTATAGTCTTTGTTGGGTCAATATTACATACGTACGTACATCAACAGCACAGGGATCTGATGACGTATATTATACGTCGTATAAGAAAAACACAATACTTAATAAGTTATTCTTTATTTACCAATTTGTAATTCATATATTATTTATAAAAGATAATTAGACAACATAAGCTTTATAATATTATATAGCTTTATTAATATTATATTATAATATGAAAATCACAAAAAATTTGATCCTCGCTATCATCAGTCCACACGCAGATGGGTCGTAATGCTTGTGTGGTTCTTCGGGGCTAATTCCAATACTATCTGCGGTTTGTTGTCTTACGTAATTCTCCATACACTTTGCACTTGAGAAGAAAAGCATGTGGAGTCAGTGGTAGACCAAAAAAAAATGATACAAAATCGGTAATCTTCAGCATACCTCGATAATTTTATTGTCAGTTCATGGAAATTATGAAACTTAGTGATTACATCTTTTCGTCTAGAAATCCTGTTCTATCAACAAAATAGTACGTCAGGGTTTTGATTCTCCGTAATGTAATTTGAATCCAATTACAAAACCCGTAATGAGCTTCTGCATCATACCATACTTGAAGCATGAATTCTCTGGTAGTAGAATGGATAAAACAGCACTGTTTATATGTATATTCTGCTAGCTAACCTAATAATTAACATGATGTTTTTAATAAAGTAATAATATACTTCTTTAGGCACAAACCTGATTGATGTCTGATACAATAGTAGAATTTTTATATAATCTTCTAATTTCGATTGGAATAGTGCTTTGTGCGGTGTTTTCTTTATTTTTAGATTATATGTGATTTGTAGGTTAGAGCTATCGAAATCTGTCCAGTAAAATATAAATGTGAATTTTAGCGAGTTACAGACTTTTTTTGTGGTATATGGTAGATAGAGATAGACCCATTACTACTATCTTCGTCTAATGACGACTAGTTCTCGAGAACATCGTAGATGGACACACTGTTCAGGCTCGAACATGGATGGAAAAATTGGGAAAATACGACGCCGATTCTTCAAAGGTGTGGCTTTATTTCTTTTCATTCATTGGTTTTTTTTTTCAAATTTTACATTGATATAAAGTGGAACTACTGCGACAAATCGCAAAATACATAATTGAAATGTTATTCCTGAAATCAGGATATTACCCGTCCTCCAATTATACGTCTATCTTTGAGCAGCAATTGTTTCAAATTGGGCATGGGTATAATAAATATGGAGATTTGGCGCACTAGAATAGTTAATTCAGATTGTTGTAATCTTATAAGATGCTATTATTATTATTCAATAATTAACCCACAGGAGCATTGAACAGTTTGAATAATTGTACCAATAGGGGACCACCAGAACAGACCTGAAGTTAGGCTGAACCAACCTCTTAACTTATAACTTTACACGAAAGACTGCTGAGCCTGTGCCACAAATCAGAGACAAAATTCCTCGAAAACAGACCTAGTCGGCTTAGTTCCTTATCATAAAACAATTAACAATAATTAGCAATATTATAGTAATGGTACTTATAGTGGTCCATATACAGTTTTATCAGACATATTAGCATCTCACTAGCACTACGCTCGCTCCACTAATTACGCTAACAAAGGCCAGATACGTTCCCCAAGCTACATAACCTCGGTCCCGAAACTGTCCAGAAACGTCCCGAATACCCTTAAATAGAGGTTCCGAGCGTCCGCAAACGCGCCCCAGGGTGAAAACCGTAACGCACCCGTAAATATCTCGTCATATAATCCGATATGGCCGTCGCGGCGCAGATAATTTTAAACGATTCGGAGCAATTAGCCACCGGACCCCCCCGCACATTAATTACGAAATACCGCCGCCACCACGTGTTGGCCGCCGCCTCCGCTATTGTTATTATTTCGGTTGCGGTTTTGTGCGCCGAGCATTAAAGCTATATTGGACACAAAAGGGCCATCGGCGACCGTTTATTAAATTCCGATATTTACTGCGATATTTACCGAACTGCGGGCCGATTTTTAAACCGTTTCGGCTCGGCTGAAGCTCGAAGAATTCGACGCGAACCTGTTTTTCGAGTCGGTTAACCGATTAAAGGAATTTTATTAATTCTATTCGGTTGCATTCGCCGTGGATCGCCTTTTTTTGGACGGTAAGCCCCACAATTTTTAATGATCTTCGCTGGTTCGTTCTCTCGACGATGGCAGGCGGAGATTAAACGATGTTTTGATGAGTCAGCGGTATTATTCTTTCCGGCAAAAATAAGGCGGTTCTGATCATTTATTTGTGGTGGAGGTTTAGTTGGAAATTGGTTGGTGGGTAATGGAGCAGACGTAATACGCTGAGTGAACAATTTCGAAGCACCGACAAGATGTACTGTATTTAAGTTAAGAAATACGGTACACTTTAATTACTAAACTACGAAGAGCGCCGCTGCTCTCGAAAAATGTTCGCCATTCCTCTCTGGCTCTCTCCTTTTTTTGATTTAAAACTGCCCTGGAAAGAATGTCCCAAGCGTGTTCTATGGGGTTCCTGTCACGAGACAAAGCAGACCAGTCGTAACAGTGGATTTCCTCCATTTATAGGTACTGATACGTGCTTCTAGCTTGCTAAGGTCGGCTATGGTTGTCCTTAATACCCTTGCAATTGGGTTGTACCCAGGGGAACCCCAACAAAAATATTATACAGTATCGTCCCCAGTGTCATTTCGAGTAATAGGTTTTATGCACAGAGAAAAATGTGTAAAGCAATTTTATTGTATGAAATAACCAACCACATGCCTGTAAAAAAGCGCAGTTCAGTTGTTGCAAATTACTTCTACTGTAAAATTACTGTACTTCTACTGTAAAATTACAAAAATAAGTAACCAGCAACGTAGCAAATTATTCCTTTACAGCATTTTTGCTGTTGATTTATTGATTTTTTTAATTTTAAATTTGTTTAGACGTTTAAAATATTAACAAAGAACGGAAAAAGAAAAGAAACTATATTGATATCTATTGACATCGTTAAGAAATTTGTCGTTTACATACGATATGTTGTAAAATTCTTCAAAAATGTTTTTTTTATCATTTATATTATATACAATTATATTACATAGGACACAATTTCTATTACTGGAGCTCAGAACTTATCTGGCGATAGGTTAGTAATCTTATACAGAATGTGAGATCATACTGAAATACACAACCCATAGTCCTGCTGTTCTTCTAAAGTCAAGATCCCAATATCAGCAGCAGAATATAGGTTTTTAAATCTCGATTTTACGTACTAGAACTAATATGTAATGAGATTTAAAAAAAAAATGAACAGAGTTTTAGCAAAAGCACTAAAAAGCACGTTTTGTTGAGTACATAATTTCCAGGTAGCCAGTTAATGCTCTGTAAAGCTGTGTCCACATTAAAAATCATAATTTGCGCTTTGACGTTTCGACATTTTATACCATATTTCAGCATCAGTGCATTTTACGACCCATGATAGTTTGACTTTTTACTTATTTGGTCTCTACCCTACGTACACAATACAACATTTTATTGGGTTATTTCTTAAAAACTTGGCGTGTTCATTGTCAGAAGCCATCTACCGATTTTACAGTTAGATTTCGATTTATAGGGTACCAGTGAAATCAGTATACAAAGTACACAAATTTATCTCAAATTTAATATCCGACCTTCAACTGTTTTGACTTATGATATCAGCTGATTTTTTTTAATGGCAACCCCACATTTCTTACGAATTTTGATAAATCTCTTAATTGACTTAATCATAACATACTTATACATTTTATCAATACAATAGAGAAAGTTTTCAAGAAATTATGAATAGCAAGGTAATCAGCATTTGGACTTAATTTCTTTGTACTGAATACGAAGTGGAATCAATGGCTTGAAAGTTGCAGTTCACGTTATTACGTTTTTTGTTGCTGTATTTTATGGAAGGGCCCGCACAGCTGTAAATGTTTCAAACCTTTGTCAACAAACTTTCAGGGTATAAAGTTAAGCTTTACTGTGAGACCCTTTTGACGTTTATGTATTTAGCTGGAATACATTCGCAAAATTACCAAAATTGCGTTTGTTTTTATTTTTCGTCTTTTGTACATTTTCTGGAAAACCTTCAAATTTTGAGTCCGGATTCGTTTTCAGAGCAAACAAGTCTATCCTATATGTATTTTCATATTCCATTCACAAAATTCATGTTCTTAGGCAAGGCCATTAAATGTTTCAGTTAATACTAATGCAATTAGAAGCTCTACCAAAATCAGTAAGAAAAATATGGGGTTACCATTAAAAAAGTGTAGGTAACGTCATTTTATAAGTGACAATTAAAGGTCGAAAGTAAAAGTCGACGTGTTCGAGGATGTTTTATAATAACAACCCATCTCAGAGATGTTCTAATGTTTCCATACTTTATGTGCTCACTGTATATACGTGTTGAACTGAAACCATCCCCTTTTATGAAGTCGGTTAAAAATCATGAGTCATTTTATTAAAAACATTACCATTTTGATCTGAAATAGATATTATTAAGTAATCTGCAAACTGATATTATACGTTCAACACTCTAGTCTAGAATATTATGGCTATTATTCAATTTCTTTCATGGAATCGGATTGCAATGAATGTATGTCATACATGTGTTGCGTTGCTGTGAACTCAAAAACCTATTTTATTTTTTTCCGAAAGCAAATGTCTAGTCTATTTTCCGTTGAATGAGCACCTAACGGTTATTGTGAGTATCACTTTTTCCCTTCTTTTCTCTTCGTTGAATTTCATAATAGCAAACAAACATCTTTCCTGGAATTACTTTTAGGTTAACCTAATTAATTCCTTAATATTATAATTCGTCTGAATTTATTTTTCTCAATACCTTATTACCGTATTCTACTTTCCTTTAAATAACCTCAAATCCAGAATCGTTTTGAAAAGTTAAGTTACCTATACCTATGCGTAAGAATAATGCTATTTAGAAAATACTAATGGAACCGTTTTACAACAGCTTATTCGTTGCAAAATAGAACAAAACTCGGTTTCACATTTCAATTAATACTGAATTGAATTGTGCAAACACATGGGACGTGCTTACTAAGAGCGCGATACAGCACCCTGTCATCATCATGTCATATTGTCTCAGCGGGAAACCAGTTCTCCAGTTGTTAAAACGAAAATGGACAGGCAACGTACTGAAGAGTGTTTTACCTTCAACACAGTTCTCTGTACGGCCACTACGTGTGTGCAGCTCCGAACTCTCACAGACTCCGTACTCGAGTCGAGAGCAACAATCAGCGAGCAATCATCGGCGTCCATGTCCGTGACTGACCTTCGGCGCATTCGGCATTTCGATTGTCGTTCGGCCGCGCCGCGCCGAGCTGCAACAATTACCGAAGTTTTCGTGGTCGGACGCCCTCGCCGCCGAAAATTGGTACCCAGCCCGGTAATTGCTTTTCTTCGGGGCGTTTCGACACAGTCGACCACGTCGACTCCTCCCCGTAGGGTCGCGTCCGTCTAGCGTTAAAATTTTTATCTTCGGCGTCCGATCGCCGGACACGTACGGGATTTAACAGCCGTAAATCATAATAGGCCATGGGAACGTGAGCACCAGAGCAATGTTTCAAACCAAACCGTTTCGGTTGGATGTGCCATCCGCTAATAACATACATTCCACGATTTCCTTGTGAAAAAAGTGAGAATTTTAAGGCTACTTACAACATGGCCAAGGAGCAAACAAAACGAACAAAATGTACAACAAATGTGAAAATAGTAAACACTACTGAATCCGCTATTTAATCTAACATGCAAAATAATTTTAAAAAATAGCCAAAAATAGCCAAAAATATTTAAAGCGACATATGTCAAGGTAACAGAAGAGTTCAGTTCTTTTAGTTAACATATTATTTTCAGCAGTTAGCAATTTAGGTGTCTGATAGTGTTGCGAAGTAGATTTTAATAAGTAAATACGTAGGCTTTCACGGCCAGAATCATTTAGAAAATAAACTGCTTCCTGGTTATGCCGTGTGATTTGCCAAGATTTGTAAAGCTGACGTTTCGCGAACCATGTTGCTCGCTTCTTCAGAGCTTTGGGTAAAGTAGTAAGTATTCAGTTAGCTCTGAAGAAGCGAGCAACATGGTTCGCAAAACGTCAGCATTTACATATCTTGACACGCGGCGTAACCCGGAAGCAGTTTATTTTTGAGACTCTAATAACTATTGATAATTATATTGTATAAATGAGGACAGCTCGTCCAACTCAACTCAACTAACATTTGGTTCCTCAGAAATGCGTACATCGTGATTTTTGCTGAAACAGCACATTCCTTTGTGCCGTGTTTTCAGTTCGCACATAGACTTTAGTAATGACACTAAACAATGTATAGAAAATGGTGATAAACAGGCGGGATGTAAATTTTTAAATAAACTAAATATTACTGCCACAACCTGGATTTGAAACAGGAACCTTTGTGTCGCTAGCACAATGTTCTCACCAATTGTAGCTATCAGCACATATGTTAAGGAAAATTGTCTTATCAAGGAAACCAAGTAGTCAACACTAATAAACATAACCTATCATGACACCTATCATATGTCATCTACATGACGTACGGTTCACACCAGAAATGTAATTCAAAATCAATTACTGAATATATGTCATAGGCCCCAAAAGTTCAGTTGGTGAGACCATTGTGCTAGCGACACAAAGGTCCCTGGTTCAAATCCAGGTTGTGGTTGTAATTTTTAATTTATTTAAAAATATACATTCCGCCTGTATATCAGCATTTTCTATACATTGATTATTTCATCATTACGGTATGTCCGTATGATACGGTATGTCCGTATGATACGGTATGTCCGTATGATACGGTATGTCCGTATATTCATTAGTTATAACTAGGGCAAACAAAAATATGCTCTTAAAAACCTGTTTGAAGCGCTTATAATATGCCTTATAATATGAAAATAAGCTCTAAAAAACTGAAAATATGCCCTAAAGAATGTGTAAATACATGTTAAAAAATACAGATTTGTTATTGCAGTAAATAATAAACATATGATGCAAGTTTTGAAATAAACAAAAATGCCGGTTTGACCTTAGTACACCTTTGTACATCGGAAACGTCCGCTCTACATCTACCGACGATCATCTCAATTTAGAGATTTCAAATTTTAATTTTACCGCGAGAAAGAATCATTCTATTTCAGTCGCTCTGTCTAATGCCGCACTTGTTCAATTGTGGTTTAGTCTAAAACCCGTAGACCCATACTCACCTATTAGTGATTCGCTGTATTTTTTAAAGCTAAATAAGTTCACTACTTTGCATCATATGTATCAGATTTTACCTTGTTTCTAAGGTACGTGCGTCCACCTGTCCGCATCGTACGGAACGTAAAGTTTACTGTATTACAAAAATAAATCCGATACATATGATGCGAAGTAGTGAATGTGTTCCTTAAGCCGGCCCTGATACATCTACACGAGAACATGGCGCGAGGTCAACCCATCTGGTCAACATACATCAATCGTGCAGTAGATATTCTGGTTGTTTTCTATTCTGTGCTATAGCTACCGATTTCGACGATCAACAGATCAACGCGACCTGCAGGCCTTATTACTGCAAAAAGCAAAAAAGCTGGAAAATATGTAGTAAACTATGCTTTTATGTTCAAATAAGCATTGTAAGCATTTAATGGCAAAAAGGCAAAAATTTGCCCTAACAAATAGGGCTCAAAATGAGTGATTTTCTCTGAAACGGATTTCTATCAGGTCTATTTTTTTGTCATTCGTATGGAAAAAAATATGCAACGGCTTACATTTGGTTGCCCTAGTTATAACACTACACTGATGGGTTGATACCCAAATATCAAAAGATCATGTGCAACCAAAAGTCCAAACTCAGGATTTTCTACCCAAAAGCAGGTCATGACGTATGGTCAAATTTGGCATAAAAACCACGTAATGGCAAAAAAATCTGATGTGGCCAGGCACATGACTTCAAACTATATATCAAACTATATATAAAATTAATAGTTTACCTGCATGAGATTCTATTTGATCGAGATAGACCATAGGTGTGTTCTATTGCCACCCGTGTGCAGTTCGTATCTATTCGAAATGATTCTCTTTTGAAGTGAATTGAACACGAGTAATAAAACGCATTTGAGTGTACCTATCGCGCGCGCGCATACGCATTCGTGTTACGTGTAGTTAGGCCTACAGGTTATGTTTGTATCGGACATTTTGCATTAGACTTATGCAAGGAGTTAAGTACGAATTGCATATGAAGCCGTCTCACCAACGAAAACAAATACACATAACCTCTCCGAGATACAATCGTGACATACATGTGACTGCTGACTGATACCTTCCTCCTATTGGCTGATTTAATTTCAATTCATTTTGAATACAACTGATCATCTTTTCCGGCTTGTCCTTCAGGGGTGAAGGGGGAACTGAATATGATCAGTTGAAATCTATTCACTTTCATTTTGAATGCGCAATAAAACGCATTTTAAGACAAGTGAATACGTTTCAAAATGAAATGAACTGATTACCAGTAGCAATAAAACACACCTCATGTCTGCATTAAAATAAAACTAGCAGAACTAGACAAATATGTCGATTAAAGCTGCGTTCGGATATTATACTCCGTTGACACCAGGTACACCGTCTAAATGACACGTATACTTGGGTGTAAAAAGTGTGAAGGTGCGTTCCGATTGGTGGTAGTGGTAGGTAATGGCGGTGGTGGCAGACGAAATTATAGTACTTCTTACATGTCGTGATGGTGACACATATTAGTTTGCATGTACATAAACTTGAGTCACTAGCAATTTCTATTAGAAATACTATAATGGCGTCTACTACCACTGCCATTAGCACTAATGAAAACGCAACTTAATAGTGTACAATATCCGAACGCAGCTTGTATTGACAGTAGTATTGTCAAAACATTAGCACTAATGAAAACGCACCTTAATAGTGAACAATATCCGAACGCAGCTTGTATTGACAGTAGTATTGTCAACACATTAACGCGTCATTAGAATCATATCTGACATATCCTGGCTACTAGTTTTAATGCAGTACGACCGATCTCGATGAAATAGAATTTGCTCATGCAGCTAAACTTATTGATTGTACCAAAAAATTTCATATTCATAAATTATTCAGAATCTCCTCCTCTTTAATTTATTATTTAACTATTTCGACGAAATTCCAGAAATGGCGGCTTATTTGCAAAATTTTTTAAAAATGCTAAGACTAAACCTCCAGTTCCTTTGGACCCTTTTCAACAGAAAGCTTTTCAGCTCTAAGTTTGGTTATGAAACTACTAAATATGAATTTTTGTCTCGATACCTTTAGTAGTTTCTCCGGAATCGTCGCCACAAAAAAACGGGTACACACACACATACACACACACACACACACACACACACACACAGACATTTTGTTGTACCTTGGTCACAAATGTTCAAGGGACCCAAAAAGACATATTTCCGCTAAAATCTCAAAAAATTTTTTTGGCACGATTACAATACTTTACATACTGCGTATGATAAAGTAAAAAAATATGATAATTTTGAAAACTCGTAGTACATTTTCATTGTTAAGACAAAATTGTATTAAAATGACCATTCAAATAAATGATGACTTGATTAATAAATGTATTCTATGGGTATGGGTATCTGTTACTTTATGAACTCTGAATTATGAGTTATTTCCACATCATTGTAAAAAATAAACATCGACTATACAATGAAACCGTACCTATATCAGAAAGTATAATGCAAGTATAATTATTATTATTATTACCTAAATTTGATTAGAAAGGTTGTGAAAATTAGACAAATGCAGAATCTCGAATATTTTTTTTTAGAAATTGCATTCAAATTTAATGTTAAAAATAATAATACTGCGAGTTATTTTCTTTCACGCGTCATTTCGGTGAATTAAAAAAATAGACGTTTTAGTTATTTGGTTCTAATACATCGGGGATAATGCAAAGATGACTTGACAGTACTCAAATAGAGCATATCTATGATGTATTCTTTGTTATTTATTCATTTCAGATACCATGTTCACTCTCTTGCATATATTAAAATTAACATCCCGTATGTCAACCATTTTTGGTATAACTTTCAGCAATTTTTACTAATTTTCAGCAAAAATATGAAAAGTTCTGAACTGTATTTTTTATGGGTATACAATTTACATTTATTAAAAATGTCAACTTTAAGTTGTATCTTTTAACAAAGGGAGCATTTCTCCTGAGTCATAAAAAAGGTTCATAAAGGCTTCAGAAAAAAATATTTCTTTCTGCAAATGTACATGTCCGATCTGTAGGTATATCATAAGCATTAATGATTTATACATGTTTAGTTTTCCGATGAACCAGCTAAGAATTTCAAATTGAAATGTTACTAGTCATTTAGTGATTTATTCGACACAATTATTGTCCTTGCTCGTGTACGCAGCGTCCGTTTTCGGTATCTGTTCGCAGTGGGAGTCATCCGAACTTAATGACTTAAGGAAATATTACAGTCATCGACATTCTTATTACGTGTTAAATCCATCGGCCCACGGCCTTCTACCTTCCACTTATTCATTTTTTCCTCCATTTTTTTATTCATCGTGCGTCCGCTCCCAAACAACCGAATCGCCGCTGTTTATCGCGTCCGATAAATAAAAATCCAATTCTTTCCCGAACAGCGGGTGTTCTGCGCTCCGTCGCAGTAGGTCTTGAAATTCACGCGACCTATTACCCGGCAACCCACGGATTCACACCCATACAAAAACGCATTTTTCCCATCGTCTTTCTTCATTCTTTCGACGATTTTACCGGCTTATAAAGAGGGAGCACAATCATCTTTTATCGGTTTATGAAGCTTGTATCCTGTCTTTTTATATTGCTTTGGAGCTTCATAAAATAAAGTATCGATGGGATTCTGTTTTGACATTATTTGCTCATATTTACCAGGTTTTGGTCGTAAAAAACGTTGTTTGGTTGGAATTTAATGTTTTCAGATGAAATTTAATTAAAATTCTTTTGATTCAATTTCAGAATTCTTATAAACTTCCTTGTGATTATTTTTCTGTAGTTAATCAATATTATGAAGATTGTTTACGTGTATATCCCGTTACCCGCCATCCGCTACTAAGATATCCTCTTCCATCAAAACCTTGCTCACACCTTTATTACATAAAAACTTAAGAAAACAAAAACGACAATCTATAGAACAGATTCTAAATTGAATCTGTTCAGATATTGAAATTTTTGCGGTTTAGGAGATAACAAAAATCTGAAAGACGACGAACAATTTAAAAATGCAGAAATCTGTTACCTATTTATACTTCTCTGGCGCAATTGTTTAAACCGAGGCGCAGAAAATGTTCATACATGTCATACATCTTATTTAGAAATGATTTAGGAGTACCTATAACACACTTTTTATTTTCTTTTGTTCTTTAGTTTTAGATGTTGCCTTAAAACACAAGAGTCAATATTATCGAAACAACGCTAGGGCGATTTGGATGTTAAAAATGTAGTAATGTTGTGGACATACTGGGTGTAACATAATTTCTGAAAAAGATTAACCAGATATGTACCTTTCATTAAAGAAAACTTAAAAAGATTTGTAATAAAAGTATGAACAACAGAAAACGAAATATTTTAAAGAAGTAAGATTGGTAGATCTCTAAAATTATGAAATGATTGAATTATTTCACTGATTTTTCGATTTAAGATGGCCTTATAAATTACATTTTTGCCCACTGCGCGACTTTTGCCAGCATAACGCGTATGCGTGAACATTTATCAACGTGATTTTAGCAAGATAAAACACAAGCTACATAACTAACAGCAGCGAACGGTTTGGCAGATTTACTCGGCTATTACATTAAGATAATTATGACCGAAAAACATCATCTCTCGAGCAATGAACAACTGATGCCTACTGAAATGCCTACGATCTAGGCATAGTTATGGCATTGATAGTGAAAGTTGAATATGGTGGGGTAAGTCGGTAGGTTAACAGTAATTTCAGAGACAACCTGTATTTTTTCAATGTTATTGCTTGTTGTTGTTGTGGTTTTATACAACGTACATAGTTTGGTGTTTCTTTTACAATACATTCCTATTAGGGTAGTCCTTATGTATAAGGAATATATACATATAACATTTAATTTTTTTGCGTTACCCTCTCAATTTGTTCTATTATATTCCATTCTTAATTCCTGTCAAATTTGAGATCGATCAAAACATATTGGCCCCAGGGGCTCAAAATCGACAATAATTCAATTTAATAATATAAAAAAGGTTTTGTTATTAGTTATTAGTTACACAGTTATAAGCATAAAGTAAAAAAGTTAATCCATTAACTTTTAAGTCTAGATATCAGCGCACTTCACATATTTCGAAGAAAATATGTGAACCATATTCTTACCATATTCTTACCGTAGAAAATATTTGTGTACATCAACTGTCGATAGTTACGTATTTTTTCTCTATGCACGTTATACTAGAACAAGGACGACTTCTGTATGGAAGTTGAACTTCATGCGAAGGCTGTTAGTCTCCGTCTGTTAAAGAAAGATCACAAAAATGTTAACAACCTGAAAGTTTATTGAATTTGTCTTGTAATTATTTATAAAAATATTAACTACGTTTCATTTCTGATTTCAGGTGAGTCATCAAACATTTTATTCTCCAGAACAATACTTGGTGAGTATCATTTTGATATTCATTTGCTGTATCAGTAGGCAATGATTTCTACAGTGCAATCGAGGCCGAATATAACGAACTCCTCTTATAATAATAAACGACAAAATAATAAGCACCTAACGTTTAAAATTATACTTTTATGAGATGCTTCATCAATTACCTAAAATCAAATCAATGCTTGTGCATTTCTAATTGACTATTTAAAGTATCTTCACTATTTTCATTTTTAATCAAACGCCCTTTACCCACAAAACAAAGCCCCAACGAGACAGAACATAAATAACAAATTCTACGGATCGCAAAAATTCCAAAACGCCACGTCGACGTCGCATTGTCCTGCAACGTCCATAGTAGCCCATAGCAGCAGCTCCTTTTGTATCCTCGCCACCGATTCAAACAAAGTTCGAAAACAAACGAAACGCCACTCAGGCGTCTTCCTGCGGCAGCTAGAAAGAACCCCTATACCCGATATCAAAACACGAAGGCTGTGACGATGTCCTTTAGGAAGCTGCAGGACAGGACGTTGATCTACGAGCGCACTGGAAGCGGCACAATGCTGCCTCGGGCGAGGCGCGGGGATGATGTGGCCGAGAGCGACCGGTCAACGCGAGATCTAAACAAAGGAACAGCCGCCTATCCAACATGTGAATAGGCATGCCGCGCATCCGACCGATCAGGTAGATGTAGAGGCGGCTGGTCGTACGCGACCAACTGCGAAACGAATTGAATTTCCAGTAGTTTTTAATGTGACGGTCGCCGCCGCGCGACGGACCAACACATAACAACGGGCGGTGGGAGGATGATTTAGTAAGTTGGAAAGGAGACACCGCGGATTTTGGGCTTCGGTTAAAAGAAGAAGACACTTCTTGTCTGTTGGTTGTGGTTACGAGTCCATCGGGTAATAAATCGTATGGTGCGGTGGCTAAATTAGGTGCTAAATATGTTATGGCCCAAGGTATCAAGTAGGACGATTGAAAAATGATCGACGTTCGAGTTTGTCATCATTATTTGTTAAAATAGGATACTAGGATTAAAATTTTCAGAAGAAAACACTGATTTTGTCCGATGTTGTAGACGAATAGAATAAAACGCAAGAGTGAAGTTGCGGTTCGTCACAGATGGAGGAGAAAGACGATGCCTTCACATTAAGTAAAGGCGATCGCCCCATACTATAGGAATGGAAAGAACAAGAAATCCAATGCTGGTAGTTGCAAAAATAGAGGGCTGTGCTATTCACTAATAGTTATCCATTGCCAAATCGTCTCCACACTAAAATTCGTCCAGTATCGGAATAAAAGCAAATTTGAGTTACGTTGTTCTAATTCCTATTCCAATATTATGGTTTGATGACAATTCCACAAAAAAAAGCATTCAGTAAATTTACCGTGATACGATCGGTAATTTGTTGCCCGTGATATATTGGAATTTTTCAGGACCGATAAGTAATTTTACAGTACCGAAAAGTTAATTTCCACTGTACAACTGTAAAATTAGCAGTTCGAAACCTGAGCATGACAGTCCGCGATGCACCTGAGGTTGCTCGCTTGATCCCGCATTCACATGGTTACTGTGTGATCATCAGTAGCCGGACAAAAATGTATGTCTCGCAGTGCTAGAAGTCGCCCAGCTATGAGTGTGCGTAGCGGGCACGCATGAGTCAATGACGACTTATGCGGTCGATTGGATTGATATCCATAGACGCGAAGCGCCTGGCGGTCGGTAGTAAACCGAGTGAATTTAATATTAAATGTTTGTCGTAACTATATGCAACACGTGCCCACTGAAATATTTTACTCATTTCTGGATATGCATTAAACGATTGTATTACTGCATATTTTTCTAAATTATCTTCAGTAAAATTATTTCGCTTAGATGTTAAAATGTCTTTGAACCTTGAAAATGATCTTTCTACTTCGCAGCTAGTCACAGGCGCAAAAGAATAAACCAACACCAAATTGGAATATTTTTGAGAAATTCCTTCATCCGTAAATGAATTCGTAGAGATTTGTTTTAAAATATTAAAATCCGGATTTCTATGTATACTACCGCATCAATTTTTTTTTGTAATTTTTTACTGATCGGTGCTTCAATGCTTCGTAACCTTTCGTACAGAGATTCAATCCTTTGAAAACTGCTTGCAAGTTCAACATTTTGTTGTTCTAGAAACTTTATGGTTGGCAATACTTGCGCAAAATTTGTATCAATAAATTTTAATTGTTCATGCAAATCTTGTAATGATAGTACTTTTTTTGCAGTCTTTAATACTAACTGCTTCATCAGGCAAATTTAAGACGAAGGGTTTGATGATATCAAAGTTTCTTGCATAAAAAATTGCCGCTTCTAACCATGTACCCCATCTCGTAATAACTGGTTGTGGTGGCAAAGGTAGATGATTTGACTTTTCGATGATTTTGACTTTTCCTTGTAAAGAAGGAGCTGTCAATAATTTTTTTTTGAATGTGCTTATTAGCGTATTCACGCCTGGAAATTCTTCCCGAATAAATTCACAAATTCTATGAATAGCGTGTGCAAAACATGTCAAATGAAGAATATTTGAAAAATGTTGTTTAAGTAATTTTCCAACTTTTAACATAATCGCAGCAGCGTCAGAAACAAACAGTAATACTTTGGTAGCGTCTGTGATTCCTACTTTTTTTATGGCGTCATTTACTATTGTACATATCTCTTCAGCTTTGACGGTACAGCGAAACTGAGAAGATATTAAATAGGGTTTATATAACTCTTGCGGGTCCAACAATCCAACAACGACGTTGACCACACATCTACCCTTCATATCCGTAGTTTCATCTGCAGAAACCCAAATATATTTATCGGATACTTTTGACTTTATTTTAGAAATTGTTTTGTCATATTGCCCTTGTACGTAATATTTTCTAATTGTGGATTCATCGGGTAAGTCTCGTCCAGTATACTCCTAGATAAATTTTTTAAAAACGGGATTTTTAATTTTTGTGAAAGGTATATTAGCAGAAATAAATGTTTCACATAAATCATCAAAAAAGTTTTTAGTTGACGTTCCTGATACATTTTCCAGAGTTTTTTTGTTTTTACATGAGCCCGAAGACATTGTTTACTACGAATAATTAAATTTCGTGAGCAGAAATTGGAAAACCACTTCCCCTTTCTTAACGAACGTGAAATTACCTATTGCCAAACTCAGCTAGCAAACGATTCATTGCAGGATTTTCAAACTAAGTACAACTATAAAATACAAAAATAATTCAACTCTAAGTATAAAACAGAAGAACAAATTCGAAATGGAAAATAAAAACAGATATTCACACAAAATTTCAAGAAACAACACAATTGAAAGTAACTGCTCAAATTATCTATCGACGAAGCGGAAATTTAAACAAGGCAAGCGACTGTGATCGATCAACGCCAAAGCAGGTGTAGTGGTATGTACACCATGAGCCGAAGCCAGACCGGCTAGCCGCCGCTCGCTCGCCCCACCAGGTCCCATGCACGACACTGGAAAATATACATTTTTGTCCGGCCACTGGTGATCATACTGATCATTGTAGATGTACTACACACAGAAAAGTGATCTCTCGAACGAAGAGAGAATTACTTGGATGAAGTAGTTGGTAGGTTCGTATATACGCGAGAGATTATTGACTTCAACCAAGAAATTTTATTTCTTGGAATAATTACTAGATATAAGAAAGTTGTTACTTTGGTGAAGGAAGTAAACAGTCTTCAATGAAGTGTATATTTTTATTCCCGGTAAATATTTTTAGCTACTTAATGTAAGAATTTTAAAGATTTGGCACAAATACGTTTTCTATTGCTAATTAACAAGATAGGTATGTTATATTTACTTACTCGTTCTAACCTGTTGCGTACCTTACATCAAATTATTCCGTGTTGAAACGTTTATTGTACACTAATCACAAGGCACATCCCCTACGGGCACTTCGCTGTTGTTTTCGTACTAGGTTTCGCTCCTTTACGGCGCCAGCCCTACTGCGCGAGCCTTAACAAAATCACGATGCGCATATTTATTCCAGAGAGGGGATTACTTTAAAGAAGTGAGAATCACTTCAGTTAAATAATTGGTGGGTTTTTATTCACTAAACAATACTTATATTAAATGTCTTATATTGTCTTGGATCAAGTAACTACGCACTTGGGTGGACTTACTATTACTTCGTTGGAGCAATTGAGATTTTTGGGACGAAAAATTCAATTACTTCTTTCAATACAATATTGATTCTTATAAAGAAAGAATTTATTTGTCGACAGTATTTATCTGAGAAATTATTTTACTTAGATTGAGTATGTGGCATTTCTTGTATATACCTAACTTTCTACATCCAGGTAAATATGCATTTGAATCTAGTAAATAAATTCAAGAAATTATGTTTTCTCGTTCCAAATAATCACTTATCTGTGTGTAGATGGGTTGGATTATTATTCATCGGTGGTAATTTTGCAAGTCAATGCTGCAAAATTTACCATGGATTTTGGTGTTTATTCTGTAGAATAGCTGTAGTTCTAGAAAAATATAGTTCTAAAGGAAAATATACAGTCTTACCACCGTAAATTTTCGTTTACAGTACCAGTTCGTTTACAGCATTGTAAAATTTCACCACGCAGAGACGGTTTATTTACCGGTACATTTTTCAGTGTAGGCTTATCATAAGTTTGAAATTACAAACCCGGGATAAGAATAAGTTTTTTAAAATAAATAGCTCTCTGTTTCAGTACTTTTTACGATACATAGTTGTAGGTCTGGTGGAACTGTAAATACTGGCACAGAGCATCATCCCAAAAATCTACTTTTTTACAAAAAGGTATGTTGCTGAGTTACGGCCAGAGAAACAGGGGTAACTATTACTGCATTTTTTTCTTTAATTTAGTTGTTATTGCTGGGAACAATTGCAAAAACCATAACACTATGGCAAGGAACATTTTCAGGCCTTACTGTATCGTAGTACAGTAGGTAAGTAGTTGTAGTACAGAATTTAACTCGGTTATATTCACTATTATTATTATTAGATTTTCAAAAACTGAATTGTATTTTAAATATGAAATACATATTAAAATAAAATCCCGAGATTTTAGGAGCATGCAGTCCCGAAACTCGGGATTGAAAAAGACTCCTGGAACAGCACCTAAATTTAAGCATCTAATTTCTTCAGATTTTGACACATTCAACAATATTTTTTTTATATTTTTGAAGCTTTTTGTCTTAGCTATACAAATTTAACTAAATTTAGCAGCTAAATTAGTAATGTAAGTTATGATTCTGATGTAATTGTAATTTCAATCTTGACAAAGTAAGATTTAAAAAAGATTTAAATTAAGATTTTGTAAATGGAAGCAGATGGTACAGATCCAAATTAATACTCATTCTAAAAAAAATTATGAGAATATTTAAATATATATATATATATATATATAGAAGATATTCTCGATAAGGGGAATTCGACGGGAGATAATAACTCTACTACTATTTTCTCATTTAGCAAAGCTTTCGGCGTATTTTATTTCTACCGCCTTCATCAGGGCACTAAAAATTAGAAAATGGTGAACAAAAACTTACATGATATGAGGTACAAATAATTGTGCATCGTCTCAACCACACTAACATAATAAACAAAACCAATAAACAAAAGATCTGACATTAAAAATTTGAGCGGTATTTACACTTTTCTTCTGCAATATAAAGACAACAATAGAGACGATAGCGACAGTTTATTTGAAGACGCAATCACATTTTAAAACGTCGAAATTCAAAAATACAGAATCACCCGGGTGGGACTATTGGTAACACGTTGCTGGAAGGGGAAAAAAACGGTACACATGTCATGAAATGGAGTTTGCTGTTGTGTGTTCGGAATCCGAATTATTATTAAACAATTAACACGATTACCAAAAGAGTTTTTATGATTGTGATAGTGTGGTTATGTTAGTGTGGTTGAGACGATGCACAATTATTTGTACCTCATATCATGTAAGTTTTTGTTCACCATTTTCTAATTGGACGTAGTTTTAAATTGTTTGTATGTACAATTTGTAGTGCCCTGATGAAGGCGGTAGAAATAAAATACGCCGAAAGCTTGGCTAAATGAGAAAAGAGTAGTAGAGTTATTATCTCCCGTCGAATTCCCCTTATCGAGAATATCTTCAATATTAATAGACGACAGTGACTCCTTGTGAATATATATATATATATATATATATATATATATATATATATATATATATATATATATATATATATATACAGTTTGTCCCCCGATGGACCAACTATACCTATATCAGACGTAATTTTTAATTTCTCGAGAAAAAGTCATTCTTTATAAAGAGTTTTGGATGTCCTAAAAAGTCGAAAGCCCGAAAATGTTAAATTGGCCGAAGTCAAATCGCTTCCAATTGTGAATTATCGTTGAAATGTTCCATCACTTCCATCTGTAAAAGCTATTAATTTATACGTTTTATTTTGGGTACCTCAACAACACCGGCGATTTTTTTAAAAAAGTTACTGGTTGCTAGTTGGAACTTTTGTCGTATTTCTTAGATTATTTTGTTGTGCGGTGATGAACCGTCCTAAATTGCGGGACAGTCCTGAAATTTAAAAACTTCTCCCATGTCGTAAAGTGTCCCAAATTTTGTCTAGGTTGTTTTGTTATGTGCAGAATTTTCAAGTAAATCACCTATAAAACTGATAATTTGGTTAATATAAAAAAGGTGTACCATCTACCCTTTTAAGACAATAAACCGCGCCATTTGATTTTACGTGGAAATCATAACAATTTTTGTAAGAAACGACTCTTTTTTCTTACGATAGTTGAAATTTTGGACAAATTTAGGCAATTATGAATCTTACGACGGCAGTTCACATTCGTGTATTTGCCAAGTATCGTCTATCTAAATCTACACTGAAAAAATTAAATATTTTCCAAGTAAGACGAACTACGAACGACTGTGTCACCTTCAAGTTCTTGATTTGTTCAAGTAGAATCAACCAAAAAAAATCATAATATTGATGTTGATGATCTTGAAAGCTTTGGATTAGCATTATGAAATGTTGTAAATGTTATTACATATTTTTACTCTATTTCTTCAATCCAAAATCAATTAAAAAAAATTACATTCAATTACGATGTAACTAACACAATCCATTATAGACTTGCTAATGGACCAATTTTTGAGTCTAAAATGCTTGAACAGTGAAACATATTTTGCAGAATCATAGTTTTACATCAATCATCCACGAAACTTGCATTATCCTCCAGCAAAGAGACAATTTAAACCGGATTGGTAAAATTATAATTGTAAATGTAGGTAACAATGTTTCCTATTTTCTGCATAAAAAGCCTCAAGACCATTTGTAAAACAGATTCCTCCGTTTCTTTATCTGATATTCTTTTCACAAATTCCCACTAGATAAAAAAATAAATCCAAGAAATAATCATTCCATTGTGGTGGATTCAACATGTACACGTTCCTTAAGCTCCGAGTTGGTATTTTCTTTTGTGTGCATAATAAAAAGGGCGAGCGAGTTTATCAATCTCAAGTAATTTAGTATGCAAATACGAAGTCACGTTCCCAACTGTGAAATACGAAAGCTCCTTGATATACACGGATATACCTGCTAACTAAGCACACACAAGACGCTGTGGGTCATTAATGTGAGAATTCGACGTTAATTTGTTATGCCTCGAGTGGAATTAAAAAGGCATTTGAATACTTTATATGGCAACTTCCGGAATTCTTGATTACCACCAGGCCTGGAGACCGTTATTATCGACCCATTTGCGAAGTAAATGTGCGTAATATTAAAATAATGGTGGAAATAAGAAGGATATATTGAAGTATGTGTCGATGCCTGAAATTGCGTTACTTATAATGGACTTGAACTTGAGTAATTACAGTCTTGTTTGCATAAATTAACATAAAAACAGAAAGGCGATTTACGTACGTTTGAGTAACTATTGAGACACAAAAAGATACGCAGCTCTCTCTGCATTCATTTTGCTTTAGCCAATGTCACTACCTTAATTTAATTTGATAAAATTATACCTACTATTTATTTATGTAGTAAAATACATATTGCAAGTTATTCGTAAATTGTTCAAGGGTGAAAGGAAAGCCTCTTAATTCTTGCTTAGTATTCTTTTATTTTCTATATAGGAGACATGTTTCGGCCAATCTCAGCCTTCATCGGTCCTAAATTATCTAAAAATCTGAGATAAATATGAAAATATTGTCTTTGTCGCAGTCCCTTGTTGTTATGGAAGAACACGCCAATAATTTACTTAACCAACAACAACTAAAGCCGATACAGATGGATTAATTATACGTACTAATTATACGTACTATTTATTTGTTGCATATTTCAAAACTTGCAAAAATATCATTTATTTTCTTGAATCAAGTACCTACCTACTAGGATGTATATGAAAGTACTTCATTGCAGAAATATGACATTTTTGGGACGTTAAATTGAATTACTTATTTGAATACAGTATTGGTTATGATGAAGAAAGAATTTATGGGATGATTTGGGTACCTGGACCCTGGCAAATTCTTTACCTTAAATTGAGTTGGTTGCATTTCGTGTATTTGTTTAATTATGTTGTAGTAAAAGCATCAACTCCGTAAACAGTTACTATTCAACGCATACATTTACTGATTTGCATAGTATTCAAAACCAATTAAACTCACACTTTTACTAGTAGTTGTAACTGGGTTTAATAGAAGTATGAACTATGCACCCACCCTGTTGTAATGTTTATCTTGTATAATAAACTCATGCACAAGAAAATGCGGACGTTAACCTACGTATATTTATAATCAATAACTTGGCTACTTGATCGGTTTTTAATGTTTTTTTTGCAGTACCTGAAGTGTCACGTGCAATAATAATTTTGGACCAAGTTTAGATTTATAAAATTACATCTACTAGGAATAGTATACATTTTTATACTGAGATAAATGGATAATTTTAGTAAAATGGCCAGAAAATGTATTAACTGACTAGGACTATCAATTTCGTCCTTTTTCGTAAGTTTTGGCCTATTTGTATTATCTTCCTTCATTGTTTATTCGTTTTCATCATTTACGTCCTTTTTGTCCTTTACGTTCATTCCTTTTTGTTATTCTTCCTTTTCTTTCCATTTTGTCCTGTTAGTCCTTTCCGCACTTTTTAGCCTTTTCGTCCTTTTTAGCAATTGTGTAGTTTCAGTACTTTTCGTCCTTCACCTCCTTTATATATTTTTTTCTTACCTTCTCTTTTGCAAACGTAACTATACGCATTGCTGAAAAAGCGGTCCTGGTCCGCCACATACTGAACCAACACGCTGAAGGGATAGCCGCCCGCAAAAAATATTTTCTTTGCCGCGTCCATAGGGACCAACTTGCCTATATGTAGTTAGTGTTAGTGTTAGTACAACCAGTACATGATTTTTTTTTTCGAGTGTAATTAATTGTTATAACTTGTGGGAAGTGGGACTTCCCGCGAATAACAACAAATAAAGACGCGGCAAAATTGAATTAGCCAATGATCTTTAAAAACTACATTCTGCTGCGTCAAAATGGCCGCATAAAAATAGCGGCGGAGCTACGGCCTCAACGGAAATAGAAAGGATCAGTGAGTCGGCCGACAAAGTCGCACGCAGCAAAAATGGCGTACAAATTGTTATTATCATTAGCGTAATGGGGAGGCGCTTCCATCCCGGGCACAAATTAATTCAATTATATGCGCGATAAACGTTTGAATGAAAATTAATTAGCGTTTCGATGGAATTCCGAACGCACAGCGCGCGCACAGTGACCACTGATTCGGCATTAGTTTTATCTTAAGGGGACAACTGAATGGTCACTATTAGAGCTTTAATTGATTTCGCCAACTACAATAATGATAATTTCCTCTGCCATTGGTTAGGTAATAGTCAATTATTTTCGATTGTTAGATTCCTATCTATTTAATTTCTGAAGAAAATATTTACATTTTTTACGACAATGTACATAACATATCGAAATTATTAATATCCCGACACACAAACTCATTTATCATAAATATAATTGGATATTATGGACTTGGTTATATTAGCTAGTTATACGTCGCATAGTGGTATTTGAAGATTTGGGCGGCAAAAATTATTGTTTTATGTTATTTGTTGGCACGCCTGTTTTCAGACTTATACATATGTAAGTGTTTTAAGAGATGAAAAACATTTTTTTTAAGTAAAAACTATAATATTATTTTAGTAAAAATAGGAAAAAATTTATATAAAAATTAGTAAAAAAATATCTTATTTAAAGTACCTCCACTTTCGTAAAATATTTTCTTGTTTATTTTAGTTAGTTTCATATCGGTTTTATTGTTTATATAAAGTTTGTATTAATATGTGTATTGGTCAAGTAGAACTATATGCGACATTTCTGGATAAAAGCTCAATCCATGTGGCTTTAGTGCTGATTTTATCATTTAGATTACGTCTCGAAATTAATATGTGTATTGGTAAAGGAGGCAATGTTGACTGTATCATTTTGATGACGTCATGCTCATTCACGAACTTGTCCTTATGTTTTAAGAGATACCTACCAAACAGATCGATTTCTTAAAAATATCGGCAGTTATCGTGTATCGGTAAATTGATTCAGTTTTCAATGCTGATCAAAAATATATCGATAATGTAAACTATCTAACTATACAGGCTGTTCCTAAAATCCATGTAAATACGAAAAAGGGTAATTCTTTGGCTTATTTAATGACTAAAAATTCATATAAACATAGGTCCGCAAACGCTTCGTTGCCGATCTACAGGGTGTTGAAATTAAAAATTTTTTTGGTTTTTTCTTTATAGCTCTTGTAGTTTTTGATCATTGGGCATACCAAAGTGTTTTAAGTATCTACAGGGAGATGGTTCTTCAGGGGTCATGCCCCCTTTTCTCCCAATGAACTTTTTTTCTGTGCGCCGCTGGTGGATTATAAAATACAAAATGCCTTTTTTGTTTTGTTCTAAAGCATTTTAATCTCTTGTAGTTTTTTTTTTACCACCGTTAACGAGAAAAAAAATAAAAGCTTTTCTGTTTCGCTAGATGAAATTAAAATTTTTTAAATAATTGGTCTAGTATGCCTTGGCTTGATTTAGATAACCTTTTGTTCGTATTTATTTTGACATTAACAATAAAAACTACAAGAGCTAGTAGTACAACATCCTGTAGATCGGCAACGAAGCGTTTGCGGACCTATGTTTATATGAATTTTTAGTCATCAAATAAGCCAAAGAATTATCCCTTTTCGTATTTACATGATATTTAGGAACAGCCTGTATAAACAATTCTGATATGGACAGGCAGATGACTCTATCATACCATACATAAAATTAATAGTTTAGCTGCATGAGATTCTATTTGATCGAGATCGGCCATGTCTGCATTAAAATAAAACTACTAGAACTAGACAGATATTTTGATTATATTGACAGTAGGTACTGTCAAAACATCAGCGTTTCACACTACCTATTGTCATTAGAATCACAATTTACAAATCCTATTAATTTTACCAAAAAATGTCATAATCATAAATTATTCAGAATTTCCTCTACTTTAATTTATTATTTAACTATTTCGACGAAATTCCAGAAATGGCGGCTTACTTGCAAAATCTTCATCAAAATGCTAAGACTAAACCTCCAGTTCCTTTGGACCCTTTTCAACTGAAAGCTTTTCAGCTCTAAGTTTGGTTATGAAACTTCTAAATATGAAGTTTCGTCCCGATGCCTTTAATTTCTCCGGAATCGTCGCCACAAAAAAAACGGGTACACAGACATATATACACACAGACATTATTGTACCTTGGTCAAAAATGTTCAGCGGACCAAAAAAGACATATTCCGCTAAAATCTCAAAAAAATATTTGGCACTATTACAATACTTTACATACTACCTGGCTGCTTCCCCCAACAGCATATGATTACTTAGTTTACATACTACGTATGATAAAGTAACAAAATACATATTCAGTCGAAGAAATTATCATTACTAATTTTTTTCTGGCCGTATAGCTCAAAAATTACCTTAAAATTTTGATTGGTCTTTCACACAAAAATTCTTTGTATTTTAGGGAATATTCAAAAAACGCAGATCAACATTTATTGGGTAGTTTTTAAGTTTTATCGCCACAAAAAGTGCAGAAGGTAATTTTTCTTCGACATTTAATCAAGATCAAGTTTCGAATGGTCAAGGTTTCCAAGAAAGACAGCAAATGCTATCTAAATTATAGGTCCTTTTTGTAAACACACTTTTACCTCACATGTCCATCATAAATTTGATCAGCTTCGTGTCTTGGTAATGTTTGGATTACAAATGTCTAGTTACATTGATTTCCAACTAAAAATTAACATTAATGATTTATTTTTGTTGATATTTTCCAAATTAAAAATATAAAAAGGTATAATTTCAGTATTGATTTTGGATCACATTACGAATACCTATCTTTGTCCCAATAATAATGTATCTCTGTTAATAACGCAGAGCCTGAAGGCCAGGGTTTGTATAAAAACGTTTTTCAACAAAACTAACGTGTTTTAAAAGTACGTTTTTCGTAGGCTGTGAGAATTTTCAGCTCTGAGAGCGTATCTGTCTACAGAAGGAACCCAGGTTTTGCATATACAGCTGCGACCGACCAGGAATGGTTCTCTGACGACCAAAAGTGCTATATTAACAGTGCAAAAGTTGTAAAATCAGGCATTTAATGTTGCACTGCTAATAAACCTTATTTGGCATTTAGAGAACCCTTTCTGATCGGTCGGAGAGGTATACGCAAAACCTCACACAAAAAATTAAATTCTCTTCAATGTCTTGAAACTACAAGCTGGTACTGTAAAATTTAGTACTGTGAGATCATTCTTTGGTGACGCATTAAAACGTCATCGGTCTGTAATCTGTCCGTTCTTGCCGGTGCGAAAACATGGCTGCTGACAAACTTTTATCCAATTTATTAGCGTCGAGCATAAATTTAATCGGCTTAAGCATTCGACACTGGTCATAAATCGCGACCACGTGAATGCACACCAGTACCGGACTGTGAGTAATCAAAATTCTTCTGATGCGCCGCTCTGGCAGCGCACCACTTGATTTATTAATAATTATTATTTGGTTAATGGCGGCTCGCGGGGCTTCTTTTTATCAATTCTTATACGTCGTAAACATGCAACTTGTCGACTGTAATTGGGAACTATCCTTTCTTTCTTTCGGTCACGTACGTGTCGTGCACAAATTATATTCGACCATGATAATTGGGTTGCAATTTTTTGTGTGGTTGAATGGAATTTAAGAAGCATGTATTATTAAAGATTGTGTAACGTGAAAGTATATGAAAAGTCTAAATATGAACAAACACTTATTATTAGTTAGAATAATGGTGAATGTAACACGTCATACTTAAAAAGAACACAATCACGGCACGCCCGAAAAATATCTACAGCAATCCATGTGGCTTCTTTGAAAGTAGCTCGCGGTGTTGTAGGAGTGGTTCTTACCATATTGCCAAAACTTCTATCAAACCTAGATTGTCATAATAAAATTAATTCAATTTGTTTCATTCTCTTCGTGAATAAACAACCCATACTTGTACAAATCGTAATAGACATAATGGCGACAGAAGCAAGGGGGGAGGGGGTAGTGATTAAAACAATATACTTGCGTCTTTGTAAATGTCTAAAATCAACAAATTCTAGGATTTGGATAAATATTGAAAAAGATTTAATTATAGTATCAATATAATTTCGAATTGGTTTGGGTGTGATCTTGTTCTTTTAAGACACATTGTTTTAAATTTTTGTGATTGCAATCAAAAGATATTTGCTTAAGCAAAATTTACTTCATTGAATATTCGACAATATTTGTGATTACTGCATAATTAGGTTTCAAATAATTATTTAAATGAAATAAATATTGCTTAAAGAAAAAGTTTAGTTTATTATCGTTTCTTAGACATTTAAGTTATAACTCTTTTCTTTAATAATCCGTTAACATATTCTGGTAAGTTAGAACGAATTGTAACATCGAATTGGAATACCCTGGATCAGTTTCGAATGCCATTATTACCATCTTGGAAGGTGCGAAAAACTCTAAAGCACTTTCAGTTTATTCTCTAAAAATTCTGTAAAAAATAATAGTGTCCTAAAAAGCGGGACTTTTTTATAATTACGCCGGACACTGGAAAAGATGGGGAAAAGTCGGGACTAGTCCAAGCAAAAGCTGGTCACCTTAGGCAAGTAGGAGAATTTCCGAAAAACTGTTTGTTTTGGTTTAGATTGGGTATAAAGTTCAAGTAAAAGTAACATACAGCATACCTCAACATTGCTGAAACTGATAACGATACATAATTTCACTATCAGTTGAATTTCTTTGGAGTTATTGTGAACACCACGAAAGTGGGAATAGCGATTTTAAGGCCGCCACTGACGGTACTGCGCCGCAGTACGATTTTGTTGGATTCAACGAAATTGGAACGAATCGGTCGAAATTTGACCATGTGTGGGCACGACCGATCAAGTTGAGTCTGCTTGACGTGCAGTTCAAAATTTTTAACTTTGCAGTACGACGCGGTCGCTCGTATGCCCATATTGGACCGTGTGTGTCTCGCTGCGACTAAATTGTACAGCGGCGCAGTATCAGCTGATATACTAGTACATTACATGGGTGGGTTGTTTGTTGTGTTCAGGGTTGCCAATTTAATAGAATTTCTACTAAATCTGATAGAATGAAACATTGATCTGGTGGCCAAATTTTGAGTCTAGTAGATAGTGGAAAATCTGGTAGATTGACATATCTTTTTAGTAGTTTTCTGTTCTGTACCTATATTAGTTTAAGTTATAGGTACTTAGCTTATACTAATACTAATATAAGTACATAACTTCATACTCCTTAACAAATGTGGCCAATGTCACAAAATCAGTAGATTTTTCACTAGATCGGTGTATCGATTAGAGATGTTTAGTGAAAATCTAGTGTCATAAGTCATAACTCAATAATGTTCTGTTCTATACAATCTTTAATATTTCTATAAAAATATTTTATTTTATACTACATTATACATTATACCGCATTGTAGGATATAGGTGATTATAATGTTGGTAGATTTAGTAGAATTTCTGTAGAGCTAGTTGAGAAAGCTAGACTTTAGTCGCTACTGGATTTTTTTACGGAGAGTCGTGTCGATTGTCGTTAAATTTATTGGATAAGATTATATAGGGTTAGTCAAAATTATCGGAACACCTAAATAATTCTCCAACCGTAATAAAATTACAAAAAAATCAAACCAAAGTTCTTTGGGTTTAAACAATCTCGCGTGTAAATATACTGTTAATATTTTTTTTATATATTTTTTATTCTAAGATTAATTCTAAGATTCTTTTGTAGGAAAATATTCCTAATTTGAAGTTCAGGAGTTTTGATTAATTGATTATAACTCAAAAATGATGCGTTTAAAAAAATGATTCCGATAAAAGATATTCTTAGAACTAATCTTAGTATAAAAAAAAGAAAATATACACGGTGTTCTATTAGAAAAACGAAAGGTTACCAAGTTTCTATAATAAAATAAACACCCTATATGTTAATGATTTATTTAGACGATAACTTGTTTAACACAAAAAAAACTTTTGTTTAAACAAAATTTTAGAATTTTTTTCATCTTCGACACAAACTGTAGCTGCAGTTAACAATAAATCTTCTTCGCTGTCCGCCATTTTACTACACGCTGTCATGCCAGAGACTGCCGGGTTGGATCGTGTGTGGCCGCTAATCGTATACTGCGAAGTTGTACAACGCCGCAGTACGATTTTGTCGTACTGCGGCGCAGTACCGTCAGTGGCGGGCTTTGGAGAAGGTTGCACAATTTGACGTATAAATAGTAAATGGCATGTACTTTCAACAACTTATCATTCTGTACAGGTCAATTACCACTTACCCTTATACCCACTTAGCTCCAACTTACATCAATTGTTTTGGGCAATCTTTCTTTAAAGCAAAATACTCAGAAGCCTTAATATTATAACAATTAATATTAATTCCAAAGTTTTCGATTAAGTTCGTATTATACCAAAATTTAATGAATAACATGATCAATAGGGTATTTGACTGTATTAAAAATATAGCTTGTATTATAGTCATCCTAATATATTACAGTTTAAGAAAACTATTTGTTATTACTTTTCAAAAAAAACATGCTTTATTTCTATTAAAAACCAAAATCAAAATTGAATTTTATTCACGTCCTATCACGTGATTGAAAACGCTCTGTAATTGGCTCAGTCTCCAGTGACGTCATTCGTACGCTTAGAACGCGTTCCGTTTGTCAGGGTAGGGTATGGGGAGAGCAATGCTCAGATAACCTGGGTCGGCTGTCTCTCTCTCTCTCTTATATGCAATTAAACGCCGTATGACGTTAGTCCGCCTATTATGCAGCGCGTCACTCTCACCGTACCCTACCCGATTATCCGAACGCGCTCTTATGCTTCTCCCGTTTGAATTTAATAGCACTAAAGTGCCATGAAGGCATAACTTTGTAGGTTAGGTTAGCCCTAACCTTAAGCTTTTAGATCAGATAATACCTGGTTGGAAAATACGATAGATAACTTATTCTAGTCAGTTTTACTTATGTCGAAGTAATCTTCACAACAAAAAATACTTGTATTGGCCGCTATTTATTTCATTTGGATTTCTACGAGCCAACCACTTTCTTCGCAGTTTCAAATCTTGCGGAACAGCTACAAATAGTTTATCCGGAGTTTTTTTGACGTATTTCTGCATTGTGGATTTATACACCATTTATAAGCCATTTTATGTAGAAATTGTGAAAACAACACATCATACAACACAATTACCAAACGGCGACGATGCAGATGCTGACAAACCATATGGGCCGATTTGACATCTACTATCGTGTGACGTCACACAACAGAAAGTATAGTTTTGGCGGGACTCTTTGTGATTCAATTTTTAACGCTGATTTTTATGAAATATTGAGGAAATAATTACGAAAAATATTGCATTTACAATGTAGAGTGAAGGAATAAACACACTAAGATGGTTTTCCAATAATAGCCAAATACCCTATTATCAAGATGTAGTTAATCACATGTACACGGTTTTCTGTGGCTCGAGACATGGTGTGATATGTAGTTCTGGGAACAAAATAAGAACGACTTCTCGGACTTCCTAAACCTCCTTGACTGTGGAATCTTTCGTTTATAATTTTTTTTTCTAAACTATTACTTTGCGTCTCTATGGGGACAGGAAAGATACTAATTGCCCTTTAGGCGGTTATTGAATAGTACCAAGCCCAGCCACGAAATTAGTAACAATATAGCCACCAGGCGGCGGCCGACCCGGCTGACCAATAAAAACACTCCGCTCGATTCGGTTTGACGTTTGCGGTTGAAACGTCATCGTTGTTTATTTGTCAAAAACAAAAAAAAAATCTGTCTGTGGTTCGACTTCAGAAATCGTGAGTTTGTCGGGATATACGATAAGAATATACGAACAATATACGACAATATAACTACTAGGCGGATAAGAATCTTGATTTTACAATAAAACGTTAAAATCGTTATTTAGTTACGAAAACTTGATTGAGTTAATTTTAAAGGTGGTGGTTACATCGTTTTTGTAAACACGGTGTTTGTCTTATTTAATATTTAATAAAAGATCAAAGAAGTCTACTTGCGCAAAAAATTGTATATATTAATCCATGTGCTACGCCTGCGGTATCTTCCTAGGATAATTATATGGAATGGGATTAGAAACCGTTATGAATAGTAATTATTCAGAATCGCAAAAAAAAGCAAAAAGCACATTGTATATTTGCGAACAACAATTATTTTCCACAATGCAATTGATGAACTTACATGAAGTTACACATATTGAACATTTATCATTTGTCACCTTGCGATAGAAATGTGGTCGTCGCACCTATGACACATGTAATCCCACGGTTTTATTGCGTTTCCGCGTATTCATTCAATCTCAACTATAATTCACGTTTTACTTTGACAATTTTCTACAACGTAGATACGACCTACGTCCACAGTGTGGACTCCACACACATATTATCCACTCGTTGGTGTGTCGTTGCAAGTTTTATCGCTCATGTTAGCGCGTGTACGCACATAGTATACCGTACGAACACAGGCCGTTTGCGAAGATTAATAGTGTGTCCCTTGGAAAATGAATATTAGTCACATCGAACGGTGCTAGTTTGTTAAAATATTCTCTAATCTTTGAAGGAACGACAACATGATTAATGGTGCTCGCGTCAATTGCACGCTCCTGCAAAACAGGACTGAAGTCTGACGCGGAAGAGATGGTAATACGGCTGCCCCTACTGCAATTTAAGTTATATTAGTTAGTATTGAAGGGTTGTGCATGAAGACATGTTCCTTCAAACGTTTAGATGGATAGTTTGGAACTATGGGAAATTGTATTCATTTTAGATGCCATGAAGTTAAAAGTTATTACCATAAGCACTACTGAAGAATGATAAACGATTTTTCTATTTCCTTGCTCAAGATAGATTGGCAATCAAATTATAAGATTTAATGAGTTCTATTGAAATAAATTTGGGTGCCATACCAACTCCTGTGGGATACCGTTGGAAACCTAATTTTTTCAGATTATTTTTCGGTCTACTGTACTCATCGACTTCCAAAATAAACTATCATCAAATTAGTTCATATTAGTAGAGGCAAAATAATATACAGGGTGTTCCATTTAAAAAGAAATGTATATTTTATTTGTCACGCCCATGTGCAACATCCTGTATATGACTTGTGTTCCACAATTTTTTATAAAATAAGATCGATTGCTAAGATCTGTGTTGCTATATGTCAACTTGTTTACTTAGTTGTTGGCCAACGTTAAAAACACGACAGCGAAAGTGTCAGTGACTTATTTGCAGCTCCTGTTTCACATACAGATTTAGGCAGTTTATTTAGGCAATTCCTTCCTTCAGAATTTATATTTGTTTCTTTAATTTTGGCTAGAACAATATAACATATTTGGCTAGTGTTATCCTATGACACCTCACACGAGAGCAGTGGTGTTGGGCGTTTGCAACGATAACATTGCACAGGCATGAAAAATCCAAGTGCGTACTTGAGTTATCTTTAAAGATTGTGAAGAAAAAGTATGGCCATCTTTCAGTTTTCTTATGGGAGTCATGCTTGATTGCGTCATTTTTGAAGGATCTTTCTTGCTTCAGTTTTATATAGTGTATCACACTGGTTGGGCTGTAGATTTTTGAAAATTTTTATGTTTTTGTTTTTGCAATGGTTTTGTAACTATAAGTCAACATTTTTTTTATTCAACTGAAACGTTGGCACTTTGCTTTCACTTGTCTAACGGTCATTGGCTATACATTTTTTACATAAAAATAACATCGTCAAATAAAAAACTAAAAAAAAATGGTTCCAGGGTTCAAGGCTGATGTTAGAAAATGATATGTTCTTTTAAAAATTCCATAAAAAAGAAGACTTGCTTTGAAGTGATGCACACAGAAAAGTGATCTCTCGAACGAAGAGAGAATTACTTGGCTGAAGTAGTTGGTAGGTTCGTATATACGCGAGAGATTATTGACTTCAACCAAGAAATTTTATTTCTTGGAATAATTACTAGATATTCTGAAAGTGGTTACTCTGGTGAAGTAAGTAAACAGTCTTCAATGAAGAGTATATTTATATTCCCGGTTAATATTTTCAGCTACTTAATGTAAGAATTTTAAAGATTTGGCACAAATACGTTTTCTATTGCTAATTAACAAGATAGGTATGTTATTACTTACTTGTTCTAAACTGTTGCGTGCGTTACATCAAACTATTCCGTGTTGAAACGTTTATTGCACACTATAAATCACAATACACATCCCCAATAAATCACAAGGCACATCCTCTACCGGTACGTCGTTGATGTTTTGGTACTAGAGGCTCCTATACGGCGCCAACAGGCTACGGCGCCAACACCACGCTCGCGCGTGCCTTGACAAAATCACGGTGCGTATATTTATTCCAGAGAAAGGGATTACTTGAAAGATGTGAGAATCACATCTCTTAAATAATTGGTGGGCTTTTATTCAGTAAACAATACTTACTTATATTAAATGTCTTATATTTTCTTGGATCAAGTAACAACGCACTTGGATGGATTTACTATTACTTCGTTGGAGAAATTAACATTTTTGGGAAGAAAAATTCAATTACTTCTTTCAATACAATATTGTTCTTATAAAGAAAGAATTTATTTGTTGACAGCATTTATCTGAGAAATTATTTTACTTATATTGAGTATGTGGCATTTCTTGTATATACCTAACTTTCTACATCCAAGTAAATATGCATTTGAATCTAGTAAATAAATTCAAGAAATTATGTTTTCTCGTTCCAAATAATCACTTTTCTGTGTGTGTGACATACTCAAGAAACGTAGTTCCAGTTACGGTTCAATCTCCATAAACAAACAAAAGATGTAACATTCGTGTGAAATTTACAGCTAAACAACAAGTGTGATACATTGAAACTGACGAAATGGTCACATAAAATGTAAAAATCAAACATGCCGCTCATAACAAAACCAAAATATTGGGAATAGTTTCTCCATAGTCTTTAAATATACCTACCTTAAGTACACAATAAGATGTCTCGTGCCTGTGCAATGTTTTTGTTACAAACGTCCAGTTGGAGTTTGAGTAAAAACATTAAAAACGCCGTTTAAGAATTTCACCCTGTATACGATGCTATAAAATTTCTACTGTCCGTGTTTACCAAAACATGACAATGTCATTTACCTATTGATTTAAATATACCTTTATCTACGACTTACATATAATAAGTTCATTGCATACGTATCGATGACTATATAATGCCCATCATGATACACACCAATGATTATATTGACACTAGCGTTGTATAATAATAACAGTTCGTTCAAATAATGACTTCATTATTTGAACGAACTGTCATCATTATACGAACGTACTGTCAAAACCTACGTGGATGACAGATTATTTGACAGTTCGCGTCGCCACCATTGACAAACACATTTAAAATATTTTATATAAAATGGAATTTATGAGTCGTAGATAAATCGCCGTATTCGACGAGCACATAATTAAGGATATAAATCGCGAACATGAAGTTTATACGCGAGCCGTAGGCGAGCGTATAATCATTCGAGCGATTTATATCCGTTGTGTGCGAGTCAAATACGACGTTTTATCTAGGTACTACTCATAAGTTCCATTTTATATAAAATATTTTAAATGTATTTGTCAATGGTGGCGACGCAAACTGTCAAACGCTAGTGTCAAAGTCTGTCGAAACTTTCGTGGATGCCAGTTATGTGACAGTTCGCCTTGCCATCATTGACAATTACATTTAAAATATTTGATATGAAATGTAATTTGTGAGTCATAGATAAAACGTCGGATTCGATTCGCACACAACGGATATAAATCGCCGCGAGCATGAAGTTTATACGCGAGCCGTAGGCGAGCGTGTAAACATACCTTAGTTATGTGCTCGTCAAATAATATACTATTATTTTCTCATTAAATTGACCTGATATTTGCAGAAATGCTGCATAGCCAAAAATAAAGTAACATAGTATGGTTTCATACTTCACAATTCGTTTTTGTTTAGAAATATTTGAATTGTCTAATTATTATTCGAAATACAAGTAATTACATTTTTTTGGCCCACAGTATCTACACAAATTTCTTTGCAAGTAATTAAAGTCATTTGAGTCACAGAAATATGATAAAAATTGTTTACATAACGCCAATATATATTTCTAATAATGGGTTTCTTTGATTCAAACTTTTTGTTTTTAACGTAAGTTTAAACACTGTTTTTTTTAATTATGGTAGTGTTGCCCTATCCTCCTCAAAGCAGACTGCCGCTGCCGCTGGGAAGTGATGCTTTCTGAACATGCCTACGTTTAGCTATCTTTTCCGCAATTCCGACCAACGTTCCATACACTCATAAACGCAAGTTATTCCTTATGTAGAGAATTGTCTTATCTACACTTTATATGATAACCTTTTTCGTAGACACACCAATAGGAAGCCAGATATTCCAGTTAAAAAAAAAATCGTGACCATCAATCCCCTGTAACTTTTTAAGCGATATGGTGTATACTTTATTGAAAGTTATAAAATCCTCATTTTCTGACTTTAGGTGGAAATGAATCTACTTATAAAAAATAAATGTATAAATTTTGCTATTCAGAAAATATATTTCTTTTGTAGTTTTCTCGTACAACCAAAGTGACACATAATATGAATGTGTAAGTCTACGCAAGGTTAAAGAGTTATTTGACCCAATTCGTTGCCAATGTATGATATTTTCGCTTGGGGCTACATTTCTTCTCAAATTCTACATTCACATTTTCAGTTTGTTGTTATTATTATTATTTACAAAGTCCCTGGTTGAAATCCAGGTTGTGGCTGTAATTTTTAATTTATTTTAAAATTTATCCCGCCTGTATATCACCATTTACTACAGCGTTTTCCAAACTGCTTGTGCTGTCCTTCTCCAGCTCTCGGCTGTCTCAATAACTTCGCGCCAAGGGAGGCGCGCCTCACAGTTTGGAAACCACTGATGTACTATATATACATTAATCATTACGGTAAGTCCGGAAAGGTACGGTATGTCCGTATATTTATATCTAGTTATTATTATTATTATTCTATTTAACGTGTGTTTGAAGAATATCTCAATGGTAGAACTGATTTGACCATAACAAAATATTTATTGCAATGTATAGAAAGTGAACACATTTTCAATGAATAAATATTGTGCATACCAGAATACCACTTCGCATATCGATCGAGTAAACGCTCACATTGGTTCGATCTCAAATTACTCGTAAATTCTCACAGCGATAGGGATCGGCATGTTGTATTGGACTCACCTTACAACATCTTGTAAGTTAACACTTGGGCACGCAGATAATCGACCTATGTGAACCACATCACACACTTGCTTGCCTCGAAGCATCTATCTGATCTTTTACGGTCTGTAGCTTTTGATTCGATTGCTTTTACCACTCACCACTATCCGTGTCCCATGAATAGTACCGTTGGAGACTTTATATTAGTTGGTGATGGTTTTCGATTCCGGGTGAACATATGACTTGAGAGACAGGTTGTCACAGATCGTGACGAATAATAAATTATTAAGGGTTTATATGACGGAGCCTCACACAATAAAACATATCGCAATGCTATGCTCCTTTCTTTGTATTTATTTAAATTGTAGGTACACTATTTTGGAAATGCATAACGTTAAAGGGAATAAAACAAATGGGTATGTAAGGTAAACGCCCCAAATTCAGACAGGTTAAGGAATTTTGTTACATTTGTAACTGTAGAATTTATATGTGGTGCTAATGTCAACATAGTCAACTTTTTTTAACCAAATATTTCTTTCTAAAGATATCTGACTATTCATTTTTAAAGAAAATTGATAATAGTTATGTAATTTATATTATATTTTATAACTTTAACAATTGTCCCTAATTCCGACACTAAGAGTATATTTTGATCCGAAATCCGACACCTCAGTGAACCAAATTCACACAGTGATCCTAAATCTAATTTAAGTAAATATTAAGTGTTATAAATATTGTTAAATAAGATTTATTATTAGGAAATGTTAAACATTTATGTTTTACCATTTTTAATTAAACACAGTAGAAAATAAGTCCCTAGTCTTCTTCAGTCTGCCACCTCATCCGTATTTTAATGTTTCTTGCATCTGTTCTCTTTTTCTTGGCGCAGCTTTTTATTCTGTTTCTTTTTCGCTTCCTTTCTTATTTCTCTAGAAAGATTTTCTTTTGTGCTTCCTTCTTTTTTATTAACAAATATTCTCTCCAAGTATTAGAGATAGTGTTACAGAAGAACAGATTCTTTTTACTTTATTTAGGTGTTACGGTCCAGAATAATGATTTTTTTAAAATGGAGATGACATCAGTTCAACTACCATCGCTACTCTCTGCTGCTAGTGCTGCATCATTCTGTGTGGCATCTCCTATGACGCCTGTCGATATTTATGACGGAATTAGGGACTATTGATGATTGTAATTCCGACACCCTGTAATAATTAGGGATTATTGATGTCCGTAATTCCGACACTCGTGTCGGAATTTGGACAAAATGCGTACAATTATAAATTGTAATATAGCAAACGATGTAAAATATGTTATTTTCTTGTGTAAAGACAGCAATAGAGCCATATGTAGTACTTCTAACCATGTACACAATTCCGACACACATGTCTATTTACGGACGTGCTATATATTATGAAAATATAAAGAATTTTCAGTCAGCCTAAATAGATATTATTTGAATTTTCTTAATTACTGTTATCCTGTAGCGATTTAAAAAGAAGTCGAATTGCAGTTACCTTATAAAGAAAAAGTCAACTTTTAGCATAACACTCAATTATCAAGATCAGTCAAACTTCTAGGTTAAATTCTGGCCGTTAGAACATTGGTAGAATAAGACGCGATTGTGGGTTGATAAATATAATGTCAAATCAACAAACCGGATGTCTTAAAATAAAGTTCAATGTTGTTGATTTCTTATTTTATCCAACTAATCAGATATATGTCGGAATTTAGGACAGTGGCTAAATTTGGGACATTACCTTATAACAATATTTCTTGTTATGCAGTAGGGTAGACTGGGTACGATTGTGCCAAATTTCATATGACCGCCCATTACTTTGTTACTATGCTAGTTAGCTGGAAAAAAATATGTCTTTTATAGTAGTGTTCATTTGTCTATGTATGAATACTAAACGTTTGTACTTATGTACAATGATTAGTTCATATGAGAAAATTAAGAGAAAAAAGGAAAAATTGTCACAACCGACCACAACCTAGGAGCGGTTGTGACAGTGCTTGGGGTCAGTAGTGACAGGTTAAAGAAAAACACCAAACTAGCCTAAAATCACTTTTATTATCAAAAAGTTAACTAAATATTTCTAATTATACATTATGGTAACTGTCAAAATACAAAACAGATAATAATAATGTTATATCAAAATCAGTGAAACAAAAAACTGAAAATGTCTCCTTCAAGAAAAAAATAAACATTTATGTATCAACATACATCATCAAGAAACAAGAGAAATCTAAGGTTGATTAAGATTCAAATAACGAAAAAAGATACCGAGATCTAGTCAGACTCATCACAGTTATGGCAAACGTAATGGCGACTACTACCTGCGCACCCTAAGTGGGACCAGAGGTCACATTTGCCTTGGCATTTGATCCATTTTTCGCCAGTTTTACTTTCTGTATATGCGCCTAAACAAACCAGACAAAAATAGTCTTCGTCCGATGACGGCGGTGATGTATTCCTTTTCTTTGCTTTCTTTTTTCCTTTTCCATTCTTGCGTCCTTTTGGTTCAGAAAGATTTTTCTGTAGATGCTTAGCCTTCAACCGTTTTTCTTTATCTTCATGTTCTTGCCTGACTGCCTCTATTTCATGCGAATCGGTATAAATGGTCGACTTTTTGGTTCTGGAACATTTTATTTTCCTTTGGGGAGCCTTCGGAAAAGGACGAACAATTGCAGGCGAAAAAACAGGTGGCATGGCTGAAGATGACGCAGTTGGCTGAGAATTACTTGGATTTTGAATTGAAGATTCGCCCAATAAGGAAGTTGTAAGAGGCAACATTTCAACGTTAGGTCCAGAATTGTTCTTTCCAGCGTCAGGGTTTGGTCCGTGTGTTTCAATGGATGGTGAAAGCAATTCTTGTGATGGAAGCCGCGGTATTTCATTATTGGTTGCAGAATTTGTTTCGCTAGTGTCATCAGGGTTTGGTCTGTCCGTTACAAAAGATGGCGCATAGTCAATATCTTGGAATAGATTACGATCGTATGGATATATACCAGTTTTGCGAAAACCAGCTTGAATGTTCGCTTCTGTGAAAGCCAGAGGCTTAGCAATTTTGATAATACCTGGTATATCGTAAATTGTCATAGTTTTTCCAGGATGACTCCGCATCCATCCATCACAAGCAGTATTTATAGCCTTTTTTAAGGGTCCGAAGACAGATCGATCCAATGGCTGCAGTTTGTGCGAGCAGTGTGGAGGATATGAGAGCAAAGTTATTCCATTCTCTTTACAAAAATCCAATGTATTAATGTGGGTATGTGAAGAATGGTTATCCAGCAGTAGCAACACTTTATGCGTTGGAGAAGCATGAGAGAATTTCTTAAAATGTTCGAGAAATACTAGGAACGATGCATCTTGCATCCAGCCTGAAGGATTTGCAGTCCCAATCGACCCTACCAGCCCATCACTAACAAAGTGATCGTGATAACGAACCCTTGGAAATACAAATAAAGGAGGAATGGTATTGCCCAAGGCATTTACTGCAAAAACAACCGTCACTAATGTGCCTCGTTCTGCTGAAGTAAGAGCTCCCACTTGCCGTATGCCACGTCTTGCTACTACTTTATCAGGCTTTTGAACGGTAGTGACGCCTGTTTCGTCCACATTATATACATCCTGTGGCTCATAGGTATGTCTGTTCATAACAATTTGCAAATTATCATAAAAAGCTTCCACATTTTTTTTATTAAAGCTTGTTGCTCTTGAGAGACTAGTTGCTTGAGCTACACGAACAGACAGTGAAGGATTTCTATTCATGAACGATCGAAACCATTCCTCACCAGCCATCTCATTTCCAAGCCAAGTAGGTGGTCGCTTCAAATTATATTTAGTAGTAAGCTCAAAAGCTAACTTCCGTACTTCTTTCGGAGAAAGGCCAAAATATATTTCCGCGCAGCGTGCTATATATTTTGACAGCTGCTGTTCTTGCTCCTCAGAGAATACTTTATTATGAGCAACATACCCCATTCTGATGTCCTCCTTATTATGATCTACACCGGCTCCATCGCGTTTTCGAATGTATCGTAGCAAAGACATGCGATTAACTTCGTGCATTGCCGCAGCTCTCCGTAAGGAAGTCCCGCGTTTCACTTCGCTGTAAGCATCTTCATACTTTGTTATCTCACACTGCCCTCTTTCTGTTTTCCTCAAGCGTTTCCTTGGCATCTAAAAGTAAACATAAAAAAATTACTTGTGTCACAACCGTACCCAGAAAATATGTCACAACTGTACCCAACGCCCTCCTTCGCAAATAAACAATCACTATGATAATACAAAATAATCTACGTACAAAGTAATCACTGCTATTTAACTACTAATGTTTAACTTATAACGCGGAAAACACTCAGAGCTCTATCTGTACATATGTAACAACAACTACTAAAAGAAATCAAATAAAAATACTTACTTTTCACTGTTAAAAGTAATGTAAACCTCGGGTAGCGTTAATGTCGTGGGATAACTGATACAACACTGTCAAACACGTTCAGACGGGCACGCTGCCCATCTCTCCTCTTGCACCCACTACGTTATTCCTTATAGTTTCTCTAATACGGCGACTGTCACAACCGTACCCTGGCACAAACGTACCCAGTCTACCCTACCATCGACGCCATTTCAGCTTTTGTTCGCATGTTTATTTAAAAAAAATAAAATGTTTACCGGAAACGTATGAATGTGGTTATCTAACCACATTTATATATAAAAAATTATTTTTTAATGACAAAAAGCTTTTTGTCATTAAAACATACACACATCGATAATTATTGATAAGGAAAATATTTGATGAAAAATGTAAATTGATATATGTACATTTTGATAAACGAAATTTCGAGAAATATTGTTTGAATTTGTTGATTAATTTTAAGTCTGAGCAAAACCAGACCTGACGATTTTGTACCTGTGAATTAAAAATGTAAAAATAACCTCATTTTAAAATTTTATAAACTGTAACTTGTTTGTTGCATGTATGTAACTATTGTCTGGTTCATATTTTCTGAGAGCTTGTAATCTTTTTTCAAAAAATTATATTTGTGTCAAAAACAATATTTTATTAAAAATATAAATAACTGAAAACTCATAAAAAAAGAATCGAAGGTGTTGAAATCTTGAAATGTTGCACTAATTAATAGAAGTTGGGACAGCAAAGGCAATTTTTTTATTGCCGAATGCAATTTTGGATTACAGCAACATTCAGATCATCGCGGTTTGGACTAACAAGACAAAATAATGTATAACAGATTATTTATTATTTAAATTATATCATTAATTTCAACAAATACAAGATAGATTAAATACATCTCAATTTTTAGGAATGTCATTTAAATCTAATAAAATTAAACCTACCTACTTTGAATTTTACTGAAATAGGATAATTTAAAAGACTTGACCCTAATAAAAAAATAATTACAGTCCATTCCTACAAAGTCTCAGTTTTCGTCTCTGTTGCCAAGGGAATTAAGGTGGAACTTAGCAAGTAATTTCTCTCGGCTCGCATCGAGCAACTATGCATGCATACTGATGGTGATATTGATAAAGATCTTAAAAATACTTTCAAAAAGGTTTAAATTATTATATTACCCTAGGTATATAATAATTTAAACTGTTATTATTTTTATTTATATCTATTATTGTTTGTTATATACTAACTTCTTTAATTTTCTGATTTCAGGTGAGTCATCAAATTCTTTATTAACTCTAACAAAACGAGGTGAGTAGTAGCATTTTGATATTCACTTATAGCTGTATCATTGCGGCTTTAGGGGCTAAATTGGTTGCCTTATGTTCGCATAATGCCGTTTCGCTGTGCCATTTTCAATATTAAACCCGCGGTGCGTAAATTGATTTAATAATTCCGTGTCGCCGCTGCAGCTTCGCATTGATATTTGAATCACGTTTCTGCATTTCTTACCGGCACATAAAACGTGAAGTCGCATTGTCCACAAGCTCGGGAATGAAAGTGCGCTTACAATACAAAAGCCCGTGTTGCGACAATAATAATACAAGTGCAGAGGACAGGCCGATAACGGTGAGCATGCCGACTCGATGGATTAAGCCGCGTTCATACTATTTGTTTTGTATGTACTTGCTTAGCCAGCAAAAAAACTATATTTTAGACAGAATTATGTACAGTTGCTTGCATAAAAAGCGAGCACATAAGAACTCTTATTACTGTCACGTGGTAAAAAAGGAGCAAATATAATAAAATACAAATACATTTTATCTCTGATAAATAAGATTCACTTGATTAGAATTAAAATTCATTTGAATCTGAAAGGTTTACAAAAACAGCCTGTGGAAACTCATATTATTAAAAAATTACGAAACAAATACTGTAATTCTTTTTCAGGTCATAGAACATTTTGAAAGGAAATAAAAAATGTTCTAAAAATGTTATTTTGTATTTGTATAGTTGGAATAAATAAGATACTATAGATAAATAAGATAAATAAGGTACTATAAGAACTATTCAAACACAAACTAAAACAAATAATAAATAACAAAAATTTGTAAGTACATATTTTCTTTAGGTATCTAATGAAAAAAGTCTACTGAGAGATTACTTCAGTTTCCATTGCTTTGAATTTCCAGAAATAGCTGTTTTTATTTTTTCAAAGGATATTGAATAAAATGTAATTTGTTTGTTACTTTATTAGCTACCTCAAATTTCATAGACCTTGGTTCGAATTAGGGAATCCAATCCCGCACCAAAACCTCAATCCCGCAAATCCGCGGGATTATAGCCATCAATCCCGCGGATCCGCGAAGTTGCGGGATACCAAACAATAATAATATTCTTTATGCTCAACCTACTAAATATGCTAATAAAAGTTTTTATGCAATTAAAAACAGAGTATAGTAGCAGGAAGATATTTATCGCATATAGATACAATAGAAAATACTAACGGAATAAGTCGGAATAGTTGAAAAGTTACATTTTACAGTGATTTTTGAAGTATTTTCGGAGAAAAGATAGAGGAGATCTAATGTCTCGATTTTACATAGCAGTTTATTGACTTTTTGTAAGTTTTGTTAGTAATATATTAAGGTATAGTGAATTGTTAGTATTAATGTTAGTATTCGTCGTATGTTTAGTACCTATGCCTGGACAAGGGTGTATTGTGCAAAGTTGCAAAAGCCACAGCGGCAAACATAAAATGAGTTTCTAATTCCTTCTCGTTCCCAAAAAATATTGAAAGGTAAGAGACAAAATTAAATGTTCACAAAGCTTGTGGTTCATCCTTGTCAAGACTTCCCTTATGACTTTATGTTAAATTTATATTTTCGAATGCTGTTATTTTTTACGTTAAAATTTATAAACAGAACTTTAAAAACCAACAGCAGTTAATTATTTGGCAACACCAACAAAAAACATAAATAAGGCAGCACGTGTTTTCATTCTCTTTTCCTAAAACATTTGTTTTAAAAGTACTATCAATAAATATACTACATAAAAATATTATTTTAAGTACTGTAATATCTATGTGATGAAAAAAAATGTTTCTTCAGTTTGCTGTTGTTTGCCGACGTCGGTGGTAATGTGGGGTAATAATTTCCAATAGGCAACTTTAAACCGGATTTCTTCTAAATTCGTTATCAATATGATCTGTTACCTTTGGGGTATATACAAGAAATATATAGGGCCTTAGTAACCTACCTATTTCGGTCCTGATAGTTCCAAACACAAGATGGCGCGAGGTCATAGAATCTGGAAGACAAAGATCAAAGGTGCCGCCGAGAGTCGCCGTTCTGCTTAGTAGTATTCTGTCGTTTGTTCGGTTACTCAGTTACATAGTATTCTGTCGTTTGTTCGGTTACTCAGTAGGGATGTATCGGTCGGTAGTATTGATGCAAAGGAACGAATCCAGGGCATTGATTCCAGGGTCGAACCTACTTGGCACGAGTTCGTAATTTATGTTGAGTAATTTATTGCTTTCTGCGGCGCTGTGAAAGACGTTTGCGTTTTTTTGCCGATTTCGGAAATTTGATATCGAGTCCCGCAAATCCCGCGATTCCCGCACAGCTAATCCTGCAACGTTGTTCCCGCGAAATCCCTGCGGGATCCAGCATTTGCGGGATTTGATTCCCTAGTTCGAATTCGGGTCGTGACTGTAGGTTTTAATTAAATTTAAAATTTATTTGTTTCTATAAATCAAAATATTTTTATTTTAATTTTGTGGTTGCTTAGGTTTATAAATGCTTTAGGGTCGATCTTACAAGTGTACGTATAAGTAGAGGAATAGTTATACCCAGTATAAATAGTGCTATTCCGCCTCCCATTAGCTAAAATATTTGTGTTGTCATAGTAATAACAACTTATACTGGTATTTATGCCAATATTTAGTTATACCATGGTATAACGTGCTTTGTAAGGTCGGCCTTTAATAGAATTAAACTGCGCACATTTTGAAATTTGAACCCAAATATGTTATAATAAATACTCGTTGGCCAAAATGTCACATAAGAGCTTTTAGATTAATAATCACAATCTGTTTCCATAGAAGAACTTGAATGTATTCTAGATACACATTATAGAGAGCGGCTGCTCTATCATATACGCCACCAACTCTCCCAGCTGTTATTTATGTGATAAATTTAAATTATTTTTATTTTGGAATTTCCTTAGATATGTCCGTTAACACAATATACTTTATAAAGTGCGACTGGTATTTTAGACAGGGATCAAATACTTTTGCATGTTCCGTGAGCCATGATGGTAGGAATCCCATCAGTTCGACAACATTTTTGGGTGTGTGTAGCCTGCCCTCAGCGTCGGTGATTGTCGGAAGTTGCGGAAATACACCGACAGTAAAATAAACAAGTAAACAAAAAATACTATAAAGTAGGCAACACATGATGATGGCACGTGTGATATTCAAATTACGAGTTGATTGGTGACAATTTGACATTTAAACTACATAATTTAACATGTATCAGTGACAACAACAATTCGTAAAAAGAAATCTAGTTCAGTTTTATTGATAATTTTACTTTAAAATACTCGTTGACCAAAATCTCATATAAGAGCTTTTAGATTATTAATCAAAATATGTTTCCAAAGTAGAATTTGAACATATTCCAAATTATAAACAAGTTTCTCACAATTGAGAATGATTGGGAACAAAACAACTATTATCTTTTGTTATTAACTGTTATTAATTTGATGAATTTAAATCATTTTGAGTTTAGAATAACCTTAGCTATGTCTATTATCAAAATATAGATTTTTATATCCGAAAAAAAATCGATACATCTTCGATATTTGCATTTTATTCCTTCCCCGTCTTAATCAGAGTTAATTCAATATCTTGAAGTTTAAATTAATTCTCTAATTTTGGTGTTCTTATTTCTTGCATCGTCATTTTATCTTGCTTCATCGATTCTAAATTACCACAACATCCGTCCAAATCCGACAGCTGCTCCAGTTGAACACAGTAATTGAATCCAACAATAACGAGGCAAAAACCTATCCTAGCTGTGCTAGCAAAAATAATAAATCAACGGAATGGAAACGTCCTATTTTTCCCCTTTTGTCTTTCGTACTCCTTTGTCCTAGTCTGTCGCCTCGTTACTTTTGTGTCTTCCCATTCCCGGTCTCACATAGTTCTTTGAGACCGCGCGCCACAGTTCCATTAGCTTCGCGAGGAGTGGGCTTAAAATTAGCCTGCTCGTAATCCCGTATCTTGAAGGAATGCAACGAAACGTGAGCTCGGAAAAAAACGCGAAAATGAATAGAAAAAGGTCGCAGAGCCGAAGAGATGTGTCGGATGACGCAAAGTGCTGCTCTTTCGAACGCAGGAGCAGCAGCGTTTGCTAGATGGTGGAAGAGTGCAAGAACCTTAATTACTCAGTCACCTTCGGTATCCTCTTGCGTCGCACTGCCTCTGCAACCCAAGACGAAGCTGCTACACGCTGTGGAGCAAAGCCCTCGTTACACTTGTCATTTTCTAAACGGGTATTCCTATCTGTGTTTCTCTGTCGAACTATTCTTTCGGTGGACGTCGTAATGAAATGGCAACCCACTTTTAATGTTATGATTCTTTTGTGAATACAAATTATTTGTTTTCCCCTGGAGGAACTGTAACTATTTTTTATCATTACTCTAGATCAGTGGTTCTTAACCGGTGCTCCGCGGAACACTGGTGCTTGTTGCAAGTGCTCCGCAAAATTATGAAAGCCGAAATTGTCGACTCATTTACCGTATGTGATTGAAATAATAATATTTGTACAACTAAAATATTTACAATTTTCAAATAGTAGATACTTAATAAATATGAATAAAATAAATTAAGAATTCTGAACATAATAGTATAAAGCTGTATCAAAAATGAGCTTATCAAAACTACTTGAGTAGGTGATATAAAGAATCCAGCCAAAGAAATTTTTTTTTCAAATTAGAAAGGTTTTGAAAGTTTTATTATATTTATATTACCGCGAACAGCTATTATGTCAGATGCTTGGAGGAGCTATCACAATATACCAAATAGGTGGTGGCAATTATAACCACCAGGTTTACGAACAAAATTTTGTGGGCCCAGAAAATCAACACATACAAAATGAGGAAAATATGTGGATGCGGGCAAAAAGAAAACTTCGGAAGCACTTCGGTACATCGAGAGCGCTTTTTCCCTCAAACATATTTAAGAGTTCGTTTGTAGAAATAAATTCCAAAACTCCCGTATATTTTAGGAATTTATACACAAATATCTTTGCTGTATCACATTAATGATTTTCGCCGCAAATAAATTTCATTCGAGTATTCGTTTTTTTAATTCGGTAAAAAGTTAAAGCTGATGAAAATATCAATAAAACCGTATTTTAAACGGCTACAACATTGTATTTGAAACTGAATTAAGAAAACCAATACGTCCATATGAACCTTTTTACTCGGAATGACATTTAGTTTCTAGAAGAAAATCGGTAAAAAGTTTTATATGGTTTTGATTTCGTTATTTTTAGTATTATTACTTTAATTTATTTAGTTTTTAGTGTTGTAATGGGTAGTGATTGTGTTATTTTTTCGTTTTCGCATTGTTTGATATGTATTTTATCTTTTATTTTTCTATGTTGTTAACATTTCAAACGGCTGTAACTTCTTAAAGAATAGAAAAAACATATAAGCCCATATAAAACATTTTACTCAGAATGACATTTGATTTCTAAAAATTAATTATGCTGAAAAATAGGTAGACTATTAGTATATTTATACTTTTTTCTAATAAATGTTATTTTTAACTGTTATGTAATGTTAATTTATGTTAATTTTTAATCCAAATTATGTCTAGTTTTTTGGTGCTCCGCGATTTTTTCTTATGATCAAAAGTGATCCCTGACTTCAAAAAGGTTAAGAACCACTGCGCTAGATACACCAAAAATTCTAAGCAAAAGCGAAAATTTTTTATTCATATTAGTATTTTTTGTGCTTTATAAATAGAACTAATTATTGAATAGAAATAATGAATTTAATGTAGGTTTAAAAATCAACATTGAATAAATTCAGTAGTAATTAGTGTTTTATTTATCCGAGGATTTTAGTGTACATAGGTACTAGATTTATTATGCCCTTTTGTACTAAAATAGTAACAAGTTTAAATTGTAGAATAATTGTAATTGTAATAATCTAGAATAATTATTGTAGAAATAGAAATCTTAGCTTACACTTATTGAAAATTTACTGAAAAAATAGCAAAACTGTAACAATTGTCTAAATTACAAAACATACCGGAAGTGGCGAGTATGTAGCTAAATAATTGAAGAAGATTTAATGCGATGGCAACCTTGTGCACCTGTTGCTGTTGAAAATCATTAGTTAAAATGTATACAGTGTTACCCATCATAGAAAAAATAATCATTATATCAGCCGGTATTAAAATAATTGAATTTATATTTTCACAGCCAATTCCAACGTTTTCAAGAATATGCCGAGCGACTTTACATGATTTATAAAATTTTATCAGTAAAAAGTCATTCTAATAAAATGCAGGCTTTACACAAGTAGGTAGGACAAAAGAATAACACAAGGTCGCAAAACCCGAAACTGAAATGATTTTGTTTGGGCCTGGGAAAGTCAGAATATGATCATGAGAAATGATAATGAATACGAGCTACATAATTGTTGCTTTGTGAAGCTCTAGTGCTGTGACGTTCTGTATAGTTCATGTTTCTCTACGTTCTGTATAAATTCAAGATATAATCGTTTGTTCCATACTTTTTACCGCCTGTAATACTAATGTATACAAACGTCCTAATATTTTTCCGCTAAATTATTTTTAGAATGTAAATGTTATTCTGAGTAAAACTGTTCCATTATCATGTAGACTTAATTGTTTTTCAACTCCTTAATAAGTTACATCCGCTTGAAATATTGAGAACATTAAGAAAATAATAAATACATATCACACAATGTGACAACGACGAAAGAACACAATCCATACCCGTAACACTAATAAAAGTAAATAAATTAAAGTAACAAATGAACTAAAAATATTTAAAATAAATTAAATAAACAAATGAACCAAGAAACAAAATACATATGAAACTTTTTACACATTTGTTTCTCTACAAATAAATGTAATTCTGAGTAAAATGTTTCCTGTATACTTATTGAGTTTTTCAATTCCTACATAAGTTAGAGCTGTTTGAAATACAGTTGTGCTGTTACTTTAAACGGCTGTCACTTTTTAAGGAAAACAGAAAACACATAACAAAAACTATTTCTCTTCAAAATTAACTTATCAAATATTTATTATTACTTCATACTACTAGTTATTTGTATGTATTGAAAATGTGATTTTTCTTTTAACCAAATTGTTCTGATCACGTCATGGTGACATTAATTTAAAATTAATATTTTTGCCTCATTTGCATTTTTTTTTTCTGATGAAAAAGCTTTGTGCATAATCGTGTATAATCGTGTATGAATGTAGAAGGATCTTCGAGCTCTTTGTGCTTGCACCTTCCGAGGTTGATGGACAAACCTTTTCAACTTTTCAACTCTGTCACTACCACGTGTTCGACAGGTTCGATCTTCGATCCTTCGAATCAGTAGAATAATTCGTCCGTCTTTAATATTTCTATCACACTTATTTATTATTAAGTAAGTACGTAGGCTTTCACGGCCAGAATCATTTAGAAAATAAACTGCTTCCGGGTTATGCCGTGTGTTAAGATTTGTTAATGCTGACGTTTCGCGAACCATGTTGCTCGGTTCTTCAGAGCTAACTGAATACTGAAGACCTACCAAAGAACTCTCCCTTATATACCTAAATGTACACCTCACTGCGCACATCTGGAGCTACCGCTCCCATGTGCTCTTCCACCTGACCGCGCTACGGTCGATTTCCAGACCCTACTAATGTCAGTGCCGTCCTCGCGATTGATGTTGTCAATAAGCGTTCGATGGTAACTACCCACCATTGCCAACATCTTCACGTCATCGAAATCCATTGTGTGTCCCGACTCGTGGCAGTGTTGAGCAACAGCGGACTGTTGAATCTCGCCTAGCCGGGCGTCTCTACTGTGCTCCTTGATTCGACATTCGATGCTTCGTCCTGTCTGTCCTACATAGCATGTTCCGCACTCACATGTTATCTTGTATATCCCTTCGTTCTTCAGGTGTGGTGTGATATCCTTTGGGTTAGGCAAAACATCCTTTACCTTAGCCGGTGCTCCGTACCTTACCGTGATACCCGATTTCTTCCGTAATCTACCGATTCTTTCTGGTATCCCACTTACGTATGGTAAGCAAGCGAACCCCTTTGACTCTCGCGGTTCCTCTGAGGCTTGCGGTTTTCTTTGTGTGACACCCCGTATGTCAGACTTGGTGTATCCATTCTGACGTAGGGCCCACCCTAAGTGTTTCCGTTCGTCGTCCAAGGTGCTGGAGTCGCATACCTTCTCGGCTCTGTTGAACAGAGTGTTAATAACACTTCTCTTCTGTTGGGGGTGGTGGTGTGATTTGGCGTTCAAGTACCGATCGGTATGTGTCTTCTTACGGTAGACTGTATGTCCAAGCCTACCCGTTGACGTTCTGTATACCAGCACATCCAAGAAAGGCAGCTGATTATCCTCTTCTATTTCCATCGTGATTTTGATGGAAGGTCTAACATTGTTCAGGTGGTTAAGGAACTCAGTAAGTTTATCTCTACCGTGTGGCCAAACCACAAAGGTATCATCGACATATCTGACCCAGTGCTTGGTTTTTTTTTATTTATTATTGCTCACCATAACTCAACATGCAATAAAGACACACTGATTATTATTTATGTGCGGAATCGGTCGTCATTTAACAAAATAGTGGTTTTGCTTCACCACAGTTACTTATTCATGTGGGCTGTATGCGTACACTTCAAAGGGTCTTGTTGAGTGAGGTTGGTGTAGCAACTTACCAACCCCTAGTAAGTGTCTAACAACTTTACACTCCTCCCCTACAATGTAAAATAAACATGATCGGCCCAGTAATACATCCAACCCAACATCAGATAAGCCAACTGTAAAAACGACCAAACTATGATATTCCATCACGACTCTCATAATATTTTCCTCGTCATTTCCCAATCTCAGCACATCAAATATCGCCTCTCTCTCCGACTCCGCATAAATCTGAATTATCGCATCAGCAATTCCCCAGGCTCATGCAACTGCAGCAGCAGGACCGAATCAAGTGGCAACCCCAACAAGGCCCTCCTTGCTCCGTCGCGTGCACTTGCCGACCCATTCATATACTTTTTCGAGCGATACCGGCCTACAGATATCCATATCGTCGGCGTAACGGCGCTTAGTCATCGGTCCACCCTTACGTGTGGAGCAGCCCCGCTTATGCACGTTAAACTACCCCCCTGACCCCTTCATTCGCTCACCTCCGCACTCATATACAGAGGGGGTGTCCCTCTATGACTACCGCCTGTTTGTTCACAATGTCTAATCACTTTTAGTTTTATGGCGAGTGTTGCGTCGGACAGTTCGACGAACTTTTAAATCAATTTTTAACCGGGTTTTTTGCGCGTATCTGTGTCGGATTTTTTGTGATTTTCCGTGCGAGATGAAGTTCTGTGGAGTTTTGATGGTGCTGTGTTTGGATTTTGTGTAGAGCGTGGTGTGATAGGCGGGAAGCAGTCTGCACGTGGATATGTTTACGCCGGGTGTTGTGTATATCGATCGAGTTATGTAGAGTGAAGTGTTTAAATACTTGGTGGTGTTGATATTTTTTAAATATAATGTAGATCTGTTGAACTAGATTTAGTGATTATTTTACTACGTTTCCTACATAAAAAGTAATTATTTTGTTTGTTAATAACACTAAATTAATGTTCATCTGGAGCTACTCAAGTCAAGACTTATTTGATTCAAAATTCTCTTCTTGGATGAACATCATCCAATCAATCTTGGACAACATATCCAAGATTGATTGATGATTAAGTGTCAGATTACTCGGTAGTAGGAATTGATTTCTTTATCTGCATTTTTCAAAAGCGTTGGTGGATGGTATTATAGTGCTACTTCATCAGAGCCTATTCATGTCAGCAGTATCCATTAATGAATGAATACCAGCACTGCTGGTCTTATTCTTCTATAGGCTTCTTTCGATTTGATGTAGACCTCAACCATGTACCTACACCACGCAAAGGTCTTCCAGCTTTTTGCTAATTTGATTGTTTTGCAATTAATTCTTCGTTTCTCCAGTATGAGAAAGTGCTGATATCAGCCAAACAAAATATGTTGTACATGCATTTGTATGTGAATTACGAACAAACTTTTAACAACACGTAGGTATTCTTCTTGAGATAAAATACGTGGTTATTAGGAGCTCTACTAATATCTACAGTCTTGTAGATATAATATCATACTTTATAAGGTTAATACGGTTTTTGACGGAGATGTATTGTAGACTTGGTTATACCTTGCTTATTTGCTTACACCACTGCTCATTAGCTTTTGATTCATCTTCTATTGTTCGTCAAAGTTTACATTTTCTGATGGTTCAAAGTAAAAATTAAATTATTTTTAAAATATAAACATTGTTTAGCATTAATTTGATGTCATTTAAAGGTTTAGATTACCAAAATATGTCAATTTTCGTTTTGTAACTTAATATAGTTTACCTCTGATTCGCTGATTTAGAATTTAGGTAGAAATTATCAACGTGGATCCAAGGCTTAATCCAAAACAATTTATTTTTTTAATGGCACTGGTCTGAAAGCCTTTGTACTCCTTGAAACATTATTCTTCATTCTCCTTCATTTTTCATCATATCAGATCATGATCATAATATCTTAATGATTCTCGAAGCCTTGTCGGCATTCATTTTTATCCCTACCAAGGTATCGACAGTCTCCATTCTTTTTGATAGCCCATGATGATAGCCCATGTATGGGATTTGTTTGATTGACAGACATTATTATTAAAATAGGCCAAGAAATAAATCTACAAATGATTGCTTTTTTGACGTAAAGACTAGCAGGAAGCCGCCTGTGCCATCCATAGTATATTCCCACTATGTTTTCTACTCGAAAATGCAATTTTTTAATTTTTTATAAACAATTAACATAAAAAAACTTAACTTTAACTTTTAACTTTTTTTATTGTAAAAGGAAAACTATTGAAGCAATCTTAATGGTGCAACGGGATGAACAGTAGAGAATTAAATTACGAAGAGAATGACAGGTCAAACGATCTTATCAAATAATTAGAACCGGAGAAAAGCTGGAGAAACTGGAAAATTTTGTTTTTTTTCTTAAATTTCATAACTCCGCCATTTTTTAATATTAACTTTGCAAAGTGGTAGCTATTCACATGTACTTTAATTGTGCAAAACCTGGATTCGTTCGGATTAATAATTTCCGCACAATCCTCATTTGAATTTGTTTTGGCAATATTTTTGCGGAGAGCTGGATGCGTTTGAGGTTGTCCGATTGCAATTTAAAAAACGGATTTTGGAAACTAGACGTGAACAGCAACAAAACGTCTATTCTGATTCTTCGATAAGACCCGTTTAAGTGGGTAATAAACTACTGAGAACATGAGCGAAAACGCCCGCGCCCGCTAGAGTGATCGAGTGATGGGGGAAGTGTGCGATTAGAGGGGAAACATATACATAGTAATACGCGGGCGCAGCGCTTGTATTACTATAGATACGCCAGTCGCTGCGTCTTACCCTATCCGACCAATGTTACATTTTTCCACGTCTGAAAGGAGATGGCTAGAATGTTATTGTACGCCATGCGCAGACGCGTTGACTCAATTTGACCGCGAGTTTTAAACAACACTGTTGCGGCCTAATTTGCACATGCGCGTAGAGCACGTTCTAATTGTAGAAAGAAATATAATAGAGTATCTTCCATTTCTCTTTGAATGCTGAACAACCTCTCTGTCTAGTAGCATTATAGCAATATAAGTTATTTGGGATACGCGCTTCCCCGCGTCGACCGCCTACCCCCATTACTCGTTCGGATTGGAGCGCGCGGCAGTTTTTGGTCATGTTTGCAAGCATTTTTCAGCATTTCGGAACATTTTAACGCAAAATCAGAATAGGCGTTTTGTAGCACAATACTTCTAAAAATTAAAATCGGACCACGTCCGACGCATCCAGGCTCGCCGAATCATATTGCATTAAAATATTCAAATTGCAATTGTGCAAAAACTAATCATCGGACAACGCCTGGGTTGTCCTACTCAAAGTACCCACCAATCGCTACTTTCACGCGAAAAGCCTCCGCTACAACTTTGAAAATGGCGGAGCTATGAATTCTTTAAAAAAACGCAGATTTTTCTGGTTTTTCCGAATTTCCTCCGTTAATATTAATTCAATCGAGTCCCTGCAGTGTTCACTTTTTTCGTCGCGTTGAAGGCATCAAGATTGCTCCATCGGTTCAGTTTTTACAAGCGAAAAACGAAAAAAAAACACGATCTTTTGTGGTTTTTTCTTTGTAACAAATTAAGAAATGATATTTGCGAGTAGGAAACACATCACAATACATCTACGGACTGATCCACGTGACCTGGGATCGTCGGCTTCCTGCTAGTATTTTTGTCACGCAAAAATCTGTATTGCCTGGTCTAAAAGTGATTTTGATTAATTTTTTTTTTATATTTTCATATTCTGTTTTTCTACTTTAATATTTTAATTTAAGCTTATTGAAATGAAGGAAATTTTCTTCGAAATAAACAAAATTTTCAACCATCTTAGTTCTTATTTTTACATGACAGATGAACATTAACTTTCCATCGAATACACCACGCACTACCAACTGGTAAATAATGTAAGAATCGATAATAAAGAAACCGGTGCCCATCAGAAACCGTACCGTTAACAGGTAACTTGATCAGAGAAGACACGGCCGCGGCAACATAAATTAAGCCGACATTATCGCTCGTAAAGACAGAAAAGAACGAAGTAGGAGTAAGCGATACCCCTGGGGCTCCCGAATCTTGTCACCGCTTGCTCCGTTCTCCTTTATCGTCCCGCGCTTTTAATTCCCAATAAAAAAGGGAGCCCACATAGCACACATAAACCTCGAAGCTATACCGGCCTTACCTACACAACAGCGCACAAAGGAGTATACACGAGTTCTGTCTATACCTACCAAGAGAATATCATCGGTATCTCGTGAAATAACTTCTGCGGAACAGGTTGAGAGCTGATAATTTTTAAGTGCCCTGGTTTACGACCTTTTCAGTCGTATTTTTATGCTTTTTTGTACGGTCGCGTATGGACGCACGTAAAGAAAAAACGTTCTTTGTCGTTTACGATTTTAGCCACCGTTTTCGGAAAATGCCGTAATCGGCGATTTACGACGCGGCTATCGCTGGGGTTTATGCGATTTTTTTTCTTAGTTATTTTTACGACCGAAATTTGCATGACGCTTTGACGTGCCGAGTGTCCAAGACGGTGGTAATTAATGATTATAGCGGTGATTAAACTATTTGAGGATGAAGAATTTAAATGGACTTTTTGTGGGTTAATGTGCTAAATCGCATAATTTATTGCGATTAAATACTGTTAAACCTTAAAAGTTACGTCTACTTATCGTTCTCGGTGTGTTTCAAATTACCAATCTAACAAAGAAGGCATGTTGCGATTTTAAAAGTAGGTCGTCGTGCAACTTCTCAAAGATATCTGCAAAAATCAAATCCCAATATCGCGATCTTTGCAAATAGTAGCTAACATAATTTCGTTACGTATTCTTATTTAATAGATTGTAAACTTATTTCTTTTTTTTTTATTTTGATCATCATATTGAAAGTCTATTTACTATGCACGTCGACAACACCTCCTAGCGGACGCAATTTTGATGGCCTATCAGCGTATTTGTATGTATGCGGGTGTAAAATTGATATTATCAAGTCCGTTTAATTGTTTGTAGTACAATTAATTACCCACCCTTTATTGTTAGGGTGAACCCGGTGCGGCTATTTATCAATCACAGCGCCTGCTGCACCCGGAAAATGTACTAAAGAAACGGAAAACTACCTGGGGCCCGATTCACAAGATTCGTGAGAAGTTACTGTTCGCAAGAAAAGTTTATTAGAATTGTATTATAAATAAAATCTCAATTTAAGCATTACTGGAATTGCAGTAGTGCAGAATCCATAGTAAGAGAGCGGTGGACAAAATAATTTAATCTATTAAGTTACCTTTAATATAACACAGTTTAATTGACTAATGTCCGGTTCAAATGTATTTAATTATCACGAGCAAAACATGCTTTATATCTATATCACAATAAATTACAAACAATGCTGGCCAAAAGTAAAACCAAGCAGATAACATAAATAGATTTGTTAAACAAAGAAATATATAAAAAATTACTGAAATAACATTTTTGTTAGCTCAAATAGCTCTTATATAATATGCAATTGTTTTCTTATAGCAAATACGAAATATTAACGATAAAATATTTCCGGCTCTACCTCAAAAATTGGTAAACCGCTTGAATTTAATGTTCATAGGCAGATTGTATAGCTCAACGTAAAAGACATCGTGTATTTCTTTAAATGGGCGAATGCCTCGAAATGTGCGAAAAGCTTATTCAATTTTGGTCCTTAAAAAGAAACATTATTTTGAAGGGAAAACTGGTGGAAAAGCTGAGTTTACCAACAAAAAATAAACTTTTGCAAGAGTCACTTCATTTTTGTCATTGTTTTTGATTTTATTCAGCACTTTTTAAAAATTGACAACAGGGGAATAACGGTACTTCCAGGGAAATGACATAATAACTCAAACTGAATAGTATAGTATGCAATGTAATAAGCAAATAAAAACGCATCCTTTATTTAACAAACAAATACATATTCTAACAAAATGCACACATATTAACAATAAAGAAAAATAAGAATTTCTCATTAACGAATAAAACACAGAATCACTTAGGTACTAAAATACCTACTAACTAAAATACTCATATTATTTTTGTCCGAAAACATTTACAGACTTTGAAAACTTAAAAAATTGTTTTTTATTCTTTTCAAAGATTGCAGGCTGTGGCAATATTTCCAGAATGTCGTAAAAGTTTACATAGTAAATGTCTTTTTCGTCCGCAAAAAAATGTGTCACATTTTCTGTCATCAGCCCTTCGACTCATAACGGAAACCTCTCCATCTTCTTCCACATTACTTTGACAAACAGTAACATAGCGATACTGCTTTTTTTTATTTGTAACGAAATTAGTTAGGATGAAAGTTCCTATTTTTGACACAACCGCTTTCTTTTCCTTTTTTCTTAGATACTTCAATCTTTCTTTTTCTTTCATAATTTTTTTCTTTTCGGGATCAGCCATTATTTGCTTATATCTTTCCTTCTCTGCTTCTTCTTTAATTTTGACTCCCGGTGTTTCGTTTTTGGTTTGCCCATTTTTGTTCTGTTGGAAAATTGCTCCAATTAAAAAACACTACATAGTTTCGACGTTATGTTTCATATTGCTCATTCCCCTAGAAGAATATCATTCCCCTGTAATTGTTGTTCCAAGGTGAATGTTATGGTAATGTTATGTTCAATTTTAATTAAACGCGCCAAGAGGCATTGTAACGGTTACACACAGACACGCAGACAGATCATTCCTAAATATTTATTTTAAATGCAAATCAAAATTGTAGTGTTTACTACAACTGTACTAATGTTACCGCACCAAACACTTTCACAACTATAGTTTTGAAATAATATGGGCGAGATCAAACTGTTTTCGAAAAACATCCAATGACATATAATACTGTGTATTGCAAACCACTAAACGTACATGTGCCGCTATCTATCAGACATTAACTGAACTTTTATACTTGCAGGGGAATGATGCGAAGATTGTAGACACACACTTCTCAATTTTGTTTAGAATAAACAAATATATTTTTATAATTAATTGGTCCAGTGCGGGATTTATACAGAGTTTATTTTGTAGTTAGATCTGAAGTTAATTGTTTAAGCGTCATTAATACGCTTAATTTACATATAAATGCACTGTAAATCCATGAGGTACATCCCAGGGGAATGATACCTGAAATACACCTGAAATATTAAAATACTGCATCTTTCGTAAAATTATAAAGCAGATGATTAGCGACCAAATAAAACTAAGTTAACGATTGTTTATAATGTATATTTCAAATATTAGAGGTTACCCCCGATACACCATATTTTGCAGCTTCCAGGCAACGACCCAAATTCATGTTCTTTATAATTCGGAAGAACGTCTGCAAAACAAAATGTGCTTTGTAAACGGACTGTGAATGAACTCTTGTCTATCTTCCACTAATTCCATTTAATGCGTCTTTAAATACTTCATCATTGTGGTTGTATCTATGTGTATGTACACTCATCCCTGAAAGCACAAGTCTTAAAACGTCTTGTAAACAAATTTAAGTCAAATACTTTGCTAAATTGATTTTATCGTGCTTTTCAAATACTGTTATGCATTATTGTACAGATTTTCCGTTGTGCTACGAGCAGGTTGGCATTCCAATGGTGTATTGTTGAATATTTCTGCTCGAGTTCATGCATCTGTGTGATGTAGGTTGCGATAGTCATGAAATAATTTGTGCAATTGGTAACGCCTTAATACAACACCCTTGTTGTAACATCCAAATCCGTTTCTTTAACCTGATCTTTCGGAAATGGTCGCAACAATGTGCCAAGGTTTGTCAACAACTCCTTGGTTAATCGCGACATTTTAATAAATTGTCCATGATTAAGCGTTTCTTGTTTTAGCTTCTGCTGCTCCTAGCTGTTCTACAAGATGGATTTGGTAGAGTTCATCCATTTGATTGCAAATTTAATAGCATCATCTAACTGTAAGAGACACAACACATAAATTATGTATTTCTACTTGCCACGTGTTTCTTCACACCTTGACTAGTCAATTTACTCCAAGTCGGTTTTCCGATTATTTATCCTTCAGTCATAATCGCACGCAAATCAACGCAAATAGTAACCGAAAATTTGTAGGTTAATGCCGTCAAGCACAATAACATAAAGCGCGTACTCTACCGGTAGTAAAGGACACTGCACTGCCGACACTGCCCATAGAATGCGTTTCGAATTGATTGCATCCAGAGTTATACGTTTTCTCGAGAACAGTAACTTCTCACGAATCTTGTGAATCGGGGCCCAGGCGTTTTAACCAAACTAGTACAAATGTTCAATGTAAACATTAATACAAACATCTTTATTTTTTGTATCTGGATGTTCTTTGTAAGAAATATGTTATTTAAATCTGTTTGAATGGTCTTTTATACTTTAAATTAGTCATTATGATTTCATAATAAAAACGGACTGAAAGTCAAGGTCCATGACCAAAATCCATTGCATATTAATTATGTACAATAATTAAAAGGGGGGGGGGGGTATAAGTGATAATAAGAACAAATAAATGTTAACGTTTTGTTATTCGATATCGTAGATGAAAACTATTGCCGACTGTGTATTTTCATTTTTCATTGTTAAATTTAATTTAATAACTGATTTTCAATTCTCATATATCAAATCACAATTATCCAAATCTATAACCCTTAATATTCAACCTAAAGTATAATCAACCTTCTATCAAATGGATTTGCCTATAATATCTACATTACTAGATTTCGTAGTGGGGAAAGGTGTTGCGGTATGTTAATATTGAGCTTGGTAATGTTTTGGTTGATAAATTAAAAAAAGATTTGGAGACCGACAAAGCTGATAAACCCACAGGATAACCCCATATTTAAAATTTTAAAGTTTGCGTTGTTAGCCTTTGTACCCACCGTAAGTGGCAGTTTTTAGTTTAGAGAAACCTCACAAGCACCTACACCGTCTTGTCACCGAATACAATAAACAACACATTTTTATTCTTGATGAAAATTACATACCTAGAACATTTTTTAATAAAAGACTATTGAAAGCTACGAAAATATAAAACAGTGGATTTTGTGAATTGAAAATGAACACTGGATAGTCGTTTTCGATAGGGTTTCATTGCGTTGATTTAAGGGAAAAATGAGCTCAAAATGTCAAATAATGTTTAAAAATTTATTATGTATACACCGAACGTCCTAGACACTTTAAGATGATCCCATAGTTAATCTTCAAATTACTGAGTTTCATATATTAGTATGCGCATCATGCAGCAAGGATTCGTATTCAGCGTAAAAAACCATTGTGAAAAAAAACACATACCGTATTCACAAAATCGATGTTACCTAATTTTTAACTACCGTTTTTACATGTTTTACTATTGCCTATAGATTTTTTTTTATGTAATGCCATAAAACTTATATAGCATCATTAAGACGATGTTGTTAAAGGATCCTCCTAAATCTAAAGGAGCGAAGAGAAGTAGCTATATACAAATATGCGTCAAAAACAATTGAAATCGGATATAACAATTGCATAAATAATATCAAGATAAAAAATATAACTAACAAAAAGTTTCAAATCGAATTAATTAATTTGATACTTTTGCCGCTAACTGTATAGGTATATAATTTATAACAATATTTTGATTCTCATCGGTAGTTTTTTACACAGCAATATTTAGAATTAAGTTTGATACTTTTTGAAACTTGAGTGCAAACTAAGGAAAGTCCAATATTTCCATTAATATTTCTCACATATTGCTTTCGCGCGTTAAGGCTCCGTTTTAAAAACATCGCAACTTCCAAACGAAATATTTCGTTGCGATGTTTTTTTTTGCTGGGAGTGGTCTGCCTGGCCCCCACCAACGTCAACCAGGCCACAGTTTTATGATAAGGGGAAGTTGGGGGGTTTGGAGGAAGCAGGCAAAGGCGGAGCATAGTCGACGCGAATACATTCGAAGGGGAAGTACTCAGCCAGTTTGTCGCCGCGTGTCGGCGCTTTCGCTTTCGCTCATGTTACAATGTATTAGTGTTCTCACTCATCACGGACGCATATGCATCCCGGACTGCATACAGCTGGCTGGCGGCTACCAGGCGGTAAAAGAAAATATATTGATTTAATTTAGAGAGAGCGCGCTTGCTATTATAATATTTAATCTTTTTAACAGGGTGACATACATACAGTATAGTAAATTGACAAAAATGTATTAACTCATGATAACTCATCGCAGAATTATGGACTTCAATTTAGAAAGGAATTAATTAAAATCGAGCAATGAGGACCTAATTAATACATCTACTTATAAACATGCTGGATATCGAACGAACGCACGGCAGTGACACACGAAGACAAAAAAAAAATAATCTGATGCGTTCAGGCATATTACTTTATCATACCATATATAAAATTAATAGTTTAGCTGCATGAGATTCTATTTGATCGAGATCGGCCATGTCTGCATCTTATAATAAAGCTACTGGAACTAGACGGATATTTTGATTATATTGACAGTAGGTATTGTCAAAACATCAGCGTTTGACACTACTTACTGTCATTAGAATCACAATATCTGACAAATCCTGGCTTCCTGGCTAACTAGTTTTAATGCAGCGATCTCGATAAAATAGAATTTCATCATGCAGCTAAACTATTTATTTTACCAAAAGATGCCATAGTCATAAATTGTTCAGAATTTCTTGTACTTTAATTTATTATTTAACTATTTCGACAAATTTCCAGAAATGGCGGCTTATTTGAAAAATCTTTCAAAAATGCTGTAAGACTAAACCTCCAGTTCCTTTGGATCCTTTTCAACAGAAAGCTTTTCAGCTCTAAGTTTGGTTATGAAACTTCTAAATATGAAGTTTCGTCCCGATACCTTAGTAGTTTCTCCGGAATCGTCGCCACAAAAAAACACACACACACATACACAGAATTTTTTTTTTACCTGGGTCAAAAATGTTCAAGGGATCCAAAAAGACATTTCGCTAAAACCTCAAAAATTTTGTTTGGCACGATTACAATACTTTACATACTACGTATGATAAAGTAAAATCATAGTACATAGTCCAAAGTTCCCCAAACCATTTATATAGATTCCAAATATTTTGTCACGTTGTCAAGTTCGCTATATTATATAAACGTTTTGGGCTCTATGAATGCAAGATTCATGAATGAAAACAAATTCAGGCATTAGCTATATCCAATTATCGCTGTAACACTGCCCAATACAGTCGCTGAACTAATATCCATTAGAGCCGACCCAAGTTCGTCACTGCTAATTGTCTCTTCCTGTCCACAAAACCGACATTTTGAATAAAATGTTTATTTGAGTCCTGTTCTGGTCTCTTTGTCTCATTTGTAATTAAATAATTACAATATTGTTCTTTTAGATTATCTATACATATATTTTAACTTAGGTGGTACGTAGTCGTCTTTTACTAATTCGTCTAGAGGGCAGATGCGGATGTTTAGGTATTTTGCCACGACTTCTACCCATTATTAAACAAATGTACCTAACACCTAGCGGGTATAACTACACTAAGTATAATATCATACAGTATATGACTTTTATCGTGTGTTAAATTTGTAAACCGTGCGTATAAATGTGAAATGCGAGAACTCGGTTCTCCTGATTCAATATACGGTCGTAACTTGTGAACAGTCTAATTTAAAAATAGCAGTAGGCGTGGCGTAGTTATAGGCGGTGTTTAAAACTGCTAACGTCTGCTGTCTACACCGGGCCCGTAATATAGGCAAATTACATACATTTCTGGCAATTACGCTTTGTTATCGCAATTATAATGTTTAGATTAAAATTGTACTTAAATAAAAAATCTATTTTTGTATCATGAGTTGGGCTAAATGTTTTATATTTGAAAAAAACCAAAGACGTAGAAGTAAAATTGATTTTTATCTTTAAAAAATTTTTTTTTTCATCCAGCCCAACTCGTTATTTATCTAGGAAGTTACATAAAAAATTTCATAAACTTTGAACAATAAATAACGCTTTTATTTGCAAACGCGTTTTAGGAGAGGTAGAACTGGGTCTTAAGATAAATTAAATCGCATAAACCCGAGTTATAACCGCGTCGTAAATTGGCAATTTTCCAAACACCGGTGGCTCAGTTCTTCTTCAGAGGAAAGAGGTTCTACTGTAGTTGAGTTTTAAACAACAAAAATTATGGTTTATGATATTAACTAATTGACAATAGTTTATTGCAATGGTATGGAAAATCATTTTATTAATTGTTCATTTAATTTGTGGTATGTATGTATTTTGTGGCTTACATTATGAAAATCAATCAAATTTGTGCGTCAAGTTTCTCAATTTCATATAATATTACATACCATATTTTTTGTAGAATAAATTTTTAGATTTAATCTTTTTAAAGATAATCTCAAATGAAATCTCAAGTGTGTCATTTTATAGAGAAATAATTCTACAAAACAACTATACAACTTTACATTGTGATAACTACTATCCTAGCTAAAATATTTACCTCGTTTAACTATTCATCTACGAACAATTCTGTTTATTTGATAACCGACAACGTCATTATCGATCTTACATTGTTTACATTTCATCCCAACCCTCTATTCATGCTTTTATAATCATCGCAGACGCGGAAGAGCTGATAATCAAAGAGTGCGACGCTCGTCACCTGGAGAGACAAAGACCAGAATGAGTCCTTTGACATTTCCATCGTCCCAAGCACACTGGATCGGCCGACACAGCCGACAGCAACAACGCTAACACAAAAGCAAGCAGGCGTGAGGCGGGCAGGTGTTTCAATCAACGCGTACAATTCCAAAGCCCCCTCTTCTAATCATGGATCGAACAAATGATGTCGAATCGTCACAGCAACCGATCGACTTACCCATGCCTACCCCTCCACCCATGGCGGAGCTTCACGTGGGGTCGCGGTTCGAGTATCCAATCAGACGAAGGATTCTAAATTCGCAAAGTTCCGATTTTGGCCGATCACCGATCTTGTCGAGGACTACCGCTTTTGGGACTTATGCCTCTGTGAATAGAGATAATGGAGCTAGTTTGAAATATACTGGGAGTTGTTATGGTTTGAATAATACCTATGATAGGCTTAGGTCGCCTTTGGTTGGAAGGAGGAACGTTCATTTTGATCTGCCGCAGATCGGGGAATGTCGTGAGATGTATCAAAGTTTGGATAGGCCTAGTGGATCGAGGAGGCCAGAAAGATTTACCATACCAAGTCCCTATGCTGCCTTTTCCAAACCGGTCCCTCCTCCAGTTCCAAAACGAAATCAATCAATTTCACATCATCAACACCAACAACAAAGCCAGTCCAAGCCAACCAAGTCAAAAAATCCTCGTCATGAACAACACAGTCTATCCAAACCAAAAAAATCAAATCATCAACCACAAAGCTTGTCCAAACCATCCAAGTCTAATCCACACCAGCAACCACAACAACAAACCCATCCCAATCCAACCAAAGACAAGACGAACAAATACTTATCCAGTGATTCCGACCTCTTCCGGGAATATGAAGAAGTGGAAAATCTAACAGAAGAACTCAAAAATAAGTTCGGAGATTACAACGAAGAAAGCGACCAACCGTTATCTCCTGATAACATTTACTTTAACGAGCATTACATATCAGATATCGATGAAAACGAGGAAGTGAAAAGTTTCTGCCACGGTTACGAAGAGCGGAGGTATTCGGACACTGCTACCATACCATGCTCCGAGAGGACTACCCCGAATTTTAGGACGCTACCGCTTGTGTCTCAACGTGGTGAGAAAAGTGACTTCTTGAACAGTAGTTTTTCATCCTTGAAGAGTTCGGAGTTTGAGGCTAGTAGTAGTCCTTTGACTAGCAAGAACCTGGAGACGCTGCAACCTGCCAAAGTGCTGAAGAGTCCATGTAGGACGATCGTGAAGCTGGCTAAAATAAGGTACCTATTTAATAAATTTAGTTTAACAGATATAATATATAACAGTCGTATTTTATTTGATTTGTTATGGTATTTTTTATTGTTTATATTGTTATGTAGTACTTGAAGGGGACACGCTCTAAGTCAGGATGCAGATGTTGTTTACATATTTGGTATATTGCTGACAATACTGAATTCCGGTACTTCAGCTGACTGGTGTTTGGTATCAGCTAATACTGTGGGTTTGTTCCAACAGAAAGAAAACACCGTTCAGGTATCATGTTTGGTGATGGACCAGTTATGTTACACATATCTGTTAAAAGAGTAATATTTAAAAGTTTTGAGTGCTGGTTCCTGATTATAGGAAATTCCAAAAATAAAACAGATTTTTTTAAGTCTGTTTTAAGTCATTTCTAAAGGAAATGTACACTGATAGAAAAGATTTTTTATTTTTAAGAAACAGATTACCCTAATTTTTTTTTCTGTTTGATCAAAACATATTTCTTTGGCATAAAACTATTTACTGCGTTGAATATTCCAGCTTTTTTGTTTGTGGAGATGAATTAATTTTTCAATATTTATTTCAGTGCAATAAATATACAAACAAATATTACTTTCGTTTAAAGTAGATAATATTTTTTAGCTTTGGTTTCAAAATACGTTTACTTTCATCAAAGATATCCCATTTTGATTCAAACAAATATATTATACACAAACAATTTTGTTCCATAAATTAGTATGTTTTGCTTTTGTTTAAAAATATGTTTACTTACGTCAAAAAAAAAACAAATTTTGATTCAATAAATTGTATTGTTAGAAAAATAAAATAAAGTAAATTATCCAACTGCATTGTAGTGTTAGATGGTGCATTAATGTCTCCATTATATAATGGCCTGATCCTCAATATATATATATACATATACAGTGTGTCCCCCGATGGACCTAACTATACCGATAATAGACGTAATTTTTAATTTCTCGAGAAAAAGTCAAAAAGTCATAAAGAGTTTTGGATGTCCTAAAAAGTCGATAGCCATTGTTAATATTTTGATTTAACATACAGGATGGTTAGAAAACACGAAAATGTTAAATTGGCCGAAGAGTAAACTATCGATTTTCCGGAATTAGAACAAAAATGTTAGAGGTAATAGTTGTTTTATATTTAAATTTATACCTAGATATCAAATTTCAATGTTGTATTCTATGTTTTATATTTTATTTATTTTTAACAAAGTAATTTAACAAAACATTACTCGACATGTTCCCCTCCTACAGCTACACATTTTTCCAATCTTCTTCTAAACTCCCGATATACCATATCAATTGTTTCTTCATTTATTTCGTCTACTGCTTCCCTAATTTTTAATTTTAGAATGTCTACATTATCATGAAAATTATTCGCATTCACCTTCTGTTTTAAATAACTCCTCAGAAAAAAATCAAGCGGCGTTAAATCAGGTAAACGTGGTGACCATCCTATAGGGCCGAATCGTCCAATCCACTCATTTCGAAAATGTCTGTTCAACCAATCCCTGACTTGATATGCGCTATGAGCAGGACAACAGTCGTGTTGGTAGTGTAGTGAACACCTGAGCTGTAAGTTGATTTCATACAAAGTAGGTACCGTCAAAAAAGTATGGTCCAATTATTTTCATGTAATAAATCCCACACCATTCATTCACTTTTCTATATTTTTGAGAATTGGTTGTTATACGGAATTTTGCATTTTCTTGAGACCAATATCTGCAATTCTGTGAACTAACAACTCCATTTGTGGTAAACGTCGCTTCGTCAGAGAAAATAATTTTTCTGTAGAAAAGTCTATCGACCATAATTCGTTCTCCCATTAATAGGCAAAATTCTAATCGACGAGCATCATCTCCTTCTACTAAAGTGTGTATTAGTACTGATTTATAAGGATGAAATCTTTGATTTGAAAAGATCCTTTGCAGGTGGCTTTTACTGATGTTCAAGTCTCGAGATCTTTGCAAGTGTTCACGGAATCAATAGCTAACATAGCTCCTGCATCATTTACGCCATTTCGCTTTCTTTCTTGATGTTTTTCACGTCTCCTGTAGCATGAATTTTTTTAACCAATTCACGAACACAATTGACAGAAACGTATACCTTAGGGTATTTTCTGTTAAAAACATTAATAGCACGGCGGTACGATACCTCACCTATGCCGTAACAAAGAACTAAATAAAATCTTTGCTCTAAAGTCCACATACTTTCAATCAGCTTCTTTCAACAAATTGCTTGGATACTCTGTTACTACTGTCAACTGATCAATCATAATTGTGGTCTCTTTATGTAATGTCTTTTCACTGGTTCGAGCTGTAAAATTTGAAATAGAACATTCAAGTTTGATATTTGAGCATTAAATTAATTCAAACTAACTTTTACCTATAACATTTTTTATCTAATTCCGAAAACCCGATACTTTACTTTTCGGCCAATTTAACACTTTCGTGTTTTTTAACCATCATGTATGTTAAATCAAAATATTAACAATGGCTGTCGACTTTTTAGGACATCCAGAACTCATTGTAATGACTTCTTCTCGAGAAAATAAAAATTACGCCCATTATAGGTATAGTTAGGTCCATCGGGGGACACACTGTATACTTGATGGCGGGTTTAGTCAATTTAACGTCTTAACACGTTTTAACAAGTTAAAACATAGGGAAACCGCATATTGGTTTAGCAGCACTGGGATAAAATTAATAATTCCTAAAAAAGGACGTAATGTTCTAACTTTCACGTCGTTCCCCAATTTGGAGCCATCTAACGAAGTATCATTTATCTACTGTTATTAATCACTATCATTGATACAAAATTGTATCAATGAAATATTTAAAATGAAAATTAAATTACATTTCACAGGGACAAAAGAGGGTGTCGCGAAGAAACTAATAATATTTTAATAACGTCCAGAAGGAAAGACAAAATACCATGTGCAATCAAACTTTTCGTGGAAATCACAAAATGGCGCCTCATATTCAAACAGAATTTATTTCATACAAAGTATTTATTTGACAAAACAAACATAAAAAATACACCATGATACAAGTTTATTTGAAGGACACCGATGAGAATGGTTTTTGTTGCGATTCAGTATCATTTATAGTTCAAAACCAACATTTTCCGAGTTATATCTGACAGTTTCTACTGCGCACCGTTGCGTGAAGGAATTATTAATTTCTCTGTATAAACGGCAAAATATTTTTCTAAAGCCTGCATTGATTGTCGGGTTCGGCTATTTTGCGACTACGGAACGCTGAGTAAACCCACCAAGACTTGTTGCGTGAAATGTTCTCTCGCAAATATCTTTTGGCAATTACAATGTACAAATTAACTATGATCATCATGAACTTCTATTTGAATGTATGGTAAAGGCCCAATTTCTAAGACACGTAAATCATAAGCATTGAAACTACATTTTTGTTCACATGTTTTACAGGTACATTCACATCTACACATATATTATACCGTATACGACGAAACGAAACTGTCATGTCCGGCTTAGATAACTGCTTAGAACTATGTACCCAATGCCGACAAGTATAACAGTAACCTGTGCGCTTAATCTTATTCACCAATATTAATAGTCGTTAGTCCGTGTAGCGTAATCGTAGTGATTTATAACGAATTCAAATGTGGATTGTAAGGCTGTCAGTTTTTCCGACCAATTAGAACATTTCACACGCGAAAGCCTTCCAGGCTCCTGATCCCGATTTTGATATATTTCCATCTATTAGCGGCCATAATCCCTAGCTCAATTAAAATATAACGGTCCACACAGAATCCTAACTGCCTATGGGGCTCTGTTCGTTTTCTTGTTACACTACAGAAACCATAATTAATTCCATATCCATGGAAGCTTATATGGGAAGTCGTATGGTATAAATCGTATAAATCTCAGCAGTTGTTCGACACACTACACGATATAATTTATATAAATCGGTATTTAACGAGATGAAGTTAGTGTTTGAACCGGAATTTATATAATTGAGCTCCCAGAATGCCTACTTTAAATATTCTTTTAATGTGAGAAAATTATTTCCCATAGAAATATAAGTACGTATATTGAGTTCATTAGTATGCTACATTATAGATAAACGCTAATGAAAGATTCTCTGGCTACTTTTAAGTCTATTTGATGGGATAATGATGCTTGGGTTAGTCGTGAACATCAGATTTGTATTAAAACAAGTATCTCCGTGACGATAGTGCCGGATGGTTCGGATTTTTGTTATTCGATACGCCGTTTAGACACTTAACGGACGAGTGGATGGAACATTAGCATACAAATTTCTGTTTCGTATCTGCCTACGATCCGACTAGGTTGAATGTTTTTACGGTCTTCAATTGTGGAACTTATGGCTATGCTGGCTGTTGTCTCTTTTAAGGTTGCTGTTGACGTGCATTATGTGATTACCAATTAGCAATATTTTGTTCTACTCTACTGTAGATTATAACACCATCTTTTTGGCAAAAGAATGTTTAGGACTTTTCTTTACTCAGCCACGACACATTTCGATATGGCTTTCCTCGTAGAATACAAATCTGTAACCAAAAGTTTCCACCGTTTTACATGTTTGAATAAGAATCTGGACTTTTGCACTTGCCCTAAAAAATCACGGTTCAAGCTTTCATTTCAAGTTACGTTGTGAATTCAGGTCGTGACAATTTTTCGAAGCAATTTTATCACGTCATTTTTTGTTAATGTTACAAAATATCACGTAAAAAATACACGTAAAAAAAATAAACAAAAAACGACAGAGTTCTAGGAGGGAATTAAAAAATGAACTTTAAACTTTCGAAAATAATGTTTTTCATACACACAGAAAAGTAAATACTTCACTCAAAGCAATATGCTTTCATCCAAGTAAATGATTAGTTTGCTATAGCCGCAAGTAGATATTTTCTCAAGTTAAGAATAAAGAGACATTGTTGAATTGAAATGATCATATGCTTATATATCTGAGAAAATATTTTCTTGCAATGAGTATAGATATTATTAGTTCAAGAACATGATCATAATGTAGTGAATAGAAATTACTGTTTTAGTTTTGTTTTTAAAGGTAGGGAATTGTGTGAAATAAGTAGACAATAACTTAGCGAATGATATTTGTTTTATTGTATGAAATTTCTTTGCTTAATTACATATATACTTACCTATTTATAAATTATCACTACCTACAATATCTAAGGCATGGAAAAAAACACCATATTCTATTAGACATCAAATTGTTTCCATTATATTACACAAGTAAGTATTCTGTGGCATGTATGTTGATTTGGTGACGATTATATGGCTAGGCAAAATTTACGTACCGTGTGCGTCACAAGTCACAACTACGAACTGCGTCGCAAATACGTTGAACTACTAGTACTGTAGGCTATTCACGCAAACTTAAAACTATATACTTTCATAATATTATAGATCGCGTAGTTATTGTGTGCAGTACCTACAAAATTAGTAAAGATATACTAACATATTGAACTCTTCCCGGACAATACTCGGTAGTCAGCGAACACGACGCCATAGCAGACCCCAACTAACTGAAGGCAAAGGCCGATGCGAAAAATCTTAAATCTCGGCAACGTTCGTGCACGTTTGAGTGTAAATGCGCAAGCGCGTTGCAAGTAATGGCTACTTGATTCAAGATATTGATCAACTTCTTGAATTGAGAATTTAAACTACTTGGTTTGAAAATTATATACTTAACCGAAACTAATAACTCTGAGATTGGGATATTCTTGAATTGTGAGAACAAGGAATTCTTAAATGAAAGAAATTGTTTCAAACCAAGTAAATATTAACTTTCATCTAAAGCAATAACCGCAAGTAAATAATTTTCTCACGTTTTGAGAATATACTTCGCTGTGTGTATGTTTGTTCCTTTGAATCTATTTAGATAATTCTATCACTTTGCATTATTTTTTCTGATTGATGGAGACTTTTCTTGTCATTGCTTTTGTGTAAAAATCGTTGTTGGTCACTTTTTGTGTCCAAATTGAATTGAATTATTAGCTATTATTATTGATTATTTCTTGGGTATGTAATTGTAGGTAATGTAGGTAAAATGTACACCTGCCTAGAATCGCTACTGGAAAAGTTACTAGAAACGTAGTTACCAGAAGCACGTTATTAGTGTTAGGGTACGGGCACGCTGGCGAGTGATTTTTCGATTTTTGTCGCGAGCGACAAAAAAATAATAAATAAAAGTAGTGTAGAAATTAATCAACGTTGAATCCAGAGCGACACGCCTACTAGCTAAGCGATTTGAAGCGTGTCGCTCTGGTTTCAACGCGTTGTTTGATTTCTACACAACTTTTAGTTATTATTTTTTGTCACTCCCAACAAAAAGCAAAATCGCTCGCCAGTGTGCCCATACCCTAAGTTGTGGTATCTTTGACTAAACAAGAAACAATTGAATATTGCATTCATAATAATTGTAATACAGATACCTACAATAACTCAATATCTACAAACCAATATAAATATCACCTTTACTGCGCAGACATAAATCGAAAGATCACACGAATATGATGTATTAGTATGTATGGGTATTATATTATTATGTACATATATGCTACTCACGCTCGCACCTTTGTGGTTTCCCAACACCTGCAAAAGGTGTGATAATATTAGGTATAGATTTTTTCTTAACAATATTTTGTAAGTAATGTGATTATTTCTACTGGTCTCCCATATTTTATCACCCTAGTTAATTGTATCTTACTTTCTCAATGAAGAAAATAAACTCTCTGTTAGCCATTTACCCCTGGGAGTCTATTCTCGTCATCTTTTTGAACCGAATGCGAGACTTCTCGAATGGTTAGGTGGACGGAGTGGAGATATCAGCGGTTTCCCTCTGGAACGTATCTATGAACAAATTTACTTGTCGCTAAATACAATAACGCACGCGCCACGCCCATACGAACGTATCTGTGAGCAAGTTTGCTCGTCGCTAAGAACAATAACGCACGCGCCACGCCCATATATTCCAAACACAGGGCAACCGCCGATATCCCCACCTAACCATTCGAGAAGCCTCGCACTCGCTTCAAAAAGATGACGAGAATAGATTCCCTGGACCTGTTAACCCTGTTGAAAAACTAAATAAAAGGTAAATAAAAGAATGTCGGGATCGAATTCGTATTAATGCTGTATATTTTAAATTTAAAAAATTGTTCCTCTCTTAAAAATTGTATTACCTACGTGGATTTTCCAATAAAACTAAACAAAACAAAAACTAAAAACATTTTGATTCAGACAAAAATGTAGGGGTAAACTAGGGGTAAAAAAAATTTATTACAGTTTGCAATCTGATTATTGCAATCCAATTAATCTGATTATTGTTTAAATTCTGTAGAAAATAATTCTACATTACCTCCTGTTATTTTTTAAATTACTGAATTACTTAGTTTTTTCAAAAAGCCCGATATTTGTCTTTCCGGTTATCTGTCGTTAAATGTTCGCAGAAGTTGATTAATTTCTTAATAATAACTGACGACTAATGTTCTTTTTTTCTGTTTTAGGTAAGCTGACGAAACTTCAACATATACAAGAGATAAAGCACAACAATCCATATCAGGTGAACCACAATAGAATTATGTGATTTCATTTTGTCTAAATTTCGAGTTTTGGTAAATATTCAATCGAGACTTCAAACTACAACTAGGAACAACTGTCTCTACTGAAATATCCCTATATGCTCCGTAAGAATTTTCATACGGAATTGTTGAATTGTTATAGTAAATTCTGAAAGCGCACCCTAACAAAAGTCTCCATTCCCATTTCTTATTTGAGTGTCGCATCTTCAATATTTTAACTATTGACAGGTAGAAATGGGTACTTGGTATACTAGATTCTTAATGCATCTTCATTTACCCAGGCAATTGTAATATATTTGATAATTCTAACTACCACGATTTCATTCTTAGACTTGCATTTATTATAGAATTATCCAAAGTACGCCACAAAGATAATTAAAATGGCCTTGCATAGCAACATATAAACTCCCAGAAATTTTCTCACTACTACTACACTGTTATGTTGTGTTAAGTTATGTTTATGTGACAGATCTGTCAGATTTGTAGCGCTATTTTAGCGTGAACATAAAGATCTGTCTGATAGCTATCAAGGACTTGTAGGTAACTGAAAATACCAGCCCTAAAAGGAAAATACACCGTAAAAAAGAACTCGGACCACTCACAATTAATTCTAAATGATGTTCCATCCCTTCCGTAACGCTGTACCGAAATTAATGATTATTTCGGCACATTGCAAAGAAATTTGTCAGGATTATAACTTTATTTTGCAATTTTGGAAAAAAAAAATTACAGCTGGTGTTCGACACCCTATGGTGTAATATCTGAACTTAGACTGGTTTTACTTTGTAGTTTGTACTGTGTTAAAAATAGTACTTATCCATAGTTTTATTTATTAGAATAGGAAGACATGGTTTAATTATTAATTACTGAAAATTTATAAAATGGATACATGTTTAAATTTTCCGGTCGACCTTTTACACCTTTTTTTCGTATTCAATTCGTTATAAAAAATGTAATTATTGCAAAGTTTATTGCAGAGATTCAGCCACCAATAAAAGTATATAAAAGGTTAGAGCGTGTCCCAATTTGAAATATCTTGTTACTAGAAAAGCGCGTTAATATAAAAAGATTACAGCCGAAATGGCAAAGTATGGACCATCACAGATTATCTAAGATTTTGGTAGCCATTTTTTATTTTAGTCGGTGAGTATAGTTAGCAAACTAGAACTTATCTGTTTGCTTGCACTGTATTAAAGGTTATTGAAGGACATCTGTATTTATTAAGAAAATAAATGCTCAGAACAAATTTCAAACACAAAAGGGCTTCTATGATCTTTCACTTGACTATAGAAAATCCATCCACGTCGTTGCCTAATTAAAGGAATGCACCGTAGGGCCGTATTTTGGGTTTTCGACGCCCAGTTCATCCTTTGTTCTGAGCGACGTCAATCCGTCATAGTCACGTCCTTTTAGCGAGCAGCGTTGCCGACGTCGGCGCGCCGCTCTTTCGTATTAAAGTCACGTCCGGTCAAATTAAATTTTGCGGTTTCCTTTACTGCCGTCCCGACGCCGACGCCGTCTGTGCGCGCCTATTCCGTGTACCGGCGCAATGAATACACGCCGCCGGAGGACTCCGGACCGCCTATTCACCTTCCATACCAAAAAACGTCCGATATCTGCGTTTCGCTTCGATACCCTGCATTTATATGACGCTGTTTCGCTCTGGTAGAATTTCATGTCGGGATGGCGGTGGAAATTATTCAAACAAGCTGTTCGCGATTTGCATATTTAATTTCCCGGACTATGTGCTGAGCTGTTATTAATGCGACGCCGCAGTTTATTTATTACGAATTGAAAAACTCGATTGCTCGCGACCAGACTGTTTTGCTTTGACGATGAAACGGTACATCGATGAGTTGACTGCCAAAAAAGGCTTTAAACGCAAACTATAAACATATTCTACAAAATGGTTCGAAGATACATGTTACATTATGTATTGGTCAATCTTTCTGATGGTGTAGTGTGGCTGTTTAAAAGTCTTGTTGTTTTGTAACTGGAGACGATTAATGGCGGATACGCTAATTTTTTTTGGTTAGTGGTCCGTCATCAATGTAAAATGTCTTTCACGCAAGTACCGCTAGAACTTTTTGACAGCAAAGACGATGGCTACCGCTTCCTTACCTATGGTTGAGTCAATTGACTCGGTTTTTTGACAATGTAGGCAATAGGTCTCACAATATTAACTGGGCATTTATGAAAGATCACAGCTCCTGCTCCTTTGCTTGAGGCGTCGCTTGTAATATAGTATGGTTGTTGAAAGTCTTATTGCTTTGTTAACAGGTTTAATTCACTTAACTAATATTAACTAACTTAATCAGTCTCAACGTAAAATGTATATGTCAACGGGTTGTCTCGGCGCCGGTTACACCTTCTTCTTTGTTTGTTTGTAACTCGACCCCGGTTGGTATTGCATGTTGCTATAGTAGTAGGTTCCTATACCACTGCATGGTCCTGATTTAACAATTGCGTGAGGTGAGGTTTTAGCACTTCTATTTACATTGACTATCTTTGAGGACAAAAAACATACATGAAAAGTTTCGTGTAGGGCGTAGCACCAAGAAAAGAACATATGCAATAAAACAATTGCTCTATCAGTGTGACAGGTGACACGTCTTGTTGAAAGCAAAGAGTAACAAAAAAAGGTGCGATAATGCCCACGATTCGTCACAAAGTCATGCATATTTCAGATTGGAATATGGTTAACCTTAAATGATTTCGTTTGATAACTATAGCAAATTTTATATATTGATAAAATAAATAATGATATGCAAGATATCTCATGCAACAATTCATTAGAAGTTTTTGATGGCCCACTTTTTGGTTACATTTGGCAATATTTAAATTGAACAACCAAAATATACTCGTAAAATATCATAATTGTTAATCTAAAATACTGTTACCTGACGCTTCCGGTCTACCGAAAGTCGATGACAACATTGTTATTTTAAATAGAATGATAAAATCAAAATAACTCAGAAGTAGTGGCGTTTAGATATAAAGTAAACCTATGACGGTCGATGAATCTTGATACATAAAATCAAAATATAAGTAATAATAAAAATAATAATAATAATACAAACATAATTAATAACTCAGAAAAGAACATATGCAATAAAACAATTGCTCTATCAGTGTGACAGGTGACACGTCTTGTTGAAAGCAAAGAGTAACAAAAAAAGGTGCGATAATGCCCACGATTCGTCACAAAGTCATGCATATTTCAGATTGGAATATGGTTAACCTTAAATGATTTCGTTTGATAACTATAGCAAATTTTATATATTGATAAAATAAATAATGATATGCAAGATATCTCATGCAACAATTCATTAGAAGTTTTTGATGGCCCACTTTTTGGTTACATTTGGCAATATTTAAATTGAACAACCAAAATATACTCGTAAAATATCATAATTGTTAATCTAAAATACTGTTACCTGACGCTTCCGGTCTACCGAAAGTCGATGACAACATTGTTATTTTAAATAGAATGATAAAATCAAAATAACTCAGAAGTAGTGGCGTTTAGATATAAAGTAAACCTATGACGGTCGATGAATCTTGATACATAAAATCAAAATATAAGTAATAATAAAAATAATAATAATACAAACATTATTTTCTTAGCACTGCCCATTGTATTTGGTTTGAAATAGTTAATTCTATGATATTACTCTACCAACTGTGTTTTTTTCTAGTTTGGACCACTACTACAATCGTTTATAATGTACTTGTAATGTCCGGGAACAAAAAACAAACGGACACCATTTTTGTTTGCTAAACTTTGATGTTTAATAACTTTTGTAATTAATGATGTATGTACATTACACTAAGGCTTCCAATCCCGGGATTACGGGATCCCGGGATCCCGACAAATAATGAACTTTTTCGGGATCCTGGGATTATATAAATCTAAATCGCGGATCCCCAAAATGTTAAATTTAAATTATTTTCTTATTTCTTTGTTAATTGGCGAAATGTGGGCACTTATCCACAATAAATGAATTAATCTGCTATTGTTTAAGTATGAACTTGAGTCTATAACAACACCCTTTCTGATTAAATTAAGTATCAAGCATAAAATGTTTACACCAACATGTTGCTATAATGGGAAGAACGGATTTTGCAAGAAGTAGATGTAGGTAATTCAATATGGAGGCGGCAATCATGAACCTTTTCAACTTGCTAAGTCTTCTTATTTACTATACCTTCAACAACAAATACAATTATTTAAAACAGAAGAAAAAAAAACGTAAAAATAAAAAATAATATGTGGCGGATTTCTTTACTTGTATTCAGTGTTGTACTAGAGAATATAAAATTAGTAAATAGATAATAAAATACAGCGAAAAAGTTTTTTCCAGTTTAAGGATTTTTACCTTAAAGTAAGAAACGAAATATTTAGGTACGAACAATCTCGAGTTTGTGATGAGCTGTGACAGCGGTCTTCATCGCACAATTATCGCTTTTGCACAAAGGGAACAGATAAAAATCTATTTTTATAATATGAATTGGGCTACTTTTGAACCTTGCTTGAGAAACCCGAAAGACGTAATATTAATATTTTATTTTCTATCTTTTTTAATTTACTTATTTGTTTTCTTTTATTTTATTTTAAATTTTTCATGACTAAAATATTTTTGAATATTTTATATTCAAATAAGTTGAACTGAATAACAATAAATAACGTCTTCACTTGAAAACGCGTTTAGAACTGGGTTTTAAAAGCAATAATAAGCGTAATAAGTAAACAATAATATTTTTTTAAAATGCAGATAGTTAGTCTACTTGCTTAATAAATATTGATTATGTGTGAATTCTAAAATTATACAATATTATCTTAAAGAAAAAAAAAATTGTGAAAATGTTTTATTGGCATCATTAAGAAAAATTGAAAATTTGTCTCGATCAAACAATTTCTTTTGCCGTGACTATTCTTGAAACATTTTACAAAAATTTTAAATTTTTGAGCAAATATAAAATGCCAGAGCAAGTTATTATCTAAAGAAGTTTAAATTTTGTTTATTATTGATGTCACTACGCACACTTTGACGCCTTTTACCTTTTAAACCGTCAATTTTGGTTTTCTACTGGTAAGATAAAATTTGAAAACGTTGGTTAAGGTTCGGGGGAAACGATTTTGTCAAAAAATAGTATATTTCAGACGTTTCTTACTGATGGCGTGTTGATCCGGCAATTTTCGCTTTCTTTCATGAATCCCAGGATCAATCCCGGGATCCCGGGATTACAAAATCTTTAATCCCGAAATCCCGGGATCAGTATATTGTCCGGGATTGGAAGCCCTAGTACATACACATATAGTATCCTAATTCTAGTTCTAGTTTTAAGTTCTTCGCAACTGCACTGAGATACTACTTCGTTACTAAATTGGACATCGTTCGGATAGTTAATTACATTTCTGTACCACTTTTACTTCTAATTACACTTTTATTGGCGCACACCGTACAGCGTAAAGCTTTTAGCACCTGGGGACAAGGCAAAGCCGCGATTTTTTTCCTCAGCGTTCGCAACCATTAAAAATATTTACCACCGCGTCGCTAACTGCACGTTACGGCCGTCTACGTCATAAAATCCCATCACAGGGTGGCGTTTTTAATTTTATTGCATCGCAGACGTAAAATTCTCTCTCATGGGCGATGATGGCCTCTTCGCGAAAATTGGCGCTTGGATGGGAGTCGCTCCACTTTTTCGCTTTTACTACCCGCTTAACGACCATCATCCGGACTGATAAGAAAGCGAATACTGCCACAATTATGACTAATTGACGTCGCCCACTTTAACTGCCACTCCAGGACCACGGGATGAAGACGTAATTGAATTGAGTGATCCGCGTAATGTGGAGTGGTAGTAAAATGCCCCGCATGACGTATATGCCCGAGCTAAATTATTGCTCTGTCAGTTAGTTAGTTGCCTGTAATATCCTTCTGGGTAAATAACTTTTGCTTTTAGGAATACGACGGCGTGTTTATTTGTTGTTCTTGTTTCTGTTGTACCTTCGGTTTTGTGGCCACTATGACAAATGAATGAACATTGTTCAAGTTGCTGCATCTAAACCCTACACTCGAAAACATTTGAGTGAATCATGGAACGACTGATGGACTACTGGGCCTTAGTTAATTCGCAATTTTGTCGACATTTTAAGCGATCGATTTGGAAGAAATTATAGTTAAACATTTGTCGTTTGAAAGCATAATCACTAAAGTATTACTTCCAAGCGGTGGTGGCTCGTAAGTTTATTGTGGTAGAGCTACAGCAATCATGTCGAAATAGCAATATAATTGAAAAACAAAATAAGATAATAAAACGTAAATCTTTCGTCTTATGCTGGGTATAATATGAACAATTCAAAAATCGTAAAAGTTTGTTGGTTGTTAACCTCCTTTCCTAATCACACATATTCAATTCATACATTTATGGTTGATCCACGAAAAGAGTGGAGTTCACATTATTTCGCAACGTATCTCACACATATATGTTCATATATGTTGTGTATTATCGTCACTAATCTAGCATTAAACCTTCAGTAAGCAACGAATGGTCGTCACCATTACATTACAACGTTGTCAACTATACGCTTGAGCATTTTGTTTCCAATTTCAAGCAATGTTTTGTATTGTATGTTTTCTAAAAGGTACAACATACCTTTTAAAACCAAATTATTAAATTGTAACCGACATTTCGTCTAAAACGTTGTCATTTATTTGTCATTGATTGGAGGTAAAGAGGAACCTGCTAATTTCATTTTTTTTCTTCTTCCTTAAACCATACCATTGCGTGCTCTCTCTTCCATTTCCCATACCCGCAGTTGCACTTCCCTTCATACTTTGATTTAGGGTCGGTTTCTGCACCTCCAGTTAAGTGTTTGATAGCTTAACCACCGCATAAGTAATAGGGCTTACAATGGACTTATCTGATAAATAGCTATTCAGCACTTGATGGGTAGGTGAATGTATCGGCCCTTAGGCTGGTTTGGGTTTGTTCCTTTTTTTAAATTTAACAACCATACAATCGAACTTCCAATCCATTCTTGAATGAAATGCAGATTTGTCGTTTGCAAGTTAGGTCGCACAAAATAACAATAAATACCCAACCAAAGGCGTAGCCAGAGGGGGGGGGGCAGCTGCCTCTCATAGCACTCTTTCCCATACATAAGGTGACATACCCTTCCCCACCCATAAGGTGGCCAGGGTGTCTCTTGTCATCTTTTTGAAGGGTATACGGGACTTCTCGAATGGTTAGGTGAGACGGAGTGGGGATATCAGTGGTTGTCCTCTGTGTGGAACGAATCTATGAGCTAATTTGCTTGTCGCTAAGAACAATAACGCACGCGCCACGCCCATACGTTCCAAACACCAGGGCAGCCGCCGATATCCCCACTCCGTCTCACCTAACCATTCGAGAAGTCTCGCATTCGCTATAAAAAAAATGACAAGAGTAGACTCCCAGACGTCGCGCTTTTGGCGGGACGAACCCGCTTTTTCACATTTTGTCCCGCGTCCCGCGGTGTTATGTGTAGCTTTGTAGGAAGATTTTAAAATTTGCCCAAATATTCTTTTTCAAAGCGATCGATAAAGAACAGTAACAATATTTTTATTATTGTTTAAAATGCTTTTCAAACAAGGTTTTAAATTACTCATTATAGGGGCTCACATACGACAATAAGTTATAATAATAAGTTAATATTAGTAATAATAATAAGTTAATATTGGATACTCTGTCAAAATCCAATACTCTCCGCTGAATGACTATAAACTTCATGTTCGATTTGTACGTGGCGATCATTTGGTTAAAAAGCCAGGCGTAGCAATTAGGTAAAATTAGCAAAAATTACTAAACAAAACTGTAATAATACACATACAGTATTCCAGGAATATGGTTCAAAATTTTTAATTTAACGTTATAATTTGTACTATTTAGCAATTTAGGTACTAATAATTCACCTTAATAATTTAAATAATAATAATATCGTGGTTCATTTTGCAATTTACGCAATCTGATCTCACAAAAACACAGCCGACTCCGTTTTCATATCACTGCTTTGCTCTGATAGTGTTTATGAAATAGGTAGCAGTCTAGGTAGCTTGCTATCATAGTTTTTCTGCTTGTCGTATTGACATATTAAGTTGAAGAAAATCTACGGTTGTAATATGATACCTATGAACAAACAATTTATTGACTTATTTTTATTGTTATTCTCAGTGTCGGTTCGTAGCTAATATTAGTAGGGGTGCTGTTCCAGAAATTGTTTGTCATTGTTTTAAAACATATTCTGTAAAAGGAAAAAAACCGTATGAAAAGCAAATTTAGTCAGAAACTTGTTGAAATCGTAAAAGAATTTAGGGAATGAAAACGGATTTCCTATTTACTTTAACCTAAATTGTTACAGTTACATTCACTAATAAATTTATGTAAAAAATATGTTTTCTAAAAATTACGCTTTAAAAAATTCACTAATAATTATTATTAACAAATTATTTAAAAAAAATTTCCATATTTTTTCTTTCATGCATTGTCACGAGAAATAGTCCACATGAGAAAATTGAACTCGATTGGACAATGGGAAGTAGGTAAAATATCGATTACAAGATTCAAATGTAGCAAACAAACAAGTGAACTTAAGATAAGGGTAGTAAAAATTAAATCCATTCTTCTTGTGTTAATTTCCGCGAAAATATCAATAATTTTATCCTTGGTCTCTGGATGAAAACTGAGGTATTTTTCTCCATTGAAAGCACTGCAATTGTTGTAAAATATGTATTGACTTTTGATATGCCATCTGCAGTTTGTAAAACTATCTTCCACCAGCACGACAGGGTCGGCACGGTCGGAACTGCGGGAACAACAGTGCTCTCTCCGCTCTCTCTATCTATAACAGGCCGCTGACTCGCGTGCTGCATCCTATGTGCGCATGCGCAGAACAGCCAAACACCTCCGACTGGAACTGTGTAGATCACAGTTCCATACAACGATTTTTAAATCTGTTTCTTAAACTGGGGGATGGCTAGTGTCATGAAGGTTTAAGGATTATACTTTCTACAAGTATAAAGAAAGAATTACAGGAAAAAGGACTCATTACATTAAATATTATCCATCATATTAAGTCGAAATAATAGGGGGTGCTGCAGTTCCACAGTGCCTATACGCGAGCCGCCACTGGTTATTCTGTCCATTAAAACCAAATTAAAATTGCAGGGTTAATGTGTAGAATTTTTTAAACTTTTTTTGTAGAATTTTTGATTTTTTCATCTTCTTTTGTTTTTAATCCGTAATGGAATCTGACAAAAGGATTTGCTGTTTTTTTTACCGTACCTACTTCTCACCTTGGCATATTTTGTTGTATTATTCAAAGCCACTGAATTAGAATATTTGTTTACCATCTCGTTGGAACTTAAAATATTTATTAAATTTTTACACTGGGGCGATATTTTGTATAATTAAAATAAATAAGTTACTTCATTAGAGATATTTAAAAGATTGATGAAAGGTAATTAAACATACAAATAAGGTGTAGACAATTTTTTTAAATCTAAATTCAAAACGTAAACGATGAATTATAAAAATGAGGTTGTTTTTAAATGAAATGAATTATCAAAAATTTGATATAATGTTGTCTTTAGGTACTTAATATATCACAAAAATAGTTAAACAATCAATTTCTTCAAAAAAATACATTCAAAACATTTTTCTAATTGAAATAAATATAGAACGAAGAATGTCTAGAATTTTTTGTGTAAAATAATTAGATATGTTTAGATCAGCATCACATTATCGTAAAATTATATCTATGGATCCAACCCAACTCAAAATTCAAAATCATATCGATAATACAAATATTTTTTAAAAAACCTACAACGCAGTTTTTTCCTACAACGCAAGTATTTGGTTTCAATTAGTACACCCTCCCCCGCTTATGTTCCGCTTTGTCTCAATAAAATTCTGGTCAAGTTAAATTTAGAAAACCCCCCCTTCCGTTAGACATAATCCACATTCACACTACTGTTGACGTGCATTTATTTTACTTTGAATACGCCGAAGGCAACTCTTCACATTTTCAAGCGCCAGTTTACAGGACCTCTCACAGCAACATCCCCACACTAGAAAATTCACCACGGTCTCCTCTACATTCCGCAATATATTATTCTTCAAACGGCACCGCCCCTCTCGAGTTCCAATTAGCAGTAATATCGCGGTACCGGAGGAAGAACATCTGAGTACGTTCGCGCAATAAAATAGGGCCACACTCCGTACCCTGAGGCACTAGGTATTCATCCGTCACATATGCACTCCCACATAAATAAAGATTTATAACTTGGAGGCGCCCCGATGGCAGGGAGAGGGTGCCTGATACGTACTCCTTAATTTCAACCCTGTTCGGTTCTTCGTCGTCGCTGTGAGTGACTCACTGCTCGTAAACTCCATTGTTGGACGTGTCGCAACGCACCCTTGATCGCTATTGTGAGTCCACCATCGTAAAAGATTGTATTATTCTTGTTGGAGGTGATGGTGAATGATTGCCTTTTTAAGGCGACGCGCAGATTTTATCCCCTTTAGAGGAAATTGGAGGCAATAGCGCTAATGGATTCGAGATACGAGATATGGTAATAATATGAGATTATCGTCCATGCTGGGAGACTTGGGTAGTTACAACGGAAGGTCTTACCATAATGAATACATTAAATGGAAGGAATTCCGTAATAGTAGTTTTTTTCAGTAAACCTGAGCTATAAGGACCACATTTCAGGATATTCTAAGCAACCCGTTACAATTTCTTTATGTAAGGATTGAAACAGTTGTTATTCGTTTATATGGCTTTCTACGCTGTTAAGAATGTGGTCTCTTTAAATTATTAACAGATGTTGCTTCGCTCGCGTTGATTTTGGAACATCATATAAATAATTTAGAAAAGAATCTTTTTTCGTATTTATCGTTTTGGTCAGTGTTTTTTAGTGTTGGTCAGTGACTTTATTTTTCCTTTTGTTTGCTTTCCTTTCGATCCTGTTCCGTGTCGTCCCTTCCATTTACCATCCTCTCAGTTTTCTTTTCTTTCATATTTGCGCTAATAATAGGAGGAGATTACCAAATCCTCATAAAAGTCTGCTATTCAAATTGTTAGCTGCTACCATTAAAAATGGTGTCTTACTGTCTTATATCCAATGCTGGGTACAAAAGCGTTAATCGTTCAATTAACGAAGTTAAATTTTTCGTTAACGAATTAACATTTAAGTTAACTTTCAAAACCATTAACGGACTGACTAACTTCCGCTACATTCATCATCCGTTAATTCAAGTCCGTTAAATCGGAAATATCATCAATAAATATTTCAAATGGTTGTATAGGTAATATGTGCGAGTTCGGACTTGGTTTTGTTTACATGTGTGAAGTACTAGTTTGTGACGTGGCGTCCGTATATAAAGCATGCGCGCGGGTTGTTTTGTTTTTAGTTGTTTCAACTCCAACCCCCTTAAGCCCCTTTATTCTGTGCAAATCAAACGCGCAATTAAATTCGTCAAGTCCAATGTGGTTTTTTGTTTTACTCTATGAAAGATTTCAAAATTACCAAGTTACATGGAATTAGGATCAGTTCGATCAGTTCTAAATATGTAAATGTGTGCGTTTATAGCAACAATCTAGGAATTTTTGTCTAAAACGAAAATTTGGTGACATTCCGCATTTCGTTATTTGTATTGTTTGCTGTGATTTAAAAACTGTGTGTGGAAGAAATGCGTAATAAATTTAATAGCTAAGCATGGAGGTTATGTTTGCTGCCAACCCAAAGCAAGTATAGTTGTCAAAAAATAAAAATCACTGATGTTTAAGCCATGCACAGATGTAAATGGTGTACAAATTATCATAAAATTGCACGCGATTTTTCAAAACTGGATTGTTGAAAGTGCAGGTTTGAACTGCATAGATATAAAAGTAGGTTTAGTTGATCTTTTCATCTTTGTGTCTCGCAATGTAGTTCTTTTCGTTACTACGGTACCTAGTTTGAAAAGTTTCTAAGGCAATTTTTACATATGCAACCGCAAGGAAGGTCCGCAGTTATATGGGTTGCATACTCACCGGTAGATCGGCACTCATCATAACCTATATTTGTTTTTATAAAAAGTTAACGATTAACGGTTAACGTTAACTTTCGTTACATTTGTAACAAATTAACGGATTATCGGTTAACGAAGTTAACTTTTTCGTTAACGGATTAATGATTAACGTAGTTAACTTTGTGATTAACTTTGCCCAGCTTTGCTTATATCCAAAGATCTAAGTTCGCCCAGGAAGTAACAAATTTCGTGCCTATAACACTATGCTGTTTTTAGGTATCCCATATTTTGAAACAAGAAAATGTTTCAACACGTGTTTTCTTATTTGTAACGAAGAATATAAATGCTTAATACAAAACTAGTGTTAAAAATTGCAGCCGATGAAACGGGAAAATGGTAAAACATATGTTTTTTTATTTGCAAAGAATATAAAATGGATAAAACAAATATGTTTATTGAAGCATCACTTCCTTAACTAGATTATCGGAAAATGGTAAAACATGTGGTTCTTTCATGTGAACGCGAATACAAATTAGCATAAAACAAATACGTTCGTAGAAAAATCACCTCCATTTTTTCGGTTAAAAAATGGCTCAACAGGAAGTTCTTTATTTTAACGCAGAATCTAATTGCGCTTATTTTTTACTACCCCTATCTCTATTTTAGGAAAATTTCAGAGTCCAAATTCAATGTGGACTTCGGTTACATCTACGGTTTTTGAGATATAGCTTTACTAATAAAACTTTCTTGGTGGATGCCTGGAAAGACGACACAACACACCTTCCAAAATTTAACGATCTCAGTCTCTGTGATTTTGGCTGGGTGATTCTGAATCAACTCGCTTAAACAGTTTTATTGATTTAGATGCAGCATCTTGGATGGTATCACGATACTGTAGAATTATTGCAGAGGACAGTTGACAGGGAAAGCCGTCATGATTGCATATCTCTTAATACAATCTTAAAGATTCTCTCGCCTATGAGTGTAGTGGTGATGCGATTCTCTATAACAGTTTATATGTAAATTTTATTGAAAAGGTCTTCAACAAAATGTTACTTTAAATAGTCACCTCTGAAGTACCGGGCTGCAGGTATTTTAAACCAAATTAAAACTTAAATGTCAATATTTTTATGACCAATATAAAGCTAAAACTACTTATAAACAGTAATTTCCATGATAAACATAATATATAATAAGTTAGTAAGTAGCATTTAGCCAATTTCTACTCATCAACAACCTCACAGTAAACATGTTTTAATTATTAATTTACTTAATTATCTCTAATATAACTTATAAATAAAAGTTGTCAGAAATTACGCCGTCCTGTACTGAACTGCCTTTTAAAATTACCTTCTCGTCACATCATGACACGTTGGCATAATTGAACCTCCTAAGATGGATTTCCTTCTTCGAGAAAACGGGACCAACGGCGCTAATTAATTACCTCCTGTTGATTAAAAATCTCCTTGCGACGTTCCATTCTAACCGACTTGGCGACTGTACAGTTTTGAAAGTGCAGCGTACAAAATTATACAAAAATCATGATATCCTTTCTCTTTGCTCTATTTATAAGGATTCTAATTATCACTATTACTATTACATATAGGTATAACAATAGATTTTAGTAGGTATTATTATTCAATCTTCAGTCGACTTTTGATTCATTCAGTGCTTGCAGTAGAACGGACCTTAAAACACATAATTGAATCCTCACAAGAAACACGTATCAATATTGTCTTTTTTTTCACCGCAGTAACAATAACCGTGAGGACGGCGCTAACATCGGTAGGATATGGAAATCAGTCTTTTTAAAGTAGGCGTAGCCGACACGAAATACAGTTCATATTAAAAATATGATACAACGTAATGGCATGCCGTGGCCATACTTTTTGGATAAAGCTTTCCCACAAAACCCTGGAAGTCTTTCTATTTCTTGCGGGAAATATAAAATAATAATAATAACAATCGTGTTAAATCTGGACCTATGAAAACTCAATAAATGTCGCCTATCGGGAACGTGCGTAATACAACCAATATACCTACACCAATTAGATGTAAGAGAAGTCATATCATTTTTTTGAAATAAAATTTTGTTGTGTTGATTGAAAATCCGCGCTAAAACACCATGCTAAACGAATTTTCAAAGACCAGCTCACCGGTTTGTATTCAACATGCATATTTAAAAACGAAATACTGCATTAGTGATTGTTTTCTTCAGATATAGATTTACCTCTGTTTTCACAATGTAATAAATACACTGTTGGATACCATCACGCACGCGGTGCTCTACAACGTAGTATAATTACTTGACTATAGAGTAGGTAGAACGTATTGCCATTTAAAAACGAATTAGAGACATATTTTAAATGTTATACCCCCAATCTCCAGCTTACGGTGATATTAATCTTCATTTAGAAAACACTTTGCTGTTTGCAGAATTGTCGGATCGTGAAGTCATATATCATATCCCAGATGTCGTATGTAAGAGATAAACACAAAGATTTTTTTTCTGAATTCAAAAAGGTTGAAACTGTGCGGTCTTTGCTAAAAATAAAATATTTCTAGAAAAGGACAATTAAATATTATTTATTATTTATAACTATGGGAAACGTGAATTTTGCCTATGGAAAGTGCATAGGCGCTTTGGTTAGATTTCTTTACGCTGAACACAAATCCGCTGAAACACAAATTCTCTCAAAAGTTTTCGCTAAACCCAATAGCCTAGAAATCTCAAAATGGTTTCAAGTTTCATTGGGGTCATTCCGCGTTAAACGGGAGTGAGAGGTGTGAAGTTACCGCGGAATGACCCATTTTCAAACGTAAAACATTGTACATTTATCTGTTAACCTAAAGATTGTTAATGGCATTGATTTCAGCCGCTATAGATTCCCAAGAATTGCAGAAATCACAGCATTCGACATTTTGGCCCAAACTTTTTCGAAGCGTTTTAGTGAAAGGAATCAAATTCCAGTGAGCAAAATTCCCGTTTCCCATATATATGTATAATATATGTATATCAATATTTTATAATTTTCAATTTAATTTTTTTCGTGATTCTCTTTATCTATTACCACACAATTTGAACATCACAATTTGAAAAGCAAAAGTTGGCACAAAAAAATAAGAGAATCTTCCGCTAGTTTATACTATAAAATTATTACTTTCACATCTTTTTAGTTCACGTTTTGTATACATCCTGTATATTGTGCAGTATTTTAATAAAAAAATTAAACTTGGTCATGCATTTCCATTGATGATGAATTGGAAGACTGGATAAGCAGGTATTCAGAAACTTGACCCTGGCCCTGATTGTATCCCATTCGATATTTTCCTGTGGCGATCTTCATGCGGAGTAGGGTGTATCGAAAAAGCGTTTTTTTCGAAATTCAAAATTTCAAGTTCATAAAAAGGTGTCCGTATGGACCCACATATACCACAAAAAATATGGTACAATTGAAAAATATTTAGGTCTCCCGCAGAAGGCCTAAAATTTATAATTTTCTTTAAGAATTAGAAATTTTTTTAAATGAAAGAAAAAGTAATTTTTGTTTTTCAAATACAAAAAGTTAAACAATAAGGTGTGAAATTACCGTATACAAAAATATATTACTCTAATGCAACATTTAGATCGCCTGCAGTTTATTTAGATTCGATACAATTTTGCAAAATGACCATTTTCGTATAATTTAAAAAATTTTCTTAAATGTTGATAAAAGTTTATAAAAGCTGATAAAAGCTTTGAAAAAGTAATACCTACTACTTAATATTTCATTAAAAAAATATGAAAAAAATCGAATTTTTGAAAAAAATTATAAATTTTAGGGCTGTTGCGGGAGACCTAAATATTTTTCAATTGGGTTAATTTTTTTTGTGGTTAATGAGGTTCCACAGGAGCAAGTTCTTATCAACTTGAAATTTTAAATTTCGAAAAAAGCGTTTTGTCGATAACCCCTAATGCGCAGTGAAAAACAATCTCCACAAATACAAAATTGATTAACTTTGCTTACAATTTTAAATTAACTTCATTATAAAAAAGAGTGGGAAAACAGATATTTTTGAGATAGGTAGCTGTGATTTCAAATATGAATACAATTTTTACATCCAAACAACCTTTTCAATCAACGTTTTTTATCGTTTACTATCCAGCTAGGGTTGCCAACATCGTCATTTTGACCCGGAGACTTCGGGTTTGGCGACCATTCTCCGGGCTACGGGTTTTCAGTTAAATTCTCCGGGTTAAGTAAAGGTAATATCGATCTTTTGAGAAACTGTAGCGACCCCTAAATATTTTTTAAAAATTATGATAATACAGTAATTGTTATTCTAATCATACAATTTCCAGCGATTTCTCTTGAAAAGATAGGAATTTTTCGCAAAATAAGAAGCACTCTATCACTCAATCTTCACAACAATTTAATTTTACTTTTTGAGAGCATGTGAGAAACTTTGAAAGTAGCAACTGTAGCATTTTTAGATTTTGTCACATGTCTAGTGCATACAGTAGGAATTCTGTACCGGTACGACGAACGCAGAAGATTGTATCCTGCGTCGATTATCATAGACTGCGACAAATCTAATATCAAAAATGGCTTTCAAAAAGACGGGTATTATTTAAAGGTAGGAATTTTGCCTGTCGGAAATCAATATTCAATAATGTTACATTAACAAAATATGTTTTGAACTTTCGTTGATTATTTTAATATGTATGTTGTTCAGATGATAAGAAATGTCCCAACAACACGTTTGAGTTTGTCCAAGGCAGTTCACAGAATAGTATCATACTGGGTCTGCCAGAAAACAGTATTTTTAAATCATGGCGATGACGACACCGATACCTTTATTTGAACATTTTATTATTAGTTGGACTATATACTATATATTTACAAAGACTGAGAGACAAATTTATTATGGGGATTTATACAAAACGCCAATATTGTCGGAATAAAGAGAAAATTTAAAATTAGTTAGGGAACGTGTACATGATCCCTTGATGATCCCATGATCCCTTAAAAGAATGCTCTACGTACATTAGGTGGTAAAATATTGGCATTTTGTCTCATGTCGGTTGTGTCGTAAAAAAACGACAATAAGAGGCAGAAACGAAAAGAGGGAAGACTAGACAGTAATTGAAATAAATTAATTTACTTAGTAATTAGCATCTAGATCTACACTACCTATATCCAACTTTCACACCAAAGCGTTATTAAAAAGTATGTGTCGAAGCAGCACATTTTTGTGGCGGCTGTTATTAATTTAAACTTATGTTCCATAATATAATTATTTTTCTCCGGGTCAGCATAGGCACAATGTTGGCAACCCTATATCCAGCATTGGCCAATTACGTGATGGAACAATATATTGCAAATAACCAATTCAAATACGATCTCATGAGATTTAGAACGTTCCACACGAAACCGTAATTCCAGCGCAACGCATTAACCGAACCACAACAAACTTCCAACTTTCCTCAAGGCAGCCATACGACTTCGCGCGGCTACTGTATATGCAAATCCTTATTCGCCGTAAATCCCGTACACAAACAAAACGCAGTTATCTCCAATCTGGGATTCCTCACGGAACACAAACAAACCGTGTGTCTCCAACGTCGTGGCGGCGGCGGGCGTCGGGTGCCATGGAGATTATCCTAGCAGAACTAATGGCGGCCAATCCGAACAGCAAACTACGGATGAAATCAGGGCTGGTAGGCCTTACGGATTCAACCGTTTCCGGTGGCGAGATAACGACGTAATCTCGTCGCTTTTTTGTTTTTCCATAGCGTAGATAGAGGAAGGAGAACGTGATCGATGTCGCGCCGCAAGAGGCAAGACGTCCCGCGGAGGGCGAAGAAACTTGATGGATGAGTCTTGGGGCCAAGCGGGAGCATCCCTTCGGTGGCCGGGGTCGCGCCCAGGTGATGTCGTCGCTGCAGACGTCCGCGCCACCCCTCATCGCTCATATTAAGCAGAGCATATTTCTTCTAGTCTGCACCCCGCGGGTACTTTTGATCGATTACGGCAATTTATCGGTCGGCGTCTGCGGGCGTGTTTGTTGTTGTGTGCACTCGTAAATTTTTATTTGGCGCATTTGTTACACTTTAGCATGGGAACGTTTCTTGAAAGTTGTATACGTGAAGAGTTTTCTTAGGCGTTGTCCGGGTTTCGTGTTTGACCAAAGACGAATCTAATCTGTTACTTGCCTCAAAATGAAAAATAGGCCATAAGTTCGTGTGCTTGAACATTGAGTTTTAATTTGATGTTAGTTTAATTGCACTCTAATCTATAATTGTTACTAATCTCATCTCCAAAAGTTAACACAAAATATGTAATGATTTTTAAGGTTTTAATAATTATAATAATAAAGTTTTTTTAAATATTATTGTTTCTAAGAAATTGTTTGGTTTATGTGCATTGTTTTAAATTTGTATATCTATCAGAACGTTTTCCAACCAATTTAACTTCTTTTTGCATATTTTACAAAAACAATCAGCAAAAACAGTTTCACGTTTTCGAAAAAAATGTCAAAGATACCAAAATGTATAAACTGTGACTTTGACATATTTTGTACATTTATTCCAGCTGAAACCAGTGCCCTGGAAACCTCAGAACGTCTCATAGCAATTCATACACGTTATAATTTACTTGTCTTATTACTTTAAGTGGTGTACGGATATTTAAGCAAAACAAACATACAACAAATACGAACACAAATGATTAGGCGCAAGGAAATATGTGGAAAACTATGCAGTTCCCATTCGCAAACCAAAGTTATCAATATGCTATTATCAACATTATTAATTTTAAGTATTTTTCTAGGAAGTGTATATTGTAAGACCTTAACATTTGTTAGCTGCTATAATAAATCAGTAAATATTTTAAATTAGTATGATTACTATCACAACATCGTACATTATAGGTGGTGTTTCAGAAATAACCTTGAAGGACCATACACACAGAAAAGTGATTATTTGGAACGAGAAAACATAATTTCTTGAATTTACTTACTAGATTCAAAGCATATTTACTTGGATGTAGAAAGTTAGGTATATACAAAAAATGCCACATACTCAATATAAATAAAATAATTTCTCAGATAAATGCTGTCAACAAATAAATTCTTTCTTTATAAGAACCAATATTGTATTGAAAGAAGTAATTGAATTTTTCGTCCCAAAAATATTAATTTCTCCAACGAAGTATGTAATAGTAAATCCATCCAAGTGCGTAGTTACTTGATCCAAGAAAATATAAGACATTTAGTATAAGTTACTATTGTTTACTGAATAAAAACCCACCAATTATTTAACTGAAGTGATTCTCACTTCTTTCAAGTAATCCCTTTCTCTGGAATAAATATGCGCACCGTAATTTTGTCAAGGCTCGCGCGCCCGCGCGTGGTGCTGGCGCCGTAAAGGAGCCTAACCTAGTACGAAAACAACGAAGTAACCGTAGGGGATGTGCCTTGTGGTTAGTGTACAATAAACGTTTCAACACGGAATAAGTTGATGTAACGCACGCAACAGTTTAGAACGAGTAATTAAATATAACATACCTATCTTGTTAATTAGCAATAGAAAACCTATTTGTGCCAAATCTTTAAAATTCTTAAATTAAGTAGCTAAAAACATTTACCGGGAATAAAAATATACACTTCATTGAAGACTGTTTACTTACTTCACCAAGTAACCACTTTCTTAAATCTAGTAATTATTCCAAGAATAAAATTTCTTGGTTGAAGTCAATAATCTCTCGGGTATATACGAACCTACCAACTACTTCAGCCAAGTAACTCTCCCTTCGTTCGAGAGATCACTTTTCTATGTGTATGCTCAAGGATGTAATAAATATTCTTTCTCAAATATCGTATGGTCTAACTTAACACCTACTTGAGAAAATTAATAAAGGAAAACGGAGTTCGAACCTACGAACTGGTGACGAAACAACGCTGCCGGCAAAATATTGATCTCCCTCCACTCTGGCGGTCTAGTTTACATAGTGAGATTAATATAAATTCGGTTCATATCAGTAGTCAGCTGTTCGTTGGTTTATCTGCAATGGAATCTTAATATGGGTGTTTTTGTGCAGTACCAAAGACTGACGATGGCAATTGTATGCGATGGATACGTCGTGTGCAAAATAGCTTTGATCAACCGCGGCGCGCATTGCGGCGTTAAGTCGCAATGCGACAATATGACATTTATGACTCTATGACATTTCTGGATTAGGTACGTACCAATCTTCCTAATTATAACCCCCACATTTAATGTGGTGAGGGTATATTGAGTTTTTATTCAACATTTGTAGCACCCTTAAGGAGGCGTGGTAGATACACGTCTGTCTGTCCGTCTGTCCGTGTGTGTACACGATAACTGCCGTAATTTTGAAGCAATTGATCTGAAATTTGGTATACAAGCTTATCTCTTAAAAAAGTAAGGACAAGTTCGTGAATGGGCAAAATCGGTTTTTCTTTTTTAAATATTTTACGGTGGCGGTATTTTAACTTCAGCACGGCTGAAGATAATTTTCTTACTAGTTTTTCAATTGATAAATGTTCGTACCTAAGTTCGCAATCGTCTTTCGGCCATACGCGATCGGCTGTTTACCAGGGCCGGCGTTACACGATTTTTTTTAATACACTTTTGTTGGCCTCTCCAGCACTCTAGCGATCTCTCTAAAATTTAAGCACATAAGCGTCCTGCGGATGTCTTTCGCAGAATGCGCAAATTTCAGCTTGGATCCACAAAATCCTGCGAAATCCAAGACACCTGAAACCCCTAATTTATCACTCTGGAAAGGGTGAATTTTGTGAATGGAAACCACGCATATATTTTTTTGTATTGAATCCGAACCAGTGCTCAAAAGTTTCCTGGCACGTAAGTTAAGTAAGTTAAGATCAAAATGTCAAAAACTATAATGTTGCCAATTTTAACCAATTTATGGCCGGGCATAATATCTCATAATACTATTATAGCGAAAATATTGAATACTATGATAGGGTAGTAATTTTTTATATCTCGTAATACGGTATAAAATACTATGGTCTAGGACCATTATCAAGCTTTTCAGTGTTCTGGGTCATAATATTTTATTTTATTCACGTTTTATTTGGCCTTGCATGTTACCAGAATACATTATTAATGTACTTCGTTAAAACTAATAAGTAAATCATGTTTCCTTTCCTACTACACGATGGCGATATGTATATTATGTTCTTTAAGCTTCTCATTACATACTAGTAGTAGCTCAGTATTTTTTTATTAAGTTGAGATAAATGTCAAACTCTTGCTGTCAAAGGCTGAAATCCTTTACGAACGAACAGCATTATGTCGTTAACTGGTCTGCACCGTAGTGGGATCCTTACGTTAAATTTTTTTTTGCAAGATTCTTTCAGTTGCTCTTTCAGAGTTTTATTTGGCTAGTTTTTGAGAAAATTTTCATATTTTGATCTTTCCAATTAAATGGATATTTAATTTATTGTTCTCATTGATTCCCACATTAAAAAAAAAAACAAAATTGAGTTGTACTTTTTTGGTGGCATAGAATGAATTAAATCTTCTATCGATAGTACCTATAAAATAAAGCTCCTCCGAATAGGCTGTAGTTACAGTGATCGAATCAACCATCACGGGGAGTTTCTTCACCCTATTTAATAGTCGGCCGCACCCCAGGATTAATTTAATTATAGGGATGGGATGGGATTATTAACAGTGACGGCGTGAATTGACGTTGATTTTGATTATTGCGAAACTTGTTCCAGCCTGCTAATCGAATTAAATACGCCCGCCTTCATCAATTTAATTTAGCGGGTGAAATTGAATATTTAATCAATTGATATGCCGAATACGTTTTAAACGATATGAAATCAATAAATAATTAAACTAAAACATTTCAGTGAATAACCATACGTTTAAACTATAGAAAAATCTGGGCTCAAAGGACCATGAACAAGTAGAGAAACTTTTTTATTAAATAACAGAGAGCACAATAGCGTCCAAAACATTTCCCGATTGCATTCTCTACGTACATCTGGAAGTGAGTACTTCGTGAGAGATGATGAATCTGACCGTGCATTGTTAACGAACAACCCCGGAGAGCACTCTGGAACTGAAATTAACGTCTGTGCGCCCTTTGCAGCCGCTCACCACCCCTCAAAACCCCAAACATTCTCGACGGCCGATTGAGCCTAACGAGCAATTCCCTTTCAATGGCATTGTTGAAATTCAATAAACTTCTCCGGTCGATTCATCTATAGCGAACGACCCAAGTTACGGAATACTGAACTAAGTTGAAGTTCTTGTTCTTGCGCGATGACGTTTAATGATTAAATAACTCGAACATGGATTCATCTATAACTGAAAGAAAAATTGCTCAGATGTTTTGTTACGGTGCTGAAGGATCGTTCTTTTAACGAAAGAAAAACGTGACTACTACTACTCTAGTTTTAGAAAGGCTAAAATTTCATATAACAAAATACTTGTGTATTTGATGCAAGGCCATATTTTTTTAATGTTGCACCAAAGTATAAGCACGAAAGACGTTCTCAGGACTTCGAGACTAAATTTCGAGAATCCCTTGACAGAAAGTCCTGAAATGAAAGAAAAAATAAAGGAAAAATCGTATTATATTGACTTAATGTATAACATTTAAACCTTTTGGACACTCTTTGCTTCTATTAAAAATATATTATATACACTATCCGCTTTAAAAGAGCATGGATGTTAGTACTTCTATTGTATGTACGTTGTTATCTATTTTATGCAGTTATTTGATATTAAAAACCATAATTAAAATTGTAATAAATAAAGTTACATTTTCATCAATAATCTTGCTAATACTGATATTCATTTAACCCTAAACGGTCGCCTTGTACATTTTTACTTTGCAAGATTTAATATTTTAACAGTTTACAAATTTCGGGACTTTTTATAGTCCCGAGAGTTAACCTGTGGTTCCAAAAACATACTTTACGCATCAACTCCTGGGACGGCCCGGGATCAAAATCCTGAGACTGGAAACACTACTAAACACCACTGAAGGAATCGCTGTCGATGCTTCTGAAACACTAATGAACAAGTTTTCAGGATTTCATACGACAATAAAAAGTTTAGGATGTAGGTACTATGACACCGTCTTAAGGTTTCTAAGACATTTCCTAAGGTTCGCCTCGTATAAATTTGCAAGAATTGCCAAAACATATTTTTTGGAAAATATTGCATTATAAGCAATCTTCAACTTGCATTTTTTCTAATTGCAAAGAAGTTCTATCCAAATCGCATGTTCCCAGTCTATTCACAAAATCCATGTTCCCAGAGTTATCAATATTTTATATCAAACCATAAAATGTGTATGTAAACGTATGTCCTACCATACTATTTAGAGATCAATCAAAATCAGAAAAATGGAAATATAGACTATTTAAAATATATTACTGACGTTATAAAAAGAAAAATTGAACCAAATTCAACATTCACGCGGCCAGGATTTTTTATAACAAACTGTTTCAGAGACCTTTGCTTCCATACTTTACGCGCCCATTGGACTGTAACTTGCACCTACAAATGGCACCTACAAATGTATCCCGTTTGTTGTATTCACTATCTTCGAGCTAGAGAAATTGTACACTAATGTTTGCGAAATCTAGGAATACAAGAGTGAGGCCACTCTATTGTTTTGTTGGCTTGACCATATACAATATACATACCAACTCTTGTTGCCTACGAGGTATCTATAGTGTATCCAGGAATGTTCGCATCATATAGAAATTGTTTTTATTTTGTTTCTCAGAAAATTTTATTCTTCTTAAAAGTTAGCCGTTGGTCCAAACAAAACAATGGAATTGTATAATTGGCAAAGTTTCGTATTTTTGTGCTGATCAATTATCTGAAAAGAAATTTTAGCGATCATTTTTCATTTTAAAGATCCGCAAAGAGCTGAATTGTTAAGATATCGTTTTTAAATTTTTATTCATGTTTTTTATTCAAATGTCTAGCTAGCTAGACATTTGAAACAAAAACATTCTACATCGACTTTTTAACAAGGAATGCAGTGTTATTTTTTAATTTGAAATAACATCAAAGATGGCGGCGTAACCATGGCCAACGTTTGTTTTTCTTATGGGCGCCATGTTGAATTTTGGCACTTTCCGATAGTCGTGTTTTTTCTCATTTCCGCAATGTATAACATGTTGGCATTATTTTTTAAAACAATGGTTTTAAAACAATTGCAGTCGCGCCGGCTGTGACGGCACGACTGCATTTGGGTTTAGTCTATGGGCGCCACATTTGTAAATCAGCCTCTGGGCATTATGTCTCAAATTTTAGTGCTAGATGAATGACGTAATTATCATGGCCACTTAAAGTTGTTTACATGCGGCGACACTTTAATTTCAGCATGTATAATTTAATTTTTTTACATTTGACCGGATTTTTTGTCAGTTAAATCCAAAGTCCGTTAAATAGAGGTCCATTATATCGCTATCGGTTTTCCTGTATTTACAACACAACAAACTACACACAGTAAAAATTATCAATAAAATTCTTACCTAGGTTTATCAATGCACTTGTGCATAATATCCAATATTTTCGCCTTAGCTTCAGTACCTTGCTGAACAGCTTCCATTACGATCTTCAAGGGCAATCCGGGAATTTTAATATCGGCCTGCACTGCAGTTATACCTTCCTTCGTTCCGGCCATCTTAAAGTCCATATCTCCTAGATAATCCTCAATGCCCTGTAAACCACAAAACCCAGACTCCAATCAACAAACTGGCGCGCCAACTCATCAGAATATCAGTCAAAACTCGATAATCTTCCATATGGTTGGTATCATTGTTGGCATATTTTGTGACTAAACCTATAGCAACACCAGCCGCAGGAGCACTAACGGGAACACCAGCATCCATTAAGGCTAAACTACCGCCACATACGCTGGCCATGGAACTAGACCCTTGAAAAACAACGATTAAAACAATGTTTGATTAGAATGTTATAGTTAAGATGTACCATTTGATTCTAAGACTTCAGAAGGTAATCTTATCGTAAACGGAAGGTCTTTGGGAACTGTTGGAGCAAGGCCTTTCTCCGCAAGAGCTCCGTGTCCCATTTCTCTTCTACCGATGGGGCCTATCCGGCCTGTTTCTTTGGTTGCGAATGGGGGAAATTCATAATGAAGGAATAAATTCTTTTCTTTGACACCACTGAATTTAGTAACTAAATTTAGTCGTATAGTTGGATCATAATTATCAGTCATGTTAGATCAAAACACGTGTGTAACAAACAGCCAAGGTAAAGGTTAAACCTTTAGATGTCGCTTGTTTCTAATTCTATTAAATTAGGGTTTCTAGTTTATGAGTATTATTCATAAGGTAGGTAATGTAAATGTTTAACGACATAATTTGTCAAATTAATATTTAATAAGATAGGTATTTCATAAAGCATTTTAAGCTTCCCCATTTTTTTTGCAATGTTTCCAATAATCATATCAGTTTTCAATTTCCACCAAAACAAGAAAAGATTCTTTTTATGGGATCACTCATTTCTCCATCTGTCTGTCATGTTTGCCAGATCCCATGGTGAGCCTCGAAATTGAATCACCCGGTATATATCTGGGATATAGAGTAAAGTTAGTACTGTTTATTTTAAGAATTGCAGGGTCTCGTGTGTTACTTGTGTAACGTTTAAATGATAATAATAATGATAAACTAGGTACATTATATTCTTTTTAATTGGCAATATATCTACTTATCTGACTGGTTGTTACTAGGGACCTAACAGTGCGCCACAAAATTCATTTAAAGATATTTACAGATCCAGATTCTAAATACTTCTCAGAATCTTTTTCTTCAAATTGACCATCAGAGAGAACCAACCATCCTTATAACCATTCGTTCTCAAACAGATTATCCAATGATCTATTTTTCAAAACATCTAATCATTCCAATCATCTCAAGTCTAATTATAAACCCCTATTATTTGATATAAAAAAACGATTTATCGCTCAGACTTATTCAGTTCATTCCATCGTGAGCCGGTGCTAATGCAGATTAAACACGAGACGACCTACCGTTCATTTGTACTTATTAGCGGCCAGGACAACTTAACGGAGACCCACGGACGATCCTCGTTCTCGTGACAGGTGACGCTAATTAAATGCGACTTTGCATCTTATATACATTGGACGTGGTGGACGGAGGCGATTCTGTTGTAAAAGTACCGCCGTGATTTTTGTCTCGATGTGGCTGCGCTGGAGAGAAGTGAATACCTGTCACTCGTGATGAGGGAATCCTCGATCAGTAAAGGATCAGGTACCCGGTTGTTGTTGTTGTTCGCATACGTACGTGGGCTAGGATATCTATAGTCCGATTAAGTTTAATTGAATGCTGTTAGGAGAAGCTGCCGATCTGTTGAATATGTATTCGGCGAGATCGCGCATACTGATATGGAGATGCGGAAATAACAGTGGCTAGGATTTCGTTATTGGATGCTTTGCATAAAATGGGTTTTGTAGAGATAAGAGAGATTATGAAGGAATTTGTTGCCTTTTAAGTTGTTAATTGGATATCGTTTTAGATTACTTTGGTTAAAATCATCTCATGTCGATCATATTTTACAAATGTTGGGCCTTTTTATAAATGAAAAACGATTTTCGCGACTTTACTTTTTTAACAATGTTTTCAATAATTGAAGATCTTATACGTAATACAATACATAGTGTCTTGAAAAAGTTGGGCTGAGTCTACATAGGCGACTTCTATGAATATCTATATATAATATAATCATATATAATAATAATAATAATATATTTATTGATTCAATCTGCACACTTACATTTTATCACACACGTTACTAACTTAGTAAATTATCCACTGCAACAGAATCAATCATATGGCGCGATTCGGTATAGCCGATCTTCCATCGCACCATAATAATTATAAAAATAAACAAAACCGCCATGCAATTATGCGAAAAAAACAAATGAAAGAACATAGTAAATACAAAGTCAAATAAACAAACATTAATGAGAAAACAAAGGATCATTATTCTATAAATAAAGATAAAGGGAAAAAAAGAGAATAATCATGCCTGCCGGTCCCGCCCGACCGCCCCGCCGCCAACACGCCACCAAGCATCAAAAAGCTCCCCGATCTGCAACAATTAGCACCCACTACTCCATCCGGTTATTTTCCCCCATGACAATGTCACGAAAGGCCCTCCTCACCCGCCCCACAGACGCACACCCCCCCAACCGTCGCATAATAAAATTTCCTATTTTATAGGCCTGGTATGTAAAACTATTTTTATAAAATTCATTTTTGTGTATAGGTGGCGTTAGAGTTCCCCTAAATCTAAGGTTGAGGGTATGTACGTCAGAGCGGTAACATATTTTATTATATAAGTAGGCGGGCTTATGAAGTGTTAAGATTTTGTTATAAAACAATGTGGCATGCAGTAACCGGCGAGACTTCATATTAAGCCAGTCTGCGTCCATCAATTTACAAGAGACGTGCTCGTGCCTTCTCAAACCAAATAGCAAGCGTATACAAGAATTTTGTACTCGTTGAATTCTTTGCTGTATTGCCACCGTTAGGAAGGGCGAGTAAAGAGAATCCGCGTACGTAAAATGTGACAGAACCAAACTATCGCACAACATCTTCTTTGTCTTAAAATTCAAGAATTTTCGGCTGCTATATATAAATTTCAAGTTGATGTAAGCTTTCTGAATTTGTTTCGAAACATGCTGATCAAATTTGAGGCTCTCGTCAATGATTACACCCAGGTTCTTGACCCTTTTCGACAAAGGTATTGATTTATTACCGACCACGACATTTATCCCATCACGGACCCTTGCCTTTAACTTCTCCGAACCGAACAGAATCAGCTCCGTCTTTTCTGGATTCACACTCAGACCGTGCTGCTCCGATACATGTATTAATCTCTGCAAGTCCTCATTGATTTTGGCGCACGCTGCAGCCACATTACTTTCATCGAATGAAATGTATACTTGTGTGTCGTCAGCATACCAGTGGACATTGCAGTAGCCGACACTACTTTTGAAATTCGCGGTATAGATGGTGTAGAGCATAGCAGACAGCACGGATCCCTGCGGACAGACCACAGTATTTTTGGTAATATCAGAATTTTGACCATTAATTGAAACAAATTGCTCTCTATCAGATAGATAGCTAGTGATCAAATCCGCAGCAATCGGCTGTATGCCTATATAATGGAGCATTGCACTCAGAATTTTATGATCTATTCTATCAAATGCCTTAGAATAATCCAAGAGACACAGCAGCGTCAATTTGCCATTATCCATCGCTCTCACGACGTCATCCACGATGCTTGTCAGCGCGGTCACGCAGCTATACCCAGCTCTAAAACCTGATTGCGTTTCAGGTAAGAGATTATTAGCTTCAATATACTTAGTCAACCGACTCCATAGCAACCGTTCACACACCTTGGATAACACTGGCAAGATACTAATTGGCCTCAAATCTCCAAAATCAGCCACCCTAGATTTTTTTGGCAATGGGAGCACCATCGCTTTTTTCCATGCAGCAGGGAATTTGCCGGTCAAGATGCAGGTATTGATAATATCTCTAATCTGTGGAATAATGTGTGGGCAGCACAATCTCAGTGTCCTTATATTAATACCGTCATGCCCGCTTGCTGTGCTCTTTATTGAGTTAATTGTTATTTCGACTTCCGAGTCGGTAACCTGGTCGAATGTAAATCGAGAATCAGTGGATTTATTGTTTAGGTAGTAGGAACACAGGTCCATATTTATACTCACGCTGGATGTTATATTACTAAAAAATGCGTTTATCTCATTGGGATCTGTAAGGTTCAGAGGAATGGTAGGCACAACTTTCCGTAACACATTCGTACGTTTCAAAGCCGCCCATGTATTTTTTTGAGTGTTTAATTGAAGCTCTAAAAAGGCTTTCCTTTCGGAATCAATCGCGGTCTTCACACCATTCCTCAGAGCCTTGTAGTACTGCCACTTTGCGTTTGTTCTCACAGTTTTAAAATTTCTTAGTGCCCGATCCCGCAACCCCTGCATCAGTCTAATAGTCTCAGTTATCCATGGTGGCGACGGTCGCCGGAGAATAATTCTTTTAAGAGGTGCATGCAAATCAATAACATTTACTACATTGTTCGTTAAGTACTCCACTTTACCATCGACATCCGGTATATCAAATACTTCAAAAAATGGGATGGAATATAAGTCGCATAAAAAGCAGTCAATGTCAAAATTATGAAAAGTTCTTCGTATAATATATTTAGGCTGCTGCGCGACCGCGCCCACATTCAAGCTACAATACGTTAACTCATGATCTGACATTCCAGGAGCTGGCAAAACACCCACATCGCGGACACTATCAGGGTCCGATACAAAGATCAGATCGATCAAAGACATTGAGGTTCTACTGACTCTCGTCGGCTCGGAGATAATCTGCGTGCAGTTAAAAGATTCCAGCGTGTCCACGAGTAACCTCGCAGACGTGCTGGGGTTGCCAAGTTGATTTAAGTTAAAGTCTCCTAGAATAATTATTTTGTCAGCCAATAGGCAAATTCTTGACATTTGAGATTCGAGTTCAGCAATAAATACATTTGCATTGTACCTGGGTGCTCTGTAGACTACGCCAACCACGAATGTTACATTACTTAATCTAAAACTCAGCCACAGCTGTTCGATTATGTTTGGTGAGTCAATAATTGTATATTTAATATGTTTTTTGATATAACACGCCACCCCTCCGCCTCTTGAACCCCTATCACGTCTAAGTATCTCGTACCCGTCAACAGCCACCACAGCATCATCAACCCCGTCAGACAGCCACGTCTCCGAGAGCGCGACCAAATCGTAATTATTAGTTTGTACAAAATCGAAAAAGTCTGCGAATTTTGCAGTGAGTGAGCATACATTCCACTGACACACAGTTAGCAAATCCAACATTCTACAAGCTGGCCGGCATGCCCGCAGCGGGCGGGGACGAAAACGACATAGACATATATAAGTTACCTATAGAAAGTAAAACAATTATAAGTTACAACACGAAAGGAAAAAAAGTACTATTCCTATGCAAAAGCGCGCTGAGCGTTGACCGACAGGCAATAAAAACTCAAGAAAAGAAAATTCAGCAAATGTGGTCCTAGGTTTTCGGTTTGAACAACTGACCGATACATAAGAAACTCACTCCGATTTCACTTGTCTATACAAAATGAGCATTGAAAGTCATGTGAACATCTTTAAGCATATTATAAACTGAGCTATAGTAAACAAAGCGCGTTACGTGGATTCATCGATTTGCTGTGGTATAGAATCGAGATCAGATAGCGACTTAATCAACACTTTTGAATTATCATGCGATACATAAATTCTTCCATCGTAAGACCACGCATTTCTTTTACCGCACTTTTGTTTAGCACTCTTTAAAATGTTATAATTATTAAATGTTAGATCCTCACTCACCGCAATCTTAGTGCCTTTTAACCTCTTCTTCATGTTGAAAACAGCCTGCCTATGTTTATAGCTGGTGAACCTAATGATAATTGATCGAGGTTCCCTGTTACTACCGTTATCTCTTCGTCCTAGGCGATGGCAGCGATCAACGGCTTCAGGTTTAATTGTGACACCCATCTTTTCTTCAAACACTTTCAACACACTATTTTCCACGTTTTCACTCACCACCTCGGGAACACCGAATACACGCAGGTTAGACCTACGTGTGTATTGCTCGAGGTCGTCGATTTTTTGGCGCAACACCTGGTTTTCCTCTTGCAATTTTTCCATGCCTTCCTTCAGAGCCACCACCTTAGAATTCACCAAGTTTGCTATCTTTTCACAAAAATCCTTCCGTTCTATTAGATCAAGAACTGTTTGATCAAACATTGCTTTTATCTGGTTTAGATCTTCAGCAGATAATCTCATTTTGAACTCTCAAAAATGTTACTTTACACGGAGCGAGCTTCAATACAACCTTACTCAGCGGCGGCCATTGACATATATATATACATATGACATATATGACATATATATATATATATATATATATAATCTTATATAATCATCTATACATATAAGCATAATTTGTCCTGAAGTAGTTCTGTAACTTCTGTTACGCAGTATTATTACTGTTAAAGTTCTGTTAACAAAAATAGTAGGTTGATCACATGATTTTCGAGGTTAGATTTGCTCTAAAATTACCAAATCGGACGTTCTGAACAGCATCTCTAACAAACTAGTTTATCAATAGATCCACAAAAAAGGTTTAGCTGGCGACAGGTTAGCCGAGTTTCTTTTTATTGGCAATTGTGTTCATTGTAGGGCCGTATTGAATGCCCTAAATTTGCACGCCTCGTAAGATCCCAAAATTAACATAATTACATAGTAAAAAGGGTTGTCCAACCTTTAGCAATTTCAAGCTATGCTCCTGTAAGATCCAAAAGTTCCTGATAGTCCCATGAGTCAGACAGAAAGTAAAATTATTCTGTCAAACATGCTATGGTATAGTTTGAAGGCATTTAGATATACATATAGAGGGAATAAATTTATATTAAAAATATTTTTTTTTAAAAGTAGGCTTTATAAAGGAGATTTCCAAAACTTTTAGAATCTTATCCGCAACGAAAAACAATTACCTCTCTGATTCATTGCATTGCCATCGGAAATCTCTCCACATGCAAAATTTCAACTCGATTGGACATTGGACGATTGGACAACTCGATATTTAAAATATCGATTACAAGATTTGAACATAACAAACAAACAAGTGAAGTTATAAGCGTACACAGAGAGAAATTGTTGTTTAATTCAAATAAATATGCATTGACTCAAAGAAATCTGGTGTTTCAATAGAGGCAAAGAAATATTTCTTTGCGAATAAAACCGCATTTGTTTAAACGTTTATTTGTGTCAAACAACTTATGCCTTTATATTAAAGGTATGGCCGAATTACGAGAAGAGAGTTTACAGCGCGATCTAACAATACAGTTGGATAAGGTATTCACACTAAATATATATTTACTTGAATCAAATTTCATATTTCAATCATATTTTTAAGCCAAAGCAAAAAAAAAATACTTTAAAGGAAATAAATCTCTTCTTGTATACAAATATATTTGCTTGAATCCAAATTAGATTTCTTTCGTGTAAAAAAAAGTTTCTTTAAATCAAAACATAAATATTGCTTTAAAGGAACGCAATTTTAGTTTGTATCGAAATATATTTATTTAACGTAAATAAATATTCCAATAAATTATTCTCTATAAGCAAATAAACTACAGTATTCTTTTCTTGGGGATGTTGCCATATGCACAAAGCCAGTAGCTTGTCTGTGCGGCAGTCGGGAAAACGGAGTATTTGAAAAATCCCCTGCCTAACCTGGGCTTGAACCTTGGACTTCGTAGTGGAAGGCATTCGCCTTATCCACTCGGCCACCTCCGCCTTTCCACTCGGCGACCTCCGTCTTCAATGAAGTACGACACGTGAACTGTAGAAACTTACAGTTAAATTATAAAAGAAAATCACTTTTATTGTAAAATTAGTGTACCGTCCCTGTGAAATATTATGCAAAATATCTTGTAAAATGACTGTAATAGAGCTAGTTCACAGGAATGTCAGAAAGACGCGATATCATAAAGAAATTAGACCAATATCACTGCTATCAAAACATCAGCGATGTTAACATTTTAATTATATAAACTACATTAGAAAAGTGCAATTGCATTGTAAAATATGTAAGTACATATACAATGTATATTTGCAAATTTACCACAGTTTTTCAGATAAAAGTGTCTCGAGTAGAAACTGCAAATTATCTTTTTTCAGCATTTTTTGCTGTAATTTATTACGTACTGTACATTCCAGTAATTTTACACTATTTCCGTCATTTTGACAGCATATGTGTTGCTGTTTATTACTTTTTCTGTTACATTGCACTTCTCGAGTGATCATATTACAATGTGAAACTACAATATGAAAACGCAGCAAAATACATGCCTAATCTATGGCTTAGCTAACTAAATGACATAGGTATATAGTCTTATTATAATAGCGTATTCTTCTAATGCTCATTAGTGTTGTTCATTATTGAATTTCTAGTAATAAATTGTGGAACCAACTACCGTCATAAACTAAATTTTCTAGTTTTTATTTTAAGTGTATCGGACACCTTTGTATTGAATCTTTATGTGAGTCTTTACTTTATGAGACGGGCGGTCGGTCCCAACCAACAAACTAAAAAATGTAGCTACACGGATTGAAATACATTTGAAAATAATTGACATAAGTAGAAATTAACTTGTCACACTGAGACATTTGTTAAAATTTATAGTGCGTTTTGTCATTTGTTTCAAGAACAGATTCAACACTGTTACAAAAATACCTATAAAATAACAAAAATTAATTTAAAAAAAAAATGATACATCATAATCTCTTTGAACACATCGATTTATTTGATGAAATTTGATGAAGATTAAAATTTAATTACTTTTAGTATCAGAATTTACCAACTTAGGCTTTTCTGTTCAGACGCATTTTAAACGCAAGCCTTTCCTTTATCACGAAACTTAATTCCTACAAGCTGCTTTTCCTCTCAGCCGCCACGGTACAAAGTCGAGTAAATTTACTCTTGGTATCTCCAGGGTGCGGACCTTCGTCATCTTGTGCCGTATAGATAGACATAACACGCTAAATCAAATTCCAGCGGCAGACGTGGGCGATCTCGGTTGCCCTGGAGACGTCGTCGGGACGGGCGGCGGGCGCCTGGTCTCCGGCGCCTCCACCTATACAAAAAGCAAACAGAAGCCGGGAGTCGGAAGTCGGAAAGGCCCCCGGTCCACTTTGTCTCTTTGCTTTTGTCCGTTCAGTTTGACTTTGGCGAATTTGAATATAGTTAAAAGACCCGAAATCGATACCATCCGAGCCTTTTTTCGTGAAAATCTCGTTACTAAACGGGATTGAATTTAAGAATGTTTTTGATGGTGGTAATTTTCTTAATATTTATCTTAAGAACAGATTTAAAATGCAGGAAACTTTTAAAAATAAACTATCTGCCATCTTAACAAAACTATTATAAACTAACTATAAACTAATTTGGCTATGAATAACTCCATGTCATCGGTTGATGTAAATTTCTATCAAAGAATAAAACTCCAAAGTCCGATGAAATTATGTATTTGATTTTTTACAATATCCTCTGTCTTGTCCCTGAAGTTTTTTGCAAGTTTAACTCTGAATGCCTTGGGGGTAATGTTCAATCTAATGGCCTGGTGTAAAAATTCTATGTGATGTCTAGTGTTATTACGTTTTCCCATGTACTTGCGCATCTGTCGGAGTAAAGCGGATAGCTCCGCTTTTTCTACTTTGGCTATAAATTACTCCATGACATCTGTTCATGTAAGTTTCTATCAAAGAATAAAACTCCAGAGTCCGATGAAATTATGTATTTGATTTCTTACAATATCCTCTGTCTTGTCCCTGAAGTTTTTGGAAGTTTAACACTGAATGCCTTGGGGGTAATGTTCAATCTAATGGCCTGGTGTAAATATTCTATGTGATGTCTAGTGTTATTACGTTTTCCCATGTACTTGCGCATCTGTCGGAGTAAAGCGGATAGCTCTGCTTTTGCTAATTTGGCTATGAATAACTCCTTGTCATCGGTTGATGTAAATTTCTATCAAAGAATAAAACTCCAAAGTCCGATGAAATTATGTCTTTGATTTCTTACAATATCCTCTGTCTTGTCCCTGAAGTTTTTTGGAAGTTTAACACTGAATGCCTTGGGGGTAATGTTCAATCTAATGGCCTGGTGTAAAAATTCTGTGATGTCTAGTGTTATTACGTTTTCCCATGTACTTGCGCATCTGTCGGAGTAAAACAGATAGCTCCGCTTTTTCTAATTTGGCTATGAATAACTGCATGTCATCGGTTGATGTAAATTTCTATCAAAGAATAAAACTCCAAAGTCCGATGAAATTATGTATTTGATTTCTTACAATATCCTCTTCTTGTCCCTGAAGTTTTTTGGAAGTTTAGCACTGAATGCCTTGGGGGTAATGTTCAATCTAATGGCCTGGTGTAAAAATTCTATCTGATATCTAGTGTTATTACGTTTTCCCATGTACTTACGCATCTGTCGGAGTAAAACAGATAGCTCCGCTTTTTCTAATTTGGCTATGAATAACTCCATATCATCGGTTGATGTAAATTTCTATCAAAGAATACAACTCCAAAGTTCGATGAAATTATGTATTTGATTTCTTACAATATCCTCTGTCTTGTCCCTGAAGTTTTTTGAAAGTTTAGCTCTGAAAGCCTTGGGGGTAATGTTCAATCTAATGGCCTGGTGTAAAAATTCTATGTGATATCTAGTGTTATTACGTTTTCCCATGTACTTGCGCATCTGTCGGAGTAAAACGGATAGTTCCGCTTTTTTAAACGTTTAAATGTGGATACGTACACACACACACACCCGCATGGAGACCCATTCCATTGAGTTTTTTTATTTTGTGTTTTGACAGTTCATGATAATGGTCCGACGATGAAATCTATTTTCGAATTGGATAACCGGTCTTCAAAAAAGTTTCAAAAATTCATTAAATGATGTTACCACAGACAAGTGATTTTTATTTATTCTAAACTAAACATCATGGAGGATTTTATAACAAGAATAACTATAAACTATTATAAAAAAAAATAGATACATTATAAACTCATTGTAAATACTAGGAACTCTTTGCTGTTGTGTATGTACCTACTCTTAAATAAATGCATTACGGTGGCCATAATCATTTTCTCCTGTTAACATATAGTATAGGTAACTAGGAGAATGTGCAGGCCTAATAGGCCTGCTGGTCGACCTAGGTAGATCGCCGAAGCGTTAAGAGAGAGACAAAAAGCCCGGATGCTCTTACACGCGCGACGTGATTATGCTCGTACGTTCTGAGCGGTTACGGGCGCGCCATCTATTGCTTCGTAGAGTAACCTCAACAGCGACATGATGTGTCGCCGTCTGGTGACCGCGTCGGGAAGCGCGCGGCCGTTGCCTAGCAACCTCGATCGATTGGCATGACGACGCGCTGGCGAGGACAGTCCGAAACGATAATCCATAAATTTAGCCGAATCGAGGTAAAAAATAACGAGAACTGGCCGGAAATTGGACGAAATCGAAAGCCTAAGCGCTGTACAATCCAATTTTAGGCGGAAAATCGGCGCCTGCGGCGCCGATTTTCGCTTCTTCGAGAAGCAGACCCTTCCCCCGATTCGCCGATTTTCGTAAACTTCTTCCGCGGACTGTGTTAGACTTTTAGTATATAGTAGGGATAGGGATAGAAACTAACATTTGGATGTGATAGATAAAAAGAGAATAGGAATAAGTATTGTATATGTAGTATTAAGTATTAACTCGATCTGACATTATTTTTGCCTCTAAACCTTGCACCAATATTCAAATCATGTTTCATTTGTTTTCTATAACCGAAATAAGTTTGCTAAAAATGTTCGTATTTTCATAATTTTTTGAAGTATGGAATCATGACAAAATCTCTGTAACGGGTGGTTATTTAATAAAATGCTCAGACACATCAATTTTTTATTTAATCAAAACACATATTTATATTCAAATTCTATCCTTCAATTGTTTTTGACTTATGACGTCATCGGTATTTTTTTTAAAATGGCAACACCATATTTCTCTTACTGATTATGATATATCTCTTCAAGGTAGCATACAGAATATATGACTTTACATCAGACAATTCTTGAGAAAAATATAGATGACAATTATATGCAATATTGATAAATTTAGTTTGTGAATGGAAAGCGAATAGATGTTTTCGGTAGATTTCTTTACGCTGAATACGAATCCATTTAAAGTTGCATATCACGTCAGGTTATTGCGTTTTTTTGTTGTTTCTCTAATAGAAGCGCCCGCACATCACTTAAAAATCGCTGTCATTGCTTCATAAACATGCGTGCACATTTTTTTGAATTTCAGCTGAAAGTATGAAGTTTAAGATTAACTGAGACCCTTTGGATGTTCCTTGGATAATGGATTCAGCATCATGCATTTGTAAAAATTGACAAATTAACGCTTTTTGACGTTTTGATCTTAAGTTTTTTCGAAAACATTAACAAAGAGATGTTACAGTCCGGATTCCTATTCAAGGCAAGTATTTCTATCTGTATTTCTGAAAATCCATGTTCCCCACAGTTACCAATGTTTACCTATTTTCTGTTGTCTTCTTTTGAAACATTTTCTTATGTTTTTAAATTTGATCAACGTAGAATCCATTTTTTGTTTAATTTACCGGCGAAAATGTTTGCTTTCAAAAGTTGGCAAGACCGCAAGTAAATCGTATTGCGTTAACTGTCCTCCTAATTGATGTTGGAAATTGAATTATGCGCTGGCGTGATCGTGCCTCTTAAAGTATGCATTCGTTAAGTGTTTCGAGTGGGCGGCGAGGCGCAAAAACGTGAGCTTTACCTATGTAAGATCTCTTTTAGAAAGAGGAGGCTTTTAACGTCTATTCGTTATTCATTCCTCCTTTCCGCTTGCAAATTAATTAATATGCAGTTAAATTAACCTTTTGATCTTTGGAGGGGGACTTATTAATTTCAATAAGCGTGCAATTGAAATATGCTTGCGTCATAAAGGGATTGAACATTGGGATTTGTCACTTTTGGCTGCTTTGATGAATATCTACTTAAACTTTAAGAGAAAGTTTACATGGTACAATTTTGATTTTGCCTAATTTGCCTAATCCAACTCATTTTGAAATTAAGTATTTTCTGATCAATATTAACCAAATATCGAGCCTGTGGTACATTGAATGTATTTTGGCTTATGGCACAAAATGTTAATTGTTAGTTGTGATCACGTTCTAGTCGATCTTGCATATTGGCTAGATACTCACTCTTGCCAAAACATTATTATTCTAATAAATAATTCCTGTATCGTATGACTAGTCCAAATCAGTCCACTCAATTCGCCATTACAGAAGCAAACTACATTGTAAAACATCAATGTTTTTTTTCATCAATAATTTGCTTCTGAAAGGTTTAACGTATTGATGGTTTCATGCCGATGTAGTGGTTCCGATGTTTTGCGGAGAGAGTTTTTGTAAATGTGAATTTACCGCCGAAAATATCAGTTTCACTCCGCCTATTTCTATTGGCATGTGTATCTGATTATATTCGTCTAATAATAGTCTATATCGAAATATAGAAATAGGTGGGGAGTAAGTAATTTTTTGGCAATAAATTCACATTTAAAAAGAACAGATGCTGGGGAATATACAGTGAGATTTTACCTGCTCAAACCTATATTTTTAGTACTATTTGGTCCATTTTAGGAATATTCTTAGAACGATTGAAATTTTCTCTAATATAATAATAATAATTGTCTTATTAATATCTTAAAAAATGAAGCTACAATAAAATATTTTAAATTAGCTAGGAACAATAGGTAGTTTTTGAACAAAATAAGAAGGGATAACAAGAATAAATAATACAGGGTTAGTATTTCCGTAGAACCTAAATCTGACAACAGAAATTCTAAATAAACAAAATAAAAATTTGCTGATGTGAATTGAGTTTAACAGCCGGTAGCAAGTCCTAAATATACCGGGTGATTCAATTTCGAGGCTCATCATGGAGATCTCGCTTATTAATGGACAAATTTAAGCTATCATTTTTTATTTTGAAGATATCCGTCAAAAACTGAAATGTTAAGGTATCGTTTTTAATTTTTTATTCAAAACCAGAAGTAGCTACACATTTGAAACAAAAACATCTTCTAACAAGGAATGCAGTGGTATTTTTTAATTTGAAATAACATCAAAGATGGCGGCGTAACCATGGCCAACTGTTGTTTTTCTTATGGGCGTCATGTTGTATTTTGGCATTTTCCGATAGTCGTGTCCTTTCTCATTTCCGCAATGTATAACATGTTAGTATTATTTTTTAAAATAATGATGTAATAATCAACCCATTTAACCAAATAAACCTTAATTGTGGTTGATTGTGGATGTAAAATACCAATAACGAAAAGCGTGATATGATAAGGGTTTATTATTGTTCTCATAGAAATGCCACTTCGTATTCCTAACATTGAACAGAAATTTAGCGGACCATGGATCGTTTAGTAAACCCCGCAATTCTTATAATATTCATAGAAATGTTGAAAACTATCAAAGATATATTTTTGAAATGGTTAACGTTAGATTACCATAATTTGCAATGCTTCAACTTATTATTTGAATCAACACTTTCCAAATTGCTGGATTGGTAATGGTGGAGTGGTGGAATGCCCTGCTAGATCCCTTGATTTAAGTCCTCTGGACTATTTTCTATAAGGAACTGTGGATGACGAAATTTATCACGATACTCGCAGAAATATCAAGGATCTGCGGGATCGAATAACAAATACGGTCAATGCTATTCCGGGAAGAACAGTTAGAAGAGCATAACAACATGTATAAACGCTGGCTCGGTTTTATGCCTTCAAGAAAATGGCGATCAATTGGAACAATTATTTAAACAATAAGCTCGGCGCTGTTCGGCGCCGGCGCCTGTATCCAAGCACCAGTTGGGTTCTGGGTTTTTTATTATTAAACCATTGTTTTAAAAAATAATACCAGCATTTTATACATTGCGGAAATGAGAAAAGAAACACGACTATCGGAAAATGCCAAAATTCAACATGGCGCCCATAAGAAAAACAAAAGTTGGCCATGGTTACGCCGCCATCTTTGATGTTATTTCAAATTAAAAAATAACACTGCATTCCTTCTTAAAAAGTCGCTGTAGAATGTTTTCGTTTCAAATGTCTACGTTTGGTTTTGAATAAAAAATTAAAAGCGATATCTTAACATTTCAGTTTTTTGCAGATATCTTTAAACTGAAAAATGATAGCTAAGATTTCTTTCCAGATAATTGATTAGCACAAAAATACGAAACTGCCAAATCACTAGGGTCTACTTATTGGCAAAAACCCATCCCCCTTTAAACGCAGCCATTGTGATATCAAAATAAACGAGAAAATCAAGAACTCACTTATATTTAAGCTTTTCGTGCAACTAATAGTAGAAAGTAAGAAAAAGGGGTTTAATATTTGAAACAAGAAAATAAAAAAGATAAAAACTAAAAAGATTAAAGTGTTATTAGTTGTGGTTTGTTTGAAACTTAGATTTATAGCTTTGACATGGTAAAAGTTGTTCCACTTGTCGATGTCGTTTAAAATTACGCAAAAAAAAATACCTAACGAGACGTCGGAGAAGTAAGTCAATATTGTTGACAGTTCGATATATCGGGATATAACTTTACAAATTTAGGTAAAAATACAAAGTTGGTACTTAGAGCAATAAAGTAATCTACTTAGCTGCATCTGTTTCTTACGTTAAATAAAGACGTCTTGTATAGAACAATTACGAAAATACCTACCGAGCATAGGATACCTCACGGCAGATTTCAGTAGGTAAAGTAATATTAATTAATATGTTTAATTACGTTCATCCATATCTTATCTTTAATACAGACGTAATTATATATAGGAAAATTATGAAAATTCCTAGCGAGCATGAGATTCCTCACGGTTGTGTGGAATATCCAGTAATAAGACGCAAAAGCATTCAAATAGGAGAGATACAATGGCGATGGTCGTGTGAACGGATTCATTAGGCCCGCGAATTACATTCAAGTTCCCGGCAGCGAAATTTCTAATAGTATTCCTTAAGTTTCAATTGGGCATATAAGGCAGTGTTGATAAAACGTTTCTGCGGCCGTTATAAATTATTATTGCTCTCGGAGTTGACTAATTGCCTATTAGAAAAGCTGAGAATTATTACCGTCACGTATCCGCACTGCGGATTCATATCTCCGGCATTCGATTTCTGCCCATAAAATGAAGACCGACCGGCAACGGTATCTGGACTTTTATTGCCCAGTATGCCTATAGATCTGCTCGATGATATGTCGAGGCACGAATATTTTGCTCTCTTACATAATAACCGTATTGCTATATAGGAGAAATATTTGTTTTTCCGCGTGTGGAAAAACAAACTAATAAATTTCTTTCTAGGCCAAAGATGAATTGAAAAGATTACAGTCGACTATCGTTGGCAATGAATGTCCGGCAAACTTGGTTCATTATATCCGGAATTCGGTATTAAATTGACGAAAATAAAACACCTCGTTAAATATGTGTAGTCATAATATTATTTATCTCCGACTCACATATAATAAGTTCATTGCATACGTATCTATGACGATATAATCCCCATCTTGATACACGCCAATTTTTATAATGATACTAGCGTTGTATAATAATGACAGTTCGTTCAAATAATGACTTCATTATTTGAACGAACTGTCATCATTATACAACGCTAGTGTCAAAGTCAGTCAAAACCTACGTGGATGACAGTTATGTGACACTTCGCCTCGCCATCATTGACAAATACATTTAAAATATTTGATAACAAATGGAATTTGTGAGTCGTAGATAAAACGATGTATTCGACTCGCACACAACGGGTATAAATCGCTCGCATGTTTACAGGCTCGCCTACAGCTCGCCAATTATTTATTAAACTTCATGCTCGCGATTTATATCCTTCGCGGCCAGGCTCATTTAGAAAATAAATTTCTGGTGTGGATGAACAAGGGCCTAAGTGCGAAGTGTCACAATTGTTGACAAATGAGCTTTTCGGCCTATCTTACTATAACTAAGTGGTTTTTTCATCACACATGGTGGTAAGTCAGTAAATATACCCCTTCGAAATAAGATAATATATGTATGTAAAATGGACCTGTGTGGACGCCAGATGGTATAAAAGTCGTATGTTTAATTTGCGAATTTTGTACTAGTCCTATCTATCTTAAAAATGAGACTGTATACAGAGCATATGGTAGTAAATGGGCTTAAGTAACGATATACTTAAGTATATACAGTGATCTTGTGAATGTTTGTTTTGCTTGTTTCCTTTTCGCCTTTTCGCCAAGCAAAACTGGTTTTCAAAATTATGAGCTTTGGCCAATATTATTTTTTTTAGTACAAAGACAAAAATGCTTAAGTGTAATATAATAATAATATATTATCATTTTTGAGCCTCTAAGTCCAACTTGCTGTAAAAACAAGAAATTCTGAAAAAAAACTTCAAAATCTTATTGTGTTAATAGTCAGCTATTTTACGTGAATTTGATCTCATCGAACAACAGTGATGATGTAGATGAAGATTGTCCTACTGGTTTGGAGTACTATGACGAATTATGCTGTTTAAGTGTATTTTTGTGCTTTTCCAAAAAGATATTTTTTGCATATGTAATAATAAGTTTGCTTCTTATTTTCTTTGTTGTAACAAATAGTTGATATTTTTCTATTTTTATCATTGCCATAAAAAAAAACAAAATATTTATTAAGTCAAGTCATTAAAAAGGGCCCAAAATCTTTGAACCATATAAAAAATATCAGAAATATTCATGTTTTTCGAATTCTTGCACATTTTTTCACAGGTTGTCAAAATTTCATGTAATTCCGACAAGAAACATGGAAAAATCACGGATTTTCAGTTTTCTTACAATTATTTCAAATTTTGTATAGTCCCTTGTTCATCCAAGCCACAATTGTTTCTGTGTTATGCCGTGCGTCAAAATTTCTAATTGCTGACGTTTCGTGAACCATATCGTTCACTTCTTCAGAGCTAATGACTACTCCGAGTATTTAGTTAATTAGCGCCTTAATAGATTAATTTGTGATTTCATGGATTATCTGTAAAATTTCCTCCGTAGACTGTTTTGGGCATTTCAAGTGCGATACGTCTTGGACCAAATGACCAAATACTATAATTTTCTGCGCTTTTTTAGTTTTAGAACAAATACTTCATAATTGGGAGAATGTATGATGTTTATTAAAAAAAATACTTAGATAGTCTTATAGAATTTAGATTCTAATTCCAAATTTTCTGATCTCTTTAATTTTTTAATAATGTCTTAGATATGAGACAACGTTGCAATTTGACAATAATGACCATAAAATTTAATTAAACATAAGTAACCTGTAAAACATTCCTTTAATTTGATAGAAAAAGGCTGATAGTTACGTACTCTTGAGAAACCAGTACGTTAAATGAAATCTCTGCCTGTGGCTGTTGCCATTTTAGAGCATCCAAGAGAATGCTGTTTCGCTGGTACGACTTCACTAAAGTATTGAAGTATATAGTCAACAAATAGAAAACGTGATTAAAAAACTAAAGATGAACATGATGAAAGGCCGCTGTTGGCCTTCCATCATGTTCTTTTGACAACCACGTGCAGTTCCGTACCAAGGCCAAACAACACCACATATTTGTTTCAGTTATTTTTCCATTGACTATTCCACATTTTTCATCTCCCTTGCACACTACAACACGAAGACAATAAGACAATAATATCTATAGTAGATAGTAATCCTTCCACACGTACCCACCATCCATACACATACGATAGAATAAAAAAATATCCCCTTGTCACGGGGAACAAAAGAGAACGAATAAAACGCAGGTGTCCTGGGTGGCAATTCTATCAGAATTTACGACCTTCGAGTCCATATTCGTCGATGCGCGACAATCGTACTGGTCGTAGAGTTTTGTTCCTCGAGACCTCATCGCCCGGCGTCTCGGCTCGGTCCTTTGGTTTCCCATACGCATGCAAAGTGGATTGTTTCCGGATAAAATTCGCGACGCTGTCTCGCCGAAAATGGATTCCCACCGACGTCGCGACGGTCGTAAACATACCGTATGTGACTACCGAGTACTACATGCGTCAGTTCATAAATCGGCCGGTTCGGGCGGCTCGTAATGTTGCGTTTTCGGGGCTGGCGCAGGTGCTGCCACCTCTCTCACTGATCTATGTTGCCATTCCGCCACACAATACTTCACCGTGTGCATTTGAATTGCGACTATGTGTCTAGAGTGCAGAATAGCGAGATATGTGGAGAAATGTGAGGACTGAGGTGGAATTGTTGATATTGTCGTCACGAGTCGTGATGATAAATGTCAATTTTTGACGGTTAGGAACCCTGGGTTACTAACTGTTACAGTTTATATTACTCTTATCCAAGTGATTGTGTATTATGGTGCTATATTGTGTAGAAACTACTTTAATTGGATGAAATGCTTTGTCATTCATACGTTATACGGTGGTAGACTATGATTGATATTTGTGATTGTAGCGATGTAAATGTTAGCAGAAGCGGGATTCAGCAGCTCCAGTCGTAGTCTTTATCAAAGGGTGGCTCCGCTTTTCTGGTGATTGATTTTTTTTAACATTATTATGTTTCATAACGCGCGGTACTCGTTATATATTTTGTTTTAAAACTCGTTCTTGTGACTAGTTACGGTCTAGGTCGACAAAGTCGAAAAAGAAGTAGGTGCAGCAAGTAAATTATTAGTCTGTGAAACTCTTCTTTAAACAGTCATGGATAAGGACATGGATCAAGAGAAACACATGCACGTGGTAATAGACGTGCTGATGAAAATGAACAACATTTCCTGGGAATAATGTTCACGGAGAGTATCAATTTATGTTGCTGCTTAATAGATTTATTTCTGGAATTATGCCTCCTCTACTATGCCTCCAAAAAAATATGCACTCTGGAGCTAAAGCAGACACGATATGTTGACGAATAATGCATCTAACTAAGAAAAAGTTGACAATGCTGAATATGGAAATTTATTTACAAATGTTATGGTGTCTGGAGATAGAACAAGGAAATGGGAGGCCAAAGTGCGGTGAATTACACGAAGTACATGAAGTAAGACCTGTCTATTGAAAAATATACAGAAAACAAAAAAAAATACTTGGAGAAATTGACCGATAAAGAATTAAGAAGCCATAGGGCACGTACATACCGCTCAGAACCCATCAATTTATTGAAATCATAACAAAACATAAATGCGAAACAAATGGGCTCCCTTCAGGCTAGCCAATGGCATCCTGGTCTTCCAGGGAGCCACAACTGATACTATTATAACTATACTACCACAACCAAGAAAATAAACAAATGCACTCTCCTCGACACATATATAAGCCATAAAAAATAGATGTTCTGAGTTGCTCCCTAAAAGTCGAAATCGTGCACCAGACCCCATTAAAACGTGCTACATCCCAATAACGCGCCGCGTTGTAGCTAAATGATCCCTTATAAAATTCAGTCAAGTGACGAGGCACATCCCAAAGATTCTTACGTCTAACATTCACGCTACGGACATCGGTTCTATATTTAAGTCTCTCTAGAAGATACCGTGGGGTACCGGTAATTAAAATCTTGTACACAAATAACACGAAATGCAAATCCAGACAATGGACAAACCTAACACACCTATTCTGGACAACCTATACTCTTCGGCGATCACCACTATCCAAATATGGACCAATAATAGTATCACAATAATTAAAATGACACAGCACAAGCGAGTTCGACAAGTATCTCTTATCATTTTCAGTTAGGACACCCCTGTGTGGGTATAGTGACTTCAGACTACAATAAGCATTGTTAATACAATTATTTATGTTAGTTTTGAATCGCATGTCAGTATCCAAATATATGCCCAAGTTCTTCGCATATTCCTTTCTCTCCAACCGTGCACCATCCACGAAAATCTCGATACGTCCATCCAAAGTCTGCCTCAACCTCCGCTTCCCAAATACCATATAGCTTGACATTTCTGGATTAATTCGCAATGCATGCCTTGTTGATACATCACATAACCTGCTGAGATCAGAGTTAATCTTATCGACAGCACCAAGAACATCGTCCTCGTCAAATGATGAGTAAAGCTGAGTGTCGTCTGCATACATATGATAACAGCACACTGGGTGCTGGATAACACAAATAATTGGGACGTATAGAGGGAGAACAAGACGGGCCCCAATATACTTCCCTGAGGAACTCCAGACCTCACCAACCCCCCCCCCCCCCCTCGGAAACAGCGTCACCGACCGCAACCCTTTGCGATCTTCCAGTCAAATAATTGTCGAAATATACCTACCAATGACAGCGTCAAACCCCAAATATTCCAGTATTATCAGTGAATAATTAATAGTATCGAATGCCTTCAAAAGTCTAAAAGCACTAGCACGGTAAGTTTATTATCATCTGTAGCACGCATTATGGCATCGGTAACCACAGATAGCGTAGTCTGACAACTTATATCCCTTGCGGAAACCAGACTGAAACTGAGGCAAAATAGCAGTAACCAGCAACTGGGTACTGGATAACACAAATAATTGGGACGTATAGATGGAGAACAAGAGCGGCCCCAATATACTTCCCTGAGGAACACCAGACCTCACCAACCCCCCCCCCCCCCCCCCCGGAAACAGCGTCACCGACCGCAACCTTTTGCGATCTTCCAGTCAAATAGTTGTCGAAAAATACCTACCAATGACACAGCGTCAAACCGCAAATATTCCAGTATTATCAGTGAATGATTAATAGTATCGAATGCCTTCGAAAAGTCTAAAAGCACTAGCACGCTAAGTTAGTTATCATTTGTAGCACGCATTATGTCATCGGTAACCACAGATAGCGCAGTCTGACAACTTATATCCCTTGCGGAAACCAGACTGAAACTGAGGAAAAATAGCAGTGGCCAGCAAATATTCTCTTATTTGCCGATCAATAATCTTCTCCAAAACCTTCGGTAGTGCAGGCAATGTCGTTATCGGGCGAAGATCTCCATATTGAGACGCTACAGAAACCTTTGGTACACGAATAATTTTTCCTTCCTTCCACGAATTCGGAAACACGCCATTTTGCAAACAAAAATTCAAAATATGACAAACATAAGGCAGCAAGAAAGGAAGACAATACAAAAGCATCCTAACAGAAATCCCGTCAAATCCAACCGACTGAGACTTGATGCTGCGGATTGCATCGTTGACCTCATCCTCCGTAACATCTCGAAAAGAAAAGTGAGCCTCCCCATTTATTCTGTTGCCTGAATAAAAATTTAACATATGATCATCTAACTGACCCCCTCTCCAGTAACTGAGGAAAAGTAATCATTGATTTCGTTAACATCAGACAAAAGTAGTGGCAATGATCTCTGAACATTCCTGATAATACCCACATTCCGCAAACCCTGCCACATTCTTTTAGTCCCCAGATTCGCACATCTAGAATTTAGATATGCCCGCTTTTCACTCTTAACTGCAGAAGTAACCAAATTGCGAAGTGATTTATAATACGTCCAATGCGATGGATGACTGTTGTTCATCTAAACTTTGCTAATGTCTTATCGCGCAGTAAATGAAAGCTTTTCTGCCGTCTTTAAACCGATAACAATGATAGGAACTGGCAAAAAACAAAGATATTTGCAAATATGCGTACCAACCAGCGTCTGGCGGGACTGTATGCTCACTGGATGCATCAAAAGATGTTCGGAGAATGCGTAGAAACAAGCAAATTTCTCAAATGAACGCCACGAAGCAGAAGAAGGAATACTGTATTACCCTGGTATAGCAGATTAGCAGAAAAATACTATAAGTACTCGATATTCCTTCGTAAACGGGTCTTTTGAAACCAGGGTTGTTATGTTTTAAACAATTTTTAAAACAAATATTTTGTTTTAAACATGTTTAAAGCAGTTTAAATGTTTAAAACATTTTGTTTTAACACATTGTTTTAATAGTTATTTAACCAACAAGTATTTTAAAAAGACCGATTAATGATCGAGACTGTTTAACGCTCGAGCGTAGCGAGAGCGTTAATTGTCGAGATCATTAATCGCCGTTTAGTATTCGAGTTGGTTACAAAATTTTTTCGTCGATCGTATTCTTCTAGCGTCGCGTCGTCTACATAGCTTTTTCTTTGCCAATGTCTTTTTACGTTATATGACAATTTATGTAATTTGACACTGACAGTTCTAGAGGGCGGTATGGTTTGATTGGAAGGTTTCATTTCACATATGTTCGATTGGCCAATCAAACAAAGTCTTTACGTCGTGTGATTGGCTATAACAAATCATGCATTAATAGAAATCGTGCATTAATAGAGTTCTTTAATCAACGATTTCCTATTGACTAAACTGACTCATAAATAAACGATCGACCGAAAACATATTTTGAAACAAATATTAACTCGTAGAATAACATAAACCGAAGTAGCGGTAACACACAAAGCGGTGTTTCTCCTGTAGTACACTCATGGAATTAAGTAAGTTCTATAAATATTTTAGCAGTGTGTCGATGATACCTCCAAGTACAAGTTTTTTGTTATTCTGGTCGACCGCTCGGCCGATAAGTGCAAACAATTGTCCGTTTACGCTTCAACTCGTATATCGGAAATTTATTATTTGCGAAACCTTGTTCGAATGGTTTGAATTGGTTTATAATGATTTATATGTTTCCATTTATTAGCTTAATATGTAATTAATTAATGTAATTCATACATTGCAATGTAATTGTGTTTTTATTAAATATGACGTTAATTTTATATTAATAAACATAAAAGTTTTCGATTACATGAAATGAAAATCTCATTTCAAGATATTGCATACAACACAACAAATTATACTTACAACCTTATTATTGCATCTAATAGCTTTTTTTGTGTTAATAAATACAAAAATCAATTTGTTGTTGTCAATATTTTTACTTTTCAGGTTATTTCAGAACTGACATATGTATTAACATTTATTCACAAAATAGATTTCTATTTTGTTAAATTAAATTAAAATTAAATTGCTTTAAATTTGTCTTTATGGTAATTTGTTAATTGTGATTTACTGGTGCTTTCGAGATATTTAGCTTCAACGATATTTTCCAGTGTTTAACTTAATAAACAGAAAGGAGTATGTATTTTGTATAGCATGAATGTATCATTACTATTTTTTTATATTATTATTTTGTATTTACTTTACAGTAATATGTTTCAAATATCTGACAACTGAAAATAATGACAATTAAGTGTATCACTAATTTACAAAAATTTTTGGAAGCAAGCTCTAAATTTTCGACGAATTTTGATGGAATGTAAATATGTTATAATTATTATTAAAAAAAAAAATAAGCTAAAATATACGACCATCTAAAAGAACATTAATACAACATAAAAATTATTTCATCAAATTTGACCTGGGATGAGTATAAATTGTGTTGGTAACGGGTATATAATTTCCCAAAAGGAGACGCTTCAGAGAGAAAAGTTGTTGGTTTCTCTTACGTATAGCTTTTATTGCATATTGCAGGTATACGTAAGAGAAACCAACAACTTGACGATTTGGACCAGAGACCTTTGCATCGCTAGCACAATGCTCTCCCATCTGAGCTATTGGCATTGTGCTAGCGATGCAAATGGCCTTGGTTCAAATCCAGGTTGTGGCTGTAATTTTTGATATATTTAAAATTTACATTCCGCCTGTATGTTACCATATTATTAACTTATATTACTTTGACAAAGTATGTCGTTAAACATTTTCAGTTATAGTTTATATTGTTTGGAAATTAAAAAGACCTTCATTTTTAATGTATATGCATTTTAGCTAACCTTACAGTAAACAATTCATAAGTCAAAATGTTACTTTTAACTTATTATCGTTGTTAATGCACTCCTCTTAATTTATTTAGAAAACAAATTAAGAAATAAACTTTCCAATAATGTTCCAGCTAATCTATAGTAAATGAAAAATGTGTGCTTATTAAACTGGAACTATATTACAATAAAACTTCTGTAGAGCTTTTTGAAATATTAATAACAAAAGAAAAATAAAAAATTAATTAGTTATCAAACAATGCAAAACGAAAAATGAAACACAATAAATACATATTACAACAATAAAAAATTATTAATTATAAGTAAAATTTTAATAATTTGTCTTAAGAAATGAACAAAAGAAAATAGCAAAATGTTTTGTTTTTTTTCTAGAAAGTAGAAAGTAATATGTTTTATATGGTCTTATTGGTTTTCTCTGTTCCTTCTAAAGTCGGAGCCGTTTAAAATAAGATATTGTTAATAATTCAAACGGCTGTAACTTTTTAATGAATTGAAAAAGTAATTTACTTTCTGAAAAAAATTGTTTTGCGGAAGAAACGTGGGACACCGGTATATATTGCTATAATTTAAATTATTTTGGTTGTCAAGCATGTATTAGATGTCATGAAAGATAATTGAACATTAACTGCTGTAAAGTAAATACAGATATAAAATTTCCATTGTCCTTCATACAAAATAATGCTCGTCCTAAATGTAAATTTAAATTATGTTTAGAGAATTTATTTACATTTAGTGAATATATTTTAATATTACAATTCTGAAATAGTCTATATTTAGTGATAATCCTTGGAATCAAGTTGATTTGCGCATTTACTTACTTAAGCCCGTCATCCTGCTGCTGAGCAAAGGCATTTACTTGCGTAATTAATATGTGTATTAGTTAACATAAATTTATATAATGTGTCATGATATTACGCAATATCTTAAAATGAGCTTTTCGAATCATGTAATCAAACATGTTTATTAATATTATTACAAAAGTAATTCTATATTTAATTAAATGCATTACCTACTCGTGAACTTAACTGTAGTGATCATATTTTATTTATTACATTGCGATGAAGATATCACATTAAGGAAAAGGTCGGACACGCTAAAAATAAACTAAATCCCGTTACATTACATCCATCGAAAAACCACCTCGTGACGGACAACTTTTTGCGATGCGGCCGGGTTGAGGTAGAACAGTACACGAATATATAACCGACATACTATTTTCAAATCCTGCGATAGCGATACGAACTTACTTATTTCCATGACTGTACATAGTACATAATTAGATATATGGCTGATGGTCAGTGCTCAACATTCCGACGACAAAACAAGAAAAGTCATTCACACAACAGATTTAACTCCACTAAAGACTGAGGTATGAAAAGACGCCGATCAAAATGTTTACAAATAAAACAATTGCGTGACTTAAAACATGTTTAAAACAATTTTCATTCCCTATTTAAAAAATGTTTTGTGATCTAAAACATGTGTTTTTTTATGTTTAAAACATGTTTTTTGTAGTGTTTAAAAACATTGTTTCGTTAAAAAACATATATATAAAAAAAAAACATGTTTGTTTTGTTTAAAATTTAAAAAAACGCGTTTTATAACAACCCTGTTTGAAACGCGTTTCAAAAATTAAAAATTACGTTGCGTCAGACAAGTTGCGTTCAATACCGTTCTATGCTGACAAGCACCTCCATCTTGATAAATATAAAAAATAGATACCGTAACATATTTCTTTCAAATATCCCATCAATAACCTTTCAAATTTGTCTCTAACTGTGTCACCACTCTTGCGTCGTCAGAGTAAAACTCTAATGTCCAGTTTCAAGGACTCCCATGAAATCTCAGACAACGTATTTTTCAGAATTGTTAACCATTGTAATATTGGTACCTGCTAATTATCTTAAACAAAATCAAATCCGAAGTTATAATGATTATATCTGACTTATCTGATTATCTCAATAATTTGATACTCACCTAAATTATTGTACTCACTATGATGGGGCCTGGAGTACCTGTTAATGAAATCTTAATCTAATGGAGACCCGCCAAAAAATCCCCCCAATCATCCCCAGAATCCCTAGCAATTTGATAATTACCATTGCTAATTCATACATCAGCCAAATTGGGAATATTTCGAACCGTAGCCACCTACCTAAAGCGAAAACTTTCGGCGAAACTTCATTAAGTAAAAAGGTTTTCCCGGATAAACCCAACGAATAGTACTGCTATATGTCCCGTCAATCAAAGCAGCACCGACCTCCGCCTGCCCTTCGCTCATAAAACGTTACGGCCGAGATAAATCTTCAATTTGCTAAAAGTGGCCGGACTCCGGGAACGAGATGCAAATGAAACGATGGGCCGTAACTCGCACCCCATAAACAAGCAAGCCGTGGAAAGTTACGATCGCAACCGATCCGATCCGAACGCGCCAATATGTCCGCACCAGCCTGGCCGGATCCAATCTAAAACGCAAATCCGGAAGACGTAATAAAGTCGATCCCGCTTCTGATTAAAATTTATCGAAAGGGCAAGACGCGTGAAACGGTTTACGACGCGCTGAGCAAGCGGTTTTTTCTTCTTTTATGAATAAAATAACGAATAAGGAGGAAAAATCTATCCCACCACCCCTTCTCCCCTTTTATTCCGTTAGCGTTCGGTCCCGACGGTTTTTTTTTATCGGGGAAAGTTTTTGTTTGGGAAATCTGAGCCGACCGCGCGCGGTTCAATTGTCTCGTGGGCGGTAACGAATGATTCAATTTCGGACGTGCGAAGAATGCCGACGCTACTGCCGAGTACCTATGTCGAAACAATATCATATTTCGGACGGAGCGGCTCCCGTCGATTTCCGATGAAATCCAATATATATGGAAATTCGATGGAAATTCGATGGAAACTCTATTCAGACACGCAACTGCGGATCGGTTTTGATGGTTGATGCAACTGAATCGAATGAAAATATTAACTAAAGTTCATTATTTTCGGGTATCACTCTCATTGAAAAAATAAATGGTATCAAACGATTCTGACAGTATATTTTGAGGTAACACCAATTCTAGTGTTATCGGGATAGAACAAAATACAACAAAAATTTACAGAATTAACAAAATACGGTGGTAAGGTGTGTGCAGAACTAAAAGCTAAAAGTTATTCTCAATGACTTAACGGTATCTTTAGGCATCTCAGCAATTAAATTTCCAATCGCCTCATCTTCGCATCTGGAATGTGGCGAAACATGTTTTAATTGGTTTATTTTGTTGTTTTTGTGGCTTGTCCTCTTGAGACTTGTTTTGGGACACAAAATTGTCGTACAGCTTGGTAGGGGTCAATAATCTTCTGTTTTATTGCGGCTGTGCTAACGTTTAGTTACCAATTTTAAACAATAGTGCAAGCACAACATGCTGAGAGTTGCTCTGACTTTAGTTTTTTTTTTTACTTTATCATACGCAGTATGTAAAGTATTGTAATCATGCCAAAAATTTTTTTGAGATTTTAGCGGAAATATGTCTTTTTGGGTCCCCTGAACATTTTTGACCAAGGTTAAAAAAAATGTCTGTGTGTGTATGTGTGTGTGTATGTGTGTGTACCCGTTTTTTGTGGCGACGATTCCGGAGAAACTACTAAAGGTATCGGGACGAAACTTCATATTTAGAAGTTTCATAACCAAACTTAGAGCTGAAAAGCTTTCTGTTGAAGAGGGTCCAAAGGAACTGGAGGTTTAGTCTTAGCATTTTTGAAAGATTTTGCAAATAAGCCGCCATTTCTGGAATTTCGTCGAAATAGTTAAATAATAAATTAAAGAAGAGGAAATTCTGAATAATTTATGACTATGACATTTTTTGGTACAATCAATAGTTTAGCTGCATGAGCAAATTCTATTTCATCGAGATCGGTCGTACTGCATTAAAACTAGTAGCCGGGATTTGTCACATTTTTTGATTCTAATGACAGTAGGTAGTCTTGGTGTCAAACGCTAATGTTTTGACAATAACATCTATCAATATAAGCTGCGTTCGCATATTGCATTACACTTTTTACACCCAATAACACGTAAGTGTCATTTGGACGGTGTACCCGGTATCAACAGAGTACAATATCCGAACGTAGCTTTAATCGACATATCTGTCTAGTTCTAGTAGTTTTATTTTAATGCAGGCATGGCCGATCTCGATCAAATAGAGTCTCATGCAGCTAAACTATTAATTTTATATATAGTATGATAAAGTCATGTGCCTGGCCACATCAGATTTTTTATTTCTGCCTTTGATCTGACCTTTTCGTCATTTGTATCCAATGTGACCTTTCATTTTTACCATTTCGTCTAACTTGTATTTGTTATGTTCTTTTTTGTCCTTTTTGTCTCTTTTGTTCTGTTGGTCGTTTGAGCCCTTTAAATACTTTTCGTCCATTACGTCCTTATCGTACTTTATATCCATGTTACGCTATTAATCCTTTCCGCGGTATCAAGGACGAAAAAATACAAATAATAATAACACAAAGGATAAAAATCTGATGTGGCCAGGCACATGACTTTATCATACTATATATAAAATTAATAGTTTAGCTGCATGAGACTCTATTTGATCGAGATCGGCCATGTCTGCATTAAAATAAAACTACTAGAACTAGACAGATATGTCGATTAAAGCTGCGTTCGGATATTGTACTCCGTTGACACCGGGTACACCGTCCAAATGACACTTACATAATATTGGGTGTAAAAAGTGTAATGCATGATGCGAACGCAGCTTATATTGACAGAAGTTATTGTCAAGACATTAGCGTTTGACACCAAGACTACCTACTGTCATTAGAGTCAAAAAATCTGGCAAATCCTGGCTACTAGTTTTCAAGCAGTACGACCGATCTCGTAGAAATAGAATTTGCTCATGCAGCTAAACTATTGATTGTACGAAAAAATGTCATAGTGATAAATTATTCAGAATTTCCTCATCTTTAATTTATTATTTAACTATTTCGACGAACTTCCAGAAATGGCGGCTTATTTTCTAAATCTTTCAAAAATGCCAAGACTAAACCTCCAGTTCCTTTGAACCCTCTTCAACAGAAAGCTTTTCAGCTCTAAGTTTGGTTATGAAACTTCTAAATATGAAGTTTCGTCCCGATACCTTTAGTAGTTTCTCCGGAATCGTCGCCACAAAAAACGGGTACACACACACACACACACACATACACACACACACACACACAGACATTTTTTTGTACCTAGGTCAAAAATGTTCAGGGGACCCAAAAGACGTATTTCCGCTAAAATCTCAAAATTTTTTTTTGGCACGATTACAATACTTTACATACTGCGTATGATAAAGTAAAAAGAGCTAAATTCATAAAAGAGAAAGACGACGAAAAAGACGAACACAGGAATTTGATGAAACGAAATGGACGAAATGAACAAATTGATAAAAAGGAAAAAAAATATAAAAAGAATGTAAAGGAAGAAACAGATAAAAATAAAGCAAATTACAAATGACGACAAATTATGACAAAACGACGTTATGATTTTCATAACTTTCGTCATTTTTGTCATGTCAGTCCTTTTTGCCCTATTAGTAGTTTTCTTTATTTTTGTGTCTTCGTCCTTTACGTCCTTTTTATCAATTTTGTCCATTTCGTGCTTCACAGTCTTTTTGATACAATGTCTCTTTTACGTATTTTTGTCCAGTACGTCCTTATCCTGATACTTTATTAAGTTACGTCCTTTTGTCATAATTTTTCGTGATTTGTAATTTGCCTTATTTCTATCTGTTTCTTCCTTTACGTTCCTTTTATATTTTTGTACTTTGTTCATTTCGTCCATTTCGTTTCATCAAATTCCTGTGTTCGTCTTTTTCGTCGTCTTTCTCTTTTATCAATTTTGCTCCTTTTATCTTTTGTGTTATTATTATTTGTATTTTTTCGTCCTTGATGCCGCGGCGTTCTTCATATCCGCATTGTCCGTCACTTTATCATTTTTGTGCTTTACGTCCTGTTTGTCGCGATCGTCCTTTTTACGTCATTTTATCCTTTATCATTTGGCATCTGACATTTTTGCCATTTTGTCTCCTTTGCTGTTTTAATCATTTTTGTTCATTTTGTCATATCCGTCAGTTTTGTGATGGAACTTACGTAATTCAACTGATTTGCAGTAACTCCGTCCATAATGCGTTGACGTGTTATTTTTAAAAGTATGTAAAGAGGTATGTGTACAAATAATAAGATGATCACGGTATATATATATATACGGTATATACAATGAAAATTATAGAAAAAGGACGAAGAAAAAAAGTTCCAAAAGAATATATTTATACCAAAATTTAATTTATTTATATATTATTTAATTTTTAATTTTAATTTATAAAATTTATGGAAATCTCGCTTGTTTGTGGAGGTACTTCGGTATTCATTTTTGATCTTGACTTTCCATATAGGTTAACTCATCACTTCGAAATTTTATCAACTTTGTCATGAGATCCTCAAGGTGGATCTCGACTTTGAAGAACCTGTATCTATCTGTACCTGTTATGAGTTATTATTATATTGGAGTGAAGAAAGACAAATTTTCCGATCAAAATGCTTGGGGTGTATCAAAAGAAAACACAGATTATCAGATTGAAACGTGACAGGTGTCACAGTATTGACATCAATAACAAACGGCAAAATTTTAGTTCGGTCGGATAATAACTTTTGAACCTTTTGCACAATTGCTCAAAAATTGTATATTTCGGTCAAATCTTTGAACAAGGTTTGCGAGCAAAAGATATTTTTCATCGTGTTCAAATTTCTACCATCCGTGTTACTAATGACAATACACACATACACACATTTCAATCTGTATTTACGTTTTAAAATGTGTCTTATTGACCTAATTAGACAACATTTGACACTAACCTCTGATCCGACAATTTGATTCTTTTAGTCCACCCTTACAATTTACTATATTATATCTATGTTCTTGGAACATCAAAAACTTTATCGAATTTATTTATTATCCAGTTAGTCATACAAACGCCTAGTCATAAAGAAAATCTTGTAGGTATGAACAAATGTTATGGTTTCCTAGAATAACAAAACAAAGCGACAAAATCACACTATCAAAATCACTAGAAGTAGCCCGCATCCAAACGATTTGTATTTCAGCTAATTATTCGTAGATTTCCTCAGACATTTCTCAGAAACTTTCAAAAGCAAAACAAACAACCTTCGCTTCTCTCTTGACAAGTTGCTCTCCGCAATCCAGGATCCATATGGCGCGTACCTCCTTATTAGCAATAAACCGCAATTAAATAAAAATCGAACATCACGATTCAAATTGCTATTGGACTTACGTATAACAACACACAAGTTAGCCAACATTTACGTAATACGCTTTATAATAATGGCTAATCCACTTACTCACTTATATGGTCAGTTCCGATGGCATTACGTAACCACCATTGTACTCCCATATAACTTGCTCACAATGAACATTATCGGTCGTGTTTTTAACGTATATAAGAGGAAAACACGATAATACGGTTTCAATTAATAGGACGGGCATAAACCCACGGTCCTTATTGTGTCCGATACAGATCAATAATATGCCATTAGCGCGCCGCGGTGCTGCTGCTTAGCTTACTTGGATCTGAAGACCCCGGTCAGCTTTCAATGAGAGGAAACTGAGTTAAAGTTGGGTACTCAATTCGGATGCTATCACCCTCCCGCTGCTGCATATGGTCAAATAATCTAATATTGAGAGTCCCCCTGTCTAACATGAGATTCAATAAGCGAAAGTGTCGGTATGGCTATTTATGTCTTGCTTATTGGATGCGGCGATTTAAGTGGAATTGTTGGATAAGTAATATAAGTTGATATATTGGAACTTTGTTGTGATCTCATATAATTTGTACTGTTATTAGAAGGATGGGTTTTTAATGACTACTTTCTCCTTTGTTTCAGGTACGTGCTAGCTCGATGAACTGATAATGCTAATGGTAAAGTATCTTCATGTAAACTGACGTATCTAAAGAAGAGAAGCTTTGCTTACTACATAACCAAACAAATTGAATTAAGACATTTTTTGTCTCGCTAACTCGACAGAATTTGACTCTCCCTTTTAAATGTTGAAAATTTGACATCAGATTTGGAATTAGAGAGCCTATACGTCCAGAGGAATCCTTGTCCTAAAATATTTTTGGTCAACAAAATCAGTCGCCAAAATATTTTAAACATTTTAAACATTCTACAAGGTTATTTTAATAATGTAAACCTGACTTCACTAAGTCTGTAAGAAGGGATGTGATTTCATTACTTTTATTAACTAAAGAATCGGAAAATACATTATTATATATTCTTAAAATACTAGATTGTAGGCTTCCGCGGTCTGAGTCAATGATAAATTGATTTCCGGGTGGAAACCGCGTTGATGACTTTTAAGCAGTCGGCGTTCTGCACTCTGTTGCAAGAGGTATCTTCAGGATTAGTATGGAAGCAAGTGCTAAGAATATGGTTTCATACTTAGTCCTGAAGATGCCTCTTGCAACAGAGTGCGAAACGTCACTTGCTTCAAAGTCATCAACGCGGTTTCTACCCAGAAATCAATTTATTATTATTATACTTTTTACGTGATTTAGAGAACAAATTAATACATATATTTAGTAAAACATAAGGCGCCTTGTAGTAAACAATGTAATTTATTGTATTATGTGGCATTATAAACTGTTGTGTTAAAAATATGTTGTTTTCGTCAGCTGTCACCAAAAATACGTCGTAGAATCAGCCATATAAATTTTATTTATTAGCGTTGCAATAGCTTGTTATATACAGGTTGCAATAAAAAATATTATTTTTGAATGGTGCATGAATAGTTTGGAAAATTTAGGTTTGGATGTTAGCCGACGATTTCCATTCTGAAACTGAAAACAGTGGCAAAATTGTATATCATTATACGTGTTTTATAAGACGCCATATAAAACGACTATGCTTCATTAATTTTGTTTAAATTAAGAAATTGTGGTTACTATATTGCGCTAAATTATAATCTAGAGTATTTTTATCGGTGACATGTGGTGGTACTGTAGTTACTGTCAATTCTAGGCATAAAATCACAACAAAATCACTCTACTGTAACCTATAAGTCTTTATAAAATATAATCAACGGGGTCGCAACTATGATCACAATAGAGATTAAATAAGATACGATGTGTTTTCCTTATTATTTGTTTATTTAATTGTCGCTACATGTTTCGTGTCATTCTAGACACTTCTTCAGGCGCTACGGATAGTTTAAATCAAGCATTACATAATTGACATAAAATAATTAAAAAAACAACTTACATATCGTCAAATGTTGAGATTACATACAAACATAGGTCACGAACAAACATATAACTATATAATTCGCTATAAATATTTTTTTTTTTTTGGTAGTGCCAGGGAGAAAAATAATATGATCTATTAAAAATTCTATTGAACTAACTAAGTTTCTTAAAAATCTTACCATCAAAGACAATTATATTCTGGCATCTTTCGATATTGTCAACCTCTGCACCAATATCCCCACAGAAGAGGCTCTGAGTGCTGTCGATAAATTAATCACTTCATCTCATCTGAATGACGGACAAAAGCAAGACATATCAACTTTGCTTAGAACAATCTTAGAACAAAACTTCTTCAATTTTGATGGTAAAACGTTCAAACTCGAGGACGGACTCCCGATGGGTTCGTCTTTGTCCCCCTTCCTGGCAAACACATTCATCGATACGTTAGAAGAAAAGATTTTCAACTCCAAACAAAAAATACTACAACATATAGTTTTCTGGAAGCGGTATGTCGATGACGTAATTTGCATTTGGGGCGGGGGCAGAGACCTCCTTGCAGTCTTTCACAATTTTATAAATGATTTCAATCCTAGGATACAATTTACTTTGGACATGGAGAAGGATAGAACACTGAACTTCTTAGACATTTCCATTACAAGAAATCCGAGCACTGATATTTTAGAATTTAACATCTTCCGTAAACTCACTACTACAGACACAATAATACCCTATGACTCTAATCACCACTACACACATAAACTAGCAGCTTTTAATAATTTAATACATCGACTCTTCAACATCCCCATCTCCGATCAAGGTTTCAAAAAGGAAACAAATATAATGGAAACAATCGCTAAAAACAATGGCTATGATCCAAATCTGATAGATACAATGATAAAGAAAAAACAAAGAAATATTAACAACAATACTTTGAGGGGAGATGGAGTGAAGAAAGAACAGAACTATAGATGTATAAATTATACCCCACATTTTAATCTTAACCCGATAAGAAATATATTTAAAACTAGCAACATTAATATTTCATTCAAGACCAATGCAACAATTAAAACTATATTTTCAAACAATAAAGACAAAACGGACTTCCTTAAAAATAGTGGGGTCTATAAACTTTCCTGTTCAGATTGCAATGCAGTTTATGTGGGCGAGACCGGTCGAAATTTGAACATTAGAATAAAGGAACATCGTAGAGATGTAACCATATCGGAATTCGGAAAACACCTCTTTAATAATGGACACAAATTCGATACCAACAACGCCAAACTGATATACAAATGTAATAAAGACTCGAAAATCAAAATTCTAGAGGCATATGAGATCGAGAAGAGCAAAAAAGATCAAACTGTGCATTGTCTCAACAAACAGAATGACCTGTTTTATAAACCACTCTTAAAGTTACTAACGTGATTTGTGAAGTCAAAATAGTTGGAACGACCTCCCTTTAATTAGAAAAATTTTGCCGCCCCCCCAAACTGGCCATGAATACCTTTGCGCATGGTTCACATTTATAAAAAATTTTATCACACACGGAAACACACGTGGTGTCTTCACACTTGTACTTTATACGAAAAGAGTTGGTAGTTTTTCTGTGGTGCCAGGGAGAAAAATATATTTATAGCGAATTATATAGTTATATGTTTGTTCGTGACCTATGTTTGTATGTAATCTCAACATTTGACGATATGTAACTTGTTTTTTTAATTATTTTATGTCAATTATGTAATGCTTGATTTCAACTATCCGTAGCGCCTGAAGAAGTGTCTAGAATGACACGAAACATGTAGCGACAATTAAATAAACAAATAATAAGGAAAACACATCGTATCTTATTACACTACACCTTATTGGACAAAGGAATCTAACAATAGAGATTGTGGCAACACTATTAACCCGCAACGGATACTGTTGTAAAAAGTTACATAACAGAAAACCAGTGAGCGTCTGCCATAATAATTTGGAAGAATATAAAGCGGCAGAAACATAACCTATAAAGTTTATGTAGTACTATAACTTGCCACCTATATGCTTATATTCAGTAAACAAGTTATTGCACACACAAAATACCGGGATAGTAATTGAAATCATAGTAGATATGATGTGCATAGGTTTGATCTTCGCATAAGTCCTTATTCAGATACATATGGTCCTTGTGTTATATCTGAAAAGGGGATTTGATGTTTAGTTGACAAGAAGAATGTACGATAACTTGCCAGTCTGTCTAACTCACAATACAAAGAAACAAATTTCGGCTATATAAAAACCACTGAAATGGGAACAAAGATAATACTCAAAGGCCCCAGTCACTGTCTCCTTGCACAAAACAAAAAAAATGGTTTTGTACGCGCTTTAAATTTTGACGTTCGATATTAATGCCGCCAATGTTACAAACCTAAACGTTATTAAAAGCAGTGTTACAATATTCTAATTGTAACACCGAAAACAGTGTTACAATCTGTGAATGCAAAGTCGAAAAAATATAATTTTAGTGCTCATGCCGTTAATTATTCTTGTCATACTGTTTGTTTGTTCTACTTTACTTTTGTGTTGGTCATATACTTAGCAAACAATCGGTTAAACTAAAACTCCGCTATTTATTTAACATGCTTCGCTCGTCATTCATATCAATAAATATGAACTTATTTTATTCAATATTAACTACATTAACTTCACACTGCACAATTTGTACAAAAACATAAACCATATATTATGGAATGCACCCTTAAGTATTAAATTAGCTTTTATTAATGTCATTATCCACTTCCCGCGAACAGATCGCAAAAACTGCTTACAAAAAAGGCGTCAGCTCAAGTAGTGGTCGTCATACTCGTCATTATCTCACAATCAGATGTGCGAAAAACTCGAACAGGAGCAGGTATACGCAGCAGGTAAGAATAAGTGAAATCTCGGCCATACCAGGAAAACCCCCGGCCGCGTATGTCTTATTTCCTCCTTTTTTTCCAGTCGTACGTTTTCCCGGACGCTCGAGATAACGGCTGACGCAAAGTCGTAAAATACAATGCGCGCGGTATCGTTACCTACAAGAAAGGATAGCGGCTCGCACCGGGCGTACACCTGTTAATTAGCGCGATAAGTTCTCTGATTTACGGGGTACGTGACGAAGCGATAATGTGCGCAAAAAGGGCCCGAGATCGAACATTACTGCCGTTTTTAATTTCCCCTGATGAACCTGTCCATATAATCTATCACGAACGAGAGCCGCAGCTTTAATGGTTTCATTCAAAATCAACCGACATGTTTTGTGACATTTGTTGACCTAGATTTTGTGTATAATTATATTAATGAAACTACCGGGTGTAACCTATCCGAACATTTGTGACTAGGAACCCGTTTGATAATAGTGTATTATTTGACGAGCAAATAAATAAGGATATAAATCGCGAGCATGTAGTTTATACGCGAACCGTAGGCGAGCGTGTAAACATCCATGCGATTTATATCCGTTACGTGCGGGTCGGATACGACGTTTTATCTACTCACAAATTCTATTTTATATCAAATATCTTAAATGTATTCGTCAATGCTGGCGAGGCGAACTGTCACATAACTGTCATCCACGTACGTTTTGACAGACTTTGACACTAGCGTTGTATAATGATGAGTTAGTTCAAATAATGAAGTCATCATTTGAGCGAACTGTCATCATACAACGCTAGTGTCATTATAATCATTGACGTGTATCATGATGGGGATTATAATATATGTAGTTATAGATACGTATGCAATGAACTTATTATATGCGAGTCGTAGATAATAGTAGGTATATTATTATACAAGTTTTATAAGACGTCAAATTGGCGCACGAGATGTATGGAACGAGTGCGCCAATACGTCTTATAAAACGTGTGTAATATATTATTTTTTCTACTTTGCGTCATTAATTTGGTATAAATTTAGAAATTGTGGTTACTATATCGCGCTAAATTAGAATCTAGGGTATTTTGCGGGTACCACGTGGCAGCACTGTAGTAACTGTCAACTTCGTTAAGGATGAGATCAGATGAGATCGATGAGATAAATCATGACAAAATCTAATTGTGAATAATTTTACTCTACTTTAGCCTACAAGTTTGAATAAATATTCAGCGAGGTCGCAACGATGATCATAATGGAGCTTGGGGCAACACTTTTAACCCTACTGTGATAAATACATGAAACTTAACCTAAAAAGAAAACAACTTTAAAATAGTGGTTTCATAAGTATAATAATCAGAATAGAAGTGTTTGGCGGTGACTGATTAGTTACTTCGAAGAACAAGAACTTACTAAAGAATTGTTGTAACGCTTAACGTTTCATAGCGGTGTCTACCTAATTCCACTACGTAGCCGTTGCGGCTTATATATTTACAAGCACTTATAATTGAAACCCAATTCTAATTACGGCAAAGTAGTTTATTAGAATAAATTATACTTAGTAAAATTACATGTGATGGAGGTAATACAAATACGTTGCACACAACCAGAACTAAGACGAAGTCGAAAGCGCCGGACAAAACCGAATACGAATTGAACCGAGCATCCAAGCGTCCAAAATATTACCGAAAACTTATACGTTACATAAACTAAGAAATCCTCTACACTTTAAATGTACTATAGCTTCGTACGTGTATGCTGATAACCCATTTATTGCGCATATACAATCTCGCAGCAGTAATTAAAATCGTTCATATCTACGATGTAGGTTTGATCTTCGCATAATACCTTATTAAAGTAAATGTGGTCCTTGAATTATATCTGAAAAGGAGATTTGATGTTTAGTTGAAAAGAATAATAACGATCACTTACCAGAGTCGTAAAACATCACCGAAAACGTCATGCTGGCGTATTTTGATGAACATGGCAAAACTAAGAAAGCCCCAATCCTTTGGCCATACTATAGCAGGCCACACCCATGTTTAAATATGTATAGAATATTGATATTTCGCAGTTTATGCGATTGCAAGCGATTAAGAAGATGCAGTGTGTGGTTATGTTGGGTTATGTATTGTACGTTTGACATATGGCATTTGATATCAATGTGTACAGACAAAAAAGTTACTGTTTTCGGTATTACAATGTGTTAATTGTAACACCGAAAACAGTGTTACAATGTGTGCATTGTGAATGCAAAGTAGAAAAAACTAGTTTACTACTTTCTACTTAACATTGTTTGCATTACTTCTTTTCTCTTTGCTAGAATTTGATAAATGCCTACTTGACATCTGTCAATTTTGTTTATGCTAAAAGTAATTTAGTAGATAGTGTTCTGCTTTCAATAATCCGAAAAGCTTAAGCAGTGACAAAAGCTAATTCTAAGGCAAGGGAATGGCCGTAGCATTAGTTGATTTAAAGTTAAAATAATAAAGGATGAATGGAAAACAAAACCAACATATGTTATTATTCAAAATGATGTTAATGAGACTACCATGTCGATCACCTCATAACATAGTCTGTAAGCACCTATAAATTCATGTGGCATGTGGCATTTTTGTTAAAGAAAACAATTTACAGTATAAAACCTAACCTGTCAAATTGTATTCCAGTTTTTATGTAAAAGCTAATGTGGCTAGGCACATGACTTTATCATACTATACGTTAGTCACAAGTCTACATACACCAAATAAATTGACTGCAGTTATGGATACGTCATTTTATTTAACATTGTAGTGTAGTAACTCATTAATACTTTCGTGTAGATAATTTTGAAACAATCTAACCATCCTATCGTAATATAATATTAGATAAAAAAAAATATAAGCTAGAATTAACAGCTCACAAAAGCACAAGATATTCAGTGACACTTACTGGTATTTCACCCCATTTCTTGCTAAGCGGATTTTTTAAAGGTTGCTTATTTGTCACCCTGTATTTCCCTACCCTTCGTTCTACCTCGTCACAAATCTGTTCGATAGGGTTGAGATCAGGCGATTGGGGGATGAATACAGTTGCTTGGGTACATTATACAGTATCCATTATCTGACAACATTTGTTGTCTTGTTGGAAGACCCAACGATTTCCAAGTCCCAAGCGCTCAGCTGATAATCTTAAATTATCTCGCAATATTCTCAGATATTGTCTATCATCCATTATACCTTCCATAGAAACCAAATTTCCAAGTCCAGATGCCGCCATCGAACCCCAAACCAGTACCAACCCACCATGTTTAACAGTTGGAAGCAAATTTTCTGTTTTCATCTCTTCATTTGCTTACGCCACACTTTTCCTCTACCATCCGATCCAAATTTGTACTTGCTTTCGTCGGTAAACAGGACAGTTTTCGAAAATTCAAAATCTTTTCAATAGAATTTCTATCAAAGTCGATCATTTTCTGGCTATTTTGTTGGGAAATCAAAGGTTTTCTTCGTGGAACTCTTCCATTAAATGCATTAAATCGCAACACTCTACGTACACTTGCTGGATGTACGGTTTTATAGGTAGCTTGTCGAATTTCTTCTGCAAGTTGAGGAGCACTGGTTTTTGAATTTTCAAAATTGTTTGGACATTGCGTTGATTCAAAAGTCTAGGACGATCACAGTGTGGTTTATTAATTACAGATCCATACAAATTTAAATTTTTTATAATCGTTTGAATTGTTGCACGACTTATGCCAACAGTTATTGCTATTTCACCATATGATTTTCCCTCATTCCGTAATTTTACAATTAAATTACTAATATCCACTGATATGTGCTTTCTGCCCATAATACCGTATGACAACAATTTTAATTAATGTGATATTTACTCTTAAGTAGTTATTTTGAAACTATAACAACAACTTCCCGAATATAAAGTGATTTAAATAATAAATAGCAACGATCTAGGAGCTCGTATGTCAACCTCGTGACTGTATGTTGCTATATGTTTACTTTTGTGAGCTTCACTTAGACGTTATTAATTTTTTTACTCCCCGTAGTGCGAATGACTGTATTTTATTTTTGTGCACTGTGCTCATCAATATATAGACGTATCTTTGTATATAATAAAAAGTTAAACTTACTTTCCATTATTATGGAATTGCAGTTTTAGGTAGTGTATGTAGACTTTTGTGACTAACTATATACAAAATTAATAGTTTAACTGTATGAGATTCTATTTGATCGAGATCGGTCCTGTCTGCATTAATATAAAACTAATTATCCAGGATATGACAGATATTTTCATTCTAATGACAATAGGTAGTGTCAAACGCTGATGTTTTGACAATACCTATTCCTGGTAATGGAATAAAATATCTGTCAAATCCTGGCTAACTAGTTTTATTTTAATGCAGACACGAGCGGTCTTCAAAACACTCATTGCCCAGCTAAGTAGAAATCAGTAAATAAAATAGTAACGAAACCTTGCTTCCTGTTGAACTTTTATTACATTTGTTGAAAGAAACTAACTTCCTGTTGAAAGGGACATGTCTGGTTAACATTTTTCGAATAAATTGTTTTTACACTTTGCTATTTTCCATATTGTCATATGTCGATCACATCTCGCGTCTCCCATATTTATAGTTACTAAGTTTAAAATAACTACGTTCTTGCAACTTAACTATTAAATTAGTTGTTGCAGACTTTCTGTCATACATCAAATTATAGGTATATAGGGACCTTTTCAAACAAAAATTTCAGATTAATTTTTTTTTTAGTTTTCTAGATTCTGTACCAACCACGTTCTAACTTTTCAAATACACCGCGTATATAATTAATTAAAAAACAACGTACAATCTATCTCTTAGAAGTTTCCCCGAGAGATAGCTAGCCTTAAAAAGCCGTTTTTGACGACCTTTCAGCGACTTGATCGATCAGTTCCGAGAGTCGTTCGCGGGCTCAACGGAGCGCAAGACCGATAAGGCCCGGATTCGTCTCTCACAAATGAAGCCATCCCGGAGGCTCATTCTGCCAGTGAACTGGCCCGGAAAAGGTACATCCCGTCCCTTTCCGCTCGTAAATAAGCCACGTCAAAAAAACTCAACCAGTTTTCGCGACAGAATCCTATCTTAATCCCCGCACAGATTACGACGGCCTAACATGAATTCTAGCCAATCTAATTCCGTCTTGTCAGCAAGATGGCGGACCTTCAATTTTCCAGGACACATTACGTGTGCCATTAGTAAGGCCAAGCTAACATCTTTTAGTTTAAAAACTTACCTTTAACTTACTTTTAAACTTTAATTTTTTCCTTTACATTGTGATTAAAGTAGGGTTTTACTTCGAAGAATTAGCTAACAACTTGTTTATTCTGTATAGTTTTACTTAGTAAACGTTTTAACAATATACTAGTCCCCATTTGATACCACCTCTGCAAGAATTTTTATAGGTTAAGTGGGGAAAATGGACAGCGAACCGTTTTCGAACAAAATAACAAGAATCTTTTGTGCCTACTTCGAAAACTGAAGAGAATAATCAAAGTTAATCAGTGTATTTCTCAAGTTCTAAAGTTTCCTTAAGTTTCTCAGTAGTTCCTTATTGTTCCCTCTTTTTGGCTCGAGTTGGTTTGAAAAGGGATAGCAGTAGGAGAAAAGTTGTATAACCTTTTATACATGGTGGATTACTTTAATCCTAACTTTGAAATAGTTAATACAAGATGGCGGTAATTTTTTAAGTTAAAAAACTACAGCCACGCCTGGGATTCGAACCCAGATATACCGATTGCCGGTCCGACGTTTTACCAATTAGACTAACGTGACCTATGACATACAATAGGTTAATTTTCACTAAAGAGATATGAGTAGAAGTTTCTACCTTTAGACACATTTCAATTGTGACACCTATCAGATCTAATTGTGAAGTATTATCTAGGTTATTTGCATTGAATGCTAGATGAAATTATAATGGATGTTAATTCTTTGCAGAAACCTGCATATATTGATATGAAACTTTGAAATAGTTAATACAAGATCGAATCCCAGGCGTGGCTGTAGTTTTTTAACTTAAAAAATTACCGCCATCTTGTATTAACTATTTCAAAGTTTCATATCAATATATGCAGGTTTCTGCAAAGAATTAACATCCATTATAATTTCATCTAGCATTCAATGCAAATAACCTAGATAATACTTGACAATTACATCTGATAGGTGTCACAATTGAAATGTGTCTAAAGGTAGAAACTTCTACTCATATCTCTTTAGTGAAAATTAACCTATTGTATGTCACAGGTCACGTTAGTCTAATTGGTAAAACGTCGGACCGGCAATCCGTATATCTGGGTTCGAATCCCAGGCGTGGCTGTAGTTTTTTAACTTAAAAAATTACCGCCATCTTGTATTAACTATTTCAAAGTTTCATATCAATATATGCAGGTTTCTGCAAAGAATTAACATCCATTATAATTTTAATCCTAACATTTGATTATTTTGAAAAAATATGCAAGGTGTATTGTGTATGAAGAACGCCCAGTGGCGGATAAATTTGGGGGGCGCCCCCGTCGTTGGCGCGAATTTGTACCGAGGAGAAGCAAGCGCATCAGACTTTGCATCAGACTTGATGACACCCATAGCTCAATATGTCTTTTACGTGAGGATTTTTACTGATGAGCCTAGAACGCAACAATCTCTCTCTAAAATTCAGTCCATCCTTATTTCTCGACAATCGAAAGGTACCTGGTCTGTCAACTGTTAAAACATCTGAAATATTCGTAAAATATTGGAAATTTAACAGTAAATTTCCTAAATTTTTATTCAGTTGGTGGATTTGATTTCAAAGAAATGGCAAAAAACTGTTTAGAATGTTTCTAAGCATTGTTTGGCACACAAAGCAATTTTAATCGACTTGAAGGCTTGGATGCTGAACACAATTTAATTAGATTTCAACAATTAAATTCATTCCACGTTTCGATTTATTCTATAAATCTTATTCATAAACATTTTCTGAAATGAAATCAATAAATTAACACATAGATGTCCTAGTAGCGCTTGCAGGAAACGAGGAACACTGTTCTACGTTTTGCCGTGAGTTTTAGGCTTATCATTAAAAATACTTACTCCATTATACAGTCTCAATGTACCCAAATCTTTTTTGGCCTTATATGTCTAAAAAGCATAATTTTAAGAAAGAAATTATCTCTACTAGAAATTTATTCGGTGTGATTTATAATAAAATTCTATTGAGAATGGAAGAGACACGCAGGACTATTTTGCATAGAGATGTTCCTAATAATATTGGACTACTACTATCTCTAGAACAATATTTGGTCCGAGAATACCGGTTTTCTTTTAGGACCATCCTAATCCAAGGTTAATTATTATTATAATTAGGATTAAAATGGCCCAGCGTGTATAGGAAATATCACAAGCTATAATTTATCAAATAGTCATTTCTACTATAATATTGATAGTTTACGAATTATTTGCAAACACTGCAGTTTACTGCGTATAAAAATGTTTGCAGCGCTGGTATTGATAGAAACTGGGATTGATTGGTTAGATTGATATGTTGTTTAAAACATTTATGTATATAAAGCTACAAAGAAAAGGCAAGATTACTGAATTCACACTGAATTTGGCCTCTTGCCACCATATTTTTATGGTAGTTATATTGATTTACCTAACATAATGTTTTGTTTTGAGATATTATTTGACTCTAAAATATGTTGAAACATAGATAAATCTGTCTATACAAAAATTTATCTTGTTTCATATCTTTTTAAGTTGATGATTTGTAGTACATTTAAAGTACATTTAAAGGCCTAGTAGATCTTTGAAATGATTAACTGGATAAAGAGCGACAGGCGATCTTCTTGGATGGAATATTTAATAAGCTGACAAAGACTTCAACAAAACACTTCGACAAAAGTTGATAGTTTCCTAGATAACTGGAAAAATCAATTTTACCTCTTTTACCACCTATAACATATAACATATATTCCTTAAAAAGTATAAATAGAGCGGTATACAAAAATCCAGCTTTTAACTAATTGTTTCTACCAATTTTTAGACCTACTTCTACTGTTATTATATTCACTACGTTTCCTAAGTTAAATGTTGTCTCGTCGTCAAGAGCGTTCAATATCTCGTACACTGGAAAGGTTGTCGGCGTGCTTATGCCCTTAATGATTAAATTAAATGTTAATACCTGGAGACAATAGAGATGGCGCTCTATGTATATATAAGATAGGGGTACGTTACTATGCCGTGGAGGGCGTAGATCCTCCGGAGATTGTGGTGGCTTTGGAGAGGAGCTTTTGTGCCTTTGCCGCTAAGAGGATAGGAGTGGAGGAAGGAGTGAACTTAGCTGAACTTATTACCTCGGTCCACATTCATTAAGTTCGGAAGGGCTCGTGCATATTTAATGTTTCATTTGTCAGGTACTTTGAATGCCGCCGCCCATCTTATCTTTAAATATCTTAATTATTAAACTATGTCTGGAAAGCGCTTTGCAAGGTTCGCTATTGTTTCGGCATTAAATAATGTGATAAGCTAATATTCTCCATTATCAGTCTCTTCCTATGTTAGCTTGCAATTAATTCAGTCCTGGAAAGCCTTTGCACTCTAATTGATTCAGAATTCAGCTGTCTGTATAGTGAATAATTTATAACTGTACACAGGCTATGTAGTGTAACATGAATTATGATGACATTTTCTCGTAATTATTTATTTCGCATTCTCCTAACGTAAAATATACCTGTTGGGGAATCGATGGTTTCTCTACTTTCAGGCAAGTCCCATCATATTTACATATTGTGTGCTCCATGTCTAAGATGAAAAGATACAAAATATTTTATATAAGCATGTATATAAGCATGTTTATGCATGTGTTCGTATAAGCATGTGGCAAAGCCGTCATTTAGATTGTATTTTGATTTGTTGTGGTTCAGCACCTGTTTTATGTCCGTCGGTTGACATAGGTTTTGTTATAATTTGAGCTATGAAAGGTTTTAAATAAATCCGAAACGTAATCGAAAGCTCACAATTCGTTTATTTTAATTAAAGGTGAAGTACTTTGTATTAAAATATCCGAAATTTGCAAACAGCCGTATAATAAAAATGTTAAATGCAAATAGAAAAAATATTGTGATTTATCAACTTCTCCTGCTTTCGGCCTCTTTTAAAACGAAAGTTTTGTCTAAAACCTTCTTTTAATGAGGGTTATCAACAGAGAAAAACAACTTTGTTTTTCAATGTTGCAGATCGATTATTTGGAAAACTCAACCAAATCATACATCTACCTTATAATTATCGTTAGGACACAGCACTAATCAATAACGGGTCTTACCTGGTTCTTGTATAATATTAAAATATGTAAAGAATAATGACATTTTTACTGTGTTATTCTCATAAATCAGTTAAAAAAACATTAGAGTTAAACTATCTCTAATGTTTAAGTTTTCGTACGTTGAGTTAAGTTAAGTGGATGTAAACGAGGCTTTACATCCACTTAACTTAACTTAACGTACGATAACTTAAACATTAGAGAAATTTGAACTCCATTGAATTATATGTGTTCGTTTACATTCACTTAACGTAGAAAAACTTAACGTAACGTACGGATTTGTTCACTCAACTTCAACTTAACAGAATCCGTGCACTAAGTGCACCAATCACAAGCTCTCGATTTTGACAATTTGGATGATGGTGACAGCGGGTGACAGTAACATAACCTAAAAGTTAACTCGTGTGACTTGAACTATACTATACTATACATAATATTATATATTATTACGTTTATGTTTAAAAAAATATGACTATAGAGTTTGTAGACATTAATGCTCTAATTAAACACCGGAAGGAAAATTTCTACCCTCTGGGAAAGGGAGTTCATATGAGGTATATCGGTATGGTTAGCTATGAAGAGAATGTTCGAAGGTATAATTGTGGAAAATGTGGTCCAAATTTGGTCACCTGGTTCGCACACATTATTTAAATACCGCAAGTAAAACTTCAACCTTATAGGAAAGTGTTTTGTTTCGAGATTCCAATTTGGGGGTGTGTTTTCTGAGGGTACCAATTGGATACTTACGAAATCCTTACAAAGTGATTCTGCTTGTTTTCTGTACAAGTGGCGTTCTGAGGTAACGTTAAAAAAAACTACCCGTGATTTAGGGGGGTTCCTTTGGGGTAGTAATTTGAAAGTTGGTGTTTTCTGAGGGTACCAATTAGGTACTAATCCCTTACAAAAGCTAGAATAGATTCGACCTCTTTTTCGATAAGTGGCGTTCTGAGATGACACGCGCTGTCTTTGCCCCCGATAGCGGGGAGTTCCTTTGAGGTACTAATTTGGGGGTTAGTGTTTTCTGAGGGTACCAAATGGGTACTAAATCCTTACAAAATTTCAAAGCAATTCGAGGTTGTTTATGTCAAGTGGCGTTCTGAGGTGACGTTCGAAAGAACTACCCGTGATTTAGGGGGGTTCCTTTGGGGTAGTAATTTGAAAGTTGGTGTTTTCTGAGGGTACTAATTAGGTACTAATCCCTTACAAAAGCTAGAATAGATTCGACCTCTTTTTCGATAAGTGGCGTTCTGAGGTGACGCGCGCTGTCTTTGCCCCCGATAGCGGGGAGTTCCTTTGAGGTACTAATTTGGGGGTTAGTGTTTTCGGAGGGTACCAAATGGGTACTAAATCCTTACAAAATTTCAAAGCAATTCGAGGTTGTTTATGTCAAGTGGCGTTCTGAGGTGACGTTCGAAAGAACTACCCGTGATTTAGGGTGGTTCCTTTGAGGTACTAATTTGAAGGTGTTTTCTGTGGGTACCAATTGGGTACTAAATCCTTACAAAAGTTGAAAAGTGATTCGAATGATTTTACTACAAGTGGCGTTCTGAGGTGACGTTTAAAAGAACTATTTCAACGTTAAGGGGGTTCCCTTGAGGTACCAATTGCCCGGTTGGTGGTACCGATTGGTACTAATTGGGTACTCATTATTTAAAAAGTTTCCAGTCGATTTGCGAAAAGTTTGCGTTCTGAGGTGACGGACGTCAGCAAAATGGAAAATAAGGGCAGACCAGACGATAACACATACATACTGAAAACACCAATAGATCTAAGGAATTTTCTATTTAAATTGGCTAGCGGTGCTATAAGACAGAAGAATTATCGTAAGATATAGATTTTTAGCTTATATAAGTTATAATTAATTTCTTGTTACATCTCCTAACTCTTGTTTACTGCGCGCCCAACTGTTAATTTCCGTCCTGTTACACAAGTTTCTAACACTATAAAATTATATTAAACCAAATTAAATCCATTGCATCCGTTTTTGAAAGATAATAAAATAAAATTATTACTAGATAATTGACTAAATCGTAAATAATTTCATGCTGATGCACCATCTTCCCATAAACCTGGATAATAATCAACGTTTCACCTCACATCGAACCGAAAACGAAACAGAGAAGTATCGCCAATGGAAACGTCCGATCTACCAACCACATACCCGCTATAAATACATAAACGGAGACTCTTCTTCTTGTACATCGGTTATAATTACAGCCGTATGGCATATCTAATGATGTCGAAACCAGTTCCCGACCAGATCCACCGGGTCGGTCGGTCGCTCGCGCTCGTGGCGACTCACAGTGAGCGGCATGCGAACCGGAGTTGGCGCGCGGTGAGAACTACGTGCGAATGGAGCGCGAGTTTAGCGACCCTGACTGAGAGGACCCCCGCTCGACAGCAAACCTCATTTACACGAATACAAATTACGTTAATTATTCATCATGTACCGGGCGACGGTCGCGACGTCGACATTTTGGCGGGTGCTTCACGCGCGCCGGGGACATATTCGCGCCAGCGAAACTGGTGGCGCTCCCCGCGTAACGCCGTGTAGCCATTATTGCAATGGCCGCGTTAACAGACCGCCCCGCTGCATAAAATATTAGCTGGACGACGACGCGACGTCCCGACGACGCATTAGCACGTCTGGGTGACACGCGTCGCTGAATACAAATTTAAAGTAAGCTCTGAATATCAGGATTTGGGTGCAGAAAATGTTTAAATATCATGTAGCGCACTGGCTAGACAGATCATTATAAAAGTAATTAAATACAGTCATAGCATGGTTACCTCTGGTAACAAAGAAGTCGGTAGACCAGCAAAGTTTCAGACAAAACTTCTTTGGTTTTAAAAGAGCTATCCTATGACACTTCAGACCGTTTGTTCACCGCCAAAACCAATCGTAAGCGATCAGTCGCCACCTACCAAGCGACCAATGAGCGTTGCGGTCTGCCCGATAAATTTTATGCTGATTGACTGCTTGGTCGGTGGCGACTGATGGGTTACGACTGGTTTCACCGGTGGATGAACCGGCTCAGAAGTCCCACATGTTTTAATTACAAACAATGTTCTAATAGGTACGAGTTTTTGCTTATTCTGCTAAAGTTTTCCTACTTTTCTACCTGCATTGTTTCCAGAACGTATAACTGGGTAATCCCATAGTTAAATCAACACATTTTTCGCCTCTCCACCTGGTGAGGTAAAACCACCACCATATTGGAACTAGGTATAACTGTCTTTATGTGTTATGTTTTTTGTATATGGCATGTTTTTTATATATGTAGGTATTATTTAAAACTTTAAATAAGTTTAGAAATTTAGTTTTTTTTTCCTTTTTTAATTATATGATATTTATATTTTATATCTTATTTAAAGAGAGTGTTTCAGAAATAACGGCTAACCTTGAAGGAGCATATCCGCCAAGGTCAGAAAAGCAATTTTGGTCAAATAACGTATAGGTAGTCTATTTCAAAGTTTTAAGTACCAAAAAAATTGTATTGAAGAAAACGTCTAAGGCCTGCCCTGGTGCATAGCCGATCGCGCATGACTGAGATACGCTTGCAAATGTACGTATTTATCAATGAAACTTAGAGAGAAACTTACAAACATTGTGATTGGAAAGCGATATCCGTAGAACAAAACAAACCGACTTAACACAGCAATTGCGTTTCGCAGCCGATCAAAGTTATGTCGCATTCCAGCCATACAATTGTCATCCATCCGTGTCTCGTGCTACACAAATCACTACACAAACACACCCCATTGTGATCCCACAATCCAAAAGATTCTTAATGTTGATAAACCAACAAACAGCTGATCACTATTGTACGTAACATACGGAGGAACTTGGCGAATGTAAGTCATTCTCGCTCTGAGCGAGAACGACCGGAGTGGAGGGAGGCTGATATGTTGCCAGCGGCGTTGATTTTTCACCAGTTGCAACATAACTGTGGCGAAGTGTTGTCGATATTTTTTTGGGCTGAAAACGGTCGGACTCCGTGTTTCTGTATTAATTTTCTCAAGAATGCGTGAAGTTATACCGTACTTTATTTGACAAAACATGCTTATTACGTCCTTGGGCAGATGCTCCTTCAAGGTTGGCCGATATTTCTACAGCCTGTATATTTTATAGCAATGTTTTTCGCACTAACATTTTTATAATTAATATTTGTTTAGAGAAATTTATAGTTGTGATAATCATGCGAAAGAAAACTGAACTCTCAACCCATTTTCTGTAGAACGTCATGTTTTTAAAGTTTTAATATAATAAGACATGATCCGTTTCCATTGGTGACTTTAATCAAAAACTTTTCATGTGCTTTTTAAAATATTGTAAATTAAAATTTTTATTTTAACTCACGTGTCCATTGGGTGACATGTAAAAATGAACACCAATAAGATGAATATTTTGTACCAAATTTGTTAGCTATATAATTTTCCATGACCAAACGGTTTCTAATTTGTCCCTTGGAATCTTGCTGCCCAGTGCACGATGTTAGGTTCTTGAAATAAGTTCCATAAGCCCTGCCTACTCATAATAGAAAGATAATACACAAAGAATCATTATTATTGTTTGAGCACACAAGGAAACGTAAACAAAGAACACATTTGCATTTTACAGTTTGAAAATTTTGGTTTAAAAAAATTAACAAAAAAAAATCGGATGTGGCCAGGCACATGACTTTATCATACTATATATAAAATTAATAGTTTAGCTGCATGAGACTCTATTTGATCGAGATCGGCCATGTCTGCATTAAAATAAAACTACTAGAACTAGACAGATATGTCGATTAAAGCTGCGTTCGGATATTGTACTCCGTTGACACCGGGTACACCGTCCAAATGACACTTACGTGTTATTGGGTGTAAAAAGTGTAATGCAATATGCGAACGCAGCTTATATTGACAGAAGTTATTGTCAAAACATTAGCGTTTGACATCAAGACTACCTACTGTCATTAGAATCAAAAAATCTGACAAATCCTGGCTACTAGTTTTCATGCAGTACGACCGATCTCGTAGAAATAGAATTTGCTCATGCAGCTAAACTATTGATTGTACCAAAAAATGTCATAGTGATAAATTATTCATAATTTCCTCATCTTTAATTTATTATTTAACTATTTCGACAAAATTCCAGAAATGGCGGCTTACTTGCAAAATCTTTCAAAAATGCTAAGACTAAACCTCCAGTTCCTTTGGACCCTTTTCAACAGAAAGCTTTTCAGCTCTAAGTTTGGTTATGAAACTTCTAAATATTAAGTTTCGTCCCGATACCTTTAGTAGTTTCTCCGTAATCATCGCCACAAAAAACGGGTACACACACACATACACACACACACACACACACACACACACACAGAGACATTTTTTTGTACCTTGGTCAAAAATGTTCAGGGGACCCAAAAAGACATATTTCCGCTAAAATCTCAAAATTTTTTTTTGGCACGATTACAATACTTTACATACTGCGTATGATCAAGTAAAAAACAAACAAATAATTCTTTACTTAATTCAATTTCTTTCTTTCGATTTCAAATCAAGGAAAACATTTTAGTGAAGACCTTTGTATTTTTGTTTATTTTTCGGTTTTGCGATTTGAATTTTGGAATAGAGGTAGAAGCCGAGTTTCCATTAAAAAGTTACATTTTAAAATTGTTTGCAATTTTGCAAATTAGACAATTCAGATATGCAGACTTGCGGGTAAGCTAAATTATAATATGTACTCTCATATTCCTTTTGAAATATATAAATTTCACTTATATATTTCAAAAGTAGATATTCTCTGTTTGAACTTTTTGTTTTATATCGATAATTTTCATTGTTTCCATGGTTGTCCATGTGGCAAAATTGTAGGTAATTCGCGTGAAAGCATTGCGTCAAATACGATATATAGGGTGCGAACTAGATTCTGACCAGGTTTTCTAATAACTTTTTCCTATTTCTCTAATCCATCGTAAAATAGGGGGAATCCCTGTTTGCAAAGTCGCAGTATGTTGGGTTTACACTTGACATTTAAGTTACGTACCTATCTACTCTAAGAAATACTGCTCATGACTTCTACCTTTGTAGACAAATTCAAGCATCTACTAGGTAGGTATATGTCGTCTCATAGTGGATTCTTGATATTTTTGTTTATTTTTTGACAGAATTTACGGACAAAAATTGTAAAATCTACCAAATAATTGATCTAGACTAGAGAATATCATTTTCTAAACGTGTAGGTTTCACAAAAATATAAATATTTAAATATCAATATTTTTCCCGCAAAACTGCACCGCTGAGCTTGGCATATTTTGTTGTACTATTCAGAGGAGCGTATCTTCTAAAACATACAGGTATTGGCTGCATGGATCTAAAAACAAATTTTAATTCACATGTCCATGAACAGTGACAACAGTCAGAATGGACGAATGACTCGGCGATCAGTCAAGTTTAGCAATTTGTAAGCTGTAGTTTCCGTAATTTACAAATCCAACACGTATTAGCGACAGTATCATAAAGCAGCAGAGTTTACTGCAGATGTAATGGCAAATTACTAGCCGATTTGTTAATTCATCAACGGTTACAGGCTTGACGAGCTTGTTTTATTACTTATTACAGTATAGAAATAGAATTTCTCCTTCCTTATCTTATTTATAATCTTAATCTTAAAACTAATAATTAATTTTCAATCTATTTTCGAACTACATTTTTCAAAAAATAAAATATTAAATTATGGGAACATTATATTTTCTTGTGAAATCGCCAAATATTTTTCGCTGTCCATCAAGTGTTATAAGCTATAAATCCTCATACTTCGTATTAGGAAGAGAAATCGTGTCCCGCCCGGTCGGTCCGTACACTGCGCACGGGGAGAAATCTATAACCGATGACGGTCTATATTGAAAAATAAAAGGGGGGAAGTTCCGGCCGTCCCGTCATCCCCATGAGACGTTTACGGGCCCCGGGCGAAGTGATGGCGCCTCGTAAAAAACGTCCGAACTGATCGACGGTCCGATCGAGGAACGTTCGTAAAGGTTTACGACCGGCCGATAGCGTCCCCTAAATGGTGAGATTATGAGAAAGGGGCCAACTGTGATTCGCACGTAGCTGGACATACTGCACACACGGGTCCTTTCTATTTTACTTCCCCTTGCTTTCTATAGCACCTGAAGATTTGGGTTTGAAGGTTTGAAAGGATGTTTAGTGTAATGGGACGTGTCGTGTAGTTTATGTGCTTTCGATCAACTATGAAAGATCTCCAAATTTTAATGATTACTCTTATTATCTTTATTTTTTGTATTAATTTTCCTTAACGCTAACAGTAATACATACATGATTAAATCATCAAATAAGGCCCCGGTGTGAACCTAGCACCCGACTTTAAAAACGTTAGACTTTTTTAACGTAGATCGTTTGTACTTTGTTTGTACCCATTTGTACCGGTATTAATTTCGTTTGTACCTCAAACATAGAAAAAAATATTAAATAATAAAAAATAGCCAGCACCCAACTTTGACATTCAAATTTGGCTAATGCCATTCGAAAGAGAATCGTTTGTACCTGTTTGTACCTCTCTTCAAATCATCTATACCTCAAAGGAACCGGAAGTACAGAGTTTCTAAAAATCGTCCAATAGGAAAAATATGTGTTTTATTAGATATCCGAAAGCGGATAACGCCATTCGAAGCAGCATGAGTAGCACCAGCTGTACCTCTTTTCAAATCGTTTGTACCTCAAAGCGACCGGGAGTACAAAAGGCAGAGTATCAAAAAATCGCCGAAGACGTAAAATCTGTGTATTTTGAGATATTGAAAAGCGGTTAACGCCATTAGAAGGAGCATGAGTAGCACCCGTTTGTACATTTCCCGGTTTCAAAAAGTTTGTACCTCAAAGGGACCGGAACGGTCCCTTTGAGGTTGTACTTCCGGTCCGGAAGTACAAAAGTCAGAGTATGAAAAAATCGTCAAAGAAACTCTTACAAATTGAAAAGAGGTACAAACGGCTGCTACTCATGCTGCTTCCAATGGCGTTAACCGCTTTTCCATATCTCAAGAAAAACAGATTTTACGTATTTGGCGATTTGTTGATACTCTGACTTTTGTACTTCCGGTCCCTTTGAGGTACAAACGACTTGAAAAGAGGTACAAACGGGTGCTACTCATGCTCTTTCGAATGCCGTTTACCGCTTTTTGATATCTCAAAAAGTACAGATTTTACGTCTTTGGTGATTCTTTGATACTCTGAATTTCGTACTTCCGGTCCCTTTGAGGTACAAACGATTTAAAAAGAGGCACAACCGGGTGCTACTCATGCTGATTCGAATGGCGTTAACCGCTTTCGGATATCTAATAAAACACAGATTTTTCCTATTGGACGATTTTTCAGTGAAGTGACTCACTTCTCATAAAAAATAAATAGGGTCAAGATACCTATTTTGTGCACATTTGATAGAGTGAAGCACATTAATTACACCTAAATAGAAGCTTGACCCTTGAACTCCATATCTATGAACCGAAAAAACATGAGAAAGCTCTAGGATAGGGTGAACATATGAACCTTATAGAATTGAGGAACATTATACTGGCTTATTGAGAACGAGGAAATAATTATTTCGCGACAGATTTTTGCGAACTTTATTCCATACACGAAGGTGCTTGCTTAAACGGTTTTTGCAGTTTGTTATCTAAAGGTGAATAGCAATTTTACTATAATTTTACTATAAAACTGCTATAAACAAAAGCAAACAAGTTAAAAACTATGGGGGCCTACGAAGCTATGCAGATTTCTCTATTGGATGAAGGTTAACTCACCTTAACTTATTAATACGAAAAAAAAGAAAGACTGAAAAGTTTCTAAATGGCATCTAAAAGATTATGACGGTAAAGTTTTTCTATCGTGAACATTTCCTTGGTTCTGACAAACTACTTTACGTTACTGAAACATGTCTTTATACCGAATAAATAGCTTTGAACTTACTTTTGGTTTTAAGTTATTTTATTGCATTGAAAGTAAACTATATCAGCGTCAAATTTAAGATAGTAAGTTATTAGACTAGAGTGGATCATTTGAACAATTAAAATGGCTCTTTCCATTTGCGTTTTGATGCGAGTTGGTTTGCATAGTAGTATACACAATTAGACAGATACATAGTTTTATAATAATTTTAAGCGGCTAACAATTGGGCAACGGAATAATATATTGAAAATAAACAAATAACGATATCGTTTTCTATAATAATTAATCACCAGTTGATCGACTATCAGGTAGATTTAAAGAATTTTGTTAAATAAAATTGCAAAACTCGCTTATAATTAAGCCAATATTTTATTGCAGAGGAAATTTTACATTAAGTACAATTAAAAATTATGTTAAAATGTCCTTGCACTTAAATATGCGAGTTAGATAGGTAGGGAAAAAAGTATTTAAATTCTAATACTTGAATTCAAAATTTGTCGCTTACTTATAGAATTTAGTTTAAGGTATACCTTCAATTCTCAATATTCTAGGATAATTGAGTTCATCTTCCATAGATTCTCAAAAATTGCCAAAATTACGTTTTTATGACAGTTTTTTAGAATGGAAAAAGTAGTCAATTTTCGGGTATGTTACGACAATTAAAGGACTTATGAGGATCTGTGTATGAGAAACGTGCAGGATTACCATGAAAGAAATTGTCGAAAATATTCAATTCAAGGTCGTCAAGTTGAATTCGATGTATTTTAATGATTACAATTGATGTTATCGAGTATTTGTTGATACAATGAACAATACAATTTACATAATTTTATTATATAATTTTATGATACTATTGCCGCTTATTCTAAAATTTGTACTTTTTTAAAAACGGTAAGGGTTTTCTTATTATGTTATTCAAATATTACAGCAGTCATATAATTCCTCTGTCTAATTGAACGTTATACCGTTGTTTCTTCCACCTACATTCTAATTATAATACTACTATAACATAACATTACTATTATAATAAAACCTCCAATTCGTCTATTATAAAAACACATTCCAAAAACTCGAACATTAAAATTCTTAAAACTATAATACGCAGTTGTAAAAGTAAAAGGCGTCATCTAATTCCGTATTCTAATTGAAAATAATGTATACGGTGCTAACGTGAGCGAAGAAACGCTAATACCGACGTTATTACCCAATTTTCCTTGTGCACTACAAAGTAAACGGGCGGCACAGCGCGTCGAGGCAGGCAGCCTGCCTCGCTTACAGGTGAATTTACTGAATGTGTTGTTGGGGGCCCCAGTTGCCCCGTAAAACCAGCCAGACAGGTCGTAAAAAGATTTCGTCGAGCGGTCGCCACTTATAATAAAATTTGCACAAGGAGGATCCCCTTACCAAGGCGGACGAACGAAGGTCCCCCACAGGTTAAGTAAACAAGTGAAGATTACAACGACATTTTCACGTAGGTTTTGTTATGACGTGTTTAGTTCACTTAATTGATGTTATGATAAAGTTAAAGTATGCAAAACAGTCATTAAAAATTAAAATTGGTTGAAATTGTTTTAGTATACAAATTTTGATTCTAAGCTAAAGCCAAATAAATATCTTGTTTCAGAATATGGTTTCAGCAACTGATATTTATTGTATTAATAAAATCTCGAAAAAGGAAATGAAATCTAATCTTGAAAACTATATGTCTCCATCATGTTACATTATTTGAAAGAATTCTTATCAAAATTATAAAAAATCGACAAGATCTACACTTTTTCATACCTTCCGAAAGATAACGATATGTGATAACCGCGTTTTTGATTGGTTTTTTGTCCAGAATTATACAGAATGATACTTAACAGAGTTGTTGTATTTACACTAAGTTTAAACTAAATTAAAGCTCCTTAGCCGATTTGTATACCGGGTGTACAGTCGATTAATTTTTTGAAGAAAAGAATTTAACTTGAATTAATTTTCTTATTGCTGCGAAATTGGCATAACCTACAAATGTAGTATTTTGCAGCACACTCGTATTACTGTTAGTAATTACATGATGCGTTTTTGGATCAATGTCATGGTAGACTGATAGAGCTGATGATGATTATAATGGTAACCCCTCCAATATAAATTCCAAAGGAGAGGTGGCTGGGAAAACATTAAATTCAAACGCCATTGGTTTTAAAGTTCTGCCCCCTAAACTAAATTGGTAAAATTATCACGGTGTCACATGCAAAGTTATTATGTATGGATTTTTTTAAATAAACTCATATTTATCAGTTTATCAGTTACTGCAGATACAGGCTGTACATAACGTGGTTGGTAATCATCCGATTGATGTAAACCAGACATGGCAACGAGGATTTTGTGAATAGAAAGGACATGGTCATTTTCGAGAGATTTCATACCACTGAGAACGAATCTGGACTCAAAATTTTCTTATCGCGTTAGGTTTTCGAAAAAGTTCAGGTCAAATGTAAAAAAAATTGATTTTGGCAAATATTATTAGTTTAGAAGCCACAACTTTTTCGAAAACCAAAAGCGATAGGCATTTGCGTTCAAAGCAGAGAATTCTATCGAAACCGCCACTTTCTACTAGAGTTGTAACGGAAGTAACCTTTGCGGAAGCGGATGCGGATGCGAAAGCTAAATTGTCGACTTCAGCGGAAGCGGAACTGAAAGCGGAAGTAAAAAGAACATTTATTATAGAAACAAAAAACACAAGTAAATATCAAATTACAACAAAACGAACAACACATATTTTATTTAGAAAACACAAACAATAAATAATTGATCTACATTGCAACAAAATATAACAACAAGAAACAGTAAATCCAAAAAAAGTTCATAAATCTCACGAAATTGAGAAATTTAAGAACATACAAAATTAAATTACTTATTTTCGTGTGGTAAACAAAGATTTATGGAACTGTATGTTATTAAAAAAAAACGGCAGAAAATTTTCTTGTTATTCCGCCACCCAACGATACAAACGTGCCTAAAAATAAAAATGCCGGCAGTAAACCACACAAAGCTTTAGCGGTATCCAGTTATGTATCAAACGTAATCGCCATCGGAATAGTCTCTCGGCACCGGCGGCGGCGTTACAAACGCTCGGCATCCCTAAATTCCGCAATAGATGCGTTTACAAAAGTGCGGATGCGAAAGCGGAAGCGGAAGTGAAAAAATAGGTAAAAGTTTCACGGTTGCAGAAGCGGATGCGGAATTCCGTTACAACCCTACTTTCTAGACTTACACTTTCTCTTAACAGAATCCACATTTCTCACAGCCAATCATTGTTTTATAGTTTTCAATTCTCGATATATATCTTATGTAAAGTCAACTCTACTAAATTTTTGAGAAAAAATGTACTGTATCATTTGAAAAACAAAAGTAGACTTACCCCTGGCAAGGACGCCACTAAATTATTTTTAATTTCAATTATTAAAGATTTATCAAAATGACCACTGTGCCTCTACTTACATTTTCTTTGGGGGATGCCATTTGACATTTGAACATTTTTTAGTACATACTTTAAGTACTCAAATAAAAGATTAAATTTTGAACAATGAAGCGGTGCGGCTGTAGTTTTACCTATTGTTTGACACTGGAATTACTGACAATGTGGAATTATAACATTTTCAAAGTGGATTTTATCTCGAACTAGAAAATAGAAATTTAATACACCTGTTTCCCTCTTCATTCCAAACATTTTATTTCAAACATGTTCCTCTGCAACAGTTCATTTTGGTGGTACATATTTCAATGTTTATAAAGCTTTAAATTCAGTTGAACAACGTAAAAAAAATACAAACTAAAGGCGTTTACTCGCGAGCAACGGTTAGTTCAAGTTACCTGAAGTAAGGTGTAGTATGTCATTCTCGCGGCAAACTTGTGACGTCACAGTTACCTTGAGTAAGCTGGTTGGGGTTACTGAAGCTTACCTGACTGCTGACAAGACTACGTCAAGCCCATCGATATTTGAAATTGGTTATCTTTACGATGACAGTACGGTGACAGTTGTTGATCAGTTTAGGCATAGTTTAGTTTTGCGTTGAAATGTACCCTTATAGTGAGGAAGAAATACTAGATGATATCAATAGAACACTTTTAGGAACGGAAGAGGAAGCAGTTGCTCAAATCCATTTGAGGTCATCCAAAGGAATACCATCTCAGAATCCAAATGCTATTCATAATTTTCTCGAATTATGGCTTTCCATAGCAGAATGACCTCTGGTATACGCCTATGCGGTGCGCCTTGCTATACTATACAGAAAAGAGCGATAAGAACAATTCAGCAGGCCGACCAAACAACACACTGCATTACTTTAATGAGGGCGTACATTTACCAACAACTTCTACAAGCTAGAAACGAGCTCTCAGCTCAGACACGAAAAAGTGCGGCCACCCAGCGGATTCTCATGAACGCAGAAGTTATTACAATATCGTACCATAGAACCAAAACAACTCCAACCAAAGACATATCATCAGCTCCTTAATAAGCTTCCAAAGAACAGGCTACAAACACCCCTAGGGACCTTCAAAAGAAAGTTAAAGCATATGCTGGGCAGGGAGAGCTTCAACGGGATTGAAGAATTTGAAACCTACGTGAAAAATAACCATCAATAACAGAATGCTATATTTTGCTTAAGTGTTTTTGCAATATATTTAAGATTTATTATGTGATATTTAATGTGTCCAGTTTGGTACAAAGTGAAAAATTGTATTAAAATTAATATAACTCCACAAAACAAAGGAAAAGAGGTTATTATTTACACATTATTACAAATTGATGGTTGCTTAAGTGCAACATTTTCTTATACACGCAAAAATACACACAATTACTATGAAGTATGAAAATAGGTTACGTTACTAACCTACACCATTCATACATTTGTCACTTGACATAAGTAACTTGACAGAACTAACTATTCGTGTTCTCGCGATGTAACCGAAAGTAAGCAAATGATTACGTCATCCACTGACTACAAGTAACCGTATCAACATACTTCAACATACCGAGTATGTTCGCGAGAATACGCCTTAAATGTACATTTGATGCAGATATATATATAAATTAATATAGAGGTTCTGAAACTAACCTAAAGCTTTGTGAACATCCATCCACAAAAAGACTTAAAACAATAGATCGTAATAAAAATCTAGAGCATTTCGCAGAACGAACTACAGCGTGAACATAGACCTCGCATTGTCTCTAGCCCGATATAATAATTTCGTTGGAAACTGCTGGAAATTAATTTTTAATGTTCCATTGTGAACGTAAAGGAGGCCGCCTGGTTATTACTCCTTTGATGTACCAAATTTCCAGCTCGATTAAACGCGGCCGGCCCGCTATACATAGTCGCTGTCGAGACAACGTTATATTTCGCACCCGCAATTATTTCGTCGTTAACGAAATTGAAATTGTGCGGCTCGGCGGAATAATAATCGTTTCGCACTACATCGGCACTCTTAATTGACTTACTAATAAAGATATCACGCATGAGAACCGCAGAATACAGGTGGTAGGGGTGCGCCGAGTGCCCTACTTTTTGTTCGCATTTTATAAATGGAAACTCGATTTATTAATATGGCTACATAGGTCAGTATGGTTTATTAAACTCTGTTGAAAATAATAAAAATGTTTGTCGAAAGTGCACGTGAGAAATTGTGTCTGCATTAAACCCCGTAAGAACCCGGATTAAACTAATGAGATTCAGCAAGTTTAGTACCATTGTATAAAGCAAAATTTGATCTACACGCCCATAATTAAACTAACGTGGAAAGAGATTCCAGAGCTGCACAAAACAAGTAAGTAAGCAAACTTTTACCGAACTCAGACAGCCTGGCGACTGTTTTTTCCACCTACAAGCCGCAAGGCCAGACCAGCCGGCGAAACAAGTTTCCTAGTTGGCGGGAATTTACCAGTAGATATCAATACATTCATATCCTATACCGATACCCCACTACATCCTCCGAGGCCCTCTAGTACTGTAATTAAATTAGTCACCTAGAACGGCCCCTAGAGTGTGAACAACTGTGATCCCGTTTTTTTTCTCTTGTACCCACACCTGTACCTCTCTTTAAACTTCAACCTACACCTTTGTACAAAAAAAAAGATATTTAAAATAATAAAAATAAAAAATAAAAAAAATAAAATAAAAAAAAAATAAAAAAAAAATAAATAAAAAAATAAATAAAAAATAATAAAAAAAAAAAATGCCAAAACTACGAGCCAACAAAAACAACACCCAAGCAAGCGATGACGAAGAAGATGAGATGGGAGATTTGAACGAAATCAAGAAGATGCTCAGAGATCTCCAAAAGTCCGTGACGGAAAAGTTTGAGGAAATACAAAAGGAACAACTTGAGATAAAGAGAATTCTGAAACAAGACAAGGTGGAGAAGGAGCAAATGAAGGAGCGGATCAGGGCTCTGGAAAACATTGTGGAAGCAAACGAAAGAGAGAAGATACGCAAGAACGTCATTATAACAGGAATCGAACAACAAGACAGAAAGAACGAAGATACGTCGAAGATAATAGCAAAAGTTGCTAAGGGCCTAAACATAAAATTAGAAGAAGATGATATAATAAAATCATATCGCAAAACTGAAAACGGCCCGATAGTAGCGGAATTTAAAACCATTGAAACCAAAAGAAAACTGATGGAAGCACGAAAAACTATAGGATCAGTGACCGTGAAAGAATGCGAACTGAAGGGAAAAGAAGCGGAGATATATATAAACGACGAACTTACAGCATACACCAACAGTATTTTCTACAAAGCCCGAGAGGCAAAGAAAAATAAACAATATAGTTTTGCATGGAGTCGAGACGGCATAGTACATATGAAAAAAACCAAAACTAGCAAAAAAATAAAGATTAGAAACCTAGAAGATCTAGAAAATTTACAATAACAACAAAAGGAAGATAACAAAAAAAACATAAAAACACCCGAAAAGGAAGATAACAAAAAAAACATAAAAACACCCGAAAAGGAAAATACCTCCAAAATATACTTGCACAATTACCGGAGCCTGAGAAATAAACTCGACGAACTAGAAATTACAGCCGAATTGCACAGTCCCGATATAATGGCAATTACAGAAACATGGCTCCACCAACATGATGAACAACTTTATAGCCTAAACGGATACAACTCAGAATATCATTCCAGAATAACCAGAGGAGGAGGGCTGGCTCTTTATATCAAAAAAGGAATAAACTACAAAGTACTTCAGAAACACACGGTAAAAGACATCGAAATACTAAGAGTACTACTTACGCAGAACGACATGGCGATATCACTAATATACAAACCACCTCATGTAACTCTCCAGTCACTCCTTGACACACTTCAAAGCAATGTGATAAATCGCAGAAAGAGTCACATAATAGTCGGGGATATCAACATAAACTTACTGGAAAAAAATAATGTAACGAAAGACTACATAAGGACACTGACAGAGCACAATTATAAGATACTTAACAAAATCACAAGCAAACAATGTACAAGACACGATGCAACTGGCTCGGGATCAATTATAGACCACGTAATAACGAACAGAACGCAACAAATAGAACAAATAAAAATAATTCCAAGCGATATATCGGATCATAATGCTATTTTAACAACAATAGGGGAAAAAATAAAGCAAAAAGCCGAATATGAGATATATCACAAAACCCGAGATAATAATAATGCAATCAAAAAAGAAATCTCGAAGTTGCTGCCATCAACAGTGAATAGCTACGACAAGCTCTTGAAACGACTTAGAGAAATAATACAAAACAACCAAATACAGACAACAATCAAACGACGAGAAAGAAACGAATGGGTAAATGAAAATATCATTCAAGAAATAAAAGAGAGAAATAAACTATACAAACGACTGAAGAGAAATCCGCACAACAACTACCTACGAGAAGTGTACCATATGAAAAAACAGACTACAAAGACACGTATCCAGACAACCAAAAGACAATACTTTTTAAACAAGTTTTTCCTCAACAAAAACAGTCCGAGAAATATGTGGACGATAGTAAACAGGATTGCAAATAACACAAGACAGAAGCAACATATAGACTGTATGACCAAACAAGACGGCACCATAACAAAAGACCCGCAAGAAATAGCAAACACAATCAACGACTATTTCACAGATGTCGGAAAGGATTTAGCTGAATTACAAATAAAAAACAAACACATAAAACCAATAGCCACAACAACTTCAAACAAAAACACAGTAGAAGCAGTATGTCAATACACAAACGAAAACGAGATAAACGATATCATCGGAAAGCTGAAAAATAACACTGCCCCAGGACACGACAAAATAACAACGACCATAATAAAAAACAACAAGGAAACATTAGCGCCGATACTGGTTAAAGTAACTAACGATGTCATAGACAGTGGACAGTACCCAGACTGCCTCAAGATGACAGCAATCAAACCAATCTACAAATCTGGAGAAAAAAACCAGCCAGAGAACTATCGTCCAATAGCTCTGTTATCGACGCTAAACAAAATTTTAGAAAAAATTATTCAAAGCCGCTTAACAGAACATCTGCAAAAACACAGCATCATAGATACCCAGCAATATGCATACCAGAAGAATTCTGGTACAACATCGGCGGCATACGATATGACCAACGAAATAAAATGCAGATTAGACGAGGGAAAAGTAGTAGTAGCACTATTTATCGACCTAAAGAAGGCATTCAACACCATCTCGAAGGAAAACCTACTCAAGAAACTCAAAGCGATAAACATCACAGGAAAATATCTAAGGCTAATCGATACGTACCTGACAAACAGACCCCAATACACGAGCACAAATGCAGCTACAAGCAATACGCAATATTCAGGAGAGTACGGAATTCCACAGGGAGGAAACCTACCTCCCACGCTGTACATCATATATATGAACGACCTTGCCGAAACAAATTTACACGCAACGCACTATATGTATGCAGACGACACATGTTTCATATATGCCGGAAAAACCCATCAAGAAGTCCAAACAAGTATAGACAGCGACATTAAAATACTTTCACAGTGGTTCTACGACAATTTACTAACCATCAACGAAAACAAGTGCGAATACATGGTGTTTGAAAGCGGAAGATCAACCAACAATAGCATAGAAGTCAAAATAAATAACAACACCATCAAAGAAGTCAGAGATGCCAAATACTTAGGATTAACTGTTCAAAACAACCTAAAATGGGACAAACACATAAACAGGCTACTAAAAGATAACGCAAGAACAATAGCAACAATTTGGAAACTGAGAGACCTAGTACCGCACTCAATGAAGAAAGCGATCTACCACTGCCTGTTTACATCAAAAAACAACTACCTGATTCACGTGTGGGGAAACACAACATCAGCTAACATACAGAAACTACAAATCCAACAGAATAAAATCCTTAAAACTATGTACTCAATAAATAGATTAACACCAACCACAGCTCTTTATAACATGACTAAGGTATTAACCGTGAGAAAAAGCATTGCATTCAATAATTTGACACTAATACACAAGATAAGACGAAACGAAATCAAAACAAATATACAACTAAAAATGAACGATGACTTTCACCATTACAAAACTAGAACCTGCACACACATAAGAACCCACAAATACTATAAAAGTAAATATACCCAAACATTGCTAACAAATACCATCAATAAGTACAATAAACTACCGGACCACCTAAAGAAGTTACCAGTGAAAACTTTCAAAATAAAAATTAAGAAAATGCTCATAGAAGACAAAATATAGAGACGAACAACGAACGAAAGCAAACGTACCCTCAATACCGTTAACCCGAGGAATGGAGACCCAGACACTCACAGGTTTGGGAAAACCCAACCCCGTGGCGAGGAAAGAGGGAAGACAGCGACTATGTTTATATTTTACTGCCTATTTTGTGAACATATGTACATGTTAAATTGTAGTTTATTGGATTACAATTAATAAAGAAACTTTATTATTATTGACATTAATGGATATTGGCTGGTACATTTTTCTCCTGTCCATTATGGTCAAGAATAGGATTATAGGGATTTTTTATCATGAAGTCGCAGACCTGTCAAGTAGCTGAAAGTAAATCGTGACCACAAATAGTATAAGACGAAATTGTGGGGTTAAATTTGTTAAATACAAATACCGGGCATTTCTCAAATTAAATTACCTCTAAACTTGAAACGGAAATACGTATTTTTTTGCCTAAGAACGTGCAGTCTTACTTAACTTGACCTTAGGCCTCCTAAAAAACAAAAAACTTTCCTTAGTCTTATTTATTCATTAGGTGCTTCTTATTTTATCAAAAAATTACATTCAAAATGTTCTATGACCGTTACTGAAAAAAAACGTATCTATTTCATTATTTTAAACAAATATTTATGGTTGGTACCGGTTGTCACAGTTAAGAAAACTGGATCTGATAACATTGTATTTATGAAAAAAAATTTTTTTTCATAAATTTGCTGTTATTATTAACTTAGTAAAAAAGAACATAAACTTTTGAGTGGCGATATCAGAACATTTTACAGATTTCCAATTACTTAATTTATCAAAAATGCAATAATGTATACTAACATTACTAACTGATTAACTTGGCTATCAATGAAAGACATCAAACAAGTGACAACTGATTCTGGTGTGCCCTTTTCGTAGAATCTGGGTCTGCAAACAAAAATTTTGATTTGTCTCGTTTTTGAGAAAATTAGTGCAAAACACCCAACGCTTGCAAAAACGAGTGCGCCAATGCGTCTTATAAAACAAGTGATATATACTATTTTTTCTACTTTGCTACATTATTTTCACAAATTTCGAAAATTGCGTTTGTCATCTTACAAACTTGAGTAGTATTATCTTCAACAGTTGGTAGTTGTGGTAAAATTCACAACATGCACACACATACGATTGCGAGCCAATAGCGATTGAGATGTCAACCTTATTTAAGTCTTGACGTCAATATCATCAATCTTGGAAAACTAAAAGTTACTCAAAGTTTGTGATCTAGTGTTTCCACAACGACACCGAAAGCGGTTTCGTTATGAGTTTATAACGAAGGCAAAGTGGAAAATACAAATTTAAATTATTTTTCTTAACTTTGATAGGCTGTAGCTACCCATATTTTTTCAAAACCATTTTTTTTTATTGAAATACGAAGCACTCTAGTGAGTAGGTAGGTACCTATTTTTTAACTTACAGTTTCTTTTCTAACAATAATTACAATTTATTTTGAAGTGTACACAAAACAACAAAAAAGCGCCATTACCTCACGTTAGGAATATAGCATTGGGATTGATAGGGGTATCTTTTCGGACTGGTGATTGGCTGAAAGTTGCACCAAGTTCACACCACCAAAAAGCGAGTAGGATATCCATATATTTAATACAAATATATTGCGGGTAGACAAAGAGTTTGGTCCATAATTCAAACGGACTGGAGGATATCTCGAGTCCGTTTGAATTGGAGGAGGATATTCGTTTATAGAAATAAAATTGTTCCCCGAGCTCACGGAACAATTCGAAACATTACAGTGGTTGTTATTGTTATTATCACCAAAACCTTGCGTGTAACATATATCTTTCCCAAAGTATTCGTACGAAAATTCGATAAAAAAACAGCATGAAATAAACGTTGTCCATCTATGTTTGCATTAATATCTCTGAAAGTATTAAGCAGAGAATCAAAGACGAATCATGTGGGTATATGATAAACAAAGAATTACTTTAGCAAATTGAAAGGTTTGGTTTGGGAGAAAGTTCAGAACCGAGATTTATATCAATAGCGACTAATGCATTGCATTGAACCCCTGTCTTTTTTGTGTTTATATAATAAATGTTACACACAAATAAAAATTTGCGGACAAACTGCATTTAACAAATGCACTTCGTCGGTAACTAAGTTCAAGAACTATGCAAGAGAATGCATACACAGAAACTACTTGAATATCTTACAAATCAGAAGTACGCTATCTTGGTCACTTTTGCAGCTATACTCTAGAGTCTAGACTAGCGTTTCCCAACCGAGGTTCCGCGGAACCCTAGGGTTTCGCGAGATATCGTCCGTGGTTCCGCGGAAAAATAGCAGTGGCTGAGGTCGGTTCATGGGCACAATATTTACTGACTTGAAATGACAAGATCATCTGTTGCATAAAAACAAAATAATCTCTAGAAAACAACTCCCGTAAGAACTATTGGTCTAAATCTAACAATATTTGTTTTCAATAATTTCCTCTATCCTAATGTGTGACAACATGAACCTACAATTTGAATTTGCTGCTCATAATAGAATTTAGGAGATGATCAAAAATGTGTGTGTAGATTTCAATATGTTCTTACATTCCAGATAAGATTACTATTGACCGACAAGTTTTGAGCTTCTGTGACAGAAATTGTGGCGGTACCATTTATAGGAAATCAATAAATATACAGAGGGATTTGCAATTCTATGCGAAAATTTATATGACTAATCACAATAAACCTATAATAAAGAGAAATGCTGTGTTTCCAAAAAAGCGGACTGGAAATGGAACTGAAATTCAAAACTTCGAGAAGACATTTAATAAAAAAAAATATTAAATGAAATAGAAGTAAATACATATAAAAGTTTGACAACATCAAAGTAAATTTGTTACTTCAAATTTGGTGTTTTAACATAAAATTGTCGCCTGGGGCTATAATCTTCCATTAGTGCGTTTTTAAGATTGTGTATATATAAGCAAGCTTTTTTAAATTTAACAAATTTTAAGAGAAAATAACAAGGACGTGCTGTGTAATTTTGATGTACTATTATATTGTATTCTATAGAAATCATCTGACGAAATTTGGGTGTACACATATTTACTAGGGTGTTTATTTACAAAATTTATTTTCGGAACGTAAATGTCAATCTAAGAACAATGTTTTTTTTTTGTTTTTTCAATGCCTTAAAAAATACAGTCGTTTGGAATAATAGCAAAATCATATTTTAAACGGCGCTAGTCACAAAAGTATAAAGGTTTCTTAAAATCCGTTTTAAAAGTTTCTTAAAAACCGTTTAGAAGTCTCGAATATTATCTTTTTATCAATAGGTCCGTATGAAACTTTTTGCTCAGAATAAATGTTGCTTAATTTTTGTATTAATTTTATTTTTACTTCTGATATTTTTGAAATTATTAATGAATTTATTCAATTACTGTAAACATTATTGTTTGTATTCTTCGTTTACGTTCTTTTCCGTCTTTTGGTAATATGTACTTGAAAGGGCTGTGTAACTTTTGAAGGAAATGAAATGAAGGAATATGTTGATACAGAGGGACAATAATTATCTGCAATGTTACAGAAAATAATACTACAACAAAAAATGCTGTAAAAGAAATATTAACATCGCTGGTTATTTGAAACCAGCTATAATGCTGTACCTATTTTTTTACATAACTCATATATCCCACATATATATTCCTGTGAAAATACAGCATTTTGTCACCGTATTTTACAGCATATTTACGAAATTTTACTGGAAAAGTGCAGAGGGACAATAATCTGCAAAGTTACAGAAAATAATACTACAACAAACAATGCTGTAAAAGAAATATTAACCTCGCTGGTTATTTGAAACCAGCTATAATGCTGTACCGATTTTTGTACATAACTCATATACCCCACATACATATTACTGTGAAAATACAGCATTGTCACCGTATTTTACAGAATATATTATGAAGTGAAGTAATTTCACCGTAGAAGTAATTTTCAATCATTGAAGAGCGTTGCATTACAGACAATATCACTGATTATTTGATACAGCAAAATTGCTTTACTAATTATTCTCTGTGTATTTTTTTCCTCGAAATGATATTGGGATGGAGTGAACGACATTGTCCAATATTCTTTTTGTTGGGGTTCCGCCAGGTTCCAACCCAATTTCAAGGGTTCCGCAAGAGTAAAAAGGTTGGCAAACGCTGCTCTAGACCTTCTAGTGTTCTCGCGCAGTGAAACCACAGCTAGAATAATAAAATATCGAAAATCCTTTCTTTACGATTACTTTTATCGTGTCTCTAATGCACATTACGTTATATCCGTCGCAATAAATAGCTGCTGCACCCTATAGGGTCGTATACCATCTCGCAGCACTCTGCGGTTATACCTAGAGTGAATAAAACGCGAAATACGAGCCAGCGAGCGCCATTCGAAGATATTAAACAACCCGGTGGCACGCAAAAACCGAAATCAATGGCAGCCGATACATTTTCTGGTTACTTCCGGGCGGCGGCGTATCTGTTTCTACTCTGCTCGAGGTTCGAAGGAGTCCTTCGACGACGGGGCGGTGAGTTAGTTGTTTCGAACTTCTGCCGTTTCTCATGCGGGGGTGGCGATCGCAGATTTATAACTGGTACGCGGCGAGACGGCGAACTTATGCATGCAGATGGCTCCGCTTCGAAAAACGTTGATAAATGTACCGGTTGAAAGATTTATATCGAAGTTAAGTTATTGCGCGCAAACGGTTGAGTCAATGGTAGGCACGATCGGCATGCAATATGTTCGAGAAATTGATATACATGTGCGATACTGAGAGTATAAAATACTTGCATAAAGTCATGTCCCGCATAGAGGGAATAGTTTTCGCGAAATCAAATGAATCCATCCAAACCCTTATTCGATCCATAGTTACGCTATCCGTCCATATTATTTCTAGAAAATAACTATAATAACTCAGTACTAACTTGGCAATGAGTGTATTCTGTGTCTTTACCATTTATGAAAACTGTTTCTTTTAAAGTCCTATTCCAGACGTGGTAAGTTTCCTATACAATTTTTTTTTCGAAACCGATGACCAACGTTATCATCAAAAATTACGACGTCTAGGAACGGTTAACAGAAAAATATCGTGTTTTGTGGCTAAAACAGATCACCTAAGCGTCCTAAACTACTTTATCTGGAACAAAAAAAAAGCAGACAACCTCTTTTTAAGTGGTTTTGAGAAATATTTTAGTAGGTATTGGGATGATATGGCTGACCTCTGGTGATCCCACGGTTGACGAATTGTTAGAAGCTAATAACCGCTTATGAATCGCTGGCAACCGTACAACAACAGCTGATGTATCAATTCAAGGTCAAACGCGAGATCATTAGAGGTCAGCCATGTCGTTCCCATACCTACTTATGTTTTTATTGCTTCTATCAACATTGTTTTTTAACGAAAAACGATTAACGAAGATAACAGTTCCCATCAACTTAAGTGGTATAACCTTGTTCAATAACAAGTGTAAATAGTAATGTATGAAAATATTGTAGCCTTCTTTGCGTTTTTCTCGTTTTTTTTTCTATTTTCTAGACTATGAAAATTACCTATTTTAAAAAATCTGAGGTGGCCAGCCACATGGCTTTATCATACTATATATAAAATTAATAGTTTAGCTGCATGAGATTCTATTTGATCGAGATCGGCACTGTCTGCATTAAAATAAAACTAGTAGAACTAGACAGATATGTCGATTAAAGCTGCGTTCGGATATTGTACTCCGTTGACACCGGGTACACCGTCCAAATGACACTTACGTGTTATTGGGTGTAAAAAGTGTAACGGTGTACAATATCCGAACGCAGCTTATATTGACAGTAGGTAGTGTCAAAACATTAGCGTTTAACACTACCTACTGTCATTAGAATCAAAATATCTGATATATCCTGGCTACTAGTTTTAATGCAGTACGACCGATCTCGATGAAATAGAATATGCTCATGCAGCTAAACTATTGATTGTACCAACAAATTTCCTTTAGTAGTTTCTCCGGAATCGTCACCACAAAAACCCGTTTCACACACACACGCCACACACACACACACACACATCCATACACACACATACACACACAGACATTTTTTTGTACCTTGTTCAGGGGACTCAAAAAGACATATTTTCGCTAAAATCTCAAAAAAATGTTTTGGCACGATTACAATACTTTACATACTACTAACCAGCTTTTCATTTTACATACTACGTATGATAAAGTAAAAAGTCAGCATACTTAGTTTTTCAGAATTAAAAAGATCGTATGAAAAATCACAAAAAGTGTTGATTTAAAAATATGGGGTGGAATGTTAAAATATAATATTTTCTCTACATATAAAGAAGTCTCTTTTAATGCCACGCCATTTTTAGTTTTGAAGATATTACTAACAAAATTTTGGAATGTTGAATGTTTAAGGTTTTATCAGAATGTGAATGTGATGTTAATCTAATTGTGCAATCAAATTAAGTGTAGAAACGTGTTTTAAGATTTCCTTTACAGTTCTAGCATATTAAGTAACAAAATTTTCAATTTACTTTTTCAATTTTCAATTGTATATCAATATCAAGAAAAAACAACTCCGTTTTTCATAGAAACAATTCAAGAAAAATCAATTGTCAAAATTGATGCAGTTATTGTTATATAGTCAATTTGGTCCTGATTTCACCAACAAGAGATAGTTATCGATAGTATAATCACTATGCGCCAATGAAATCAATGCGGTCCAATTTACAGCATGACTATACCAGTAACTTTTGTTGTTGTTTTGCGGCCAAAAATGTATATTTTTCTGCTCAGAATAGCACCGGGCAAATATGAAAGAAAACACGTATAGAGTACAGTTTAAGATTTTGAAATCATTTCCAAAAAAAAAACAGGCCAGATTATGCGAACCCCAAAATTATCAAAAACAATTTTTTATCACCCTATATATAAAATATGTTTTTAATCATTGTAATCCAACATATAAAAGATAGAATGAAAAGTTCTTTTATATGTATTGCCTAAGAGTATAAAAATATGGCCAGTGGTTAAAGTCCTATCTACATACAGTCGTGACGGATATGTGTGTAGTAGTCGGAACGCGCAGCTGACCACTGCGCATACGATTAAGGTACAAAATGACAGTAATGACGTGCTAAAGTGGTCTTGTTTTCCGACATAACATACCCTTCCCGTCATAGCAACAGAAAAATTGTACGCACAATAAATCTCCATGGTTGCGAGTACTTATACTTTAACTAACTTTTTAAATTTCAGATATTTCATTTCTAGATAATGTTTTAGATTCTATTATCGGGTTTAGAAAATAAAACCTGCCTAAAAAGTACATATGTATACTTCTACTTTTTGTTGACTAAAGTGTTACTGGTTTACTAGTATTCAAAATGTTGGTAATCAGAATTTATTCAAAGAAATATACTGCTAGATTCTTGCAATAACTTACGACTCTCCAAAGTTTATCACAGTATCAAAGTTACCATCAAATATTAAATTAGCAAGCGTACGCGGCATATGTCACATCGCGTAAAACTTTCCTCAGGCCGGGAGCGAGCACCCAGATTTAATTTCAGATAAAATGAATACGCTTAAATTCGTTAACGCTCGTTCGTTATTAGCCCAGGTTAGTTATCCTGATGCCCGCGGGACGCTTTAGTTAAATGGGGTGTCGGATAATCTGCATAACTAACGGTCTCTGTACAGGCAGTAACCTGGGATACCGTATCCCCGGAGCACTTGATTCTCGCGCAGAGCTACATGTGTGCGGATGACGGACGGCCAAGCCTCGGGCTCTTTGATTTCGCATTGTTCCACAGCGTCGCCTGTATGTTTAGCATTCGCCCGGTTATACCGTACTAACGATTATATACGAACGGATACACATACACACACAGAGAGATGGAGTTAACAGTAACGGAGGTTGCTGCTTGATCGTTAGTGGGTTCCAGTGTTCTCGGATTAACGATTGTACTAATATTATCTCTGGCACGTAATTATTGAATGTTTGATTTGGGACGCTCGATTGTGCATACGTAAATTTAATGGCTAAAACGGGAGCTAGCCGTGTAGTTAGCAATCAAAGCATCGGGTGTAAATTGGTTATAAGGTTGTTTATTATTCTTCGTAACGTTTGCGAATGTACTGAAACGTTTGGCTGTATGTTGTAGTCCGAAATAGTGGATGCAATTAGTTTATAAGTATTATTCTTATTGTTAGTTATTAGAAACCAGCTTTTGTATTCCATGTTATCAGAACCAGTACAATAAAACTAGTTCTCGCCTTCAGACGACTACAAGGACTTTGTGGAGGTTGGACTAGATTCGAGAAGAAATTAAGTTTTATTTGTATGGTCAGTTCTTCAAAAGTGGATCTATGGTCAAATATTGCATTTTTAGAGCGAGAAATGGTCCCCAAATTTCTCTCCGAGTCATTCAGCAGGTGTTTTCCTTACTTTACGCAGGATTTTTGTTATCCTAGCGAACATGTATTCGACGCCACTGACTGTATTAGCTGATCTGACCACCTGACGACTATCAGTCGTGGCGAGAATGTAAAGATTCATTGCTCGAACTAAAAGAAAATAGTAATGCTAAATGTTGCAAATAGCTTAGCCTGCATCTCAATATACATACTAGAAGAAACAAAACTCAAAATACTAATCTGAGATACGTTGTCAAATTGATTACGTGGAATTCGTGGGATTTATCTCAGTTCGTGGGAACTTTTACAAGTTTACTGATTTTTTTTTGTGATTATGCGACTGCTAAAAAATATTGCTATTACCTATTAGTTTACTTGGTTGATATAGTCGATATCACGAGTCCTGCAAATTACTCATCGCTTATACGTGTATGAACCAAGATTTTGACGTATCGCGCAGCTTGATGGTTGTGCATAGCCAACCGGACATAGATCACTGTAAATACGTTGCCTACCGAGGCGGATAATATAGAAATTAAATTAATATTGCTATTATCTGTACTAATTAAATAACCTTTAGGGCAACCACAAATATGCTTTAAAAAACAGGGAATGTGCTAAAAGAAAGCTAAAAATGCGATCTAAAGACAGGGAACCTGTTAACACAACCAAATAAAACTTCAGATTTAACAGAATTTAAATTTTCAAATGATATTAATTTAAAAAGAAAATTATTTTATGCTGAAACAAACTTGGCTGTAAATAAAATTTTCTGTTTGTTTAGCACATTTTCCTAATTTTAGCATAGTAGTACAAAAAAAAAGGTTTTGGCAGTCTTTAATGATTTAGACATTTTGAAAAGCAACCACAAACTTACAATATATTATAAAATAAATTTATTAGAAAAAAAATACAACACAACATTATAAATCTTTCGACGTACAGCCGCCTTTACAAAATCATCGACATCTGTGGATTTTACTTTTGCTCGATTGCGACTCTTCTGCGGAGGTGATATTGAAGTACCTGCTGCTTCTGCTGTTCTAAATCGTGCTTGTGAACCGTACACAGTTGCAACAGTAACCCCGCAAGCATCAGCAGTTCTCTTAAATAAAAATATAAAATTAGTCTCTTGAGCAATTACGTAAAATCAAAAGGCCTTATAAATTCTTACTTCGACAAGAATGGTCTCTCCTACATTCTCAGTAGTGCGACGAAAATAGTTTAAAACGTTCATCACCATTACCATAGATTTCTTATTAAGCGGCTTACCTTTTACCGAAAATATTTTTGCTAAAATACGGTCACGTTCAATATTTACGTTCAGTATTAGAGGTTAAAAACGTCATTCTAAGAACAGATGTACTTTTTCGCTGGGCGCATTTAATTTGTACAGCAGATGTATCAAAATCATGCTATTGCGTTCTAACACACGGCAATGTATAGAAATGAAGTGTAGCGTATGCGGAAAATAACAGCAGAAATCGATGAGTAATTTGCAGCACTGGTGAGATCGACTATAGTAGTGATTAGACAAATATCACGACGGGTAAACGGTTATTTGAATTATCCGAATTATAAATCGTATTTAGATTCGGAATCGATAAATTAATTCATAAGTGAAAAAAGAAATAGTAAAATGATTCAGAATTCACAAAAGTATTTTCTAACTTTTCTAATTGTATTTCACATTTTATCAATCTGGCTCCTCCACCATTTTGTTAAGGTAGCATTGACATATTTTATGGAGAGAACGTTATATTTGTATAAAAAGAGGTTTGGAACCGTTTCGAAATTAATTGAATGATGCTGAACATCTCTGATACACTTCATAGATAGTTGGCTTATTTAGTATCTGATATCTGCTATAGTATTAGTTAGGTAGTTATTATTCAATGTAATGACAAAAACAAATAGAAATAAGTTTGTTGTACCTACTGGTTAATTATTTATATATAACGTGTTTCAAAGTGTTCTTCTGTCGTAGAGTAAAATTTGAATTTTATCGTCCGTGGGTTTTGTTAAGGTTTTTATAGAAAATTTTGACAATAATACAGGTTATATATAAATTATTCAGGAATATATACCTACACTTTATACCATTTTTTGTAGCAAATATTTTAAGAGTATAAGAAATCAAGGATAATCAAAGATATTGTAGGTTGCACAAACATTTAATATCGAAAGGAAAATTAAACAACCATTATACCTATATGAATAACTACCTATGATTAAACGGGAAAGTACTGGAATGTATGTACAAAAAATGTTATTGCAATAACTTAATATAAATATGACAATTTGTTGTTTCAATAATAAGTATGGTACGCATTTTATTTTATTTTCAAATGTATACTTTTCGCATTTAGTTGTTATTAAAATAACTAATTCTTATTTTATTTATTTATTCTTACCTGTTAATCGTAGTTCAGGTACGATATCTAAACGTGATGTTGGATCTTCTGACCATATGAAGTGCCACATAGGTAAGAAATTTTAAAAAAACACTGGTGTTATGAACTCATTTCTCAAACCGTGTCAAAACCTCAAAATCGTTAATTTAATTGTAACACCCCTTTATTCGAATCTAGCAATACATGGAGGACAAAACATGGAGGAGAGGGCACATTTATTCTTGTTTGTAATATTGGGGTGTTAAGGCGAACACAGCAGGCACATTTTCCCATAAAAACGACGCTTAATACACCTCATTTTAAAATCAAAATCGTAAACCCCCTCTGTCAGGGTAATCCGACACTTGTCACAAATGGCACAGCCTGCACGACGCTCCTACCAGGTTTCAGCAGTATCCACGGTGTTTACGACGAAGACGCAAATGAAATCCTGTCACCTCTTTACCGTATTAAAAATATCCAGCTGCGCGAGATGATGAAAAGTGATCGTAGTAAATGATAATGGTGCCGCAGCAGTTGTCCCGGCAACATCCTCTAATATGAAAACTTCCAGATTTCGTCGAATTTACGCAAGCATTTGCAGAAGGCGTAAAAAAACGTAAAAAACGTGCGCGCTCTTTGCGTTTAATTTCACGGCCCGTCGCTCGAATATATTAGGGAGGGGCGGGGCTGTAAAGAGGTTTAGCCGAAGTGATGACGCTCATAATTTTTGCGGGGAAAGCTCGTCCGCGAATATGGAATGCATAAATCGCGACTCCGCTCGCACTTTCCTGCGAAGCGACGCCCTTCTTCCGGATCCGAAAATTTATGCGGTTTTACAACTGCGGCGGGAATGATGGAATTTATGACGATCCAGTTATGAATATTAAATGTTTGATTATTGTGTGCCCATTGATCGGGTTATTTGATCTGATATAGAAAATGGTTGATTGTAATTTTTTGTCCTTTAATATAAGTAAGTTCATTTTTTCGATTTACCTTTTTCTATGGACATATTTTAATGAAAATAGGCATTAATATTATTTGTTTACAAATATAGATGTTATTAAAAAAATTAATGCTAAATGATGTTGAAATAGAAATTGATTTATTGTTTATAACTATCGCTCGCTAGATTGAAGGTGTTCCAAAAGTGAAAATTAGTGGTGAGATTCTAATTTAATAAAGAACTTTACCATTTCTTTACCATTTTCTGGAATGTAAAGGGGTGAAAACATTAATAGTGTAATGCTAAAACATCCCATACCTTTTTTCGCTGTCTGTAAATGATTCAAGGCCTCCAAGATATCAAAACAAATGAAAATAAGCAAACATTGCTGAGAATTTTCCAGAAACCCTCAATACAAAGTTAATAAATACAAAGAACACATAAGGACTATTGACAAAAAAGAACTTTCGCCCGTTTCAAACGCAAAGGTTCCAAATATAAAAAAAAATTTAAAACAATATCAAACTATGGATTTTTTATTGAAAATCTAGTAATATTGCAGTAATATTGACATTTTCTGTTTTGATTTTTTTTTCAACTGGACAACACACTTACAGTTACAAACAAATTTCACAAGTTATTAAAATGCTATTGAAACTATTGAACAACTATTTCTAGTAACAATATTCCATAAAAGTCTCTAATATGATCTCTTGAAGGTATTTCAATCCCCAGTAATAGTACTTTAAAATCATATCATAAACGATTCTCACTTCTTAAAAAAATAAAAAACCAACGAGTTAATATAAAGCTTCCACACAGAAGAAAATTAAATTCCCATTCTAAAAAAGAAAATATTTTTCTTTCAAACGAAGATAGTTTGTTCATTCCTTTAATTTTATTATTATTAATTGTTTTACTTCACTTACATTTTGCAATGGTAAACGTTTTTGTTTCACATGTATTTTATTTTTCTTCTTTCTGTTATGTTTGTATTTCAAACGGCTAACATTTTAAGAATTTGAAAGACGTTTTTCTTCTTTTCGAAAGTGTGAAATATCGACAAAATTGTATTCTGAAGGATCTCTAACTTCTTAAAAAATTTAAAACCAATAAGTTAATTTAAACTATTCACTCAAAATGAATTTTCCATTCTAAGAAAAAACAATAAAATGTTTTCTTTTTCTTCATTGGTTTGTTCCTTTTATTTTCAAATGTTTTACTTCACTGACATTTTACACGGGAAAACGTTTAAAGAATTTGAAAAACATTTTTCTTTTTTTCGAAAATTTGAAATATTGACAAAACTGTACTTTGAAAGATCTCATAAAACATTTAAAACCAATAAGTCAATTTTAACTATTCGTTCAAAATTAATTTTCCATTCTAAGAAAAAAGCAATAAAATGTTTTTTTCTTTCTTCATTGGTTTGTTCCTTTTATTTTTAATTGCTGTAACATATTGTGGAATTATGTATTTTATTCATGTACAGTTAGGCAACTCTATTTACATACTTCGTACGTCTGATAAAAACCAAACTGGTACCAGCTATACCTATCCTGTATGTATATATGCGTTCGACAGACATCATTATTAAAAGTACTATGAACCAGAATAGTTGCATTATTTATTAAAAAGCTAAACACGAAACATGGTGACAGCGGTAAAGTGAATATAAACGTTAAGAAAAATAAAATTAAGAAAGTATAAGAAATCCTTGAAGTAAAAATAGGCGATGATAAGAAGCCAAGTATATATAACTACCAAAATGCAAGCGAACCGATGGAACATATGGTGTATACCGGCAACATGGCAACCAATTGGGAAGAATTTAAGAGAAAATTTAAGCTGTATTAGGCGCTTTTTATGATGGCTCAATTACCGATACGAAGAAGTGTGCGTTATTTCTCCATGCGATGGGCGATGAAGGGTATGAGATTTATACATCTTTCAATTTAAATGAAGAACTGGCTAAGAACTAAAAAAAGAAGACAAATTTGATGCGCATTTCACACCCAAGACAAATATCACGTACGAGCGATACATTTTTTTCAATCGTAAGCAGAGAGAAGAAGAAACGTATGAACAATACATTACAATCTTGAAGAACTTAAGTAACTCCTGCAATTTTGGTACCATAAAAGAAGAACTCATAAAAGATATTTTTCTGAGTGGTATAAAATCAAAGGAACTCAATGAATCATTATTAAAAATATCCGACTTGACGATAGACAAAGCACTGGAAATATGCAGAGCCAGGGATTTAGCAGCACAGCAAGTAAAAGAACTTGAAGGGGAGACAAGAGGTGTACTATATTTGAAGCAGAAATAAAGCCAAATGAAGAAAGAAAATAGAAGACCCAGTGGAAGAAGTCTGAAATTCCACGAATTCGGCAAATGTCCAGCATATCGGAAGACGTGCAACCATTGTGGCGGTCCAAATCACTTCGCTGAAGCCTGCAAGTATAAGAGGGCCAGGTCCAACCCAAGTAACTTCAATAATGGAGGGAAAAGACGAGTAAATATGGTTGATAATCAGCATGAAGAGGACGAGCGCAGTTGGTAGTATAAAAAATGTGAGCATATTAACTCCATTTAAAAAAGATTGGCATGCATATTTAATAATTAAAAATATATCTGTAAGATTTAAATTAGATACTGGTGCGGACTGCAATATTATATCTACGAATGATTTTGTAAACTTAGGATTTAAATTGGAAAAAATAGATAAAACAAATGATTTAATTACAAATTCACAAAAGAAAAAATACCGATAAAAAGTATCTGTATTTTAGTATATACAAAAATAAGATCTACAAAATAAAATTTTATGTGACAGATAACAACAATAACAACATTTTAGGATTGAATGCATGTATTAAATTAAATATGATAAAACAAATTGATAATGTAAATGAAGAAACTTTTGTAGATTTGTTTGATGGAAAAATTGGTTGTATTAATGATAAAATTAAACTTGAATTGGATCAAAATATTAGACCATCAATAGCCCCGTACAGGCGTATTCCGTTTACATTGCACAATATTTTAAAACTTGAATTGGATAAGTTAGTAAAATCTAAAATAATTATACCAGTGCAAGATCCAACTGAATGGGTTAGTAATATCGTTTTAATTCAAAAACCGAATAAGTCAATTAGAATCTGTCTTGATCCTCATAATTTAAACAAAGCAATGAGACGATCACATTATCCCTTTCCTACTGTTGACGAATTGAGCGCTAAATTAAAAGGAGCAAAATGTTTTGCAAAGCTTGACGCTAATTCAGGTTATTGGATGATCCCATTGGATAAGGAAAGCTCGAAAATGTGTACTTTTCAAACTCCATTCGGGAGATATAGTTTTCTAAGACTTCCCTTTGGTTTAAATTGTGCGGGAGAGATTTTTCACAGAGTAATTTCACAATCATTTGAAAACTAGGAAGGTGTGTTGACCTTTCAAGATGATATTTTGATATATAGCGATAATTGGGCAGAGTTAGAAGTTAGAACGAAAAATGTGCTAAGAAGAGCTAGAGAAAGAGGAATAAAATTTAATCCCAGTAAATGTCAGTTTAAAATGAGAGAGGTAACATTTTTATGCCATAAGTTTGGAGAATTTGGTACAAAAATCGACGGAACGAAGGTACAAGCAGTTAAAGATTTAAAATCCCCTAAGAATAAAAAAGCTTTGCAAAGAATTTTAGGATTTTTCAATTATATTAGCAAATACATACCAAATTTTTCAAACTTAACAAGCAACTTAAGAGAATTATTAAAGGAGGACGTCATTTTTCAATGGAACAATCAGCTCGAAGAAGACTTAAACAAACTAAAAGAAAAAGTAATTAATGCTCCGAGTTTATGTTATTTTGATCCTTGCAAGAAAATAACTTTATCAGTAGATTCCAGCTCAATAGGTACGGGAGCAGTAATTATTCAAGATGGTAAGCCAATAGCTTTCGCATCAAAAGCCTTAAATGAAACTCAACAAAGATACGCACAAGTAGAAAAAGAATTGTTAGCCGTTGTCTTTGGTTGTGAAAAATTTAACCAATTCATTTATGGAAATGAAGTAATAATTGAAAGTGACCATAAACCTCTGGTATCAATGTACAAAAAGCCACTACATAAACTAACAATACGTATACAGAGAATGATGCTCAAGTTACAACCATTTACCTTTGAGATTAAGTACATACCAGGCAAATATATGTATTTGGCAGACACGTTATCCAGAGATTTTAATGAAAAAATTATTAAAAATGATAAAGAATATGACGACCTAGAGCTTCAAGTTAATTTATTAATAGACTCACTTCCAAAAGAATTGGTTACTAATTAACGAGGAAGGAAATAAGGATGAACTATATGAACAAATAAAGAATTATATCATGAAAGGATGGCCGAAATACAAAAAAGATGTAAGCGATGAATTAAAACCTTATTATGACATTAAAAATTGCTTGACTATAAATAAAATATTATTTTTAAAGAATACCAAATCCTGATTCCAAACAATCTTAGAAATATAATGTTGGAAAAACTTCATACAGGGCACCCAGGTATAAATAAAATGAAAAGTCGGTCTAGAAATACAATTTACTGGTTACATATTATGAAGGATATAGAAAATTATGTTAAAAAATGTACAACGTGTAACAAATTTAAGCCAAACAAACAAAAAGCAAATTTAATGCTTCGAGAAACTCCATCAATACCATGGCAAGACATCGGAATCGATGTATTTGAATATAATAAGCAATACTTCATAGTAATGGTAGATTATCTTTCAAATTATATTGAGACAGAAAAACTACAAGATTTACGCAGTAGTACAGTGACTAGAAAAATCAAAGCCACTTTTGCTAGCTTTGGAATTCCAACAAAAGTATTCAGTGATGGTGCATTGTATTTTAATAGCCGCGAGTTTAAAGAATTTTCAGAAGAGTGGGACTTTAAACACATTATGTCGAGTCCACACTATCCCCAATCCAATGGAATGGCGGAAAGTGCAGTAAAAGCAATAAAAAATTTATTCAAAAAATGTATGGATTCTAAAAGCGACCCGTATTTAGCACTATTAAATTTACGCAATACACCAAGAGAAAAAATAAATTCTCCTTCACAAATTTTATTTTCAAGGAACATGAGAACAAATATACCCACACAATACAAGACATTAACACCAAAAGAAACATTTCAAAGAGACAGAAAGGAAATAGATAAACACAAACAAAGATATAGAAAAGCACATGACAAGACAGCAAACAAAAAAGTTACAACTTTTATAAAGGGTGAAAACGTATGGTTCAAAAAGAAACCAGAGAAAACATGGGAAAAGGGTAAAATAATAGAAAAAGCTAAAGAACCAAGATCATAGGTACATTGTTGAAGATGAACAAGGTACGTCATATATACGAAATGAAACACACATAAAAACAAGCCACAACCGGCACCCCAGCATGCCCCAGCGGACAAATTAAGTAGCTAATGACAAAAACAACAATGGTCAAGATAAAGAAAATAAAAGTACAGGGAATGATAATAATGAGGAAATAACTTGCGATAATAATGATAACAACAAAGAGCAACAGTTCCTATCCACATCCCCAAAATCCACTGAATCAAACATAAACGATACTGATAATTATAGAACAAGATTTGGCAGAGTAGTAAAAAAACCAAGAAATTTACGCCAGTATAAAATATGATTTAATGTTTTGATTAAATTAAATTTAGTTTTAATTTGAACGGTTCTGATTGAATAATAATTAGATTAGGAATTTAGAAAATAAATTATAAATGTATTATTTGAATATTGGAAATAAAGAGGTATATTTACTAGGTTTAGATAGGGGTTATTTTTGTTAGAACAATAAGTTTTGGTTTATATAAAAATACTCAGTGAATTATTTTATTTGCGAATTATATGTATAATTTAACTTAAAAACGGGAGGTGTAACATATTGTGGTATTATGTATTTTATTCATGTACAGTTAGGCAACTCTATTACATACTTCGTATGTCTGATAAAAAACCAAACTGGTACCAGCGATACCTATCCTGTATGTATATATGCGTTCGACAGACATCATTATTAAAAGTACTATGAACCAGAATAGTTGTATTATTTATTAAAAAGCTAAACACGAAACAATTGCTTTACTTCACTCACATTTTACACTGGAAAACGTTTTGGTTTCACGTGTATTTTATTTTTCTTTGTTTTGTTTTTATTTCAAACGGCTAACGTTTTAAGAATTTGATAAAAAAGACTGATTTTTTATAAAAGTGGAGCTAACGTTTTTATTGAAATCAGTATTCATACAAGAAATGAATAATTTGTGCAAAATGTTACTTATTCAAAGACAAATGGCAGTTTTTAATCAAACTGCTCAATATTGTTACGTTAATCTAAAAACGTCTTTTTTTTTTAATTATAAAACAGTTTTTCGAATGTCACAAAGTAACGGATTTAAAACAGGTTTTAAAACCGACACACCCTAGTTAGTATAGCCCGAGCATACTACTACAACCTGTGATTTATATAACATTGCTAATTAAACAAAAAAAAGGTCTTTAAAAATTGTTTTATATTGCCTACAGCTAGAAATAAATATATAAATTTTGTCAAATTTTGTCGAAAGGCAGTTTTTTTTAACATAATGTAATAACTATTCAATTATAAAGCAACAAACAATGCCCTATTCTGGTACACTTTTCCATTTTCTATACAAATGGCGTTCAGTAACCCCTGTAACATAATAAAGAAAACAAATGGAAAATTCGACCGTATATGACCAACCACACAAACATAACAAAATATTCCACATCAACGTCATCAGCATATTCCATCTGCACGTGTAACATTCCGTCGCCCATCACAAACCCCGTAACACGTCCGTCCGTACGTATCTCAAAAGTCATTCGCGTAGTAGGAACGACCTCATGGTTTCCACCGTTTCAGATAAAAAGCGAAATATGTACGCGGGGATTAATAATTCATGGGTGGCGCACCGGCCAGAACGGGTTCGATCCCGCGTCCGTCCTCTCTCGGCGGCGGCATGCAAATTGGGGCCGGGCCCTGGCATCATATCGGCCCGGATCTACGTAATTGCACCTCGGTAGCACACAATAAAACAATAACGGCTCCCGTAATAATAACAGAAAGGATGATATTATTTTCATGCAACACGGTGGCGGTTGCGATGTCGAGGTTATGTAGATTACACCCTTATCGCGGCGCGAAGCGGCTCCCCAAAAGCACAGGAAAACAGTTGAACAACCGACGCGGGAGGAGGAGTGTGAACAACGGAACTGGCGTTAAACGTTTTATGGTAGTTTACGTCTTCCAGCATATTGTAACGGCGGCAATTTATAATTTAAATTTTGGTAGGGTTGGTGTACGAATTGCTTTTATGTGGATTTTTGTAATTAAAGAATTAATTAGCGTTTTGTTGATGGTTATGAGGTCTGGGAGTGGAAATGTTTTCGTAGAAGACCGTGCATACCTAAGCCACATTTTCATCAGTACAATTCATTATATGCGCAATGATAAAATAAAATTTGATAAAATATTTGGCCAATACAAAAAATATTTGAGCAATGCAAAAAATTACTTGTACGTTCAAACGAATAAATGTGCAACAAATTTATATAAATGTACATCAGAATAAATAGTTGTGAGTTTATATATTTGAATGGTCCTGTCATAATATATTTGTACACTTAAATAAATAAATGTGCAATACAATCGCTACCTCTATAAAAATATAATGACCAGCTTAAAAAATACTTATTCATTGAAATAAATATATTTTCAATGGTTTAAATAAATCAGCATTTGAAGATATTATAAGCGCATTTAATAATCTAAATTGTACCCTAGAAAGAATATAATAATGTGCATTAAGTTCTGCAACCTTTAGCGTACAGTCATGGAAATAAGTAAGTTCGTATCGCTATCGCAGGATTTGAATAGTATGTCGGTTATATATTCGTGTACTGTTCTACTTCGACCCGGCCGCTACGCGAAAAGTTGTCCGTCACGAGGTGGTTTTTCGATGGATGTAATGTAACGGGATTTAGTTTATTTTTAGCGTGTCCGACCTTTTCCTTAATGTGATATCTTCATTGCAATGTAATAAATGAAATATGATCAGTACAGTTAAGTTTACGAGTAGGTAATGCATTTAATTAAATATAGAATTACTTTTATAATAATATTAATAAACATGAAATTTGATAATATGATACGAAAAGCTCATTTTAAGATATTGCGTAATATCATGACACATTATATAAATTTATGTTAACTAATACACATATTAATTACGCAAGTAAATGCCTTTGCCCAGCAGTAGGATGACGGGCTTAAGTAAGTAAGTAAGTAAATGCGCAAATCAACTTGATGCCAAGGATTATCACTAAATATAGACTATAGACAGAATTGTAATATTAAAATATATTCACTAAATGTAAATAAATTTAATTTAAATTTACATTTAGGACGAGCATGTATTTTGTATGAAGGACAATGGAAATTTTATATCTATATTTACTTCACAGCAGTTAATGTTCAATTATCTTTCATGACATCTAATACATGCTTGACAACCAAAATAATTTAAATTATAGCAATATATACAGGCTGTCCCACGTTTCTTCCGCAAAACAATTTTTTTCAGAAACTAAATTATTTTTTGAATTCATTAAAAAGTTACAGCCGTTTGAATTATTAACAATATCTTATTTTAAACGGCTCCAACTTCAGAAGGAACAGAGAAAACCAATAAGACCATATGAAACATATTACTTTCTACTTTCTAGAAAAAAAAAACAAAACATTTTGGTATTTTCTTTGTTCATTTGTTAAGACCAATTATTAAAATTTTACTTATAATTAATAATTTTTTATTGTTGTAATACGTATTTATTGTGTTTCATTTTTGGTTTTGCATTGTTTGATAACTAATTAATTTTTTATTTTTCTTTTTTTGTTAATATTTCAAAGAGCTCTACAGAAGTTTTATTGTAATATAGTTCCAGTTCAATAAGCACACATTTTTCATTTACTATATATTAGCTGGAACATTATTGGAAATTTTATTTCTAAATTTGTTTTCTAAATAAATTAAGAGGCGTGCATTAACAACGATAATAAGTTAAAAATAACATTTTGACTTATGAATTGTGTATGAATTGTATGAATTGTGTAAGGTTAGCTAAAATGGATATACATTAAAAATGAAGGTCTTTTTAATTTCCAAACAATATAAACTATAACTGAAAATGTTTAACGACATACTTTGTCAAAGTAATATTATAAGTTAATAATATGGTAACATATAGGCGGGATGTAAATTTTAAATATATCAAAAATTACAGCCACAACCTGGATTTGAACCAAGGCCCTTTGCGTCGCAAACACAATGTCAATAGCTCAGATGGGAGAGCATTGTGCTAGCGACGCAAAGGTCCCTGATTCAAATCGTCAAGTTGTTGGTTTCTCTTACGTATAGCTTTTATTGCATATGATTGTGAGTAATTAATATGCAATAAAAGCTATACGTAAGAGAAACCAACAACTTTTCTTTCTGAGGCGTCTCCTTTTGGGAAATTATATACCCGTTACCAACACAATTTATACTCATCCCAGGTCAAATTTGATGAAATAATTTGTATGTTGTATAAATGTTCTTTTAGATGGTCATATATTTTGGTTTATTTTTAATAATAATTATAACATATTTACATTCCATCAAAATTCGTCGAAAATTTAGAGCTTGCTTCCAAAAATTTTTGTAAATTAGTGATATACATAATTGTCATTATTTTCAGTTGTCAGATATTTGAAACATATTGCAAGTAAATACAAAATAATAATGTAAAAAAATAGTAATGATACATTCATGCTATACAAAATACATACTCCTTTCTGTTTATTAAGTTAAACACTGCAAAATATCGTTGAAGCTAAATATCTCGAAAACACCAGTAAATCACAATTAACAAATTACCATAAAGACAAATTTAAAGCAATTTAATTTTAATTTATTTCTATTTTATGAATAAATGTTAATACATATGTCAGTTCTGAAATAACCTTAAAAGTAAAAACATTGACAGCAACAAATTGATTTTTGTATTTATTAACCCAAAAAAAGCTATTAGATGCAATAAGGTTGTAAGTATAATTTGTTGTGTTGTATGCAATATCTTGAAATGAGATTTTATTTCATGTAATCAAAAACTTTTGTTTATTAATATAAATTTAACGTCATATTTAATAAAAACACAATTACATTGCAATGTAGGAATTACATTAATTAATTACACATTAAGCTATAAAATAGAAACATATAAATCATTATAAACCAATTCAAAGCATTCGAGTTGAAGCGTAAACGGACAATTTTTTGCACTTAGCGGCCGAGCGGTCGACCAGAATAACAAAAAACTTGTACTTGGATGTATCATCGACACACTGCTAAAATATTTATAGAGCTTACTTAATTCCAAGAGTGTACATACAGTAAGCGCGTAAAGTATGGAAAGATGGGAAAATTTCTGAGATGTTTTGTCATTTTAAAAAATCCTTGATCACGTCGATTTTTTATTATTAAAATACACATTTTTGTGAAAAGTTCAATTTCCGAACGTCAATTGTTACAGAGTTATGACGTCATCGACCTTTGTAAACGTCATTTTTTTTCTTACTTAATTTGGTAAATTATTTAATGTGTAAATGACATCGGAAACATTATATGGAAGGACAAAAGAACATTTTTGAGAAAAGGACAATTGAAAATTGAAAACTATTGATAAGTTTAGGGAAAATGGAATTTGTAAAGTCAATATGAAATGGCTTTTGGGTTTGAATTAATTGCTCTGAAAACTAATCTAATAAAATAATCTAATTTTCTAAAGTGCAAGGTTTTGTAAAAAAGTTGGGTAAAAATGTTTTTGGTAATTTTTACAAATTTATACCACCTGAGCACATTGTCCTAGGAACCTCAAAATGGTCGCATGTTAATCCTTAATCTGAATCCTCAATCCTGAAGCTCATATTTATATTCAGCGCAAAAAAAACCAATCGAAAACTAATTTTCAACTCACTTTTTCTGGAAAATTTTATTATGTAAGGCCATAAGTCTTGTAAATTACCTTTAAAACAACTTAACAGATCTATCATTATCAGGACAAAAAATATGGGATTGCCATTTTATAAAAAGTGTCGATGACATCATAAATCGAAAACAATTGAATTGTTATTTAACATAATTGGTAGGGTGAACCATTTGAATTAATCAATAAGGTTTTATATCATTGAAAGTACGTGCTGTCATTAACATACGAATCGTGAAAATCATTCACCGTTTTTGACGATTTGATGATGATTTTGATGATCAGTAGATCTAGTGATCAATATTTATTATTTTAATGCACAAGATATTCATTTTAGGGCACAATATAAATAAAATATTGCTCATTATAACATTTTTTATGTAGGTAACATATTTATATTTATTGAATGCTCATTACGTATTATTTTAATGCACAAGTTATCCATTCTAGGGCACAATATGTATTTTTGTATGTATCTTGGTTCTCAGGAGGTACCAATTCTTCCGCCTCTTCTACGCCGTCACTAGCTACCTGTTTGGTTGATCACTTGTTGTAGGTATTCGTAATAGTATTCGTAATTTTATTGTATTTGATATTTGGTATATTGATGTTTGTCATTTCCTTGCTTATATTTTCTTTTCTGTGGACGTAATATGTAGGTACAGTAACTGTACCTTTGTTGAAATAAATGAATATGAATATTTATATTTATTTAATGCACAATATTTATTATTTTTATGGACAAAGTATTTATTTTAATGCACATATCAATTTAAATAATGCACGCTTAAATCTCACCCCATTTTTATCACGATGGGGATTATCTGCCAGAAGCGCGTCGCATATCAACGGGTTATTTTCAAGCAGCATGACACTTTTAAGTTATTTGCTACATCATGTAATAAAAGGAAACCTCTAAAATAAAACAAAATTTGCACAAGAACGAATAACTCACGCGACGAGGTTTCCGTTCAATTAACTAGTATATTTTGCTTGGAGACATTTAGCTTTATATTCTATTCCTTTCAAACGATTGACATCATGAAAACAGGCCTGTTTCAACACTAATAATTTAGTTGAATTTGTTAAATCAAATCAACTATTAAAAAATCTTTTTAAATGATATCTTGAGTTGTGCACACAATTTATTTCGTAAAAAATGATCCTAAAGTAGTTTTTATTGCATGAAAAGTATGTTTTTTTTGTAAAAGAACTCACTCGTAAAGAATGTACAATTTTCCGTTTTTATAGTCGATTCTTGATATTTTGTTGGTTATTGAAAAATTAGTAAAGAATGCCTGCAAAACAATTATCTAGTTGAGCTTACTACGCTAGCTAAACTGTTTATTCCTTTAATATTTTTAATTTTGTAATATTTGAATTACCAATTTATTTGTCGAAGAGGCAAAATTTGAAGATATTGGCAAAAAACAAAAATATGATCCAAGTAACAACCGATCATGGCATGTTTTTTTCTGAATACTGTAAAGACGGAAAGCAAGCAAAACAAACAAAAAAGAACGCATTTTGTACATGTTTACTTATTATTAAGTCATATTGCATTTAGATTCAGATGTTCCGGAACAAAAGCATACCCGAATCACTTGTTAAAGTTAAACGTTAATTTTGTATTCTTTTACAACAATATATTTAATTTTAATTAACTTTGACAGCCGGAAGCGACCCATAAATGTTATTTTAAACTTATGAAAAAAGTACTGTTTATTCCGGCTTTTAAAAAATTCGTCAAATCAGAAGCCCACTACTGGCGAACAGTCGCATTTTGTCATAGCAATTTTTGAACTGTATGTTTGATAACCACGTTTTCCCAAATATTAGTTTCAACTAAAAATGTATTAGATTTATGTTCTTTTTTGCGAATGATTTTTGAACTATGCGTTTAATGTTTGAAATCAACGTTTGAACGTGACGATTTTTGGAAAGAGGTGATTTGTAATTCGATTGTGTTTTGAAATGTAAAAGATAATATAGCAACAGTTATTTTGAATTGAACATGTGTGATTTTGATAGCTACTTATCAAATCTGTGGTTAAGTTTCTAACAAATTGTACCTACTAAGTAGAATTGTAAGTCTGTAATGTAACGGACCAACACGAAAGAAATCGTAGCATTCGTTCATGCTGATCTATAGTCTGACCATACTCCTTGCGCGTATTATTGGTTGTCTACCTGAAAATTGCGCTTATGAAGTTGCCTACGCGGCGGCGACCAAACCAACCATGAACCAACCAGCCAACGACACCATAAATTCGAAATCGCAATTTAAACGTCAGATGCAATCTACGAGTTCTTTATTCCCTCGCGCAGGAAAAACGCCACTAAATAACCACTCCCTGTTATTAATAAATAGTTTCCCCGACATTTAATTACAAGTTGACCAGAATTAAACTAGATTTACTATCGCGCAAAAAAACGACATTCATTATTTTAATTTATGATCTGTCTCTTTATGTTCCAGGTAAGGTCGACATTACTACTTGTTGAAGATTCGATTCCCTGTTGCGCCGTGGATGATTTGGGTGAGCTCAAGTTATTAGGTTAATATTTTTCATAATAAAATCTGTAATCGCCCTTGAACTCACTCGTGTATAAGCAAAAATGGAAATCATCATCGGTTTGTCCAATTATAGAAACATTCCACAATCGAAGAAATTGCCTGTGCCTAATCGTGCACCCAACCAAGTCCGGAGAGGGTAATTTGCCGTGGAGGTAGAGATAATTCGGTGTTGAAAAGCCGGCTGCCATTAAGGGGTTCGCTCCTTTTTTTGTTGTTTGTCGGTTTCAAATGCGCGCAGCGACCTTGTTTCCTACCGATGACGAACAGGTTTCTCTCATTTTTTAGAAGCGTTCGCTTCTCTTTTTTGAATTCCACAGAGGCCGTCGTGTTTACTATAAGTAGAGGCCACACTACTATACCAGCTCAAGAGCTGATTTGGTTGCATATCCATGTGGTTTTTCATTGGCCTAGAATTGTATTTTCTAAGATGATTGAAGCTTACGGCCATCTCTGCTTGAAAAATCACAACAATTGAACCTCCTATAGATTATTTAATCATATTTTATTGCTTTTACAATTGCCTAAATGATTTAAACGAAACGATAACAAAGCATGTTTCTGGCTAATTTGTCTTCAAGATATCAGAAAGTTAAACCAGAGGTTTTGTGTGCTTTCAACGTGAATTTAGTACCACCGACAATTCCGACAAAGATGGCCGCTTGCTCAAATCTATAAAATTATCATTGACAAGTGTTCAAAGTGAAATGAAACGCTATTATGAAGTACTTTGTTATTACAAAACAAATTTGATATTAAATTACTGTTATGCACTTATGATTTCTTTAATTGAATGGTCAGTAGATGGGGTGCAATTATTCGTGTATTTAATAATATGTAGAGATTAACAACAAAACAACAGATGATAAATATAAACGGCTCAGATAATTAAGTTGCGGTGCTTCTAACAAATGAAATTTGCTATTTCCAATTATATTCTGCAATTATCGGTCATAAACAGTCTATTATTGCTAATATCTCCAACTGATATGATGGTTGTGTGAAATTGGTCATTAAGTCATCGACAATTCTTGAAACTCTGTGGTTTATTCTGGGAATAATAATTACTTGGTATTACTCAAGGTATCCTGTAAGAGCTATAAAATATTTTAATTTAAAAAAGAAAGTTATTTATGGTACCTATGTATTGGTTTTAACTTTTAGCTCTACATGCAGTTAGCAAACCATGTAACACACTAATTTCAACCAGGCTCTACACGATGCTACAAACACCTTCCAACGTCGAATGTTTGAATGACAAATTATAAGACGTTTGACGTTCGAAGGTATTTTAAGCTTCCTGTAGTGTAGCAGTCCAGATATGCGATGTGCAACATTTAAAACCAAGTTGCAGGTTAAAAGAACTAATGGAATGGCGAAGATACTATAAAAACTTGAAAATTCCATTGTAGGGGACCTATTGCATCCATCTAATGATCCACGATCGACAATTTGAATGAATATGGTCCAATTTTATTGAGTATGGTCGATACACTATGTACGCGAAAACGTTTCATTTGTTTTGTGGCCCATTCAAAGGTTTTGGACTTTTTTCGTGTTTTGTGTATCTAAAATCCTTCGTAAATGAAATACGTTTGATTGAATTCAGTTTTTAAAGGTTTGGAGGTGAATTTTCTGACTTCTTTTAGCATTTTTTATACTTTTTCTGTCTGAAAATACTAATAAAGGCCATTTTATACTACACTACTCTCGTTTTCTAAACTTCTTTTTAGTAACTAGAAAAAAGTTTTAAAAAATTGTATAGTTGGAAATGCCGTGCTATTATATTTCTTAACTTTTTTTTGCGCATAGACTCATGCGCAATGGAGGCATAAAGTCTGCCAACAGTGCCACCGTGAGACATTTTGTTTTGTTTTGACATACCGCAGTAGAGTATATGTTTATCCTCACAGTGGCGCGCTACACTTTGTACAATTGGTTTATTTTATGTAAATTAATTTGCACTCTCATGTTTGCAGCAAAATATTGCAGAAATAAACCGGCATAAAGTAAACAAACAACATATCCTTAAATGGTTTTGGTTGCACCAGGTTGGCTTTTCTGAAATAGATACTGAAGTGTGTCTAGTATAGCTATCTTTTGTTACTTTAAAACTGTCTTCTAGTTACAAGAAATTAAAAGAAGTTTAGAAAAAGGCGAAAGTAGTGTAATGTAAAATAGCCTAGAATCAATTTCTGGTGTTTTGAAAACAGAAAAAATACAGATTCTTGCAATTTTTTACTGAAAACAGACCGAAATTGACGAAAGTTCCAATCAATGTAATACGTGTACAAAATTGCAAAATCATTCCAATATTTTATATTTGTTTCGCATGAAACTGCTTGAATCAAAACCGCGAAATTGAGCATAGTTGATAGTACAATTCAGACGTCTCGAATTGGATTATTCATTACTATTTTTTTAAACTTAAAATTTGACTTATTAGTTATGATAACGAAATAACTGATCCTTCTTGTCGTACTGAGTCAGTAGTTAGTGGTATGTATTCCACAGTCTCTGAGGAAGCTGAACCCATTTTTTTAATTAATTTTATTCATTCTAATAGTGTGCTTTCATACTTGGAAATAAGATGTTTATTTCAATTTTTTTTGTCATACGATAAAAAATAGACTTAAATTTTCTACGAAATGATTGAGAATAAACACAATCAAATTGGGAATAACCAATTTTAAATCGGGAATAAACAATTTCAAAATGAAATAAACATTATCAAATTGGGAATAAACAATTTCAAGTTGGGAATAAGCAATTTCAAATTGGGAGTAAACACATTCAATTTGGTACTAAAAAATTCAAATTTGCACTAAACTATTTCATATATAAATAATAATAATTTCGTTATAATATTTATTTAATAACTGATTATATTATTATCAACTACGTATTACATTATGATTATAATACTAGTAATTTATTTAAACGACCATGTTTGCCAGATTCAGAGCGCCGGGAATGAAGATTTGGATGTGTGCAACATATCTTGCACAATGCACGACGGTTATTTTGGTCATAATATTCGGTCTAATTATTTCTTCCAGCCGTCGTAAGCGATATTCAGATTGTGTGATGTTTGCCCTGCCTTCACCGGCTATGATTTGGGGCAGTTGAGCTGCTAGGTCAGTCACGCCAGCTTTAAGGGCTGACCAATCAGCCTCAAATGGGTTCATCATCGGACTATACGGCGATAGCCTCAACAAATGGAGATCGTTAAATTCATCTTCTTGAAATACTTGTTCAACTGAGGCTTGACAAGGAGCGTTGTCGATTACCAACACTACTGCTGACTGATACGTTTTCTGAGCATTGCGTAGGTACTGCCTAACAAATTCGTTGGCTACTGGCATCCGAAAGGCGCCTCTTCTTATTTCGTGGTGTATCAAACCTATATTTCCTATAGCCCCAATTACATGGATGTTGGATCCATTACTGCCTGCAGCAATATGGGAACAGCGGGTCCCTTTTTTCGATCTTCCTTTCGTTCGCGATATATACAGAATGAAATTGGTCTCGTCCATGTACACAATAGGAAGATTTCCGGCTTGATACTACAGGAGCTGCTGTACATAGTCTCGCCTTTTCACTTTATTTTCATCATTGTTTGCCCTCTTAGGCTCCCTTCGTTTTTCAAGGTATACAATAAGTTGTCTAAATGTTTGCGGACACATTCCGTGGATACCTCAATATGATAACTGTTATGTATTTGTAGCTTCATGTCTTTCAAGGTAATTTTAGGATTTTCCTCAATACGCTCTTCCATGAATAGGCGATGTTCATGCAGTAATTTGCATCTTCTCTTTCCTCCACGTTTTTTCTCTTCTCCCGCTGCTTGATTCTTTACCCATTGATAGGCCGTCGATTTCTTGATATTCAATGTACCTGCTAGGGCTCTCCACTCTCCGTTATTATTATATAAGGCACAAATCTGTTTTTACATTGTCAGCATCCACTTTTTTGATGTACGGCATTATTTTTATATTATAATATTTAAAAACCAGCAAAAATAACACCAGCAAAAATAACACCGGCAACAACTAACAATTAAATCTGTCACAATCATGCAACTGTCATTTTCCTATTTCTCAATCTGAAATTGTTTAGTGCCAAATTGAATTTGCTTAGTACCAAATTGATTGTGTTTATTCTCAATTTGAAATTGCTTGTTCCGAATTTGAAATTTTTCATTTCATTTTGAGATTGTTTATTCCCAATTTGAAATTGATTATTTCATTTTGAAATTGTTTATTCTTAATTTAAAATTGTTTATTCCCACTTTGAATATGTTTATCCCCCCTCTCAATTTAAAGTTGAAAAGGTATAGACCAACTAAAAACACATTTGTTTCTAATTCTCAAGCGGCCACTTGACATATTTATTCTCCTTTGTTTCTTCGGTTGTCCACGTCAACAGTCCTACCAGCGATATTATCGCACAAGGACAACACATAAAACCTCATTTTCCATCAAGATTTTACCGGGGAAACATTTTTCAATTAAAATTCTCACTCGTACCCATGTTAACAAAACACCATCATCGTCCATAAATCATTGGATATCGTCATTACGAGCGTTTGCAAAGGGCCCCCGCGTGCATGTTCCGCTCCTCGCCCATATATTCACGCAGTTATCGGTGACCACATCCTTCTGGCGAGCGACCCTGGCACGGGGATCCTGATCCGATCGAGGCCCCGTACTCTCGCGCCCAATATCATTATCGGGCAGGACTGTCCGGCCCATAAGTCACATACAGGACGAGAGATCTAGCGGGCTGGTGCACGCATGGTCACCGTAGGGCCATAACGGGCACCCGTACCGGTGCTGTCACCTACCGGAAGATCTACGACGTCATAATTCACGGGCAGCGGTAGTTCCGGTCAGTGCGATGCGCGCCAACCACCGGATAAACCACCGCACCGCCCTGTAGCCACCCCTCGTTTCGTACATCTTTTGTCCGCGCTAAATTTGCCGATAAGCAGCGACGCGGGGACACGGATTGCGATCTGTGCTGGAAGCGATAAATTCGGTGCAATTTACGGGGCAGTGGAAACAATTCTTCTGCTTACGGCAAATGGATTTTGATGAAATATGCTGTTGGTTGCCGTTTGCCGGTTGCCGTTTAACAGTGTTTTATGTTGTAATCCAATAATGGAAATGGACAGTTTCTAATTTATTTGTTTCCGTTCGGTATTGTAGAGTATTGGAAGAAACAGCTATTTGACCGGAAATTTAATATTTCAATGTTGCGTATGTTGCTGGAACGAAAATTATAACTGTAGGCAATTCAATATAAGCTGCGCTGCAGTTGCCATTGTGCTATGCAATAGGGTTGCCACCCGGCCTGTTTTCAGCCGGTCAGCTAGCCCGGTTTTGAGCCGGTCATTTAAGTTTTTTAGTTTAGACTCTAAAGGATGTTTTTTTGGGACATTGGGTTTTTTGTAGTAATACAGGCAAAATTTTCACACTCTGGAATTAGCATGATTTTAAAACAATTTTAAAGTTAGTAAGGATTTGTCAGATATAATTTGCAAAGATAACCATGTGCAATGTACATACCGTCAAAAACATTCAAGAAACAATTCGACATCACAAATACTCGGTAAATAGAGCAATAAATTAGGATAAAATAATCTTAAAAAAGCAGCTACATGTTTGGACAACACAGGTTTTATAATTGTTAAATCATAATTCATAATTTTTATTACATACACTCGTCAGCCAAAAACATACATGTAAAAAATATACCTATATATACACTGTGGGCCGAAAAAGCGGTACAAATTTTCAATTACTCATATTTCTACAGATATTAAGTAAATTCAAGAATTCCTTTGAAAAACTAATTGCTTATATTGTGATGATTGAAGACAACCCATATTCGCAATAATTGAACGTTTCAATCCACTGTTATGTTGCTTTATGTATTGCTATGCAACATTTCTGATAATGCCGGGTCACACTAACGTGAAATGAAAAGTGTATTAAAATAATTAGTGGGTGATGACAATTATTTTCTTTTGGTCAAAAGGAACAGTAGAGATTTTATAGCATCGTTTACACGGTGATTTTTTAGTATACATGGAGACATTTTGAAACATAGATTTTTTGCTGTTTTTACTCAAAAATAGAGTGGAGTTAGACGTTTGCAACGATAACATTGCATAGGCACGAGCAATCCAATTGCGTACTTGAGTTATCTTTAAAGATGGTTGAGAAACTAAGGCCAACTTTTAGTTTTCTTATGGGGCAATGTTTGATTTTCAAATTTTTGTAGGATTCTTCTTACCTGTTTTACATATGGTACCTACTACACTTATTGGACTGTACATTTTTTGCAAATTTTCATGTTTTTGTTTTTGCTGTGTTTTGGAACTAATATCAACAATCGTCTAAAATTTACAGCTAAACAAGTTTGATACATCATAATTGAAACTGACGAAAAAACCACCTAAATTGTTAAAATCAAACATGCCGCCCATAGCAAGACCAATGGTTTCTGCACAATCTTTAAAGATAACTCAAGTACACAATTAGATACCACGTTCCGTTGTAACATCCAATGCCGCTTGTTTTTTTTTTAACAAAAACGATAAAAAAACATTGTTTAAAAATTTTACCCCGTATAAGCCAAAAATCACCCTGTATACGATGCTATAAAATCTCTACTGTCCTTTTTGACCAAAACAAGACAAATGGCATTACCTTGATTGATTTTAATACACCTTTCGTTTCACATTAAATTGATGATATTATCAGAAATGTTGCATAGCCATACATAAAGCAACATAACTTTGGATTGAAACGTTCTGCTATTGCGAATATGGTATTGTTTCAATGTCTACACTACAAGCAATTCGCTTTTAAAAGAAATATTTGAATTGACTAAATATTTTTAGAATTACTAGTGATTAACAATTTTTACCGTTTTTATTCGGCCCAAAGTGTATACTCTGTAGCATCAGCAGTAATAGACAGTAGTCACACATAAGTCGTAGCATAAGCACAGTTTAAACAAGAATACAATTTAAACAAGAATACAAAGTCAAATAAAATACATATTAAAACTTTCAAGCTCTACCCTGCCCTCCAGAAAGTCAGTGTACAGTAATACGCTCTACTCAACACGAACGTTAAACACAGTTTCATAACCAAACTTAGAGCTGAAAAGCTTTTCTGTTGAAAAGGGTCCAAAGGAACTGGAGGTTTGGTGTTAGCATTTTTGAAAGATTTTGCAAATAAGCCGCCATTTCTGGAATTTCGTCCAAATAGTTAAATAATAAATTAAAATAGAGGAAATTCTGAATAATTTATGACTATGAAATTTATTGGTACAATCTGTAATGTACTCAATAGTATTAAAACGCACAACTGGGGTTTACACTTTTATTACATTGCTCAAGACTGATACAAGTGGACAAGTAGACTGTTACATTCATGTATATGCTGCACTAACACAAACGACGCATGCTTGACCGGTTTTCTTTTCAAAACAGGGGTAGGGATTTAAAGTCTAAATCATACAAAATATAAAATACACCACATTCCTCCCCCAAAACTTCGGTATACGACTAATTCAATTAAATACAATCATATCTTAATCTAGCTGGTTCACGTCGATCTCGTTGCGGGCGACCTGTCGCTACGTGGGGTACAACACACGTGGTTTCCACGACCGAAGTCTGTGACGAGTGATCACTTTTATTAAACTCATTATTAACATTTGAACTGTTCTCATTATCGTCACAAACATCGCTCGAGGACTGCTTATTATACAAAAACGACGGTACAACCTCGTATTCAGAATCGGCACGATTCTCCCTGATCTGATTCGCATGTCTTTTAACGCAAACATTACAATGTGACAATTTAACAAGATACACGTTATTACCTAACTGCTCAACAATGACTGCATTGACCCATTTAATATGCTGTCCTTTATAGTTTTTAACAAAAACTTTTTCATCAACAGAAAACCTTACATCTCTCCCCCCATTAAAATTGTTCGTGTTTCTGGAATTATAATTGTCGATACTTTCCCTAATTGTACCAAAATCCTTTGTTTGACGTACTGGTACGTTTTCCGGTCTAATTAAGTCAAATCGTGTTCGCAGTGGTCTCCCTAATAACATACGAGCTGGTGTTTCTCCGGTTACACAATGTTCTGTATTTCGATAGTCAATCAAAAAGTTACTCAAACATAAATTGAAATCTATTTTATTTGACTCAATCAATTCTTTCAACAGACACTTTTTTATTGTTTTTACTGAATTCTCCGCGCTGCCGTTTGAGGCGGGATGATATGGAGGTGATGTAATATGGGTAATTCCGTTGGATTTCAGAAAACTCTCAAACTCTGCTGAAACTAATTGCGGACCATTATCACTTACCAAAACTTTGGGTAATCCAAGTCTGGCAAACAATTCTCTCAATTTAACAATCGTATTATTAGTAGTAATTGTCGTCATTGGAAATACTTCCACCCATTTGGAAAATGCATCCACCACTAATAAACAAAATTTACCACATAACGGTCCCAAAAAATCTATGTGTATTCTTTCCCATACACCACTAGGAACTGGCCAATGCTGTAATATGGTTTTGTTAGGACTTGCCCGTACTTTTTGACAAATTTCGCAATTATGAATAATTTGTTCTATTTCAGAATTCAATGAAGGCCACCAAATGTATGATCTGGCCAAGCTTTTTGTTTTAACGATGCCTAAATGACTTTTATGTAACTCACTTAACAATTGTTTTTGCAAAACCTTGGGTATAATTACTCTAGTTCCCCATAAAAGTACATTATCTTCAATATTAATTTCGTTTTTGCGGCGGTAAAATGGTTTTATCAATGAGTCCGTAACTTCCATTGGCCATCCCAATTTAACATATTCCAAAACTTGAGATAAAATTGTATCCTTCTGTAATTCTTCACGTATGTGCTTCACATTTATCGGTAACTCAGAATTGTCTGCGATATAATTAACATAATGATAATCATCTTTATTTGATTCTACGGTTGGCAATGGCATTCGTGACAAAAAATCCGCGACATTTTCCGCGGATCGAACATATTTTATATCAAAATTAAATCCAGAGAGAAAAATGGCATATCTCTGCAACCTCGTTGCTGTCATAGTTGGTATTCCCGTTTTCGAACCGAATATCGACACCAAAGCCTTATGATCTGTCAGCAAAACAAACTTTCTGCAATACAAATATTGATAAAAAAATTTTATACCCCATACAATCGCTAAAGCCTCTTTATCTATTTGCGAATATGATTTCTCAGCACTTGACAACGTTCTCGATGCAAAATAAATTGGTCTCACAACACCTGATTCATAAACATGCGACAGGACTGCTCCAAGTCCGTAATCTGACGCATCTACACTTAATTCAATTGGTAACTCAGGATTATAATGAACCAAAAACTGATCAGATGACAAGATGTCTTTAATTTGATTAAATGCTCTATCGCAACTTTCACTCCACCTCCAGGGTGAGTCCCTTTTAATCAAGTCATACAATGAATGTAAAATGTTTGGCATGTTGGGTACAAAACGATGATAATAATTAACTGCTCCCAAAAATGACTTTAATTGATTCACGTTTGCAGGTTTTGGTATTTCTGAAATTGCACGAACTTTATCAGGAGATTTATGTAAACCATCCTTATCGATAACATATCCCAAGTAAGAAACAGATGGAGCAAAAAATGAACATTTTTCTTTGACAATCGTAAGGCCACATTCACTTAAACTGTGCAAAACTTTTTCAAGAGCCAACATGTGTTCTCTATCATTTTTACCTGTAATAAGTATGTCGTCTATGAAACAGCAAACTCCATCGATTTTATTAAATAACATCTCCATTGTTCTTTGAAACTGAGCTGGCCCACATGCAACACCGAATGGCAATCTATTATAAGAGAACAACCCTCTATGAGTGCTAATCGTCGTCAATATTTTTGAATTTTCCTCTAGGGGTAATTGCTGATAAGCTTGCGACAAATCGATTTTCGAAAACTTCTGCCCTCCTCTTAGTTTAGCAAATAAATCATCAATTCGCGGCAGTGGGTAATTATCAACAACCAAAATTGGATTTAGTGTTATCTTATAGTCTCCGCAAATCCTAATCGTATTGTTCTTTTTTAATATAGGCACAATAGGTGTAGCTACTTCACTAAAGTTAACCGGTACAATGATGTTTTCTTTTAATAATCTATCTAATTCTTGATCAACTTTTTCTTTCAATGCGTAAGGCACTGGTCTTGGTTTATAACATTTTAAAACACCATTTTCCTTTAAAGTTAACTTCAATTTGAATTTATTAAATGTCCCCAATTGATCATTAAATACTTTAGGATACCTTTTGCTTAATAAATCGGCCAATGCATTTTGACTTTTTAAATTTTTTACTTCTTGCAATATTAAATGAAATTCAGTGACAAAGTTCCGCCCTAACAATGGCAATTTCCCTACGGTGTCTACAACGCAAAATTCTATGTATTTTCGTTGATTATTATACACAACATTCAATTTAAATGTACCCAATACTTTTAGTTCCGAACCACAGTAATTTACTAATCGTACATTAGTCCTTGCCAATTGAAAATGATTAAAATTTCGGAAATAAAAACATTTGGGAATTACTGATATCGCCGCACCCGTATCTAATTCAAATTCGAAGTTTCTACCATTTACTAAAATTGTAATCAACATTGGTTCATTTGGGTTGACAATTGATTTTATGTTATGCAAAGAAACATCTAAATAATGTGTTTTCTTTCTATCATAACAAACAGCATTCAAATGACCTTTTTTCCCACAATTATTACAAATATAGTCGCGATATTTACATTTTTCAGAAGTATGATTAGTTTTACCGCACCTTTGACAACTTCCGTGCTTCTTCCAACCAGATGATGGCGCTGCTGAATTTGAGTGAAATGGCCGCCTGTAGTTGTTGTTGTTACGCTGGATGCCCAGCTGCTTAGAATTTCCCGCTCCTTGAACGGGTTGGTGGCGCCCCACTCGATGAATGTCGAAATTTCCTGGCTCTGTCTTCACCTTGAAATTTCCCGCATGCGCCTCTAAACCATATCCATCCAGGACTGACTGGGACAATTCCGCGATTTGGACTGCTTTCTCGAAGGTTAACGACGTATCTTCGGAAAATAAACGATCCATAATTTTCTTATTGTCCATGCCGGAAATGAACTTATCCCTCATGGCTTCTTCCAAGGATTTGTCAAATTCGCAATTGGCTGCCAGTGTTTTAATTCTGATGGCCCATTCCTGCACATTTTCTTGACTTTCCTTTTTTGCCGAATAAAAACATTGGCGCTCAGCGAACACCACGTTCTTCTTTTGATAGAATTTGCTCAAAATTTCAACAATATTAGCATAGGTACTTTCCTCTAATGTCTTAGGTATTACGTAACTTTGTACTAACTTGTATGGTTCCTGCGATAGACTGTTGATCAATATCGCCTTCTTGATTCTCTCTTCCTCAATACTGTTGGCTATGAAGAATTGTTCTAGCCGACCTTTATGAACCGCCCAATCGCCTAATTTCGGATTAAACTCCAGCTGTAGCCCAATTTTCGCCATGACACTGGTAGCTTCCGAGCGCGTGGTGGCTTCTTTCGGACCTTTTTGGCTTCAACTCCACGTTCTTATAGTGGCTTGATGCGCCCTAATATTCACTTTTTCCTCGTCGCCAGTTTGTAATGTACTCAATAGTATTAAAACGCACAACTGGGGTTTACACTTTTATTACATTGCTCAAGACTGATACAAGTGGACAAGTAGACTGTTACATTCATGTATATGCTGCACTAACACAAACGACGCATGCTTGACCGGTTTTCTTTTCAAAACAGGGGTAGGGATTTAAAGTCTAAATCATACAAAATATAAAATACACCACACAATCAATAGTTTAGCTGCATGAGCAAATTCTATTTCATCGAGATCGGTCGTACTGCATTAAAACTAGTAGCCAGGATATGTCAGAAATTTTGATTCTAATGACAGTAGGTAGTGTCAAACGCTGATGTTTTGACAGAACCTACTGTCAATATAAGCTCCGTTCGGATATTGTACACCGTTACAATAAATTTTTACACCCAATAGCACGTAAGTGTCATTGGGACGGTGTGCCCGGTGTCAACGGAGTACAATATCCGAACGCAGCTTTAGACGACATATCTGTCTAGTTCTACTAGTTTTATTTTAATGCAGACATGGCCGATCTCGATCAAATTGAATCTCGTACAGCTAAACTATCAATTTTATATATAGTTTGATAGTCATGTGCTTGGCCACATCAGATTTTTTATATTGTGTAGCAGTGTGTTTAAATTTTCTTTGTCTAAAAAACTAAACCGTCAAAGGAACTAAATAAATAAATAAATAAACTATGTAAAAATACAAAGGGTAAGGTTTCCTTTGAGACCTATTGAAAGTTTTTAGTGCATTGGGTTCGTTCACTATAAGTTCGTAAAAATTGTCAATATTAACCATTTTTTACCTGTTTTGTTCCAAAGCTTTGAAGTGATATTCAACATCCACAACCGCCTAATGGTGTCTTCAGCAATATATTCCTCGGACCATTTACCATCCGGTACCGTGTGACTAATCGGCTATAATCATTCCCTCATTCCGTCATCAACATCAACAGACACTTACATATATACTTGGAATCGTAACTACTAAGCGCTACGTAACCAAACTAATTTAGAAAGTGTAGCCATTATTTTCATTTTAGAAATTATTTATACGCCCCTGAATCTAAAGACAAAAGTGATTGACAAAACGAATAAATAACCTGTCCTGTTTACTCAGGAGAAAAGGCGTACGTACGTACATAGAATGGAACTGGAACAAATTTATTAAATCGAGATAAATTAACTTGTCAGATATAAATTGATTGAGATTGATATACACGATTGTATGGGTTGACCATTACCATATTATAAGGTTAATTTAGTTCAGTATCGATTGATTTACAAGCTCTCCGATTGCCAAGGTCTCAGTTTCACAGTCAATTACCATGTAAAATACGTATGTATTCTCCAGGCCAATCAGAGCAATAATTTCACTGATCAAGACTTGAAGAAAAATCACACATCGTAGCAGAAAAATAAAACAGTTACTCATATTTTACGCAACCCAATATAGTAGGTAACCTCATGACATTTTTAACCGATTTGATAAATCGTGGACCTCGGACCAACTCGGTTTCTTTTTGATTCAAGATTAATCCGTGTCTGGCGTTTTTTTCCCATGTAGTCCTCTTCTAATTGCCATTTTTCTTGCCGTGGAAATCGTTTGTCATAACGTCACGGGCCATTTGTCGCAATTAAGCCGCACCGTCACTGGAAGGCCATTCTGAAGATATAGCCACGGGTTCTTCTTCTTGCCCTTAACTTCACATCTCAAGCTAATGACGAAACCGCCTGGGTAACAAATTTTGGTGGGCCAGACGGAGACCAGAGGCGAGACAAATCACGATTGAGAAATCAGAAGTTGCATTCCAAGCATTCGTGTGTTGGATAAAAGCTTCACCACCTGTGGAGAGGACAATCATTTCTCGAATATGTTAAGAGGGCCATTTGCTACATATCACAAGGATAATTAATGCGATTCACCTGAAAAGTATGGTTATTGTGAGAATATTAATTATTATTATCTTTCACTTTTAGGCTTAAAATTTGTTGAAGCCCTTATGATATACGATAATTAATGATTTACATCAGTTAAATGTTTAGGGATGCAAATGTAAACGTTTGAAGTTAGCACTAGATAATTTTTTCTTAAGCTACATTTATTATTTTTTTTTATTTACTCTGAATAATGAACCTTATGCGTATAAACTGTAAAACGTAGAAGTAAATTTTGCACCTCATTCTGATGGGTTGTATGTATTCAATGCTACACTCAAGCGCAAGTTTCACAAAACCGTAAAAAATGGTTAAATTTGCTCAAAACACAAGACAAGCGTTTATATAACCTTTGAGAAAGCTTTTAAACCTTTAAACCTACAACACGTTTGAAAGAGTTATAGAGATTATATCTCGTCCATCGGAAGAGGAAATAAAGCAGGTGACCCCCGTGTGTTGTTACGATGAGACGTGTACTTTAAAAAACTCTGACTAGGGGTTGGAACTCCCTCAGTTCGAACAAATACCTGAGTGTGTAAAGCCCAGAAATAGGCCGACGTAAAATAAAGCAATAAAAAAAACTGTATTTAGTGACGTACACTATAAACATCAGAGAAGTCTGGTTTGGTTATAAAAGAGCTTCTCTATGATATATCACTATCGAGATAGTATAAAAGAGGAGGAGTCATATGAGCTTAAAATTGGGATCACTTTATGTCAAATATTACCGTCCGTTAGTCCCATCCCAACGTCAAATTGACAAGCCAATACATTATATAGGTTTAAGTGGTTTCTATTGCGCTATATGTATTTTTGTATAACTAATTAGCATGACAGTATGTATTGTAAGAAGCTGTCGCAGCAGAAAGGGTCGTGGGCTGCAATAAATCAGCGGGAATTACGTTTGATCGGTAAGTGACGTTAGATGTCAATCAAATGACAATGAACAGGCCCGTATTCAATAAAATTTGACTAAATTTTTGGTTTATTTAACAATTAAATGTATGTTTCCAAAGATTCCTACCCAGCAGGAATTATGGATGCAGATTGTAGACCGATGTAATTGGAAGCCGACAAAGTCCAGTGATGTTTGTTCGAAGCATTTTACGGATATATGTATAGACAGAACATCACCAAATCGCATCAAATATATTTTCTAGTTGAGTAAAACATAGTTTCGATCATTATGTGTTCGATAGTCACAGAATATTATTAATTGAAAGTATTATAAATAGGTACACATATATTCGAATGTGTTACATCAGCAAAAAGATAAATAAATCGTAGGTTACAAAATGTATAATACTTATTTTGCTCATATTCATATTCATATTTATGTTACACTTATAAGCCATATGCAGACCTATGATAGAATACGGATCTCTTCTACTGACTAACCAAAGTAAATCATCAATTGAGGCTCTAAACGTCGCGGAAAGAACAGCTCTTCGATGTATCACCCGAATACGACACCCAAACAATCCTTTACACAATCCTTCCAACATCCTATTATATGAAAAAACAGAAATTACCCCCTTCAGCGAACGAATAATCCCACTCCATATAAAAACCTGTTCCAAATTTCCCGAATCAATCCACCACCTATTCCTTCCCGCGACAAGAATACCCGTCCACAGTACAAAATTCCCGAAAAAGCACTTTACGAACATATAGAAACCCTATGAAGCAAACTGAAATAACCAAACGCTAATGGAAGTCAGCAGGGCAGAAAGACCACGGTCGATAGCCTATTCCGACAGACGAGAAGAAGGGCATTTTGTTTTATATGAAATATAATATAATAAATGTAAACCCATATTGTTGGAATAAAGATCTTGTATATATAAGATTTATTTTACATTAAGTTAAACAAATACAAGATTTATTTTACATTATTTGTTATAACCTTCACCCATCTATCTCTATGTATATCACACTACCTATTTTTCTTTTGTTGTATCTTAGTTCAAACCCACATTTGGTTTAAACTGAAAGGTAATATTTATTTGATCGATTAGTTTCATTAGAGTGTAATTTTTGTTTCTTTACAGAAAGATTTTACGTAAAAAGCTAAAATAAAAAATGCATTTTTGTTCTCAGTGCAGGGGTAATGTCACTGAAAATTTGGAATAGTTTCCTTTAAGCGAGTACATTAAAGAATGAAAATAAAACAAATAATAATTTATTCTGCTATCACCAACATTAAAAAGATTTTTCGTTCAGTTAATAATTACGATTTCTTCTTTTTATAAGTTTTTTAAATAAAAAAAATCGTAATATACAGATCAGCTATCGTACCTAACAAGAGAAGGTGGAAGCACGCGCTAAAGATGCGTTCTGATTAGTGGTAGCAAACGAAATTATAGTATTTCTCACCACACGTGATAGTGACATGTATTACAGCGCATGTACATAAACATGAGTCACTAGCAATATTTTTCATAAATAATATAATGGCGTCTGTTACTATACCATTAACACCAATGAGAACGGCCCGTAAAATTAAAATAACCAAGCAAAGAAGCGCTACGCTTGCCACCACTTCTGTTGTTCCTTTGCCCTGTCGCTTGTCGTTGTCACCAACACACACGTAGAAAAATTTAATATCGCTAGAAAATATCATAATAAAAGACAGCTTATTTATTGAAAATATTTACGCGACCGCTGGCAGCAGAAGATCATAATTAAAAAGTTTTGACAATGCTTAATAGAGATGCGACTTTTCGTTCTTTTTGATGAACTAGTTCTCGCGAACTAGTTCATAAAACTGAACTAGTTCAAAGAACTAGTTCAACCGAACGACTTTTATTTCGCCAGCGTAGCGTCTCTACGAACTACATTATTTGTCTAGGGCCGTATCTTCCATCATGGCATGTAGCGACTTTTCGCTTTCAGTTCGCTTCGATATAGTACGGATATGATTGGTTTAAAACCCCTGTGGCAGTCGGTATACATTACTGAGATAGATAGTGTGGGGTAGTGTGAGATAGATGTTTAGGTATTATTTACATTGCTATTTTGGGGGAAATTATCCGAATTAGGGGCATATCCAATTAAAAGAATGTATAATCTATATATTCTATTATTTACAATATTCTATTATCTATACATTGGCCGACGTCGTTTGTATAAGCGCGAAACACATCGACGTAACAAACAATCAATAGCCAGACGTCCGAGGTGCCAGCGGCTTTCTTTACCGTTCTTTGATCAACCACATCGCCGCTATGCACGTATGGTGCACGCCTGCAATACTTGTATCCACCCCATCCGGTCAGTCGCTCGTGCTTCAACTCACATCAAATCGGTCACAGAATACATATTACCAAAGCAGTTCAGTTGAACTAGTTCTAGAATCTATATAGATAGCTCGTCCGCGAACTACGCACCTATACTGAATAGAGCTCACAAAGCAGTTCAGGTGAACTAGTTCAATTTATAGGAACGAACTAGTTCTTTCGTTCGCAGCCAGGAATCGTTCTTTCTGAGCAGTTCGTTCGCGAACTACCCACCTCTAATGCTTAATAATCTCTAAGGGGCATCAATCCGCTCTATTACATTTCAATTTAAAAAAATATCTCCTCTGTTCCACAAAAATGGATACTTAGTTTCTTCTTACCATAATATCATCAAAGGAACTTATGTAAAGGATGTAATTGTGTTTTTATCCTATAGACCAGCCAATAGAGATTTTTTCGTGACAAAAATAGTATCAGCAAGCCGACGGTCCCAGGTCACGTGGAACAGTCCGTAGATGTATTGTGATGTGTTATCAACTAGCAAAAACTAATCATCGGACAACGCCTGGGTTGTGCGCACTCAAAGTACCCATCAATCGCTACTTTCCCGCGAAAAGCCTGCGGGACTACTTTGAAAATGGCGGAGTTATGAATTATTGAAAACACGCAGATTTTTCCGGTTTTTCCGAATTTTCTCCGTTAATTTTAATGCGATCGAGGCCGTGTAGGGTTTATTTTTCTTCGTTTTCTCATTGTCTACAATTCGTCTGTTGAAAGCATCAAGATGGCTCCATCGGTTCAGTTTTTACAAGCGAAAAACGAAAAAAAGCACGATTTTTTGAGGTTTTTTGTTTATAACAAATTAAGTAATGATAGCGAGTCGAAAACACATCACAATACATCTACGGACTGTTCCACGTGACTTTTCCGAGCCTCAAGAAGTGCCCAGGCTCGCTACGCTCGCCTGTGCAACTCTTCTCTCGGCCCGGAAAAAAACAACTTTCTCGGCTTTGTACACAATATACTTATTTTACGCTAAAAGCTAAAAGAAACAAAATTCAATGTTTTTTTTTTAATTAGAAAAGTTCAGAAAATTCGACTGCATTGGTATTTTAGGTAGGGATCAAATATTTTTGCATGCAGTCTTCCATCGGATGAGCAAGTACAGCCTGCGGTCCCATGTGCTGTCATAATGGGACGTGCACGTTAAAGAACTCTTGGGGGTTGGAATCCCTCAGTTCGATAAAATTCCTGGATGTGTGCAGCCTCCTCTCAACATGGGTGATTGGCATAAGTTGCGGAAATAGACCGACGTAAAATAAAAAAGCTAAAGAAAAAGGTTGTAAAATATAGATTACCTACTAGTTTGTTTATTTATTATCCGATAGAAAGGTACTGAAATTTAATGCACACAAAGTATGTTTACTTACTTTGCACTCACCATAACATCATCAGTAAAGACTTAGCCAAATACGGTCAACATAAAACTTGAACATACTCGTAACATTGTCCGCAGTAAGACAAAGTTCAACTCCGACAATAAAACGTTCAAACAGCACTTAAAAGTTATTTGTTCTAGTGATTTCTGCCCGTATAGTGTTAGCTAAGCCCTATGCGCCGCCTGTTTGCCTGAATCTCGGGCCCGATTTAATTCTACTTTACTGTCGCGTATAAAAGCTCGTAAACGTTCATCTGTCCCCGATGGCAATGATCGCCATCCCCGTCTACTCGCCCCATAAACTATATATAAACGCGACTCGGACGGCCGTTTCATTGCACGTTAATAAGGATGATATTAAATTCACTAATCTCGCAACACACACACACATGAGTGAACGAAGGTATAGCTTTACGAGTATACGCTTACACTTAAATGGTATAGCCGAACGTGGTACACCTAGGCGAGTGCAATAACTGTGATGATTTATACGGGGACCTTTATTAGTGTGTTAGGTAGAAGGGCGGTCTGGCTGTGCTATAACGTTTAATTAGACGTTTCGAGACTGTGTCACGTAGTCAAAATATCGTCCGGGGGTTTTCGGATATTACAGACGACTAATGAGAGGCGGTGAGACGAGAGAAAAGTGATTCGCAAGATGTCGCAAGCAGTTACCCGGCTCAAGAGTTCCGAAACTATCGTTAAGACCAGAGGGTATATATGCTAATTTTCATATTCAATTCTACAGAACCTTGTATGACTTGGTTTAGAAGCGATGAAAAACGTGGCAGGTACGTGAATGGAATTAAGTTTTGTTGGAAGTTGGAAGATTTCATTTAAGTTTCTGATGTTAAATGGCAAATAGTTTGAGAGAAAATTTATTTTAAGACTTATCCTATGATACCTTCCTTTACTGTTTCTAAAACTTGGTGCCATCGTCCGGTTGCTTTTAACAGTCTGTAACAATTTTGTAATAGTTTGTCATGTACCCCCAGTATAGAAATCAGAAGTGCTCCCCTAGATTCTGACATACCTCACCAACATTTTTGGTACGTAACAATAGGGAATATGGATTTGGTAAATGGAGTCTAGTCGTTTCCGATATATTTCTTTCGGTGGCTACGAATTCGGGCTGAAAAATTTCATATCAGGTCCGGTATTTGAAAAAATTCTAAATCATAATTTAAAGAAACCTACAAAAGCTTTAGAAACCTTATAGTTTTTAAACATTTATTGAAATATATCCCTTTTGTCAAAACTTTTTACTTTATTGAACGTAGGACAAAGTATAATGGCCAAATCAGATTATTTTTCTTCAAACGGTAATTTATCAAAAATATCTATGATCTGAAAAACAATTAATGTTTTTATAATTAATTATTTAAGTACTTTTACATACTACTATTACTAAAAAACTTATAAAATGTCAACAAAACAAAAAATTGATAAATTATATTAATTATAAATAAATAAATATATATATATATATATATATATATATATAAATAATAAAAAAGTCGATAATCTTCTAAATGTACATGTCAAAACGACAAAACTATGTCGAAGACACTAGTCAATAACAAAAATCGAACTAGTCACAACTGATTCTGGTATGATTTTCTGTAAAATCTGAATCTGACAGCAGAAAGCGAAGTGTGTCTGGTTTCAGTGATGATCAGTGTAAAAAAAAATCTGATGTGGCCAGGCACATGACTTTATCATACTATATAAAATTAGTAGTTTAGCTGCATGAGACTCTATTTGATCGAGATCGGCCAGGTCTGCATTAAAATAAAACTACTAGAACTAGACAGATATGTCGATTAAAGCTGCGTTCGGATATTGTACTCCGTTGACACCGGGTACACCGTCCAAATGACACTTACGTGTTATTGGGTGTAAAAAGTGTAATGCAATATGCGAACGCAGCTTATATTGACAGAAGTTATTGTCAAAACATTAGCGTTTGACACCAAGACTACCTACTGTCATTAGAATAAAAAAATCTGACAAATCCTGGCTACTAGTTTTCGTGCAGTACGACCGATCTCGTAGAAATAGAATTTGCTCATGCAGCTAAATTATTGATTGTACCAAGAAATGTCATAGAGATAAATTATTCAGAATTTCCTTATCTTTAATTTATTATTTAACTATTTCGACGAAATTCCAGAAATGGCGGCTTACTTGCAAAATCTTTAAAAAATGCTAAGACTAAACCTCCAGTTCCTTTGGACCCTCTTCAACAGAAAGCTTTTCAGCTCTAAGCTTGGTTATGAAACTTCTAAATATGAAGTTTTGTCTCGATACCTTTAGTAGTTTCCCCGGAATCGTCGCCACAAAAAAACGGGTACACACACACACATACACACACACACACACACACAGACATTTTTTTGTACCTTGGTCAAAAATGTTCAGGGGACCCAAAAAGACATATTTCCGCTAAAATCTCAAAATTTTTTTTTGGCACGATTACAATACTTTACATACTGCGTATGATAAAGTAAAAATAAAAAACGTGTTTTTTTGGCATTAAAAGTTTTCATCATTTAAAGCATTGTTTGATATTTTGTTTCTAAGAATGCATTCGATACGTGAACATCATAATAAACATCGTAATGGTATTACCAAAAAGAATCGCTAAAATTTACGTATACCTACTTACCAATACCACTATTTTGTTGAAAAATTATAGCTGTAAGTAGTTTTGGGAAAAAAACGAAAACGTATCGTAAAATTTTAAATCAAATATTTTTGAGATAGAAATGCAATAAGTGTCCTTTCAAATCATACCTAACACAATTGCCATTTGCAAATTTAGTATCGAGACATTAAAGGATTATGTGAAAAGTTGAAAAGAAATTAACCAAACATTTAGTTTTAATTTTTGTTTTGTTACTAATAATAAAATCTCAAATCATCTAAAATGATTCTGACGTGAAAACTTGTCAGGCTATAGAAAACTAAATTAGGAAACGAATGATAAATTAATCTTGGATAATTCTGGTCAGCGCTCTCCCAGTTGAGCTACCGAACCAGAGGAAGTGGAAGTGATAAATTCAGTCAGCCCGGAAAATTCAAACCAATATGTCCCCGATCGGTAATTAGTAATACGTGCAAGTATACCGTGTTGAGATTGGTCTGTTTTGACTGCTAACCCAACTACATAATCTTGGGTTTTTTTTTAATAACATCCACTCACTCAAAGTTTCATCACTTTTATAGTCTTGTACCGATTCTGATGATTATTTCAACACATTGTAAATAAAATCATCAAAATTATCAATTGATTTTGGAATTTTAAAAATAGAAAAGTTTAAAGCATGTTATACCGGGAGAACCAACATCATGTTTTTGTGGTCTAAGTTCAAGACACCCTGTGAGTAATTTAGGAACTAGGACAGGTTCTCAAGTACTCTGTTAAATAGCCATATATTTTCCCAATATTTTGTTTTTTGATTGACGCCCTTGATTGACGATAATTTGAATGTTCGTAAAAATACAGGTACAGACAAATTTTGCTATGTTAGCTTTGATGTTTATTATTTTATGCAAAAATATGATTTTGATGACTTTGTTAGAAAAATCATTAATATTACGAAATGTTAGGAACAAAGTCTCAAAGTTTGATATTCCGGAAGAACCAAAATGTTTCGTGGTCAATGTCACTGTGGAGTAATTCTGGAACTAAGTAGGTCAGCTTTATATACATTTCAATTCTCAACATCTAGTTCTTTTTTGCTTATCCCAATTTCTGAATATTTGATACAGTTGCGACTAAAAATTATCAATTTTAACATTTATAAATAAATTCCAATTCCAAAGAAAATGGTCAACCTTTTTGGAATTTATTTACAAATTTCCAATGAAATGGAGTAGGTACTTCATCACAACATTTAATTCCATGTCCAATAACTTTTATAACGTAAACGAAATAAAGTAAACATTTCTTTCCTATCCTTGCTGTTCCAGAAACGAACAAAAATAGCACAAAAGTCAGTCATCAACATTTATCAGTTTTAGTGGCTCGTTTTATTGCTAGTGAGTATATTTTGTTGCATTTGCTATTATTATTTTTATTTTTGTAATAAATATTTTTTATTTCCGCGAAGATCCACCATTAGTCTTTCACATCCGCATCCGCTTCCGCAAAGATCAGTTCCGTTACAACCCTATTAAAAATGACCGAAATGCTCGTAAAACGACCAAATTCCATATTTTTTAACAACGGATCCTAATCACCATGTGGATAGATTTGAAACGTGGACCTACAGCTTAACGCAGATTACAAACCACGCTGTTGTGAGCTTGATACGATCCTGCGATGTGTTTCCTTACTATTCTTGACAAAGCCCCAATAAAATTGCAGGAAATGCATCTTAAATGAGTGTTCAACCACGGTAAACCGCTATGACTACTTAAAACCGTTACGACTTATGACACGCGTGATCTAAAAACAAATAACCTCGGCATATTCCACCAAATGGAACTAATAGTAGTTGAAGAAGTCTTCAGTAATACGCCTGAGAACAACGTATCATCCTTCAATCAATCCGATACAGTTACATACCGACATCTTATACATTTCAATCTGTACACTTTTCGGACCAACGTTCATGATTAAATTATATCGTAGATAATGTGGGAACACGCTGTCACGGATACAATAGAAAAATTCACCGAAAATCTAACGATGATAATTACCATAACGACGGATATACGCGGCGGCGTGTGAAAACCGTCAATTTATGCGGTAATAATTAGACGGCTTTGTGCGACTACTTAAATATTCGTTCGTACGGTAAACGTGTTATTATGGGACATAATGCGTGCCAGTTCGCGCTAATAGTCAACACAGAAGCGCGTAATATCTCTCCTGATAGAGGCATATCGATACCGTGGCGGCACAAAAAGTTCCCGGCACACAAAGCGGATGTGCAGTGTATAATTTCAGCGCAAATATATGCCAATTAGGAACGCTTTCAATGGGTAAATTGAGTCTATTGAGAGTTTCTAGCAGCCACCAATCCATCTAGATTATCTAGAATGTATTTTTGTTGTGTATTAATTAGAATTAGTGTATTTGGGACAAGCATAGATATAGTATGATTTACTTTGTTAGCTATTGTCACCAATATCTGTTTTATTAGATTGTCTGACTGACTATTACATCACATCAACTTCAAAAACATATGAAGATCAGTTAGTTTTGTAAGTATTACGTTTGTCTTTAACAGAGAAAGTGTTTGTTTTATATTTACTGAGAATTTTTAATTCAAGTTGTTTTAACTCATGTGCTTTTTCTCTCATTTTTAAAGGGCTGTTATTCCAAACAGTGCAATACACAAGAATGTTTTTATTTATTATTAAAGTTTATAAATGATGAATTAATTATGATTTTTATCCTGCTCCTATCAGAGATATTTGATATTAAATATCGAGAAAATAAGACATTTTCAAATTTCAATTGCTTGTTAGCAATAGGGGGAAGGAGTAAGAATACTGTTTTTTTTTAATTACAAGCCCTTTACATACAAGGTTATAAATAAAAATTTTAAATGTGCAAATTAAATACCCCTTCAGCTCAAAAAAAATCATTAAAATGGTTGGACTATCGTAAGTAAACTTTAAGATATATTTTTAAATAGATAATAACCATAAATTCTATATATTACATACCTAACAGATAGCTTGGAATGTGCTGAACAGAGTGAATTTTATTTCAACTCTCTATGACAAACCCCAACAAAGTTATTTTATTAAAGCAATGTCAAAAATGTCGGACTCGCTGTCTTAAAACTGGCCGCCATTTCTGAACCGAGTAAAATAAAAAACAACAAAAATGGTTTGGCAGAACATAGGTCAATTCATTTAAAAAAATTGATTTTTTTCTAAAATGCTCAACCGACCAACTTATTTTTTCTTTTTTACCATTTCATATGGATTGACTCAGTTACCTAATTTTTATTCTGTTGCCCAAAATGTACTTTAATTTGATCCTACTTTACAGAGTAAAGAAAATCCAGAGAAAATGGACAACATTGAAAAGTCTATAATCGTGTTCATTGGACTTCCCATGAAAATTCTTTTAACAATAAAAAGCAATAGACAGGCGATTAATGTTCATTGAGCCTGGCTCGATGAACGCGAGCCAATTGTAAATTATCCAGAATATCGCCTAGCATATCAATAAACAATAAAACGGCAACAATATTGGTTAAAATCGAAAACAAGATAAAATCAGTGAATATATAATTTAGTTTTATATTATATTATAATATAACTATATGAATATGATAATTCTATGCTTAATTAATCAGTTCAAAAGGCCATAGACTATAATCTATATGGAGTGATAAGAAAGAAAATCTTTGTGGCGACTATGTAAATGTTTTATAACTCAGCCACAGTGTGACATACATTAGGGGAAGACAACCCTCTATTTAAATTCACGAACAGGATATCATAGAGAACTTTTATATCAGCAAATTATATCTCCATTACAATACGTTTGTTCAAAGTGATTACTGATAAAATGATGTTACATGGAGAATGGATGATCCTATCAATTTTATGACATAGGACAACTAGTTTGCAAACAGCGTGTTCATAATATTGGACTACATCTATCAAACCGTTACCGCTCCATGAATATCGACTTTGCTATTGCTAGATATAATTTTCGTTGTGGTTCTTATCTTAAGATTATTTCAAGATAATCAAATGATAAAATTATTATTGGCCAGCCGGACCCAGTAAAAACAAGTAAAGCTCAATTATTAAGATTATTAAGCTTTTATTTAAAATTATACGTAATCGTCGAATTAATCATAGTTTTTGGTCGTCACGGATGATGACAGGTGTTTAATGATGATATGTCCGTATTAATGAAAATATTTGGTAACATTGGTTGTATCTAGTGTTACTTTATTATAGCTTGCTCACTATTTCCTAAATTGTTGCTAGGTGTCCGATAGTCCATTAACGGTACTGGATTTCTTATGCGTATTAGAGACTTTAACATTAGCAACTATGACAGTCAAACAAAATTGTCATATGGCCAACTGCATAGCTAAACGTTTCTGGCGAAATACGTCGTCGTATACAAACCAGGGTTATTATGTTTTAAAACATTTGTTTTAAAACATTGTTTTAAACATGCTTTAAACCAAATATTTTGTCTTAAATCATTTTTTTTAAAACATGTTTAAAACAGTTTGTTTTAAATGTATAAAACACTTTTTATAAAACTTTTAGAATTACTTAATAACATACCGGGTGACGCACGCCATAGGTACTCCCGTTTATTTTGTTTGTTTATAAAACTGGACCAATGAATTTTGGGAAAGTGTTAATAGACAAAAAATTCCATTATTTGAGATACTCTTGAGGTTAATATGACTTCATTAAAATGACGTCATCATTGAAATTTTAAATGGCACCCTATATTATTTGTGTGATATATTCTATCAGGATGACATTCTGAACACAAAAATATATCGATCGTCAATTTTTATCACGAACGCAACGCCAACATAACTTTTTTGTGTATTAACTTGGTGACTATGAATTGGTCTATGAATAAACTATGAATAAATAAACACTAACTAAATCGATTTTGGCCGACATTGCATTACTGGCGCCCTCTAGCGTCACAACAAAAAGTGATTCACACAACAGATTTAGCTCTACTGTGAACTGTATGAAAAAAACGCCGACGAAAATGTTTACAAATTACATTGCGTGATTTAAAACATCTTGAAAGCAATTTTAATTCCTTATTTAAAACATGTTTTTTTTTGTGATTTAAAACATGTTTTTTTCAAGTTTTAAAACATGTTTTGTTTTGCGAAGTGTTTAAAAACATTGTTGCGTGTTTAAAAACATAATTTTATAAAAAAAACATGTTTGTTTTGTTCAAAATAAAAAAAAAAAACGTTTTTTATAACAACCCTGATACACACCTAATGTGGGTAGAACAGTTTCAGAAAGAACACTAAAATAAACCAGTGCAGCAATTAAACAAATCCAACAAGATGATACCACGGTATCACCGAAATGTATTTTTTAATTCTAGGTATTATTTCTTTTGCGCGGTGTTCCTCATTGTAACGTTGAACGTCTTGTTACGCTAAGATACTTCAAATAACTTTTTTCCTCGCGACGACTATACAAACAGCACAAAACCATCTTAAACTTCATTGTTACACCTCTAAGTACGTAGTTAGGAATTCGTTTCATTCCTAATACAACAATACGACACGGTAACGAGTACTTTGAGAGCACGGTACGAGAAAAAACAAGTGCCAAAGTTGGGAATTGAAAACCGATTCCACGAATTCGGAACCATGTCCAACGAAGGAGAAAGTTACCCGCTGTTGTATACTCCTCTCAATGTTGCTTTTTGTTTCGGTCGACGAACACGGACCGTTTAATTTGGGGATTTTTCTCTCTGAGATTTATGAGGAAGAGGCGTTGACGAATGGTCGCGGGGAGACAAACGAACGGTTTGCGATACGCGCCGCCAAAGTTTATATTCTCGGAGTAGTTAGTTCCTCTGAATCCCACACGAACGCCAAGATGACTCCGTGTTATTTATACGACTAGGTGTGACATGCGATTCTGCCTAAGATTCACGGAAATTGCAGTAAATTTCTGAGACTCGTGCATGTGGGTTCATGATAAGAATGTAACTAACCAATTTGATAAATTAGACTTTCTAATCAATCGCTATAGTTGGTTATACCAGGATTTACACAACTTCCCGGAATACTAGCAATATGTATAATAAAAAGTCTAAGTACTGGTTTATTTCCACTGCCACAAGTCCGGTTAAGAGAAAAACTATGTACACTACTTGTTTTTGTCACGTGACTTTTTCTTCTAAATTTCAAAGTTATACGTTAAATTTTTCATTTCTCTCACATGTAGTTCTGCCAGGTTGTTTTTGGATAGTATCAAAGAGTGGCGTGTTTTTAATGTTTTGTGCTATTTTTTAATGAGATTGATTGTTAAGTAGGCTGAAATGAAATTTTTACAATTGAACTTTAAAGCTTTTAAGAGAAAAACTACGTAACAGCTGTGTGAAGGCGTGTAGGACTTTCAAAACCTAACGTGGTCTGGCAGATACCACTAAATAGCTTGAATTTTGACTTAAACTGGAAACAACTAGTAAGACAAAAGTCACATATGGAGTAACTCTTTGAGCTACTGCAGCAATTGTTTTTTTTTTCACCAGGCGCGTTTTGAGTCGCGTTTGCCATAAAATTATGAGTTCAAAGAGTTGTTACATAGGTTTTGACATCATCTACCTAAAGTCTATCACGTGGCTTAATCTTTTTTAGAGAACACAAGATGTGCAAAGACGAAAATTTTAGACTTTTTTTTTAACTCGAGCTAACAAAACCCCTGTTGAAATCATGTGCCCATTACAATTATTCGAGTAACAGAATCATTAGAATACTGCTAGTTCTTGAATTGAACTGAAATTCTTGAGAATTCTTGAAGTCGTTTGACTATGCCCATCATGAGTTCTTTTGTGAGTTTGGCAGAAAGAAAATATCACTCCACAGGCTTGTCATATAATTGTACGCTCCACATGTGCAAGGGTCAAGGCTCAACTGAAAATCAACGCTCAACTACTTAAAGATGTGTATCACGTCACAAACTGCAAAACAAATTGCCACAAATTGGAATAAGGTGGGCGGTAAGACATCCTACTACATGAAAACACAGAAATCTTACCCCTCAATGAACAAATAATCCTACTCCATATAAAAACCTGCTCCAAATTTCCCGAATCGATCCCGAATCGATACCCGTCCAAACTTCAAAACAACCGGTAAAACACTTTACCAATATACAGTGAGCGCGTAAAGTATGGAAACATGAGAAATTCTCTAAGATGATTTGTTATTTTAAAAAATCCTCTAACTCGTCGATTTTTAATTATTAAAATACACATCTCTGTGGACAGTTCAATTTCCGACCTTCAAATGTTACTGAGTTATGCCGTCATCGACACTTTTGTTAAATGTGAACACCATTTCTTTCTTACTGATTTTAGTAGATCATTTAATAGGGTATTTGACTGTATTAAAAATATGGCATGTATTATAGTCATCCTAATAGATTACAGTTTAAGAAAACTATTTGTTATTACTTTTCAAAAAAAAAATGCTTTATTTCTATGAAAAACCAAAATTAAAATTGAATTTTATTCACGTCCTATCACGTGATTGAAAACGCTCTGTAATTGGGTCAGTCTCCAGTGATGTCATTCGTTAGTCCGCCTTAGAGCGCGTTCGGTTTGTCAGGGTATGGTATGGGGAGACAATGCTCAGATAACTTGGGTCGGCTGTCTCTCTCTTATATGCAGATAAACGCCGTATGACGTTAGTCCGCCTATTATGCAGCGCGTCACTCTCACCGTAAAATACCGGGTTATCCGAACGCGCTTTTATGCTTCTCCCGTTTGAATTTAATAGCACGAAAGCGTCATGTAAGCATAACTTTGTAGGTTAGGATATCCCTAACCTTCAGCTGTCAGATCAGATAATACCTTTCGAAAATACGATAGATAACTTATTCTAGTCAGTTTTACTTATGTCGAAGTAATCTTCACAACAGAAAACACTTGTATTGGCGGCTATTTATTTCATTTGGATTTCTACGAGCCAACCACTTTCTTCGCAGTTTCAAATCTTGCGGAACAGCTACAAATAGTTTATCCGGAGTTTTTCTTGACGTATCTCTGCATTATGGATTTATACACCATTTATAACCCATTTTTATGTAGAAATTGTGAAAATAACACATCATACAACACAATTACCAAACGGCGACAATGCCGATGCTGACAGACCATATGGGCCGATTTGACATCTTGACATCACATCATCTTGACATCTTGACATCACTAACCGGTGACGTCACACAACAGAAAGTATCGTCTTGGCGGCACTTTTTGTGATTCAATTTTTAACGCTGATTTTTATGATATATTGAGGAAATAATTACAAAAAATAATGCATTTACAACGTAGAGTGAAGGAATAAACACATTAAGATGGTTTTCCAAAAATAGTCAAATACCCTATTGTCTAAATGGCATCGGGAATATTTTAAGGCCTTTCTTAGATAATTTTGGAAAAAAGAACAATTAAAAATTGTAAATTATTGATAATATTTCAGGGAAAATAGAGTTTTGTGAAATGAATTTGAAATTGCATTTTGGTTAGAATTAATTGCCATGAAAACGAATCTGGGCTCAAAAATTTTCTATCGCGCAAGGTTTCGAAATAGTGGGGTTAAATGTAAAAAATCTGATGTGTCCAGGCACATGACTTTATCATACTATATATAAAATTAATAGTTTAGCTGTATGAGATTCTATACATCGAGATCGGTCGTGTCTGCATTAAAATATAACTAGTTAGCCAGGATTTGACAGATACTTTGATCCTATTGACAGTAGGTATTGTCAAAACCATTAGCGTTTGACATTACCTACTGTCATTAGAATATTTGTCAAATCCTGCCTAACTAGTTTTTATATGAATGCAGACACGACCGATCACGATCCAGTAGAATTTGCTCCTACAGCTAGACTATTAATTTTACCAAAAAATTTCATAGACATAAAATATATAAAATTTCCTCTACTTTAATTGATTACCTATTTAACTATTTTGACGAAATTACAGAAATAGCGGCTCATTTGCAAAATCATAAAAAAATGCTATGAGTAAACATCCAGTTCCTTTGGACTCTTTTGACTCAAAAGCTTTTCAGCTCTGAGTTTGGTCACGAAACTTCTAAATATGAACTTTCGTCCCGATACCTTTAGTATTTTCTCCGGAATCGTCACCACATTTTTTTGTACCTACCTTGGTCAAATATGTTCAGGGGACCCAATAGGACATATTTCCGCTAAAATCTCAATTTTTTTTCGGCCCGATTACAATACTTTATCATACTGCGTATGATAAAGTAAAAAACGCTGTTTTGGTAATTTTTACAAATTTATACTCATTATCCTAGAACCCTCAAAATGGTCTTATAGTAAATCTTAACCTTTGCACTTTTACCTGAAATCCCGAAAGTTTGGTCCCAAATATTTTTGAAGCATCTACAACGATTCTTCCAGTGGGATGCGGACTGCTCCATAAAAGAAACGTCAAAAACCACTATAACCTGACGTGATATGCAACTTTTATCTCAGATTCAAATTCACCGCAAATAAATCTATCGAAAACGCCTATTTGCTATGCATAAACAAACAAAAGTTATCAATGTTACCCTAACTGTCTTTTTATCGAAAATTTTCAAATGTAAGGCGCTAAATTTTATAAATTACCGTTACAACAATAATTAACAAATCTGTCAATATCCCTATAAAAAATATGGGGTTGCCATTTAAAAAAGTCTCGATGACGTCATAAGTCGAAAACAAATGAAGGTCGGAAATTGTATTTGATATAAATATGTATAGTTTGATAACTAGAAATCGACTTGTCCGAGGATTTTTGCAAAAAACAAACCGTTTCAGAGATTTTGTCATGTTTCCATTCTTTACACGCTCACTGTATTATAAAAGCCCTATGAAACAAATGGAAATGACCCGACACTAACAGAATTCAGAAAAACCACGGCCGATAGCCCGTCCCAACAGATGAGAAGAAGAAATTTATGTTTTATATGCAATACAATATAATAAACGTTAACCCATATAGTAATAAATATCTTGTATATACAGTGTGTCTCACGGGACGTTGGATTGTATGGGTACTTTTGTTATTATTAAAGATAGAAAATCGGTTAAATGGGCAAAGTAGTGCATATTTATGTACTCTTTCATAATCTGTTCAGAAAATAGTTGAATTCCAAATGGTTTCCAAGCTATTTTGAAAAAACCAAAATATGTATTTCTTAAATTATATACGAATTCATTGGCGAAAAAATTCTAAACTGACATAATCAAATTGTAGACAACAAAGTGCCTTTATAATGTCCAAACGCTTTTTTGATTGGATCACAAATAAATAAGTTATGACCATAATTAAAAAATGACATTTTTTGGTTTTTTCAAAATAGCTTGGGAACCGTTTGGAATTCAACTGTTTTCTGAACAGATTATGAAAGAGCACATAAATATGCACTACTTTGTCCATTTAACCGACTTTCTATCTCTAATAATAACAAAAGTACCCATACAATCCAACGTCCCGTGAGACACCTATAAAGTTACAAACAATAAAAAAATTCTTCTTTTTACAAATATTTTTAAATAAAAATGTTTGCACTAGTTCTAAAATTTTTGTTTAGTTTATAACTTATTCGGGTTAGTCAAATTTCAATGTTCAAATTGTATACTCTTTCATAAGGAAATTTTAGAGAAAAAAAAAGAAAATCGTAAAATATTGATAACTCTGAAGAACATAGATTTTGTGAATAGAGGGTAAATAAGTGTGTTCAATAGACTTATTTACGCTAAATGCAAATTAGGGTCCAAAAGTTTGACGTAAGGTTTTAAAAAAACTCGAACTGCTAAAAAGACGTGATTATGATACCGGATTTGTAGCGGCTAAACCAGATGCCCTAACATATTCAAAAGAGTCTCAAAGTAAATCTTGAACATAATGTTTTTACTTGAAAGCCAGAATTTTTTACCGTGTTTTTACAGCGTAAATCATCCAGGCATAATACATATTATGATTACTTAAGAATAAAAAGTGGTAACAAAACGAGATTTCTTGACATTTTTTGCCATTATTTTTTGTAAATATTGTCATATTGTGAACAGTTTGATTTTTTATTTCTTTCTTCGAAAATTTGTAAAAACATTGTCTGTTAAAAGCTAAAACGTGTATGAATAATATTATAATATATTAATATATTATGATTTCTAAGTTTGATACTCAATTCCGGTTGTCCATAATGTAGAGAATTCCTATTCTGGGACATCACAAAAAACTGCAACATCTGTTCGCTGTAATTACAGCACCAAAAAAGAAGTACGTTAACGACAGTATAATCTCCGGTTGGCGAGACCGTCCGGGAAATTGCAAGTTCGGCAAATCGACGCCCTTATCGTCGGGACGCCGGCGACGCGCCGGACCGTCCCGTTTCAATTATGTACCGAAATCGTGCTGCGGTTTCCACAGAACGTTGCCGTGCGGGCTCGGCACCACGGTTAATGAATTTTTAATCTGTCGCCAGATTTACGGAACACCCTTATAACTTTTCGGGGCCCTAATTAAACAGGGCTCCGCCTAATCCCAACCCGTACACGGATTTCGGACGAGAAAATGATTATAAAACGCATTACTTCACGGATAAATAGAGTTTGAGTAACGTTTTACTTAAAATTTATGAGTTGGGGTTGGGGTTTAGGTCCAATGGTTCGCTGAGTTGATATATAATACATTATGTGTTAAAATCTCTGGTCGGTCATTTGCTGATAAGATGATTATGATCAGCTATGACCCTAAGCTAGGGTGACCGTATTTACGTGACATATTCCGTTGGCCCATTTTTCAGTATTTTTCAAAATCGACCAAATTACGTTTACTGATAATATGTGGAATATTTTTCCAATTCTTTAAACTGAAAAACAAACAAAATTTAAATTGTGTAGATATTTAATTATTTATTCAGATAAACGTAATAGACTGGAAATAACTAAGTACTTCTTATCAACAATCTATGCAGTGCAGTTGTACTTCTTACGAATTTTATACAATTAAATCATACAGCAAATTTTATTAAAAAAAAGCAATGTACTAAAACAATATTAAATTTTGAATGTAGCTATATTTAACCATCTTCACCAGCAAAGAAAAAGACATGGATGAGAGGGGGGATTATTCAGTTTTATAAAACATACATATGTACATACAATTTGCTGTGTAGGATTAGATTGATCGCTACTAGTAGGTTTATAATTTACTTCAAACAATTTTTATTATTAATTTAAATTTTATTTTTAATTTTTAATTTTATTATTATTATATATAAATAAACTTTAGAGTGTTGATGTCAAAACAATGACTACACTGACTATAATAAATGTGTGTCTGGTTATGGGATGGGACTAGTGCCGGCATCTAGTTTAGGAGATAACCTGTTTTATACTGTTGTGTGTACCTCAAAGCATTCTCAAACCTTCAAATATTCTGCTTATCTGGCGATAAGCTATTCCACAGTCAGAAGATCCTCTGCAACTAATGTCGCAAACTAACACTAACAGAACTGATAAAAATGTATTCACGGCTGTAGTTGTTATTCAGGATTAGAAATTGCTTTAGCAGCCAAACGGAAGGGTAATTAAAACAACACGTTCATTTGTTCAATCCCTAAGCTTTCGGCAAAGATTTTTGCCTTCTTCAGAGGGTACGCTATAATAACAAAACCATTAAAATAAATACAGTACCAACAAACCACTTAGTTACAACTAGACGCGCGTGGGCAGCTACAGGACGGTATGACATTTCACAAAAAAATGTTACACGGACGGCTACTTCCCATTTTCTTTTGAATTTTGAACTTACAGTGCCTGTTAATTATGCCACACACACAACGCATTCGGACATGTGCTTGTGTTGGCCGGTATTGCAGTTTCCATCATTCTGGTTTGTTTACAAGTGGATAGTTGAAAAGATCTGACAGCCTGACTGACTCTGGTCAGTGATCACGTTGTTTGTTGCGTATGTACTTTATTGCTGAATTTCTTGTGTTTTTTGGTTTCATGTTTGTCTCAGTGGTTCGTTGGACTATAATTGTAAAAGCGGAAATATGTTCTTTTTGGGTCCCCTGAACATTTTTGACCAAGGTACGGTCTTACGCTACCCAGTACACTAAAATATTTGTTGCTATCCAAAGCATACTACTCAGCGAAGGAGTTCCTTCAGGATACGGTGTGATGCCAGAAGAATGTGGTTAGGTTATATTGTTTATGAAGTTTGTTTGTGCATTTATTGATGTAATTTGTTTGTGAATTTATTGACCTGTGTAAACATTTATTCCATTTAACACAAATAAATATATTGTATTGTATAATGTATTACCGTACGTAAATTGGCAAAAATACAATAATCTAACCTTAGTGAATATATCTAGATTGTCATCTCCTTAGCACTTGGTTTGATACTTAGTCCTGAAGATGCCTCTTGCAACAGCGCGAAACGTCGACTCCTTCAAAGTCCTCAACGCGGTTTCCACCCGGAAATCAATATATCGTAGTGGAAATCTTGATCAACAAAGAACAAAAACGGGCAAGTGAAGTTTCTGGTATGCTTTTTTTTGTCGTACCTTCTGAAGCTAAAAGCAGAAATTTCAAATTGTGCCTAGTTTTTGAGAGAAAATACATTTTTGTATTTTTACAGTTTTGTGCACTGCTTGTCTCAAAATCTAGGCTAAAGTCAAAATCTGTTTTCAGATTCTACTGAAAAAATCGAACCGGAATCAGTTATGAATTGTTGGATTTTCTTTTCTTCTGTGACCGCATATTCCGGTATGCTTCATTGGCGTTTGAGATAATAATTTCCAAAAATGTACAATCCCGTTCAATTGGCACTTGTTTTTCTCCTAAACTATAGTTAAGATTCAGGTTCTACTGAACAAGAACAAAATAATCGGTTGCCATTTGTTTGATTTTTTTGTTATTTTCCAGTGTAGTATTTGTCTTCAGTTTTTGTCATTTAGACAAATAAAGTAATTGGAAATCAATAGCTTATTCATTAATTTATTTTTGACTCAGTTAATAATTGTCGTATGCAAATTTAATAAAACTTTCTTCATGAATCAAAATATTTTCCACAATATCGTATCTGAAAAATCAACTACAAATAAATAAAACTACTTTACACAAGTATTGTGGCCGGTTGAACAAAGGCGCAGAGTATATATATGGAAGGAATTTTTATCAACTTAACATTATTCAAGTTACGAAATTTTAAAATTCATTTGTTTGACATTTCTGTATTTTTAAGGGACAACAAAATATTTATTGAAATGTTTCTTATCAAAAGTGGCCAACTTCTAAATTACCTACTGTTACAATGGAAACAGCTTTTAAAAACAATCAAAATTCCTAAAGCAATTTTATTGATATTAAATGTCGCAATTATGGTAACGCTACAATTAAGGTGTACAATAACCACAGAAATATATAATTGAATATGCTATAAGAAAAAATTTAACTTCAAAGCCACGTTGCTCAAAACATTCTGTTAAACATGAACATCTTAATCCAATCATGATTTGGAACCCTTTTTTCCACAAATCTAGTTAAGACCCAGTTCTACCTCTTCTAAAACGCGTTTGCAAATAAAAGCGTTATTTATTGTTCAAAGTTTATGAAATTTTTTATGTAACTTCTTAGATAAATAACGAGTTGGGCTGGATGAAAAAAAAATTTTTTTAAAGATAAAAATCAATTTGTCTTCTACATCTTTGGTTTTTTTCAAATATAAAACATTTAGCCCAACTCATGATACAAAAATAGATTTTTTATTTAAGTACAATTTTAATCTAAACATTATAATTGCGATAACAAAGCGTAATTGCCAGAAATGTATGTAATTTGCCTATATTACGGGCCCGGTGTAGACAGCAGACGTTGGGAGTTTTAAACACCGCCTATAACTACGCCACGCCTACTGCTATTTTTAGATTAGACTGTTCACAAGACCGTAGCGTCTATTGAATCGGGAGAACAGAGTTCTCGCATTTCACATTTATACGCACGGTTTACAAATTTAACACACGATAAAAGTCATATACTGTATGATATTATACTTAGTGTAGTTATACCAGCTAGGTGTTAGGTACATTTGTTTAATAATGGGTAGAAGTCGTGGCAAAATACCTAAACATCCGCGTCTGTCCTTTAGACGAATTAGTAAAAGACGACTACGTACCACCTAAGTTAAAATATATGCATAGATAATCTAAAAGAACAATATTGTAATTATTTAATTACAAATTAGGCAAAGAGACCAGAACAGGACTCAAATGAACATTTTATTTAAAATGTCGGTTTTATGGACAGGAAGAGACAATTAGCAGTGACGAACTTGGGTCGGCTCTAATGGATCTGTATTGAGCAGTATTACAGCGGGAATTGGATATAGCCAATGCCAGAATTTGTTTTCATTCATGAATCTTGCATTCATGCCGCCCAAAACGTTTATAAAATATAGCGAACTTGTAGGTGACAAAATATTTGGGATTTATATAAATGGTTTGGGGAACTTTGGACTATGTACTATGATTTTACTTTATCATATGTAGTATGTAAAGTATTGTAATTGTGCCAAACAAAATTTTTTAGGTTTTAGCGGAAATGTCTTTTTGGATCCCTTGAACATTTTTGACCCAGGTAAAAAAAAAAATTCTGTGTATGTGTGTGTGCCTTTTTTGTGGCGACGATTCCGGAGAAACTACTAAGGTATCGGGACGAAACTTCATATTTAGAAGTTTCATAACCAAACTTAGAGCTGAAAAGCTTTCTGTTGAAAAGGATCCAAAGAAACTGGAGGTTTAGTCTTATAGCATTTTTGAAAGATTTTGCAAATAAGCCGCCATTTCTGGAAATTTGTCGAAATAGTTAAATAATAAATTAAAGTACAGGAAATTCTGAATAATTTATGACTATGGCATTTTTTGGTTGAATGAATACTTTAGCTGCATGAGCAAATTCTATTTTATCGAGATCGCTGCATTAAAACTAGTTAGCCAGGATTTGTCAGATATTGTGATTCTAATGACAGTAGGTAGTGTCAAACGCTGATGTTTTGACAATACCTACTGTCAATATAATCAAAATATCCGTCTAGTTCCAGTAGTTTTATTTTAATGCAGACATGGCCGATCTCGATCAAATAGAATCTCATGCAGCTAAACTATTAATTTTATATATGGTATGATAAAGTAATGTGCCTGAACGCATCAGATTAATTTTTTTTATTTTTGTCTTCGTGTGTCACTGCCGTGCGTTCGTTCGATATTAGCATGTTTATAGATGTATTGGGTCCTCATTGCTCGATTTTAATTAATTCCTTTCTAAATTGAAGTCCATAATTCACCGATGAGTTATCATGAGTTAATACATTTTTGTCAATTTACTATACAGTATGTATGTCACCCTGTTAAAAAGATTAAATATTATAATAGCAAGCGCGCTCTCTCTAACTTAAATCAATATATTTTCTTTTACCGACTGGCGGCCGCCAGCCAGCTGTATGCAGTCCGGAATGCATTTGCGACCGTGATGAGTGAGAACACTGATACATTGCAACTTGAGCGAAAGCGAAAGCGCCTACGTGCGGCGACAAACTGGCTGAGTACTTCCCCTTCGGATGTACTCGCGTCGACCATGCTCCGCCTTTGTGTGCTTCCTCTAAACCCCCCAACTTCCCCTTATCCTAAAACTGTGTCCTGGTTGACGTTGGTGGGGGTGTCGTTGACCACTCCCAGCAAAAAAAAACATCGCAACGAAATATTTCGTTTCGAAGTTGCGATGTTTTTAAAACGGAGCCTTAAGTTGGTTTTAATTGTTTGACTATTATCAGCCTTTTCAAACATCACTATAATAGATCATTCATTTCAGAGAAGAAAACTACACATTAGAAAATGAGCTCAACTCCAATATTTTCTATAAAAAATATCAAAGTGTTAACTTTTAGGCTGATATCTCGAAAATTAAGAAAAAAAGTTAAACTTCATCTTAGATAATTAATTGATCAATATAATAATCCGGAAACTCCCGTTGCAAATCCCTTTAAATAAATGAGATCGTGCATTCTCACGAAAAACGCACACTCCATATACCTAAATCAATGAGCTACCCATAAAACAGTTAAACCGTGAAAGTGTGAAAGCGGTCAAACGCCAAACTCGCTGCACCAAACAAGGCGCGCGCTATTTTATCTTTTGCTCTTGCACATAATTTCCGGTTAATTGGCCAGCGTGGACGGTAGGCGTTTAGAAATGGTCGAACTCGCACATAGGCAAATATCTGGTCAAATCTCCGGTCTCGCTCCCACATTTGCCGATTCGCGATTTATCGATATGCGAATGGACATGCAAAACGAGAACTAGAACCCAACCACCTTTGCTTTGCCATCTCCGTCCAACAGATAGATTCTGCAATGCTGCAAGATTGCGAAGCTCTATTCCGTGCTATAGTTAATGTGGGGTTAGGAACGACGCGAAATCCAACTCCTGACAATTATTATAATCACCACCGCAACGATTTCGGTCTCGTTATTGCCTTTCTGGGCATGGAAAAGTGAAACGTGCATGGACTTCTATGTATAAATGTCAGAACTCCAGATCTTAATGTATGGTTATAGCGAATACTTAAATTTTGCTCATTTTCTAGTACCAGTTAATATACATACATACATAAGTGTTAGCCAATGTATTCACAGGCGAAAGTCTTTTTAATGCATAGGTTTTTAATTCGGTTAATGTCTTTGTTACTGTTAACTGAGAACGATGTTACCGTATGTTCTAGTTTATCATTATTTAGCACAACAATGCATTCCAGTTCACAAACAATAGAATAAAATTATTACCGAACTGGTTGTTTACTTCCAAGTAATCTTAAACGTTATTACTTATTACGCATATGAATTACCACAACTAAAATATAAATGTAATTACTCCACTGAATTCTACATAATATCATTATCCTCTTTTACATAACGATTTCATTTACAATTGAAGTGGCTCGCGTCGCTTACGAAATAATCAAACCGCACAATTGGTATTGCGAGCTGTAAGATTCACGTGCCTTCACCGACATCACAATGCCATTCCTGCGAACAAAGAGATCACTCGTCACTACCGCCAAACCAACTCAACCGCAAAGCCTATATTCGAATCTGAACTCGATCATAAAATTAAATCGTACGCAATTATGTTCCATCGGTAGCTGTATTCTGAATAGCGTTTTGAACAAGACTTCGCACAGAAAAGCCATGAGATGCAACATACATCATACAGTATAATACAGTAATGTAACCTATCTATATGAGGTATTGACGTACAAGGTATCTACATATAATATATTAATACACCTGTTTGTCAATTTGTTCTATTTCAGTATAATAAAATAATATATTATTGTGTCACTATCGCCTGAACAAGGCAGTAAACATCAATAGTATGTTTAGCCGACTTATTTTCGACTAAATTTGACAAAAACCTGGGAAAAAAATATAGTTAATTTCCAAATAGATATATAATACCTTCTGTTTAGTGCCCTAAACAACATTAAAAATCCTAACAAATCCTATGTCTGCGTCCTGTCGTTTTAGGGTGAAATAGTGGAGTAACCTTGCCTAAAAACAGATTAGTGGTAAGAGTATTAGTTATGCTCATAACTCTTTCAAACATTAGCAAAATTTTGGATTTTTATACCCCCCACATTTACTGTGGTGAGGGTATATTGAATTTGCCACAGAGTATTTGATCAGCATTGAAAACTGAATCGTATTAGCTATGTCCGGCCGTCTGTCCGTCTGTCCGTCTATCCGTCTGTCCGTCTCTGTACACGATAACTGCCGTAATTTTGAAGTAATTGATCTGAAATTTGGTATACAAGCTTATCTCTTAAAACATAAAGACAAGTTCGTGAATGGGCACAATCGGTTCACTTGCTTTTTACTTTATCATACGCAGTATGTAAAGTATTGTAATCATGCCAAAAAAATTTTTGAGATTTTAGCGGAAATATGTCTTTTTGGGTCCCCTGAACATTTTTGACCAAGGTACAAAAAAATGTGTGTGTGTGTGTGTGTGTGTGTGTGTGTGTGTGTGTATGTGTGTGTGTACCCGTTTTTGTGGAGACGATTCCGAAGAAACTACTAATGGTATCGGGACGAAACTTCATATTTAGAAGTTTTATAACCAAACTTAGAGCTGAAAAGCTTTCTGTTGAAAAGGGTCCAAAGGAACTGGTGGTTTACTCATAGCATTTTTCGAAGATTTTGCAAATGAGCCGCTATTTGTGTAATGTCGTCAAAATAGTTAAATAATAAATTAAAGGAGAGGAAATTTTCCATAATTTATGTAGATGACATTTTTTGGTAGAATTTATAGTTTAGCCGCATGAGCAAATTCTATTTCATCGAGATCGGGCGTACTGCTTTAAAACTAGTAGCCAGGATATGTCAGATTATTTTGATTCTAATGACAGTAGCTAGTGTCAAACGCTAATGTCTTGAAAATGCTGCTGTCAATATAGGCTGCGTTCGGATATTGAACACCGTTACACTTTTTACACCCAATAACACGTAAGTGTCATTTGGACGGTGTACCTGGTGTCAACGGAGTACAATATCCGAACGCAGCTTTAATCGAGATATCTGTCTAGTTCTACTAGTTTTATTTTAATACAGACATGGCCGATCTCGATCAAATAGAATCTCATGCAGCTAAACTATTAATTTTATATATAGTATGATAAAGTCATGTGCCTGGCCACATCAGATTTTTTTTAAATATTTTACGGTGGGGGGGTATTTTACTTCAGCACGGGTGAAGATAATCTTCTTATTAATTTTATTTACTTGTAAATGACAAAACCTTAACAACTTACCCTCATTCTTGCTCAAGACAAAAACATGAATCAAAATATATTTCGTCGTTTCAAAACAAATTTAGCTACAAATGAAAAATATAAATTTCAAAATCGAATTATTGGTTTGAGAGAAAATTGACTTCTAATTGCAACTATTTCTTTTTTTAACATTAGTGATGTATTAATTTCTTTCATACGCATACAATTATCAACTAAACAAAAACAAAATTAACTTTTGAATGTAGATATCAGAACATTTCACAGATTTTCAATTACTTTATTTGTCACAAATAAAATAATCAACTAAAATTGAATCAGAATCAAGGAATTGTGAATTTTGTCACTTTTAGAGAACATCAGTGCCAAACAAATGCGCAAAAAGTACAATACCTTTATAGATAATTACGGTGGGGGGTATTTTAACTTCAGCATGGCTGAAGATAATTTTCTTACTAGTTAAAGGTGATTTAGGGTCTCAAATACAAATGACACTTGGAAAACAATTGAAAAATTCTAAATAACATTAATAGATACAAATTTCGGTTTATAAAACATTGAACACGACACTTAAAAAACAAATCAAAAATTGTAAATAGCTGATTAATATACACAAATTTCGCTTTATAAAGCATCCTGGCAATATTTATATTTTTGTTGCAACTCTTGCATTGCACTAACTGAGTGAGTTACAAAACTATTTTTTTGTTAGTTTTTGGAGTTTAAAGATTTGTTTTGTCATTCCGTCCTTTAAACACAAGTGTTGATTTTCAAAGTATATATTTTATTACTATTGGTAAGTGGTGGAAATGATTTTCAATTGTACACACGTAAGTCTGCAGAAACCTAGATATAATTAATTATCATTAATGTTTGTCTTTTTTTTCCTTTTTTTCATTCGTAATAATTTATCGATGTTTAAGAATATAACATCTACGTAATATAAATTTATCAAAAAACACCAAAATCACCAAAAAATCACCAAAAATCCAATATATTTATGCGGGCGCCCATGCACTATGATACACTCTGTGTTGTCTTAAAATTATTTTGTACTCATTGAAAATAAATCACCTGTTACTACTAATATGCAACTACCTAAAATACAGTAACATAATAATGATCAAAATCATTACTTTATAACCAACCGAGTCCAATCTCTGTAAACTTATCTTTGCTCATAATAAACGGCAATTTTTCACGCTGTCGTGTTATATAAACACGCTGCCTCTCGCGGTACGATGAAATTATGGTGTACTATCTTCAATCTCTGCCTGTCCCACTTTTGCCATAGAAACTACAAATCGAATTTACTCCGACAGATTGCAACAATGGGTGCTTGTCTACAGTCCGCTTTCTCATAATTCCGTTTTTATTGTGATAGATCGCGCTGTGTGCGGGAAACGTTTGTAACGAATTTACAAGTCGGTCAACACGGGTTTTATCCATATAGAAATTTGCCTGGTTGATTACATCGGTCAGTAAAGTCGAGATGGATGATAAACCTGATGGAATTTATCAGTGCGATTTGTAATGTATGTCTGCAGGACGTAGGTTAATGGGTTAGTTGCATTATTCACGCTCTTTCTTTGCGTTTTATTGCTAATAATAAACCTGGAAGCACTTCTCTAGCGATGTTTCTGCCAGAATTGGAATTCTAGTTAGACATATACTAGCAATATAGTCGTGTTCTTTCCTTAATTTGTTATATAATTTCAATTGAAATACCATTTCAGTGCATTTTATTTCCCATAGGTTCTTTAGAACCTTAGAACCTATATTAACTTTTGTAATAACTCCGAAACAGCAAAAAAACGACGCTTAAAACATTCCTCGCTCCCATAGCTTAAACAAAATATTAGCTATGAATATTAAATATTCTAAATTGATATAAATTAAATTGTGTAATAAATTACAATATACTATCAAATTGGACGCATCGCGCAAAAACTTCTTGCAACACCACTGGTAATTTTCCCGAAAATAAGGAATTAATTGCCGATGTGAATTACGTAGATTAAAAATATCATAAAAATGGCATTTTGTTATCGAATCTCCTAAGGATCATTTTTGTTCCTAGAATATTTTTATACCACAAACAAAATATAAAGTGAATTTTCGATAACTACTTTCTTTTTAAAACTTCTTCTTGAAGTTAAAATCTACGTTTTCAGAGGCGCAGGGTCTAGATACATATAAGTGCCTTTTCATCCCCATGTTCATTAATTAAAATAATTTTATAAAATAACTCTGTTTGGCAGTGGTAAGACTTTATTATTCTATTGTATTATAACTGTGACAGCTTAATCATTAATTACAATTTTTACTCCAAAATTCTGACTAGAAAAGCTCAACCAAAACAAAGACAAAACAAAAAATACTCAGTACTTTCTGGACATTCTTTTGTCAAGATGTACCTACTATTTCAAAATGTTATATGAACAGTTTATACCATAGTATAACAAAGGAAACACTGAAATTAAAACTTAAATTTTGAATTTAAATTTTGAATCTTCAAAACTAAAAATAATGGGTCAACTTACTTTGCTGATTATCATATTATTGGCGCAAGAAAATGCACGTTTTCCCTAATATTTAGTAAATGCTGAATGTGTCGTAACAACAGATCTTGCCTTGGAAACTACGTTTTATGATCAAGTTTCTAAGATACTGTCATCATGTACTTATATAAAATTATTAATAACTTATAACTTTCAACTTCAAAGAAAATTTATGTGGTCAATAACCCTGACCATTTGGCTAGACACTTTTCAATGCTGGACAACACTTCAAAATGACAAACCGTCCATTGCAGGTGTACATGTGGTCATTAGGGTGCTTCTTATTTTGACAAAAATTGATTTTTTCAAGGGCCAGCCCTTGACCAGAAAAAAAATTGCATTATTTTTATAATTCAAGAAATTATACTTGATCAAAAGCAACAAAATAGAATCAGTTACAACCGATTCTGGTATGCCTTTTCCGTAGATTTTGAATCTGACGTCTTGACGTCTTGATATTGTTTTTAGTAGTTTTATTTTAGTTTAGTCTTATTTGTGTATATATTTAGTCTTAGTTTACTCTAATTTGTGCATATTTTGTATTTTTGGGCACTGATTTTCTCAAAAACTAGCCTCAATACTCAATTTCTCTAATTGTTCGCCAGGCTAATCATTTTCTTTCAGTTAAGTATTGTATTCTTGAGATATGAAGTAATTGGATATCTGGAACAAGTTTGACAGCCGGAGCCCTACCCCTAATTATATATATGCAGGGATGTAAAAGCGTAATTTACCGCGTAAATTAGCAAATTAATTACAATTTTTATTTATCATAATTACAAATTAATGGTAATTTACTGATTTCTAATTACCGTAATTTACGGCTAATTTACGGCTTTATCGTCAATTTAAATTACCATTGGTAATTTACCAGTAATTTACCGAAAAATTTATTTAATTTTATTTTTATTTTTTTTACAGTTGTTAATTTACCAGAATTTATAAATTAATTTCAAAAACCTTCCATCAGTACTTGCATGAAAGTACCCCACCACTCCTAAACAGTCGACAAGTGCACTGTTGTTTGTGCTTTGCCTGGGAGGTACTTATAAATTACCGTAATTAATGGTAATTTTCAGATTTTTAATTACTTAATTCAGCGGAGCCAATAATGCACATTTTAAATTAGAAGCCGTCTACCTACTATCAAATTCATGATTTAAAGAAATGTTCTGGTGATACGGATCAAATGTAATCATTGTTTGTGAAACCGGGCGTTGTCATTTTGTGAGTCGGTAATAAATTGCAGTATTTTATACTATAATTATGATGTAAGACTGTCCATTTTATACATTGCTGATATAAAAAGTATTTTTATTGTAGGTAGTCCCTGCTTTTATTTTAATAATGAATTACTACTATTAAAACAGGAAAAGCATCAGCGATTGGTGGTTATCTGCAATATAATGACTTATAGGCTGTACCCAAATGTTTGATTACATAACTTTTTTTACGTAACTGTCATCGGTAAATTATCATATTGAATTACCCGGTAATTGAAGAAAATATAATTTACCAATTGCAATTTTTAATTACGTGGTAATTTAAATTTGAACGTAATAATCTTAATTTCAGCGGTAATTTACTAAAAAAATACATACAAAAATTTAACATCGTTAATCAGATTGCTAGTTATCTACAAAATAATGACTTTTATTTACCAAACATTTTTATTAACATAAGTAGCCTTCATAACCTACAGTGATCGGTATTAACGCCGGTTTAACATTTTGAATTGTTGAATTACCCTGTAATTTAAACCGGGGTAATTTATCATTTTGAATTTTTAATTACTCGGTAATTTAAGCCTACGTAATTTACCATTTTTAATTTTTATTTACGTGGTAATTTAATATTTGAAATTAATAATTTTAATTTGAACGGTAATTTACGAAAAAGAAATTAATTACCGTAATTTAACATCCCTGTATATATGTATAGTTTTTAATTATGAAACAAATACTGTTTTTTTCTCAAATGACATTATAAGTTGATTGTGGCTTTTGAAAAAAAGGAATTTGATAAAATAAGAACCCTCTACAACTCTACAATAGAGTCTACTAGATGGATCCACTAGAACTACAATTCAGTCAAATTTCAAAAAGATTGCGAGCAATACATTTTTTGGCGGGTTTACTTGGCAAATTTGGCTCCTATAGTAAGAATAAATCAGATAAATTTTAAAAATGTCCTTAAAGTATGACTATATGATAATTGAGCCGAACATAAGTTCTCAACCTAATATATTCCATTCTACGTATACAACGTTTTGAAAAGTTTTATTGCCGAGTTTTAATACCAATTTAATTATTTTCCAGTTTATTACTACGTAGCTCTGATGACTGAAAACATTATTAACAATCATAAAAAAAATCTATTAGTCATTACGATACAATTCGTTAGTTTTAACGCGATTCCAACCAATTTGCGAATCCGCTCGGTTCCGCTTTTTTTTACAACGCTGCTATTCAGCTATTTCCACAACTGACACTAAATCACTAAATCTATTCGCTCTTTTTGCCGTGTTCCCATGAAGCGAACAAAATGACGTAACTGTGCAGCCGACTTCTTGATGCCCACCGGTGGCCAGTATTTATACAATCATTAGACGGCTGTATTGTCGGTTGAGCGAGTGTCATGAGAAACGCGGAACATCGCGGAGAATTTGCGGTAGACACGCACTTCAAGTGGCCGACGGAAACGTGGGAAGACAATGTATGGAGGTCGTAATGCAATTTTACAAATTCACAAAAATTTGATGTACCGTAAACTTGGGTGACTTTGGCCGCCCTGGGTGACTTTGGCCACTATTCGAAAATGTATTTATATTGTTTAGATCTTTGTTAATATTTCAAACATTGCGAGTATTTTTGGTTATTTATATTTTAGATACTATATTGAATACAAAGGTGCTTAATGTAAGTTAGATGATAATTTATTTTTTCTGTGGCAGTGTTCAGGACATAGCTTTGAAAATTGACCAATTTTGTTACTATGAACAACTTTGTTTGTGTTGAGTAATCTATCAGCATCTATGATTTGCCGCCGATAACATTAGTCCTGTGGTTTGTTAGGAATATCTTTCTGCAGTACCCGCGTAGTTAAAGTGCTCGGTGTAGTCAATCAAGGAAAGTAAAGTCGGGCATTCTCAGTGGAAATGGCCATCAAATGATGACATTTCTGTGGTATGACAAAGATGACATTTTACAAGCAATAAAAACACCTGTCCCGTCCAAAGGAGGTTTCTTCATTATACCAGAAGTACAAAATTATGTCTAGCGATACCGGGTGATTCAATTTCGAGGCTTATTAGATCTCGGTTATTAGTGGAGATAGAGGCTATGTTTAAATTTAGCAAAGTTTCGTATTTTTGTGCTGAACAATTATCTGAAAAGAAATTTTAGCTATCATTTTTCATTTTAAAGATTTCCGCAAAAAACTGAAATGTTAAGATATCGTTTTTAATTTTTTATTCAAAACCAAACGTAGCTAGACATTTGAAACAAAAACATTCTATAGCGACTTTTTAACAAGGAATGCAGTGTTATTTTTTAATTTGAAATAACATCAAAGATGGCGGCGTAATCATGGCCAACTTTTGTTTTTCTTATGGGCGTCATATTGAATTTTGGCATTTTCCGATAGTCGTGTTTTTTCTCATTTCCGCAATGTATAACATGTTAGCATTATTTTTTAAAATAGTCATAAAATAGTTTTGTCATGATCTTATTGCTGATTTTAACATATTTTGTTCTTGAACACTTTTAAAACATATTTGGTGGCCAAACTCGAGCATACACTAGCTTATCGTTTCATTGGCATGATAAACAGTAGTATGGCCAAAGTGACCCAATAATGAATTCTGACTTTGGCCACCCATATATATACATAAAAGAAGTATATCCTGACGTTGGAAATATTAGTTTTTTGATATTATATTGAAGTACTATCAAAGACCCAAAAAATAGCACAAGTATGAGTAATTATATCGAATCTGTTAAAAGTTACCAGACTTCAAATTTCAAAAGTGGACTAAAGTCACCCAAGTTTACGGTACGCTAAAGCGCAAAATTAATATTTTATTACAACATACATGTTTTATTAGAAATATAAGTATACCTAAAAAAAGTTTAATAAATACCTACAGGATTTCAGAGAAAATTGTACCAAAGTAAACCGAGAAAAGCCCTCAAATGGTGGTAGATTTATTTGCGCTGACTACGTCTAATACTAATATTTGTATGCAGCGCGAAAAAGAGAACCGGAAGGCAAATAGTAAATGTAGAAACAGCATAAGAAAAATAGGTCGTGTGGAGTAGCACAAGATAAGTATTTTAAAATCAAATAAATTTCATTGACTTCCGGTGGTTTTTAAGTGATGACACTACTATTGTTTGCGAAAGTATCAAACCCTGTGTTTGAAGCCAATTATGGAAACAGATTTGACTTGTTCATTAATTTTATAAAGCGATATAAATGCGCGATATAATTTTTCTACTTTGCATTCCCAATGCACACATTGTGACAGTGTTTTCGGTGCTACCATTAACAAATTGTAACACCGTTTTTAGTAACTTTTTTCTAAGATTAGTAACATTGACTAGGAGAATGTGCAGGCCTAATAGGCCTGCTGGTCGACCTAGGTAGATCGCCGAAGCGTTAAGAGGAAAACAAAAAGCCCGGATGCTGCTACACGCGCGACGTGATTATCTCGTACGTTCGAAGCGGTTACGGGACGCCATCTATTGCTTCGTAGCGTATTGCCAACAGCGACATGATGATGTGCCGCCGTCTGGTGACCGCGTCGCGAAGCGCGCGGCCGTTGCCTAGCAACCACGATCGGTTGCCATGGCGACGCGCTGACCTGTACACTCCTAAAGCATAATCCATAAATTTAGCCTAATCGAGTTAAAAAATAACGAGAACTGGCCGGAAATTGGACGAAGTCAAAAGCCTAAGCGCTGTACAATCCAATCTTAGGCGGAAAATCGGCGCCTGCGGCGCCGATTTTCGCTTCTCCGAGGAGCAGACCCTTCCCCCGATTCGCCGATTTTCGTAAACTTCTTGCGCGGAGTGTGTTAGACTTTTAGTATATAGTAGGGATATCAAATGACATATGTCAAACTTAAAACACATAACCACAAAATGCCTCTTTTGAATCCCTTGCAATCGCATAAACTGCGAAATATCAATATTCTATACATATTTAAACATACGCCTGCTATAGTATGGCCAAAGGGCTTTCTTAGTTTTGGTGTGTTCATCAAAATACGCCAGCATGACGTTTTCGGTGATGCTTTGCGACTCCTGTAAGTGATCGTCATCATTCGTGTCAATTAAATAAGAATGATTTTCAACATTTTCAGATATAATTCAAGGACCACAGTTACTTCAATAAGGTATTATGCGAAGATCAAACTTACATCGTAGATATGAACGATTTTAATTACTGCTGCGGGATTGTATATGCGCAATAAATGGTTTATTGAATATCAGCATACGCGTAGGAAGCTATAGTACATTTAAAGTGTTAAGGATTTCTTAGTTTATGTAACGCATAAGTTTTCGGTAACATTTTGGACCGAATTCTGCTCGTGTCAATACCGTATTCGTTTTTGTCCGTCGCTTCCGACTTTGTCTTAGTTCTGGTTGTTTGCAACGTATTTGTATTACATCCATCACATGTATGTAATCTAAGTATAGTGTATTGTAATAAATTATTGCACCGAAATTAAAATTTGGTTTCAATTATATGTGCGTGTAAACTTGTATAAGCCAGCGGTAATAACTACGAGGTAGAAACCGCTATTAAACGTTAACCGTTATAACAATTCTTTAGTAAGTTTTTATTCTTTGAAGTAGCTAATCAGTTACCGCCAAACACGTCTATTCTGATTATTATAATTATGAAACAATTATTTTAAAGTTAACTTTTTAGGTTATGCTTCCCTTATACTGGGTGTCATGTAAGTTTATATCACACTAGGGTTAAAAGAGTTGCCCCAAGCTCCAGTGTGATTATTGCGACATCGCTGATTATTTATTAAAACTTGTAGGCTACAGTAGAGTAAAATTATTCACAAATAGGTTTTGTCATGATTTTATCCCAACCTTACCAAGTTCACTGTTTACTACAGTATGGCCACGTGGTACCCGCAAAATACCCTATATTCTAATTTAGCGCAATATAGTAACCACAATTTCTAAATTTATAATAATAATAATAATAATAATAATCTTTATTTGCATTCCATAAAAGGTGGATACAATTGTCAGCATACAATGAGTTCACATGTAATAATATACATATATATATATATATATATATATATATATATATATATATATATATATATATATATATATATATATATATATATATATATATATACACATACACAACATTTTAGAACAATACAAAATAAAGTTTTATACAAATTTAAAGTCGAGGAATTCATGTATAGAGTAGAGAACACCCTTGACAAGAATATCTTTAATTTAACGTTTGAATTTCGTCATGGTTAGTTCTGTAAGCGTTTTTGGCAACTTGTTATACAAGCTAACACTTATAAAGGGAGTCGTTTCTTGTGTACGGCTCAGTCGGTGCAGAGGTATTTCTCTTCTATAGCTATTCCTTGTTGGGTAGTTATGAAGTGTGTTTCGACGCGGGTGGACGTGGGTGTTTATATAAAACTATTGACGCAAAGTAGAAAAAATACTATATTACACTCGTTTTATAAGACGTATTGGCCGCGCACTCGTTCTTTTTGGGCACTGCTCACTACGTTCGTTGTGCCCAAAACAACTCGTGCGCCAATTTGACGTCTTATAAAACTTGTATAATAATATACTATTAGGACACTGCGCAGCACGTCACGTTGTCGAACGGGATTGTGCGCGGCTCGGGGTTGTAATCTCAGCTCATGGGCGTACTTACTCAGAAGGTATTTATGTAAGATTAGATTGCAAGTGTTCAACAAAGAGCTGAACACATGCTGTTTTAACCCACTTTCAATCAGAAGCAAACAAATAAAATAAAAATAAGCACAATATTTTTTTCTCAGACCACAATATACATAATAGGTTGATGTTGTGGTAAAGTCAAGATAATATAATAAAGTTGGAATTCATTATGCAAATGATGAATGTGTATGTAAATAAAAAGCCTCTTGGGTTTTGCTTAGAAGTTTATTATACTTGGGACCTAGGTTTTGGATCTCCGATCCTTCATCAGCCAATTAATACACTACAAACGAACGTTTTTGTGCAGTATACGATGACACACTCCAGTTGCCTTCTTTGCTCCCCTCGTGCCTGTGTATGTTTGCAGATCGGAGATCCGAAACCTAGGTCCCTAATATAATAAACTTCTATGAAAAACCCAAGAGGCTTTTTATTTACATACACAAGATAATATAACTACATTCAATAATATGCCGTCGATTATTAATTTCGTAAGTAAAGTTTTACCTACGTTGTGATATGTACGTATTTTGCAAGTATTAAGCAAAAATGCAGAAGTAGGTGCCGTCTAACGAAGTAAAACTTATATGTCAGAAACGTCTTACAAGGAGGAGAAGACCTCCCAAAGCCTTACTATCAAGATCCAGTATTGTAATTGATCAAACGCCATATCATACAATGTTAGTTTCCTGTTTACAGAAATCCAGCTGAAGCTTGGAGAAAGTCTGAGACAATCGAGTGGTTGCTGAAAGAAAACATTCAACTTCCAGACGGAATATCGCATCTTTTTCTCAATTAACTAAAGTAAAGCTGTTCTCAAAACCTCACCAAAACAAAGCAGAGGCAATGAAGTAAAATTATTGTGGTTGCCTACAGCTAACTGCGAATTTAATGAAATTGAATTAATCTAGGCATACGTTACCAATAACCTTCAACCGCAGGGCTCAATACTTTTGCAACCGATAGCAGATGCTAAACTGGACAAGTTGCCATTGGACTTGTGATGTTTCGCATATAGGTAGTGTATTAATATATAAATAAATAAATAAATAAAATAACTTTATTGTATGTAAAATACAAAGGGTAAGTACAACACCGAAGTGATATAAAGTACTACCAAACGAAATGACAAGGAAACAGTATAAAAAATGAATTCGAAGAAAATTAAAAAACATCGAAATAGAATTTCAAAATAAATATCTCAAAAAATATTTTCGCACACAATCACGCCCGATAAAAGCGCCTTCTTCAAAGGTTCGATGGTGGATTCTCGGCTGCGGAAGCCGATGGTGCTGAGGGTATTGTTTACAACAAAGGCAGCGAGATAGGAGAAAGACCTCCTGAAGAACGCTGCCCTGTGTTCTGGAACCGTCGCTGTCGTGGCAACCCGACGAAGCTCTCGGGCATGTGCTTCAATCCGCAGCTGTATTTTCTCGGCCAGATAGGGCGGTTGATGCTCGACAGCAGCCAAGCGCACCACGCCGACATAGTGGAGGAAGCGACGCTCACCCATTCGCAGACAGCGATGCTCTCGCAATACCCCGGTCATATGCTGGCGTCGGGGGCACCCAACGGCAAACGCCAAACAGCTGTACTGGATACTCTGCAGTCGTCGCTTACTGGCCTGTGTAAGAAAGGGCCCATAAACAACATCTGCGTAGTCCAGGCTAGACAACACCAAGGAATCTGTAATCATAAGTTTCACTTTAGTTGGTAGAATAGCCTTGAATTGGTAGAGCAGCTTTAATATATATTATTATACATCTTCCATTAATTCACATGAAGTTATCAGATGTTTATTCTACTTTCTTATATTTGGCGTGTGTCGTCTCTAGATTGCTTATAGCAAAAAATGTAGTAATATCGGAGACAATATTGGTTTACCGTAAGTGAACCAGATCGTTATGGTAGTGTATTATCTATAACGGAGGATTGCGGACGAATAACTGAATTTAATATTAATGCTGTAGACGTATATGGACAGATTGGACGTTTACAGCACTGATGGGGAACAGTTAACTGATCTGTTATTCCGTTAATGCAGATCTAATGGTCATATTTACATATGTGATTGTTGGGCTGTTTTTCTTATGGGTAACGATGGTAGAAAATTCCTGAAGTATATTTCCGTTGTAATTCTATTGTTTTGTAGATCCTATTGATTATCATCTTCATATTCTTGGTGATACATATTTCGATATATATTATGAATTTTGTAAATGAAATATGAAGAGTATGCGTTTTAGATATTTTTTTTGCATTGAAGACGAATTCTGTAAACGTCACATAAAGTTTTCGAAGAGAGTCAAAATGTAAAAAAGCACGAATTTAGCAATCTTTCTAATCTTAAACCCTAAACTTTGTAGTTTTACCTGAAATACTGGAGCGATTGTTTAAGTGGTGTGTGAGCGCTTCCATTAAATAAAACTGAAAAATGCACCTGACGTGGTATGCAACTTACCAGCCCGGATCCGTAACCATCGCATTTAGATAAAAACAAGTGTTTACAATCGTCATTATTACTTTATCATACGCAGTATGTAAAGTATTGTAATCATGCCAAAAAAATTTTTTGAGATTTTAGCGGAAATATGTCTTTTTGGGTCCCCTGAACATTTTTGACCAAGGTACAAAAAAATGTCTGTGTGTGTGTGTATGTGTGTGTATGTGTGTGTATGTGTGTGTGTACCTGTTGTTGTGGCGACGATTCCGGAGAAACTACTAAAGGTATCGGGACAAAACTTCATATTTAGAAGTTTCATAACCAAACTTAGAGCTGAAAAGCTTTCTGTTGAAAAGGGTCCAAAGGAACTGGTGGTTTACTCTTAGGATTTTTCGAAGATTTTGTAAATGAGCCGCTATTTGTGTAATGTCGTTAAAATAGTTAAATAATAAATTAAAGGAGAGGAAATTTTCTATAATTTATGTATATGACATTTTTTGGTAGAATTTATAGTTTAGCTGCATGAGCAAATTCTATTTCATCGAGATCGGTCGTACTGCTTTAAAACTAGTAGCCAGGATATGTCAGATTTTTTTATTCTAATGACAGTAGCTAGTGTCAAACGCTAATGTTTTGAAAATACTACTGTCAATATAGGCTGCGTTCGGATATTGAACACCGTTACACTTTTTACACCCACTAACACGTAAGTGTCATTTGGACGGTGTACCCGGTGTCAACGGAGTACAATATCCGAACGCAGCTTTAAGCGAGATATCTGTCTAGTTCTACTAGTTTTATTTTAATGCAGACATCCGATCTCGATCAAATAGAATCTCATGCAGCTAAACTATTAATTTTATATATAGTATGATAAAGTCATGTGCCTGGCCACGTCAGATTTTTTTACTTTATCATACGTAGTACCTATGTAAATTAATCTGGAATTTTCTTGCCCGTTGGTTGTAATATAAAAATAGTAGTTTTTATTGGGTTAGTAAGGTTCCAAATCAAAAATTGTCGATTGTTTGACCTTTTTATTAATCCAATATTTCGCCGATAATTTTCGGCTTCATCAGGGACTATTTATGGTCTCAACAATTAATCACATTTAGACGAAGGAAACAGCATTACGAACAATATCAAGCAACAACACATCACGACAGTACAACGATCGATTTCAAACTGAAATCGTCAATGGAGTACAATATCCGAACGCTGCTTTAATCGACATATCTGTCTAGTTCTACTAGATTTATTTTAATGCAGACGGCCGATGTCGATCAAATAGGATCTCATAGCTAAACTATTAATTTTGTATATAGTATGATAAAGTCATGTGCCTCGCCACATCAGATTTTTTTATTTTCTATTTACCTAGATTAAGAAATACGGGGTTATCATTAAGACATAAATCGGAATTTGCGTTTTATATAAAGATCTGTATGTTTACATTAAAAATCGATAATCGACCGCAATTCACAATTTTGAAAATCCTAGCTTCATGTATGTAATTTGTCCTCATGTTAGATCCGTTATACCGAATGTTGAAAATCTGTTGAAAAGCCTTCAAATATTCCAGGAAACAAGTTTGTTTAAAAAACGCCTTTTTAACATCTTTTGGTAATCATATTAACATTGGCTCTTTAGAAGCACGTTGAAAAGTTCTAGTTCGACAGCCAAAGAGATGCAGAGTGCTGGCTGGCCACATTTTGACCCGCTGCGCTTTATTGGATCCTGTTGAAAGTTTTATCGACACTGCTAAATTTAAGGGATTCCCTGTAGGTACATACCATTTTTCAAGTTGTGTCTGTATGTATATGCTTCAAGATGAACGACGTGTTGTTACGCAAGCGCGATACCATCATGTTAATGTGACCAGATTCTTTGGTACACATTTACTAGAAAAATAGAACTAGTCTACTCAGCTATGGTTGTATACATTCACGTCTGAAAGATCCCAACACGTGCGCGCTAAATAAAAGTTCAAAAACAAACAGAAAAGCTACAATAAATTCGCGACCGAGTCTCCGCCACCAATAATAAAAATTCCCGGGCATAGGTTTCCGCGGAAAACGGACTTATCTTTCGCAAAATTGTAATGTCGAGCATGCCGCGTGCGTACGTTCTCTATTATTACCTCCAGCGAGATAAAGAATTCCTGTTGCGGTCGCGTCTCCATGCTCCGCGGTTACCACGTATGCACAGGACACCTGAGCAGAATACCTGGACGCGCAAATTTAATTAAAAATGATCCCGCGCATTGTTCCAGCTTAAGTAATGGCACCGTGTGCCGGACAACAAGGCGATGGAATCTATGGCGATCGCCGCGCTAACTAGCCCACGAATGCGGATAATTGCCATTGTCGGCGGCTACTACCGGGAAATCTCGGAAACTACACATCAGGACGACTTCTAGTGAAAACTTTATTATCTTCGCTGTGTAGCCGTGCAAAAAAAGAAATCGACTGCTGCGAGTATATCGGAATGTGGGAGAAGAAATCACAAACGCCAGACGTTCCTGGTGTTGCGCTAATTGTTAATGCGGAATTGACGAGACCAAAAAGTTGCATCGTGCATAAAGACAAATTAGCAGGATTGCGACGAAGCCTGCAAATATTTCCGATCGCTTTCCCATAATAGTAAAAAGTAAAAGTAACAAGAAGCAACAAGAGACTTTGTCTACGAATATCGCACATCTGGAACGCAGAATGAGTACAAGTCGGTGTCTTCAAAGATGTTCCCTTCGTTGACCTTGTCCTGCATCGAACAAGTAGCATCTTTCTTTCTCAACAGACCGATAGGAACCGCTGGGTCCTCTCCTCGTCTTGTTCATCGTCGTTAATACTTTGCTTATCTTCATTTTCTTCCTCCATACTTCCTTCATTTCTACAATGTTTCCTCTACCTTATCACGTATCATTCTCTTCATTCGGTACTAGGGCATTATAACCAGATTGCTTTGTTAACATTTCGAACACTTGAACTGCGTCATTTTACTGCTCTGATACTGCAAAACTTCTTGTTCACGATGGAGTACATTATAAATGCTGATGCATCGACTGTAGTTGGTCCATTTTATTGGATCATGAGGACAGGTAGGTGGGTAGAAAGAGGACTCGAACGGTAAAATGTTTTAATTTTGAAAAGAAAGGCTCAAGGGCAGAAGAAGAATCCTAGAAGAAGGACGTACTGGCGACTCAGATGTGAGGACGTGCGTCAGTATGTTTTGGTTGAATAAATAAAAGAGGTGTTTCGTAATAGCCGATTTTATTTTTTTGCTTTACGTAATACGTAATAAACTTATAAATAATATAATAATATAATGTAATATAATATAATATTAAAAATTTGCCCAAATTTGGTCTTTCTCTGACCTAATTAGAACTTTTGGACATTTCGTTATAAAAAGTGCGGAGGATCGTGCACTAATAGTTCGATCGCATCAAATTGTATAATGTGCCGCAGTCAGTACGGTTGTCACGGTTTTGAAACCAACACATGTTGTGCCATCACAACGTGAATGTTGCCAAGGAGCCTTGGCCATACACTATGTGAAATAGTATATTATTATACACGTTTTATAAGACGTCAAATTGGCGCACGAGTTGTTTTTGGCACGACGAGCGTAGCGAGGAGTGCCCAAATGGAACGAGTGCGCCAATACGTCTTATAAAACGAGTGTAATATACTATTATTTCTACTTTGCGTCATTAATTTTATATAAATTTAGAAATTGTGGTTACTATATCGCGCTAAATTAGAATCTAGGGAATTTTGCGGGTACCACGTGGCAGCACTGTAGTAACTGTCAACTTCGTTAAGGATGAGATCGATGAGATAAAATCATGACAAAATCTAATTGTGAATAATTTAACTCTACTTTATCCTACAAGTTTGAATAAATATTCAGCGAGGTCGCAACGATGCTCATAATGGAGCTTGGGGCAACACTTTTAACCCTACTGTGATAAATACATGAAACTTAACCTAAAAAGTTAACAACTTTAAAATAGTGGTTTCATAAGTATAATAATCAGAATAGAAGTGTTTGGCGGTGACTGATTAGTTACTTCGAAGAATAAGAACTTACTAAAGAATTGTTATAACGCTTAACGTTTAATAGCGGTGTCTACCAAATTCCGCTACGTAGCCGTTGCGGCTTATATATTTACAAGCACTTATAATTGAAACCCAATTCTAATTTCGGCAAAGTAGTTTATTAGAATAAATTATACTTAGTAAAATTACATGTGATGGAGGTAATACAAATACGTTGCACACAACCAGAACTAAGACGAAGTTGAAAGCGACGGACGAATACGTCCGAATACGAATACGAATACGAATTGAACCGAGCATCCAAGCGTCCAAAATATTACCGAAAACTTTATTAACGAAAACGTTACATAAACTAAGAAATCCTCTACACTTTAAATGTACTATAGCTTCGTACGTGTATGCTGATAAACCATTTATTGCGCATATACAATCTCGCAGCAGTAATTAAAATCTTTCATATCTACGATGTAGGTTTGATCGTATTATTAATACCTTATTAAAGTAAATGTGGTCCTTGAATTATATCTGAAAAGGGGATTTGATGTTTAGTTGAAAAGAATGATAACGATCACTTACCAGAGTCGTAAAACATCACCGAAAACGTCATGCTGGCGTATTTTGATAAACACAGCAAAACTAAGAAACCCCAATCCTTTGGCCATACTATAGCAGGCTACACCCATGTTTAAATATGTATAGAATATTGATATATCGCAGTTTATGCGATTGCAAGCGATTAAGAAGATGCAGTGTGCGGTTATGTTGGGTTATGTATTGTACGTTTGACATATGGCATTTGATATCAATGTGTACCAATCTTAGACAAAAATGTTACTGTTTTCGGTATTACAATGTGTTAATTGTAACACCGAAAACAGTGTTACAATGAGTGCATTGTGAATGCAAAGTAGAAAAATGATATTTTTGCGTTCCTGTGGGGCAGCGTTTCTCAACAAATTTTTTACTGTTGCGGGACCTAGTCTGTAGTCTATTCTATTGTATTCATTTTCTGTAACTTTTTAACCGTTTCAAGTCTTACCAAAGGAAAAAAGGGGAAAATATATATCAAACAATGCGAAAACATAGAATACAAACAGAAACCTTTACAATAAGTAAATAAATTTTATAATAAGTTACAAGAAAGTCAGTAGTAAGAAAGAATAAAATGAATACGAAAATTAAGAAACATTTATTCAGAGTAAAAAGTTTCGTATGGATCTATTGATAAGAAGTCTGAAAACGAAATCAAAAAAGCAAAAATCAAATGTAAAAACACCAAATTCGAAGTACATGTGGAATAAATTTCTTTATTTACGACTCACATATAATAAGTCCATTGGATACGTATCTATGACTATATAATCCCCATCATGATACGCGCCAATGATTATAATGACACTAGCGTTGTATAATAATAACAGTTCGTTCAAATAATGACTTCATTATTTGAAGGAACTGTCATCATTATATGAATGTACTGTCAAAGTCAGTCTAAACCTACGTGGATGACAGTTATTTGACATTTCGCCTCGCCACCATTGACAAATACATTTAAAATATTTGATATAAAATGGAATTTATGAGTCGTAGATAAAACGTCGTATTCGACTCGCACACAACTGATATAAATCGCTCGCATGTTTATACGCTCGCCTACGGCTCGCGTATAAACTTCATGCTCGCGATTTATATCCTTAGTTATGTGCTCGTCAAATAATATACTAGTATATTCACTCTGTACATTTATTCATTTCCGATGAATGGGACCGACACAATTTCTGCTACAGAAGCTCAGATTTTGTCTGGCGACAGGTTAGTATCTTATCTCAAATGTAAGATCATATAGAAATTCATAAAAATTTTGCTCTTTTCCTAAAGTCAAGTATCTATTATGAGAGAAGCAGATGCAACTTATAGGTTCATTTTGTTACACATTTGGAAACGGTAAATATTGGAAACAAATAAAATGATATTTTGACCAATAAATCTGTTTTCTAAAGCGTATTTTGTTTTTGAACACCTGACGATATTTTTCAGAACCCTAGTGTTTTCCGGAACCCCGGTTGAGAGCACGAAGTACTGAGCACGAAGTTTATACACAAGCAGCCCAGGCGCAGGCGATTGTATAGTCATGCTAGCGAACTATAGCAATCTATTACGAGTTATATTATCACAGTTATGTACATACATAATATAAAGGTTACGTAGGTATCTTTTTATTTTCAGTTCTAGCTGTAGTAGTTTTTGAAATCAAGGAAGATGGATTTACGTGTAGTTTTAGGTAAAATTTCAAAAACTACATAGATTACAAAAAAAATTGTTTTAGATATTTTATCAAACTAGATCCCGTCAAAATTTACAGACAACCATTTTTTTTAAATGATTAAATCCATTGTGGAAATAAACTAAAGTTATAAACAATCTGCCTAACTTCATCTTCATAACTTACATAACCTACAAGTAGTAGATTGAGACGAATTTATCTGCAGAATTTCAATTAATACGAAGAAATAACACCAAACACCGAATAGAATATATAACAAACCGTTATTAAATTGAAATGTAAAACGTAATTCGTTTACATATTCATTCAAGCTACACTCAATTAGTAAACTACAGTTGCTGGCAAAGCTTTGACACCAAGGCTAAAAATAGATTGAATGTAATAACATAAACATATCACTTCAAGCAAAGAAAATTACACAATTATACAAATCGGATTTTAAATAACACGATAATTGAAATCACAAACAACCGTTAAATTGTTTTCTTGGCATATATTCCGAAAAGAAAACTTACTGCTAAGGCCGCTGTATACGATGATAATATCAAGGCAACAGTCTCCAACATCCATGCAAAATTACATCCATTAGAGACAACGCCACTCTTTCGCTGTAAAATTAGATCTTAGTAACAGAAGATCTAAATAACATTGTCATTATTTTTCTTCTTTCTTTTGAGTTTCTGTAATAAGTACCTACTGGAAAAATTATCGATGAAAACGTACTATAGTTGAAGCACGATCAGTGCAGTTACAGCACACCTGTTTGTACTGGTTCTCGACATACGTACATGCTTTTAAAATCTCCTCTAGTAATAACAATCCTTCTTCATTTCTATACAACCAAAGTATGGAATCTTTAGACTAACGCAGACCATACCAATTCCTCCATTCATTTTCAATCTCTGTAACCAATCTCTCCGTATACATTCACGGACACTATAGACAGAACCAATCTTAGCTATCTTCCTCTATGTCGAACTGATCCCTCGTCGATGATAAACGTTCCTCTTGGTCCCATACTGGGCACGCCACGATAACGTGAAGGTCGTCGTCTCATCTGATGGACGATCGTCACTTTCGCACGTATTAGACCCATGGCTCCACCTATCTGGACTACTACCACAGAGGCCTATGACCAGATACGATCTGCTCATTTCGATATTTTGCCCCTAATCAGCCGGCGATCGAGCGTTCATTAGCTGCGAATGTGCGCCCGATAATTCCGCGTAGCCAACCATGCGAGAACCTCGGGCATTGTCTCTCCTCTGCAGTTTGCTCAGTTACCGACGGAGAATATTGTAGAGCAGACCGAAGGTTGTAGCTGGTTGATGGTGGACGCTCGTTAATTGCTTGCGTTTACACGGTATGATTTATGGTGGTAAGGAGTTATTAAAAGCTTAGAAACATGGAGATGTTGGCTAGATAAGTGCTGGAGTGGATGATTAGTTTTTGGGTTCGGTTGGTGATATTTATTAATGATAAGAAGGCTTGTTATGAAACAAGTGGTTTTAGCGTAGCTAGTTTAAAACTTAGTTAAGTGACTACCTCACCACAAAATAGCCTTATTCCAGTAATTCAAGTAGTTCCAGTAGTTCCGAAACGGTTTTGTCCCGAAACGTGTGCCATAGGAGCATAGGGACCAAGTATAGTGCCACAAAAATGCAATCCGTAACGTGCCGTACCGCATGCTGTTCCGGACGACGAAATTAGTATTTATAGTGCCGCAATGATGTCAAACAAATTCAGCGCCATCTAGCGGAGAAGTATATACACAATGGCACATAACCTCACATGTCAGTGTTATTGTTGATTGTATTAATCAGTGGTAGATCGTGGTAGATATAATAAATTATGGACGCAGGGCTTGTTGCAGCAACAATCCATTCTGAAGTCGTTCTCGTTCTGGGTTCTCGTTGCCACAAACTATCAAAATGCTATCACTTAACCTACAACTTACTGGAAACTGCAATTCACTCTCCGGTACACGTACAGATGGCGCCATACGCGCGCATACGCCGGAAAACGTATGCGACAACACTCTGGAGATGCAATTCGTTGCGGTCGAGAACGAGCTTTGCGATTTACGGAGCGTCACTATAATCGCGGAGTGGAAATTCTGTACATCGATCTTTTTACGCTACGTTATTACGGTGTGGTCACGTCACTATACGTGGTCCTTACTTTCAAGACGAAGTTCCGTAGACATTACAAGAATTACTTCGCTTAAAACTACAAGTCATTATGAAAGATATTTTAAATTTGTATGAAGGATCCTGCTTTTCTAACCTTGCTTTATCTTCTCTCTATGCTGTTTTATAGCTATTCTATTATCACATGAACCTCACATTATCGTCTTCTCCTTCGAATTCATCAACTGACTATGTCTTGCATCTTGCATCTCCTCTCATAATTTCTGACGTCGGTGCTTTTTTTTCTCGCAAGGTTACATTAGAAGTTAGGTTGACCATAAATTCAGTAATTACAAAATCATTAAATTTTACCTGTGAATTAATTAGAACTGGATATGGCGCCTAAATTCGACCATAGAAATGTAACCTATCTGTATTCCGGTGTTGGTTCCCATATTTTCGTTATTTTCCATATTTTCTTTTTCATCATGTTTTTGAAAACAATAACTGATTGATAACACTAGCCGAAGAGACATAAATACGGCATAAAATCTTTATCAACACAACTTTTTCTTTTCTACAGATCTTGCTAATTTCTTAAATTCATGAATCAAAATTTAATTTAATTTAATTGTTTAAGCCTTAAGGTAATGTGTCGTTCTTGTTAGGAAATTGCGTTGAGTTCACAGCATTATCGCAGCAATTTCACAGAACGAAAGTACTGTAATTTTACAGTAGAAGTGATTTTATTCCAATTCTACTGCGTTCTTTACAGCAATGTCACTGGATACTTACTACAGCCAAAGTAATGTAATTTATTTCTTTGTGTAGCGGCGGTAAGAACCCTTTCAAAAATATACCCGGCATTTTAAAAATCCAAAAAAAGCATGAACCTGGTCAGAATAAACTGATAATACTTGTTTTTCAGGAGTTGTCTTTCGAGGGCGGTTGTCCTCGTAGAATGTATTTTCTTGTAACATTTTATAACCGTTTACTTGAAATTATGCATAATGTTATAAAAAAGTGTTGTTTCTTAGTTAATAAACTAGATACATTTTTGTGTTACTTTACATTACATTCCTACTCAAAAACCGTTGGAATTAGTAACTTGTAGCCCAAATGTTATTGATACTACTTTTATGACGGACATCTAATTGGATTTAAAATAACATTAAAGATAGGAAAAACCATAAATGTCATTTTGCATGTGCAGTTTAAAATAATATTTACTTTACCACCAGCTCTTCAGTTGTTGATGAAATTAAAATCAAGAAACCGACCTAACTGCCTTCAGCCACTACGGTCGGTTTTCCTAGTCAAGGTCAAAGCGACTGCGTTGGGCAGTTGTTTCCCTAGTAAGTACATACTAGCCACCTTGTTCCGGAAAAGATGACAAATTTTTCGAACCTATCAAAGACAAATGTTCACTTTCTGTTATACGTGTGTCAACGGCGAGAACTTTTTTTTTTTTGGTAGAAAATTGGGAAAATGGTTAGAAAATAAAAAACACTGAGAAAAAAAAAACGATTAAATTCCTTCTTCAGTTAAGACAGTTTTAACATTAATGTACCTTTTGAAAGATCGCACCACTATTTTATTTTATCTGTTAACATACCCTAACATATCTGTTATTTTAAATACTCATTGGAGTAGAATAAATAAAATAATAACCTAGAGAATAAGAAACACTGAAAAAACGATTAAATTCCTTCTTCAGTTAAAACAGTTTTAACATTAATGTACCTTTTGATAGATCGCACCACTATAAAGTAAATCTGGCCATTATGCACTTCGAACGTCCACAATTATATGTATTAAAGGGGGTGAGGAAAGGCTGGAGTAATTATCCGAATTTTCGAAATTACCCAAGACATTCTGGTAACCTAAAATGATAATGCAAAGTAGCACGCAATCCGGCGAGCGGCCCTCGAGCGCGGAAAGTGAAACGGAGCGATATCGCTGATGACAGCACGGGAGGTAATTAACATTTATATGTGTGTTCGTTCGTTATGAACTCGATGCGACGGACGAGTCGGATTGCGTGTCTTGTACGAAGGAATGCGTCATTTGTATTCCTCTGGTTAACTGACAAATTACACGGTGAAGAAAAACGCTCCTCTCTCGTCCACAAAAATCATCGCATTGAAGTTCTTGATTCTCTCATTCGTAAAATGGACTTCTCGGAAATTTTGTACCTGTACTTGGCCATTGTTGTTATTAGCGTGTTAAACAAGTCGGGAAATAATATACGGCTATGCAACGGTGTATGGAATGGATTACATATTAATTATGATGATGTTCAGAAGCTGTTGAATGACGATGTAACGTTGGATTATTAGGTTCCAACGCATTTACACAGGAATGATTTAATTATGCAGACATTATGTCGAGGAGGTTTATAATTGAGACTAATTAGAGACAAATAAGTTGTCTTTGTTTGTACAAGCTTTTTTGGGGTTTAGTATGTGCCTATACAGTACTTCATATATATTTATATAAATAGTGTATGTATATATTATATATTTATATAAATTACTGCCATAAAGACAAGCACGTTTAAATGAAATCTTGAAACCAAATGATTTTGTGTTGGTTACATAATTCGGTTGGTGCGGTATAATTACCGTTTTATGGAGTGTTGAACGCATTATGTACTTAGTTTATTCTTTATACGCAAACCAAAAATATGCAAAAATGAACGGTTTTAAGCAGCAATAAGGGAGATGTCTTTAATAGGTCTTCGGTATCCAGTTAGCTCTGAAGAAGCGAGCAACATGGTTCGCGAAACGTCAGCATTACCAAATCTTGACACACGGCATAACCCGGAAGCCGTTTATTTTCTAAATAAGTAACAAAGTTTGAAATTTAATTCTATGTATCAGAAGTAATATTATAGAGAAATTATAGTGTTAGTCGCTTTTATATCTTTACTTGATTGTCGCTACACGTTTCGCGTTTTACTAGACGCTTCTTCAGGTACTACATTTTCGAAAGAAAAGTGAAAATTAGTTAAAGTTTATGAATAGAGAGAAACGTATATAAGTACTAGGATGGTCCTTATTTTTCAACTACAATTTTTTGCACTATCTTGTCAATTTGATTCTTTATACCCGTACTTAATTGCTGTGAAATTTAAGATCGTATACAGTAAATACAATAATAATCTAAGCTACGTGACAGTCCTGGCCAACAATGAACAAAATATAACTGTGATAACTTTTCTGGTATGCTGTATTTTTTTTTTAATCTAATTCTAAAAGGCAGAAATTTATACGAGCCTAGATTTTGATAAAAGCTGTCCTAAAAAAACTGCAAAAAAGTCCAAAAGTTGAATTTTATTTTTTTCCCAAAAACTAGACACAATTTGGATTGTCTGCTTCCAGATTTAGATTGTACGAAACAAAATATACCAGAAACAGATTTGATCAATTTTGTTCTTTGTTGATTTTGGACATACATACATGAAATGCTCTGATATGTAGACTTAAAAGTTAAGGGATTATTTTTTAAATTATGCTAATAACTGCTGAATGTAAATTTATAGTGGTAGCATAAAACAACACCTTTTTTATTTTTTCTTAATATTTTAAAATTAAAATTTTCGATTTTGAGCACATTGGCTAACCGGTCGTCTATCGTCTTTTATCAATCTCAAATTTCACCAGAATAAATTTTTTTTTTATTTTGTTCACACACAGAGTGTTTGTTGCATAACACCTAGTCAATAACTAACAAGTTATTTTCACTTAACCTAACTGATAAAATAATGAGTATTTCTACAATTTTGCCCATTGGCCCATTGGATGGTTTCAATGTTGTCGTGGTGGGGTAGACGATCCTGGTGCTTCTTAGCAAATTTTGATATTTCGCTAGTTACCATCTCTATGCGAAGGTCTCGATGAAGATTGGTGTTTTTGATGTACCATGGTGCACCAACAATGGCCCTTAGAACTTTATTTTGAAACCTCTGAATGAGGTTGATATTGGACTGCTTAGTGCATCCCCATAACTGTATTCCATACACCCATACTGGCTTTAATAATTGCTTGTATAGTAGGAGCTTATTTTGCACTGACCGGGCTGACCTCCGTCCCATTAGCCAATACATTTTGCGGAATTTTAGGTCGAGTTCGTCCCGCTTTTTCTTGACATGTACTTTCCATCTAAGCTTGGCATCCAGTGTCATGCCAAGGTATTTCGCTGTATCCGCGTATGGAATTTAGTTCCCATTAATGGTAACTGGAATATAGTTAACTCTTTTATTGGTGTAGTTTACATGCATGGATTTTCCTTCATTTAGTTTGATGCGCCATTTCTTTGTCCAAAGGTTGATTTTGTTTGCAGCTATCTGTAATTTTTCAGTTGCTTCTTCGACACTGTCACTAATCGCCAAAATAGCCGAGTCGTCTGCAAATGTTGCCACTGTGCTTTCTGCCGGAACAGGAATATCATAAGTATACAGTAGGTACAAAAGTGGTCCCAATACACTTCCTTGTGGTACTCCGGCATTGATATTGCGTAGCGAGGAGTATTCGTCATCCTGTTTTACCCTGAAGTGACGGTCTTTCAGATTTGATTTTAACAGTTCTGTATATTCAGTAGGAAGCTGCTGTTCCAGTTTCTCAAAGAGTCCATTATGCCACCCACACCTTATCGAAAGCCTGAGCCACGTCTAAAAATATTGCTGAGCAAATTTTCTTAGAATAAAATATGGATATAAAAATTGGACGTCTTTATCCTAAGAAATTTAGGTGCACTTATTTATTCTATATGTTAAACATATCATTTTGTTAACTGTTATCATTTTTCAACCATAGATCAACTAAAATTAAGAATAGGCTATGAAACAAAATTTGTGTGGCCGTACGTAATTTAGATCTTACTCCTTGTGATCTGTTCATACGTAAAAGATATTGTTTCTTTTTCTCTCAACGGTTGTTATTTGTAATTTACTTCAATTGATTCCTTTACGTAATTTGTATCCATTGTGTCCTTCATGTCTTTGTCGTCCTATATTGTTATCAGTTACGTTTTTTTGTTATTTTCGTATTTTTTTATCCACATTGCCTCCGTTATTATTAATTTTCTTAATTTCTGTATTGTTCGTCCTTTATGGCCAATTCGTCCTTTTATACGCTACGTCTCTTTTATTCTTTTAGTTTCGTCTTGGACTCCGTTCTTTCCTATATATAATAAGTTTTAAATTTATTAAGTGCTAGATGGATTTTTTTGAATGAGAAGTACCTATCTCGACCTATAAGTTGGAATACCTGATTTTCAACAATTGATTTTCCTAGTATGTCAAATCCATTTTACTAAAAAACCCATAACGTAAAGATAAATCTAGTGAACACGTTGTCAAGTCGTCTGGTATACAAACTGCCAAACTCATCTGTTTCCCGGGACCACTGAACACAATATTCCTAAAAACGCTGGGCATCAAATTCGGTGTTTTCATTATTTAATGAATAAACTTGACAAACTTGATACTTATGCGTGATAAACAAAATGATAGTAATAATATTTTTACTTATTACGCATTTAACGTGTTCTTTTTTATAATATTCATAGTGTGTATAACAATAACAAACATTCCCATTATTTATTTAATTGATTTGCAACATTCGATATCTTTGTAAGATTAGAACCATTTTGACAACATGAAATTGATATACACGTTACCAAATGTCAAATGTCAAAAATTACACATTATTTTACCATTACCCATACAGAAAACATGAGTCGTCGATGTCATAGTTAATGCAAATCAATTTTACTGTCAAATTTCAATTACACATACTAATAAATAAGATACACCTCTGTCCATTTACTCATGTTAAAACGCACTCCGGAGCACTTAAATTAATGATCTTGCTTGCGTTACACGAAGTACAGACATCACAATCTACTCAAGCAACCGCTACGTTATCAAACTCTTTGCTAATCTACCATTTTTTTTCCAGGTAAAGACCGTTCCTCAATGCATATCTCATAGAGACCCATCAGAGACTGCGGTAAGTAGTTTACCACTGTGGTGAGCATTTTGTCGCCGCGTGTCTGTCGGAGGAACAACGCAACTTTGGTGGTCCTTGATTTAAAGAAACCAATGATGTTCCCACACGTCCTTCAACACACATTTCATGCCTCCCGATGCCCATAAAATTTATCGGTGACGATAGAGGAAACGACAGAAATAAAAAAAAGATCTCATGTAAAACCTTCCCCCTATTCTCTAATCTAAAGTTAATGTGATCCCGTAACAATCATCATCGGCCATAAAAATGGAGGCGCAGACAGAAATAAGAAAATTGCGCCTCGGGTTACCTTTACCTTTACCTGACTGCGTAATAGATTTCGTTTGGCGGGCCCGGAGTTATGGGAGAGCCGATCATTATTTTAATTATAAACGTTTTCGTAGAAAGCCGACGCGGTCCCACAGAGCTACGATAGAAAACTAGACTAATCGCCCGGCTGTAAAGATTTTATTACCGTTGTTACTACTGCACATAGGTTTTTAATTGATGCACTAAGGCAACAATTACGTAATAAATTGGCGTGTACCGTAGGTATTTTAGTTTGCAATGCGCATATTTTGTTCCGTTTTTCTTGGACTTTTTGCCATAATATCAAATGTTGCGGGTTTAACAGGTGAAAACTCAATTATGTATTAAATCTGACGTTACATATGAAAATATTTTCTGCGTCCACTTGTTAAACAGCTATTACGTTTTCTGTTAGAGTAGAGTGAGAAAAATATAGACTAAACGTTTCAATCGAATATCGTTTCTTTAAGTAAAAAAGTTTGCAAACATATGTGATACGGATACCCATTGCTTTTTACTCACGTCAGAGACAGGTCAAGAAATCAAACGTAGTATGATATATGTCGTATGATAAACTGTTGTAATCGTGCCAAAAAAATTGTGTGTGCATGTGCGTGTGCGTGTGCGTGTCCGTGTGCGTGTGCGTGTGCGTGTGCGCGTTTTTTTGTGGCGACGATTCCGGAGAAACTACTAAAGGTATCGCGACTTCATATTTAGAAGTTTCATGAACAAACTTAGAGCTGAAAAGCTTTTTGTTAAAAAGGTCCAAAGGAACAGGATGTTTACACAGCATTTTTTAACGATTTTGCAAATGAGCCGCAATTTCTGTAATGTTGTCAAAATAGTTGAATAATAAATTAAAGTACAAATTGTAATGACAGTAGGTAGTGTCAAACGCTGATGGTTTTGACAATACCTACTGTCAATAGAATCAAAATATCTGTCTAATCCTGGCTAACCAGGGCTGTGGAGTCGGTAAAAAAACTGTCGACTCCAACTCCGACTCCAGATAATTTTCGTAGTCCGACTCCGACTCCGACTCCAACTCCAACTCCGGCAAAATTTTATTTGTTTCGAGCGAATTTAATGAAAAAAAATTTAAATCTGACAATCTAATTGTAAGTAAAATCAAAAAGGCCTGTTGATCGGACCACAAAATTATGGCCATATTTAAAAATGGCTTTTTTATATTTTCAAAATATCTCTGAAATTATTAGAAAGAACTTCAACTGTTTTCTCATTAGAGAGCACATAATTCTGAACTAGTTTGTCAGTTGAACCGATGTTCTATCTTTAATAATAACAAAAATAATGACAAACCACTGTATAGTACAAAGTAAAACTTATTTCAATAAATACAAAATTAAGTGCAACTCTTACTTCTGTTAGTGGTAATGACGTCACAATTCTGGTTGCATCGAGTATAACTTGCACACATGGATATTCCTACATTCAACTTAAGGTAGAGTTTAAATCGGAAATGCAGTTATAGTTTTTAATCGGCTATTATACATATATTATGCATGTTTAAGTTTATGCATTAAAAATTACGTTAGAGTGAAGTTTGTACCTTTGCTAATAATAAAAAATATATCTGGCTCAATTCTGTCAAGTGTAGGTAACGAAGTTTGCGAATATCGGTATTTTTTAGTTGATCGCAAGAAGACTAGGACATAGCCACCAATAATCTTAAAATCCGTAACCTACAATCGACAGAATCAGTAACAATTTAAAATCTCTACATATTTTGTTAAATACAAAGGGATGTGATACCTTTGATTATACCATAATATTGTATAATCAAGGGTGATACTTTTAATAAATTTGTTCATGTGCCGAAAAAAAGAATGAATTTCGGTTAAACGTTTAAAGTTATCAAATATTAAAGTTAAAATTGCAAAGTTTTACTAGCAAAGCATTTATCTTTTACAAACATTCAGATATTGGGACAAATAAAAAAAAAATATGTTGAGAGTTGATAATACGACTGTGATACCATCTCACGTTGTTTCTTCTGGCACAAAAGCTATAGGAAACTATTTTTTCTCTTTAAAATTGCAAGGGAATATCATTAAAATACTTTTTGCAATATTTAATGAATTGTTCAGCTGTTCTTGCTTAATGCTTAATTGTTCAGAAACCACACGTTGACACTTCACTTTGGAAAGTTCTAATTCGTCTATAAGTATGCACCGATTTTTTATTTGTAGATGATCGAGCTATCATAATTAGCATATGGAAGTTGGTTGTTGGAAATTGGAAATACATAAACTATATATACGACGCGGCAATCGATTCACAATAATCATTTTGCTAATCATCACTCACCACCGACCGACTTGTGTGTTTTGTAGTTAAATTATATTTACTTTGTAAAAGACCTAATAATATTTTTAGTTAATCGTTTACTATCTATTGAGGCAACGGCCATCTCTCATGTCTTTTTCTACATTATTTAAACATGGACCCGGAGTCGGAGTCGGTACATTTTTTCCGACTCCGACTCCGACTCCACAGCCCTGTGACTAGTTTTATTTTAATGCAGACACGATCGATATCGATCAAATAGAATCTCATGTAGCTAAACTATTAATTTTATATTTATAGTATGATAAAGTCATGTGCCTGGCCACATCAGATTTTTATTATGGAAATTTGCAAACCCGTCCTTATTCCAACAGAACATCCTGTATATTTCACATTTCGTAATTCTAAGATTAATTTTAAGTATTTTATATGGGAATTATTTTTTTATAAATTTGAGTTAAAAGCAATTAATCAAAATTCATGAACTTTTACTTTAACCAAACGGATACAAAATAAAAAATCCAAGAGAAAATAGCAACTCAATTAAATAGAATTAAATTAAATGTTCAAACTGCCACATGGATTTTTTTTATTTGAAGTTCAGGAGTTTTGCAAAGCTTTCAAATTTCCATAATAAAATGAACATCGTGTATATAAAAAATATATTTGAATGAGAGGTTCTTTAAACCCAAAACACTTTTACCTATTAGATTTTTTTTTACTTTTTTTGCGGTTGGTGTATTATTTAGGTGTTCTGGTAATTTTGACTATTTTTGCTTAATAGCTTATAATTAAAAAAGTATTCCTATAAAAAATTTACTAGTTTTTTTGCTCACTGCATTGAATAAATTAGCGTTTGATGGTCTTACAGAATACCTCTAAAGAGTCTAAGCATTGTAGCCTCTGATTATATTTAATAAAATGAAGACATTCTTGTACCAATGACATACTAGCCTGTAAGCTTACCACACAAAAAACGTTGTGCACCTTTCACACTTTATTCGTCTTTACTCAGACATTTTTCTAATCGTAATTACATTTAGGTTCGTCTTTCCTGAGATATTTGAGAGTAATTATATTTAGGTTTGGGTAGATACTGCGACCATACAATAATACGAACAGGTCAGATATGCACCAGGGATGGTGCTTTGGGCCATTATCTTTATTATTAAAATCTGTAGCTTCTAGTCGTTGATATACATAAAGAACGTGGAAGGGATAAACTTTATGATTCATTGGAATTAAGATTATTAACGTTTTCTTAGTGTATAATACGATTAACCTGCACTAAGCTGTCACGGTGGTAGTGCTTGTTTATTTCTCGTACATATACAATAGAATTAAATATAACAATATACGTCCGGTTATTAATTGCGTGTAGGACTTGTCCGACTCCAGTCCGACAAGAGAAAATCATCTTAAGAATTCAATTCGTTCTCTGCTGACAGAGCGAAGAAAGTCGGAATTCGTGATCCGATGATTTGTAGTTATCAATAAGACGTATTGTCGGTCAGCCCGTTGCGGCATTCGGGCCTTTCAGGATCGGTATTTATTTTGGTATTACCTGGGCGGATTTATGCCAGTTAGAACGAGAGAGTGAGAGAATCGAGATGGATGAAGAGAGATACGGCCCCAGTGGGGGGAATCGAATAATTAATATGTTTAGTCATTTCTGCTCGCCGAGATCCAAATACAAAGCTGCGCGTGCACAACAATGGGGAAAGAGAGGAATGGGAGAAACTCTGAATTCCTCGATGCTGTTGGACATGCTTTACACGGCCAATCGTTCCCGGTGTAATTAATTCTGGACGTTGGAGGTTGCAGTTGCATAATGCTTGACCTGTTCGTGTTTGGAAGTTATTGCTTGTTACGAGTATAATATATATGTGGAATTTGTTTGTGGTCAATTGTTTCAATATGCAACAATAATTTTTTCATACTCAGAAGTTTTTCTTATTTGTAAAATTTTACACTAGGGTGTATAAAAAGATCTCTTTTCTACTTAGTGTTCGTTATAAACTCATAACGAAACCGCTTTCGGTGTCGTTATGAGAACACTAGATCACTAACTTTTAGTAACTTTTACTTTTCCAAGATTTTTGATATTGATGTCAAGTGTCATTAATGCTGACATCTCAATCGCTATTGCCTCGTGTCAATCGTACTTGTCAGTTGTACCACCACTACCAACTGTTGAAGATACAACTACTTCAACAACTGTTGAAGATTACAACCAGAATTATCGAAATTTATGTACAATTAATGTCGCAGAGTAGAAAAGTTCCATTTGGGCAAACAACTCGTGCGCCAATTTTTGGCTTATAAAACTTGTATCATAATAAGCTATTTTCAAAATTTCAAGAATATAAGCTGAATTGAAACTTACTGAATTGTAGTCCAAATGCCTTAGACGTAATGCTAAACGCGACACCCTATTGTTAATTTCTTTTGAGGAAAATTTTCAGCCATCTTGCGGAGACCTATTTTTTTTAATTGGGCAATTTTTTTGGATGTATATGTGGGTCCATTGCGACTACTTTTGACATTCCAGAAAAAGTTTATCGGCTACATTGTGTTTCGTCCTCTACGAAAAGGACGTAGAGAAGGATATCTTTTTAATCCTCGTGTTTGTCTTTGTTATCAAGTTTTGGTATATTCCTTTTGTATAGTACTTTTCGTTCTATTTCTCTTATTCCCTTTCCTTTTTATTATCAATTAGCTTTCATTATTACTTTATCATACGCAGTATGTAAAGTATTGTAATCCTTTTTTGTAGAATTTTTTGAGATTTTAGTGGAAATATGTCTTTTTGGGTCCCCTGAACATTTTTGACCAAGGTAGAAAAAATGTCTGTGTGTGTGTGTGTGTGTGTGTGTGTACCCGATTTTGTGGCGACGATTCCGGAGAAACTACTAAAGGTATCGGGACGAAACTTCATATTTAGAAGTTTCATAACCAAATTAGAGCTGAAAAGCTTTCTGTTGAAAAGGGTCCAAAGGAACTGGTGGTTTACTCTTAGCATTTTTCGAAGATTTTGCAAATGAGCCGCTAGTTGTGTAATGTCGTCAAAATAGTTAAATAATAAATTAAAGGAGAAGAAATTTTCTATAATTTATGTATATGACATTTTTTGGTACTATTTATAGTTTAGCTGCATGAGCAAATTCTATTTCATCGAGATCGGTGGTACTCATGGTCATACTGTATTAAAACTAGTAGCCAGGATATGTCAGATTTTTTTATTCTAATAACAGTAGCTAGTGTCAAACGCTAATGTTTTGAAAATACTACTGTCAATATAGGCTGCGTTCGGATATTGAACACCGCTACACTTTTTACACCCAAACACGTAAGTGTCATTTGGACGGTGTACCCGGTGTCAACGGAGTAAAATATCCAAACGCAGCTTTAATCGAGATATCTGTCTACTTCTACTAGTTTTATTTTAATGCAGACATAGCCGATCTCGATCAAATAGACTCTCATGCAGCTAAACTATTAATTTTATATATAGTATGATAAAGTCATGTGCCTGGCCACATCAGATTATTTTTCGTTATATTCCTTCCTTTGGATTTTTCGTCCTTTTTATCCATTTAGTCTTTTTCGTATTTTTTGTTGGATACGACAATTTTTTGTGGTGGTACTTAACGCAAAATACGAAGAATTTCTGGGTGAAAGTCCGATCAAAATTCGCCGGGTATTTTCTCAGTTATATCGAAAATAATGTAAAAAACGTAGAATGGATACATCCTTTTTCCGCGTCTTTATATTTTTTTGCCCTCAGATTCAACGGAAAATGTCATGTGTGTGGTATTTACATCAAAAAGCTAATTTTTACTTTATCATACGCAGTATGATAACGTATTGTAATCGTGCAAAAAAAAATGTTTAGATTTTAGCGGAAATGTGTCCTTTTGGGTCCCCTGAACATATTTGACAATGGTACAAAAAAATGTCTGTGTGTGTGTGGATGGATGTGTGTGTTTGTGTCAACATATCTGTCTAGTTCTACTAGTTTTATTTTAAAACAGAGATGGCCGATCTCGGTCAAAATAGAAACTCATGCAGCTAAACTATTAATTTTATATATAGTATGATAAAGTCATGTGCCTGGCCACATCAGATTTTTTTTATTTTGGCAAAATGTTAAAATGATCGGTTGGGTTTTCTCCAAAAGCAAAACATGTTCTGTTACTCTATTTTTTTTGTATTTGGCAACCCTTCCGACAGATGTCTGTGGATAACTAACACTGCAAATATTTTCCATAAGACCTAAAACCCACATGAAGCTACACATGGTAGGTGATTAGTAGAGGAAATCATTATAGTTTTTCCAATAATATTCATTTTACGTCTCAATTTCACGAGCAATCATAAATTAACATATAGTCTATTTGAAAGATGGATCCACATTCCCTGAAAATTACTTCCCTGTCAATTAAGCGGTTTTGCACCGAGCAAAGCGTCATTTAGACTCGCGGTTACGTTTCAGTTTGGCTAATTATATCTACATTAACGACCCTACAAATGATAGTTTCGAACCATTTCATCCGAGTCCATCTCGAGCAGTAAACTTAAACATTTCCATAAAATTGATATAAATCACGCATCCGCGCGTTTCAGATTCTCGCCGCCAGTTCTCTATAACGAGCTGTATAAATGTGCTCGCGTCAAACGTTAAGAAGTGAATTAATTAGTACGGTAGGCCAGATTAAGTGCTCGCAGTACATTAGGGCGCGCAGTGTAGGCGATAGCTATCTCAGTCTGGCTATATACGGTTATATGGTATACGAAGGGAAACCATTGATTCGATCTAAACCCGAAACGGCGATCCATAATCTCGAGGCCCCATTAGGCGTACACTCGAAATTAACGTTTAATAATAACGTGGGGCATTAACGTAATTTATGCCCCCTGGACCCGTATTACGATAAAAGTATCTTTTAATACCAATATGAACGACCTGAATGATAAATATTGCAAACTTTTCAGTGCTCTAAATGAGACTACCGTTCTGGAAAGTTGTTGGTGCAGGAAATATGAACACTAGTAGAGTAGAACTTTAAGAATTCAAAATCAATACCTTAGCTTAAATTTAAAATATTTTCTTTAGTTAATGGTTGTTATATTGTATGATTATGCAGGAAAGTCAATAGCTGACAACCTTACTCAACCTATTTAGGTTAAGTATTAGGGTGTATCGAAAAAACGTCTTTTTTTTTTTCATAATTCAGAATTTTAAATTCATAAAAAGCTGTCCCGATGAACCCACATATACTACAAAAAAAATTGGCCCAATTGAAAAATATGTAGGTCTCCTGCAGGAGGCCTGAAGTTAATAAGTTTCTAATCTAAATAAACTGCAGGCGATCTAAATGTGGCATGAGAGTAATATGTTTGTGTATACGTTAATTTCACACCTTACTGTTAAACTTTTTCTATTTGAAAAAAAAAATCACGTAATCTTCATTAAAAAAATCTAATTTTTAAAGAGAATTATAAACTTAATCCTCCTGCGGGTGACCTAAAAATGTGTCGATTGGGCCAATTATTTTGTGGTATATGTGGGTCCATAGGGACAACTTTTTATCAACTTGAAATTTTGAATATCGAAAAAAGCGTTTTCTCGATACACCCTATTAAGTATAATAATAATAATAATATGTTAATATGACAAGGGAGCCAAGGGAGCCAAACGCTTGTAATCAAAACAAACCTACAATGTTTGTTGCAGGTACCTACTTTTCAACGTGGATCTAATAGCCTCCTTGAGTTTTAAAATCTTTAAGTATGACGAAAATCTTTTGATTGATATTTTTTAGTTTTAGAATAGGAACTGGAAAGGTGCTTTGGAACTAATTCCAAAAAAAAAGTACATAATAAAGTTTTTCTGTTTAGCAAGAAAGAAGCATAGAAAGTTATTGAAACACCCATAATATATAGAGTCTAAAACCACGAATTATTGTTTTTTATTTTGTACTATTAATGGAATTCTTGTTATGTATATATTTATTATGAACTAAACGTTAATAATAATAGAAAATAAAAATCACTCAACACGTATCTGCAATTCACTAACAATTGAAATTAAACAAACTGCCATCGTTTTCCTCCAAACAAACAAAGCAATATCTTTTTCAATTATGCAACTGGTCGGTATTTCGGGGTTCTTGCCGGCTTTCTTTCTTGTATTCAAAAGCAGTACTGTTAAATTGGGCGATTTATCCAATTTTGGACAAAGATTGTGATCATTATGTCACAAATGGATTGCTACCATAGAAGTATTTTCAAAGTTTTTAATACATTCGAGATTGTTATGTTTTTTTTAATACATAGTCATAAAATAATGTTTTGTAATCTTTGGCCGATTTTCATCATTGTTTCCGGAAATTGTAAAGAAATTCATCAATATTACACTGTAGAACCAAAAGAATGTATGACTTTTTGTATGACACATTTATTAAAATATATAACAAGTACATGTTAAGGCTCCGTTGTAAAAACATCGCAACTACGAAACAAAATGTTTAGATTCCATGTTTTTCTGTCTGGGTCCGTGTCTATGCCGTGGTTTACGTATCGATTAAAGCTTATGGTGTCTGCGATGAGCTGGCCATACGTAACAGCCGAAATATGGCCATTGTTTACATATCTGACAATTATCGCATTCTTCGGTTAGCGGAAAAGTTATAATGTTTGGGCTGAAATTGTACCTAGATAAAAAATCTATTATTGTATTGTGACTGTGGCTAGCGGTATTATATTTGAGAAAAAGAGAAAGATGTAGAAGTAAAATTCATTTTTATCTTACCAAAAAATTATTTTTGGCCTAGCCAAACTCCTTATTTATCTAAGAATTGACACTGAGAATTTCATTAATTTTGATCCATAAATAACGCCGTTAATAGAAAACGCATTTTAGCACAGGTAGAACTGGGTCTTAAGTTTTGCTTATAAAAATATAATTTTTTTTACTCCAGTATATCTATTAGTGTCTGGTCATTATCTCTTAATGAAACCATGCTGGTATTAAAAAGAATAATCTAATCCACTCTCATTAAGTACCATTTACTGCAAAGTTTCGAGGCATTTCAAATTGCAACGTCAAAGTTTAGCAAAATAGGTACTCAGCGCATTTAATTGTGCAATTCTGTACCAAAGTCATTTTTATGTTCATGCTTTAAAATTTTTGGGTGAATCTTGCACTAGAACATTACCTGAAATTAATTTTAACTTTGTAACATTAAGAAAAAAGCGAGCCACTGACTTGCCTAGGCCGGTATTTTGATTTTGAAGAGTGGGCAACCGTAAATGTGTATAATCATGCCACAGAAGTCTATGAAACCTAGTGTGACTTTTTCATCAATTTCTGACTAACATCTTTATAACTTGTCATAGGTATTATTCGTGAAATGTTGGTATAATGCGATATAGGTAACGAACTATAATATTGTAACTAATAATAATAATTATATTAATATATACAGTGTGACACACTTTTGATGTAGATATCCCTGCATTTACTTTTATTTAAGATGTAGAGTTAGTTTTTGTAAAGTTGTAATGTTCATGAGCAGCATTTTTTGAAGTACGTACGTTAAATGTCATGTGTAAATTCAGCCTATACTGCAACTTTGCGAATAGGGCAAATTTGCGATATTTTACGATGAAAATCTAATTCTCATCCCTAATTTTCACACGAAGTTCGAATTTTTCACTAGACAGCTTTGGAAACAATAAAAATTGTTCTATAAATATAATCCTAACGAAAATTTTTATTTTATTTTATTTTACTACAATAAATTTACATACTACAGTTGCCACACAAACTTTATGAAAAATAAAATAATCAATTAACTTTACAGCCTTAATATCAGAGCATTTCACATTTAGTACTATTTAATTTATCAAAAATGTTTTAATCTGAGCTAACTAACTATCCTTTGCTAAGTATGAGCCAAATCAAATAAGTCAAAATGTTTCTGATATGCTTTTTTTCCGTAGAATCTGGCAGACTTTCTGACTACATAGAATCGAGTTTTTCTCGATCATAAATCTTATTAAATTTGTGACTAAGATCTCTAGACTTGTTAAAGTTAAATGAATTTATTTCATAGTCGTAACAGAAAATATTGTTAGTATCGGATTTTGGAATTTCTCACCAAAAAATTACTTAGTATTAATTAGTATTATCGGACGAAGCAATTTTACCAAACGTGATTCATCCCCCAGCTAAGATGTAATTACAACGGATTGCGGAAAGTGCAGAATAAGTATTATCGTATACCATTCCAGTAAAACTAATTACAAATGAAAAAATTCTATAAAATATTTACACAGAAATATGTATCCTAAGAATTGTTCACCTGGACTTATTAGTAAATCGGCTATTAAAAATAATAACCTATCCATGCCATTAGGATAAACGTAGTAAAACGCTTCTTTGCGTTTTATCTACCGGTCGTGCTTTGTAATTACAACAGATTTCCTGTTAATTAATGGCGGGCACATAGCAATGCACGGTACGCGTCTCCAACCTCCACATCCAAGAAGAACTACCATTCTGTTCAGGTCGACTCGAGACACTCAATATTATTATCATTATTACTCTTATTGAGATACTAAAACGCACTTAACGAACGTTAATTATTCGCTATTAATTGTATACATGGCACAGAACAACAACAGTGGCAAATGATGCTTACAACCGTAGGCTATGGATAGAGCACTGCCAACATAAGAAACGTATTATATCCGCAATACCTCGCGGCGTAACGGTCTTGTGGGAATTGAAAATTTTTAGAGTTTTTCTATAAGAAGAAGCGACCACACTCAGTTATGTACACAGAGACTTGGCGAACAGTTATTATTAATTTCAAACAGTAAAACAAAGTTAATAGAGCTTCATTCACGCTGTCGCTCAAACTAATGATCGCTCTCTGTAAACGTCTCTTGTCTAAGAGCTTCCTGCATTTTTGCGATGTTAGCCGCCCATGTGCTAAGCAATCTCTTCAAAAATCCGCATGATTGATTTCTGTACGTTTTAACACGGGAGTGGTTTTTAAGATTAGACATTAACTTTGCGTGACGTTGTGTCATGATGGAGTGTAGTATTCTTCGCATTGAAATCCCTCAGGAGGACAACGACATGGCGTAAACTATGTGAACGTAGTTTTATTCTTCAGAGAAGGAAGTCGTTATGTAATTACACTGATAAACGCATTAGGCCCACCGTATTGAAGGTCTTCCGAAAAGGTCTTGAAGGAATGTTTATTTTAGGGAAAGAAATTTTTTCAATCGGACACATGTTTTAACAATAGGTGTATTCCATACTAACAGCGAACACACTAGTTAAATATAATTTGCAGTCATACCTTCCTAAAATTCCAAAATGTGTAAATAATCTATATTTTAAGAATAATTAAGTTTTTTAATAGAAACTTAATAGAAACACCAATCACTTTTTTTATAAGCAGGCAGTGGCTTGGTTTGCTGTCATTTCGGTTATTTTGTGAGATTTAGTGTGTATTGATTATAAACTACCTATACAGTATTTATTTATAATATTTAATTTCTTAGTTTTGTTGTGCTAGTTTATTTTTATTATGCTGATTCTAAGAACATGCGAGGGGATGTTTATCTGTAATAAACCCATATTTTATTTCGGTTTAAATGACTGGATTTCTTACTTGTCCCGACCGTCACAGTCTTCAAAAATTCAATTAAAAATGGTACTAATTTACGAGGTATAATAAACCATAACAACACTATTTAGGTAAATAATACAAAAGTACATTTTTTTTTATATTGTTAGTTTGACTGAATTTCAATGTAGTATATAGTAATATTGGGTTAATATGTTCGTGCGTGTCCCGAAGGTCACAGTAAATCACACATGAATTCAACACGTCAGACAGCGAAGAGTTATAATTTTTTTACCATATTAAACCACACTTCTGTAGTCATCAAATTATATATTATTGTTATTATATTAGCTTATGTTAAACATTATATAACCAAAAGTGTGTCAGAAAATGAGTTAAATTGTCCAGACCGTCACTATGGAATGCCCCTATAGCAAACATTAGAAACAATACCAAAAGTATCAATTGGTCAAATATTATTATCTCAATCATTTCAACCTATTCCGCTTGTATAAGAGTATTGCAAAATTTTCAACATTGTTGGAATCAGCCACTATTCATGAATAAACTACAAGCGTTTTCTATTAATTTCTTGCAAAAGAAAGCTTTAATTTACTGGTCATATCGTTTCTATAACTTTTTCCGTATAGATTTAATCGAAAGCCTCAACCATGTCACAAGAATGGAACCTAAATCTAACAAAAACAGATTTTGTTGCACCATTTTGGCGAAAAAAAAATTATAAAACTTGATACAATTCTCATAATACAAGTTGTCTGACGTAAAGCTTAAAATTTGACCTTTAAAACAAGGACTTCATTTGACAGTGAGGGTTCGCCTCATAGCTTCTTTATTCAAAATTAATTTTATCTTACCGAGAATTGTAGTACCTATGTCACATTTAAGAAAAAAGATGGACTTAAAATGGCAGAATTTTGACATCCTACAAAAAAATTACACCGAGGTTTAGACGGGTCGACAAACAGGTTTAAAGTGGAAGTACAGTTAATCTTAAAAAAAATGGCTTAAAATGTCCTAGTGTTGCTGAATATAGTTTATTTTCCATGGAAGATTTGAATTAATTCATTGAATTAATTAATTTTGGATCAAAATATATATCTTTCGCACAAAGATTTACTTCATTCAATTTTATAGTTTATTCGCTTGTAGAGATTAATTTATTTGGAATATGTATTTAAGTGAGACAAATATATTTGGATACAAACAAAAATTACTTTCCTTTAAAGACATTGTTTTTGTTTTGATTTAAAATTACGTTACCTAACGGCAAAGAAATCTAATTTCGATTCAAACAAATATATTTGTATACAAGAAGAGATTTCTTTCCTTGAAGGTAATATTTTTGCTTTGCTTTGGTAAATGTATTGTTAGAATGAAAACCTCATCCACCTGTATTGCTAGATGGCGCTGTAAGCTCTCACAGATCGACCCGGTCCTCAGTATATAATCGACTTGTTATAAACCGCTCAGTTGCCGTCGTGCGTCACAGCTTCAAGTTCCAATTTCAAATCAACGTACACTTTAGATCTACCCGTCGAGATAGTCCCCGCGTTGTTCAATCAATTAATACATTCCTAAACAACTATTTATTTGAACCTTAAAATACCGCATTTTAAGTCAACAAACAATTTCTTTAATTTAATAAATCTTAATTTTTTCACTCAATACAATAATAATTATTTGAACAAAATAACTCTCCTCTTCCTTATAACCCCTCATATAGAAAGCTACATAATATTTTGAAACCCTTTAATATTCTGCCTGCATTCAGAACCAATACTCAACTCATCAATTTTTTTTCTAAACGGAGTGGAATATCCAGAACCATTTTGGATGAAAGTGGTGTGTACTCCGTGAGTTGTTTGCACTGCAACGCCATCTATGTCGGTCAGACAGGCAGGGCGTTGACGAAGCGGCTTAAAGAGCATAATTATCAAACAACTTCCAATTTATACCAGCATAAAATTGAGACGGGTCATACTATTAACTACAAAGATGTCACTCTACTACACAAATGCCAAAAGGGCTTCAAACTTGACTTGTTTGAGCAGCTTGAAATTGAACGACATAAAAAATCACCACACCATCTCATTAATGACCAAGTTGAGTTCCAATATAAACCTTTATTCACTTACTTGTAGGTCATTCTTTCTGTTTGTTCTTTGGCCGTTACCTTACCCTCACCCCTCCCTCTCTGTGTCTAGCGTGTTTCTCTTTTCCCTATGCCAATTGCCTGCGCTTCTCCGTTGTCTTTGCTTGTTGAGACCATTTCGGTTACCACCTTGGGCGTTCCTTTATATTTTTAACTCGCCTGTTTGTATCTAGTCGACTAGTTTTTTCCCCCACATTTCGTTTATATTTTTCGTAAAGTGAATTATTCTGCTTATTCTTAACCTTGTACGTTTTCCGGATGCTTTGACGACCACATTATTGTGCGCTCTGACTTCGTTAATTGTTTTCGCCGATTTTCAGTGTTGAATCTTCATTGTATATGTCCGTTGAAGATATTTTGCCCATTAGTAGGATAGCACGTGATCCAATTTATGTAGTTTTCAGATTTTTTGACAGTTTTTCCTTTTAGAATATTTACCTACGATGTTTGGTTCTTACTGTTTTATCTTTTGTAATTTGTAGTTTACTTACATTGAGGATGGCGCGACCCGAAACATGTACATATGTAGCACATAAATAAACAATTTCTGCAAAGTTCCAAGAGGCTTTTATTCCATACTTTGATGCCATACTTTGAAAATAAATCTCGTTGCTTATAGTATACAAATTGTAAATTTTATATGAAAACAACTTTTTTGACACAAATATACGTTTCTTCTACCAAACGCATTTTTATCCGTAAAGAAATATTTCTTTGAGTCAATGCATATTTATTTGAATTTTTGAACAATATTTGCCAACTATGCACGTTTGCTCAAACCAACATTACCCCAAAGGTATTTTTTCAGGATATTGATTGAAAAAGATCGATCACGAATAGCGATTACGAAAGCATACAAACAACAAAGAGTAAACTTTACAAAACAAATCAATAAAAGCATAACAAAATGTTGCTTTAACTCTACTAATCTAGCCTTCAACTCTAGGTTGGTCTATGAATAAATTATCTTGTGATAATTTTTGTTTTAAGCGAACGTGGATATTCCTGGAACCTAGACTATGTTCAGCTACACTGGGACATACTTGAGATGGAAAAACCGGGCCTTAGTAATTTCGTTTTAAAAACAACCTTCAAGCTGATCTTATTGCACTCTTTTTCGCGTTCTAGCTTTAGCTCAAGTTCATTTTGTGCACCATACTCCCATCAGATACTCTCGCAATTGCAAATTTCTGTCAATTATTGTATGCGGGATGTTCAATTTCGCCTTTCTGATTACAATTTGCATATAGTAGTAGGTGAGCCGAGATCCATTAATGCCAATATACGTTTCCGCTGGGTAGATATGAGTGCGTCCGATACGCGTCTCTTGCAGCTCTGTAATATTCACGTAAGTGGACCACAGACCAGAGCCAACCGCTATTATTATTGTCATTATCTGCGGTAACCCGCCGACGACGAAGTGGTCGCAACTGCCTCGCCGCCAACTTTCAGCCAATTATTTTTCCTACCTGTACTCACTGTAAAACCATTCTCCAAGTGCATTCCTCGCAAGCTGATGCGTACGGAATACTGTTCGATATATATTCTGCAATCTACACCAATAATCGAAATACGGTACCTTCATACGCATCCAGGATGTCGTTCAGATGATTGGGTTAATGCGTAAAATAGAAAAAACAACGCTGGATGCCCCATATAAAGAATATGATAAAATTGTTTGTATTTTATATTTCACGTATAAGTCATTTTCATGTTTTTTAGACCTTGACGAAAGATATTGTCACAAATATGACAGCTGTACTAATTCAAGTTAGGTTTAGGGCCGATATTTTCACCTATCGTTAAACTGTTCGTTATCTACACGACAAGTTAAATGGTAAAAGTACGCCTATTCACCAGTCGTTAACGTTACCCAACAGGTAAATACGTCCAGTTTTCTGTCACAGAGCATGCGACAAATGTCAAATCCTACATGTTTCTGAACGTTATGTTTTCGCCGGAATGTATATATTCTCTCTGCACAGTTATATCGACAATATTTTGAATATTTTATGATAAATATACGGAATATTCGTATAAGTAGTTATTTCTAATTATTGTTTTACACGTCCTTATGTTACTGAATAAAAGTAGAATAGAAACTGTTTTGAAGCTATAAATAATTAAGCGCCACAAAATAACGACACTGCACGAGAAATTGTATGTAAATTCTGACCCACGACAAGTGCGTATTACTCATCGTTTAAAATCGTAACACAAGACGCATGAAAAAGCGTGCTGTCTCGTTCTAACGCATAGGACGGTTTGCAACGTATGCGCAAAATAATAGCTGAAATCAATGGGTATACGACAGAGTATACCATGCATGTACCAGAGTATACTATGCATGTTTGGCTGTATTATACAAAAAAATATATAAATGAATTTCAATGTAGTCCATGTATTTTGACGATTTTACCTACAAATGATCCGTCCCAATCTAATAGGGATATGGGTCTATTCTCATTTGTAAATGTAATTCTATTTTTTTTATCATTTGCGCTAGTTGTTTTGTTATTTCTTTCTTTTTCCTTCCATTTATTTTTATTTCTGGTTTGGTATTTTGAATTGGTTCGGTTAGAATGAATTTTGGTTACGTTATGTCAACGATGTCATTTGCGGCGTAGCATCTAGCGTCAATTTGTCCTTTAATTTAGTTCACATTTTTTACCTACATTGCATACTATACTGACAAAAACATTCGTTGCCGATGTTTACGTCCTCGTTACCTGACGATAAGTTACAGATCGGTGAAGAGACCGAATAATTTTTAACGCGAACGTTAGCATAATCTGTTCGTTGGCTAGCAACAACTTGACAACTCGACAACTTGACAACTTGACGATAGGTGGATATATCGGTCGTTAGAATCGTGGTATGATCAATTTTTGAACGAATTTACGACCGCTACTGCGCAGGTGATATATAGACAACCAACATTGCATATGTCAAACTTAGGGGTTATACCACTAACAATTTATAGAATATAACGGACAAATATACTTGTACAAAAAGAAAACTTTCAAGCATTTGCATTATGTTCGCAGAAATAAGCATAAATAAGCAAAAATTGGTTTGGTACTAGTTATGTTTACGTTATTAGGGGTTATGCCACTAACAATTTATAGAATATAACAGACAAATGTACTTGTATAAAAAGAAAACTTTCAAGCATTTGCATTATGTACGCAGAAATAAGCATAAATAAACAAAAATTGGTTTGGTACTAGATATGTTTACGTTATTATTCTTCAACCATGCAGCGCCGCCCAGCGGACATTAACGTAACGAAGATTTTCGCAGATTTTCATCCCCACTCCACATGAGTATGGGCATACCTCTAATAATAATACCACGGTTAGAATGGTATATTTTGCCCAATATTTTGCCTAGAAAAAACGAACCAAGCTGTCAACATGTCAAGCAACAAATTGAGTGCCAACAAGCTAGAGTGCTAAGTTTGAAGCGCAATTCTCTGAAAGTGTAACATCCCCAAATATCATAAAAGCAGTTTGTCTAACAATACATTTCAATGTTGCAATCAAATTGTATTATCTTCCAAAACCTGTTTTTGATCAAATCTTTTAGAATAAATTCTTGTAGTATAATCTTAAATTGTATGCTGACTTCTACACGTGATTGCAGGTAGGCAGCAATATATTTTCTCTTTTGTTATGGCAGTTGCTTACTTATTTTAATAGGGTTCGATTTTGTAAAACGTTGTAAAAATTGTTGCTAATAAACGAAGTGTTAGGTATATTATGAACAAAAATGAAAATTATCCTCGCCAACTTCAATTCAAGTTTGTATCCTTCGTCGCAATAATAATTGGCGTGGGAGGTCCTTTTTTATGGTTTACGCTTCCAAATGTATTTTATGCACGAAGGTGCACCAGCACATTTCAACAGTTGCTCGTGAATTTTCGGACGATCATTACGATGCTGGACAGTAGGCTGCATTGACGATGGAGGTTGTTATTTTCAACAAATTTAAGTTATTTTGTTTATTACCGTCTTTTTCATATAGTGATTATACCATTGTTATTAAATTTTCCAATAACTTTAGAGCTAAGCCGTTTTAGACATATGTTTTAGACATATGAACGTTTATGATCAAAATAACCCACGATATCAGCCTTGAAAGTATATCGGATATGTATAGAAACAACCCTGTATATTTAGTGTGGTTAGCCAATAGACAAAAAAATACATACTATTCAGTGTGTTTATTTTCAAACTTTCCACTCTGGTTCACTTTAGAAGGGAAGAAATTATCATCGCATACACGATGTTGTTGTTATGGAATCGAGCAATCGAATCAAATCGCAAATCTAGAAAATCCTTTATAAAAATTGTGTTATACAAAAATTAAGAAAAAAAAGGATGTTAATTTTCTTAAAAAACTACAAGATATAAAATATCTAAAGTGAGAAAATATTTATATTAAAAATTTAAAATTTAAAATGTGTTTCTCTCAGTAGACTGAGAGAAACACATTTTAAATTACGTTGAAAAACCGACAGGCAATATGACGTCGATGAGATGATGAGATCTAATACATAGAAAATATTTCTTGTTTTTAAGAAATATATTCGTTTGAATTTATTCTTTTGTGTCAAAACATATTTCTTTGACGCCAACAATATTTCCTTCATTGAATACTCTTAGTAGTTTAGTTGCTTGTAGGATTAGTTTATTTGGTATATTTATTTAAGTTAAATAGATATATTTGGATACAAACAAAAATCACTTTTCTTTAAAGTAATATTTTTGTTTTGATTTAAAAAAAATCTGATGTGGCCAGGCACATGACTTTATCATACTATATATAAAATTAATAGTTTAGCTGCATGAGATTCTATTTGATCGAGATCGGCTATGTCTGCATTAAAATAAAACTAGTAGAACTAGACAAATATCTCGATTAAAGCTGCGTTCGGATATTGTACTCCGTTGACAACGGGTACACCGTCCAAATAACACTTACGTGTTATTGGGTGTAAAAAGTGTAACGGTGTTCAATATCCGAACGCAGCCTATATTGACAGTAGCATTTTCAAGACATTAGCGTTTGACACTAGCTACTGTCATTAGAATCAAAATAATCTGACATATCCTGGCTACTAGTTTTAAAGCAGTACGCCCGATCTCGATGAAGTAGAATTTGCTCATGCGGCTAAACTATAAATTCTACCAAAAAAAATCATATACATAAATTATGGAAAATTTCCTCTCCTTTAATTTATTATTTAACTATTTTGACGACATTACACAAATAGCGGCTCATTTGCAAAATCTTCGAAAAATGCTATGAGTAAACCACCTTTGGACCCTTTTCAACAGAAAGCTTTTCAGCTCTAAGTTTGGTTATAAAACTTCTAAATATGAAGTTTCGTCCCGATACCATTAGTAGTTTCTCCGGAATCGTCTCCACAAAAACGGGTACACACACACACATACACACACACACACACAGACATTTTTTTGTACCTTGGTCAAAAATGTTCAGGGGACCCAAAAAGACATATTTCCGCTAAAATCTCAAAAAATTGTTTTGGCATGATTACTATACTTTACATACTGCGTATGATAAAGTAAAAACGTTTTTTTTACACTAAAGAAATCTAAGTTTGATTCAAACAAATATATTTGTATACAAGGAGAGATTTATTTCGTTTAAAGTAATTTTTTTACTTTGGCTTAAAAATAGGTTTACTTCCGCCAAAGAAATCATATTTTGATTCAAATAAATATATTTTTAGTGTTAATACCTCATCCAACCGTTTTGTTAGATGGCGCTGTAAACTCTCTCCTCGCAATTCGGCCATATCTGTAGTATAAATAGACTGGTGAAAGCCAGTCTCAGTTGTCGTGCGTGTGCCTAAATTGCTAAAAGGCTGTGTTATCAGCGTACACTTACCCTCTAACCCTAACCTTGACTATATGTAGGTCTGGAAAGACCAACCACTGGTCAAGGATGGTGGGACATGTCCAAAGGCGAGTGTACACGTGGAGATTTTGCTCTACTGTACCCTCCGAAAGGTTCTCTTCAATAAAAGGTCCACACTAATTCCTTTAACAAACTGATAATTTCTTTAATCAAAAAACCATTTATTGCAACCTTAAAATATCCCATTTAGACTCAACAAATAATAATGTTAATTTAAAAAAATATCACTCAACACAATAATAATTATTTGACCTAAATAAATCTCGTTCCTTATAATATACAAATTGTAAATTTTAACTGAAAACATAAGTTGTTTGACACAAATAAACGTTCTTTCTACCAAACAAATATTTCAAACAAATGCAGATTTGTTTGAGTCAATGCATATTTATTTGAATTAAATAAAATTTTCTATCTGTATTTGTATATTTATCATAGATATAACCGAAACATTTTCTCAATGATCGCCATATTAATTTATTCCAACTTAGAGTCACCATGAGATGATGTATAATTTTGAGGTTGGGATTTGTTAAACAAAAAGTCACATTCTCAATACATACAAATAAGTAGTAAATATTGTAGGTATTCTTTAAAGATAATTTTAGACAAAATAGATCAAATAAAAGTTGTTCGTTTAATCAACGTCATTTGAACCAAATATTCTTGTTTTTCTGAAAGTTTGTTTTGCGAATACTGTTAAAATAACATCAACTATTATGTTTTGTTTGATATATTCTTTATCTATCGAGTTTTTCTGATAGGTTTTTTAAAATCATACGTCAACACGTCCACACTCAACATTCTATCTCGTCGTAAGTTAGATTCAGGTAGTGAAGTACTAATTGAAACGTACGCACTTAAAACTGGATGCTCGAACAGTTCGTTTACAGTACCTACCATACCACAACGTTTATATTTTGTATCAAGTTGTTCTAACGATAGTTTTTCGTGCGGTGCAGCGGCCCCGTTTTCTCCCATTTGCGAGTCGCGTTTCACGACGCGTTAATGGCAAAAACTCACTCACTATACCCGCACATGTCGCTTCATTTCCGACCTCTTCTAGTATAAGTATGTGAAGTTTTAATTAATCACTGACGGAGACGACGAACAACGAACGAAGAAGAAATGTTCTTGTACCGGTTTCCACGGTGACGAACGCCATTGATATACCAGCACCCAGATATAGAAGTAAGGAAGATTCTCTCTACTCTAAAACAGGAAGTACATGCTGGGCGATTTCATTGAAAAAAACAAACACACTTGATGGATGTCGTTGAGGGTGCTATGTTTATATACTATGTCTTTAATTCCAACTAAAAATAAAACAAGAAACCTCAGCAAACAAACATTTTATTGATATTTATTGTAATAATTAGGAGTTATATTAATATTTTGTTACTTTGCCATTTACAATTGGATAGTAATTATATACTGCATATTTTTGATGAAATGTCAGATTTGATATAAGTTAATATTCAATCCAATTTAGAGAGATGAAAACTATAGATTAGCATCAAATTAGTAGTAAAATATTAGTCATTTTTAGCCCTTTTGAGTTAAAGTGTAGAAAGTTCATTTTAGGCTTTTGTAGTTGAGAAGGTTTTCGGAAAAATTATTATTTTGAATTTTATACATAGTAAAGGTTCCATGTTTTTCTTTTCGTAGAGCTAACGATTGTAAAGACAGACAGTGCACACACAATTTTCTTTTAGTTAAATACATCGTGTTCTTACTATATTTATTTACTTATTTGCGTAAAAATATTTGTTGTATGTTTTGCGATCTGAGAAAAGATCGTTAAAATCAATAAAAATCGTCAATTTTTATATTTTATCAGCATATGTTCTTATGAACCTTTGGCCACGTTGTAAGCTATATTTTGACGTGTACGGTACCGTAGAGCTTCAAAAAACTCGAACACTCGTGCGACAAGAAAATGTGTGGATTGATAATTACACAAAAAATAAATGTTTTAAGACAATTTAGAGGTTGGTATGACTTCCTGTTTCTTCGGAAGTGACGTTATTTGCAATTCATGTTTGTTACTATGTGTTCTTTTTCGCGAGAATGATTTTGTTTATTTGATAATATATGAAAACAGTTAAATATGATAAAAGCTGCGAATTTTTATGCTGATTAATTTGCTGAAATAAAATTTCTAAAATACAAAACTTCAATGAAAAGCTATATTGTTTTATTTACGTTCTAATTTTTAAATCAATACGTAACTGAAGTATACATTCTTGTATCGTAAACCAAACAAACATTCTGAAGACACGTTTCTACAAAGAACTTGATTGCGCCACCAGATTAAGATAACTCTCAAATCGACAAAACTTAAAAAAGGCAATAATTAAGTATTTTTGTGGTTGATATCTTCAAAACTAAAATAAGATGGGTAAAATTTCTTTTTACATAATACTGTGTTACAATAAAAACAAAATATACTTTCTCATAGACATTGTGGAGACGGAAGTTGTGGAGCTGGTGTAATTGAACATAATGGTATAGACATTTCCTAGACACCCCCAAAATCTCGATTTTGTTAAAAAAAAAGCCATTTTTGGATACTTGCATGTATATAAAAGTTCGTAACTCCGCCATTTTGTCCTCAGTTTCCATAATAAAAGATGTAATTGAATGTCGACGAATACAATAAAAAATCACAAAGTAGCGATTATTTTCAAATTTTTTTAACTTTAACAACAATTTCATCACCTGTTTTTACTTTATCATACGTAATATGTTCCAAGCAAGAATAAAATTATATTTATATATACTTTAGTATTGCGCTCTTCTGGTGATTATTTTCACCAGTAATGTTAAATAAAACAGTAAAAGATAACATTTCAGACTAAAATTACTTAGTTTTAAAATACCTGTACTATGATACCTCACATGACCTACTTTCTCTATCCTTTTGCATCAAACTAAATTATCTATCTGTGTATAGATAAGATTTAATACCTAATGGGAAAATTTACCTTTAACTTGTACACTAGATAGTACTCCAGAAATAATCTGACTTTTTGTTCACTGCTTTATTTTAACGTGTTAAGCATTAATAATTATTTATGTACCGAGGGTGAGAGTTTAAAAAGCGCGAGGGCCGATACGCCCTCGCGCTTTATAAGTCGCCCGAGGGTATAAACATCAAGTAATGCCCAAGGTACATACAAAATTTTATGTCCTACAATGGTTTTGTTCCTCCGTTTGAATAATATTCATAAATATTTTGACGTTATCAAGGGACGGCGTATCTACGAAGTTGAATAGACATACAAACAGTTCGGAGTTGAGTGACAATACAGACAATTAATTGTGAAACTTATAACCTTAATCGCCAATAATTGACATTGATGAGTGACAATACAGACAATTAATTGTCAAACTTATAACCTTAATTGCCAATAATTGACATTGACAATTTAAAATTTACAATTTGAATGACAAATATTTGATATATTTGACATATAACCATGGCAATCCTCGCCCTAGGGCGCAAAAAGTAGTTGTTTTCGTCCCGGTAACTAAGATGTGAAATGTCACTATGATCATGTAGGACATAAAAGTTATTTTCGTGTTTTTTTTTCCTAAAGTAAAGGATGTTTTTTTTAGAGGCGGAGAACTTTAAATTGAAATTAAACACACATTTTTATATTTATATTAATGAATTGTTTTTTATTTCAAAGATAATTGTTTGGCATTTATATTTAAATATAATTTCGGGCATGTGGCTCCCACGACTGGTGCGTACATGGCGTAATCTAGAGGTCCAATTTTCACATACCCTTTGCAGTACTTCAGACTGTATTTCGGCAATCACGAGTCGAATGTTGGCTTCCAAGTACTCAAGTGTTTCGGGTTTATCGGCATAGACATGTGACTTTACATATCCCCAAAGAAAATAATCTACTGTACTGGCGTCAAGTCGCCGTTAATAAATTTTAGAGGCGAAAACTTCAATTTGGCAACACTGTTCTCTGCAAGAGCCAATGTGACAGTTCTAGGCAATTCATTATGACTGACGTCAGAGCAGTTCAGTGATGAAGCACACTTTTGGATAAACGGTTACGTGAACAAACAGAATTTCCCAACTTGGGGCAATGAGAATCCACGAGCTATTGTCGTTGAAACACCATTAAATCCACAAAAACTGATCATTTGGTGCGCATTATGGGCTGGTGAAATCATTGGTCCTTATGTGAAAGTTTTTGGGATTTAATGGTGTTTCGACAATAGCTCGTGAATTCTCATCGCCCCAAATTCGGAAATTCGGTTTGTTTACGTAACCATTTAACCAAAAGTGTGATTTATCACTGAACAAAAAAAAATTGAACAATTTTCGAAACGTTGCTCTGGCGTCAGTCTATTCATAATGAATTTGCCAAGAACTGCCACATTGGCTCTTGCAGAGAACAGTGTTGCCAAATTAAAGTTTTCGCCTCTAAAATTTATTAATGGCGACTTGACGCCAGTAGATTATTTTGTTTGGGGATATGTAGTCACATGTCTATGTCGATAAACCCGAAACATTTGAGTATGTACTTGGAAACCAACATTTGACTCGTGATTGCCGAAATACAGCCTGAAGTACTGCAAAGGGTATGTGAAAATTGGAGCTCTAGATTACGGCATGTATGCACCAGTCGTGGGAGCCAAATGCCCGAAATCATATTTAAATGTTAATGCCAAACAATTATCTTTAAAATAAAAAACAATTCATTAATATAAATATAAAAATCTGTGTTTAATTTCAATTTAAAGTTCTCCGCCTCTAAAAAAACACTATATATTTCAAGGTAGTTTTACGCATCCCTTCAATGGTAACACAGTATCGTTATTGAGGAATCAACCTACAATTGAGCAAAGGAATCATCAACATTGTATGAACAGTTCGAGAGAAAATCAACTTTTTCGATTTTGAATTATATGAAGCCCTATATTTATCTATAGAACTCTTTGAAAAAAAAAACAATTCTATTATGTATAGAATGTCTTGTAACAGCAGGGATTATGTTTAGGGATTGAAGATTTTTTCTTCATCTTTCTTTGTATCATGCTCTATTTTTCAGTGAACGAAATTATGGCTTCCATATAGATTGGAATTTGAAGATACCCTATAGCACGTACGAGATAATGACGGGGTTAGGTTTATTTTTAAACAGTCGAAATGATCGTTTTGACAGCCTTGAGCCTTTAGGTTCGATTTACATAGGCACCAGAAAACAGGTATACGAAACGATTTCATGCACGGTATCCATAATACCATAGACTTAAAATCGTTCTTCTACACGCACCGCAAGACGGTCTTGTGATCAATAATAACGGATACCGAATAGACGTTTTTAGCACCATTTTGGCCGATGTAATGCGTGTCACACCTGTCAGCCGGTATTATAAATTAAATCAAGTGCGATTAACGCACGATAAATATCTCCGAACATTTTCCCGTTGAAAGATGATCATTTGTAACTGTCCCACTAGCAGCCTTACTTACACCGACTCCAGCGCTGTCTGTGACTGAGTACGTCCAACATCCGGTCCGAAGGACCATGAAAACGGTGCGTCAGTATACCGAGTCGCGGTATATATCTCGGTTAAGTTGACTAGACGTAAATTGTGAATTTGTCAACCCGTTATAATCGATATGTGCACACAGACTCGATATATTTTATATGAGAGCGGCATTCGTCGACAGCTGGTGTCCCTGGACGTGATATAAATCAAATAATGGTAACATATCAATTAGGATTTGTTGACGATGCCGCGAGGTACCGCTAGCGGCGTACGGTTTACTGATTACGTTTGACATAGTTTGAAGACCATTCCTAATAAATATACAGCTCAATTTTCGTCCCTCATGAAGAAAAGAGATATGCCGCAAAAGCATAAACACTATTTGAATCTAATAAAGTTCTCAGAATATCTCCCTTATTTAAACATGTAAACATTAAGAACACCTAGAAATTCAATTAAACTTGGATTTATTATTCTGTTATATGATTGGTTATTTTGATTTGTTTATGTATATATACACACACCCTTTTAATATTAAATGTCTAGTTTAATTATGGAAAACTTAATTAAAAGCCAACTCGCAAAAAGGTTCAATAGGTTGATTAAATATTAATCGGCGCGACTATTAAACCGTTTTATCATATCTGACGGCGTGGTGTTTTCCGTTAGTATTGCAATGCATAATTAATTTTGTAAATAATTACTATTCAAGACTTTTGTGATTGAGAGTTGTAAGTATACAGAAACAACATGCTAATTATCATTTATATTACCGTTCTGTTGGAATTAACACTTTAATTTGACTTTATTTAATTAAAAACTCTCCGAACCCATTTTACACCTTCTATTGAGTGGATTGAGTGTTGCATTTGAATTGATGGACTTTTGTTTAAATGTAAAATTTATAATAAATTAAATTTTAAATTTATAATAGATGTCTTTTGTAGAAGTAAAAAACCAATTTCGTAATAATTTAAAACTATTTCTCTCACTAACTATATATTTCAATATATTTCAATTTCGAATTTTGTTTCGAGCATAGACACGCGGCCACAGCTAGATCTTGATGGAAAAGGTAGCATTGTGAGCGTTCCATTGGAAAATAACTCTTTTTGGCGAATACTTTTTGCTATAATCTTATTATTTATGGAAATAGCATATCCTAAACTAGCACCGACGTAGTAAAAATGTCACATTTAAACTACAATTTCAAGAATTTTAACATAGAATGTAAACATTTTATTTTGCAGACTTTGATGTCTCAAATAGATTTCGATTTTTTAATTTGATCACATTGTTATAAAATTGGCATAGAATTTAAAATAATTTATTTTTTGCATCTTCTGATGCTGTCAAAGAAAAAAATTCGACGTTATAGAATTCGCTAAATAGGCTGTAATGAAAGTTCTAATCTGCAGTTGTTTAGGATCACTTGTTTAACAGGAAGACGCATGCCAATTGAGGACTAGAGAATTTGAAGTACGTATATCAAAAACGGTTATGTTTTCTTGAATATTTTACAACAATGGAAAACTTGAAACATGATGGTCAAAGAATTGTCATTGCATCCAATGTTGAGGGTTCAAGACATTTGAACCAACTTATTAGTACCTATTCTTTCACTTTACATAGTAGAAAATGTCACTCAAAAACACAAAAATAACTCTAGAATTCTCTAAGTAGGCTGAAATGCAAAATTGAACATTGAACTTCAAAGCTTCGAAGTGAGAAAACGAGTATAAATTCTATGAAGTGTTGCTGTAAAAGAGGGGACAAAATGCCCAACCGTTATTTTTAAGAAAAGCTCGTCGCTTCAGAAGCTTGCCACATAGATTTTTGCTTCATAGTGAAGCTTTGAGGTTCAAGCTTTTATTTCAGTCTACATGACAAATTGTATCGGGTAATAATTGTTTAAAAGTTTAAAGATGTGGATGATATACCTAGTTCCATTGAATTTTGTTTATCGAAATCAAGAAAATTTAAAAGGCAAAATTTGTCTTTTTGTTTGTGTTTCTAATTTCATATATACTGTCGCTGACTGTCATAGTTACTTTGCTTTTCATTGTCTATTTCTTTTAGAAAGTATGTTGAATCTCAATAAATGCCTGGTCAAATATCTGACAAGAAAGTTTATTTTTCACTTTTTGTTTATTGTATGTCGGTACATTTTAACTTTAATTAACATAGTGTGTATAACAATACACTTGGTAATTTTCAGTTCCGTAATCAAAAACTGTAGCTTTATCATAATCATTTAAATCATATAAAAATGAATCAAACTTTTATTTATATTTATATTATTCTTATCAAAAGCTAACAAATTATTTTCTTTTTCTGCCATTAGAAATATAATTTTATTTTTGTTATTATTTGATAGTAATATTATATTAAAACACTGAAACATTATTTTGTAGATTTACTTTTTTCGTGAAATCTTTGCGATTTGTCAAAGGCAAGCTTTTTATTTAGGTCAAAAAAACATAATTTAAGTTATTATTATGTAAAAGTATATTAAGATTTAATATATTCCGCAGATTTTAGGCAAGAACAGTAAAAAAAAACAGTAAAATGTAATAATCACATACCTACCTACCACCCATACATTTAATTTTTGTCCAGGAACTTTTGTTATTAAACCAAAACTGAACAGATACACCCGTCGGACAATCCAATAAACCTATAAACCAAATCCCCTAAACCGGCGATTTCAATAGACACCCAAAACATCAAAAAGTTTGCCGGCGATCCGGAGATATCAACACTGGATGAAGGCGGTAACCCGGAGCGAACCGACCGACCACGAGGCTCGGTGGCTCCTTCGTCAAGCGGTACCGCGGTGCCGCAGTCAGTTCAAATCGGAGCGCGCGACTCGCCGATCGCCCGCAAATCGCTCTTTACGCCGCGCCGATCGCTCAACGGCAGCTCTCTTCGTGATTTACCAATTTCGCGAACAGCAAACCCTCGGGCGTCGAACGAATTACGCTCAATCGACCCAGTAGTGTGCCCCCGTTGCATAATCGACTGCCGTTCTATACGGCAGCGGCTCCAGAGTGCATAAATTATTAAAATAAAAAGCGCCGCGCCGGATTTTTAAATGCCGTTCCGCAGTGTCTTGTTCTTGCATTGATTGTGTGCAGTGCGCTGTTACGCCATATCGGATTAAACACTGGATACCTTTATTGATTATTGTTTGTTAAATGGTATGCCTTGGTTCTGTTTTATTTGTTTACAATCTATTTATAGAAACGTATTAGATTTTGCACTTTGAAATTGCTTATCGGATATGACTTTCAAATTTGTCTAAAATTGACAGAACAAGTTGTCTTTTTGCAATCCGTCGAGGTTTTCCTACTTCCGAACGTAATCAACAAGTGTCACGCATTAAAAAGCTAATCTGGGTCTTTTGATGAAAGCGTAAGCATTTCAGCACTTTTGACAAAACTATAATAACAACATTGACCAAGTAAACTAAATTAACTATTCTATAAGTACCTATTGTAGTATTTTGAGTGTAAAACTATTCAAAATTTGAATTTCCGAAAAAGTTGAACCAAGTTCTGTGGTTCAACTTTTTCATTGATATGATAGTCATTGATATGAATCTGAAATGTAAATGGCATTGAATCTGTCAATGTGTCTGATTATCTAGAGTTCTAGACAATAATAATTGAACAAAAAATATATTTCTGACGTACACTTGTATGTTTATCACCATTACCAATTATAGAATTAAAATTTAAGTGATAAATTGAATAATTTGCTTGTATTCGTTATCCTCTTACTGAACAGAAATTTAAATCGAAGTCACTTGGAATATTACTGAAGTATTACTAATACGGTGTAGTTTTTGCTATTACTTTTTATCATCTAGTTTTATGTACTTGTCTATACTACCTATCGCATGTGTTATGTTTTATATTAAAAAAATAAAACGTGGAAGTTGCGCGACAAAAATAAACTACACACTACAAGTAAGCTACCTACTGGTAATTTTGGTTATTAACTTTTCATACAATGTTATTCTCCATGCAAGTTTCTTAAACATAAAATGCAAATATCAGAATGTGTGTATTTGCTTGCATGTACTGGGTGTTACCAAAACTACGAAAAACTCTTAAGAGTAAAGTACCTATGTACCTTTATGATTAAAGCTATGCAAATAGGTTACTTGAAAAAAAGTATTTAGAAATAGCCATCAAATACGAAATATAGGCACCTTCTCCATTGCATATACCGGGTGTTTTTATGAACAATTAACATTTTTATTGTCAATTCCTCAGACAATTTTATTCTTCATAAATGTGTTTGGATTGTCTCAAACCTAAAATACAAATATTAGTATGAGTATTTGAGGATTTGCTTGCATGTACCGGGTTTTACCAAAGCTATGAGGAACGCTGGAAACTAAAGTACCTTTAAGTTCAAAGCTATGCAAAAATGTTAATGTAGAAAATTATTTGCAAATATTAGAGGTCTTTAACGGTCGGCAACCGATTAAGCTGACCACACAGAAATCATGTAAAATAAAAAAGTACAAGGCGGTCGTAAGAGACAATTAAATTAATATCTGAATTGGCAAGATTGTTAATGAATATCTCATTTCAATTATCTCTATTTATTGATGATTTTTAAGTATCAAATAACCGCATAAAATAGATACAATGGAGATAAAATAGAGATTTTAACACCCATGCTCTCCTAAAGTATATACAACCATACTAAAATAAATTGTAATTAACGCGTCTTGTACTTTACTCACATAAATAATGTACTATAATCGTGCTTGTTGACACTTGGCGCCATCTCGTCGTGCAAATTGTCACTACAAATTGGTTCTGTATTTACAGTTTAGATAGGTTCTGTCTGTTGTGATCTTGTTCGTTTTTGTTTCATTACGTGAATACAAAAGATTTGGGAATAAACAATTACAATGAACGATAAAAAGTGAAGATAATCGTTTCAAGGTCGCCGTGGATAGTGCAGTTGGTAGTATATTACCAACTTCTTAAAAACGCGTTTTTTTCGTTTCGCACCGACCCTTAAGTACGAAATTATAATCGCCTTCGTGGCATATATCGCGTGTTGTCAGTGTTTGCGATTTATTACTTTATTCAACAAACGTCTACAATCACGTGTTTAAAGGAAAACGTAGTAAATGTATGAATGTATAACAACATAATTTTTTGATATTCATAATTATTTCATTATTCTAATATCTTTTATTTTAATGTAACTTTTGATCGATTTTTCTGACGTTTTTAGTATACCTATTGTAAAGAATATCAACAATATTGTGACATGCTGTCACAAATATGAAAACAAAAAATACAACTTATTATACAGGAGGTCGAAGTTGTAATTGGAATTTTGTCACATTCTAAGTTCTCTGTTATAAAGCCTCTTCATTTTCTTTATTTTTCAAAAATCAGATTTTTTGTAGTAAGTAAAAGTTCAAGTAAAAACGTTTTGAGTGAAAAAGCGGCGATGTTAAATACTTTTCTACTTCGAAAACTGGTACCTTTCCATATCCAGCCTGCACCCTAGAAATTGGGATGAATAAAAAAACAAAATGAGAAATCATTTGTCACCGAGTGCTTGAGAACCTAACCAAGTTCCTTGATTAGGTACTATACTGAGTGTCTCAAACTATTACCACCAAACGAAATTTTTGTTTACCTTTATGATAAGCAGTATAATTAAACAAAATTGCAATAGTACGTGATAATCTTGATGATTTTCTTGAAAAATGTGCATACCTATATACAAAATATAAAAAAAATCATAAAAATTGGTAAAATAGTTCAAAAGTTATTAAACATCTAAATTCATATCAGGTGTCCGAACTAAGACCTGTAGTAGTATGCACAGGTAAATAGCAAGTGGACTATTCCTATGATATGAAGAAACGTTGCAATTAATACTAAATCATACCATTCTATACGGAAACCAAACACCATCAAATAAGTTTCATCAAATATCTAACTGCTTTTCAAATTCCATAACTTTACGGTGAGATCCTATACACGGCAATAAAATAATATCGTTGCATAGGCATACTTAAGTTTGACTAGCTGTTTCCAATTCGAAATTATAGCACCAACTCCAGAGATTCGCATAACTGTGCGTCTGATTTACTCCCAATTTACGATCCGACATCAGCAGTTCTGCAGATTCGTCCTCATGGAAATTGCGGCATTTAATCGTCCAATAAAACATAGGGAAGTAATCAGCTATTCCTTCGTATGTAACGGTGCCAAACTTCTTCTTCAATCTCATTGCATACTTACATATAATCCTGGGGAACGCTAGCGGAACCGTTCGATCTTTGAGTACATCACTGACGCTATCTTATGGATCGCTATATTGAACAGAACTAGAAATTCGCCTTCGTCATTGTGCTCTGATTGTGTGCCTATTTTACACGGAGTAGTATATTAATTATTGGCCAAGATGAACCTCAGATATCTGTCCGTCTCTATCATCCTATTAGGTTCTATCTCTTATGCGGCCTGCTGATATATTCTGATAGGTTCGCTACTGAGAGCCTCATTACAACGACTATACACATCAAGATAATGCCGCCGATTTATGTTGTAACCGTGCATTGCGGCCAGATAAGGCTCCATATCGTCGATTCAGCGTTGATTGAATGCATTTCGATACTTTTTTGCGAACTTTTTCTCCCCGTTTCCATGGAGCTAATTACGAAGTGCTCTCCAAATCAAACTATCTCAATACTCCGAGCCTCAATTTATTCATAGGCCTTTCGACGGAAACTAAGTGAACTCTTGTGTAGTTCAAGACGCAACGGAATGTAAGATATGTAAATGAATCGTGAGTGGATTTCGAATTGGCAAATTTTCGTAATTTACTACAAACACCGAAATACCAAAAGCCAAATGAGGAAACTGGTTTTTACCGCAGGACTTTATGGCAGGTCCAAAGAAATCACAGGAAGCCAAATCACACGTTTGTGAAGGTTAATCGATTGCTGTTTTTTCAGCTGATTTATTCGCAGAAGTTGTCCCGTTGTGCATTAAGAGTACCTGATTAAAAAAAATCACAGATAACAACATTGGTGTTAAATGTTGTTATTATGTTAATGTGATAAGTTGAAATTTGGCGCGACCAAGAGCGTCCATATACCGTAACGGTTTTTGGAGAGGGCGTGAGCATCGCATTCAGGGGGTGCGTGTGACGGTTAAAACGCGGAAGACTTCCTTCGTAATTTAGCCATCATGGGGTGAAGACGTGTTTTCTTAAGAGCAGGGGCTCTATAAGATAACTGTGGTGTCTCGTGTTTCTTGTGCTCAACCGAAATATTAAGGTATTTATTTGTTGTCTGTACTTGCTGATTTGTCCATCTCTGCCAAATTAAGAATATATCATGTTTTAGGATTAGCAGTCATATTTCATGTAAGCAGTTCTGCATTGTTGTATATATTTTTGTTAATAGATTTTATTGTGGTTTTCTTCGGCATATTCATTTCAGAATAATATAAACCTGTCCCTTTTATAGTAAAGTATTTAGCCTTGCATATAGTGATTAATAATTAGTGAGTTCAAGCGTCTCTGACAAAGTCTCAGAGAAAGAACTCAGTTTTTAAGCCTCCGTAAGAGAGATAATTAATTCACGCTACCGTAAGACTAATTAAGAATGCGTTCTTGAATCAGATAGGGTTGAACGCCGTTATATTGAAAATGGCGGACCAAGCGTCGCTTGAGGCGAGTTACCACCTTCAACATGTGGGGTTAAGGTTAGGTAGTTGAGCAAAGTCCTAACAGGGCCCCCCTTCAGTTTAGAGTTGATTAAAGTTTATAGTAAATATTGAGAAGGGTGTCCGCCCCATCACATTAACATTCCTCTCGAATCTTGTTTACACAATAAGTATCTACATACACAGCTAGCACAGAACAGTTTGGATCATATTTCTTTCATAACCATCAAACTAAGCTCAGAACTCTAAGTTTAACTTAAGAAATATTGGTCCATTTGATCTTCTTCCTTTATAAGCCCCATACAACCATGCAGAATTTCTTCACAAAAGAAAAAATGATTTGAAACTTATGAAACCAACCTCACTTTATAAAGTTTCTTTTTACCATGCGTAGTATGTAAAGTATTGTAATCATGCCAAAAAGAATTTTTGAGATTTTAGCGGAAATATGTCTTTTTGGGTCCCCTGAACATTTTTGACCAAGGTACAAAAAAATGTCTGTGTGTGTGTGTACCCGTTTTTGTGGCGACGATTCGGGAGAAACTACTAAAGGCATGGGGACGAAACTTCATATTTAGGAGTTTCATGACCAAACTTAGAGCTGCTTTTTGTTCAAAAGAGCCCAAAGGAACTGGATGTTTCCCTAAGCACTTTTCAAGGATTTTGCAAATGAGCCGCTATTTCTGTAGTTTCCTCAAAATAGTTACATAATAAATTAAAGTTGAGGAAATTTTGTATATTTTTTTCCATGACATTTTTTGGTAAAATTATTAGTTTAGCTGTATGAGCAAATTCTATTCGATCGAAATCGTGTCTGCACGAAAGCTAGTTTTGATTAGCAAGAAGTATCGACCGACACTTGGCACTCAAAACAATGGATATTTCGGGAACGGTCTGAGTACAATCAATGAAACACTTGGTTCATCCGTTAATTTTTCGCTTTCTATTGGTAAAACTTCAAGAACGGGTTAATTCTACAATGTCAAAGACAATAATCATTATAATGAAAATAGAAAAACACAAAAGTTGTCTATGTATAAGTGACTAAAATTACTTACAGTGGTTTTGTAAACTATTAAGGGAGAACATCAACGGTCAGTTGTCTCTTAAGCACACTCTAGCGACAGTCAATTGCAGTAAAAGAACAATAATTAAAGTTTAACGAAACAAAACAACGCGTGCGGCCTGTCACATGGTATTTTAGGTTAACAGTAAAAATATATGGTAAAAATTCGGAACAATTTTGGAAAGCTAGTTTAAAGCTAGTTAGCCAGGATTTAACCGATATTTTCATTCTAATAACAGCAGGTAGTGTCAAACGTTGATTTTTTGACAATACCTACTGTCAATAGTATCAAAATATCTGTCAAATCTTGGCTAACTCGTTTTATTTTAAATCAGACACGATCGATCTCGATCAAATAGAATATCATGCAGCTACACTATTAATTTTATATATGGTATGATCAAGTCATGTGCCTGGCCACATCAGATTTTTTATATTAGGAAATAATTCTTTGCTATCTTCCTATGTGATAAAGCTATTTCGTTAGAGTAAATTTATTTGTCCATTAGTGCTCAAAAGAACTTTCAGATCTCTAAAACTATCTCCAAATATTGTTTTATAAAATACACATTTTTCTTAGAAATGTTTTATATCTCCTGCGTTTAAGAGACCAGAAAAGTATCTGTGGGGCAACCTTTTAGGCGAATTGTAAGAGTTATCATTGCTTTTTCTTTTGCTATATTATATTTATTATAGGTATATTAGTGTGTACAATAAATTGTTTTGTAAAAAGTACAGGTTATATAGAATCTTACTTGTCTCGACAGCTGACACTGTCGCTCCCGTAAAGATCGTTAGAAATAAAAAAAAATCATAAATGTTGTGAAACTAGATAAAATTTGTCCAATATTGAACCAGTATTTTGGTTTAAAGTAACAGTAGTGCCCACAACATGTACGCGTTATTTATTTGACATATAATAAACATTTGTATAGAAGAAAATCGCTGTAACTTTGAACATTTTATTAAATAAATTTACATATATAAATAAATAATGTTGAATTAATTGCCTGATGAATTTTATGATCATTCTTATTTTATTTTCCCTTAAAAAGATAACAAACAAATTACCATCAATGAAACTGTCTGCTATAAAATTATAAACCTGTAGGAGGGGTTTAATCGTCCTCGTAGAAAACTTATTTCTGATGTCAAACACGACTTGATTGTATGTGACAGGTCTAAAATTTTTCAGAAATTAAATAATGCTCCCGTAATCAAATATTTTACGACACGTTTTAGAGTAAATCCAACCACAAAACAGCTAACATATCACTAACATATCAATATAAACTCACATATCACGCGCTTATTGAACAATCTGGTTTTCCCACAGGACATACAAAAATTCTTTTAAATACGATTAGAATTCAAACTGCATACTTCCAAACATACATCACCTTCTGCTTTATTCAACACATGGCATATTTCGGGTGCCTTTGTGACTGTCGTATTTAAAACGCAATCGTCCTTCTGTGTGGCTGCATCCTGGGAATGATGATGAAATATGTTCGAACCGAGTACGAAGAAATGGTTAAGAGGGTAATTAGGACCACTGCGCCTGTATGCGAATGAGGTTATAATTGATGAAAATGTATTTAAATGAAGGTGCAATTACGAAAAATTATACCTCCATCGAGGGTACGAGACCGCAAGGATGTGGATTTTTATCTCGACCTGATATTATGCAAATATAATATTATTCGATCTTTTCGTGTAATTATAGTGCGTGGCCACGCACTGGCCTGATTGCAAATGTTGTTTTTGGTTAATGTTAATTTAATTTAATATTAAGAAAAAAGTTGAACGTCTGAAGGAACAACTACCCCCCCCCCCCTTCCCTACATATATACAGAGTGGTTCATAAGTAAAGGCGAAAAATGAGATGGTAGATTCAGCATCAAGTTTTAAGTATAAAATACAAGATTTTGAGTGTGGTTTACTGTAAATAATCATTTGTCCTTGTCCATAAATTCTTTGTACCGTGCTTCAAATTAATTCAAATCATTTTGAAAATCTTTACTAATTTTTATACTTTTAGGTATAGCGTTCAGATTGTACGTCGTCAGAATCTTTGTCATTTAAGAATTGTACTGGCAGAAAATTCTGTAATATCAGCCAGAAACTGCGTTCAAAATGTGCGCAAAATGGACTCAACTTACGTTTTACATTTTGAAATAAATTATGGTACTTACCTAAATAAAAATTGAAGTGTGATTTGGCCAAATTTGATAGAATTATTTTTTCTAAATACGAACCCGGACTAGAAAGTATTTTATCATGTCCTATTTTGTTTTTTTTTTATTTTTTAAGACATGTGCCAACGTTTTTTAAAATAACAAAGTTAGTTCTATTTTTTATACCCTTATTCCGTAGTTTTTCCGCTCAAAAACAGCATAAAGTTAGAAACTGTTGCACAGTTACAAATGAAAGGAATATCTACAGTATCTCACATGAAGTGGTCTGAACTTGATACTATTATCGTCTCTTTTGCGATCTGGATTTAGAATGTTTGGCTGTGGTACTCCCCAAAGTACTCTATTTTGTGCGCTCGAATTAATAGGGTATTCCGGTCATGTCAAAATTTAAGCAGATATTCGGTTTAACCTATTGTACAATTTATGAGGATTCATAAAGTTAAGCTATGAGCTTTTTGATTTAGTTTTTCTATGAGATAATTGCAATTAAAAGTGCATTTCGTTTGAATTCACCGACCACCCTCGGAAATACACGATGATTACCGATCTACCGATCCCTAGTAGCGGTGGCAACAGCGGACAGCTCTCGAACAGCTGATCGGCCAAGTTGACGGTTGGCGGCGACCCTGTTGTTTCACAACGAATAAAGGTAACTTTTTGAGAGCTGATTTGATCATTGAAACTTGAAGCCAAACATCTCTCATCTCGCTAGTCGGCAATGTAAAGAAAATCTTATCAGGGGTTACTGTTCTACTGCTGTTACAGCCCGGCACAGAACAATGTCGGCGTTGGAGTTTATACATTTTGAACAAGTGTTTGATATAACCTCAATAACCAAAGCAGGTATCAACAAACGAGCGATTCTAAACGTTGACACAACAGAAGACAAAAATTTACTACGTGCACCCTAGATATAGCAACGTTGTCAAGTCGCTCACTTTGAGCGGTCTTTGTGACGTCACAAAGACCAATCCTAATTCAAACTTCAAACAACGATTTCTCTTAATTTAAAACAATGTTTGATATTTTACTTGTGAAGTAGCAAACAGTAGCACCCATACTTTGTAAAAAATGACAATTTCAAAAACACCGGAATACCCTATTGTAGTAATATTCCGTCCTACTGAGATTACGCAAGATGCGTATTTGGGATAATTTGCTTCGGAATAAAGGTATGATAAAAAGTTACTAAGAAAGGAATTAATTCAGAATTCAGAACTAAACAAAAAAACTCACACATACCGAGTTTCATTGAACAATTAAAATATTTAGTTTTACTATTGAAAATGTGAAATAGTCGGTAATTTCCTTTGTTATAGAAAGAAAATTTACTAAAATTCTTGAAAACAAAAAATATTTTGGTGGAACTTCGTATGTACTCATGTGACTTTTTACCCATTTCTCCATAACAACGCAAATTACAGATTGATGACAAGTTTTTGATAATAAAAATTTCTTTTCTTCCCTAAATTTTTTTCTAAATTCTTCACAACTTTCCGCAATTATTTTTTTACCGTATCTTCCTTACGACGCAAACTTCCAAAAATTCGCATTTTTGCGTGATCCCAGTAGGCCGGTATAGCAATTTAAAATTGCTGTGAACTCAGAATAGTGTGCCTTAAGGAGTTGTACAACACCTAAAAGTTTGAAATGAAAATCATAAAACATAGCACCAGCATGGAGTTGAGTCCACTTCAAGTGGGACACACTATAGCGGTAGTATGTATGTACTCCAATTAAAAATAGGATGACAATTTTTCTATTAATGATAATTAATGTTAGTAATGACCAATGACCTAAATGATTTTTTCATATGATTTTCCTCTAAACACTTTAAGAGTTCTTGTATGATTATAATTAGACAATATATTTTTATACATATTGCTGTGACTAATAATAAATAATAAGGATATAATAACTGTAATTAGAAAGGTACGTGCTGTTTATTAGTAGATACAATACCGTTTCCATCGCCAATAAACCTAAACAAATTGGATAACTGTTTAGTTAATTGAAACTTTTGATCATGGTCAATCCGAAATAATGACATAATTAAGAAAAACGGAAGAAATTATCTTTCAATAATACAGACCGTAAAAACCTTATATTTCACCGACGTTTTAAGTATTGTTTAATGTTCACAATTATTTTTCGTATGAGATAATTTATGTAAAATACACATGTTTAACATATCAAGTAATTATTGTGATATTTTTGGTATTATTGATTAATCCAAATTACACATAACTATGCCCCCGCCGTAAACAAAAAGCCACGTTCCGGATAACTTTCTGCCGTGCCACAAAAAGTTTTATATTCATTCTTTGTTTACAGTTATCAAGACTACGGGGCGCTCAAAATTTCTCAGGCATGTTTGGTAGTTTTAAGACCCCATAAAATTAAGGTCCACCATGCGAAGCGTTGAGTTACGCATGTAAACATTTTAATTGTTTCGCGTTAAGCGAACTGGTTCCCGCATAAATTCGGCGCTGTTACGAATCGGCACCGCATTTACGGATGCATTTTTCACGAGCATTTATTTAGCGAGTTTAAAGGCGTGTTTATAGTCCACTGGCCGTCATTAGTAACGTAAGACGTAACCCATAACCGTAAAATGAGCAACATACAGGCTGGGGAACATATAGGTATAGAAAATGCCAAAATAAGTCGATAATCTTAATCAATATGCGTCCGAAAATGAACCGTTTATACAGGGTGTGTATGTTTATGCTTTTGAATTATTTACAAAGAAATTTACTTTTTTTTATTGTTTGTAAACAACAAAGAATTTAAATTTTAGGCTTGCTCTTTGACTCAAACACCAATGGAAGTAGGCCTTTGAAATCCAAACATTTCTATTGGCTAATGGACCTAAACATACAAATCAACAATAGGAGTAAAAAAGAACTAAAAAAAGTAAGTCTACTTCGAAAAAAAAAACACTAATGCCCAGTTTATACAATACTTTCAGTGTAAACCAAGGTTTAAGGTTTTTGAGAAACACGAAAATAACATGTTTGTCAATATTAGTTTCGTAGGTAAACTTTAGATTAAGTGAAACGGTGTACATCCACGGTTTAAACTGGAAACTAAACATAACCTAAAATAGTACATCAAACGTTGTTCAGTATTGATGGGCTTATTTTTAATATTTTATCAATTTAGTCCAACTAGAAAAGTAGGCCGATATTATAGAATTGGGAAGTGATGATAAAGATTACATCAACTATATCAACCGCCGTAGCATTTATTGACCAAGACCAAATCATCTTGAGCTTTGAAGGAATAGTTTTAATAGATTCAAGTTATCAGAGACTATAGCAAGATTATTTTCGTGCTTATTGAGATGAAATTGCTACTAAAGCATCAGGAACCCAGACTCAATATTACACATTGTTCATATTGTCCTTGTATTGTTTGAAATAAAAGTTGTTGGGTGTTTATTATGTTAAAAAATAGCTCATCTCCATCCCCTGTAAAATGTAAATTTACAATAAAATGGTTTGTAAGATCCTCACTAATAATCAGATAAGCATGTTACCCAACCAAGGATTTGAAAACAAGCAAATTTAAAAATAGTGTATAATTATTCTAAAATATACATAACTACACAATTATCTATTTTAATATACAATTTTATTCCAAACTTGCTATTGTTTAAGCTAACTGTTACGCGAATTTACTGTAAGGTTTGTAGGTTATGTACTAAAGTCCAAACAGCGTTGCTATGTCTACAATCAGTTTGCCAAGCAATAAAATGTCAGGTACTTACTAAAATGTGCTTTTACTATCAAACAGCATACGTCCATATAGAGATCATTATAACAGTTCTGTTGGAAAGATTCAGTTGAATGTTTAAAGAAATATCTGGCAACACGCCGCAATCTTAGTGATGTTCGTTAATTCAAGCCCAATGCTGTCAATCTGAACGGTATCCTGACATTACTTGGTTTAGTTAATCTTTCGTTTACTTGAATTGAAAAACGTAAGATTTTAATCTGCGGTTTAATCTTCTGTTTTCAGTTTAGGTAAAGTTCATTGTAAACGAATATAGTAGACTCTATACTATCTGACTATTATTATATTAAAAAGTAAAACTATATCTTAAAAAGAAGATAAAACCTTCAAGTTTCATATTTACTTAACACAATTCTTAAACCCCAAAGCTGGACTTGTGTGATATTGAATATAAATTAACAAAACGAAGGAAAAACGTGTAGGTGTAGTCAGTACTAAGAAATAGCTGGTCCCAGGTCAATTTTTCAGTGGTAACAATCACACCTGCTATTTTTTTAACCTACATTTTCTGTTAAAAACATATCTCAATGTATTAAACAAACAAAGAACTAAAATTTGGCTAATTGTCTAATGGTTTCGTTTGACGTAACTAACCTGTACACCAACGTCCCCGTGGATTTTACTTTGAACATTGTAGAAAAACTATTTAATGAACATCTTAGTGATCGGACGAAAATCTCTCATTACAGTTTGATACTCAAACATATTGTCAAGCAGTACTTTTGCACATTCAACAACAAATACTATAAGCTTAACGATGGATTACCTTTGGGAATGGGTCTGTCTTCTGTTCTCTCCGAAATTTATTTAGATTTTATTGAACAAGAATACATTATTAACGACAGCAATCCCTTCAAACGTCATATCACTAAATGGATTCGCTATGTGGACGATGTGTTTTGTCTGTGGAATGGTAACAGTGATGAGCTTGACAACTTTCTGAATTTTATAAACAATTTACATAAAAAGTTAAACTTCACTTTAGACATAGAAAACAACCAAGCATTGAATTTCCTTGATCTAACATTGACTAAAACTAACAGTAAATTAAAATTTGACATTTTTAGAAAACCATCGTCTGTTCCAACAATAATCCCTTTTAATTCAGCACATCCTTTCAAAACTCATTCCCGACAAAGCACATCGACTCTCTTTTGCGGCATACCATGGTTAAAACTGATCCACTTTACGTTAATGAGAAGCCTTTAGACAAAATTTACAAACCATTCACTTATACCTACTGTCAACTTAACAAAATTTTACCCAAATTTAATATTTTCCCTGCTTTTAAGAGTTCTACTCAAATTTATAATTTATTATCCAACTTCAAAATCCTATCAAAATCCCTATCATGGATTGTTCTGGTGTTTACTCGATCAGCTTCTCTAATTGTTCTTCGTCTTACATAGGCCAGACTGGAAGGAAAATCTCACGAAGAATCAGCGAACATAAAACGAGAAATTCTTCAAATTTATTTAAACACAAATTAGAAAGGGGTCACAATTTAAATTATGTAAACTTCAAACTTTTGCATAGATGTAAAAAACGTTATAAACTCCATTTACTAGAGCAATACGAAATCGAGCAACTTAAAGCTAATAAACGTGTCAACCTTCTTAACGATCAAGTCAATTTTCTACACCAACCACTTTTCAAATACATCCTTCAGTCTGGCCCGTGTGAGACGAGATAGGTACCTGTAATCGTGTGTGACGCTGGTTGCATACTTAGTATAGTACTCGCCGTTATTTTTCCCATTCATTTCCATTCACTCTCCAAACGAGACGCATGTTACTTCGTCGCTGGTCTTCTCTTTTTATTGTTTTTTCACAAATTGACCGTAAGTTTTTGTTATATTATTGTAATTCTATTTTACAATAGTTATTTTTTAAAATGTAGTATTATACTTAACTTTAATTTTCACAGGAAGCTTTATCTAATTATTGCTTCTTCTGCGTTTTAGATTTAGGCTGATGATGATCATTAATTGATCGAAACCGGTACCTATGTAGTTTTCATTAGTATCTATCCATTTGCGTCAAAATCTGAAATGGTTGTTTTTTTTTTATTATTTCGTGCTATTATAATAATAATAATAATAATAATAAGTTTATTTCAGCACAACCATAATTACAAATACAAATTAATAGTGATATCAGAAAGGAAATAATATACATTATGTGTGTGAAATCTCAGGATGGAATTTACTTTGTTATAAATAACACCGTATTCTTCCATTCCACCCAGATAAATGATAGAAGACAAATCAAAATAAATTACATATAATGAAATAAATTGCGACAAACATAATCCAAAAGCAATAGGCAAACTTGCCAAAAACACGATACATAACAAACTACACAAACCAACACCCACCAGGCTCACCCACCCCGCGCATCCCGCAAAAGCCAATCCCTATACACGCGCTTAAATTTAGCAACCGTCACGGTACTAAAAGGTCCAGGAAATTCATTACAAATTGAGCCAACGTTATAACTAAAACATCGTTTATAGAGGGAAGTTCTATGTCGCGGGATAGCTATCCTATGCTTAAAGCGGACATTGAGGTTGTGAACATCGGCACGATATCTAATCTTATCTGTGAGGTATGGAGGCGAGTTCAGAATCAGGATCTTATGATAAAATACAGCGGTTGTTAGTTTGAACCGAGCACGCATGTTCAGCCAGCCTGTCTCCTCCAACTTGTGAGAAATACTACAGCGCTTCCGTATACCATGAATAAATCTCAAGCATGAATTTTGAATCTTCTGTATACGACCCACAGATCCAGCATCCAAACATGGCGATATCAGAGGGCTACAATAATTAAAAATTGACAAAATCAAGGATTCACAGAGTCTAGTTTTGACAGTTTTATGCAGAAAAGCTCTATGTGGATATAATATCCGCAAAACAGAATAGGAACGTCTAACACAACTCGCAACATGTGACCTAAAACGAAGTTTAGAGTCTATAACAACCCCGAGATTTCTCACCTCGTCCACAATCGCCAACCTTTCATCATTAATGCAGAGAGCCACAGCCTGCTTTTGTTCTTCACTCACATTGCCAAAGACCATAACAAATGATTTAGCCGAGTTAAGCTGCAGCCCATGCTCAGCTGATGCCGCGGAAAGAATACTCAAATCGTTATTAATCAGATTCACCGTTCGCTCGAGATCCGCGGGAAGGAAAGAGTGTTATATTATTATGTTTTATGCTTATGCTACGACATTTGCAAATGGCAACATATGATGTGAATGTTATGCGATAGTTTGCTTCCGGAGTGTTTTTCTCGTATGTGTTCTTGAGATATTCAATAAAATGCGTTTTGTCAATAATTCATCAAAAAATGTGGATGTATTCTCCCGTTGAAAAGGTCAAGAATAGAATTGCAACTATACACCACATACGTTACCACCATCAAATTCAACGATATACCACATATGTTGCCATTAACAAATTTTTCATCGTAAATTTCCTTCCGACTCAATTTCAATGTTTACAGAAATGAAAAACATTTGACATATACATACATTTGACATAATACATAGAAAGAAAGAACTATCAAGGAAGTGGACGGGAGAGTCTCTCAGTCAGTTGAGGTCCATTAAGTTCACGGTTTTGTGCCCGGCCTTCCACCCATCGATTGTCGATTATCATCGGTTTAAGGTGCTCGATCGGCAATCGACAAACGCTAAATCAATTAGCTGCTCCGGCCGTAAACTCCCTGTGCAGTAATTCCATCCGCCATAGGTAGTAGGATACAGAGCTGAGAACTGTGAACATACCAAGGTTCATTGTCGTTTTCCCGTTGTCGACATCCACGCTATTCCTGTCCTTAATTGCTGGAATTTGATCTAGTCAATAATTTGTAATCTTGTTGTAATGGCGTCCATTATGTATCGTACAAGTATCTGAAAATGGATTTTTAATTTTTCTTTGATTTTTCCAATTGTTTTCTGGCGAAAATTACTATTATGAATATATGTCCTTAAGGAATTCAGATAAATTATAAAACGCAACGGTCGGTTAGAAGTGCAAATTGCTGATACTTTTATTTCTATTTGAAGTAAAAACTAAAACAAACTATATAGGTAATATAATATGATGTGACAATTGCTAGGCATGGCAACCATTTATCCTTTAACGTTTTTAGAAAGCCTACTTCAATTCCCACGATCATACCATATGACTCTGCCCACCCTCTATCTCACTGCTTGGCCTCCCTCTGTTACTTTTTCCGTAGAGCCCTTACTTACCCCCTTAGCCACGAACAGAAATTGGTTGAAATTAATTTTATCCGTGATCTCGCTCTAAAAAAACTACTAAACTTCTGCACAATACCTACATTTCCCTTGACCCCCTATACACCCGCGCCGCCATGGATAACCCCCCTCCCTTATACAGACTAGGGATGAGCAATAGTATCAATTCGTTACTTTGTATTCGTTACTTTCAAATATAGCAAGTAGCGAATACTTATTTCAAAAAGTATTCGTTACATCAGGTTAGGTATCAATCACAAGAAGCACAAGAATGAAATATCAATTCCGGTATCATGTATAAACTACTATTTCCGCAATTAAATAAAATAAGTATTAATAATAAATATAATTATAAAATTGAATAATAAATACAACACGTGTAATCGCCACTAAACGTAACTCAATAATAATCCCGCCAACGGAATTGTGATCCAATGTCGTTATCCCTAAAAAGCAGTAGGTGCCGGCAAATCACTCCTCGCAACAGCGACCGCGTCAATCTATACGTTCTCCACGAATCAACCCGCCTATCAATTTGATACCGCCATCCGTGATGCACAAGGTGCCAAAGATAGCAGAGTATGTGACAATCACAAGTCACAACACGTAAAATTGATACTAAAAAATCTGATGTGGCCAGGCACATGACTTTATCATACTATATATAAAATTAATAGTTTAGCTGCATGAGACTCTATTTGATCGAGATCGGCCATGCCTGCATTAAAATAAAACTACTAGAACTAGACAGATATGTCGATTAAAGCTGCGTTCGGATATTGTACTCCGTTGACACCGGGTACACCGTCCAAATGACACTTACGTGTCATTGGGTGTAAAAAGTGTGATGCAATATGCGAACGCAGCTTATATTGATAGATGTTATTGTCAAAACATTAGCGGTTGACACCAAGACCTCCAAGACCACCAAGACCAAGACCTACTGTCATTAGAATAAAAAAATCTGACAAATCCTGGCTACTAGTTTTCATGCAGTACGACCGATCTCGTAGAAATAGAATTTGCTCATGCAGCTAAACTATTGATTGTACCAAAAAATGTCATGGTGATAAATTATTCAGAATTTCCCCATCTTTAATTTATTATTTAACTATTTCGACAAAATTCCAGAAATGGCGGCTTATTTGCAAAATCTTTCAAAAATGCTAACACTAAACCTCCAGTTCCTTTGGACCCTCTTCAACAGAAAGCTTTTCAGCTCTAAGTTTGGTTATGAAACTTCTAAATATGAAGTTTCGTCCCGATACCTTCAGTAGTTTCTCCGGAATCGTCGCCACAAAAAACGGGTACACACACACATACACACACACACACACACACACACAGACATTTTTTTTAACCTTGGTCAAAAATGTTCAGGAGACCCAAAATGACATATTTCCGCTAAAATCTCAAAAATTTTTTTTGGCATGATTACAATACTTTACATACTGCGTATGATAAAGTAAAAAAATATCAGTATCAATTCTGGTATCACAAGTACAGTACAATTCAATACAGTAAATGATCAAGTTCACGATCAGTAACGGTCTAATAACGGAAACAAAACGCGTACCAAGTATCAAGTAACGAAACACGAATGATTACTGATACTCGCTTTCAAGTCTGGTAACAGTACCGAAACGCGTAGGTACCAAGTATCTAGTAACGAAACACGAATGATTACTGATACTCAGTATCTAATCTGGTAACGGTACCGAAAGTGTAGGTATCTACTAAGTATCCAGTAACGAACCACAAATGATCACCGATATTGATCGTACGTGTACGGTGGTTGCGGCTCGGGTGCTGCGATGTGCGGAGATGTTTCATGTTTTACAAATAAATAAGCTAGTAAATGCGGCCGGCGCGGAGCGGCAGTTTAGGACATTTTTTATACATAAGAAGATCTTATGTATGTAATAAAATATCATGTCATCCGTGCTCAGTAATTTGTATCGAAAACAATAAGGAAACAAATTTGTTTACAATATTAAGTAGGTGAAATGTTAAAGGAATTAGTTTGCCATATTTTACGTAAGAATGCTAACTTGAAAAATATCGGTATCAGTTTAAGTAACGAATACAAAGTAACGAATACTCGATTAGAAAGTACCGGTATCAATTCGTTACTCAAAAGTATCGGTACTGCACATCCCTAATACAGACCTTTCACTTTCAATAGGGTATTCCGGTGTTTTTGAAATTGTCATTTTTTACAAAGTATGGGTGCTACTGTTTGCTACTTCAGAAGTAAAATATCAAACATTGTTATAAATTAAGAGAAATCGTTGTTTGAAGTTTGAATTAGGATTGGTCTTTGTGACGTCACAAAGACCGCTCAAAGTGAGCGACTTGACAACGTTGCTATATCTACGGTGCACGGAGTAAATTTTTGTCTTCTGTTGTGTGAACGTTTAGAATCGCTCGTTTGTTGACACCTGCTTTGGTTATTGAGGTTATATCAAACACTTGTTCAAAATGTATAAACTCCAACGCCGACATTGTTCTGTGCCGGGCTGTAACAGCAGTAGAACAGTAACCCCTGATAAGATTTTCTTTACATTGCCGACTAGCGAGATGAGAGATGTTTGGCTTCAAGTTTCAATGATCAAATCAGCTCTCAAAAAGGTTACCTTTATTCGTTGTGAAACAACAGGGTCGCCAACCGTCAACTTGGCCGATCAGCTGTTCGAGAGCTGTCCGCTGTTGCCACCGCTACTAGGGATCGGTAATCATCGTGTATTTCCGAGGGTGGTCGGTGAATTCAAACGAAATGCACTTTTAATTGCAATTATCTCATAGAAAAACTAAATCAAAAAGCTCATAGCTTAACTTTATGAATCCTCATAAATTGTACAATAGGTTAAACCGAATATCTGCTTAAATTTTGACATGACCGGAATACCCTATACTATTACTTCCAAATTACCTAAAAACTCTGAAGCCTTATCATATAGTCTCTGCTTTCAAAGCTTGTACTAAGCTCACCAGCATTCTATCAGGACAGCGTCAAGTTACTGACTCATTACTTCAAAGTAGTGGTGTTTATCTCCTAGGCTGTAATAATTGTGACAGCTATTACGTGGGGCAGACGGGCAGAAAGCTATCCATTCGACTTAACGAACATAACAACACGTCTACTTCTAACATTTATAAACATAGAATTGCTACCGGACATAAAATTAATTTTGACAAAGTTAAATTCCTTCAAAAATGTGATAAAGGTTATAAACTTGATTTGTTTGAACAATACCATATTGAATATCTTAAAAAGAGAAATTACAACGTTTTAAATGATCAAGTGGAATTTTTTTACAAGCCACTTTTCTCTTACCTTTAAATTGAGCTTTTCTGAGTAGTTTTCTGCCCACGTGCCCCACATATTTCCATTTTGTTGTGTTTTTTTTTTTTTTTTTCATTTTAGTCTGACTGTTTCTGGTTATCATTTCATTTTCATATTATGAGTTTTATTCAAACTTTTATCGCCACCTTTAAATTTTAAATTTTGACTTTGTTATTTGTTGGTTGGCACTGGCTCAGTTTTTATCATGTCTCGTACTAGACTTACTCGTTCTCAGTACTGTCCTTGTCTCCGCTGCAGTGTGTACTGTTTGACATGTTTGTTGTGTATTTAGTTTTACTTGTTAACTTGTTAATTTATTCTGATGTCTTGTACCTCTTATAATTGATTTTGACTGTGAGTATTGTTAGTTTTCTATTTAATCATATTTGTTCGTTTTTTGTGTTACATTTGTTACGTGATTTCTTTTGATTATGTTGTTTTTTTTCTATCTTTTGGCTGATGATGATCTAGGGATCGAAACTAGTACCAAAGTAAATTAAGTTATTCGTGCAAAATTAAGAGGTTTTAATTAACTCCTTTCCTTTATCAATATTTTTTTGCATTATGGACCTTTACCAAGCAATATAATTTTCCTGCTTATCAAACTGAAGCTTTTACTTGAAGTAGAAAAAACTTTTTTTATTCCTATGATTCCGAATAAATTTCCAACATTTTCGAAAACATTACTTGAATTGTAAGAATTTAGTTCGTACTGTTAATTTAATCTAAAAAATATAGAATAGTTTCCCAAATGTTCTACATTTTATAATGCCTTGTATAAACTGTTTCATAGCATATTATTTCACGAGGCTGAAGTTTACGGTCGAGTTTACGGTGAAGCGATACAAATAAATTATGGCCATTATCTGTTAGTGAAATACAACGTTTAATGATGTAAGTCTCTTTAAAGAAAACATTTTCAACTTTGAAGCAGTAAATTATAAGGAAACTATCTTCCACATCTGATTAAGGAGATAGGTTTTATGACAGTTCTAGCTTTTATCATTTATAATATGCAGCTAATTATGTTACTACTTTACTACTCACTTTATGTATTCGCCAATTACATATGTTAACCACCGATACTACCTCAACAATTTGTTTCTCCTCCTACACTTGCATTCGTTTTTTTTTTCTGGACTGAGCTTCACGACTTTAAGTTGCCCCTTAACTGTTCGAGAGGTTTACGGTCCGTTCGGAATGCGGTAAATTTAATTTATGCGCCGTTTTGTGTCGACTTGATTTAGTATTGACATTGAAAGTCCGCACCTTGAGGACTCTGAGAAGAGACAGAAGAATGTGCGTCTGGCTGCGCGCCGGCCTTTTTTCAGCTCGTCGGGCCCGATCGTCAATCCATCCATCAATAAAACCGAATGATTAATATTGTACGACAAAAGATTAAATTAATCATTACATGCGCTTTTTCATTTGCCGGTCAATGCTTAACGTTGTTTTTTTTGTTGTTCTTGTTGGGAGAAGATATGGAAAAGACGCATGCACAAAATGTTTCCGATATGATTTTTAATTTCCACAGATAGTTAATTACCATTTACTATTGAATTTAAGGCAAAAATGTGGAGAGATTGGAATATGTTCAACTTTATGATGAATATAAAATGCATATATTTTGTACATGATGTTGCCTTTAAAGTATATTATGTTATGTACATAGTTTTACTAATTTTTGCGATATTTGGAAATGATAATATTTGGAAAATGTGTGATAATCGCCACAGAATAGTAAATTAAATTTGTTGTGTATACACGGTGTATGCTAGTTCGATGTTAGTGTTTGTTTAATAGGGTCTAAATGACCCTATTTAAATCAACCCTTAAATTTTTTCATCGAATTACTGAACAATATTGGTATATACTGTAGGGTGATCAACATTCCCTAATTGGGCGAGACAGTCACGAATTTTGAGAACTTGTCCCGCCCCTAAAAGCGTCCCGAATTGTGTTCCACTTTATAAAACTTTAATTCAATGTCCAGCATTTCAACCACCCATAAAAAATATAATAATTTAAAAAGTAGAAGGTATTTTCGGGCATAACCGTCATCAAATTTTCGTATTTTTTTTATAATAATTTAGTTTCACTACTACTCTACTTTCAATTTTAGAAAACAACCGGTCTGCACATAAAACAGTTTACTTCTTTGGGTCATTTCCAGCTGTAAGATATACTTTGATCACAACCTTTTGGATATTAAATCTCAACAATCTTCGTCAGAAGTAAGTTTAAAAACTAATAATATAACATAAAATTTAGAAAATAGCTATTGAATGTTAGGTTTGTCCGTATTCACATAAAAACGATCGTGGACTTTATTGTTTCTGAATGAAACCAGCATGGTTTAAAATGAGACAAAAATTTAAATGATTTTTACGGGTGTTTTTTCTTAAGTCCAGCAAAAATCATGCATTATGAAGATTGAACAAATTAAGATATTAAATGCCATAAATTCCAATCTTTGTGAAAGTTCCATTCGGTTCTAACATCGGACCGTTTTTAGCAACAAGGGCAGTCGGAATAAAGTTAACTTACCGCATCTAATGAGCACAAACGATGCCGATGCTTCGACACGGCAAGGTACTTGAAATCTGTTCTTGTGGGAAATATGGACTTGATGGGTGACAATTGGAAGAAAAGAACTTATTTACGTATTATTGTCTATGACAGAATCACAGTTTTAGCAATTTAGCAAAGTCAAACATTTTTTGACTACCATAAATTTACGCACCACAATAATATTGACTGACTAAAATAACTCCATAAACTTTTGAGTGTAAATACTGTAGATATCACAACAATTCATAGATGTCAAATTGTAACTTGTTGTGAATGAAGTCTAGTCTTTTAGAAAATCAGTACCAAAAACGCAAAAATTATGATTAATTATTATTAGTCTCATTAACTAGACATAATTCAAAATGTTTGCCTTCAGAATCTGATCCTACGAATTTTTTTTTCGTGAGATCAGAATCTGAAACATATAAATATCGGTTGAAACTTCTTCGATTTTTTTCGCTATTTGCTTGGGTTATTTCGATTCTTGTAAAGTTTATCGATAATTTTTTCACTATTTGTGTGCGTAGATGTGAAAAGGGACCAGTTGTCCGTTTCTAGTTACGCAGATAATCGCAAATAAAGTTAAACTGGTGCAAAATACACATTTTTGTTTTATTGGCTAATTACTCTCATTATTGTGTATTTTATCAGATGTGTTCGTCTGAAACCTGTCTGCGGTTGGAAAAGCATGAAAAAATGCGTTTTTATTGCGAACGAAAAAGGGACCAGTTGTCGCTATCACGCTACGCTCTAGCGCATTACGGTGTTGCCGCATACAGTGGCAGAAACAAATATCTGTATGATAGCAGTTTATAAACTTGTTTGTATAAAATATAATTACAAAGTTATATAATATTCCGGGACAAATACTACGCTTATATTAACTTCACTTTTTGTTTGTCTGTTTGTTATGTCCAAATCTTGTAATCGATATTATTTCTACTTCCCAGTGTCCAATCAAGTTAAAATTTTGCATGTGTACAGATTTCCGGTGACAATACAAGAAGCAATAAAAAAAATATGGAAACTTTTCCAAAATAGGAAAAAAATTTCAAAATTTGGAAAATTTGACCAAATGAGTTGAAATTTTGCCTGTGGACGGATTTCCGGTGACAATGACAGCAATAAAAAAATTTGGAAAATTTTCTAAAATTTTGAAGAAAATTTTCTAAAATTTTGAAAGATCTTGAAATCGATATTATTTCTACTTCCCAGTGTCCAATCAAGTTAAAAGTTTGCATGTGGACAGATTTCCGGTGACAATACAAGAAGCAATAAAAAAAATATGGAAACTTTTCCAAAATTGGAAAAAAAAATTCAAAATTTGGAAAATTTGACCATTTGAGTTGAAATTTTGCCTGTGGCCGGATTTCCGGTGACAGACATAAAGCAATAAAAAAATTTCAGCAATGAAAAATTTTCTAAAATTTTGAAAAAAATTTTGAGTTTGGAAAATATGTCCAATCGTGTTAAAATTTTGTATGTGGACAGATTGCCGGCGACAATGCTCGAAAAAAATAAAATGACTAACAAAATGGAAAATTTTAAAAAATTGTAATTTTGTTTATAAAGCGTAGTTTTTAAAAAATGCACTTTTTATATAAATTTATTATGGTTGTATTTCCATGTTTGTATCCCTAGTTATATTTATTTCTTATCATTAAACGTTTAAAATAATTTGATACTATCTGATTTATTTGACACTCCCAATTTGGATTTTTAACTGACATGTGTTGAAATCAGACAGCTGCATAATTATGTAACAGGAAATAGGATGACAAAAGTTGCAAATTCACGTTAATTTATTATTGTTGCCAGATTACACTCGGCGCCATTTTGAATTATAAACATCTAACTTCAGATATTTGCTTTCTTCTGAATCCGACAGTTAATTACATGTTTAGTCGTCATATTGGATCCGTCATTTTGAATTTTATACATCTGACAACAGATTAGGAATCCGTAACCTTCATATATCACATAATTTAATGTTTGTATAAATCCGTTTGGTCGCCATATTAGATCCGCCATTTTGAATTCTAAAAATCTAAAAATAAATAATATTTGGACCCCATAAACCCCTTACGAGAATGCTTAAGTCTTCTTAAGACTCGAGAGATGAAGATACCTAGCTTACACTATACATATTGTAGGCCCAGGCCAATGACGCTATAGATTAAAAAACCTATAAAATCCAAACGGAATAATGAAATAATAAATTCTACTAAAAATCTTGAAACTAATATCGAAATTATTCCAAAAATGTTGGAGTCAGCGTAACTTCCAAATATACGGGAAGTTGTTAACTTTTAAACTTTGCAAAAGTTTGAAGCGTCATAGCGCAAAAGTTTAATTTTTGCACCAGCAACTTAAATATTTTTTTTTTCCATTTCTCTTTATGGTAATCGGCTTAAAATGTTGGAGTACCTTTGCCATAACTTATTCTATCTAAAAACACTCATAACTCAATTTCGGTCAACTGGTCCCTTTTCATATCCAGGCACACATTTAAAGAGAATTTAAATTCGAAATATCACAAAAGTTTGGTTAACATATGTCTAAATACGTACTAGGAATGAAAGAAACAATCATAGTCGTTGCCACCAGTAAATAATATACAGGGTATTTCATTTAAAAAGCTTAACGAAAAGACATTTTAATTGGCGCAACTGACACACCCTGTAAGTACAGTTCTCAAAAAATTACTAAAAATGTTGCATACATTTCTTTAGTTATTACTTTACTTTAGTTAGTTATTTACTTTTTCTTTTTATAATAATTATAATGGTATCCTCGGACTATGTACGTCTATAGTAAATATTTTCACACAATAAATAATAAAATATCAAACAATAAACTTATAAAATTATATTATATCTGTCAATAAACATATTATACATATGTATGATTTTTATCCACCAATTTTGACACCATCGACATCTTTAAATTACTTTATATCTTGATAGAATTAATCAAAAACAGATTATAGCCCCAGAGGAGAAAGAATCCACTCTCGCCCAGACAAGAGAAAATTATAGCACTGCTTCGTCGTTCGTTCCCGTTGTCAGAAGAGGTCGCTTCATTTGCATTTATATTAATTCTTATTTGTTTTTTCTTTCGGCCTCTCCGTCTTCTTAGTCTTCGTCTGGACTCTCACCTCCACTGTCCAATTACACTATGTGGATTTTTAGAACAACTTTCTATTTGCGATCTTTATAACCTGCTAAAAAAATTAATAATATTTTGATTGACGCGTGTTTTTTATGTTGTATATTGGTCAAACCTTGACCTAAACACAACTATGCAAATCTGTACGAAAGAGTATACTATAACGAGACATCTTGATATCGTCTACCTAGGATAATTACGTAGCGCTAATAATTATTTATATCTGCAACCCTATTAGCCTTACATCGAATTTAGAGAGGTTATGGCACAATTGCCATTAAGATTATGGCGTGTATTTCTGATCCTGCTAATGCTCGGTCGTTATAGGCTCGCGGTTCTCGATACTAAATCACGCCGGGATCGTAAATTTTGCATCTCCATCAGATGATGTAGTCGCTGTCTAATTAATTATAAATCCCCACCTAACGAACGGATTTGCGCGGTTATATCCGCCATTAAAGTCACCTTAATCCGACGTAAATCCGGACAAGGACAGCCAACACACACAGACGTCCAATCGCACCCGCCCTGTCACACGTTTGTTTACGCTTAGCCTTCTTTGATCTGGACACGAGCAAAGCCAGTTTTTGCCGGACAGTAGGATACGACTTCGCGTAATCCACAAAGTTGTAGTACAAACGAGCACGGTTCTAGTGGTTGTTAAAGGAGATAAACCATTATTTAATCATATCCAAAGTATGTGTTTATCATTTAAGGTGATTTGACAATTTATAAGTTTATGAAAAGCTTAAAGCTTGTGGCACTTTTTACAGACAAATCGGTAGAAACAAAAGCATAATAACGCGCTAAAATCATTATAATTGTCTTTGCGAGACATTTACTGAAAAAAAAAAACAAACCAGTACGCTTTGCGAACACTTTCAGAAACAGAGACTATTGAACTACTGAAATAGAACTGCTGGCAGTTGTATAGACTTTTAAAGAATTTTGACCAATAGTTGCGGAAGATTATCTATATTACAGACGTTCAGATTGGCGTTGGTAATTGAAAGTACGTAATTCTAATCTTATGAGATGGAAAATGAAATAATAGGACAATGATTTTGACATAAGTACAACAAATATTATTATTCATAAATCATAACAGAGGCCCGAATTTATAAAAAGCTGATAAATGGTACTTCCGAGTTCCGACAGACAAATCTGTGGAAGCACAAGCACAAAAACGCCAAAATCGTTACAATTTACAAATGGTTACAACTAAATAATTGGTGAGATTATTTTCCAGAGATGTCTATTAAGAAAGGTTTACCTTTTAAGGGTTAGAAAGCAATGTTCTGCTTCAACTGATGCCATCTGAATTGTAATTATTTTTTTAATGTTTCATAGTTTCACTGAAAGTCTTGAGCATTACACACAGCTAAGTATATTCTCAAAACGTGAGAAAATTACACGCTTGCGGCTATTGCTTTAGATAAAAGTTAATATATACTTGGCTTGAAACATTTTCTTTCATTTAAGAATTCTTATACTTGAATCAAGTAGATATATTCTCAACTTGAGAAAATATCTACTTGCGGTATAGCAAACTAATCATTTACCTGCATCGAAGCACATTGCTTTGAGTGAAGTATTTTTCTGTGTGTATATTATTATTACATAGGTACAATGAAACTATTTTCATTTCGTTATCATTTTTGGGGGTTGCCAAAGCCTGCAACCCGTTAGACCCGCTAAATCACATCTCCCATCTCTGCAAATCTTTTTGATCATTTCTTTGTTTATCGTTATTTTCGTCAAAAGAGTCTCCTTAAAATCTCTCGCATGTTCGCAAATCGGCCATTTATCTTCGTAAAAATGAAAGTGTCATCAGTCATTACTCACCACACAGAGCTTTTGGCCTTCTGGTGTGTCTCTGGACAATTGCTTAGACGTTAAAAGTTGTCAACAGTCTGTATGCGTATTACTTTAATCGACTTTCGCATTTTCGTGTCAGCACCCACAGGTAATACAACTCATTTATGTTTTCAATCAACTCATGTGGCATTTTGACTTCATTCATGAGACAATAGTCAAAACCAACAGTTTAACTTTTACACCTATTCATTCAGTAACGTCAACTAATTGTACCATCTTATTGAGTAGACTGTCAGTTCTACTTGAGATCGATCGCGTTTGGTGCCAATCAACCAATCAGATCTCTATTACTATTTTCCTTGGAGAATACCAAAAGAATAAATTCCCGTCTATCGACCATCAAAATGGACGTTCGGAGCCATATGATCGTGCGCGATATTAGGTTATGTTAGCTGTCAAAAGTGACAGTTCATAAAACGCCGGCGATAGCGTCTCCTAGCCCGTAAGGAACCGTCCATATATCCGCGTTATGAGTCACCCGGAGAGAGATAACTGGTTTATGTCCCGCGCGCCGGCAAAAGAATGAAAAGAAACGTCATGGCGGTCGTTCATTGAAAAGTTTCTCCGGCAACGCAACCAGCGCTGCCTGCCCGCGTGCCCCGTGAGCAATAAAACAAAGCCCGAACACTACCGGTAGATATTTACGATAACCGTAACGCTGGGTTCTCCGCTCGCAAACACACCAACACGCACTCACACTCGCACAGATGGGTCAGAAAACAATTTACTCTCACTTCGTCGGTGCGCAGCCTACTTTACACCGGACGATAACGACAAATCTCGCGGCTAATTTTATTACGTATTCTCGCCCGGCCTGCTTGGATGCCCGGATTTATTGCTATTGATTCGATCAGCGCGTGAAGACAATCGGGTAGCGCGCTAATTAGACGCTGCTTCGGATTGAGAACGTGCTGCAACGCCAACACGATTTCTATCTAGATACTCAAACCGGCCACTTGCAAATTTTGTTTGCCTGTCTTCACTCATCTTCGTATGTAGCATAGTGAGCATAAAAAACGGGAACAGTAATTTGAAATTAGGCACTTATATTCTCAACAATTTTAGTGGTGTACCATTTACTTTGACAGTATTTGTTAACATATGAAGCCTAAAATTTGGCAAACTTACAACCTACAAACTTGTTCCGGTTTCAACAAATTTATTCTTCGCTGTATTGCCCACTCTTAATTCAGGACCAATTTCTCAAATGCTGATTTCATCATGCAGTCAGTCGAGTTTGAATTATTGATCTGAAATTCAATTGCGGCATTTTTATTTCTTACGTCAAAATTCAAGATCACATTAATATGACATTACAAACGTACTAAGATGACATTACGAAGCCCAGTTTAATTATTGCAAATTTCAGTGTCTCCGTTTTTTATGCTCGCTATAGTACCTACATATATATCAGCGGGTTTATTGCTGCTTCTTGGCAATCATATTGTTGTAGATTATTCAATTAAAAATTATTAACAATAGATGATGAAATTCAGTATAAAAATAATCAACATATTCAAATTATTACACCTCGTTCAGTACTGTTATTGATAATGTAAAGTATCAAATGGTAGTCGATTTTAGACGCCTAATGATACACGGCTAAGACAGATGAATACCCTATTAAACTATTTACATCATTAGATTTAGCATCTGGATATCATCACTTACATAGAAATGAAAAGAATATTTTAAGAGGTTTATTTCAAGATTCTTCTTTATTGCAACACGATAACCAACAATTAATTAAAATATTTGAACGTTTACAATTACCAAAATTTAGAATTAAAGCGGAGAAATGTTTCTTTTTTATTTTGTTCAAACACAGAGTGTTTGTGGCATAACACCTAGTCAATGACTAACAAGTTATTTTCACTTAACCTAAGCTGATATTAATAATGAGTATTTCTACAATTTTGCCCATTGGCCCAAGTTGTTTTAGTCTGACAGTTTTTACCACTCAAGTAGATGGCGGTTGTTTTCACCTACACTATCACTGTGAATACACTACGGGTGCTCTGCTTTTAGTCAATCCCGCACTAGTTGGAATGGTTTAGTTCTTTTCATCCGACGCACTAGCGCACTGTTGTCTAGCAGCTGGATGGCTTCAATGTTGTCGTGGTGGAGTAGACGATCCTCGTGCTTCTTAGCAAATTTTGATATTTCGCTAGTTACCATCTCCATGCGAAGGTCCCGATGAAGATTGGTGTTTTTGATGTACCATGGTGCACCAACAATGGCCCTTAGAACTTTATTCTGGAACCTCTGAATGAGGTTGATATTGGACTGCTTAGTGCATCCCTATAACTGTATTCCATACACCCATACTGGCTTTAATAATTGCTTGTATAGTAAGAGCGTATTTTGCACTGACAGGGCTGACCTCCGTCCCATTAGCCAATACATTTTGCGGAATTTTAGGTCGAGTTCGCTTTTTCTTGACGTGTACTTTCCATCTAAGCTTGGCATCCAGTGTCATGCCAAGGTATTTCGCTGTATCCGCGTATGGAATATCGTTCCCATTAATGGTTACTGGAATATAGTTATATCTTATTGGTGTAGTTTACATGCGTGGATTTTCCTTCATTTAGTTTGATGCGCCATTTCTTTGTCGAAAGGTTGATTTTGTTTGCAGCTATCTGTAATTTTTCAGTTGCTTCTTCGACACTGTCACTAATCGCCAAAATAGCCGCAAATGTTGCCACTGTGCTTTCTCCCGGAACAGGAACATCATAAGTATACAGTAGGTACAAAAGTGGTCCCAATACACTTCCTTGTGGTACTCCGGCATTGATATTGCGTAGCGAGGAGTATTCGTCATCCTGTTTCACCCTGAAGCGACGGTCCTTCAGATATGATTTTAACAGTTCTGTATATTCAGTAGGAAGCTGCTGTTCCAGTTTCTCATGCCATCATGCCACACCTTATCGAAAGTCTTGAGCGACGTCTAAAAAGCGAAAAAATGTGAAAAAATAATGCAATTACTGATACCAAAAATTCAAATTAACAGCTCTCCAGGACTTTTACGTTGCTAACAATAATATATTAAGAACTTTGGTTAAATGACTAAACTATTTGCTTTAAGTTAGAAAAAGAATCCTGAAGGTACGGATATGACGATTATGTTCAATATTCTCAACAATGCAAGGATCCAGTTTCACAATATCCTATTTTACTATAGAATTTATTGTCACTACTTACTCTTCAGGTATCACGCCAGGAGCTTTATTTCAAGGAATTAGTAGACAAAACAAATCTTTATGTAACGCATCGCAATCACGTTCAGAAGCAGAGACTAAATATTCAACTAGTGAAAAAGAACTGTTAGCAATTGTGTGTGCTGTTAAATAATTCAGACCATATATTTAAGCGAATACTATCTCACACCACAGCTTTTTTTTTGTTTTGGGTTTTGGCATTCAAAGAACCTATTAAATTTACGAAAAGTAAAATAAATTCAATTTTGAATTTTATAATATTCAACACGCAAACCTATAAAATATAAATTAGTAACTAACTGCAATAAGTTAGTTTACACATATTCTATAATTAACCTTTATTCGATTAGCTGATAGTGATTCTACAAAGAATTGTGTTTATATTCTGGTATTTTATGAGAACAAACATTCCCTGTCTGCTCCAATATAACTATGCAGGCGTATGCATCTTTGTGCGTACTTTGTATATACCCTCATAGTACCTTACACAGTTCGGACTCTCGTCAGGTATTCAGCAATCTCGACCCTGGATCTATCCATACACCATGCACGCAAGTTAATAAAATCGCCGCCGTAAACATGGATTTTATGACCTAGATTTCAGAAACGATCTCAACTCTTCGAGTGCCCGCTCCGCCACGGCGGCAATATATTACGATTACACGGGCTGCGAGAGTTATTTTTGTATGCCAATGTCAGAACCTGCACTAAATCGACCCGTGAGTATGAATTTACCCTTTCGCGAAACGGTGGGAAGTTCGTATTGCGGGACATTTAAAAGCCCATAAATAATATTTACCGCGGTTACTTCGCGGCATTCGCATAAAGACAACCTTAACGAACAAGATACGCTTTCGGAATCATTGCATTTTTGCTCGTTTTTCCGCCCATTTCAAAGTGCATAATCTATAGATAGTTGAATTCAGACTGGGTGATTTATACAGAAGCTGTAACTTTAAAGATGTTATCCTTGAGAAGTTTTATGTTGATATTGGATTGAGGATTATTATTAAGTAACTCCAATGATCAGGTTTCATGGGGGTTGATGATATAGCTTCACAAACATTATAAAAACGTATGTTTACTATGAAAAACCTAGAGTTGATTTTACATTATTTGTTTTTTTTATTATTATTGCAGGAAAAACTACTTTAAAATGAAATTAAAATAAATCATAGCCTATCTGAGGTTTATTTTTTAATTGAGCATACTATATTAAGAGAATACTTTTCTTTAGTACAATACAGACACGTCTTGTTTTACAACTCTATAAGATTCCAATTGTAAAACAACATATTTCGTATACCTATACATAATACATTTTAATGGCGCATTTAAATTTTATTATTCTAGAATTTGCCTAATTAATGTTTTACATGAGGTTTATTATGTAAAATTTACACATAGTAATATGCAAATGAAATGAATCTTATTTTGTGTTTAATTAAGAGTGAAACAAGTTAAGAAGTTGCCATCATAAAATGGCATTACATACTAATAAGTAATCATCTAACAGGATTCTCCTTTAATGTCTACAACCTTCAGCTTAAGCACACCCCAGTAGAATTCACTTAGAATTTCTAGGATTACGTCAAGTTTGTTTCAAGTAACTTGATTCAACGTATTATTCTCATTTTGTAGAAAACGCTGTTCGATAATTTTGATCAAAATATATTTCGAAATGATTTGACGGAATTCTTCTAAAAGTTTAACAACTTCACCACTCACTAAAATCTCTTTATAAAGATTACAACGCCGAATAAGATGAAGACTGCCGTCATGACGAACGACGTGATGAAAAGGGAAAATATCAGCTCATCGGCGAACGTGTTAATGTGCAAACAGTGGTGGAAAGTGTGCTGGATGTACGGCAACCAAGAGAAATACTACCGACAGTTATACGGCAAAAAGAGAGCCACAAACTTCGGCTTCCATCAGGATTTCAACAAGAGTTACGACAGCAACCATGCTAATAATATCAGTGATAATATCTTAAGCAGTTTGGAACCACCTGTCTCAGACGAGAGGAGACATACCGTCAACTTTTTCGGCAATAACAACTTTAACAGTGCTTCTGTCTTCATGCCGATCGAAAGATTGGAAAGTTTGGAGGTTGACAGACAAGAATTAGATGAGTAAGTGACTATAATAATTATACTAGTTTATCCCGTGTGTACTATTATGTACTTTCAGAAAACAAAAATATGCCAAAGCGTTGAGAGAAATATGTTTTTTTTTACAAAAAGGGCAGCATTTTGTCCTTTACGTAATTTTTGTTCTTTTCGTTCTTTTCTCCTTTTTTTTCCTTTTTGACCTTTTGTCATATTAAGTACTTTTGTTTTTTTTTGTCATATTGTCCTATTTGTCATTTTTGGTTGTCCTCTTTTCTCTTTTGTCATGTTTTCCTTTTTGACCTTTTTGTTCTTTTTGTCCTTCTTGTCCTTGCCAGTTTTGTTATTTCGTCCTTCCTGCCCTCATGACATTTTCGTCCTTTTGGTCATGTTTACGCTTTTTATATTCTTTGTCCTTGTCATGTTTGGATTTTTGTTCTTTTTGTCCTTTTCGTCATTTTTTAACCTTTTGTACCGTTTTCCTTTTTGTCGTCTTATCATTTTTGTCTTTTTTGTCATTTGTGCTTTTTGTCCTTTTTGTCTTGTTTGTCCTATATATCTTTGCCAGTTAAGACATTTTGCTCTTTCTGCCCTTTTGACTTTTTTCTCCTTTTGGTCTTGCCAGTTTTGCCATGTTTACACTTTTTGAATTTTTTCCTTGTTAGAGTTTCGTAGTTTCGTTCTTTTTGTCATTTTTTGTTTTTTGTCCGTTTCGTAGTTTTCTCATGTTTCCTGTTTTTGTTTTCCTTCTTGTCATCTTATCATTTTTGTCCTTTCTGTACTTTTTGCCATTTGTCCTTTTTGTCCTTTTTGTCTTGTTTGTCCTATTTATCTTTGCCAGTTTCGTCATTTTGCTCTTTCTGCCCTTTTGACATTTTTCTCCTTTTGGTCTTGTTATTTTTGTCATGTTTACACTTTTTGCATTTTTTCCTTGTTAGTTTCGTAGTTTCGTTCTTTTTGTCATTCTTGATTTTTTGTACGTTTCGTAGTTTTCTCATGTTTCGTGTTTTTGTTTTACTTTTTGTCGTCTTATTATTTTTGTCCTTTCTGTCCTTTTTGTCATTTGTCCTTTTTGTCCTGTTTTGTCTTGTTTGTCCTATTTATCTTTGCCAGTTTCGCCAGTTTGCTCTTTCTGCCCTTTCGACATTTTTCTCCTTTTGGTCTTGTCATTTTTGTCATGTTTACACTTTTTGCATTTTTTCATTGTTAGTTCCGTAGTTTCGTTCCTTTTGTCATTTTGTTTTTTGTCCGTTTCGTAGTTTTCTCATGTTTCGTGTTTTTGTTTTCCTTTTTGTCGTCTTATCATTTTTGTCCTTTCTGTCCTTTTTGTCATTTGTCCTTTTTGTCCTTTTTGTCTTGTTTGTCCTATTTATCTTTGCCAGTTTCGTCATTTTGCTTTTTCTGCCCTTTTGACATTTTACTCCTTTTGGTCTTGTTATTTTTGTCATGTTTACACTTTTTGCATTTTTTCCTTGTTAGTTTCGTAGTTTCGTTCTTTTTGTCATTCTTGATTTTTTGTACGTTTCGTAGTTTTCTCATGTTTCGTGTTTTTGTTTTACTTTTTGTCGTCTTATTATTTTTGTCCTTTCTGTCCTTTTTGTCATTTGCCCTTTTTGTCCTGTTTTGTCTTGTTTGTCCTATTTATCTTTGCCAGTTTCGCCAGTTTGCTCTTTCTGCCCTTTCGACATGTTTCTCCTTTTGGTCTTGTCATTTTTGTCATGTTTACACTTTTTGCATTTTTTCATTGTTAGTTCCGTAGTTTCGTTCCTTTTGTCATTTTGTTTTTTGTCCGTTTCGTAGTTTTCTCATGTTTCGTGTTTTTGTTTTCCTTTTTGTCGTCGTATCATTATTGTCCTTTCTGTCCTTTTTGTCATTTGTCCTTTTTGTACTTTTTGTCTTGTTTGTCCTATTTATCTTTGCCAGTTTCGTGATTTTGCTCTTTCTGCTCTTTTGACAGTTTTCTCCTTTTGGTCTTGTCATTTTTGTCATGTTTACACTTTTTGCATTTTTTCCTTGTTAGTTTCGTAGTTTCGTTATTTTTGTCATTTTTGGTTTTTTGTCCATTTCGTAGTTTTCTCATGTTTCCCGTTTTTATGTAGAAATACATTAGGCATAACTCGTTAAAATCTCCTTGCTATTACAAAAGTATACATAGATTGTATGTATACAAAGAAAAAACTCCCTGTGTACTATGATTAATTCAGTTTGGAAAAATGAAATATTAATTATCATTCTCTATAATTTGCGATCGTGCGTTTCGCTCCAGAAACCAAGGTAACGAAGGTTTTGATCTCGTTGCTCTGTGTTGTAAGTAAGGTCACGAAGATCACTCTATCGGATCTAGATTGCTTGGGCGCGTACACCGGCCTACGTGATCGTATCCTAGGCGATTTGTTATGGACCGCAGCAGTAAGTCCATCCGCATAGCTATGCGCTATTTCTATATTTTATCATAATGTATGGGTATTAAAGGAAATCGATGTCGGATATGGAGTGAGATGTTTGAAAGGCGGGCATGCCGAGTTATTTATATGTAATTAGAATTTATTTATAAACTGTATGTGCAGGTATGGAGGTATAGAGAGTTGCGCAAAATGTTTGCGCTCTTATTGAATATATGAATCATTGAATATATGAATATAATGTGTCATTCAATAATCGTAACATTGCAAGGTTGCGTAACTTTAAAACAATTTGAATACGAGAATTTAAATTTGAAGGAAAATATCCAATACTTGTCCATTTCATAATACAGCATTTTAGTTTCAAGAAAAGTTGGCGGTCTTATTATGTTTTCTAAAAACTAAATAACCGTAAAATATGTTTATTTACAATGTATTATCCTCCAAGAACACATATTAGATAGATGCATAGAAGGTCAATTTTAAAGCACATGTTCATGAAGAAGCATAGAAGACTGTACTTACAGCTTTCTACCAAGCAAGGCGTCAAACATCAATATCTAATAGTGCGAGATCCGGTATAAGAAATATATACCCTCATCTGTTATATAATAATAATAAATAATATATACAAGATAATGTAGACATTGATACAAATGGGTTGCCTATCTAAATCACGTGCCGATGATGTTAAACAATAAAATGTTTAATTAAATGTTTTTGATCAACTACTCCGATTAGTTATTCATGAAAGTCACTCATCAGCTGAGAGATTATACCCCAAGGAATTGAAAAAATAAAGGTTGCCTACTTTTCCCTCTGCGCATTACTATGGAGTTGCCAGGTATAAACAGGTAAGTAAGCGTTATTAATATACTCTAATAAGTTATTTATCGAATTACATATCAAATGAAAGGTTATTTTATCCCTAATCCAACTGTATTAGGTTGCCTTCTGAAAAAGTTTGTTGAATCCATGGTTGTCTAGATTTAAGATGTTAAATTTTCTGCGCGAGTGTTGAGAAGCGTTGCGCGCGAAATTCCATTTGACAGACAAAGATGCAGCGAGTTCTATTAAAGATCTCTCCGATAATTTAAATATTAGGAACACTATCAAATATCGGATGAAATACTAGTTAAAGTCAAATAAAATATCACCTAATGATATACATATTTCTTTTTATTATTACATACATTTATCAATAGCAAAATACAAAATTTATATATAAACTAGTAAGAAAATTATCTATCTTCAGCCGGGCCGAAGTTAAAATAAAAATACGGAGATTTTGCCCATTCACGACTTTGTTCTTACTTTTTAAGAGATAAGCTTGTATACCAAATTTCAGATCAATTACTTTCTAATTAAGGCAGTTATCGTGTACACGGACAGACGGACAGACGAATAGACGGATAGCCAGACGGATATAGCCAAATCGATTCAATTTTCAATGCTGATGAAAAATATATATGCCGGCTTCCTTAAGGGTGTTACAAATGTGACAAATTCAATATACCCTACCACAGTAAATGTGGGGGGTATAAAAACTTATTCTGATTCAGACTCGTCAGAAGTGCCCATGTAAAAATCAGGTTCTAATTCTTCATCTTTTTCTTTGTTTCTCGATTCTCTTAATATATCGTTAACTTGTAAGGGTGTTGGGTCCTCTTCAAACTACTTAGGCTTTTAAAACCATCCAAAAACCAACCGCAATCTTCGGATTGATTTTAACGCAGCATGCATCGGTTGCATGAAGCCTCATTGAATTGGTATATATTGTGCGCCAAATTTTCTGTTTCAGCGAGCTCCAGCACGGTGGAATCAGATTGGAGTCGTTGCCTTTAATCTTCTTTATAAAATGTTCTTTGTCTTTGTTCGTTGAATATGTTTTATGGAACAACTGATATGTACCGTCATTGATATTATCATTATGTAGCGTATTGATATTATGGATCCGTCAGTGATGCGAATGTCTCCTAGAAATTCGTTCGTCTTGAAAATATTTTAAAAGCCTTGACTTTCCATTTGTTACAAAAAGCCGCGGTGTAATCACAGCCGGTAATAGCGTGGAAAGCTGGCAACGCTTCTCTGTTACTTTCAACACTCACGTAGAAAATTAAACATCTTAAGTCTAGGAACCCATACATTCAACAAACGTTTTGATAGGGCAACCTAATACAGTTGGATAAGGAATAAAATAACCTTTCATTTGATATGTAATTCGATAAAATAACTTATGAGAGTATATTAATAACGCTTACTTACCTGTTTATACCTGGCAACTCCATAGTTGCGCAGAGGAGAAAGTAGGCAACCTTTATTTTTCAATTTCTTGGGGTATATTCTCTCAGCTGATGAGCGACTTTCATGAATAACTGATCGGACTAGTTGATCAAAAAAATTTAATTAAACATTTTATTGTTTAACATCATCGGCACGTGACTTAGACTATAACGGCCGAGTGGTCATCGTTGATGAACTGAAAGATACGACATTAGTGTGCAGTAATGGCGTACTACTTTGAACTCACTGCTACATATTTTACAGTTAAACATAGTAAACTTATCTGATACAGCACTACGCCGCACCAACTATTGCAATCGATGCAATACGTGTTAACGATAGGACTTTCATTGCATTTGTACTAAAATGAATTGAAATAAATCCGCGATGTCGATAATATTACACCGATTTGTACAAATAATTGGAATATCGTGAATTTTTTTGACCTAACTCTTCCATTGTAATTTATACAGCGTAATTTATGGCGTAATTTTACAGCCATTATTCTCGATGTAGTCATGTACCATCAAATATAGTATTTTTAGCAAAGTCCGTTCGGATAAATTATGTTCTTACTGGAAATCTAAAAATATGGTTTAGGTTAGTTTGTACTTATTTCAATTTTGTTCGAACAATTGTACATTTTCTAAACGGATGTAACCTGGGAATGACTGTCTTGTGATAAAGTTAGAGAGTCTGCAGTCAAAATAGATCTCCGTTTATACACAATCACCACCAGGTGTCCAGTTCAGTTAGTTGGATGTTTGCTTCGAAAACGCTATCTTACCATCTGCATAATTATTTAACAGGTGTATATATTGCCTATATATTACCTCTATTAAATTTCCTCCAGAAAACATCTTGGTCAGTTTGAATTGGCACGATTCTTTTCCCCATAAACGAATATACTGTTACCTACCGACAAGCAGTCCTGCAGGAGGCCAATTTAACATGCAATTAACGTCTCAACTGAATTTTATTGATTTCTATACTGACTAGGAGGATTGCATATTGCATAAACGAAAGACCGCAGATGGCGTTTGCAAGCAAGATGTCGCGTACAATTTCAAGGTGTATTAAATTATCAATTAAGGACACGTCATAGCGCGTTAGTGACATTCCCCAGACATTCGCAAACACTTCGATTAAGTGGCCGTTTATATTTTATTTGTCGCGCTTTGTGTACGCGAAGTAAACACGTACCCTGCGCGGCAATCTCTGAATACCTGAAATACCAGACGTTGTAATGGAATCCTCTAAAATTCTTCCATGGGGCGCGATTGCAGTCACGCCTGGCACCAACAATCCGTATAAATCACGATTTACAAGATCGCAGCGTGTCTTGAAAGAGGATATCCTCCTTCCAAGGCGACGCGAAAATCTTAATTTCATTTGTTCGGAATGTTTAGATAAGTGGTGTCCATGCTTTAGTGGTTGATATCTGCGAGAAATAATAGATTTTCGTGGGGTGTGAAGATATATTGTGGATGTGTTGATAGGACAAACCTGTAAAGTGCTCGGTGCAGATCGCTCGAGCACTGGGGGGAGATAGGTACTTATTATAATGCCCTGCGCCGAGCATAGTGCCTATATACCTGTCACGTGAACGCCGGCCGGCCGTCTGGAAAAAACGGCGAGAGTGATATTTATTGAGGTATTCCTTACTTGGTGTATGGGGGAAACCGCAGGGGTTTGTTTCTATAGCACCTATAAGTGCGGCGAAATTAAATTTAGTAATGCCTGTTGTATACGTGGTCACAACAATGCTTAGTTCTCCGTGTATACTTACCAATAAAGCATAGCTCTGGAAAGTTGTTTTCTTGGTTCATACATTTATTTTATTCCAGCCGTTAAACGACAGCTGGAAATTGATTACTTAAGGGCGCAGCCTCTGTTTGAAACTCCGAAGAAAACTTCAGTTTGTCCTTGCAAACTTTTATATTTAAAATTCTTAAGGTAACCGGGTGTTCTCAGCGATTAACATTATCATACCTCGTGTCTATTGAGAGATATTGATCGTTAATAACATTGCAAAAATATTAAAAGAAAACCTTGAAGGAGCATATCCGCCAACAAACTAAATTGTATTAAAGAAATTGCTTAACGGCCTTAAGGACCGAAAGGCAATTGCAAACTTACGTCCAAAGATGTGATGTGGCTTTACAAAAATTGTGATTTCAAAGTGATTCCCGTCGGACAAAACAAAGCAACCTAAGGCCGTCATTGCGCGCCGCGGTCGATGAAAGTTATTTCGCATACAGGTCATCCGTCGCATACAATTGCCGTCCGTCCGTCTCTGGTACTACACATATCACTACACAAACACGCCCACTCCAAAAAATTCTTATTGTAGATAAACCAACAAATGTACTTCAATGTCACTGCAAACAAAAACGCCAGAGTGGAGGGAGATCGTTATTTTGCAACCGGCATTGTTTTGTGTCCAGTTGCAGCACAACTGTGGTAGGGAGGGAGGTGACAATTTTTGCAAACTTTTATATTTTAAATTCTTGAGGTAACCGGGTGTTCTCAGCGATTAACATTATCATACCTCGTGTCTATTGAGAGATAGTGATCGTTAATAACGTTACAAAAATATTAAAAGAAAACCTCGAAGGAGCATATCCGCCAACAAGCTAAATTGTATTAAAGAAATTGCTTAAGCCCTTAAGGCATGCCCTGGTATAGTAGATCGCGGATGACCGAAAGGCAATTGCAAGCTTACGTCCAAAGATGTGATGTGGCTTTACAAAAATGGTAATTTCAAAGTGATTCCCGTCGGACAAAGCAAAGCAACCTAAGGCCGTCATTGCGCGCCGCGGTCGATCAAAGTTTTTCGCATACAAGTCATCCGTCGCATACAATTGCCGTCCGTCCGTCTCTGGTACTACACAAATCACTACACAAACACGCCCACTCCAAAAAATTCTTATTGTAGATAAACCAACAAATGTAGTTCAATGTCACTGCAAACAAAAACGCCAGAGTGGAGGGAGATCGTTATTTTGCAACCGGCCTTGTTTTGTGTCCAGTTGCAGCACAACTGCGGTAGGCAGGGAGTTGACAATTTTTGGACTTCAATAATTTCAGTTTATATAGATTTTCGTAGAATATTATTTTCCAAATACCTAGGCTTCTATAGCTTTTTGCTTATGGCTGCTAAGCCCGGAGAAAGAGTCTACTGCCAAACATCAGATTGATTTCTTCTTTTCTTTGCATCGATCGGTTTTTTTTAGCCTTTTGCATGTACACTTTTCTAGATATTTTCTCCACATATATACTTATCCTCATTATTATCCAGTTATCCTTGTGACAACACAAATCGGAATCGGAACTTTCAATATCTGCGATGAAAAATTCCACTATGATAGAAATGGATCATAAAACCACAATAATCACAAGAAATACGCTATTAATCTCTTCAGAATGCTCTCTTATAATTCACTGTGCGACAAATTTTGATCAACTTTCTTCCTGCTGGGAAATTTTAGCTAGTAATGATTCTATATGACCCCTTGAACACATCCCTCAAGGCGTATTTCTAGGTTAGCTCGAATAAGCGGATAAGAAAACACTCTGTATATAATGGCAAAATAGTCCAGTCAAATCGTTTCCGAGGGTGCCTGTTCCAGGAAAAACATGTAGAAGTTTTTTCACTCATTCTAAATGTTTTTTTGGGGTGCTGAATCTAAATTTCAACTTCCCACGGATGTAGCTTCCCAACGAAAATCGCAAAAAACTAAAAATTTTCGACAGTTTTTCAGTTTTTTGCGAAAAAGTGATCAAACTATGCACTTTTTACTTCTGAAATGCATTTTTGGTTGAACGTCTTGGCCGCTAGAGCGCGCTGAAAAAAAGGGTAAATTTTCCTACTTTATGTAAAACCCAGTTTTTGAGTTAGTTAAAAAGGCTAAAATTGTGCGAAAACTACATTAATTTCCCTACAAATTACACATGTTAATCACTTATTGGTCAAACCGTGTAGCCGCGAGATTGGGTTGATATATTATGTCATATTAAGCTAAGCGAAGCCGCGAAGTCAAGAGCCCGAATATTTATAAAAAATAAACAATTACATAGAACATTAAGTATTAATTAAAAAGAGCAAATATATAGTTAATAAATAAATAGTAATAATATAGGTCTCTACTGAATTTTTCCTGGCCAAAACACCATTCGACTGGACTAAAATAACTATGAACAAAATTTAAAATAAATTTGCAAATATCTCGCTTATTCGAGCTAACTTAGAAAAACGCCTTGGTGGAAGTGTTCAGCGGGTCATAAAGGATCATATTACCTAACATTTCCCGGGAGAAAATTTTTTGTTGCACAGTGATAATGTAGAATAGTAAAAAGAATAACGTAGATATAGATTATTTATGTTATACTCATTGCTCATGACACGTTATTTATTAGGTACTTGTATCATCATTGTTTGAGAATCATACGCCAAGGTTAGAGGTTAAACTACGACTCCTTTCCGTAATTTATCTGAAGGGGACAAAATGCCGCGATCGGGCCGGTCGGCCGTGGGCACCACTAAAGTAGGAAGGAATGCTCTCAAATGAGAGGAGGCCTATCTGCGGTCGCCAATCTGCGATCATCCGAATCAGATACACTTTGAGTTCACAATGCCGAGATTTATGTACCTGCCGGGGTCACCGTTTACAGTAATATCGGACGCGGCCGCGCGGACGCAATCAGAAGGAAATTGCCTTGCATACCTCAGAGGCACACGATCAGCCTGGCCGATTCCGCTTACTCGTACATATGAATGTTGCCGGACCCCACCGTACGTACGCCACAGATGCAAGTAATCGTATGCAGATTCGGAATTATCGCCCATTAAACCAACTAGGGTCCGATCCTACCTCTTCCTCTCTAAAGACAATCCAGTCCAGAGGTCTCCACAGTTGTACAAACGCTACAAATGCGACAAAATTAGTTCTATTTAATTTTCTTTATTCAATAAGTGCGTTGTGCATTGCACTACATTGTAATGTAGTCATAAGTGACTAATCAGTAACTTTTCTTACTAGTATAAGTTAACCTAACAGGCACCCATTTATGTCTCTCAGTTAGTCCTGGTATACTGCCCACGTCTATCTTGCGCACTACGTAGCACTGCCTCTGCTTTTAGAAGTAACACTTACAACCAGCACTCTTATTTACCCTCACTCAAAAGGTTTTTTTTTTAGTTAATTTTTCCCTTGAGTCTTCTGATCAATCTGTTGTTGTCGGATTGAAAAACTTAAAAAACGGTACATAGTTCATTAAATTCAAAGCTTGTTCAAATTCAAAAATCTGTCAGTTTCTGTTGTGTTCCTCAAGTAGCTTAGTTATTGGTTTCTTGATGGCTGGTGTTTGTTGGATGCCAATAATGTTTTTTGCACGTCAAACTATTGAAATAGTTTGTTGTAAATGAAAATATGCCTGTTAAAAAAATCTCTGGCACCAGAAAAGAAAAGATATTTGAGATACACCTATCGTAAAACCAATTTTAACTTTTTGGATATCTCAAAGCATCGCAAAAGACCTTTGTTACCTTTGATAGTTCAAGCGGGCCAACCCGTATTTTAGCACTTTTGAAATGTCCGTCCAATTTTAGATCTTATGTTTCTACCAATTTTAACCATTGTTATAAACAAATCGATGCCTGTGGTGTTACTTATGATATTTTTAGTACTTTTATTTTCAAATTCAGATGAACTTTATGTCGATTAATGAAAAACTCCTGCAATATGGATATCAAATCAAAGGCCGTGGCAAAGGGATTCCGAAAATAAATTTTAAATAATAAACAGTTAATAAATAAAATATTTACTTCAACGATCTTTATCTACGATCGTCAAAAGTTGTCAAATATTCAGTTTAGGAATATTTTGCTGTTAATTTTCAGATTAAAGCACTCTAATATGCTTTTTTGAAACCTTTGTCATGTTGTTGTATCTTTTAGCTAACAGATTTAACAGAAAAAAATCTGATGTGGCCAGGCATATGACTTTATCATACTATATATAAAATTAATAACTATTAATCAAATAGAATCTCGTGCAGTTAAACTTAACTGCACGAGATTCTATTTGATCGAGATCGGCTATGTCGGCATTAAAATAAAACTAGTAGAACTCGACAGATATGTCGATTAAGCTGCGTTCGGATATTGTACTCCGTTGACACCGGGTACACCGTCCAAATGACACTTACGTGTTATTGGGTGTAAAAAGTGTAACGGTGTACTGTACAATATCCGAACGCAGCTTATATTGACAGTAGGTATTGTCAAAACATTAGCGTTTGACACTACATACTATCATTAGAATCAAAATATCTGACATATCTTGGCTACTAGTTCTAATGCACTACGACCGATCTCGATGAAATAGAATTTGCTCAAAATTTCATAGTCATAAATTATTCAGAATTTCCTCTACTTTAATTTACTATTTAACTATTTCGACGAAATTCCAAAAATGGCGGCTTATTTGCAAAATCTTTCAAAAATGCTAAGACTAAACATCCAGTTCCTTTGAACCAAATAAGTAGTTTCTCCGGAATCGTTGCCACAAAAAAAAAACGGGTACACACACACACACACACAGACATTTTTTTGTACCTTTATCATAAATGTTCAGGGGTCCAAAAAAGACTATAAGAATATTTCCACTAAAATCTCAAATTTTTTTTCTGGCACGATTACAATACTTTACATACTAAGTATGATAAAGTAAAAACATTCCTGCATATGATTTTATCGGAAAAAGTCAAAAGTGAACCAATTTCCAAATGCGACCTCTATTTCGTCCTCGTTTTATAAAGCATAATAGTCTTGAACGTATTGATATGAATATGGATAGACAACAGTTCGTGATGATAAAATACCAAAAGTCTGGTCATACTCCAAGTTATCGTACTCCAAATACGTCACACGTCGAACAGTATTTCAATATTGCCTTCACAACTGAAACTCTACGAGGTTCGCATCAATAATTGCAGCAGTTAAGTCCATAAGGGTTTAAGCACAGGTTTTGACCATTGAAATGTCTGAAAGTTATGAATCCTCAAATATTCCTCAGTAAAATGACAAAGGATGACAAATAATGTTTCTATCGTCAAGTAGCCTTTAAATTTGTGTAGAATATTCAATATCTGAAATTGTGAGATTTTAAACGTGATTTACTTTTGAATCTTTTCATATTTATGTACTAACAAAATACTATAGATAAAAAAAATCATTTTATCAAGATTTTATACAATTCTACAGCTTTGGGCTGTTATTTGTGCTTATAACGTCCACAAAATAAGTTTTTTTACATATTCATAAACACTTGTCCCTATGACTTACGAATTCATTAAGCTCGGGGCGTACTTAATTTTCCATGTGGCGTCTAAGTTGAAATCCCGAAAGGGACGTGCGTCAATCCATCATACGTTCGTTCTGCGCTCGTTCAGAAAAGCTGCCTATCAAGTGGAATAACCCGTGGCTGTACAGGCAGAGCAGCGCGCCACCGCGGTTCATTTCGAATGCATGAAGGCTGTAAACGAGTGGTACATATTAATCAAGCACTCCGCGTATCCTCTTTGTCTCAACTCCTCAGAGGACGTCAGGACAAAACCGTCCACTAAAAAGAGCTAAATTACTGTCATTTCAACGGACGTACCGCAAGTAGACCACAGGGCAATAATTCCCTAGTATTCATGATATTGCATTCTGGATGGTATATTATGTTGGCCGCCTGAGGCAAGTTGGAGGTACTATAGCTATAGATGCTCGAAGATTATTGACAACCACCACGCAGTAAAAGGTATATAATATTAAATTTAATGCGTACTTACTTTAGATAAACAAAAAGATAATATTTTCAATGAATTCTGGTATATTCTAAGTATAATAAGTTGCAGGTAGATCTTTAAGATGGGAAATAGAGGTGCAGAGACCTATGAAGAAAACTGGTACAGTTCCTCGATATCAATGGTTACTATCACCATAATAACGTTACTCTAATGACAGAACAAAAAACGGTTGCGTGGGTTTGAAGATGGCTTTATAGGAGATCTAAAGTAAGATGTGCGTGTAGCTAAGTGCTACCGCCCGGTGCTCGCGCAGAAAACCCGAGGAAAAGAAACGATTAGTTATTTCCCCGAGCACAAGAATTCCTTGAGTTTTTGCCCACACAACAACGGCGGCACCGGAGCGACCGCAGGACACTTACAAGCCGGATAGTCTACTACAGTTTTGTATACGATTATTATGCGCAGTAAAATTTTATATGCCACACATACCCGAAGGTCTCAGAGCCAGACAATCCAATTAATGGGTTCACTTACGTCAGGCGCCTCCACGCGCTTGACCAGTGGAAAATAATTAGTATGATGCACGTAAAATTTTTCAGATTAAATAAATAAAAATAAATAAATAAATCGTTTATTCATTGGACCAAAAAGTATAAAACAAGTCAGAGAAAAAAAAATTACACAATACTTAGTGATATCTCTGTAAACCTACAAACTAAAGTTAACACACATAAAGTAGGACGAAACCGAATAAAAGAAGAGATCTAAGAGGTCTTCCCTAAGTTTTTCTTGAATATGCTCCATGGTAGAGCTTTATATGCCGCAGGTAGATGGTTGTAAATCTTCATCACGTGGGTAACTGATGCCAGGTAAATTGTTGAAAATGTTGTCTGCGGAATTCGAAGTGTTTGGTTTACATTTCCGCAAGTGTTTTGAAGATAACGTGCTTCATAATTTCTGAATAAATCGTTGTAGTTTTTTTTACAAAAAGAGCACTCTCAAACAGATATATGCACGGCACAGTCAATATCGAATGTACTTTGAACAAATTGACGCACGATACACCCTGCCTCAGTTCAAAAACACTCCTCAGACAAGATTTTTGGAGCTTAAAAATTCTCAGGGCAGATCCAGAATTTCCCCAGAAAGCTATCCCGTATTTCACTCTACTGTACACGCAGGCGTAATAACTTGCAATAGCTGCTTGAGTGTTTACCATGTTGGAAATCGTCCTAAGGGCATAGATAAAGCAGGATATTGTCTTAGCTAGTCCGTCCACATGGTGTTTCCATTTAATATTTGAATCTAGCATGATGCCAAGATAGGTTGGCTGGTTAGTGGAGGTAAGAACCGAATTTTTGTATTTTATAACTAACTCTTCCTCGGATCGTAAAGAAAACCTCATTGTTTGAGTTTTATCCACATTTAATGTTAGTCCATTTTGTGCAAACCATTCCTCCAGCCTACATAAACTGTTCGATATTTCAATCTGCTGATGTTGATCGTCTTTTGCTTGTATGATCACTGACGTATCATAGCATACATTCCCAGGTTGTGTTGAAGAAGCGAAGGCTTCTTCATTAGTGTAAATAATATACAGGATGGGGCCGAGAATAGATCCCTGAGGGACACCTTTCTTCACTGGGTGTCAGTCCGATGTTATTTCCGTACCATTTTTGGGATCAACTGCTATTATTCGTTGTTGTCTATTACTTAAGTAGGATTTTATTATGATAAAAGTTGGTCCTCTTATGCCGATCAATTCTAGCTTTACTAACAGAGTCTCATGGTCAACACTATCGAAAGGTGTCGAAAGATCCAGAAAAATTCCGGCAACCCTATTCTTCCTGTTTAGACCATCCAGTATCGTACATAAAGCGTTATAGATAGAATGTGTTGTAGATCTGCCCTTGATATATGCATTCTGAGCTAACGTAATTATTTCACATTTTCCCAGAAATTCCAAAAGACGGTGCATAATAAACTTCTCAAAGATTTTTGACAATACTGAAATTAGTGCAATGGGTCAGTAGTTGGATATTATAATTTTTGATCCCTTCTTGAACACCATTATTAATCCAAAAATATGAGATGGTCAACCCATGGTCAACCTGAGTTTCTAACCCTTTGATTTCAAATATCGAATTCTTTAATGACAGTGATTCCATCAGTGGCGGCTAGTGCATTGGTTTGTAGGGTTGCGCAACCTCCATAAATAATAAGGAAACTAAAAAGTTTAAGTGAATGTAATAATAGTACCTATAATAGTCCATAAGCAACGATCTATAACATATAATTTAACAAAACAGCGAGCATTTTCTCGCGACTTCCAAGCGCATGTGACATGTCGGCTATACGGTGTCGAGTGCACCTAGGCCGCAAACGGCTGCTACAGCTACAGTGCGTATAGACGCCTGCATGCTTGCCCACTAACGAGCGAATTTCATGGGCACCGACCGGTTTGTTTACTCCGGCTAAGCATGCAATTATTCCCCAAGTGTGACACTACCAGACAGTGTCTAAGCCCCAGTGGTATCCAGTAGCGAAGCGACATGATAATCAAAGCCTAATCCAGTGAAAGTATAAAATTTTTAAAAAATTTGATAACATTTCCGTTGGCATCAGCGAAAGCAGAACGTTAGTTTTTAACCGGAAGTATCAAAACTTTAGTAAAGAATTCTATGGGCCAAAAAATATTACGCATACGTGATTTTAATCAAAAGGTTATTGACAAGTTTGCTGCTTCTAAAAATCTCTGTAATGGACTTTCTCTTCAATAAGCTATAACGTTGTTAAGCTATAAAGTAATGCCAGAAGTTAGTTAATTTTGTTATGTGCATGCAGATATAATGTTAACGGTATAAGGTTATAAATTTAAATTATGCAATATGTAGTAATAGATTATACATAAATAACGGAAATTACGCAATTACGAAGAAATATTTCTTAGTGTGAAAACATAGATAGGTGTTTTATATAAAACATGTTATACAAAACTGATATCTATGAAAGTTTCAACCCCCATATTTCTAGAGCCACGAGCCGCCACTGTATGCCATCATTGGTTTAAAAATATGAACTTCACAAGTCAAACGTTCATAGTACTAATTAAAAATTGTAAAATCTGAAAGTAAGACAACCAGACAAAACAACGATTTTCTTCAATGAACAAAATATATTCCCACGTATAGTACCTATATTATAAAACACAACCGTTGTATCGAATCAACACGATCTGCTTTGAACTGAGAGAAGTGTGTATTGATGATAAAATCCGATCAAAGATTTGTTTTTGTGGCTAGACTGTTAATTGAACTTATCGAAAAAGACGACAAAAAAGACGAAAAAATCATATATTAAATTACCCGCAGTTGAATATGTTAAAAATTGTTATTTAGCTCTAAAGCTGTGACTGAATCATATGACAAGCTTTCTGGAAATTCGACCTTCAAAATTTTCAAACACTATCAAACATTCGGCGTTGGAAGTTGTTCGTAAAGTTAAGTTTAGTTCAGTTTACTGACAAAGTAATTAATTATTATTACAACACATAAAACCAAGCGGTATTACTTCATATTACAATATAATTTCGTGATGAATAAGCTATTATATCAAAGCACGTCCTCCATCGATCTATACTTAAACCCAACACTAGTTGCTATTTCGTCACGTCTCCTGAACTCGTCGATGTGTATTTATTTCGAAAAGAGCAACACAACGTGAAAATTCAATGAACCATCTAGTCGCGAGTCGTTATATCCAATTTTTATCATCCGGTGTAATCGATTGCGGAGCAACTCGCCAATCAATATAGCGGGTCCAGTACTTAGCAGCCGTACCAGCGGAAACTAGTTGTTTGTTCAGCAGAGTCATCGTCATTACTAGAGACCATGCTCACCGATTAAATTATTATTAAATACCACAAGAGTGTAGTACAGTTTGCTTCGTCTGTAGTCCAGGGAGAGCACAGTAGAACAACACTGCAATGTGTGGCCACAAAATAGATAAAACAAAATATAAGTAAAACTTTCTTAGACAGTAGAGTGAGTTGAATTCATGGGGATGAATAAGATTATCTCTCTCTGTTGATCTAAAAAAAGCCAGACTTCCAAAAACATCAACTTAGCGACACAAAGAAGCGTGACTTCTCAGATTTGTTGCTTTCCTTGGTCGATTCCACAGACTACTTAAGCAGATTTGTTAAAATGTCTTCAAATGTTTGAGATACCTATGTGATTTGTTCCTTTCAAATATTGTAGATGGATATTATTATGATTTGTTCACGACCGCTCTATAAACGGTGGTTTCATATATTTTATAATTCAAACAGATCGAAATAACACAAAGTACTATTAACGATATCAACAACTTTTAAAACTAGCTAAATTATGCTAGTTAAAGAGGAAAAATCAAATTTCTTTGAATCAAAGGATTTGGGTTGTCACGTTTGATTGTTTTCTAATGAACGAAGTTAACAGCCCGGTTGCCCGAGGATTATAACTCAGGAACTATGCTCAAAAAAGGTTTTAGTTAGAAAGACATGATAATTTTTATACCACAACGACATACGTTTGCAAAAGAGTATGTTTGGAAATATCTAGCCTTAAGGGAAACTAAGAAAAACACTGAACAAAAATTGATCACAGCCAATTTGAAAAGTAATATTAAATTACTTTCATATTGACTTTCATTTGAAAAACTTTCATATAGTCAGAATTTTGATTTAACATACAGGTGGTCACAAACAAGAAGTGATTAAATTTGCTTTAGAAACAACTATCAAAGTTTTACCTATAAATTATAATATCTTAATGTCGTATCTCAAATCTCAGATCTCAAACCTGTCTAGTTCAGGTCGAATCTGTAGAGTGACAAATCCGTAGTTAAAACTGATATCCAAAATTTTGGAATTAGAAATTAAAATCTGACTTAAAAGCACCGGAAAATACGAATAAACGACGAATGCAAAAGAATTAGTAGTCAAAACATTTCCCTATGACATTTAATTGTGAAAAACAGATCCTTCACTATTGAGCAAGTTTAACAATTTCTTGTTTTGCAACTATTCTGTATGTTAAATCTATATTCTGACTATAGCGGTGGCGTTTTTAGGATAGCAAAAACTCTCTAAAGAGCATTTTTTTCACGAGAAATATAAATTTTGGTTCCTTATAGGTGTAAGTAGGTATCTGTATTTTTACCAGCCCGTTCTGAATACGTGGTTTTTGTGATCTGGTTGTAGCAACAGACTATATCGCCAAACTCAGGTTCTATAGCAATACCATTTGCCTTCACATGTGTCCTATTTAACAACATTTCTCTTTCGAGCTATCTGTGAGATGGGATGTACATCAATAAGTCCAGGACTATCAAGCATGTTTCCTATCATTTCTAATGATTAATCCATTTTCCAGTTATTTTGCCTGTGACTTAGAGTACCTCAAAAAACTAACAAAATATATATCCAACTCCGTGTATGGGCTTTGGTTCTTCTAGCGTTGACAAAGTAAATCATTGTATTCAATTTATTAGTTTAGAGAAGCAGCTTTGTATTATCTAGGCCCCCGACAACATGGCGCAGCCGATTCGAATTCGAAAACTAAATTAAAACCTAAAGATAAATCTTTCTATAACCTTGTTAATAACCAAGAGAAACCAATTTACAGTCAGTCTGTTAATCAACTCGTCGACTCGCTATGTGCATTTGATGATGAGATCCCTTATCTCTGGCGAGAGCAACACTCAAACCGTACCTCAGCGCGCCGCGATGATGGAGTAGATAAACGCGTACGTCGCTCTTAAATTAACATCTCCGAGTATTTACACAGTTCACATCGCCCGGACGTGAATTATTACAACTTGAGCTCGGACGCGAATCTCTTCAGGTGCTTAAACAAATTCAAGCGCGCCCATGGTATGCCGGAGATTCCCCATCGCCAACCTGGACCATCCTCTTATCGAGTCATCGGCGCTAAAATGTGTATGTACACCGGTTTCATTAATCATTAATTATGACCGGCAAAGTTGTAATAAAACTCTTGGAGATTGGCTATCTCACTCTTCGTTCTCTTTATCGACTAGAATTTAAGGCTCCCGTATCCCCCATTCAAACGTGACTAGCCGCTCTTTTCTCCAGAGCTTCCAAACAAAAGTTTTACTTGATCTAGATGGCACAACTATCAAATCTCTAATTATCCCGTATATTAAATATCTAACCGTATACAATTTCTTGTAACCATGACAACGACGGAAAATACCAAGAGGAGGTTATATACTTCTCAATATAGGGTTATGTTCGTTATTGCAAGCAGTTCTTTTCGATAGCGATTTATTTATGAGTGTCTCTCAGAATGAGTATTGATCGATTATTTGTTTATTTGGGATTTATTGATAGGTACGTACACAATTTCACTGGTTTTCATATTTTCTAATTAAATATTGTTTAAGGTGCTCCATTTCCATATAGAACTTTACGTTACCATCCAAGGACAGCAGCTCTGTATACATTTAGATCATTTTCTGTATAAATTTAGATCAGAGATGGTCTGAGTTAAATATCCTCAAAAACGATTAGACGGTAACTCAAATTGTGTTGTATTACATAACGTAGGTACCTTTGCTCTCCGTAAAATGACTCGTCTAATCATACCTTTAACGCAGCAGCCCATTCCGAAATAACGCCATACAATGGAGATCGTATCATTCGTCGTTTTTTGATTGCTCGACGCAACTGGAATATTTCAATACATATTTTATTACGCAAACTGAGGGTGAATTTATGTTTTAAATGATGCTACCGTGAAACCCTTTAGATAATTTTTGTGCAATTTAAATGTAATAAAATCTGCCACCTTGAGTTAGGAAGGTATATGATTAATAATTATCTACATAAATATAGAAATAAATAAAAATTGTGTGTTGTTTACTATTTACCTCAAATTCAGCAGAAAAAAAGAATGTCAAAAATGAAAAAAGAGAAAAATACTAATAAAATGCTGACTGATTTTTGTTTGAACGTATGATTATTTAGCTGTCGTATAGCCTGTACTTTACAATGACGGTATAACTATATAGTATCAGCTTTGCTCCGAAGAAAGGGGCTTTGTGACTAAATTTTATCAACGAGCTTTTTGTTTTGAACACATTTTGATCGGAAACTATTTTACAGTTCATCTGTGATTTTTAAAGACCCGTAGAAGGTCGTTTATCTGAATTTAGTTTGATTCGAAGTTAAAGATTTTTTGTGACATTTTGCGCTGATTACCAATTGCTGATTACAATAACAGGTTTTAAAGTTATCATTCCTACAGCTTATATTTAAAAGAAAAACAACTTTAAACGACCTTCAAATGCAAATAGGATGACAGCTACGATTTATACTATTTAACACGAACACAAAAATTCTTTATGTTACCTACGTCTTGTTTTCAGTATTACCGATTTTTAGTGTACTTTAGGTCATATCTAAATAAATTATTTATGTTGTATTTACATTTTCAATTTGAAACAGCGCCATCTATCCACAGACCGTTGAACTATTTTGCAATGCCAACAGACTAAAACTCTCCCAGAATGTTATTCTAGTTACATTCGCTAAGACGTAACTCCCATCGTTATACGTAACATTTAATGTAATTTTATAATATATTACAGTACACAATAATCATACGCCAGTAAGACCAAAAAGCATTTCTATATTAGTAGTTTAGTTTTTTTAACACTAAAATTTGCAAGTATAATATGTATAAATATTGAAATTCTTTGTGGACGCAGTTGCGTAAGGACCTATTCAATCGAATAGTTGCTATAGTTTCACAATTTAAACAATAATTATTGTGTGGTGTATCGGCGCGTTTTCGACGTAGGATACGGGAGCCTTAAGCCACATTTTCAAATACTGCATCTCTAAGTAGGCTGAAATAAAACCTTGAACAATGAACTTTAATATACCATGCCTTACCATTATTATCCAAATATTCCAACGTCTCTCTGTCTCTCTCTCTTTCTCTAAGTTTATGGAGTGATGAATTTTCTATGAGCGGCTGTATATTTCCAGTAATGGCGGCGATGCTAATGTGAGCTTTTAAGCAGCGCGATCTGGCGTTGAATAATTCGTCCATAACTCATGGTTGCCCTCCGTGCTCCCCACTGGTCTAACTCGCGGGATATGTAACGAGGGCGTTAGGAATTTCGTCCTGAATGGGCCCTCCGACGGATGATTTCGAATGTTGATAATTTATCGGGGATTCTTAATTTATTATTTACTCGCCGCATGTGGTTTTTCTTCGTCGGCGAGGCAACTTGCGGGTTAAAGGTCTCTACTGGATATAAAGTCCCTTTGTCGTGGTACTTGTGGTTACTAGTGCAAGATTGCAAGATACCGCAGGTAGTTTGGATGGAAGTTCGCGTGTGAAATGAAGAGGTTTGGTGTTCATATGTTATGACGTTTATTATAATTCTCTCCAAACACCGCCAAGGATGTTGAAATTGATGATTTAAACATCAGTTGTTGTATTACAGTCTTGCCTGGTATATGATGCTCAACCTGTGTAGTTGATTCATAACATTTAAGCACATACAATTCTGTCTCCCTCAAAGCCCTTGCAATATGATGTTACACGCTTCATGTAACGAATTTATAGATTTACGCACATATATTCCACAAACACAATGAAATTATTCAATCAGGTTGCTTTTAAGGGACCGTACTGTAAATGTAAATTTAGAATTTTATCACGTTTTACAAATAAATAAGTAGCAATTATACTGTTTACATACCTACATTTCATACAATTATTTGTTTCAAGTTATTGCATAAATTTTCTGTAATTTTACAGCAATTTTTCTCTGCATGATATGCAGATGGTCCTTATTTAATCAAAGTAAAACCAATGCCATACCCCCATGCCCCAACGGGCTCAAAATCGACTTCAATTTCATAATATTAAGAAGAAGACAAACACATTTCTTATATTTTCAATTACCGTAAGTTATAAGATTAATTTAAAACAAATAATCCATCAACTTTCACATATGTATGTATGTAGGGTGTTGGGGGTCAAGGATAATCTTCGTGGCACCCAGGCCCCATTGGGCCCCTTGTGCCTCCCCCTGCGCTCACTCCAGCTATGCCAACCAGCCTAGGTTGTTAACGAAGGCTAGAACGCAGCTCAGAGGTGCGTCCATGGTCGGCCATGGATCCCCCAGCAAGCGTTCCCTGTATTCAACCAGGTCTGGGCATTCAGATAAAATGTGTTTTACCGTCTCATCCTCTAGCTCACTAGCTCGGCATATAGACGTTTCAGCGAGATGCATCACGTGAAGATGCTTCCGTAAACCACAGTGACCCGTTAGAATACCCGTAACTAAACGTAGCTTGTTTCTGGGCAGCTTTCACATATTTCCAAGTATTTAATTTGTCAAAGATATAAATATTGAAACAAAGTGACTATCCAGGACAACTAAGAATAAAATCTGACAAATGAAATCTGATTTCTGGTGTGCTTTTTTTTCATACAACCTGAATCTGAAAGCAGAAATTCATAATTATGTCTAGTTTTTTTGGAAAAAAATCGGTATTTCTTCTTTCAGATTCTACGGAAAAAAAGCATACTAGAAACAGTAAGTTAGATTTTATTTGTCGTACGTCAGGATAGTCACGTAACTAGATTATTATTATTAGAGACATGTGTGAAATTAATTAATTGATATCTAGACTCAAAAATTATTTCATTATGGCTTTATTGAGATAATAACTGTGCTATGTACATTTAGTGCAGTAAATAAAAATAAAAAGGTCTTTTTGTTATTAATTAAAATTACTGTTCTATTCCTGTAGTTTTACAAGAATGTCTTTCTCAATATTACAGGAACGTAATAGAGCAATATAGAGCAATATCGCTTATATCACATAGCATATCGTTTAAAAAATGAATTCCATTGCAATGTAAAATATGTATATCTGCAATGTAAATTAACAAATTTGCCGCGTTTTACAGGTCAATTACTGCGATTTCTTCTCTTACATTATTTTTATATAAATTTTTAAATACAATTTACTTTACTTTTATAATATTATCCTTATTTTTACACCATTTTTGCTGTTGTTTATTACATACGGTGAGCGCGTAAAGTATGGAAACATGACAAAATCTCAAGAACAGTTTGCTATTTTAAAAATTCCTCGCAGACGTCGATTTATAATTATCAGAATACACCTTATGATATCAAATGAGTTTTTTTACCTTCAATTGTTTTTAACAGCTGACGTCATCGAAATTTTTTTTAAATGACAACCCTATACTTTTTTTAATGAATTTGACTGATCTTTTAATTGTCTTAATGGTAGCATAATATTTTAATGGCCTTATATCAGAAGATTTTCGAGAAAAAGACAATTGAAGGTTATGACATAAAAGGGACTTTCCGGAACGGCTCGACCGAATTTAATGAAATTTTGGAATTAAGTATTTTGCAACCTTGTGATGTCACCGACGTTATTATCGTTGATGCAAAAAATGACAACCCTTTATTTTTTTTAATGAATTTGACAGATCTTTTAATTGTCTTATTGGTAGCAGAATATTTTTATGGGCTTACATCAGAAAATTTTCGACAAAAAGACAATTGAAAGTTATGAAATAAGTGACAAAATCTCCGGAACAGCTGGATCAAATTTAACGAAATTTTGGAATTAAATATTTTGCAACCATGTAAAGTCTGGCGTTATTATCGTTCATGCAACGGTTACAGTTTCGGAGATATAACCTCAAACTTTTGAATTTCAAATTGAACACCCTGTACATTTTCACATTTTCTGTTACAGTCTTCCATTGCCTATTCAATGTGACTACGCTTGTTACGGTATTATATCAAAAACATCTAGAAATTACTAAAAACCTTTATTAGTTACGTCTAAAAATTAACAAAGAAAAAATTGATAACAAAAAATAACAAAAACAAAAAAATAAACCGATCAAGTTCAAAACAATGTGTTCTTATCAATGATTAAGAATCCTCATGAACCAACTAGAGTAGTTGAAGTAGAAATTAAAACAATGTTTTGTTATCAATTTTTCCTGTGTTAATTTTTAGACCTAAGTAATAATGGTTTTTGTTAATTTGTAGATGTTTTCGATATAATAATGAAGACTGTAACAGAAAATGTCAAAATATACAGAATGTTCCATGTCAAATTCAAAAGTTTGAGGTTATATCTCAGAAACTGTAAACGTTGCATCAACGATAATAACGGCAATGACTTCACATGGTTGCAAAATACTTAATTCTAAAATTTTGTTAAATACGGTCGAGCCGTTCCGGATATTGTCACTTTTATTTCATAACCTTCAATTGCCTTTTTCTCGAAAATTTTCTGATGTAAGGCCTTAAAAATATTCTGCTACCATTAATACAACTAAAAGATCTGTCAAGTTCATTAAAAAAATATAGGGTTGTCCTTTAAAAGAAATGTCGATGACGTCATCTGTTAAAAACAATTGAAGGTAATAAAAATAATATGATGTCATAAGGTGTATTCTGATAATTATAAATCGACGTGTTCGATGTAATTGCTTTTCATAAATTATTTTTCTGTTCTTCGGGGAATTTTGCATCTTGACCATTGGTGTGTTTAATGTTATTGCTTCAAATACTATAACCTCAAAATAAACTCGATTTTAAATTGTTGTTCTGTCATTATTAATAAATCCGGACCAAAGGTCATTTTAAAAATCGTTTATTTGTTTATTAATCGTGTTTTGATCTTCATCGACATCTAATATCTTGAAGTTTGGATACAAGCTCAATCCCATTTATCTTCACGTAACTGCACGCTTCAAACCTATCGACAATGTTACATTGCCAAATTTAGCGGTTTCTTTTATGATTTGATCCGATCGGATTCGTCATTAATGATCAATCGCGTTTGTATGGCTATTTTCGATCGGATTTGAAAATCACTAGAAAAATTACGAACTGAAGATACTCAGCAAAGATTTTTGGACACCAGCAGAGATATTTTACAAAATTGTACGTAAGCATCTCACAGTAGATAAAGACTAACTCCGAATACATTCAACAATTTTATTGCCATGGCCCTTAGATAAGCCTCAGTCTCCAGAAAAGTTCCCACTAATGATAAGCGCATCAGATTTCCACGTATGTCGAAGCCATGAGGATGAAGCCATTTCCCTTTCAGTTCACGGCCCATTGAAAAGACTTCTTTGGTGCTCACTAAGTGCATCGTGCGACACTCGTACACGGTTCCCTAAGTTTGGCGGGTATACAGTGGAAGAGCATCGTGGGAATGGCCGCACGCTTACCACGAAGAACACCCGTACCACCAAGAACGGATCCGTTTCCCCACTTTGCCCTGCCGACCGTTGTCTCCTTTGTACTTCTTTTTCCGCCAAGTTCACATCCTGTTACGTGCATGTACCCGGACTACTATTACAAAACCCTATAACGTAGTCTCTCACATGTTAATTAGGAACGATCGAGGGCCTCGAGGAGATAGTGTAGTGTGTGTGGATTAATTATGGAGACGATGGAAAGATTACGATTTATGGGTGGAAATTACTACAGATTAGGCTTATATGGTGTTAAATAATGCATTAGGTATTTGTAGCTTGCGTACTCATGGGCAATTTCTTTAGTGTCTCTAATTGTAAAACAATCATGTTTGTGTTGAATCCTGAAGATCAGCAATTATGATTGAGTTTCTTGAAAGCCATATTGTCTGCAAACTATTGCATAATTGATCACTGTAGTCTAATGTGTGATTTAGACGGTGGCAGCTGCTGACCAGACAGCTAGTACTCGGCAGCTGTCTAAACAGAATATAGTTGCTAGTTTAGTCAATTTAGTATTGGGTAGACATACAAAACGACCGCCTATAAAAAATACCAATAGATTCAGATAAATGTCATCATATCGAAATATTTACTGAATGTTTGATGATATTATTATTAACAGCAATTACACCCATTCCTTTTTTAAATTCAAATGTACGTGAAACTCTTTTGATATAACTAGAAATGCACGATTTAAACATAGAACATATTGCTGAGTAGAACATAATGTCATAATAATTGAATTAATTAAACTATAACTCATTGAAATTCAAATGAGATCGTCACCGTGGCTTCATCATAGTAGAGTTGTCAGAGCTGTACCATTTATTTAATTCCAACCGCCGCAGCGCGTGGTTTGGCGATATTTGGGTTTAAAACTTCAATATTTTTTACAGTTTCTCCTGGATCATCACTTCCCACTTCAAATTTGTAGAGATTTTGTACCTCTATAATGTGATATTTTTTTAATTGGTTGATTTGAGCTGAACTTATTAATGTTATTGGTGTTGGCCCGTAATCAATAATAGTTTTTAATTATTTTCAATAATAATATAAACAGACATTCAGTTATCAACATTTCAGTATGATGCTCAGAACATTTTTGTGTATCTATTGGTATTTTGTTTTCATAGGCGGCCGTTTTAAATGATGTTCAATCATTTGAAATATTTGTAACATTTTGTTTGTAGTTGGTACATGTCCAAATGTACATGTACAAGAAACTTGAAAGAGCATTTGGCCAGGGGTTAAAGAAGTTTTTTGTCAAATAACGTATAGACTAATGTCCTGCATCACTGGAGACATAACTCCATTTAAAACTATCGACTAGGAAAAAATGCTTTTTTGAAAACTTAAAAATAAACAAAAATGAAAAAAATATGTACAAATTTTCTATAAACATTTTGACTACATTTCAAATTGTCAAATTTACAATTTTCAAAAAAGTAACGGTTAAATTTTATTACACCGAGTAGACCAACACGACGTTTTGGTGATCTACCTTTTAGATCTACCCTGTGGAGTAATTAAAGAACGGAGAGGTTCTAAATCATCTTGCCATAAAGCCATACCAAATCCCAACACTTTGTTTTTTCATTCATTCCTATATCTAAATGTTTGTAAAGTATACACAGTTATAAGTAAAACTTTGCAATTTTAGATTTATTGTTCAATACCTTTTGTAGTCTTTTACCCATTTTTTTGCCCGAATTGTATATAAATTCATCAACATTATTATACACCTTGAAAATATTGAAAAACGCTTTTAGTGTTGGATTCATCCCAGTATCCACATTTCTGTGAAAGATACATAAAGTATCAAGAAAAAAACGCAGTTTTACCCTTTTTTAACATCAAGAATCTGTTTGTTTTAGTGGATCGCTTATCGAACAATGTTGAAGATAACATGGTCTGTCATTTCACCAGTGTTATATAAAAATATTATCAATCTATCAACAAGGTCTTTAAGTAAGCAAAGCTGTGAAAATGAATCATCGGTTAGTAACAGATACGAGATTATGAAAGTTATTGAAGATTAAAGTTAAAATTACAAACTTACTGGCAACTATATCTTTTACCAATACTTGGGAAATTGGGATAAATTAAAAACCTAGATGTTAAGAATTGATATGGATATAAAGCAGAGTACCACAGTACCAAGTTCCATAATTACTCCACAGAATATTTCGAACTTTAGCCACCAAAACATTATTTTGGTTTCTCCAGTGTAACAAACTTTTAGACTTCTTTCCCAAAAATAAAAGGCGTATGGTATTCTTAGTGAATTTTCTTAGAAAGTTGTGCTAATACCATCAAAATCGAAGATTGCATTAGATATTGAACATCTAAGGTCAAATTGCAACATTTTGTTTGTGCCTGTGCATCTTTTATGAACATTCAGATATTGGTATTAACCAGAAAATAAGATGTTGGAAATTCATATGACTTTTTAACAGGGCACTTGATAACCTGCCCAAGTTTCAACTACTCCACGTAGAGTGTCTCGAACGAAAATCATGTGATAATTTTGATAAATTTACGTACAATGTGGTAAGTCATCATCCAAAACGGTATAAAATTACAAAAAATAAGTTATGGAACATAAAAACAACAATTTATACGACTATATTTTACCATGAATCTAAAAGTATTAACATGTGAACGAAAGAAAACAATCAGAATAACAAGATAAAATCAGTTTAGTTTAATCACAAATGATAATGATGTTATTCGAAGGTAAACTGGAATATTTCTGGGACATTATCATTAATATTGATGAAATATTTCAGATATCAATAAACGCTTCAAAAAAGTGATGGGGGTGGTTTAGAAGACATTAATCACAAGGAAGCTTCAATTCAGAATTTTCAAAAAAGAAAAGGTTAAATTTTATTACACCGAATAGACCAACACGATGTTTTGGTGGTCTACCTTTAAGACACCCTGTGGAGTAATTAAAGAACTTGGAGAGGTTCTAAATCATCTTGCTATAAAGCCATACCAAATCCCAACACTTTGTTTTTTCATTCATTCCAATATCTAAATGTTTGTAAAGTATACACAGTTATAAATAAAACTTTGCAATTTTAGTTTTATTGTTCAATACCTTTTGTAGTCTTTTACCCATTTTTTTACCCGAATTGTATATAAATTCATCAACATTATTATACACCTTGAAAAGATTGAAAAACGCTGTTAGTGTTGAATTCATCCCAATATCCACATTTCTGTAGAAGATACATAAAGTATCAAGAAAAAAAACGCAGCTTTACTTTTTTTTTAACATCAAGAATCTGTTTATTTTTGTGGATCATCGCTTATCGAACAATGTCGAAGATAACATGGCCTGTCATTTCACCAGTGTTATATAAAATACTATCAATCTATCAACAAGGTCTTAAAGTAAGTAAAGTTGTGAAAACGAATCGGATAGTAACAGATACGAGATTACGAAAGTTACTGAAGATGAAAGTTAAAATTACAAACTTACTGGTAACTATATTTACCAAAATTTAGAAATTGGGATAAATCAAAACCCTAGATGTTAGGAATTGATATGAATATAAAGCAGAGTACAACAGTACCAAGTTCCATAATTATTCCACAGAATATTTCGAACTTTAACCACAAAAACATTACTTTGGTTTCTCCAGTGTAACAAACTTTTAGATTTTTTTCCCAAAAATAAAAGGCGTATGGTATTCTTAGTGAAAATTCGTACAAAGTTGTGCTAATACCATCAAAATCGATCAAAGATTGCATTAGATATTGAACCTCTGACGTAAAATTGCAAAGTTTTGTTTGTACCTGTGCACCTTTTACGAACATTCAGATATTGCTATTAATCAGAAAATAAAATGTTGGAAATTCATCTGACTTTTTAACAGGGCACTTGATGGCCAAGTTTCGTAACTACTCCACGTAGAGTGTCTCAACCCAAAATCATGTGACAATTTTGATAAATTTACTTACAATGTGCTAAATCATCATCCAAAACGGTATAAGCTTACAAAAATAAGAATCTAGAAGTATTAACATTTAAACAAAAGAAAACAACCAGAATAACAAGATGAAATCAGTTTAGTTTAATCACAAATGATAATAATGTTATTCGAACGTAAACTGGAATATTTCTGGGACATCATCATTAATATTGATGAAATATTTCTGATATCAATAAACGCTTCAAAAAAGTGATGGGGGTGGTCTAGAGGACATTAATCACAAGGAAGCTTCGATAAAGATGACGTGATAAATTCGCGGGCGTGTCGGAGGACGCTTTCGAGGTGTCTGCGTCTTTATAAATGCGTTTTTAAACGCGGGGGACGTACTGTAACCGATCCGCGTAAAGAGTCCACCAAACGGCCGTAGAATCGGAGGAAGAAAAAATGCAAAGAAGACACGTAACAATTGAAACCGCGTCGGTCACGGTTTCCAGGACGCCTATCATAAATCGGCGTTAATAACCTGTAATTATTTTACCACAGCCGTGGAGGAAGGAAGGCCGATGATGAAGAAAAAAATTACACTCCTCTTTCATTAATTGGATAACAATGTGCGCCGACACCGTCAAAGGGAGCAACCGTCTCAAAACGCCTTTTTTGTACGCGGATCGTCATTGTTAGATACTGTGGGAATACATTTTTATTCGATTTTATACTTTGGTATTTATTTCCGATTTTACGCAGTTATGGATGTTGCCGGTATTGTGACTTTGTACTGTGGGAAAAATTCTTAATTCTTAAGTTCTGCGTTGATCAGTGACAAACAGGTATTATTATAACGTGCACCATGGACACATAGTGTGCGGTGGATGTTTTAAATTGTGCAGTGGGATGTTTATATGTGCAATAATTTATTGGCCTAAACTGTACTTTACCACCGATTCGTATTCAGCGCAAAGGGAATCTATGGATTACGCCGTCTCACTTATATATTCACACTTATCAGCAGGAGTGCACTAAAGGCTAGATTTTTCAATGCCAGTTTACACCATAAACTGAGTTCAATTATCCAAAATCGGCATTAAAAACCCCAGTCCAAGAAATCTTAAAAGTGAGAAATGTATTTATATAAAAAAAATCAATGATGATGATTATCAGTAATGATTTTCTCAAATTCAGACTTGTTCTGACTTTGCCTGTTTTAGTTGCTAACCCCAGGCGCCCAGTAATGATTTTTTTATCCCCGCGGATAAAAATTTGCACCACGTATTGGCGCAGTTGTTTACAAACCGTGTGTTTCATAACGGCGAATAAAAATTCCCTGTAGGCAAAAAGACAAGTGGTGCCTGGGCTAAGAGCAATAGAAACTTTTCCAAATTTAAAAATGAGGTAAATGGACCAGGAAAATAGAATAGTTAGGTCAATTATTTCAGTTGAAGAGGCAATTGCACAGTCAAATAAAAATGATAAACTACCGGAGAAATTTTAAAAAGAAAAGCTGGATGTGTTCCTTACAAATAAATATACAGTATATCTCCACGGCTTGATGTACACAGAGGAAACAAATTTATATTGTGATTTTTAAAAATGCCAAACACCTAGTTGTGGGTTATTCCGCAGTAACGTGTCACACCCGTCACGCCCGTTTAACGACTATACATAAGCAATGGGGGCTTTTATTGTTATTTTGATGCAACAATATAACAAAAAGACGACTCATCTCATTGTTGTAGATAGATGTTCAAACTGATAAGTTTTATGAAAAATCTTTTTAACCTCGGCTTTGGTAACCTAAAATTAAAAATTTGCGGAATGACCCTAGTGTCAACTTTCTATTCTAATAAAGTTAATAAATAAATCTAGTTTTTATGTGAAATTTAGGCTAGCTACTATTATATTGATTGTATCACGTGTAATAGCTAGAATAAGCATATAAATAAGCCAATAATCTTGTCAAAGACATTAATAACAATAATGGGAGTTAAAATCAAAATACTACCTGACAATGTCACACAAACATTTTCCTAATTATATATGTAGATATTGTCACAAGATGCCAACCAGGTATTTTTAATTTTAGAAAAATATCAAAATCTAGGTTCTAAATAAATTTTTTGCCAAAATTTTGATAGTAATTTTTCTAGCACAGCCTTGTTTTTTTAAACAGCAAAACTCCGTTAAGTTAAAACTTACGTAAAGTTAAAACGACGCCATGGAATAAAAGATCATACAAATTTGCTGAAGTTTTTAAGGGGGTTTTACGTTATTTTGTGACATCTCATGTTGATTAAAAAAATCTGATGTGGCCAGGCACATGACTTTATCATACTATATATAAAATTAATAGTTTAGATGCATGAGATTCTATTTGATCGAGATCGGCCATGTCTGCATTAATACATTAAAATTAGTAGAACTAGACAGATATGTCGATTAATGCTGCGTTCGGATATTGTACTCCGTTGACACCGGGTACACCGTCCAAATGACGTGTTATTGGGTGTAAAAAGTGTAATACAATATCCGAACGCAGCTTATATTGACAGAAGTTATTGTCAAAACGTTAGCGTTTGACACTACCTACTGTCATTAGAATCAAAAAATCTGACAAATCCTGGCTACTGGCTACTAGTCATAAATTATTCAGAATTTCCTCTTCTTTAATTTATTATTTAACTATTTCGACAAAATTCCAGAAATGGCGGCTTATTTGCAAAATCTTTCAAAAATGCTAAGACTAAACCTCCAGTTCCTTTGGACCCTTTTCAACAGAAAGCTTTTCAGCTCTAAGTTTGGTTATGAAACTTCTAAATATGAAGTTTCGTCCCGATACCTTTAGTAGCTTCTACGGAATCGTCGCCACACAAACGGGTACACACACACACACACACACACAGACATTTTGTGTACCTTGGTCAAAAATGTTCAGGGGACCCAAAAAGATATATTTCCGCTAAAATCTCATTTTTTTTTGCACGATTACAATACTTTACATACTGCGTATGATAAAGTAAAAATTATTTTTATGATATTGCCTTTATGATATTGCACAGACAAGAAAAATATCACGCGACGGGTCTGCTTATCAGGCCCGGCGCGTGATATTTATACACAAAATCTATTGTTTCCGGATTGTTACCAAAATTAGACAAACTTTTTACAACTCGTTACTTATAAAATCAAGCTTTTATTTTGTTAAGAAACTACGTACTGTGCTTTTGCGGTTTTGATTATTCAAGAAAGAATGACTATGAAATCATAGTCATATGAATAATGCAGCGCTCCCAAAATAATAAATGGTTAATCAATTATAGATTTTGAATGTTTGTGAATTGAGTTTTTAAATAACTAAAAAGATTTTTGTTGGTTTTAGATTTTAATATTTATTATTATTTGCATTTTCTAATAAAAAATTTTTTTCTAATAAAGATCACGTCTACCTCACAAAACAAAATAGAATATTATTGTTATCGGATTTCAAATAAAAACAATCATAAATCTTTAATCTAAAAATCTTAAAATATGGAGAAAATAGTAAAGCATAAATGACCATTAAATTGGAATTTAGCAATTAAATTATTGGGCACTATAGGCGTAATTTCGTGGTCACTATTCTAGTAAAGAAGAACACAAAATGACAAAGAGAAGAAAAGAAAAGTTTTTGGTTTGCATAGAATTAGTATGTTTATTTTCAGTTTTATATAAAAAAAATATGACTTAATTTTATCAATTCTTGTATACCTATCCTAAAGATACATGTTGGCAACTAAAGAAACTCAAAACCATACATATTGCATATGTATGACTGTATTAGAATCATTAGATCTACAGTTTAAATCGGCCTGCACAAACGAGATGAAAGTGAAAACAATAATAAAAATCCTCTGATATTCCGTCGAAGAACTTTTCCTAGAGTGTACATACCATCGTTATTTCGCGTTCGTACCGACGATAGCGCTGTTCGCAGGTTGTTCGCGTCGAATGGAAAGTAACGAGCCGCTGGAACAGCAGTAAATATAAAATAATCTGTCCAAGTAACCCATTCACAGCAGGTGTAATCGATTTATCTCGATTTCTCCGTTTCGTATAAATCGACATCGGCGAGCAGAGGAACACGGTCTCGGCGACCCGACGAAATCGACCTTCCTGCTGATGCTGGCGCGTACATACATGCTGGTCGCGCAACGCAATTTTTAAGGTAGCCGCGCACGTTTTATTCAAATTTATACACGGGACGGTATGTCTAGGTCCGCGAGCACCGCGCCGTAACAAGAACGAGAAACGTCCGGGCGAAATAACAACAAACGCGGAAAGTTAACTTCAATACATACTATTTAAATTTGGAGAAAGGTCGGTGCTCTACACTCCACAGACCAAACAATGCAGTCGATGATGAAAACATCACGAATGAGTAAAAGAAGGCATCAGAAGCTATCTGAGGAATATTTAATTAAAGCAAATATTCAGTTTTTTTACGAACTAAGATTTATTTTATTTTAGTTTCCAGGGGTTGTCATGCATTCCATTATGCGTCATAGAACTAGAAAATGCGACCAAGACTCTTGATCTTCTTAAGTAGCATTTACATAAGAAGTTACGCTGTTGACGCATACGTAACTCCAGAGTAGAGTACTCTGGAGATTGGCTCTGACGTGCAGAATGGTCCAGTCTCCAGAGTACTCTACTCCTTGACATCAAGAAATCAAGTTGCCTTGCCGTGTCCAAGTAACAACGTTATTTATTTCAATTTATATTTCATTCATTTCTGCTTCTCTAACGTTAAACACCTTCCTTTCCCAATCTTTATATTTTATTTAACCTTTGTTAATAAAACTTTATCCCTCTTCCATTTGTTACTTTAATGTGGACTGACGTACCCACACTATGTAACGTCAACAGCGTAGCTGGTTATGTGGTTATGTGAATACAGCCTTAGACTCTTGAAACAAACGGCGCGGCGCGGCGTACACATGCTTATATTGGGTTTTTGGGGTTCGCTTGAAACTTACTTCCTGTTATATTTAACGCTCCCTGGTTTCAAACATGATATTGGCTTCAGACATCATATTTTCAAAATGGATTCAACTTCGGTGTATCACAAAAATATCTACTTACTACTGTCCACATTTTCATAAAAACATTCAGGCGCCTGTATCTTTGAAACGGTTAGTTTTATAAAAAAATATACAGTGAGCGCGCAAAGTGGAAACATGACAAAATCTCATGAAGCAACGGTTTGCTATTTTAAAAAATCCTCGAACACGTCGATTTATAATTATCAAAATTCACCTTATGACATCAAATTAATTTCTTTTGCCTTCAAATGTTTTTAACACATGAAGTCAGTGACATTTTTTTAAATGACAACCCTATATTTTTTTAATGAATTTGGCAGATGTTTTAGTCGTCTTAATGGTAGCATAATATTTTTATGGCCGTACATAAGGAAATATTCGAGAAAAGGACAGTTGAAGGTTATGAAATAAAAGTGACAAAACGGCTCGACCGAATTTAACGAAATTTTGGAATTAAGTATTTTCCAACCATGTGAAGTCCCAGGCGTTATTATTGTTGATGCAACGTTTACAGTTTCAGAGATATAACCTCAAGCTTTTGAATTTGAAATAGAACAGCCTGTATATTTTGACATTTTCTATTACAGTCTTCCTTATTATATCAAAAACATCTAGAAATTGACAAAAACCGTTATTACTCAAGTCTAAAAATTAACAAAGGAAAAAATGATAACAAAACATTATTACATTTCCAACTGCAACTACTCTAGTTGGTTTATAAAGAGTCTCAACTATTGACAAGAACACATTGTTTCAAATTTGATCGGTTTATTTTTTGTTGTTATTTTTTTGTTATCATTTTTTTCTTTGTTAATTTTTAGACCTAAGTAATAAAGGTTTTTGTTCATTTCTAGATTTTTTTGATATAATACTGTAACAAAATATACAGGTGTTCTATTTCAAAGTCAAAAGTTTGAGGTTATATCTCAGAAACTGTAAACGTTGCATCAACGATAATAACGCCAGACTTTACATGGTTGCAAAATATTTAATTCCAAAATTTCGTTCCGGAGATTTTGTCACTTATTTCATAACTTTCAATTGTCTTTTTGTCGAAAATTTTCTGATGTAAGCCCATAAAAATATTCTGCTACCAATAAGACAATTAAAAGATCTGTCAAATTCATTAAAAAAAAAAAAAATGGTTGTCATTTAAAAAAATGTCGATGACGTCATCTGTTAAAAACAATTGAAGGTAAAAAAATTAATTTGATATCATAAGGTGTATTTTGATAATTATAAATTGACGTGTTCGTGGATTTTTTAAAATAGCAAACCGTTCTTGAGATTTTGTCATGTTTCCATACTTTACGCGCTCACTGTATATACAAAATATATTATTACGTCTACCCCTATATTTTCGCGGAGTTGTTATCGGTGGAATCTTTTGAGAAGTTTGTTAACGAAACCACCTTAAGCTGCAGACACAAATTCATCGTATTTTTTTTTTGAACTGAAGTAGCGCGCGCAAAAGTATATGGATATTAAGTACACAAAACGCTGAATGCATTAATGGATTAATGTATTAAAATTGTTGATAACTCGAGGGCCATTTTGGTACCAGAAAGTGCGACATCTCTTTTTGCTTCAATTTAGGTGTTGATGCCGGATTTTGAAAATTCACTGAAAGCAAAAACATAGTCGTCATTGTTATAAACTGTTGTCGTCAACTGTTATAAATTTGTGAAGTTATTTGAATTTAAATCGATAATCGATGGTGAAAATGTTGGAGTGACTAAAAAATAATTCAATAGCGGCTCTTTAAGAAAAAAATGTGATTTTAAATCAATTATTGTTAGTCGATTTTCGTCTTGCTTAACAAAAATCTAAGCTATTTGTCTTACAACTAGTTTACTATATTACTATCTAAGTTATTAACGTACAATCGGAAAAAAATATGTATACCACTAATTTTTTTTTCGATAGAGCTAAAAAATTCCCAGAGATTACCGAACAATATTAGTTAATAGTATACCATAGGCTGAAAAACTCCGGTCGATGGCCATTTCCGAAGAAAAAATAGATACACCACCATGTTATATACAATATATTAATGTACAAATTTTGTTGGAAATAAACTGTTTCGCTTTTTTCTAAACTTCTTCTAAGTAACTAGAAAACAGTTTTAAGTAACAAGAGATGGGTATAGTAGACACACTTCTTTATCTATTTTGGATTAGGCAACCGTGTGCAACCAAAAGCATTTAAGATTAGGTATGTTGTTTGTTATACTTCATGCCGGTTAATTTCTGCAATATTTTGCTGCAAACAGGTCAGTGCAAATTAGTTTACATAAATTAAACCAATTGTACAAAGCGTAGCGCGTCACTGTGAGGTTAAACGTATATGTTACTTCGGTTTGTCAAAACAAAAGAAAATGTCCCACGTTGGCACTGTTAGCAGACCTGACCAATGCCACTGGGAATGCGTATATGCTAAGAAAAAAGTAAGTAATGTACCTACTGTCATTACAATGAAGCTTTAGATCTCGATCAAATAGAATTTGCTGATGCAGATAAACTATTAATTTTACTAAAAAATGTCAGAGACACAAATTATTCAGAATTTCCTCTACTTTAATTTAATATTTAACTCTTTTGACAAAATTACAGAAATGGCAGCTCATTTGCAAAATCGGTAAAAAATGCTAAGAGTAAACATCCAGTTCCTTTGGACCCTTTTGAACCAAAAGCTTTTCAGCTGTAAGTTTGGTCATGAAACTTCTAAATATGAAGTTTCGTCCCGATACCTTTAGTAGTTTTTCCGGAATCGTCGCCACAAAAACGGGTACACACACACACACACACATACACACACACACACACACACACACATACACACACACACACACACACACACACACACACACACACACACACACACACACACACACACACACACAGAGACATTTTTTTTAACCTTGGTCAAAAATGTTCAGGGGACCCAAAAAGACATATTTCCGCTAAAAACTCAAAATTTTTTTTTGGCACGATTACAATATGTACTTTACATACATACGTATGATAAAGTAAAAAGAAGTTTAGAAAAAGACAAAAGTAGTGTAGTGTAAAATAGCCTTTAGGCTAGGCAAGCCGTAGACACTTTTTGAGACCCGGAAAATCACATTCTGGGCGTTTTGCTCAATTTTTTTCAATCTATCTACGAACATTCATTTAACGCACTTTCTCCATAAAAAAATCTATATAATTGTTTCACAGGAATTTATCGTTTGCGTTTTTAACAATAAGAATATTTCTATAGCGATTGTACAGGTTAGACAGGCTTTCCTACTTTTCTACACATATTATTATCGAACATATGTCAGCAACAATAAACTAAATTCGGCATCGGCATCATAAAAAATACGACCTCATCAAACTCAAATAGACTTCCAGAAAATCGGACAAATTTTCCAGCGTTCGGTATGCGCGATTTGTGTTCGACACGTCCCTAACGATACCGATAAATTTAATTTAATTAAGTATCCGAGCAAGACGGGCGTTTTACGGCCGAATTTAACGTTGTAAAGTGTTCTCTTCCTATCGCCTCCTCGGGTTTTACGACGACAGTGCTCTCTGGGCACCTGTTTTCAATTGCCGCCATTCTCCCATCGCCAGCATCCTGACGACGATTTCTACCATTGGAATTTAACGTCAAATGTTACAACATGATTAGTGGTCATTTTATGGTAATTTCCGAACGGTACTGACGAACACGGATGGAACGAATTAGTGACCGACTCCGAAGAAACGTGTCTTACGAGAAAATTATTAATTTTAATGTTTTAGTAGATTTGGCAGTTACTTTAATATGCCATTTATCCGAGATCGATCCGAGAAAATATTGCAAAGTTCTAGAGCGCTGTAGTAAAACCTACTTCTTTTTATCCTACACCATGCGAAAATCAATTTTTGCGTCTCTATGGGGACAATAAAGATGATAATTGCCCGCTAGGCGTGTTATGAACCACTTTCAAGCCAAGCCGCGCAAATAGTTTACACAATATAACCACCAGGTGGCAACCGACCTATCTCTCCAATTCGCAGTGGTTTCCTACAGTATTTATTCATTGACAATCAATACACCACATTAAGATAGGTAAAACAGTATATATTTTTGCTAATTGTGGATTGTATATCTTTTCGTTGGTTTTTGAAAACATACCGAATAGATACTATGGAAGAGGTGTATATTCATATTCCTCTGTACGTGTCGAAAAATGCACAAATATTGTCAATTAGGTACATTATAGGTCTGTTCCAACACGACCAGTTGGGTCAGCGCTTCTTTTTATCATTGATAAGTCTATCTAACTATAACTAGTGCGTCACAAAGTCCCTACATGGTGTTGCCTTCGTGTTGGGACAAACCTTATTTTATAAAAAGCTTTTGACTTTACTTACATTACGTATTATCTGCGTGACCTGGTTGTGCAGATCATCAATGAACACTGGCAATGGATCTCGGAGGTCACTACTATTAGTCAACAAACATTCCTTCACATCATAGATTTTTTTATTTGACAGTAGCTACTTTGCTTTTGATGGAATCTTCTACAAACAACTTTTTGGAACACCTATGGGTTCCCCTCTGAGTCCAAGCTTGGCCAACATCGTACTTGACTACATGTTGACCAAGACTTTGCCCACGTTGACTGTACAGCCGGGGTTCATTAAGAAGTACGTCGATGACATGGTGCTGACCCTTCCTCCGGCAGCCATACGGTCCACATTAGACATTTTCAAGAATTTTAACATACACATACAATTTACAGTGGAAAATGAAAACAACAATAGCATCCCTTTTTTAGACACCTTGCTCATTAGAGGGGGGGGCGGTGTGTTGGTCACGGACTTAATTTTCAGATATCTTAATTTTCATTCTAACCATCCTATCAATCAAAGACTAAACATGGTCACTGCCATGAAGAATAGAGTACTCAAGTTGTCACATCAGCGGTTTCATCCGAGTAACTTAAATAAACTTTTTAACATCTTCATCAATAATGGTTACCCTAGGAGACTGTTGATGAATTTATTATACGACACTCGCAGACCACTACCATTGACTGACATGACCGCCCCCCCCCCCCGCCCCCTATAAATAATTCTTCAATATTATATAAGAAGTTGCCCTATTTGCCGGGACTATCCCAAAAACTATCTGACATTTTTCGGTTCCCTGGTCTAAAAATCGCTTTTTACAACCTCATGACAGTTAATAAGTTCTTTTCCAAATTAAAACAAAAAACACCTTTAGAAAAGATGTCTGGTGTAGTCTATTGTGTGCCATGTGGGGGATGCAACCTCAAATACGTGGGACAAACAGGGGGTTGGCTCAAAACACGCATGTACCAACACAAACATGACATTACCAAAAATAAGGACACCAGCGCCCTAGCACAGCATGCAAAAACCACCTCACACAATATAGATTTTGAAAATACTAAAATATTATTTAAAAAGGAATTCCTAAGAGAAAGGTTATTTTTCGAAATGATTGCTATTGAGACGACTGACTCCACGATGAATTTGAGGTCGACGGGTTGAGCACAATGTATAGTTATTTGTTAAATAAACCAAATGTTTCTAGTTCTGATGATTGCATCTCAGATACAGGCAACTTAAGTGAACTAATTTTCTAGTGGCGTTATGTCATGATCGACCTGTTATCCAGTATTCTAAAATTCAAATTTCAAATTTCAAATGTTTCCCGCCATTTTATAGCACTGTGACGTTGGCAGCGGCTTATTCAGTTTTATTTAATGTCAAGTCATAACCAACAAAAGTTTGCTGTCATAAACACATTGGTATTTAGTTTCGAGGATTTTTATCCATCTTTCTCACATCATTGCGAATGTCATCATTAATCAAACATCATTTCATTATCCATGTAGCCTAGACTATTTATTGTAAGTAGACTTATATTAAACTTTTCACATGTTCTAACCTCGAAATACATTTTTAGCTTCCTTGGTAAAGCTAGCAATCGTTAGCGAAATATTGGATTTAATAAAAAAAGGTCAACTAAGACAAGGCTTTTAATTGGCTCACTACCCAAAAATCCATTCCACATTTTCGATTACATATTATATTACTTTTTTATAAATTTGTTTGTTTATTTTATAGGGATTTTCCTTCCTTTTGAATTGACTATCTTCTTCGGTCTTTTGCTCTATTTACTGTTTAAAACTAACAATACCATCGATATTAAATTATGCTTACGTTAATTTATACTTGTACTAAAGAAACAAAGAAGGCAATTCCCACAATACTGATAAACACTTTATCGAAAATATATTTAAATCGTTAGACTGGTATATCGTTTTTTTTTTAAACCAGGGTTTAAAATCTTTTCTGGGACATTTTAAAACCTGTGTTTAAATTAAAAAAAAACGTGCGCGCTCTTTTACGCCCAGAATCATTTAGAAAATAAATTATTTCCGGGCCTATGAAAATAATAGATACCAATAAATTTGAAAAGTGTCCTAAACATCATATCAAAACATTTACTGAATCTTTGATGATATTAATACTGAAATTAATTTAAATCAGTGATTACAAAATTTCATTAATGTCATTAAATATTCGCATCATTAAAGACCATATTATTATTATTATGCACTATATTAAAGACGAAATATGTGGGTACATGATAAACAAAGAATTATTGAACCCATCACGTATCTTTTGTCTTTAATATGGTAAAAAATTTGTTCTGCTAAGCTTTCATAGGTGGACAATATTTCATGACGATTTTTTTAATCACTAGTCTTTAATTAATTTCAATAATAATATCATCAAAAATTCAGTAAACATTTTGATATGGTGTTCAAAACATTTTTCTGAATCTATCTGTCTGCCCAAATCTAAAATGACTAGACTCAATACAGAATACATCACCTGAATACTGAATACAGTATTCGCGAACCATGTTGTTTGCAGAAGAACTGAACAACATGATTCACGACACGTCAGAAATTATGAATTTTGATAACCATAACCAAGAAACAATTTATTTTCTTTAAAAATAATTCTTGTCTGATAGGTTCGCGCAAACGCGATTTAGCAAAAGTTTACCTACTTTTGTTGAATTCTACCACTTGATAGCAAACCAGGAATATCAATATAAAACTTTAATAATCACAGCCCATGAAAAAATCAAATCGTATGTTGAAGAACCTAAAGAAATTAGTTCAAAGACACCAAATACGAACCAACCAATAAAAGCCCAAGAACTTATTTAATGCTCTGAGGAGGTACAATAAAAACAAGTATAGTAGCCAGTGTGACATGCAACAAAATATTAGAGACTTTTACCCTTAACCCGACAGTATGTTGCCGCTTAATTATATTGATTTTGCCCACGAAACCGAAAACCACTTTTTTGCACATTTTGGAGAACCGGTTATTCCAACAATTTGGATGGTTAATAAGTATATCAGTTACACTTTATTTATTTGTTTTTATTAAGCAGTTTCAGGTTGATTTTAGCAGTAAAATCCCTTCCTTCCGAGGCAGTCACAGTTGTAGGTATATGGATAGGGAAGCGCGGCGTTCTTCTTGCAATCTTGTATCTTTGTTCGTCCCACGACAATACAATAATTAACTGAGTATAATAAGGCATCTAGCGGACGTGCATTTCGTCTATAATGGACGTTCCCCATTTAGCAGAACAATACGAACACGTTCTTTGGTATAGTCGCAAATCCATTTCAACGTCCGACGGTTACAGTTAGACAATAATAAAGGGTTATTCTATTCACTGCCTCATGTTTTCACTGACCAATATGCGGCCGTACAACAACCTGTTCGGTATCCAATGTTTGTGTTCCATACACTCTCGTGGAGTTTATTTTATTCGGGTTATTGTATCTGGCGTGTTTTCCGCAACTGTTGATTCAGTTCCTGGCTCGTATGTCGGTATTATGGTGTATTCTAACTGTAAGCTGGTCTTCTATAGGAAAAGTTACTCATGAGGAGGATATGGGTTATTTATTGCCGTAAATTAATGTTCATTGATACGCTATCGAATTAATCTTAAGAAAGTTACCGGAAAGTTATGGTGTTTATGTTCTATGAAAGGAGTTATTGATGAATAAGTACAAACTATAACAATTGGCATTTGTCATCTTCTAGCAAGGTTTGCACGAAAACTAAGTGTTAGTCCCAATAGATGATAGTCCAAGATATCGCTTTTCGTTATTTATCGCTTAATGGGGTATTCTGCTCTAGGACGGCTTATTTGTGTCTATTTTTAGGAATTTTGTAACAAAGAAACGACAGTTTTTATCTCAATTCTCCATAACTGGTAGTAAAATGATATTGAAAAACAAAATTGAAAAAGATAAAAACTGTCGTTTCTTTGTTACAAAATTCCTAAAAATAGACACAAATAAGCCGTCCTAGAGCAGAATACCCCATTAAGCGATAAATAACGAAAAGCGATATCTTGGACTATCATCTATTGGGACTAACACTTAGTTTTCGTGCAAACCTTGCTAGAAGATGACAAATGCCAATTGTTATAGTTTGTACTTATTCATCAATAACTCCTTTCATAGAACATAAACACCATAACTTTCCGGTAACTTTCTTAAGATTAATTCGATAGCGTTGTTTTTCAATATCATTTTACTACCAGTTATGGAGACATGTATACTGAAGGTATATGCCAAATTTCAAATCAATTGGTTCAGTAAATATTGAAATTCTATGGCAACAGTTCTGAACAATATGGTTTTGAGATAAATGCCTTTAAAGTTTTGCATGTCGATTTGATGAGAATTTTATTACGTTATTTAGGTAAATTCGTACTTACTGTTTATCAGGTATACCAGGTCCATAAAGAACACCTTCTTCATATTGAACGAGTTTTCTTCTTGTTGTGCCGTCCTTGCTTCCTTTGAAGCGTTGGACGCTCGTAGTTCCGATCGGTTGATGCGGGTTTGATCCATCGAGTTTAATATATACAGTAGACTCTCCTATAACGCGAGTTCGTACAACGCGAATTCCTACAACGCGCTCAAGATTTTGCGACAACAAATTCATATAACGCGGCTCTCGTACACCGCGCGATGTGCGCGTATTGTTGTCCGGCCGATTTGTGCTAACTGCGCATGAGCCATAAGCATGCCGCTGTTATTTTGAACTGTCACCACCGCGCTTAGAAAATACATAACCAAATTGTTTCGTAACGGCGCGGCACGATGGGTGATGGAGACAAACAAAAGGTACAAAGAGAATGTATTCTTATTAAATTAACAAATCCATGTACCATACTGCATAAGATAGAACGAAAACAATGCAATATAAGCTGTCTGTAGAAGCACTAAATGTATACACGATTTTGCGATAAGAATGAATTAGTTTCTTCGAGTTTGTTTTACGTGTATTCACTAATTCATACTGACTATTCTAAATGCTGCTCATCAACATAACAGGTAGGAAATTTAATTCCATTTATAATGTGTTTTTGGGTTATGACATCTATTTACTTATTTCAATTTTGCATTGTTTTTGGCGTTAAAACGCTACAGGCGGACGGCGCATGCGTCAAAATTCGCGATCGTCAAGTTCCTATAACGCGCTTTCGTACAACGCGTAACATTAAACCGCGTTGTAGGAGAGTCTACTGTAGTATCTGGAGGTCGCACGCTATGGTCCCCACCACTGCGAAAACGGGTCAAACGCAGACTAGTTATCACAGGCGATTGTAGAGGGCCCACGCGCGGGAAATTCGAAAACAATAATAACAGACTACTTACTTTACATAATTTCTAAGGATTTTTTGTTTATAATCAATATGTACCTAACGTTAAATTATTAACGTAAATAAAAAATTACGGATTTGCAATTGAAATCTATCAAAAACGTATTCAATTGCCATTTACAAAATCCATATACTTTAGAGTAATAAATATTTTACGAGACAATGTCTTTTCTCGAAAGTTTTCTTGTTTTTATCTAGTTTGAAAAAATGCAAACACTTTTATAAAAATCTTACCATATTCATCTGGTTCCAAGGTTTTTAATGTTTAATTGCACTTCACTAATACGGGAATTGTATTAGTTATAAAAGAGTTTAATTACCAAGTCAGAGGAAATGCAATGCGTTGAGTATGATAGCAAATACGATAAATTGTCCAAATGAGTACCCAAGAAAAAACTGTTTTTATTCATAACAGTATTTATTTCAACAGTAATAAATATATGAAATATATAAAAGATTATTTATTAAAAATCATAAAAAATAGTTCTTTTTAGTAATCAATTAAAATGTTTATTTTAATTGATTACTAAAAAGAACTATTTTATTCAATTTTTGTCTGATGTTTGGTTTTTTGTGTGAATATTACTCATTCTACAAATATAATGTAATCTGCATACTAAATACATTTTTTCCACTTCTTTGGTTAGTAAAATAATAGGTATGTTCGATTGCTGGCCGCGATCTTTTCAATTCAGCGCCGTTCCGTTCTTTTTGCTCGCAAATTTGAAATACTTGCTTCCTATTGGTGGAATCAGTTTGGCTCAGACGTCAAACGAGCATTCGAACTGCACCAACTGATCGCTAATCAGATTGAACAGAACTAAGCGCGGCCACCAATTGAACACTACTAATATGGTTATTAACAATCTCAAAATTTAAAATGTGGTCTTTAGGGCAACCAAAGATTATGTAAACAGAAAAAAAAAACAGAATTAGTTACTTTTTCAAGAATATCTTTTAAATTTGGTGGAGTATTATTAGTTATTAGTAATAATTAACATCCTTCGACAAATTCGCTCACTCTCTTGACCCATTAATACCACATCCTTTGAGGGATGTATTAGTTTCCCATGACTCTTAAAGGAAGTTAATGATGCTTTGTTTGGTAACGATGAAATACAAACATCTAAGCAGCCTTAACAGGTTTTTTTCTTAATTTTTTTTTTACAACAAATCCAGCAATGTATTCCACAATATTCATAGAAAATGAGAAATCTGAGAAATCTAAATAGTCATCGTATTCTGGTATGTTAGCAAATAGTTTGTAACGAACTGCTACCGCAATTCCCAATACAGCACTTGTTTACTATTGCTGGCACAGGTGACAGGCCAATTGCTAAAACATTTCGTCCAAATATTAGAATAAAAGCGATATCAAACACAAACCGAGCGCAATAAAAATACAATTGACATTAGCAACTCAAGTTAGTTACTTAAAAATCACTAGAACGCCTAACATCAGGAGCCTGCGAGACTGTTAGAATTTTCGGCCGCCCCCACTCCTGTGCCATGCGACCTCCAGATTACTATATATTAAACTCGATGGTTTGATCTCGTGCGTTTACATTTCAGCGGTGATTCATTGAAGATGGAGACAGCCAGAAAGTGGCAATTTCAATTGTTTCTAACCCTGAATGAATATGTTTAGGAGCAAAAGTCCAAATCAATGAATTTAGTGATTCATTGTTATTCTGCGTATTCGCTCCTAAACATCTTTCCAATAAATCCTCTGTCACTTTTTCATCAGCTTCTGCTTTACGCCACTTACACCACTGGTTTGATCAGGAGGACAGAATTAATGTTGAGGATTTGAACTAAAATGCTTGAATAATGCCCACATGGCCTTCTGCATTGCCTGAACTGAATCAGGATGTCTACGAATTACCAAACCGTAGTAAGTCGTCAAATCTCGGATCACTTTATCAGTCAGTTGTCCAACACCTTGGCCACCAATGCCCTCATTTTTCTTTTTTATATTCCGCTGTCTGGTACCCATTCTTTTCTCAACATGTCCAGCTCATTTTTCTCTTTTACAATAATTTCCTCGCCATATGGTGTAACATCTAAAATGCCCTTAAAGGTCTCCAATATACGTACTATGTCGAACATCGTGCTTCTATTCCGACCTGGTAAACATATCTTTTACAGCATCGACCTCCATTTTACCAGAAGTACCTACATGGTTTGCAATGCACTCGTTTTCATGTTGTTCCTCGTACCATTCATTATATTGGTCGGCTGCTATAGGTACTTTTCTTTTTCCAAATATTACAAGTTTGCAGGAAGCTTGATTTTGCAGTGGTATCCACTACTTTTTTGCTGTACTTTCCAATGAGAGTATTGACTCCAAACAAGGAACTGAGCCCTCCTTTTTCCAAGTTTCATCCCCCGAAACAGTCAAGTTCATTGAGTTTTCAGCCTCGGAACTTTTCTCAATTTCTTCTTTCACAGCTCTTGATAAGACTGCATTAATTGTAATCTCACTGTCTTTTGTCATACGTCTTGTGCACTACGTAAAATAAATAAGTTATTTCCAAATAACATCTTCAAAAGCGGAGTCGGAGGCGACACGCCGAGCGCCGCCGAAGGTATATTTTCGAAACTGTAATCTAATTCTAATTCTGGACTAGAATACCCCCTTAAAATAAATAAACAAATAATATACTCAGTATTCGATTTTTGCTAAGCGCGTTTAAAATAGTGATTTGTGGTAGCAAAGCACTAGGCGCTATTTTGGTTCCACGCGTGTTTAATGAATTAACCTGTTTACTTTCATATAGGATACAAAATTTGACTGAAATCAAAACTTGCAAATTTTATTTTTGCCGACAATCCAGTTCTTCTAGAGTCTAGCCCATAGTGCTATGAGCTGGCAAGATACTCACCCTCCCTAGTCCATACTATGTCTTTATGAAAGACTTAAAGAGAAAGCGGTTATTTAAATACTTGTAGTGTATCTAATTCTATTCCGGTTGTCTTTTGTGCGGGCCATTAATTTGCAGATTATTACACAACGTGCCAAATGTACAGGCGGCTGATTCGTTTCGGCATGGCATGCAATCACGTACTCAGCCAACCAACTAACCAGTGTGAGTGTTACAAGGCGAGTCTTAATGGTTCACGCAGGCTCTTGTTACACTATATAACCCAGGTAACCAATATTGCTCCGTGGACGTTGTTTCTAAACTGAAACAACGCATATAAATGATTATAATTACCTGGAGAAGTGAATGTGGGCCACAGTCCAGCGCCGTATATTATTATTGTATTATACAACGCTGTTTGTGGTCCGAGTCAGACGTGTGACGTTTAATCCAGATTCTAGATTAATCGCAGCCAATACAGCCATTAATTTAGATACGATCAAATGTCGAGTACGTTTCACAAACAACTAACAAGACTGTTCTAAGCAGCTACTGAAATTATTGTATATTATAACCGACGCCCGATATCTAACATGGGTAGCTAGAGAACCAAACAAAATCTAAGTTGCAGTATTTCTGTATTTTCAAAAACGAGTTTTTAAAATGTTCACATTTTTACACGTATCAAAACACACATCCTCTTTTGCTGCTTATCAGCACAACGGCCGCACAGCGAAAAAAAATACTGTGATCAGTGATGTTGCTAATTATTTTAAATCGTTAAACGGATCCAGTAATTCTTTTTTTCCCTTAGAGAAAATACTTTTTATTGGAGGCTGAACCTGATAATAAGTGAATCTTTTAATTAATTATATTATTTATAATGATTTGAAAACGAAAAGAAAGCTGTGAAAAATCAATCTTAAAATTCAAACAGCAGCCATTTTGACAATTTTCAACTTTTTTAACTAAATGTTGGTTTAGCCTCCAACTAATTTCATCTAGTTTCACAATCCTTTGGAAATTTACATTTCTGTTTATTTTCATAGGAGCTATCGTGCACGTCGTTGAGACAAGCACGTCGCGCAGGACCTGATATTTCCTACAACAGTATCCACTTCTTGTATAGGGATAGTTTTTTATGACACAATTTCCTTTTATACACTAAAGTATATTAAATATATAGGAAATGAAAAAATAATGATATCTCTTACAAATTATTTGTACAACTGTCCCAAATTTGAGCTACTTTTTAGGTCTCTACATGAGAACCTTCCCTTAAAGGCCCCTTCGAACTTTCGACATCAACCCAAAGCGGCCTTAATGTAATAATTTGTATAATTTTATCACAAAACCAGAGTCAGCGCCACAATAAAAAAAATGCGTTGCCTAGTAAAAAAAACTGGCATAACGCTTGAATGACATTGTACTACATTTCTGACTAGAAACTGTGACAAGTTTTTAAACGAGAAACAATACTTGCCAAAACTAGAAACAATTTCCAATTGCTTCCCTAAACGTTCATTTGAACCAATTAAATAATAATAAGTATTGCCAACTTATACGAGGGCACGAAGAAATAATCTTACTCACATTGTATAGTTAAGGTTAAGTGTAAATATCATTAAAAAACACCGGCTCTGATCTAAGGTTAATTTTAATTCACATTTTGGTAGTATCTGGGTAAAAATGTTATCAATACAAAAACGAAAATTACCAAAACTGTGAAAAATGTTAAAAATTGAGATATTTTATTATGTGTACAATTCTTTTATCAAGAGAAAGAATATAGAGCCAAAATTGTTTATTACGTCGTTATAGATTCAACATAGGTACATGTACTTTTTTTAACAATGACATTTTACAAGATGAATAGGACTCGCATATAAATTAATTAAGGACGGACTACAAATTATTAGTCTTTACACGACAAAATAACAAAGCAAAACACACAATTACGTCAGTGTATTTCATCAGGATTTCGGTTCGATTTCGGTCGCATTTGGATTTATTGCCACAGGGGAATCATTTAAGATTTTGTTATACAATACGCAATTTACAGCTTTTACTATTTCAAAATTTGTGCCGAATGGTTAAGCAGCAATTCGTCTTTAATCTTATTGTTGAACACCGTAATCTAAATAACCGACAGTCTGTCTGCAAAGAGTATGCGTAAACAACACGTTTATTTGTAGGTTATGTTCGTAGTGATATTTTGTTGGGAAGCAGTTGGTAACACCTGAATGCGCAAGTCTAGTATGAAACTTGCGAGAGAAAGCTGAGAAACTATGTGCGGTCCTAGTTTGTAGTTTTCAAATAAAAACGTTATTTATTGTTCAAAGTTTATGAAATTTTCAGTGTAATTTCTTAGATAAATAACGAGTTGGGCTGGATGAAAAATAATTTCTTGGAAAGATAAAAATTAATTTTACTTCTACTTTGGCTTTTTTCAAATATTAAAGATCTAGTCCAACTCATGGTAGAAAATAGACTTTTTGTTTAAGTACAATTTTAACCCAAATATTATAATAAAGCGGTAATAAAGCGTACGTAATTGCTAGAAATGTATTAAATTGCCCATATTACTGCTGCCCGGTGTGACAGCAGACAGCAGGCGTCAGGAGCTTTAAGAACCGCCTATAAGTGGTGACTACGGATTGACGTTGGTGGGGGACAGGCTGACCTCTCCCAGCAAAAAAATAACATCGCAACGAAATATTTCGCTTCGGAGTTACGATATTTTCAGAACGGAGCCTTAATGAGTTTTTTTCTGGCGATAGTTGTTAGTCTCTGCTCTAAAATTTGACAACAAATCAAACAAATTTCTATCAAATACATATTTCTCAAAAATTCGTAACTTATAACTTTTACCACCTCCTATAAAGTTAAAACAATCTTTGATTTGAAGTGTTACGCACCTAACCTATGAGGACCCCAACAGTAAATTCAAAAGGTGGTGCTAAAATGGGGATAGATAACCAAATATACTTCTTACCTTTTTATCAGATTTACACCGGAATTTTCAGGTGTTTCCATTCAATATAACTTAGACTGGCTTTGTTAGACTTGGAAGTTACACTGAACACTTGCTACTAATATAAAGCATTCGGCTCAGTTCTGTCGAGTCTAGGTGACAGATTTTATGATTATTGGTGTCGTAGTTTGAAGTTTCAAGTTCAGTCCAAGTTATAATTTGAATTGGAAACATTCCGCTTTACATCTGATTCAAAATCATGAAGTTTATTGGCCTACCCAATTTTAGCCCCACCCGTTAGGATGATCTATGATCTATTTTAAAATGATAATATTAAAAGCATAGGCAGGAATCTGGAGTTTGATAAGCGACCATTAGGTGTTTTTTTGAATACCTGGCTATCCTATAAAGTTTACAACTTTACTTTACAGACGAGACAATATAAAATGTTGAATACATGCATTCGATGTAAAGCGATATAGAAACATAATTGGTTTCGAAGTTATTTCACAGTATGTGTATGCAATGACGTCATAAACCATTAAATAAATAAAATTCCATTTTAGCATTCATATAAATAATATAGAAATATAAAATTTCGTAATCATCTCATACTAATCATTCCAATGCTAACGGGAGCTTTCGAATTATCCGAATTCTTGCGGATAATGGAGCCGTATTTGCATATTACTTCATTTCCACTTGCACGTGAGCCCCGATTCTTTGTGGCCATTATAACTGTTGAGCTGTGTTTTCCGTGCTGCTGATTTAATAGCAATTATGGTATCATATTAAATGAGAGCTGAGCACGCCATCGCGACCTCTCCGAGAGTTAGAGCAGCAGTTAAGACTCTCGGTGTCGATCGTCGAAGTGCTCCATTTGTGCCGATTAAACCTAATTAAGCCTATTGCGGGAGAAGTTTTTACCTTTGCGCAATGTAACCTAAAACGGTTTTGCGCAATGCCGATATTATTATATGTTGTTATTAATTGCGTCATCAGTGAGGAATGTCTTTCGAGTAATCATTATTACGTTCCTTTTCTTGGCAAATTAGATCACTGATCTTATTCTAAACTTAGTAAAATAATAACAAAATAAAGAAAAATAAGATTTATAAGTACGAACAGTAGCACAAATTACTTTCAAGAGATCGTTCGTTGTAATTGAATTTAAAATAACCCTAAAGATGACAGAAACCATCATTTGTTAACTTGTGTAGTCTCGATGTTTGGTTGTAGTTGTTACCATCTTTTAATTGTTTTACGAAGTGGTATGATATTACGATGATTCTTTTTGTTTAAAGCAAACGTGTGGCAGCTGGCTCACAATTGTTAGAATTAGATCTTATTTTCTAGAAACTAGACAACCCTGTCAGAGTTATTTTGCAAGTTTCCTTTAGAATATTTCCAAAGATTTATTTTTCAGGTTGCACAAGGATCTATCTCAGAAAATAATTGCATCAACTTCATAAAGAATATATGATATAAGTTTTCCGTATCTAAATCAATAGACATAAATTATTAACTCACTCCAGTTTATGAGAAACCAAATGCCAAAACGCGGTTGTGCATTTTTGCATCGTGTTTCTAAAAAAACTAGGGATATTAAGCAAACTATCATCATTTTGCTTGAAAGGTCATTCCTCAAATCTAAACCAAAAATAGAAACCGTAATTTATTTAGTATTTGATCTTTTTGTTATAAAAAATATTTTACCTACGACCGTATGTATAAATGTCCCTTACATCACTGACTGCTTCATTCGTATATCGCTTATAACAAACATGTGCTTTTGGTTGTGCTTTTGTGTTTTTAACGCACGAGATAATGTTATCACAACGCAAATGTAGATCCATATTTTCCTATTTGATTGCAATTTCCCTTCTTTCACAACTGCAGTTCAAATGCAGTTCCCAGCAGTTGAAATAGATATCGCGCGAATAACTAGCAATAGATAATAGTATATTATTATACAAGTTTTATAAGACGTCAAATTGGCGCACGAGTTGTTTTGGACACGAGGAGCGTAGCGAGGAGTGCCCAAATGGAACGAGTGCGCCAATACGTCTTATAAAACGAGTGCAATATACTATTTTTTCTCCTTTGCGTCATTGATTTTATATAAATTTAGAAATTGTGGTTACTATATTGCGCTAAATTAGAATCTAGGGTATTTTGCGGGTACCACGTGGCAGCACTGTAGTAACTGTCAACTTCGTAAGGATGAGATAAAATCATGGCAAAATCTAATTGTGAATAATTGTACTCTACTTTAGCCTACAAGTTTGAATAAATATTCACCGAGATCGCAACGATGATCATAATGGAGCTTGGGGCAACACTTTTAACCCTACTGTGATAAATACATGAAACTTAACCTAAAAAGTTAACAATTTTAAAATAGTGGTTTCATAAGTATAATAATCAGAATAGAAGTGTTTGGCGGTGACTGATTAGTTACTTCGAAGAACAAGAACTTACTAAAGAATTGTTATAACGCTTAACGTTTAATAGCGGTGTCTACCTAATTCCGCTACGTAGCCGTTGCGGCTTATATATTTACAAGCACTTATAATTGAAACCCAGTTCTAATTTTGGCAAAGTAGTTTATTAGAATAAATTATACTTAGTAAAATTACATGTGATGGAGGTAATACAAATACGTTGCACACAACCAGAACTAAGACGAAGTCGAAAGCGACGGACAAAAACGAATATGAATTGAACCGAGCATCCAAGCGTCCAAAATATTACCGAAAACTTATATGTTACATAAACTAAGAAATCCTCTACACTTTAAATGTGCTATAGCTTCGTACGTGTATGCTGATAAACCATTTATTGCGCATATACAATCTCGCAGCAGTAATTAAAATCGTTCATATCTACGATGTAGGTTTGATCTTCGCCTAATACCTTATTAAAGTAAATGTGGTCCTTGAATTATATCTGAAAAGGGGATTTGATGTTTAGTTGAAAAGAATGATGACGATCACTTACCAGTCGTAAAACATCACCGAAAGCGTCATGCTGGCGTATTTTGATGAACACAGCAAAACTAAGAAAGCCCCAATCCTTTGGCCATACTATAGCAGGCTACACGCATGTTTAAATATGTATAGAATATTGATATTTCGCAGTTTATGCGATTGCAAGCGATTAAAAAGAGGCAGTGTGTGGTTATGTATTGTACGTTTGACATTTGGCATTTGATATCAATGTGTACCAATCCTGGCAATCTTAGACAAAAATGTTACTGTTTTCGGTGTTACAATGTGTTAATTGTAACACCGAAAACAGTGTTACAATGTGTGCATTGTGAATGCAAAGTAGAAAAAATACATTTTTGTTGAACTGTGAAATATACTCACCTAACCTAATACATCTACTTCTGTCGCAATATTTCTCCATTATTTAAAGTAAGTGATTGCATCTGTAATTGTCGGTGGTAGGTAAAATTATGTACAATACTCGACCTGTAACGCATATTACGTGCTCGTGAAAAATAACAAAACTCTCCACTTTGCGGCTCGTATGTTAACTTTCCACTCGTACGTAATATGCTAGTTACAGCTCTTGTAATATAATATACTATAAGTATTTGTAATGTAACACTGCTGTATGTATAAAATCATTTTAATATTTGAAATGAAACACAGTATAAGTACCTCTACCTTGAGATAACACGATCTGTCAGATATCATCCCAACTACAAATCAAAAGACATCTTTAATGGTGTTAATGCGTTAATTTATATTGTTGTTTGAATATGCGCAATTACCAAGTGGTACATGAGCCATCACCTTATTTAGTAATGCAATCTCCACAGTTGGAAGGCGATCTGCGTAAAGCACTGAATTGCACATGAAAGTCATGCGACCCGATCGGATAGGCGTTCATAATTGAATTACCGGCGCCGTTTAAACGTACTTTAAGAGCCAATATTGCCATTCCCCCACACCGCGTTAATTCTCCGTTGCTAATTAACTTTCTGGTGTGCTTTTCATTCCTCAAGAAAATCCTGCACCCGTACCCGTTAAGAGCTGCAAGACGACGACCGTTTTCCCTTTCAATACACATACCCGACGCGACGTTTAATTAATAAATATAATATGCGGAGGCGATTTTACTTTCGTCGCGTACTGGCAGATCGCGGATGCAATTAGCGAACTGAAAGAGGCGAAAGGACCGGACCGGTTACTCGATACGCTCCAACTCGGTGGAGTTAAAGGTCCGAGATGTGATCTCAGATACCTGAGACGGAGCCATTAACGGTATACCTCATGACCTGCTGACGCAAAATGTTCAGGAACCTTAAACGCTACAGGTAGACAATAAATTTCGGCGGATTTTTCGGTTAAATTCGGCTCCTGTTAGCTGTATGGCTTTTTTCTTTCACCAATTAAATGCGAAATGTACGACTGGCTTCAAGGTGGTCCGTTTATTCTGATATTGAGGAAAACGGTGATGTTCTTTACTTATCTGTGGGGCAACCTTTGAAGGGTTTTTTTTGTGTGGGTAAGACGAGGTTAAAATTTATTCTCTTGAGCATTTTTAATGGTATATAGTTATCGAAAAAGCAATGAACATGACGTCATCTCATGGGCGCCCGCAGAGAGGGGCAAAGGGGTGCACTTGCACGCCCCTTGCTTTTGCTATAACAGGGGAAAGATAAACAAGAAATAAATCATGAAATAGATGCTGATTTACTTGTGTTAAAAACATTTAATATACAATTGAAAACAAAAATAATAAAATAATAGAACTTAATAATAAAGTAATTTAATTTGAAATATAAATTGTTGTTCAATTACAAAAAAAAAACAGAAACAAAGAAGTTACAACTGCAAATGTTGACTGATTGAAATACGTTTGCTATTCGAACGGAGATTATCGCCATTTAGCTAAACTCCGAGCGTCGAAGGGCTACTAGGTCTTTTAATTACCTACGATTTAGGGTATGATAGAAATTTATGCAACAATTTTTGCTAAAGGTATAAACGATTTTGTTGCAACTGTTTGAAATACGTTTGCTATGCGAATGGAAATTATCGCCATTTAAGGGTTATTATCCAGGGCACAAAACTCCAACCATCGAAGGGCTACTAGGAATTTAATTACCTACAATTTGAGGTATGATAGAAATGTATGCAACAATTTTTGCAAAAGTTATAAACTATTTTCTGTAGCAACTGATTGAAATGCGTTTGCTATTCGAACGGACATTATCGCCATTTAGAGGTTGTTGTCCATGGGCCAAAACTCCGAGCGTCGAAGATGCAACTAGATCTTTTAATTATCGACAATTTGAGCTATGACAGATAATTATGCAACAATTTTTGCAAACGTTATAAACATTTTTCTTTAGCAAGTGTTAGAAATACGTTTGCTGTTCGAATGGAGATTATCGCCATTTAGGGGTTGTCGTCTATGGGGCAAAACTCCGAACGTCGATGGGCTACTAGGTCTTTTCATTACCTACAATTTGGGGTATGACAGAAATGTATGCAGTAATTTCTCCATATTTAATAATAATATTAAATGAATATTAATATCACCTTATTTCTTGGAGTTGGCAACTCTCAACCCAACCCATGGCCGGCTTTCGTTTTGCACCCCCCCTGAAAATATTTCTGCGGGCGCCCATGCTTCATCTACGTATTTGTATCAACGGTAGTCGATTTTTGCAGAATAAACTGTTTAAATTAATGTTCTTTTTCCATTTTTTTCTTGTTAAACTCATAGTGAAAATATTTCAGATGTGGATCGAGTAAAACTTGAAAACTGTAGAAACTGTCTGTAGATTGGGATTTATGTTTTTATGAAATAAATGTTGTAAACAAGTTTATAAACACCTAACAGGGAACCATTTTGACCATTTTTAGTCTATATGGTATGTAAAAATGTTTCAGAAGTATAACGCAGTTTATTTGATTTTTTTTTATTAAGTGATTTTAGAGTTATTAGCATCATCTTTAGGTGAGATTTGAGTATGTTTTATATGAAAAATGTTGCTTATCAAGCCAATCGTTCTAACTGCAAGTGTTCCAGGGCTTTTTATGCACTACAAAGTTATAGGATTTCCGCATAATTCAACCGTCAAAACTACAAAACTGTATTTGAAAGTATTTCTTAGTATTACGCCTCCCTTTCTGTGCGGCAACTACACTAAATGTATTACTATTACTCCTTAGTCCAAGTTGCATATTATAATTAATATCGACGGTATTAAACAGTGAAGAGATCCGAAGAAGGCAGGCGATTTTATATAAAGACAATTCGAAGAAATGTACGAAAAATTCATCCGAATAAAAGAGCGGAATAATGAAACAAAATTGAAATAAACTTAAAACAGTTAGTTGTAAACAAGTCATAAAATACAATGACAATAATTGTTCATATGACACCGTATTACAATGTACTTAAAAGCAATCCTTTTTCCTTTCACAGCAATGTTATGTTATGTTTTAAAATTTGATAGCTTCAATCCTAGCGGCAATTCAACGGATTTGCGTGATATAACAAAATATGCCAACTTCAGGCCAAAGAAACTCATAAAATATAGTCATTATTGGTACACATATAGAGAAAGATGAATACCTACTATACGACTATTATTTAGTGTTCTTTATTTTTGCCTTGGTTTTAAGAAATATCCCGTTATTCTCTATCAGATAAATTTGATTAAAAAAACAATATTTCAGATCTCCAGTAACAGAATACTTTTAGAATTTTTTGTGAAAAGTAGGCAACATAAATAAATATAGAAAATTGACTTGAATCTTATAGGCACGTGGTAGTTGTAGCTATATATGTCAGTATCCTCAATTCTTCACTTAAATGAGTGTAAAATTGTAAACCGCATTCTCAGATTGTGTGCTTTCGCTCGTAAATTTGTAGCTTTATAAATTTATTATAGCATAGACATTGCGTATACTGCAGGACGTCATAAAAGTACATAGTTATAGTTACAGTTATAAAAGTGCAACTCTGTGTTTGCAGCTGTACTCCGGTCTGCTACTGCTATAAGATTTGGAACATACCCTTCTAAGAAATAGTAGGCACTGTTAAAATTATATTATGAAACTAAAATAAAGTAAATATTATTAAGAATTTGCTACTTTTGGGTAATTTGAGAACAGTTCAAGTGGACTCAACTCCATACTGCTGATCTGTTATGAATTCTATTTTAAATTCGTTGCCCCAGCTACACTATTTTGTATATTGACATTAATTTTAGATTAATATACCGGCCTACTAGGATTACGCAAAAATGCAAATTTTGGATAATTTTCTTGGGAATGGACACACTTACCGGGTTACATCTTACCGGGACGAAAACAGCTTCTTTTTGCGCCCTAGGGCAATAAAGATTCTTTTTGCGCCCTATGGCAGAAAGGATTGCCATGGTTATATGTCAAATATATCAAATATTTGTCATTCAAATTGTAAATTTTAAATCGTCAATATCAATTATTGGCGTTTAAGGTCATGTTTGACAATTAATTGTTTGTAGTGTCACACATCAATGTCAATTATTGGCGATTAAGGTTATAAGTTTCACAATTAATTGTCTGTATTGTTACTCAACTCCAAAATTGTTTGTATTGTTATTCAAATTCGTAGATACGCATGTCACTTGAGAACGTCAAAATATTTAGTAATATTATGCAAACGGAGGAACAAAACCATTGTAATAGCACATAAAATTTTGTATGTACCTCGGGCATTACTCGATGTTTATACCCTCGGGCAACTTAAAAAGCGCGAGGGCCGATAGGCCCGAGAACTGTCACCCTCGGGGCATAAAGATCCGTCTAATGCCCTTGGTACATAAATAACTATTTCAGGCATCTTATTTGTTATTGTTTCGGGTTTTAGATAATTTTGACAATTTCCATTTTGTGATCACAAAGCAAACACCTGAAATTAAAAAAAAAATATCATTAATTCAACACACGAACATTTTCAATAGTTTCGTCCGTCGGACATAATTGAATCAACCGGCCAGTCTAAAGGCTAAAATATGTATTCCTTCCTGAACCGATAATCAAGGTGCCCTGATTACAATTAGAATCAATCAAGAGCGGGCGCAATTAGTGCCCCATTATTCCTAATTGGGACGGTCCGTGGGCAGGACCATCGTCCAGAACAAAACGATCAAGGCACCACCGCGGCAACACTAATTGTCGCTTCGGGAGGAGAATTTTCCTCCGCCGCGTCTGACGTAACGTTTTAGAATTTTTGAATTGTTATTTACGACCGATTTCGGACATAATGTATTCATGCCTGAAGCCGTTCAGCAATTATACGCACTTGTACGACTTCATTCTTATAGACAGACATTCGATCGGGAACCTGTAAATTATTATAGAAGAATGTAGTAGTTATAAAGTACCTAATCTTATTTTATGTATCGGGCGATTGTTGTGCATGACTACCTATGATGTGCACATAACTACCTATTATGTGCACAACTATGGAATTTGTTTTTTTTATTATTATTCTTGGATCAACATTACATTTAGAGCTCTTGAAGAGTAGAAAAAAGTTAGGAGGAATCAGTAGAGCTAGTACTACCTCAATAAAGCAAACTTCCATTGCGAGCTTACTTTTGTATACTAAAATACATACCTAGTATACATAAAATTATAGATAAATGTGTGTTACTTGTTGTGGTAATGTATATGTATGAATTGTTGTTATTGTATCCATGCTTCGTGATAAAATACGTCTGATTCACGTACTGAAACAAGTAAAGTTTTGAGTGAAAAAGGCATATAAGATATTTTTACATGAAATTATGTACACTTATAGAGGAAGGTGTAGATGCGAAATCGGTCAATTTTATGTCAGATTCAGTAATAGGTTTGTCAAAAACTAACAAAAATATCAAAAATCTACCATTAGACGGAAAATTATATTACTTTATCTTTAATTTGGTGTATTGCTTTAACGCTTCTGTGAACTAATAGCCGAGAAAACCCCTCAGAACAGAGTGAGTATGGATTCCCCTTAAAACCTAAACCTCTATACAAGGTTTGCCAACTCCTAAAAGCAGAAAACCGGTTAAACGTATAAAACCTCTGTGCGAAATAACCCGCGGGAGGGGGTGTCTGCGCAGGAAGTCATATTCTTAACTCTTCATTTTTTTTTCGAACTTAAGACATGTATTAATTTTGTATTTATAATTTTACAATAATTTCTACAAATTTTCTTCAATAAAATTTCATTCAACGGTTGTCATCTTCAATCGAGAAAATTTTTAATGTTTGATACCAAAAACTTTCACAGGTTTCCAACTATTTAATTTGTCAAATATACAATAATTCAAACGAAATAAGTGTCTTGAAAAAAAAAATGACAATTGATTCTGAATCTGACGGCAATAATAAAATTGTGAATTGCTTTTTAAAACCAATTTCAAATACTTGGCCTTCATATTAAACGGAAGAAAGTATACCAGAATAGGTTGTCACTTGTTTTTGTTAAACCACGGTAATAATAAAGGGTCATTATAAATTATTGTAGTCGAAGTAGGCCATGATAACAAATGTAAAGATTTCTGGTTGCCGCTCTATTTGAATGGAATACCACTAGAAAGTGGTAGAACACACGCACAAGTTAAATTGATAACCTATTTCATCTATTTCAAGTTTGACAGTTGTTTGTATATAGCGGCAAAAATTTTCTAACATGAGTATGGCCTACTTCGACTACAATCATTTATAATGACCTTGTAGAATGTGCACTTAAATTAGTTAAATTATGTGGATAATAATGGAAAGCTGGGAAATTTTATAAATGTGAATTCAAAAGTTAATGATTGTTTTTTAAATCCGAAGGTAGTTATTTTTGACTTTAATGATAAAGTATTGTAAACGTGCCGAAAAATAATTTTGAGATTTGAGCGGAAATGTCCTTTTGGGTGCGAACATTTTTGACCAAGGTACAAAAAAATGTCTGTGTGCGTGTGTGTGTGTAGCTGTTTTTTTGTGGCGACGATTCCGGAGAAACTACTTAAGGTATCGGGGCGAAACATCATATTTTGTTTCATGACCAAACTTAGAGCTGAAAAGCTTTTTGTTCAAAAGGGTCCAAAGGAACTGGATGTTTACTCAAAGCATTTTTGAAGGAAAGCTGGTTAATCGACGGTGAGATATAAAGAAGAAAGGTATTTGTCGGGCAAACACGTGTCTACGGTTGCTTCTTCGATCTTCGTATGACGGAATTGCCCGACAAATACCTTTCTCATTTTTGAAGGATTTAGCAAATGATCCGCCATTTCTGTAATTTCGTCAAAATAGTTAAATAATACATTAAAATAGAGGTAATTTTGCATAATTTATGTCTATGACATTTTTCGGTAAAGCTGCATGAACAAATTCTATTTGATCGAGATCAGTCGTGTCTGCATTAATATAAAATTAGTTAGCCAGGATTTGACAAATATTTTCATTCTAATGACAGTAGGTAGTGTCAAACGCTGATGTTTTGACAATACCTACAATACCTCTGTGAAATCCTGGCTAACTAGTTTTATTTTAATTCAGACACGATCGATCTCGATCAAAGAGAATCTGATGCAGCAAAAGTATTAATTTCGTATATAGTATAATAAAGTCATGTGCCTGGACGCATCTGATGTTTTTTTTTAATTTTGTAAATCTCAACCACCGGACAATACATTGGAAACACCCGGCTTTCCGTAACTGTCCGGTTCAATACCGGAAGGTTGGCAACCCGACTACAAATTATGTGACAGTAATGAGAGTATTACTGTACTAATTCTTGTGCAATTTTATTATACTTTGTATTTGTACTTGTATTTTATTGTAAGTGCAATTTTGACACACAATTTTGCAACATTTCCAGCAATTCTAAATTATTTTTAGCTTTTTATAACTTCGACAAAAAAAAAAACATACAGAAAGCACATTGTTTCATGTGCGCTGTAAACCGTTGGTCCGCATGCTAATATAATTTCATGCAGGCTGCATACATAATTAATTTTCCATTTAAAGTTATTTGATTTACAATTCTATGGGCGTCCGATCGTGTATTTTAGATATACCTTACCTATAGGTAGTGCGCAAAATGTCCGCCGGGGCGAAAATTGATTCGCGATCTTCAAACGTCCAGTTTTACGATGATTGTAATTGAACGTCCAGGCCGCATATCATTCACGCGACGCAGTAAATTCTAGCGACTTTATTGACCAATAAACTTCAGCCCGTACGTTTCGAACATCAGGTGAACACATACTGGTTAGTAATTAAAATAATTTACGTCGGCCAGTAAAGAGGATTATGTGTCCGTCCGTTTGCATAGTTTCGCAGTGAATTGAATCTGAAAGTTTCAAGAGAAAAATGTTGGTCCTAGTCGACCACCCTAGAGTAACACGTTATTATGCTAATTACTTTTCCATCATAGTCCACACTAGTCATAGTCCACCAGTTTTTTCTAAAAATAGCCACACTGATTTTTTATTGTTGTCATGTAACGATCATGATGTACGTAAAACAGAGGAATAAAGATAGAATCTTCTTTCTTCTGCAAATAGCAATTTTACTGTCACCATTCTAGTAATAAAATTGCGATTAAGATTTCAGTAAAGATAATAAATGTCATAAATGCCAGACGTAAAATTCATATAGAATTATTCATTCATTCTAAGAATTATGCGATGTATCCAGGAATGTCATGAGCCTTGTCTGGCATATAAATCAAAATATGAAGTTATACAAGGTGTTTCATTTTATGTGTGCGAAATGCTAATAGGTGGTAGATATATGATGGCTTATACTTTAAGATGTAAATGCAGTGTTTCTCTTTTGATGGCCAACTCAAGAAAAAAATCCTCAAGCCAGGATTGGAGGAGTTCTGTAAAAATCCAACAGATACCTTTTATTGATTCTTGCTGTTTTAGATGTAACAACTTTACAGACAAAATGTGCTAACTGCACTTTACACTGTAACTCAGTGTCATTTTCAACACTATTTGTAATGATTCCTAATTCTTTAACTCTTGTCGAGATGTCCTTTGGCATTGACAAAAATGAGTATAGTTAGTAAACGGACCTCCTAACCATGCCAATTTGCCAAATATAAACTTAACATATTGGAAGAAATAATTAGTGACCTTAGAGTCAATTTTAATAGCGTTTTCATCATGAACCATCATCAACAGATTTTTATGTACTACAATAAAAAAAAAACGTTGATATCGTCATGCCATCTATGAAGCCTATCAGGTTAACCGTAATTAGTTTGACAGATTAGGTTATGTCCACAAATTCCTCGTGATTTCTTCGTAAATTCTCTTAAATGGACCATAAACGCCGATTAAAGACTAAACTGCGTTTGAAACACACTTGAACGGGGAATGAGCGCCGTTCAATAGTGAAGTGCAGTTTAAACTGTTTATTAATACCTCACCCTTCAATAGAACTAAGAAATAAATCAATGAAAAACCTGGTCTTAATGTTCTCCAACTTCTGGTATGTTTACTAATGCCCAGTTTTTATATCTCAGTTTAAATTGTACTTACTTTCAGTTTAAACCAAGGTTTAATTAATTTCGTGTTTCTCAATATTAGTTTAGTACGTAAACTGTTGATTAAGTTAAGGACTGTAGGTTATGTACTAAAGTCTAGACAGCGTTGAGATGTCTACAACCAGTTTACCAAGCAATAAAATATTAGTTCGGATACCAAATAGTATATTATATACAAGTTTTTTAAGACGTCAACATGGCGCATGAGTTGTCTAAATGAACGAATGCGCTAAGATGTCTTATAAAACGTGTGTAATATACTATTTTTTGTAATTTGCTTCATTAATTTGATATAAATTTAGAAATTGTGGTTACTATATTTAGAATCTAGGGAATTTTGCGAGTACCATGTTGTACTACTGGTAGTACTGTAGGAAACTGTCAACTTCGTAAAGTTGGGAGAAAATCATGACAAAATCTTATTGTGGATAATTTGTCTCTACTTTAGCCTACAAGTTTTAATAAATAATTAACGGGCGCAACTATAATCGCCATAGACTTGGGGCAACACTATTAACCCGCAACGGCTACTGCGATAAAAACTTACATGGCAACCAGTTAATAAAGGATATAGATATAGAAACATAACCTAAAACGTTACCTTAAAAATAGTGGTCTAATAATTATAAGTCAGAACAGAAGTGTTTGGCGGTGACAGATTAGGTACTTCGAAGAACAAGAACTTACTAAAGAATTGTTATATATAACGCTTAACGTTTAATAGCGGTGTCTACGACATTCTGCGAGGTAGCCGTCGAGGTTAACACATTTACGAACACTTATAATTGAAACCAATTTCGGTGAAGTAGTTTATTAGAATAAATTATACTTTACTTACATGCGATGGAGGGAACACAAATAGTTGCACACAACTAGAACTAAAACGATGTTCGAAGCGACGCGCGACGTACAACAAAAGAATACGGTATTGGCACGACCAGAATTCTGTCCAAAATGTTACCGAAGACATATACGTTACATAAACTAACACCACAATACTTTAGATGTACTATAGCTTGCTACGTGTATGCTGATATTCAATAAACTATTTATTGCGCATATACAATCCCGCGGCAGTATTTGAAACCGATCATATCTACGATGTAGGTTTGATCTTCGCATAACTCCTTAATTAGGTAAATGTGGTCCTTGTATTGTATCTGAAAGGGAGATTTGATGTTTAGTTGACGAGAATGTTGCACGATCACTTACCAGAGTAGCAAAACATCAACGAAAACGTCATGCTGGCGTATTTTCATGAACAGAGCAAAACTAAGAAAGCCCCAGCCCTTTGGCCATACTATAGCATGCTGCACGCATGTTTAAATATGTATAGAATATTCTATATAGATATTTCGCATTTTATGCGATTGCAAGCGATTCTAAAAAGGCAGTTTGTGGTTATGTGTAATTTGCGTTTGACATATGGCATTTGATATCAATGTTACCAAAGATACTAAAAACGGTGTTACAATTTGTTAATTGTAACACCGAAAACTGTGTTACAATGTGCATTGTGAATGCAATAGAAAAATGCGCTTTTACTATTAAAATATGAAATATCTATTATTGTTCATCAGAGTATGTCCATTTGTCCATGGAGATCATTATAATAGTTTTATTGGAAAGATGTCGCAGTTTAATGTTTAAACACGTGCAAAATCCTAGTGAAGTACGTTAACGTAAGCCCAACGCTGCCAAACTGAAAGGTACACTACCATTTCGAAAAACGTAATAATTTAATCTGCTGTTCAATTTTCAACCATTTTCAATTTGTTTTAACGAATGTAGAGAAACTGGCCATAAGTATACCTATACTATAAAAAGTCATTCTAGGTAGCAGCGCGTTCGAATATGATACAACTGTCAAAGTGGGCACAAATACAACATAACACCCTTTGTATGTGCTTGTAGAACTAGTAGTCAAAACGTCAGTTATAGCATACTTCCGCGACTTTCTACAATAAACAACGAAAATCCGACCGCCCATCACGAGCAAACATCGTAAAGACAAACGTCAACGAAAAACTAGCTTCCCCTTCGTGTTGACTCAACCGATCGGTATGTTAATCACTATTTACACGGCCTTCTTTTCGTATACGGTCCTCGTCGCCTGTCACATCCAGTGCAAATAACTCAACTCGTTTAAACTCAAACAAACCACACGCATTCCACTGTTGTAGTGGTGCTGCTCGCTCTTGAGCCGGTGGATGAGAGCAATTCCGTTTGTAAAATTGGTTTCGTTAGAGCCCTTGTTTGAGCCTTCTCTCTCTGCTCTCTCGTGTAAAGTAGTTAAAGTTGGCTCAATAAAAGAGGAACTGCCGGATTCGTGGGGGAGGTTCACGGTCAATTTGGGCCTTTGTTTTACTGGCTGCCCATTACGATAAGCACCCCCTCCACGTTCAGCGGACCGTTCTAAGACTTAAGGGTCTGATGTATTTTCACCGAAAGGATGACTGCCGCCTGCCATTTTACCGGTGATTATAAACTTCATTCGCTGAGAGGGTTCCTCCAAGTATGGCTTAATCTAATCTTTCCAAAGTTCGCCGTATTGAGCGCTTTTTCGTCGAAGCCCGATAAATTTTATTATTCCCTAGATGGAATATTTCATATACTTTCAGAAAACCTCAGGATCAATATCGTTATCTGATTATCTGGTACTTTGAAGAAAATGCAGAGAAGTTGTCTTTATATGTGCCTGCGCACATTGTGATGACTGATGACAATGTTGGTTATCATCTTGGAAACAGTTTTTGCTACAAAACTATATATTTTTAATGGGTCTTATATGGTCACGTGTTTTGAATATACGTATCTTTTACAATATAACGTTTTGGAAGTGATTTGTTTTCTTGCTGTTCTATTATAAAAAGCTTAAAATCTTGAAGAATCCCCACGAATTAGGAAAAAAGTTGTTGCTGTTTGTGCGAAGTAAAGTAATTAATGATGGAAATAAGAAGCCTACTTTTTCTTCGCACTACAATATTTATTTACTACATACATGTTTCGGCAAGATACCGTCTTCAATGTTAGTAATATGCAAATAAATCATAAAATATATAAGCGAGATACTTTAAAAAACACTAAGACTATTGCACAACAAAGTAAAACTTACAGACCTAATTCGTAAGATGAATAAACGTGACAAACATAGAAAACAGACGTGATGAACAGAAAAAGCGCTTTAAGCTAAATGAAACTAAATTATTAGCTGGCAAACAATTAAAGAAATTGATTCTAGTGTGCCTCTTTTCATAGAATCTTGATCTCAAATGAAAACAGAAATTGTGAATTGAGTCTAGTTTTTTAAAAAATTAATGCAGTGAATAAAGAAAAAATGCAAAATACTCGTTTTGTTTCTCAAAATACTCACACAATATCTGACTTCAGATTCAGTGTCTACGAGCAAAAAAAAACATTCCTGAATCGGTTGTAACTTGTTCGATTTTTTTGCAGTTGGTCAGGTTTGTAGTTTAGATTATTGTATTTTGAAAAATTAAATAATTGGAAATCTGTGGACTGTTCCGATATGTAAACTCACAAGTTCAACGGTTATTCTGTTATTAAAAAAAAATCGTTGAATGCAGATGTATTGTAGTCAAAAGAAAAATAAAAGGGTATTTTTAACAGAAATTAATTTCATTTTTTTAACGTTGATAGCCGGTAGCAAATATAAATATAGTAAATGTATCTTTTTGATTATATAAAAAAAACCTGATGTGGCCAGGCACATAACTTTATCATACTATATATAAAATTATTAGTTTAGCTGCATGAGATTCTATTCGATCAAGATCGGCCATGTCTGCATTAAAATGAAACTAGTAGAACTAGACAGATATGTTGATTATATTGACAGTTTAGATATTTCAAAACATTATTGTCAGACACTACCTACTGTCATTAGAATCAAAATATCTGACAAATCCTGGCTAACTAGTTTTAATGCAGGACAACCGATCTCGATGAAATAGAACTTGCTCATGCAGCTAAATTATTAATATGACCAAAAAATGTCATAGTCACAAATTATTCAGAACTTCCTTCTACTTTATTATTTAACTATTTCGACGAAATTCGAAATGGCGGCTTATTTGCAAAATCTTTCAAAAATGCTAAGATTAAACCTTCCGTTCCTTTAGACCCTTTTCAACAGAAAGCTTTTCAGCTCTAAGTTTGGTCATGAAACTTCTAAATATAAAGTTTCGTCCCGATACCTTTAGTAGTTTCTCCGCAATCGTCGCCACAAAAAAACGGGTACACACACACACACACACAGACATTTTTTTGTACCTTGATCAAAAATGTTCAGGGGACCCAAAAAGACATATTTCCGCTAAAATCTCTAAATTTTTTTTTTGGCACGATTGCAATACTTTACATTTTACACTATACATACTACGTGATAAAGTAAAAATAATTGTCATATAGCACTGTACCGTTTTAATTCTTTAGATATTGTGTTCATACTTTCAATATTTTCGGATTCCGTTTAAAAGAGCAAGGTGACAGTTCGTAACGTCACCTGTGAACTATACAATATTTTGTATGACATTACGTTTCTTTAAATTTTTGTCTGCTTTTTGCTATCGTTTTCCTGCTTAATTAAAGCGCTTGTAATAATACAACCTCCGGTCTAGTTATTTATTATTGATCGAGATTCATCACGTCCGGTTATATTTTGGAGCTTATCAGTCACGTGACTTTGCAGATTTTGAGCCCATTTTTTCGTACGTACATAAACTTAACGTCAGGCTACACTGGTACTAAGTAGAACGAAGCGTATGATTGATTGAATCTTGCTATTTTAAAATAAATTGCAATGAACTACTGAAAGTATACAATTCATATCTAGATTACAGGCTTCCGTGGTCTGAGTCAATGATATACTGATTTCCGGGTGGAAATCGCGTTGTTGACTTTGAAATAGTGGACGTTTTGTACCAAGAAGAATCTTCAGGACTAAGTATCGAACCAAGAGATACGAAGATGAGCGAAGAACTTTTGTTGCACTTAGTTCAATGCTTAGTCCTAAATACTGATGTAGCCTCTTGCAAAAGAGTACGAAACGTCGACTATTTCAAAGTCAACAACGCGGTTTCCACCTAGAAGTCAATAATAGTTCGACGGAGTCATTGATAATCAAGAATTATATCTCGCTTCTTGTTGTTTATCATATTCCCAGGAAAAAAGAAAAAACTGAAACCAAAAGCAGGTCTCCGGTTATTAAAAACACGGTCGTTAGAAACCTGTCAGTGTTGTCGGTACACCATGACGTGCCGGATGGCATTCGCAAACAAGCGATTAGCGACTCCTCCGGCTCATTATTATGAGAGACATGGCCGCCTAATTAACGAGTGCCAGGACAGCAACAACAAGCTGGTCGCGCGACTCCAGTCCACTACCGTTCGCTGATCACGTACGCCGTCTCAGAGACCAGCAGTAATTTGTCCACCTAATATAGGTTTATCACCGTCGATCCACAGAACCATCGATAACTGTACGCAGAGATTTCCGATTCAAGATCTCCACTGACCATCCTCAGCCATAACACTTTCAAAATAAGAACTAATCCCGGGTCAGTTCCGTAATGACCATCGCATGCCCTCATTATCTCTCATCTGACGGCCGGCTTAATATGGGCGTATCCGCTGACACATCAACATAACCGCAAAAGCAGAAGTGATTCTACTCACATCTTCTCTTTTTAATGGGTTATCTGTGATCTGGTGGAGGTTGCCCTTTGTCGTAACACTAAAGGTGCCCGTCTCTGAGACAAACTGAGCACTAATGGGTTATAATGGTATCGCCTGGTTCAGCCTGGTGCAGTCTATAGGATCTCGTGTAAAGTGTCATTTGTTATCTGAGTTCACATCTACCAGTTTGAACACTAGGGAGGTGTAATAACCTAGGATGCATGAGGAGAATGGTAATTATTTTCTAATCGCAACGTCATGCAATCATTTCACAGGACAGAGGATGTTCTAACTTCCTGACTTTTTTTAGGGACTTCCGTCTACATGGTGATACATATTACTAACATCCTGGAAAATTATTATAATAAAATATCGTGTTGTATGGTCATCTTTTGTTAAAAATAAACATCAGAAATGTGAAATTCATTAAATTTAAGCCAAAACATCACAAAACATCGTAATATAGGATTTATGATTACCACCATATTACGGCTAGAAGAATAAAAATCTGATGTGGCCAGGCACATGACTTTATCATACTATATATAAAATTAATAGTTTAGCTGCATGAGATTCTATTTGATCGAGATCGGCTATGTCTGCATTAAAATAAAACTAATAGAACTAGACAGATATGTCGAATAAAGCTGCGGTCGGATATTGTACTCCGCTGACACAGGGTACACTGTCCAAATGACACTTACGTGTTATTGGGTGTAAAAAGTGTACGGTATACTATATCAGAACGCAGCTTATATTGACAGTAGGTTGTCAAAACATTTGCGTTTGACACTACGTACTGTCATTAGAATCATATCTGACATATAATTTGACATATCCTGGCTACTAGTTTTAAAGGACTACGACCGATCTCGATGAAATAGAATTTGCTGATGCAGCTAAACTATTGATTGTACCAAAAAATGTCATAGTGATAAATTATTCAGAATTTCATCTTCTTTAATTTATTATTTAACTATTTCGACGAAATTCCAGAAATGGCGGCTTATTTACAAAATGTTTCAAAAATGCTAAGACTAAACCTGCAGTTCCTTTGGACCATTTTCAACAGAAAGCTTTTCAGCTCTAAGTTTGGTTATGAAACTTCTAAATATGAAGTTTCGTCCCGATACCTTTAGTAGTTTCTCCGGAATCGTCGCCACAAAAACGGGTACACACATCCACACATACACACACACACACACACACACACACACACACAGACATTTTTTTGTACCTTGGTCAAAAATGTTCAGGGGACCCAAAAAGACATATTTCCGCTAAAATCTCAAAATTTTTTTTTGGCATGATTACAATACTTTACATACTGCGTATGATAAAGTAAAAAAATAAATAGTTTATCTACGACTCACATATAATAAGTTCATTGCATACATATCTATGACTATATAATCCCCATCATGATAGACGCGAATGATTATAATGACATTAGCGTTGTATAATAATGACAGTCCATTCAAATAATGACTTCATTATTTGAACGAACTGTCATCATTATACAACGCTAGTGTCAAAGTCTGTCAAAACCTACGTGGATGACAGTTATGTAACAATTGGCCTCGCTATATCATTGACAAATACATTTAAAATATTTGATATAAAATGGAATTTATGAGTCGTAGATAAAACGTCGTATTCTACTAGCACACAACGGATATAAATCGCTCGCATGTTTACACGCTCGCCTACGGCTGGCGTATAACGCTCGCGATTTATATCCTTAGTTATGTGCTCGTCAAGTAATATACTATTATACCGTTAGGCAAAGTTAAAACGGTTAAAACCCACGGTATAAACCCGGAAATTAATTATTTACATTTACACTGCTTTTAGACTTTAACAAAATATATTAATTATGAACATACTTCAATAATATGAAACATATTTACATATTTAAAAAAAAAAAACGGTGTGCCGTGGGAGCTTATCCGAACATTTACACAGTAAATTTTCTAATAAAAGCTTAACAACGGAATTTTCAAATTTTCAATGAGTGCGATGTTTGTTTTTAGTATTGGTTGTACAGTGGGTCCTTCCTTTGTTTCTGCATTGATAAGATCCTATTTTCTTTTTCATTATAAATGGCTGTTAAACTTTTAAAGGGAGTGAAAAACAATTAAGTGTGTACACTAGGGTGACCAACCGTTTCGATTTGGGCGGGACAGTCCCGAATTCTGAGCACTTGTCCCGCCTGATAAAGCGTCCCGAATTTTGTCCCGATTTTTAAAAATGTTATTCGAATGTCCAGAATTTCCCAGACACCAGCCATCAAAGTAATGATTTTGTTGCATATTAAAGTGTACCATACCAAAATGACCTAGCCGTATCTACGAGAAATGTAGGTAATTGAGATATTTCCTAGCCAATTTTGGAAACACTAGCATATCTAGTTAAAAGGAATCATTAGAGCTAGTGCGTCCTATAGAAGAAGCATCCATAGTGAGCTTAATTTTGTATCAATGATCTTATGTAACACCTCAAATTATAGATAAAGGTTGTATTACTTGTAAATTAATGTATATGTATTAATTGATATTGTTGTATCTATGCCATGTGATAAAATATGTCTGACTCATGTACTCAAAGATGTGAAATTTGAATTATAGGATATTGATATTTCTACGCGAAATTTTGCACACTTATATAGGAAGGTGTAACTGAGAGATATTATGTGATACGTTTTTCAATTTTAAGTTGCGTTCTCTGTACAAAAAGTCGCAGTCAGGCAATTTTATGTCAGTTTCAGTAACATTTTGTCAAATACGTTAAAAATTTTTAAAAATCTAGTTAGAGAATCGACCGTTTATTCTAATAAAGAACAGGTGTATAGAAATTTCTGTCAGGATTGACAAATTCTATATTAAATATTTGTGACGGACAACGTACTACTTTGAGCTCCTGATTGGGTGAATGAATGAACACTTTCACAAAAATAATACTTAACTTAGTGAAACGATTTTTAAACGTGTATTGCGTTTGTAATTTAGTCAAACTGATTTTGATTAATTTGAAATTTCAATCGATATTTATTTGTAATAAAGAAAAATATTATTATCAGATTTCGGCTCAAATGAAAACATCATTACTTTATTGTTCATAAAATTTCTTTCATAATTTTAATTTAAATGACCTTGTAATTAACATCACATATTTTTACAGATATTTTTCATTAATCTAAAATTAATCACAATCTGGATAAATAGTCAAGATACAAAAATTTAAGAACATTTCAGAAAAGAAACACCGTTATTGGAAATCAGTTGGAAACAAATCACGTGCTTTGGTGTAGTTTTATAGCGGCGAAGACAGAGAAATACAATAAACATATTGCGTCTAATAAGTACAAATAATGCCTTAAAGTTATAAGGTCATGAAAATTGATAATATTCTGGCGGTGGAGGTGAAACTGTTGGAAGAAAAAATATTTTTCAGGTACATTTCTAATCATATTCTATGTCAGTATCATTGGTTAGCAAACTTCTTAAAAAATATAAACAGCAAATGATGAGACACGGGCGTAAAACAGGACGTAAAATTTAAATTAAATAGAATTAATAATATTTAAAGCCAAAACCTGGATAACCTTTGGTATCTAGAACAATGCACAAATATCTGTGCTATCGGGCCGTATGACACGTTTTTTTAGTTCTTTATAGGGTAAAGTACACATGCAGTCATTGGTACTCCAAAACGTTGGCACCGAAGTAATCGAATACTAATCAAATAAGAGTGTCAACCACCTTTGCGTTTACATTACTTATTTCAATTGGTTATTACGGAATGTCCGTACAAACTTTTCAATTGTATTCTTAGAAAAATGGAAAAAGAAACTTAAAAAAGGAAAATAAAAGAAGAACAAAGACCTAGTTTAGAAACCTAGCTTTAACTTTATTTCCAATTATCGCCCGCTAATCAAAAAGCCTTGCAATACTTATGATAAAAATATGTTTCAGTTATTGACAATATGTTAGCGTCCCGATTTGGAGTTTTAAAAAGTTGGGCACCGTAGTGTACACTGAGAGTTTTTTTTGTAATATCCGAACTATGTATGTAAATGTAAACTGCAGCAAAAATGATGTGAAAGGAACGGTAATAATGTAAAATAAAAGTAAATTATCTGTACTAAACTACAGCTAGAATAAAATTAAAAGTTTACAGTTATTTGAGTTTTCTCTTTCATAGCACACCATCGCTGTGACCATCGTTATTTGGTACCAGTTATAACGCTGTATATTTTACAATACGTCCCTGTTATATTAAGTAAATTTGTAGCATTGTCCAAAGTGCTAATCAATATCACCCTCACAAAACAAACTTATATGGGGTAAAAGTGGTCAACATTCAATGCGATTATCTCGAAAAACGTGTTTAAAAAAAGATTTTATCAGAATTACTACCTGCAAAATTTGCGTTTTGGCCGATCTGCGTTTTGCGTTGGACGCTGGTGAATTGTTTTTTTCTTTCTGCTGTTAAACCCAACAGTCTAAATCACCGTAAAGATCGCCGCCCAAAATTTACCAAAAATAAATAATATAAATAAATAATGTTTTATTTCAAAACGTGAAGCTTCTTTAAAATTTAGATATGGTTAAGAATCGTGGGCTTTGTATCAGACTTAATTACCATACATGGAGTTTTACCAAAACATCATTTTCTGTCGATCTTAAGAACCTCTAATAGGGTATTTGACTATTTTTGGAAAACCATCTTAATGTGTTTATTCCTTCACTCTACATTGTAAATGCATTATTTTTTGTAATTATTTCCTCAATATTTCATAAAAATCAGCGTTAAAAATTGAATCACAAAAAGTCCCGCGAAAACGATACTTTCTGTTGTGTGATGTCACCGGTTAGTGATGTCAAGATGATGTGATGTCAAGATGTCAAATCGGCCCATATGGTCTGTCAGCATCGGCATCGTCGCCGTTTGGTAATTGTGTTGTATGATGTGTTGTTTTCACAATTTATACATAAAAATGGGTTATAAATGGTGTATAAATCCACAATGCAGAGATACGTCAAGAAAAACTCCGGATAAACTATTTGTAGCTGTTCCGCAAGATTTGTAACTGCGAAGAAAGTGGTTGGCTCGTAGAAATCCAAGTGAAATAAATAGCCGCCAATACAAGTGTTTTCTGTTGTGAAGATTACTTCGACATAAGTAAAACTGACTAGAATAAGTTATCTATCGTATTTTCGAAAGGTATTATCTGATCTGACAGCTGAAGGTTAGGGCTATCCTAACCTACAAAGTTATGCTTACATGACGCTTTCGTGCTATTAAATTCAAACGGGAGAAGCACAAAAGCGCGTTCGGATAACCCGGTATTTTACGGTGAGAGTGACGCGCTGCATAATAGGCGGACTAACGTCATACGGCGTTTATCTGCATATAAGAGAGAGGCAGGCGACCCAAGTTATCTGAGCATTGCTCTCCCCATACCATACCCTGACAAACCGAACGCGCTCTAAGGCGGACTAACGAATGACATCACTGGAGACTGACCCAATTACAGAGCGTTTTCAATCACGTGATAGGACGTGAATAAAATTCAATTTTAATTTTGGTTTTTCATAGAAATAAAGCATTTTTTTTTGAAAAGTAATAACAAATAGTTTTCTTAAACTGTAATCTATTAGGATGACTATAATACATGCCATATTTTTAATACAGTCAAATACCCTATTGTTTACCAATTGGTGACAAAACCGATCAAATTATGCAAAATAGTACTGCATATGAAAGCGAAAATTGCAATGTTTTACTTGTAACTGTGTAGGTATAATTTACGTAATTGATGTGCATATGTAAGAGTATACTTAAAAAACTGCAGATGATCCAATATCGATAAATGACTACAATTTTTTTTTCAATTTTCTAGGAAGAATGAGCATAAGTTATTAACCCATTTCATGCCACTTTCATACTTTAGGAGTGACCTAATAAGAGTATCACACAAGCATATATTATTTGTACTGAAAATCTAGAGAAAACTGATGAAAAAATGGTTCCACTTCTTTGACTCAATTTGGTGAGCTACAATCACAGTTTGAAAATATGTATAACAATATTTAATATTTTGTATTATTATAATTTATTGAAAATGTAATATGTACAAATGTCTTCCATGTATATACCTATTCAATGAGACGAAATGAACCGACAGATTAATCTGGTCTGAAGAAAGTACTGTTATGGTTAGACGATTATGGCATACTGAACACTTCATTGGCGATGGAATAATGTTTGCAAATATGTTAGAAATTCACGGTATTAAGTCAAACTACAAATTTGCACGCCTTGGCTTTGAAAATGTCTATCGTGGCGTAACATCAATTATAATTTTATTGCTAACTTCATTCCATCTTAGTTCGTAGCGTCATTGCCCGGAGGCGCTCGCGTTCTTATGTTAATAATACACTGGCTGTGAGCACGTATATACATAATAAGCAGCTTCTTTGTCTCTCATTTTACGTTTTACCTGCGCCGTTTTTCTCCTTTTTGCCGCGCTTCTTCTAGCTGCCGCTTGAGCGGCTCGAGCGGGAAAATTAGATCCGCAAACTCCCCCTCCATACCCTGCCAGGACCGCTAATGGGTCCTGAAGATAGCATCCGCATCCAGACAGGTATTAGCCCTGGGTTGCCAGTTATCTAAAGCTATAATTTTGTCCGATTTATTGCGTCGAGAATTTCGGGATATCTGGTCGGACGGTCACTATCGGTAATACAGGAATCCGCCGCCGCCGGTATAACCTATAATTGCAAAATGGATCGTTAACCGTCGCTTAGAGTTATCTAAAAAAGTTCGGAATAGTTTCCCGTTTCCATACTTGGTGGATGAGGTGTTTACCGGATGGTGCTTATTTTATATTTTTCGCACGCAGATCTCTCCTAAACAAAAAGGAATTTCCAGCGAAGAGCATTGTGCGTTTTCGCGGAACCGATGCATACGTCAAAACGGCCGCATAAACATTGCAGCCAACGGCCGGGCCGCGTATGCCCTAACCTCAACTGCAGCCATTGTACCATAACAATTGCGCATTGATGTCACTTGATTCTATTTTCTTAAAGATTTCGCAGAAATATCTGCGAACCATGTGAATAAACATATACGCTAGTTTACTATAATTGGCAAAATATTGCTTGGACTTTATTTTTATGTATACAGTTGACAAGAACTGGTAATTCTTCATCATTAGCAAACAATAGAATTGGTCTAATTTCCAAAGTTCTATAAAGAAACTGGATCTATAAAGCCTGAACCCAGCATCAGCGACTGGTTTAAGTTGCGGCCCAGATATTGTTAAAAACGTTGATGCCAACTTTCAACACTCAAACAAACCAAACCGGCAAAGATCATATTATTTCTTCGATGACTACAATTTTTTTTTATCATAGTAATAATAATAATAATAATGATGTTTATTTAGTTAAAAGAAACTAATAATCACAATAAATTTGGTTTCCTTAGTACTAAACTTATCAACTACTTAAACTTAGCCAATACATAAACCCGACATGATTTTTTAAAAAGACTTAGCGAACTACTGTTTCTTATATCACTTGGTAGGTTGTTAAATATCTTCAGTGCTCTATAATAAAATGAATTTTGCGTACTGCTTTTTGTATATTTTGGTAATCTGAAGTGGTTCTTTTGCCGAGTATTGTATTCATGCTGCTGGCCATAGTATGTTAAATAATTACTCGTATAATTTGGGAGTTTTTTATTTATGCATTTATATACTAAGGTGAGTGCCTGATGTATCGTTCCTTGTTTAACATTCAAGAAATTTAATTTATTCAACATTAACTCGATAGTGGTTAACCTGGAGCTTTGTAATAAAACTCTGAGTGCTCGATTTTGTTGTACTTGAATCTTTTTAATGTCTTTGTCTGTACACAAAAACAATATACTGCTGCAATAGTTAAAATATGGTTCTATAATCGTATGGTACAAAGATATTCTAACTTTTAATGTTAGTTTTAATGTTAATTTAGTAGTAATAGGCCCAAAATGTCAAATTATATGTTTTTGCATTTTTCATGCTCTCACAAAATTAAACAATTTAAATATAAAGCGAAATGACAACCTTGGGAAGTTGTGTACAACACGCTTTTTATCCAAGCGCGTGGTAATTTTGGTCTCGCATTTGATTATTCTCTTCATAACTTTGAGAATTAAGCTTTCATTTATTTATTTTTATTTCAAAGATTGCAGCGTTTACTGACTTTATGGTATTTTTCGTTAGTTAATCCTAGGCCGGTTTAAGTGACCACACAGAAATCTTGCGAAATGTAAATGTACAAGACGTCCGTTAGATGCAAATCAAATAACATTAAAATAAATAAAGTAATGTAATCATACTTGAGGACATGTGGCGCCATCTAGTGGTTCAAATTGTTACTACGAATTTGCTTTGTATTTACAGTTTCGATAGGCTCTATCTCTTGTGATTTAGATTAGTAAATAAACAATAACGATGGTCGGTTAAAAATAGTAAATATCGTTTCAAGATCACAATCGATTATGCAGTTGGTAGTATGCTACTAACTTCTCAAAAATCTTCTTCGTGAAAGGCCAATTTAAGGTTTTATCTGTTTCTCGTATACCTACTGCATCCAAGTTCTAGCGATGGATAATGATGAAAATTATTGTAGCATGTTATATAGTTCGCGTCTAGATTAGTACTGAAATTCAGAATTTATGCTCAACATAGCAATACATCTTGTTTCATGCTTCATCTGCCCTACTCGTAACAAATTAAAAGAAATAATTGTGGCAAATGCATTTAAGTAGAATTAGTTACAATATTTTGGAGACTGTGGCGAACTTAATAATAAAATTATAAACCCCTAACCACAACAAGTATTTTAGAACCTAAATACGTATTTCAGCAACTAAGTTGCCATCTTCAGTAGAAACTAAAAAGAAAAGAGATTAGCACTTCATAGTATCTTTACTGGATATTGTCCAAGCAAATCACTAGTGGAAGTCTTTTTAGTTTCTACTGAAGATGGCAACTTAGTTGCTGAAATACGTATTTAGGTTCTAAAATACTTGTTGTGGTTAGGGGTTTATAATTTTATTAGAATTAGTTGTCATTCGATACTCGAGGCTATCGCATGAGAGAAAGAAAAACCACTAAAATATAACCACTACTTAACGTAAACGATAACAATCAGAACACGGGTAATGCCGAGCTCATTCCCGTCAATCTGACAACACAAAGTAAACAAACATCTCGCCGGTTCGCAACGCCTATTACGATTAAACCGACGCGGCCTGAGCCGAAGGAGCGTGAAAAATCGACTTAACACAAATGTGTGTACGTCGGCGTTCTTTTTACCCGTCGCGGACATAATTAGGATACGGCTTGTCAGGCGTCTCTTTTTTACAGAGACGATGGCTGCATTCAGATCTCTGTTGTTGATCTACCAAGTAACCTGTCATTTTTCAAGTAGCTCCTATCAAGATCTCTTTTAAATCTAGTGGGCCGAGCATAAATGAACGTCGTTAATGTGATCAGATTGGAGCGTATGGTAAAAGTATGGTATTTGTGTAGGTATATACTGGTTTCTTTTTGGATTGCCACCAGACTACCAAATGAAACAATTATTGGAAACTTTAGAAATTGCAGACATGCTTGAAACGAAACACCATTAATAATATTAAAATAACTATGAAATAATTACTTTAAGAACAATTATTAAATTCGAATCAGTTGCTTTTTCTTTATTATAATAATATAATAAAGTATTGAACTACTAAAGGCGTCGGGAGGAAACTTAACATATTTAAAAGTTTCATGAACAAACTTAGAGCTGAAAAGCTGTTTGTTCAAAAGGGTCCAAAGGAATTGGATGTTAGGATCTTAGAATTTTTCAACAGTGTTGCAAATGAACTAGTGGAAGTTTTGTATAATAGGGTATTTGACTATTATTGGAAAACCATCTTAGTGTGTTTATTCCTTCTTTCTACTTTGTAAATGCATTATTTTTCGTAATTATTTCCTCAATATTTCATAAAAAATCAGCCTTAAAAATTGAACCACAAAAAGTCCCGCCAAAACGATACTTTCTGTTGTACGTAGACCACGTGATTCTTGTGATGTCACACGATACTAGATGTCATCTAGATGTCCAATCTATGGTCCAATCGGCCCATTTGGTCTGTAAGCATCGGCATCGTCGCCGTTTGGTAATTGTGTTGTTTGATGTGTTTTCACAATTTCTACATAAAAATGTGTTATAAATGGTGTATAAATCCACAATGCAGAAATACGTCAATAAAAACTCCGGATAAACTATTTGTAGATGTTCCGCAATATTTGAAACTGCGAAGAAAGTGGTTGAGACTGGCTCCTAGAAATCCAAATGAAATAAATAGCGGCCAAACGTGTTTTTTGTTGTGAAGATTAATTCGACATAAGTAAAACTGACTAGAATAAGTTATCTATCGTATTTTCGAACCTGGTATTATCTGACAGCTTAAGGTTAGGACTAACCTAACCTTCAAAGTTCGGCTTACATCTGCTTACATGTCACTTTTTACACATTGCTTAGTTCCGAAGCGTAAGCGTACTAACGAATGACGTCACACGGCACTGAGCCAATTACAGAGCGTTTTCAATCACGTGATAGGACGTGAATAAAATTCAATTTTAATTTTGGTTTTTAATAGAAATAAAGCATTTTTTTTTGAAAAGTAATAACAAATAGTTTCCTTAAGCTGTAATCTGTTAGGATGACTATAATAGAAGCCATATTTTTAATACAGTCAAATACCCTATTTATGTCTATGACATTTTTTGGTAAAATTAATAGTTTGGCTGCATGAGCAGCTTCAAATCGAGATCGGTCGTGTCTGCATTAAAACTAACTAGCCAGGATTTGACAAATATTTTGATTCCGATTCTACTGTCAAAACATCTGCGTTTGACACAGTTGAACACCATTTGACACTGCTTTATAGTATGATAAAGTTATGTGCCTGGCCACATCCGATTTTTTTTTCTTTGGCGAGCGATGGTTGACAGTTTAGCGTTGGTTCTCATGTCAGATACGGTAGTCGTAAAAAAAGGTCCAAGAAGCTGGTATTTACGTGAGTTTTATATACCAGCCTTGTTCAACATATCAGCATTCTTATATACATGTTAGTATTATATCAATAATGTTGAATTTCAATAATGAAAGCTTGAATCTTTAACAGTCATTGGAACCCGCGTTATGAGTCGTCACTAGTGTTGGTCTTCATTAGACGATTCAAGCTTTAATTACAACAGTCATCACTGTTTGATTCCCAATGGAGCTAAATCCCATTTTAGCATCACTTTTGTGCTAGATTTTTGTTGTAGATGTAATTCCTGAAGGTTTTCCATACCCCGGCCACTATCCACATCCTGTCCACATCCTGTCACTTTCCATCATTGTTTCATATTTTGCCTTTAATAGTTTGCTTTATGTGTAACTCAATAGGTCTGCTTTATGATTTTCTATAGTTGGCAACCCTAATCTGAGAAGTTTTGAGCTATGGAACATGGATTCTTTGGAGAGTGGCCCATGTTCCACAGCACCTAATTTGGGGCTTAGGCCTTTTTTACCCCCTAACAACCTTCTGGATATGCTGTGATCCATCCTGTAGCTTTGTATCCAACTGTGTCCAACATTTGTGCCCAACATCTGGTATCCTGGTTTTGTCTTGGTGAACGTTTTGAACTTATTAGCACATCTGGATTATCAGTAAATCCTTATTTCTCATCTCTTGTTAATGATTAAGATTTGAGATCAAAATGGTAAAATACTATTTATTACGTTCCACTTTCGAACGAAAAGTGTGTTTGGTGTCGCGTCATTGACCCAATGGTAGTTATTATGCCGACATCAAATTTTAAAATATTTGTTACGGTGTCCAGTAATAGAATTAAAAAATAAAACATCCGAGTGTGGAAATATTAAATCGTAGCTCTCATTAGACAGAATGTTAATTGCCAATTACTTAGTAGCCGAGAATTGCGTCTATCGGCAGTTCAGTATTTCCAGAATGCGGACGGAATTTTGATTGGACCGCCTCGAACTTTCGGACCGAGGAATCGATGGATTTGAAGAAATACCCATCCGGTACGGTACGAAAACATAACCTAACTGTTCGTAGAAGAGAGGACGAGTTTTCTCACGGCAGGAGAAAAAGCATACGTACACCGGCACCGGTCACACTTCGACAGATCGCGGCCCGTTTTTCCAGCGGTCATCGAACAAATTACGAAATAAATTTACCTTGCCTCTTATAGCGGTGACTTGTGTTCATAACATCCTCGCTAGCCATTTATATGCACCGTACGGTCCGCTATATGCCTTTTCCTCCTATCCCGTGAAAAACCCGTCCGCTGGCTGTGTGCCCGATCGTTATTGTGTTCTCAGTTCTTGCCGCGAACAATTTGTAACTTTTCGCTTCTTTCGCACGACGCGATAATGAATAATTCAACGCATCGCGAGCTTTTAATAACGAAGTTGGCAGCATTGCGCTACATGGGCTTCTTCTTCTTCTTGCCACTGCGACATCAGCGCCTCTCCAGTTTCTTCTGTTTACACTTCGAGTGGCTGCATTCTGCGAATCGCCAACCAAACGCCTTTTTAAATTGTCAAAGTTGACGTAAATTGCAACGGGAGAGAAACACTGACTGCAGCGCGCTGATTGCAACGCAATTTTATTGTCAATATTACTCAAGATGGACGTTGTAATGACCAAATGAAGAACATGGTGAGCCTCATTGCTAACTGCCAAGAATTAAAAATCTAGGCTTCAAATGGGACAAACGTCGTAATTACGGTTTTCTACGAACTATACTAGACTACATCGAGACAATTTTTATGTGATTGTGATTGACAAAAAGTACTATAAAGGGACCACATTGCCCATCAACCAAATAGTGGGTGATGTTTTTATAGATTTATATTCTATAGGAGGTGCATACGTCTCGTTATGATTTAAATCTTAAATACCATTTTGCTCTCCATTTTTTAAATTTTTTATTGATCATGATAACAGTAGCTTTGAATAATAATGACAGTTCTTATAAATAATGACTGTTCCATTTAAAAGAACTGTCTTTATTATTCAAAAACTACTGTCAACAACGTGGTTGACAGTTGATTGGCAGTTCGCATCACCACCATTGACAAATACAGTTCCAATATTTGATATAAAATGGAATTTGAGTAGTAGATAAAACGACGTGTGACTCGCACATAACGGATACAAATCGCGAGCGTGAAATTTATGCATGGACCGTAGGCGAGTGTATAAACATGCTATTATGTGAAGTACTTTATCCAGGGTGTTTTTTATCACTATTGTTTCAGCATTTTAGGACATAAGTTTTGAATTTTTTGTCAAATATTAGCCTTAAACTGTCGTATTATAACTATACCGTGTGGTCTTTTTAACTTGAGACTCCTAAATATCTCGAGAAATATGCATGGTACGACAAGTGTCTTAAATGAACTTGAAGGACTAAAAGGGGGAAATGAAATGACGATTTCAGTTTCATTGCAGATGGCGCTGCAATCGGTGAAAATGGGGCTAACTCAATTTTTTAAATGGGAATACCCACATTTTTTATCAAATTATGATTTTACGCTAAATCTTCTTTCTGAATTTTTTTTTCGTACGATGCATTTTTTTCGTGCGAAAACCAACCCTAGAAGCACCCCATGCAGTGGCAGCGGTCGTAACTACCGCAGACGCCACAAACTTCCATCGTCAATAACCTTTGATAATGCCATCGTACGAAAAAAATCTTCAGACAAAAGATTGTTCTTATTTAGCGTAAAATCATAATTCTATAAAAAAGTTGGGTATTTCTATTTAAAAAAATTAAGTTAACCTCATTTTCACCTATTGCAGTACCATCTGCTATGAAACTGATATCGCCATCTCATTTCCCTCTTTGCGTCCTACAAGTTTATGTAAGACACTTTTGTCGTACCATGCATATTTCGCGAGATATTTAGGAGTCTCATCTTAAAAAGACCACCCGGTATATATTTTTTTTAAATATCTCCAAAGCAAATAATCCGCTGTGGTCAAATCCGGGCATCGAAATGTCCATTTATTGTAAAAAGTAAAAATGTCGGCTAAAAATGCGTGGGGTGAATGTAGTCTACAGTGAAATTCTTATTTTTAACTTTTGTTTTTAGGTGACAAGTTTTAAAAATTATCAGATTATCAGAACCACTACATTACTGTCTTTTACAATTTAGAACATTGAATTAATTGTAAATGTGTTTAAGGTAGTATTTGTAACTACCTACAATAAATTTGCACCCACAGTTAGCAACTTATCAATGAAAATCAATATACGTTTGATTGTAGATACCACAAAATTGAACAGATTTCCAATTACTCAACTTTTAAAAATACAACAATCTATGCTGAATACCCACCAACAAAAGAAATCTGTCAACAAGTGATGCTGAATCTGATGGCAAAAATTGTGAATTGTTTTTGATAAAACCAATGCAAATGAAAACGGAAAAATACAACAACAAAACTCTAGACTAGACTCAACTCAAAATCTTTGCTTTCATATTCAGATTTAACTAGCATACCACAATCAGTTGTCCCTTGTTTGTTTTGGTGGTAATGAAATGTATCTTCAATTAACATACCTTTCTAATATACTTGTTGGTTAAATACATATTTCCTAATATAATATAAATTATTTAGTATGTCAGCGAAATACCACACAGCAATTTGATGCACAATATGAAACACATACTGCATATGCTATGATGCAGCTACATTACAGCTACATGGTGCTGAAATTGTTGGAAACCATGCAAAAGAGTGTTTGCCTCTCTATATACAAATTTTATACTGTCACAAATGAAGCTCCACAATTATATTTGCATTTGATAAAATCATAATAAAACAAGTTTTCTCTCTGTGTATACTTGAGTAACGTGACCATTCTAAAGAACAATTGACAGAGGAAGCAATAACTCAAAAATCATATGCTTTAATGCACTACCATTGTGCATTCCATTACTATTATATGCTATAAGTAAGAAAAGCGACTTTAACAATAACAATTAGTTTTCTGTGCTTTATATGCTATGATGCAGCTACATTACAGCTACATGGTGCTGAAATTGTTGGAAACCATGCAAAAGAGCGTTTGCCTCTCTATATACAAATTTGATACTGTCACAAATGAAGCTCCACAATTATATTTGCATTTGATAAAATCATAATAAAACAAGTTTTCTGTCCGTGTATACTTGAGTAACGTGACCATTCTAAAGAACAATTGACAGAGGAAGGAATAACTCAAAAATCATATGCTCTAATGCACAACCATTGTGCATTCCATTACTATTATATGCTATAAGTAAGAAAAGCGACCTTAACAATAACAATTAGTTTTCTGTGCTGCATAAGCCTTATATATATAATTATTCGAAACGGCCATAGCAAGCATGTATTCTTGAACACTTGGTCGGCTATTAGTACACAATTTGTCGTAAAATTTATAGCGAATTCAAATGGAAGCCTACTCCTGAACTCTATCCTCATATCCGCACCAGAGTCGCAAACAATCGAACTTTACTCGCAGCGCACAGCCCACAGGACACCGATGTGTGTAATTATCATCATTTTTCACCAACCTCGGTGCCGTTACTGTGCACGAGGCGCGACATCCTTATCTTTTCAGCTGCAATTTCAAGCCGTAAACTCGCCGATTTAATAATGCGTTTTACTGGGAAGCCATTCTGTCCGACCGTTCGTTAACAGTTAGAATTGATATTTTATTACAAATGTCGTGAAGTGGACAACAGAAAGGGTGAGGTCTCTTAACACCTACCGCGGCTATTGAGGAGCAATATTAAGTGTTAATTGTGGTGACATTACAGTAAAATTACCATGTTGGTTCGTACTGATGTAATGTAATCGAAGAGGATAGGTGTTGAGGATATTAATTTATTGTGGACTGTTGACTACAGGGAAACTTGTTTGAAAGTTCGTGGGAACTTAAGAGAGAAAGGTAGAAATTATAGAAAACATGGTAACCGTTATTACTTCCCTATTCCCAAAGATGTCCTAAAATAGCGAATAGATAACAATTTATATTAATTTTAATAATAATTGAATTAATTTTAATGTGTAAAAGAACCAGAAGATTCATGTTTTACGTACAAAATAGTAAAAAATGGCAAATCTCTATTTATTCTTTCAAAAGGATTATTAGGTAAGACTCCGGCAACTTTTTTTTTTAATAGCCACCTTATTTTTCTCCCAAATTGTCAATTGAAACTTTAATTGTCTTCATGGTAGTGTACCTATTTTAATCTCAGAGCTCGTGAGGAAATTATACTTTTTTTACTAGTCCTAAAATAGCCTTTATTTTATAGTAGTTATAGAAAACCAGTAAAAAAAACGAACAGGAAAGTATATAACAATGTTAACTCAAAAGCTAAAACAAGAAATACAGGGTCTGGCAAAATGATCCCCCACATTTTAATCTTTAATGAAAACGCCCTTGTAAATGCTATTTAATTTTTTATTTATTAACTGAAAATGTATGCTATGCCATTTGTTTTTATTTTGTTTTGAAAATTATAGAGTTCAAGTGGCGACCATTTTTTTCGATACACATTCGCAGCTATGATTTCTGAGCCATTACTCGAGCAGTAATTTGACGCGATGTTCCTGTAATTTCTTGGCGTATTGCTGCTTTCAATTCGTCAATGGTTCGGGGATGGTGTTGAAAAAGCTCCATGAAAGGCCACTTCACAGCCCGTTACCGTTTGGTGTGCTGTTGAATCTTTTGGCGTTTGGGGTCTCTATTTCTTTGAAGAGGGAGGCGTAACGGGTACGTATCTTCCAATCGATATGTCGACATGCAACGCAATTTTTTGGAACCAAAACTTAGAGAACTTGAACATCCAGAACACGTAATCTCGTTACGTGGAGACGTTGGGTGGCCAGCGCGTTCACCCGATCTTGCCCCATACAACTTTTTCCTTTGGGGCTACCTGAAAGCAAAGGATTTTCAACACCATCCCCGAACCATTGACGAATTTACGGCAGCAATACGCCAAGAAATTACAGGAATATCGCCTCAAATACTGATGGAAACTTTCAGAAGTCAGCGTCGAATGTGTATCGAAGAAAATGGTCGCCACTTGGACTTTGTAATTTTCAAAACCTAATAAAAACAAATGGCATAGCATACATTTTATGGAACATATCATTGAACATACATTTGCCTTCGCCATCCTTTTATGACATAGTTAAGTCGTCACTCATCAGTGAGAAAGCAACCATTAGTGTCAGTGTCCTAACAATTGACAATTTAACTAATTAACGATCTATAACTCTAGGGTGACTTTCCTCGAATTTTCTTGCTTTCTTGTATAGAGGTTATATTGTTCAAAAGCTGTTAAACTTTTTTTGGAAATAGATGAAAAGATTAAACAGTGATGTCGAAAACAACCAAGACAAAACTTCATATTGTATGTGAATGGTGTGATCATTTGCTTCTCCACTCCCCATCTCGTCTTCTCTCTTCTCCGTTTTTCCCTGGTTGGTTTGTCTTAAATCTAGCTACAGTTTCTCGTCTTGACTGATGCTGTTCTATTCGAACCAAATAACCCATTCTTGATAAACCTTCTGGTGCAATATGAAAGTAACTTTCTAATATATGTAGTCCATATCGTCCAGTGATATTTTTATTTGATTCATAGTTTCCGAGAACGGCGTACTACCCAATCAGAAATCTGATGACGTTTATTGTATTTCCGTTTCTTTGTGGATCTCTATCCCTCCGCGGACATGTAATGTGTACGTTCACTTATATGTCAGTCGAGTGAATCTCAGCAGAAAAAATTGCGTTGAATGGCCAATAAAATGTATTGATAAATTGTTCTAACACCGGAGCACGGCGAGTCCATCAATCGACTTCCTTCTTCATACGCTAAGTGGAATGTCGCGTAGCGATATTTTACAGCATTTTTCGACCGTGTAACGACCACTTTCATACATATACATGGGCGATTTCCCAGAGAGCGATATCGTAAAAATCGCCTGAATGCCGCGACGACAGATTTCAAGCACGCTGAGACCAGATAAAATGTTAATTGTTATTGTATACCTTCTTTTAGTATATATCCTCACAGATATATACCTCCTAATACTTTTCGTAATACATACTGCATACATATACATTTCCGCGTATTTTGTTCCACGAGTTTATCGCCGCGATCTGCGCCTGTTCCTTGAGGATGTTTCCTGCATAGATAAAGGCACAAAGGTAACGATTTAACGGGATTTGACTGAATGCGTTCGGCCCGTGTATTTGTCGATTAAATGAACGATAAAATCGATTGGTCTTGCGCAAGAATGGCCCTCCTCCGTCGAATACGCGCTCCTTCTGCATACAAAGCCTTCGGGCCATCAGATGATTGGATCATCTCAAACGTGCACTCGCCGCGAATACGTAATGCGAAATTCCGATCGGGCCGAGTGCGGTAGATCGACTGGCGGATGTTGTTTTATGTCGATGTTAACACATTATTTCAACAAGTTCGATTGTTATCGCTTCAACACACACGAAGAACGCAAAAACTGTCTGATTCTTGTATAGTAGAACTTCAATGGTCCGATAGGGTATTTGACTATTATTGGAAATCCATCTTAGTGTGTTTATTTCTTCACTCTACATTGTAAATGCATTATTTTTCGTAATTATTTCCTCAATATTTCATAAAAATCAGCGTTAATAATTAAATCACAAAAAGTCCCGCCAAAACGATACTTTCTGTTGTGACGTCACAACAGTTTGGTAATTGCGTTGTATGATGTGTTGTTTTCACAATTTCCACATAAAATGGGTTATAAGTGGTGTATAAACCCACAATGCAGAAATACGTCAATAAAAGCTCCGGATAAACTATTTGCAGCTGTTCCGCAAGATTTGAAACTGCGAAGAAAGTGGTTGGCTCGTAGAAATCCAAATGAAATAAATAGCGGCCAATACAAGTGTTTTTTGTTCTGAAGATTACTTCGACTTGAGTAAAACTGACTAGACTAAGATATCTATCGTATTTTCGAACCAAGTATTATCTGACAGCTTAGGGCTAACTTAACCTACAAAGTTATGCTTACATGGCACTTTAGTGCTATTAAATTCAAACGGGAGAAGCATAAGAGCGCGTTCGGAAAATCGGGTAGGGTACGGCGAGAGTGACGCGCTGCATAATAGGCGGACTACCGTCATACGGCGTTTATCTGCATATAAGAGAGAGACAGCCGACCCAGGTTATCTGTGCATTGCTCTCCCCATACACTACCCTGACAAACCGAACGCGCTCTAACCGTACTAGCGAATGACGTCACTGGAGACTGAGCGTTTTCAATCACGTGATAGGACGTGAATAAAATTCAATTTTAATTTTGGTTTTTAATAGAAATAAAGCATATTTCTTTTGAAAAGTAATAACAATAAGTTTTCTTAAACTGTAATCTATTAGGATGACTTTAAAATACTTTTTTTTTCTTATTTTAAGACCCTCTATAGGACATTATTTACGAACGAAACGTTTTTACTTTATCATACGCAGTATGTAAAGTATTGTAATCATGCCAAAAAAATTTTTTGAGATTTTAGCGGAAATATGTCTTTTTGGGTCCCCTGAACATTTTTGACCAAGGTTCAAAAAAATGTCTGTGTGGGTGTATGTGTGTGTGTGTGTGTGTACCCGTTTTTTGTGGCGACGATTCCGGAGAAACTACTAAAGGTATCGGGACGAAACTTCATATTTAGAAGTTTCATAACCAAACTTAGAGCTGAAAAGCTTTCTGTTGAAAAGGGTCTAAAGGAACTGGAGGTTTAGTCTTAGCATTTTTGAAAGAGTTTGCAAATAAGCCGTCATTTCTGGAATTTCGCCGAAATAGTTAAATAATAAATTAAAGATGAGGAAATTCTGAATAATTTATGACTATGACATTTTTTAGTACAATCAATAGTATAGTTGCATGAGAAAATTCTATTTCATCGAGAGCGGTCGTACTGCATTTAAACTAGTAGCCAGGATATGTCAGAAATTATGATTCTAATGACAGTAGGTAATGTGAGGCTAATGTTTTGACATGATTTTGACAACACCTACTGTCAATATAAGCTGCGTTCGGATATTGTACACCGTCACTTTTTACACCCAATAACACGTAAGTCTCATTTGAACGGCGTACCCGGTGTCAACTGTGTACAATATCCGAGCGCAGCTTAATCGACATAATATCTGTCTAGTTCTACTAGTTTTATTTTAATGCAGACATAGGCGATCTCGATCAAATAGAATCTCATGCAGCTACATTATTAATTTTATATATAGTATGATAAAGTCATGTGCCTGGCCACATCAGATTTTTTTTTATTTTAATAAAATCAGTTTGATTTTGAATTATTAAAATACACATTTCAGTGAAAAGTTCAATTTCCGTCTTGGACACTTTGTTTAAATGGAACTAAACGGTATCGGAAACATTGTAAGGCCATAAGAATATTTTCGAGAAATAAGACTATTGAAAATTGTAAAATATTGTAACTTTAGGGAAAATATATTTTGAATACGAATATGAAATTGCGTTTTGTGCAGAATCTGGGCTACACAATAATAACAAATGAAGTCACGAATAATGGCCGGCTTATAATTTACAATAAAACTATCGTAGAATTACATTAGATCATTAAGGTGGAAGCTCTTCTCTGAGATCGACCACTATTTTTAGAAGGCACGTACAATTATTACCATTTGAACCTCACATTACCATCCGAATTTGGTAATATTGGTACCAACTATAAATATGATAGATACCATATATGTACTTAGTTCCCTATGATGTTTCTAAAGTTGGTGCCATCACCCGCTGTACTTTAGAAACAGCGTCTACTGTGAACCCTAGAAGTTAGTAACAAGTATTCGCCACCCTGAATGTTCTCCATCATGTTATATTCTCCATAGGTACATAAATTCACATTTACAATGTGAAGAGATAATTAATTATCAATCAGCAATGACAAAGCAAGACAACAAAGTGCTGCCACTAAAATATCTTACATTGTTTCCTGTTGGTTTTGTCCTCAATTACAGAACTTTTGCAATAAATTCCATAATCATCTCATTTTGTTTGAACTATTTAACACATTAAGGGCTGGTTGCACAAATGTTGATTAAAACTCTTAACCACTGATTCAACATACATTGAAACATGTCAGATTTGTATTATTTGTTATCACGAGACCTTTAAATAAGAGATTAAACTTGGAAACAATTCTCTAAATGATTTCTTCTTGTTCTTTTCAGGCAGGTGTGTCGAAATTGTCCTTGGACGGACGGAGGCATGTCGACGAGCGAAGGAGGACTGAATCCGTCGCTGTCACCGCCGGCGTTGCCGTCACCTGGGGGCAAGTTACCCTCCCTGGATCCGGCCGATCGGCTGCTGGGGAAGGGTTCGCCCTTCGCACCGCCGAACAACGACCCCCAGAGGCACTCACAATCCGACGATGACAGCGGATGTGCCCTCGAGGAATACACCTGGGTACCGCCTGGCCTACGGCCCGACCAGGTAACCTAACTTTTATTGCCCTTTTAGACAGACAAACTCCTCCAAAGTATTTGACAGTATAAATACCTTAAATACATATTATTTGATTGAATCAGTTTACAGTAAAGGGTAAATATGAATTTTAAAATGCAAATTGTAAATTGTTTGTTTGCAAACACGTTACAAAGTGATGATATTTTCTTCTTTCTGCGTATTTTCCCCTCAAGTCTTCCTGTTCCTGTTTCCTTACCTTTCTCATTGTTGTCCTTCCTGTGTTATTTTACATATTCCATATTATATACAGGGTGCATATTAATTCAGTGCAATAATTTGGAGGGGTGATGTAACTCAATATGGCGAACAATAAAAATTAATAAAATTTTTCAAAATTTTGCAGCTGAAAATTCAATTGCCGCTACCCACATGTTTGCATAATGTGTAGTACTCCATCAAAAACTAGCCCGCACCTATCTGTAGCACGCGGAGCTCACGAAATGCTTATAAATAACGATGTATTCAAAGATTTAACAGTAAAATCGCACAGAAAGAGCGGCGTCCAATGTCATCGCGCACAATTTCAGCACAATTGAAAATTCGCTCACGAAGTTCATTTTCATTGTTTACTTCCGTCTTATACACTAATCCTTTTAAATAACCCCAGAAATAAAAATCCAGAGGATTCAAGTCTGGAGAACGACTTGACCACCGTCTTGGTCCATTAATCCCTATCCACTTTTCACCAAATGTTTCACTTAAATGTTGCACTACAATGCGGCTTTTATGTGCAGCAGCACCGTCGTGCATAAACCACATGTCACGGCGAACATCAAGCGGCACATTTACTAACAAACCTGGTAGTATGTTTTGTAAAAAAATTGTTTTCTAAAATTATTCTTCACCATTATGACAGGGCGGCAGTTCCACTGACCCTACTCAACAATTGCAAATAATTCCGGCCCAGATATTAATGGCAAATCGGTGCTGTAAATTGGTACGTCGTATAATTCGCGGATTTTCATAGGTACAGTGGCACATGTTCCGGCTGTTAAAAAATCCGTTTCGGGTAAATGTCACTTCATCAGTGGAAAGTACCAAATTAGGAAAGTTTTCATTGGTTTGACATTGACCACGAAACCACTCACAAAAGATGACCCTCTGTAAATAATCCTGTGGGAGCAAATCTTGTACACGCGTTTCCCGATATACCCGAAGTACGTTTTCACGTAGTGTTCTGTGCACTATCCCGTGGGAAACTCCGACTTGTCGAGCAATTGTTCTAGTGCTTCGTCGATCATCTTCGTGAACCATGTGCAAGATTTGTTCTTCGGTATTTACCATATTACGATCGCGTGGACGGCTTCTTCCTCCATGGTTAGGCAAAAATACACGAGCAGGACTATCCCTTAACGGAAACAAACGTTCTATTATTAGGGACGCGCCGGTTTCTAAGTCGTTGCGAATAAAGTTTTTGACCGGCCGCTGCATTTTTTCTGCATTCACCATAAACAAGTAACATGTCCACGTACTCACCACTACTAAAAGTGTCCATTTTGAAACACAAAACCACAAAATAACTATCAAGAAACCCGATAAACAGAAACAACGGCAGAACGTAAACTAAAGCACGCACGGGACATCCCCTCGCTCAGCTGTGAGCTGTTTCGCCACAGGCTCTAGGTCAAGTCGCTACTACCCTTTCTAAAAGCATGCGGCGTCAAACTCTGTATCTTCAATAATTAATTACTCAATACTGGTGTCACTGAGAAAAATGTATTTGAATTTTTTACTCCAATTATGAAGATCTATAACCCCTAGAAATTATTGCACTCATTTAATATACACCCTGTATTAGGTTACTATTCTTTGAACTATTTTTCAAGGTATTATCGTTGATTGTCAACGAATATAGATAGTCAGCCATGGGTTAGTTGGGGCCTTAACATTTAGAGGGCATGGTTTTGAGCAAGATTCATTAACAAATTATAGCCTTTTCGATTTATATATTTATTATATATTTATGCTCGACCTCAGCCAGTTCGCATCAAGTGCGTGCATAGAACTGTATAAGTCGAAAACGCTATAATTTGTGAATGAATCTTGCAAAAAACCCTGCCCTCTGGATGTTAAGGCCCCAGCTAACCAATGGCTGAGTATCTATATCCATTGACAATCAACGGTATTATGTATTGCGTCCAATGACAATTTTACTTTCATAGAATGACATCAACACCTTGAAAATCGTTATTGTACAAATCTGGTCTGATCGTTGGGTGGGCGGCTGAAAATCAGAAAATATGAAAAGGTTTATATTATGCTGGTGTTTAGATGATCTGCAAATTTGAAAAGATCAATCAAAAAGAACCAGGAAAAAACTAGAAGTAGGTATCTACATCCTATTTTAAACGTCACTCTGCGTTATTCAAGTATTCAGTCAGGATAGATTAACATCATACTTCGTATACAACTTGACAATTCTGTTAACAAGTAGAGTGAGTATTCTTTAGTACTTTCACTTTAATTGGCGTATAACCCGTTCATCGCCACCTCGCATTATCTCCAGTTCCCACATATCAATCTGGCGTGCCGTAACGGCTTTACCCCGACAAAAGGGCATTAGCTTAATAATGGCCGAGCGAGCCACCACAAAGAACCGCCTGACGTACTATAAAAAATGAGCCATTATCAAAATTACATTAGGCAAATGCGTTGTCGTTCCTTCAAAAGCGACGTCCGGCTTCGGACGTTGCTGTTGCGTGCAGTTATTTTTACGCGGTACTTTGCACGGACCAGGATAATAAATTAGGAATGGCCGAAAAGAGGGCGAATTGAAAATTTAACTCGGTTGTTGCGTTATTTTGACCCGACGTTTCCTGCGGTAATCCATCATGTTGCTAGTGACAAGCTTCTCGTGCTCTGGCCATGGATTAAGGAAGTTGGTACTCAATATTGCAGTAGAGGTAGTGGTCCATATGACCATTAAAGATCGAATACGTCTTCACTATCGTTCATTAAAAAACTGAAACTTAATTCTTAAAAGAGGTGTCCAATGACCACACAACCGTGTTTCCCAATAATGTTTCTAATATTGCTACCAATTTCACCCACTTCTGGTTTGAAGTAGGTCATATGGTGTATCATAGGATAGCTCTTCTAAAACCAGGTAAGTTTGGTTCCAAACTTTTCATTTCATCACTGAGGAGGCGTATAAAAATGTTGGAGTTGGTGATATTAACACTGGATATCACTTTTAAAATTAATAAGTTTAGTTTGAAACTTTTTACTTTATCATACGCAGTATGTAAAGTATTGTAATCGTGCCAAAAAAAACTTTTGAGATTTTAGCGGAAATATGTCTTTTTGGGTCCCCTGAACATTTTTGACCAAGGTACAAAAAAATGTCTGTGTGTGTGTGTGTGTGTGTGTGTGTGTGTGTGTGTATGTGTGGATGTGTGTACCCGTTTTTGTGGCGACGATTCCGGAGAAACTACTAAAGGTATCGGGACGAAACTTCATATTTAGAAGTTTCATAACCAAACTTAGAGCTAAAAAGCTTTCTGTTGAAAATGGTCCAAAGGAACTGTAGGTTTAGTCTTAGCATTTTTGAAACATTTTGTAAATAAGCCGCCATTTCTGGAATTTCGTCGAAATAGTTAAATAATAAATTAAAGAAGATGAAATTCTGAATAATTTATCACTATGACATTTTTTGGTACAATCAATAGTTTAGCTGCATGAGCAAATTCTATTTCATGGAGATCGGTCGTACTCCTTTAAAACTAGTAGCCAGGATATGTCAGATTATATGTCAGATATGATTCTAATGACAGTACGTAGTGTCAAACGCAAAAGTTTTGACAACCTACTGTCAATATAAGCTGCGTTCGGATATTGTATACCGTACACTTTTTACACCCAATAACACGTAAGTGTCATTTGGACAGTGTACCCTGTGTCAGCGGAGTACAATATCCGACCGCAGCTTTATTCGACATATCTGTCTAGTTCTACTAGTTTTATTTTAATGCAGACATAGCCGATCTCGATCAAATAGAATCTCATGCAGCTAAACTATTAATTTTATATATAGTATGATAAAGTCATGTGCCTGGCCACATCAGATTTTTTATTTAACGTATTTGAAACGTAACGTACCTGAGTGGACGAGCAGGGTTATGACTTATGATGTTATCATTTTTTTTTAAATTGCACCTTATATTTGCCTTACTTATTTGGGTGGATTGTTTAATTGTCTTAATGGTAGCAAAAACATATCATAGCGTTACAAGAAAATTTTCGGGAAAGTGACTGTTGTACAGTATAAAATATTGATCACTCTGGGGAACATATTATATTCTGAATTGAATATTTACAAATTTATAGCAGCCGAACCCATTATCCTAGAAATCTCTAAAGTAGTAAACCTTAAACTTTGTACTTTTACACACAGAGAAATAGTTATCTGTTGTTAAGAAAATGACATCCTTAACATAATTTGTTTTTTTAAGCCAACACATACTTGAAATAAGAATATTTCTGTAATATAAAGCAACCTAAATATTTATTTTAAGAAAACGATTGCTATGATTTAAGTAAGTCGTTGTTTCGAAAATAATTGTGAAGGGTGCCGATAGATGAAACTTTAGTTTCTCGTCGTAAGAGGGATCTCCTTGGCAATATACCGGGTGGTCCTTTTAACTCGAGACTCCTAAATATCTCGAGAAATATGCATGGTACGACAAAAGTGTCTTAAATAAACTTGTAAGACGCACAGGGGGAAATGAGATGGCGATATCAGTTTCTTTGCAGATGGCGCTGCAATCGGTGAAAATGAGGTTAACTTAATTTTTTTAAATGGGAATACGCAACTTTTTCATAAAATTATGATTTTACGCTATATAAGAACAATCTATTTTCTGAATACTTTTTTCGTACGATGCATCTATCAAAAGTTATTGACGATGGAAGTATGTGGCGTCTGCGGTTTTTGACGACCGCTGCCACTGCATGGGATGCGCTCGCTGTCTGGTAGTCGAAGCGACGACTGGGTAGACACTCATGGTACAACGTAGGTATGTGCATAACGGGGAAACGTTTTGGTATCTCGCGCGTTGCCCCGTCATGCGCATAGGGTTTGTTTACGCACGAAAAAAATGCATCGTACGAAAAAATGTTTCTGACAAAAGATTCTTCTTATTTAGCGTAAAATCATAATTTGATAAAAAAAATTGGGTATTCCCATTTAAAAAAGTGAAGTTAGCCTCATTTTCACCGATTGCAGCGCCATCTGCAATGAAGCTGATATCGTCATCTCATTTCCCCCTTTGAGTCCTACAAGTTTATTTAAGACACTTTTGTCGTACCATGCATATTTCTCGAGATATTTAGGAGTCTCAAGTTAAAAGGACCACCCGATATAATTATAACCGCATCCATGTCATGCAGCACAAGTGATTGTGGTATTATACCGTAAATGTACCTGGCGTAGACATGTCCAACAGCTCCAGTATTGATGGAAAAGAGACTAAGGGGCACCGGTGCCTTTTCTAGTTAGAAGATAACAATATTCTTCTTTGGGATACGTTAATTGCATTCAATGTAAAATATTATCGCTTTCATATCAACAGGTTCATATTTTTTAAAGAAGTAGGTGGATATTTAATTCAAGAATGTGAGCTGATTAATCTAACTACCCAACCTTTTGATTTAAAAGAACAAATTCTTAAGACAAATAAGTATCGTATCTATTTAAAATTGTACAATCTTAAAGTAAGGCAACCGGTCAAAATGTGTTCTTGCGTGTATACAGGGTGTCCGGTAAAGGTGTTCCGAAAATTAGGGGGCTGGTACAGGACGTCACTGCCTTCCAAAAAGTGTATATGCACTTTTGGCTTTCGACGCTTCATTAAAAAGTTATAGCTTTTTATTTTTCAGTATTATATTCCCTTAAAAATATAACCGATTACAAAGTCGGCGTTGTTTATTTAACAGAAACAAAAAAAATACTTACAAATAACAAAAATAAATAAAGAGTTTTGCAACACTGCTCAAAATGTTGCCCTTCCATGTGAATTCACATTTCAGCAAGTCTACCCAAATCCTGCCGGAATCATTGAAAAATTTCAGGTGATTCTCGAATACGATTGCAGGCACCATTTATTCGCTGTAGCAGAAATGCACGGCTGAAATGCACTGTTCAGCGAATAAATGGTGCCTACATTCGAGAAACACCTGAAATTTTTCAAAGAGTCCGGCAGGATTTGGGAGCCCGTGCTGAAAGGTGAATTCACATGGAAGGGCAACATTTTGAGCAGTATTTGCAAAACTCTCTTATTTATTTTTGTTATTTGTAAGTGTTTTCTTTGTTTCCGTTAAATAACCAACGCCGACTTTGTAATCGGTTATATTTTTAAGGGAATATAAAACTGAAAAATAAAAAAGCTATAACTTTTTAATGAAGCGTCGAAACCCAAAAGTGCATATACACTTTTTGGATGGCAGTGGCGTCCTCTATCAGCTCCCTAATTTTCGGAACACCTTTGCAGGACGGCCTGCATATAAAACAACCGTTGTTTTGGATTAACAAAGGTCGCTTTGAATTTAGACGTTTAGTTTCTGAAATCCGAAAAGCTTGTTCAGAAATATTGTTTGAATCATTTACAGTGATTCTTTAAGTGATGTGTGGGCGCTTCCATCAAAGAAACTACGTAAAACTCTATAATCTGATATGAAAGTTCAAATCCGGATTCGTATTCAGCGCAAGGAAATTTACAGAAAAAGCTAATGCTTTGCATTCAGAAACAAAAGTTATCTATATATTCCCTAATTTTCAAATATCCTTTTCTCGAAAATGTTCCGATATAATTTGATACAATTTGATACCATGAAAAGAGCAACTGATCTATCATATTCAATATGAAAAATATAGAGTTGCTATTTAGAAAAGTGTCGAAATCGATGTCAAAAACTGAATAAATGCAATCCCCAAAAGCTCATACAAAATGTTTTTGAAAAAGGATTATTCGAATAAAATAGGTATGAAATCATAAAAAATAACTGAATTTTTCGCGGAGACTTCAATGACGCATCGAGCAGCGAACCAGCGTAAAGTAACCAAAATAGCTTGCGTAATTTAGATAAATCGATCTCAATCGTCTTATAATCGATATCATTCGTATCGAATATAATTTGGTAGAAACAAGCACTTTGAACATTGTGGTCTTACGTCATGCTATGCCATTTCTAAATAAACTAAATTACTTATTCTATGGAATTTCTTTTCTTATTGCATTTGCATTTTCTTGTCAATATTAAGTCTAAAATTAGGCGAAATCGATTTGACTAAACTTATAAGGTATGATATTCTGATTATTTTTTATAATAAAGTTATTGATAATTTAACAAGAAAATGAACAAGCCATACATTGACAATTTTAAACTTAGTGCCTAAATACTATGCATAAAAATTTATTCTATTTGGAACTGCTTGTTTTGTTTCTTATTATGGAATATATTCGCAATGCTTTCCACAATGGTAGTTTTACACACTTAAATTACAGTGAAATGTTGCGACACAAAGATAATATAGCAATTAAAATTGAGATCTACCTACTAATTTTTAATAGTTCTGTTGCGTAACACAGTTATTGAAAAACGACTTTCTCTCTCCGTTTTAAACATTCGGCTCATACTTGCGGTAGGCCTGTTACCATCGTAAACCAATAATATCTCCAATAGACTTCACGTGGCATATAGAAACAAATGGCACAAATAGGAAATTCACAATTACTCCTCGCAATAATAATTAGTTCGTTAGCTTCGGTTGGAATTTTAATGAAACGAGTGCTTAAAGACGGTTACGTGAGAGAGAGAGAGAACCTATTGGGCTTTATGATTGCTTGCTTACGTACCGACGACGACTAGGAAATAGTTTGTTGATAATTGCAGCTTCTATATTTAAGCGCGAGCGTTGCGTTCTAAGCCCATTTCTGTAATTGAAACAGCTCGCTCTGATAGATCGAATCTTGTTAACCGTGAAATGCTTCGAAATGTAAAGGCCCCCAGTTTACAGGAAATAATCATTCTTCCTACCAATTCAGCATGTATTTGAAATCACCTATAATACATTCAAGAATGATCCACCTAATTATCATCATATATAAATTCTAAAATTATCAAAAAAGTTTGTTTAATCTGACAATTGTGGAGGCACTGAATATAATTATTACACTATTTCTGTGCGTTTTGTATGCATTTTTGTGACAGTACTCGATGATAACATGTAGTATTTATTAATATAGATAGGTACATTATTAATGGTTTAAGTTTTAAATTATACTAACATTAATATAAATAATATCAGCTTTGAGGGTTTTGATCTCCGCTAGTTGTAACAACTACACTGAATTCCAAACAAAACTGGCATCGATAAAAGTGCAACCCCAATATTTCTACAGCACGAGCCGCCACTGCCATGTAAGTTCGATGAAACATCCTGGTATGGGTTGAATGCAACTTGAAATCGAATATCGTGCAAACGAGGTGCAATGTCAACAAGGCACTAAAGTCCAACTGAGTTATCGTGGTCTCATTAAACCTCCTGTAGGCTTGTATGTTAAACGGAGCACCGTTCGATTTAACGGGTACAAAATGTACCTTAACCTCACATGGAAAAACTTTAGCACAAAATTTACTTATGTCGTTGTGGTTCATGTATTTTCACTGTTTACACAATATTGTGTTCGCTTAGCTACTCCATGAAAAGAACAATATGACAATAAGGCATTAGTGTGCTGTCTAAATTAAGGCCTACAAAGGTTTTATTAAGTTATGTATGCTAAACTTTGATGCTCAATAGTTTTTGAAGTAATTTTGCCCCTATTCCTTTGTATGACGACAAAAGTAGGGTAGGGTAGGGCGTAGAGGTATATTTTTGACATTTGAAGTTATTTGTGAACGTAAAAGAAGCCAATATTACAAACCCAAAGTACCGATATTTGGCTATATAAAAAGTAGGTACTGAAAGTACTGAAAGAACTGTCAAGAAATTTACAATTGAAGCAACTTTTGTCTTAGACAGGTATATTGAAACGTTGTTAATATAGTAATCAAATCATTCCAAAAATACATTTAAAATAATTTATTTTCTAAAGTACAAAATCAGTCTCAACATAAGAGAGGAACTTTGTCTTTTTCATAAATAGTGTTTTTGTGAGACATAATATTAGAGTTTAGTATCATCCTAATCAGTCTCCCAGTCAGAATCACAGTTGAAACGTTCTTTTGAATTTCCACTCATTTCCTATGGATTTCTTTAATACCCATTGTAATGGCTTCTTGAACTGTCTCTTTTAAAGTTTTTTTTTCGGTTGTCATCCTTAATTCAGAAAGAAAAACATCGTTCTTTGGGCTGAAATCCGCCACCCCTCCAATAATTCCCGCAGTTTCACTGAAATTTGATTTCCCACATAACCTTTATAAAATTTGATACAGTGTTGGAGTCAGGTAGGTAGGTACCTACCTTAAAACAATCATTTTCGCAGATAGTTCAAAACAATATTGTATTTCGTAGTGCCGTCAAGTCTCTGCTCCTAAATGTTTCATGTTATAGTATTGCGGAATTTTTTGATGGTTTATAATGTTTTGTAATTGTATTGTGATGATCTGGTATTTGTATTTATCTATTTATTGACGATTTATGTTCACTGTACGATATGTTTGGTGGTTACATGAATAAATATCTATCTATCTATCTATCTATCTATCTATCTATCTATCTATCTATCTATGATGCTCAGGTAAATCAGCATCCAGTAAGGTTGTATTTTCCCAAAAAGAACTTAAAACTTACATCGGTAGTTCAGAGATTTGGGTCCCTTCTACAAATTGCTTTCACTGTTAGTTTAAGTTGTTCGAGGCAGCTGAGAATATTTCCTTAAAGTTTAAATCTAGGTCATTAATTAATTGTAACTGGGCTACCTAAATGGACTGAAAGAGGCATCAGCTGACCCGCAGTTCCCACCGGGCTTGTTATGTATTTTTTTTTTATTTTTAAACAAATCAAGTTCCGTTGACATTGTTGGAGTAACATTGTTCCGTTAAAAAACATTATAAGGTTTTTTAACGGAACAATGTTACACTTTACAAAAAAAAAAACATGTTTTAAACAAGGACCTTGCTTTAAACTTTAGTTTAAAACGCAATTATTTTATTAATAAGCATTTTGATCGGTGTCGTTTCATTGCTTACTTTACGTTCTACCACTGTTATTATATTAGTACATTTTATCAAAACATTTTATTTGACTAATAAATACAAAATTTAAATTATTTGTGATTGATTTATGCATACAAACCAGACCTGCATACAGCTCTCATTAAATAAGTAAATATGCTGTTCACACGGGACATTCGTATCCCGTTCCGTAACATTTTTCGCTATTTTAGTATAGTTTCGGGACTAATCGGGGCTTTTCGGGATTAGTACTTTATTAGATACTTATGGCGCCCTACCCTACTATATCAATATTTTTCTGACGTGTACCAGAAAGATCTGGAAAAACACTGAATTTTAACACCAGCTTACCACTGTGTTGTTCCAATTGTATATTATTCAAACATCATAATGTACTAAAATATATATTTTTGAAAATTTTCTTCACCTAAAATTTCCTTTTGCCTGGATTATACCTCATTTACAATGAAACAAATCAGCATTTAAAACACCATTATTGCATTTATTGTTCAGTTACTTTGACACATGACATTGAGTCATCTTTAGGCATCTTGATGTTAGTAGAAAATTTGTAAATCATTTAGATTGCTAATAAAAAATATCAAATGAATCAATTTGATTGTTATTTTCCCCAAGCTAACAACTTAGCAACCTACAAATGTGACAAAAAGTGCCATTAATGAAAATTAATTAATTAATATTACACCATTTTTGAAAATTAAAGTTTTAACTTCTCATTTTGACACCTTTACAGAACTGTTAGTGGAATATGAGGCGTAGTACAAGTGACGAGTTCTTTATGTGGTTAAAAAGCGTTGAAAGTATCATATATTCCCAAGCGCAGGATGCTCACGTTACCCTTTCCTGACGTCAAGATCTTACGGTCGCGAAGTCTAACCATAAAACTTTAGAAGCCAGGAGAAAAACGACACCGGTCCATTATCTGATATTTCATACCGGGCGGTTTTACAGGACGCCCAACGGCAAAGTACAAAAGAGGAGAAGTTAACCGACACGGGCTTGCGGTCTGCTAAAGCTACGCACCGGCACTACGCGCCGGATAAAAACGGGTAAAAAGTCTAAAAAAGGCGGACGCCACATGTTATTACAGTAAATTTACCTTATCCCCGCAGTGGTTGCGGTTTAGGAAGATCGTCTTTCCTCAAGTTTCGATATCAGATTGCCAGATTTGCTGCTTGCCGTACTTAACAAAAACTACTACCCGTTTCGGTTTTGTCGACATCTTCCGGGTTTTGCTGTGATTCATTATTAACTATCTATATACGTATAAAAGTATTATGTTTCTCCTTGGTGACTGTTGCGTTATAAGTTATAACCATTACAAGATAAGCAAATAGTTTCTGGTTAAGAGAAGCAGTTCTCGCGAGTTATTTACAACACTTTACTTTTAGTTGTCATGGCTATTTATTCATAAACACTCAACAAAATATATAACATTAACGATAAAATCTGTACCTGTACATTTTATAATGATTGCTTTTTTCCGGTATTATACGTTATTTGTCGTATGTACTCGTCAATTTAGGTTATAATTCACGATCATGAAGTTGAAGCACAAACCACCAGGAGGTTGTATAGTCATGCAAATGAATTTATAGCTTTTATGTGTTTCCAAATACTCATAAATTACATTTCTTAGTTATTCTAAAATTATAACCTTTAAGTGTAGGCGGATGGCAGAACTGTCTTCATAATACTGAACTACCATCAAAATCACTGGTTGCGATGTCTGACTGAAGTCCACCGCTCGCTCTGATGAAAAACGTTTTTTTTTGTTATTATGTGATAATTGTTTGTATTGAAGATTTCCGAAGTGACTTTGCCACATTTTTTTATGGCAACCGCCTTATTTCTTACTGAATTTGAGACATTTTTAATTTTATTAATGGTATCGTATAAATCTTGTAGCCTTACAAAAGAAGATTATGAAAAAAAGAAAGAAAGATTATAAAAACATTCATAATTGAACAATAGTTATTATTAATGTCCTGCAATTGATAAAACCTTCCATTCAAAATAGAATTTCATCATAAATTACTTCAAACTAGTTTCTTGTAGATTTATGGAGTTTTTTAGACAAAAATATAAGTGTCGAACGGCCATAGAACTATAAATTGTCAGGATAGAACTGCCATAGTACTTTATACACTAAAATTTCGCAGACTTCAAAAATATACAGAAATATAGGCCATTCTATTTAAACAAATTAATTTGACCTCCCTTTCACGATACTAGTAGCACCTTCATAAAAGAAAAGCTTTGTATTTCTTTTGCAGAAGGCCTCTTTTTTAAAATAATCAAATGTAAAGATAAAAATGGTCCATCATGTGGAGCCTTGTTTACCCCAATAGACGTTTCTCGTTCTGGTTTTTGATCTGACGATGTGCGCGCGCATTTCTCCCAGGACCACCCAGGACTAAATTAAGTTGGCAACTGTGCTTTGTAAAAAGCCTAATTAGTATCAAATGAAATGTAATTGATAAAAGATAAGTGTGAGAATGACATGCATTCATTGAAAACTGAATAATTATATGGAAGTGAACATGAAAACCAAAATACCTACTGTGTTTTTAGGTTAGGACAGTTCAGCAAATTTTCCAAAGTACATAAAAACAGGTACACCCGCGGCAAGCTTCCTTGAGTTGGGATACGTAGATACAGAATACTTCATGATTAAAGCCGAAATTGGTAATTTTACATGGAATGCGTGTTTTCTGGGGATTTTAAGCAATATTATGTTTGATTATATTACCAGATTTGACAGCGGCGCCAAGTCTTTTGCGCATGTTGTCTAGCGTTTTGGGTCAGCAGTAGAAGCCCCTATTGAGTGCATCGTTATATTTTTTTTGTGAAATGTTTTAGGTTTATATACATGTTCCTTCTATCTCATTTTCTTAGTGATTTTCAATGCGAAATATGGATTAGATTCCATAATTTTCTGACCTATATATTTTAATGTTCAGTGATTGGGTTTTTACGCAATTAAAGAAGCGAATGACAATTAATACAGTTGAGGATAATTTTTTGGAATGTTTGGTTTTTTTCCCAAAAAATTATCCTCACTGGATTAATTATCATTCGCTTCTTTAATTGATTCCACATTACTGGCGAGATTACGTAATAACCATTTTCCCTTGAATTGGGTATTCATGATTTGGTAGGTATGTCGCTTTATATTCGTTTAAATATTTAATTAAAGATAAATGAAAAGTTCACTTAGCATTCAGCTATATCCATCGTTCTGTGTGTTTTTGATATATAGTACCTACCTAATTGTTCGCGTTTTGTATTCATTAATGAAAAGACCATTACTTTTTTCAGCTGTTTAATATTCTTGGGACAACTTTTTTGTGCGTATTTCGTTATTATTGGCGCAACGTTAAGGCTGAAGACAAGGAATTAAATGCCCTCACAAAATAGACAACTTCAATACCTACTTAACTCTTCCAACTTCTGCAATTTTGTACCTATATGGAGGCGCCGGTATATACTATCTAATTACGTCCAGTTTACGTTACCTTCTTGGTACAACCCCTCCATCAAACTAATTGCATCCCATACGTCCATCAATATCAATAATAATCTTAGACGGATTAAACCAAGCTCTTTCTAAGAATAGCTATGGAGACGGAAATCCCTTTCTAATAACAATTTCATACGTTTCCTTTTTACGTCAACGCTGCCGTCGAGGCGTTCATTTCGCTCTTTCTATTGAAAATAAGTGCCCTCTGGTGGACTGGCGGGCGTTTTACTATCCCTCTTAATGCCGTTTACGATTATTGTCGTTTTCTGGACGTGGTTCTGGCCACCCTGCCGCTTTTTGGGCAGAAATACGGATATTTGACGACCCTTCGCACAACCGGGCACGTTGGACTCGTTATTACCGGCCGGCGGCGCTAATGAAATTATATTTAACGGCGCCGTACAGGTTATGTTCATCTGGATTTATGAACTACGCCAGGAGAATTATTATTTTTATTTCGTCGGGGGTTTCTGAGAGAAGTAACGAACTAAAAGGTTGATTGAAGTTAGTGTGTTATATGCCATTATTGAGAACGTGAGTGTAATGGACGTGAGTATATTAATATTAAGGTCTTATTCGTTTCGTATTGCTTATAATATTTTTACTAGATGCGGACATACATATAATTTAAAACATTTTTCTTATTTAATAAGAGCATTACAATCTAGTCATAATTGACTAATAAGTATTAATTCTAACTTATTTTACTAGAATAACTTCACCTAAAAGGCACCCATCGATGTCTCACAGTTAGTCCAAGTATACTGGGCACGTTTTTCTTGCGCACTACGTAGCACTGACTCTGCTTTTAGAACTAACACCTACAACCAGCACTTACTCTGCTTTTGTCACTGACTCACATTCACACTAACTCAAAAGGCTTCTTTCCCTTGAGTCTTCTGATTAATTCGGTGTTGTCGAGGAGCTGGATGGCCTCAACGTTTACGTGATGGTGAAGTCTTTCCTCGTCACTTCTTGCTTTTTTTATTTCTTTGCACACAAACTCCATTTTGAGGTCCTTGTGGAGATCGTCATTCCTAATCTACCAAGGTGCATTGACAATGCATCTCAATACTTTATTTTGAAAGGTTTGGACAATTTTAATGTTACTTTTTTTGGTGCAACCCCAGAGTTGAGGAGCACCATACGTCTACACGGGTTTTAGAATTTGCTGGTACACGAGAAGCTTATTATGTACAAACAGCGTGAAGTTTCTTCCTAGGAACCAGTACATCTCTATAACAGATTCCTAGTTTCTTTTGACATGGGGTTTCCAGCGGAGCCTGGCGTCTAATGTCCTGCCGAGATATTTGGCTGTGTTTGCGTACGGTGCTATTTAGTTATTAATAGTAACCGGGAGATGTTGTATTTTCTTGTTGAAGTCACCATGTACTGGCTTGAGTTCGTTTAGTTTGATTCCATTTTTCTCTGTCCAGACCAGAAAATAACCAAGAGCTGTTTGGAGTATTCACGTCGTTTCTTCATTGCTGTTCCCAACAGCTAGGATAGCCGTGTCGTCTGCAAAAGTTGCAACGTTATTGTTTTCTAATGCTGGGAGGTCGATGGTGTAGAGTATGTAAAGGACCGGCCCTAAAACACTACCTTGCGGCACACCTGCTTTTATTTCCTGAAGGACAGAGATAATTTAAAACATGAAAATAAAATGTAGAATGTCAAAATGACATTTGTACGTCCACGGTTTGCTGCCATAATCACAGGTGACATATTTTGAGTTATATTTGCAAAAGGCTGTGAAATCAGTTTACTGTCGTAGGGATGTAAGTGGCTGGCATTAAATGTCCACAAATCAATAATTTCTAAAATAGGTACTTATTACAAACATTATTGGAAAGAGGATGGGTATGCATTATGCAACTATATACCGGGTAAGAAGAAACAGATATTCATGGCAAAACTGTTTGATTGATGTAAGGAGTTCAATATTATGAACACCTGCTACCCTATGCCTTGAAAGTGATAGAATCTGCCATTCTAAATATAATTTCACATATCACTTTTTGTTTCACAATTTGTTTCGTAGAATAAAGTTAACCTCGTTTTCATGCCACTACACACAGAAAAGTGATCTCTCGAACGAAGAGAGAATTACTTGGCTGAAGTAGTTTCGTATATACGCGAGAGATTATTGACTTCAACCAAGAAATTTTATTTCTTGGAATAATTACTAGATTTAAGAAAGTGGTTACTCTGGTGAAGTAAGTAAACAGTCTTGAATGAAGTATATTATATCTTTATTCCCGGTAAATATTTTTAACTACTTAAGTAAGAATTTTAAAGATTTGGCACGAATACGTTTTCTATTGCTAATTAACAAGATAGGTATGTTATATTTACTTACTCGTTCTAAACTGTTGCGTGCGTTACATCAAACTATTCCGCGTTGAAACGTTTATTGTACACTATAAATCACAATACACATCCCCAATAAATCACAAGGCACATCCCCTTCGGGTACGTCGTTGTTGTTTTCGTACTAGAGGCTCCTATACGACACCAGCACCACGCGCGGGCGCGCGAGCCTTGACAAAATCACGGTGCGCATATTTATTCCAGAGAAAGGGATTACTTGAAAGAAGTGAGAATCACTTCAGTTAAATAATTGGTGGGTTCTTATTCAGTAAACCTTACTGATTATATTTTCTTGGATCAAGTAACTACGCACTTCGATGGATTTACTATTACTTCGTTGGAGAAATTAACATTTTTGGGACGAAAAATTCAATTACTTCTTTCAATACAATATTGGTTCCTAGAAAGAAAGAATTTATTTGTTGACAGCATTTATCTGAGAAATTATTTTACTTATATTGAGTATGTGGCATTTCTTGTAGGTGTATTTCTAACTTTCTACATCCAAGTAAATATGCATTTGAATCTAGTAAATAAATTCAAGTAATTATGTTTTCTCGTTCCAAATAATCACTTTTCTGTGTGTAGCATCCTTACGGGTCACTTCACGCAAGAAAAGTTTCGTGTATTATATTTTCAAAATCTAATATTAAGATTACCATGGCCCCTCCAGTATAATTTGAAAGAAAATATTATTTGCTATGGATAACGTGTCTGAGACACAAACTTTCCTTCGGAGACACCGATATGTTGCAATTACCAAACCTTATAATTAAACGACCAACATACGTATTGTTTCACATGATCACTGAGGCTTCTTTCAGAATTCCTTTCTAGCATTACTGTATTCTAGGGTGGCAAACCACGTCAAAAATATCCAGAATTTTCAATACACCATCCATTAAAAAGTGTACCCTGTTTACTCTCTTAAGGAAAAGTAGTATGTTTTACTATTTATAGTTTTAGGTAAGGTTATAGGGTACATAGTTTTTAAAGTCAAAATAGTAGCTTTTATTGGGGTAGTAGGGCTACAAATCAAAAATTGTCGATGGTGTGACCTTTTTATTAATCCAATATTTCGCCGATAAATTTTGGCTTCATCAGGGACTAAAATATACACAATAATGACATTTTGCACAACAAATACAAATCAAAACATACCTATTTATGGTCTCAACAATTAATCACATTTAGACTAAGAAAACAGCATTACAAACAATATCAAGCAACAACACATCACGACAGTACAACGATCGATTCCAAACTGAAGACACCGATGGTCAACGCAAGGTTATTTTTTCCTTTTTCGCTTTTAACAGGTACATTTGACATGCCGCAAAAATCACAAATAGCAAATACAAAGAAAACAATAAATAAATACATACAAATAAAATAAAATACATTTTACATCCAATAATGACCCAGTTCCAATACAAAAAAATATAATGTCCAAAACGTTCGAGCGGTTGTACTCTAAATTTAGTAAGAAACTGTATAGTATGTCACTTAAATTATCTGTGTCCGACCGCAAATTCATAGATCATTACAAAAATAATCTCTCACGCAAGTTGCGTTTTTTAAACAATATCCTAACATTGTCAAAGTTTATGTTATGGTTTTCATTTAAGGCATGCTGGGACAATGCGCTTGTTAACTTTTTGTTTCTGATGTCCCTTCTGTGTTGGTCAAGCCTGGTCTTCAGATAATTACGTGTTTGACCCACATAATTCAATTCAAAACTGCCACACGGAACACAGTAGACGATATTACTCATATATTGTGACGGAGTTTCTTGTTTGAATCTAGTAAAGAACTCCCCCACAGTTCTTATATTATAATAAGCAACTCTCAAGCGGTCAATGCAAAAAATTCGAGATATGAGATGAGAAAATCCCGGAATGAAAGGAAATCTCTTATAAATTGCAACGTCCGTCCTGGGAGGAGCCGTCAAATCTGTGATACGTCTATAAGGTCTAGCATCAAAAATAAGTTTTCTCAATAAATGTCGCGGATATCCATTATTTAGAAAGATCTCAAAGACTATGTTTTTGTTCTTCTTGTGGAAAGCTGGATGTGATAGCCTTTTAACACGTCTGTTCATCGCAGTGACAATATTGAGTTTCTGGTTAATTGGATGGTTGGAGTGGAAATTTAACGCAACAAATTGCTCGACGCTGCGAATTCTGGAAAATTAACACTATTCTTTGTAAGTGAAGTAGTAAAAACCAAAATGATAAACAACAGAAAAGAACTTTTTAAAGAGTTGCATGTTTCTGTTTCATTTTTAGATCAATCATCTGCACGGCAAAATTTTAAAAAAATGTAAAACATCAACACCTATGTAATTATATCAAATGTTTGTCATTGGATTGGGACTAATGAAATTAGTATAATTACAAAGTTTTTGCTACGTTGAAGATAAAAGATATAATTTACGTTCTGTGTCGGCCATGGCTCAAAAGCTAAAGCCACCAATTGAGAAAAAAAATTCAAGTAAATATTTTTTTGTTTCCTTCCCCCTCGGATCTCAGCCTCCCGCCTTGGAGTACAAAAAAGTTGGTCATCGTACTGTACTCTAATCGCCGGCTGTGGTCTCTACGTGAAAGTTATAATAAAATAGAAAATAGCATCAAATCTTCTGCTAAACCCTTCCAACGAGTTCCATTAGAATTAGAAGGAACCTTTACAAACGAGGTTTACTTCAGTTTTCTTTAAATGGAATGGCCTATATTTCTGTATATTTTAGAACCAGTTTTCGACTCGCCAACAAAGTACCTACTTATTGCTTCTTCCAACTTTCAAGGTTAATGGAAAGTAACAAATGGAGGAGCAAAAATAATAAGACATTGTAATGCCAATCAACTTATTGCGTGGTGATTTACCAGAAGAGAATCGTAAATTCCTGCCAATCGTCATTGTATGCAGTGGTATTGCTGAAGGAATATCGTGTTACAAATTCCAAATAAAAACCGCCGAAACCGTAAAAAGCAACCGTTGGCATGCAGGAATCCGGCGGTTACGGAGCGTGTTCGCTCCAAGTCTTCCTTCCTCGAGCAATAAACAATGAGGTTATGGGTGGGTGGCCACCGAGATACACTTCTGGCGCACTAATTGCCACGACGGAAGCCCGATCCACCGCGTAGACCGCGCAGCGCGGTGGTCCGCGGCCCCCTTATCTCGCGTGAGCGGCGAATTTGTTGCACGGTTGCAGCAACAGACCACCGTTCCTCCTCGTCGTCTCCTCCTCTCTATGCCCATCTGTCCTTCATTAGGATCTCTGGCTGGCCATCGGAGACCAGAGATCCAATAAGTCGTGGCCCTCGCCGATCATTCCTACCAGATCTTAAATAGGGGAGAGATGCAGGAAAGGAGGAGTAATTTAATCAAGGGCTGCTGTGAGTAAAGGAAAGTTTGGCTTGGATTACTGGGTGAAAAGCTATGACGGTCGCGGTGAGGACGTCATCAGTTTGGAAGTATTTTCTATACGCCATTGGTTGCAGAATGGTGGTCGTCTGACTGTGATATATATGGCGATAACGTCTCCTCTAACTCGGATAGTTCTAGTAATAACAGTTTATTACCTACGGTTGTGTACTTTTGTGTATACCAGGATCATTTGTAGATTTGTGCAACGTTTCTTGGTGTTTTAAAGTAAACATATTACTTATCAGAAACAACAATGTTAATGAATGCATTCATTACAAAGACCACAAAAATCTTTAATCCGTCAAAATCTTGTAATACCGCCATAGTTACATAAACAGAATACCTATGCATTGTTCATCGAACTTGGCAAACTTTATTCTCGTGAGTAATTACTTACATTTCTTGCTCATAGTACTATTATTTCCAATCACTTTGGTAGCTGTCAACTTTTTATACAAAATTCGTTTTTAAGGATGATAAAAGTTTCTATCTAACTTTTAGAATGAGGTACAATAGTTATTTTGTCACCAAATTACTGTCTTATATTATAAATACTATATAAAATAAATACTATATTCAAACAACAAAAAAAACGACATCCTGAGCAGTGTTAGAAATGAGGATAACTTTAAAACTAAAATTTAAATATATTTTTTGTATTTTTATATCATAGCCTGCTCTTAATTTAAGAGATGGGCTCATTTTAATTTGAAAAGCTACGGACCATTAATGCAGTACTACTACTTTAGCGTCAAATTTGTTGTTAGGAAACATTTTTACATTTTCATACTTTAAAACTGTCCATTTAAAAATATGGGTTACGCCACATGTGAATAAAACATGCGACATGCTTTGTGGATTTTAATTCCTGATTCCAAAATTTCAGATATCTATAATGCTCAATTCACGAGATAACTGGACTGTCCCTCTCATCCCATTATATAGTATAGTCCAGCGGTTCTCAAAGTGTGGTACGTGAAGCGTTCAAAGTTGGTACGCAAGCAGGCAAACATACATTGGCTGCGTTCAGCCAGTTCCAGACAAAGCTGCTTGCGCTGCCGGCGCCCGTGCTGGCTGAACGGGCAGATCCAGCCACATTTATTTTCGCTCGCGGTTATTTTCAAAATTGTATTCCGAAATGGGTAGTGCTCATATTCAGTTGCTATTACATACAGAGGTGAGATGGCTTTGCAAAGTAAAAATGCTAAGCAGGTTGTTTGAGTTTCATTCTGAAGTGAAATTGTTTTAATAGAAACGAATATGGAATTGCGAGATCCATTAACGAGTTGTGGGTGACAACACTAGCTTACGTATCGGACCCAATGAACTTAAGTTTGCAAGGTAAAACAACTAATTGATTTTTGGTAGGCGACAAAATTAGGGCATTTATCAGGAAATTTAAAATGATAAAAACTAGTGTTTTAAATAAACACTTACAGTCGTTTGCTACGTTAGAAAATTTTGTAACTGAACATGGAATAAAGGTGAAGGACGATCTTATTGATAACATAAAAGCACACTGCCAAATGCTTATTAACACGTTTGAAAAATACTTTAAAGAAGACTATTCTGAATGCCTTTGGATACGAAACCCTTTTATTTTGGAGAGCATTCCCAAATCACTATCAAATGACGATAAAGAGTCTTTGATAGAACTATCTTGCGATAGAGGTTTAAGAATGAAGTTTTCCCAGTTAGAGTTATCCGAATTTTGATAAACAATTAAAAATGAGTATCCAACTGTGTCCAAAATAGCATTATTGTTTTTAATTCCATATACAACCACATACCTGTGAAAAACTGGATGTTCTGCTATGCTGGAAGTTAAGAATAAATATCGAAACAGAGTTAATGTTGATCCAAATTTGCGCATGAAATTGACTACGATTGTACCTAACATCGCATTAGTTATTGCAACTAGGCAGACCCATCATTCCCACTGAATTATTAGACTTATTATTTTGCAATATTTGTAACTCATTTTAAATTCAATACAAATTGTTTTTTTTTCTTAGTTTTGTGGTACGCAAGTCATCTACATTGCACATGAATGGTACGCGAAAAAAAGTTTGAGAACCGCTGGTATAGTCCATTCCATTGGCACCAGATTTGTTTCGCTATTTTTCTTTTTTTGATTAGCATGTATAATATCATAATATTCACAATTTCAAAGTATTTAAACCAAATTTATTTTCAATCCCTTACAAAACAATCCATTTTTGCGTAGATGGTTTTCACTATAGAGGGTGAGCCACTGGAGAGATGTGGTCGATAATGCATTTATCGTCCGAGATAGAAAAAAATATTTTAGACAAAATTTGTTCGACTATCATATTCTGCAACGTAAATTTTCATTTATACAGGATGTTGCATTAAGGACTCTTCTATAAATTAAAAAGAAGTTATGTTAGCAAATAATATACAGGATGTTCCGTTTAAAATTCTCAAGAAAAAGCCATTTGAAAATATTTAAAAAATTACTGAATGCTACGATACTTTGTATAGCGCATAATTTTTGATATCAGCATTTAGCTATGGTTTTTAGTTATGTCTGACAAAATTTGTAGGACATAATCTGTAAAATGTAGTATTTATGTAATTTTTAAAGAAGGTATGCATATGCCCTTTTGTTGTCAAAGAATTGAATATCTCAGAAATGATTTCCTTTACATGGGTACAATCTGATACAGTTGTAAACACAACTTATTTGTTGTTCATAATATGGTATAATATACCGGGCATTCCTTTAAAAACATAATATTGTGACTTCATGCCTCAATGCAGCATCCTGTATACATGGAAATAATTTTCCGTTGTAGAATATGATGGGCCAAACAACGTTTGTATAAAATATTTTTTTCAATCTCTTAAGATAAATGTAGTATCGTCCACCGCGACTCTAGTGACTCACCGTGTATATGTATATCGTGATTTCGCAGGTTTCTAATCATCATCATAGGTTACACAATTATAAAAACAAATTCCAACACTCTCAAAAACATCCCCTGTTCTGCATGGATTTGTTTTACTATTTTATTACTATGTGATTACTATTTTTCACATTTCTTGTGTCACGCCAGTGTATGTTTCCCGGTAAGCGCATTTTGTCCCATATTTTGATAGAAATGACCTTTCGAAAACGAGAAATACTAATTTTACAACAGCAATCACAGCATTTAATTGCATAAGTCGTTATTTACAGCTACTTTTAATTGCCTTACGCGGGAAAGATAAGAAGTTGTAATTTGTTAGGCGGCAGCTAAGCCAACCCATTACACGAAACAAAACAATAACGTATCCATCACTCTCCTCTCTGTCAACGTCCTCGCATACCGCCTCCTCAGTCAATGGTACACGAAAGCCGGTCGGGTGTAAAACAGGTATTATGCTTTAATTTGTTCCTTTGATGTCGAGATATCGAACGATTGTTTACTTTCGGTACACAATGCTTTGCACAATAGCTCGGCAGTAGCAGCAGTAAGCCGGATTGGTATGTGGGCGGATTGATGTCAGCCACCGAAAATTTCACGGCAAATGAAAACGGTTGAGTAACCAGTGTAACCATATCGAAGCGACCACCTAACCATATCTAACCTACGGCCGCTTTTCTTCGTCGGAAATAAATGCAAAGCCACTTCCATTGTTGTTATGAGTATTTCGAGCGAACAGAAACCATCTGTCGATGACAGGTGCAACAGGTTGTCGCACCCGCAGGTAGCAAAATTATAGGTGCAACACAAAAAAAATTGTGGGAATTTTTGAGGGGTTGTGCGTTCACTCCATAAGGTCGATTTTGGAATTTCAAAGAAACGGCTTATTCTGTTTTAACCAAATCATCCATAAATTCTAAACCAACACAACACCGTGAACAGATTGGTGTCTGGCTTATTAACAAAACAGATCTGACGCATGTTCTCCCACAAAGTTTCATACCGTGCGGCATTGTGTCAACGCCAACCTGATAGTTATTACCGTTTTGTAAGTGTAATTCGAGTAATGTATGTAATATGAATATGTATGCGAATATGTAATATGAGATATCGGTAACCTGCGGATATGCAAATGCATTAATATCATATTGAAAACAGAAACAGAATATATCATATTGTTTTGACTATCAAGATTCTTTGTAGTAAATCCTGATTTTAGTAATGGGAGTGATTTCAAGTTTCAATTTCTAAAAATTCGCGTAAATAAATACATAAATAAATAGAACCCACGTATTTTTACAAAAGGAGTTTTTACAAAACTATGAAAAACACAGTTGAACCGAGTAGAGTACCTTTATGTGCGAAGCTATACAAAAATGTTATTTGAAAAAGTATGTGGAAATAAAAATTACTTAGTAAAGTACCTTCATCTTCAACTCTATGCAAACAATGCAAAAATTTCAAAATAGTATAAGGCATTAAGGGGAATCCATACCCCCTACGTTTTACTTGCAAAACACGCAAAAGTTTTGAGGCTTTTTCTCAGCAATTAGTTCACACAATCGTAAAAGAAATACACCAAATTAAAGATAAAAGATATATAATTTTGCGTCTAGTGGTAGATTTTTGAAAGTTCTGTTCGTTTTTGACAAATCTATTTCTGAATATGACATAAAATTGGCTGATTTTGCAATTTTTTTACGAAGAACTCAGGTTAAAATTGAGAAAAGTAATAGGTCTAAGTTACACCTTCCTCTATAAGTGTACAAAATTTCACGTAAAAATATTAATATCTTACATGCTTTTGTCACTCAAAACTTTACTTCTTCGAGTACATGAATAAGTTATATTTTATCACGTAGCGTGGATACAACAACAACAAGTAATACATATACATTACCACAGCAAGTAATACAATTTATCTATAATTTGATGTATAACATGAGAGAATTGATACAACATTAAGCTGACTATGGATGCTTATTTTATACGACGTACCAGCAGTAGTGATTCCTCATGTCACCTTAGACGTTCCATATACCGGGTGTTCATTCAACCGCGAAGGCTAATATTGAACACTTTTATCAAATAAAAATTGCATACCTTTTAAAATACAGGTACTTTAAGAGTTTTTCTTAGATTTGGTAACACCCGGTACATGCAAACAGGTGATTACATTCTAATGTTAAAGATTGTTAACTGGGTATCTACAATATAGGAAAATTGGTTCACCCGGTACGTTAAGCCCAATCGGAAAAGGTTGAAGAAAAGTAGTTTTTTTCCTTTCCATAGCATTTATTCTATTTGTCGAGCGCTTTCGCCTAATTTTACATACTAATATTATTTCAGGTTTAAGACAATCCAGAAGCTTTTAGGAAGAATAAAATTTACTTAAAAGTTAAAAATAAACATTTCTCCCATTAGTGTCCAATATTCCGCCGGACTTTTTCCGGCATTTTTTTGAAAAAAAGTCATTTCGTGCAAAAAAAAATCATGAGGTTTTCTGTCTTATTTTGTTTCTGTATGCTTTATAAGATGCAGCCCGTTACATTACGAACAAATTCGGAAGGTTAACCTGCAGTATATATTGTATTTGCTGACATTTTTTAGCTAATTTAGTGCGATCACTTGATCACACCCTTGACATCTACATCACCTGTGGTTATACCCTTGCAAATAGTTTGTATCTAAACACTCACAACAAGTTTCATTAATGGGGTATACTTGCTCCTTAAATACATTGTTTTACGACTGGAGTGTTGTAATCTAAATATTTCTAGTTTTGATGATATTTCTCCAATCATTATAACATATTTCAGTGATTAAAATTTACACGGAACCCCTTGTAGTAAAAAAAATCGGATTTTCAATGTGTATTAGAAGATATCATTACTGATGCAAATATAGCATTTACCTACAGTATAAACAAAAGAGTGGCATTTTTCGGCCCGACGAATTAGGGGTTCGCACGACAAATTTCGGTACCTTAAAGACAAAATATGCATTTGAAAGAACAAATATGTTTTTTTTTAACGACAGAAAATGTAAACAAACAACATAGTAAGTATATGTTTTAACGACACAAAATGTAATTTTTTTTTTATTAATAGGCTTAAGATGCTTAACATATTGAAACTAATCTAAAAGATTAACCATCAATTTAAATCTGAATTCTTGAAACTAGGTACTTGTCTCTAATAGGCTATCCACTGATGTCCCTATATTTACTTTGTCCCAAACAAGAAGCACTAACGCTTCACTCACTGTGCTCTGCTTTGTACACATTCACTGATTCACTAGTTCGAAGGGTTTAGTTCTTTTTAGTCTTCTGAGAAGACTAAAAAATGTAAATGCACGACAATATTTGTATTTCAACGATAAAATCAGCAAACTATGTGATTTAACCTCAAAGACTAGTATGAAAAGCAGCGCCGCTTGCCCAGCCGTACAAAACTTATTCCGTACTCATACAGTGTGCTACCGTTAAAAGTGTGGTTATAAGTAGTTTGCTTTTAAATTCACAGAAGGACGTTGGGAATAATTGAAAATTATTCTATGTATAATCGAACAGTTGTAGGCAATTGCTTGTTTGATTGATATAATCTTTTCAACTAAAATATTTGTTAGTTGCAAAAAATCAACTTTTAGTACTTCTTTAGAGTTCAAGTTCGACCGTATAATTAAAACACACTGTAACATTTCTTATTATGTCAATTAGTGCTCATTTTTGGTACAGTTATTTCTTATGCAGTACCCTCTCAATTTCTTCATTTATATCAATACTTGATTGATGTGAAATTTGAAATCGATCAATACAGTACATTAACCCATATCCCAAGGGGCACAAAATCGAGTATATATTTCATTTAATCATATTAAAAAGGAAACTTTTCTATTTTGTTTACTACAATAAATTTACATACCACAAGTATTAACTTCACACATTTCCAAGTAGATACTTAATTTGTCAAAAATACAATAATCTAACCTAACTGTCATCAATGAACACAATCGAACAGTCTATGGCATGGTCTATGGAGAAAACCGTACCAAAAATAGTTTTCACTTGCTCGATTTTGCTCATTGTTGGTCAGGATAGCTTCGACTATTGTATTTTTGACCAATTAAATACTTGCAAATATGTGACATGGTTTGATATCGAGATGCATTGTCATCTAATTATATATCTACAATTGTACTCACAACAAACAATTTCATTAAAGGACTGGACCGAAGCATATCAATGGCTATAATTAAATAAAAAAAATCATAATGTCTAAATATTACACGTGTTCTACTAAATCAAAAGATAAAAATATTCAAATATGTACACAATAATTCAAATACTTGTTTATTTTTTATAGAATGTACAGATATATATTTATTGTCCTTGAATTATTGTTTATATTTTTCTTTATTGAAATACAATATTTTAAATTTAATTTATGTTTTTATAAAATTTTTGCATACCCCACACTACAGCTGTTAATTAAGTTTTATAAAACCAAAATTATATAATTCAAACTCAAAAATAAAATCAAAATAATCAATACCTACTTTTCGCACAGCTTAAAAAGTAATATTACATAATATGTCGTGCAAGTCAGTTAAACTGCCGTCAAGAATCCCTAATTTGTCGTGCTGAGTACATATTTTGGCGTGCACAATTTGTCGTTGAGAATACCTAATTTGTCGGGCCGGATATATTCCCCCTAAACAAAATACTCTACCTACACTATTAATACTGTATTAATAAATACATTGTTATATTTGTTACAGGTGCATCTTTATTTCTCTGCCCTACCTGAGGACAAGGTTCCGTACGTGAACTCAGTGGGTGAAAGGTATCGCGTCAGGCAGCTGCTCCAGCAACTTCCGCCGCACGACAACGAGGTGAGGTACTGCCACGCGCTCAGCGACGAGGAACGCAAGGAGCTGCGACTTTTCTCGGCCCAGAGGAAGAGGGAAGCCCTCGGACGTGGATCCGTCCGCCAATTACCGGCACCTATGCCATGCGACGCCGTAAGTTATTTTTTAATCTCCTTACTTCTTCCTTCTTCGCGACACGACACCACATCTCGTGGATCGTTCAAGTTTTAGCATAGCTCCGGTCTCTCGCTGCTATGATAATGATCCTCATTAATGGGCAATAATTATAGTTGATACAGATCGGAACGCGTTCCTAGTAATAACGATGATTCGATAGGGACTGAAAATATCGGAAGTTTCGATCGATATATAAAACGGCTCCTGTATATTTAAGAATTTGCAGTGCTGCAAACCTCAGTTTGTTTTTTTTTTATTACTATAATTTATATAAACGATTTCTATATAAACATTAAACCTGAAAGACGTGTATACATCTTTCATCATGTAAACATCGAGATTATTATTTAGATTTTTTTTACATGAAGAACAAATGCCGGTAGTCAACGTATAGGATGTCATAGTATTAACATCAATAAATAACAGTTCATTTTTTAACTTTATATGTTTTTTTATGGTACTCACATGTTGCTATCGTTTAACTTTCGATACCACATTCCCGAACAGTACTCTATAGTTATTCTATTTGCAAAACTTAAAAATATTGACGGTAATGAGTTCACCCATGTGTGACCCGCACAGTTTTGGGACCTCCAAAAATTCCTCCGATCAAAACAACCTAAGTACAAAACAAGGTAAAACAAGGCTGCCAATTCATCATACTTCAATCATCATATTGGAACGTTATTTGGCAGTTTTGGTACCTTCAAAACAAAACAATGCTACGAGATATAATTCTCTCATTATTAGATCACACATTTTTTAGTCTGACACTTTCCAATTACCAGATATACACCACAAGTTTTTTCTCAGGACGATTTGATTTTTAAAAACGGTTTTCTCACTCTCCGCTCATGATGAGTCACCCAAGGAAGGCCGTTTCGTTGTGTATTGCTCCTTTAATGGGTACGTTGTCGAACGGCTAAGAAGGTTGGGAATTAGACATTTTGAGATTTTTTAAGGCATTATTTCTGGACAAAAGCATACGAATATCTGACAATAAATATTATCTATAGCGAAAACAAAACAACAAATTATCAACAACGATGGCGTATAGGATAGAGCGGCTGCTATCTACGCTGGAGGCCCGGGTTCGAATCCCGGCTCGGGCTAAAATCGACTGTCCTGGTATTTTAGGCAGGGAGCAGAACTTACTGGAAGTTGGAATTCCTTCAGTTCGACAACATTCCTGGGTGTGTGTAGCCTGCCCTCAGCGTCGGTGATTGGCCTAAGTTGCGGGAATAGACCGACGTAAAGTAAACAAGTTAAAAAAATTATTACTTTCTGTGTTTTAGATGCTGAGTACTTACAAACTGAAATATTTTTTTTGTTTGATATATCAAATCCCTGCTGTTAGTTGTCATATGAAAATTGATATACATAAATAATTATACATAATTATATTTTTTATCCTCTGAAAATGTAGACGACTATCTTAACTTCTCATATTAATACTACGTAATATATTACGACTTTCAACTGTGTTTCTTGATAATTTTCTGATGTAAGCCCAAAATATGTAAGCATTATTGAATTCAGAAAAAAATACTAAATTTGAGGGGAAAAAATATATCGTTCTTTTAAGGAAAATTTAGCTCCGTTAGCAAGTTGTTGGAAGTTATACAAAAAAGAAAATGCTATAACTTGCAGCAGCATTTCCGAAAGTCAGATATTTTCCAACACATTTTTGTTATAAAAACAAAATTAAAAGAAGTTATGACAATTTTGTGTACTTTTAACATGTCTAACTACTTTCCATCACCGAGAAAAACCAATATACCGACTCCGACTCCGAGTCCATGTTTAAATAATGTAGAAACATACATACGAGATGGCCGTTGCCTCACTAGATAGTAAACAATTAACTAAACATATTATTAGGTCTTTTACAGAGTACCTACCTACATATGTAAATATAATTAAACTACAAAACACACAGGTCGGTGGTGAGTGATGATTAGCAAATGATTATTGTGCGTCGCTTGCCGCGTCGCATATATATAGTTTATTTCCAATTTCCAACATCCAACTTCAATGTGCTAACCATGATAGCTCGATCATCTACAAATAAAAGATCGGACCTCAATGCATTCTTAGACGAATTAGAACTTTCCAAAGAGAAGCCACAACGTGTGGTTTTCCTTATTCATCAAAATTAAGACGATTTGCTCGTATTCGTTCGGCCACAAAGAACAGCTGAACAATTCATTAAATATTGCAAAAAGTAGTTTAATGATTTTCCCTTGCAATTTAAAAAAGAAAAAATCGTTTAATACAGCTTTTTTACCAGAAGAAGCAGCGTGATGGTATCACATTCGTATCAACCCTCAACTTTTTTCTTATACGCCTCTATCTGAATGTTTGTAGAAGATCCAGCTTTACTAGTAAAACTTTGCAATTTTAGCTTTAATGTTCGATTCCTTTAAACCTTCTACCGAAATGAACAAATTTATTAAAAGTATCACACTCCTTTGTGAAATAGGACCGTTTATTTAAGTTGAATGTAGGAATATCCATGTATGCAAGTCATAATCGTTGCAGCCAGAATTGTGACGTCATTGACACTAACAGAAGTAAGAGTTGAGATTATTTCCAGCATATTTTGCACTTAATTTTGTATTTATTAGAATGAAATTTGCTTTGCACTATATGTGGCTTGTCAGTACTTTTGTTATTATTAAAGATAGAAAATCGGTTAAATGGACAAACTAGTTCAGAACTGTGTGCTCTCTAAGGAGAAAACATTAGAATTTCTAATGATTTCAGAGATACTTTGAAACAAAATAAAAAAGCGTCATTTTTAAATATTGTCATAACTTTGTGGTCCGATCAACAGGTCTTTTTGATTTTAGTTACATTTAGATTATATCAATGTAATTTTTTTTCGGCACCAATGTCTATTTTACTTCATCAGTTTTATCGATTCCTCGATTAACCCCCATCATATCAGATTCCGATCGTTCGAAACTCATAGATCGGTTAAAACCAGGGATGTTAAATTACTGTAATTATTTTTTTCGTACATTACCGTTGAAATTAAAATTATTAATTTCAAATATTAAATTACCACGTAATTAAAAATTAAAAATGGTAAATTACGATGGCGTAAATTACCGGGTAATTGAAAATTCAAAATGGTAAATAACGCCTGTTTAAATTACCGGGTAATTAAATATTCAAAATGGTAAATTACGCTGGTTTAAAATACCGGGTATTAAAAATTCAAAATGGTAAATTACGCCTGTTTAAATTACCGGGTAATTAAAAATTCAAAATGTTAAATTACGCTGATTTAAATTACCGGGTAATTAAAAATTCATAATGTTAAATTAAACAGATCACTGTAAGTTATGATTACTACTAATGTTTGGTAAAACCTTAAAGTAATATTTTGTGGATAACTAGCTATCTCTGATTTTTTGCCTGATTTTATAGCACTAAAACCAAAGCAAAGACTACATAGAAATACTATTTTATAGCACTACTACAAACACAGGAAAATCAAATAGAATAATAATATGTAGTAGAAAATGACCAATTTAATTCTGTCCACATTCACAAAATAACTCTCCGGTTCACAGAGGGTCTTTTGTCATTTGTCATTTTTCTAACACTGGCATATTTATTAAAAAGCGAATTCTGACAATAAATGGCTTCTGATTTCAGAGCTGCATTATCGGATTTGTTGGATTGGTCGCCATTGGCAAAGGGGCTTTCCACTTCTCTATTCATTAAATATAAAATATTAGTTCTGTATATTCTCAAGTAATGTCCGATTATTTGGAATAGTAAAAATATAACGTTTACGGACAATGGGACTGTCATTGGATGTGTTAACCTTACCCATAGACCCATTTCCATTGGCTAAATGACACCTTGAATAACATTGTCACGCACGAGTCCGACCATGCACCACGCGGATTGTTGGATTGTACTTCCCAGGCAAACGCAAACAACAGTGCACTTGTCGACTGCTTAGGAGGGGTGGGGCGCATTCATGCGTCTACTAATGGAAGGTCTTTGAAATTAATGTATAAATTCCGGTAAATTACCAACGGTAATTAAAATTGTCGGTAAATTACCAACGGTAATTTACGCCGTAAACTACGGTAATTAAAAATCGGTAAATTACCATTAATTACGGTAATTAATTCGGTAATTTACGCGGTAAATTACGCTTTTACATCCCTGGTTAAAACTGGTATTGCCAGGTGCATCACAAACCAATCATCCAACATTTAACAGTCGCAGAAAAACCAACAATAACCAACCTCGTCGGCACCTCATAACTTGTTAGCTTAGCGTTAATACATCAATTATTACGGTCAAGCTAAAAGGTCCTGCAAATCGATTTACGGGCGGAATATTAACTGCACTCGTTAAATCATCGATAATTAACAGGGCCCATCGCACGGCGAAATAAAGTTTGTTGGGTGATCGTCGCGGATTCCACCTCTCACGCGGTGTATTTATAATCGACGTAAATCAACCGGGGCAATCGTCATCTGATAACCTGGCGCAATTTTCGAGCGAAACGCGCCGCCATTACTCTCTCCGCCGTTCCGCATTTGAATATTTCATTAACGCCGTTGATAAATTTACACAATTTACCTTCCGTACCTTTTTAATGCGGTCTTGTAATTATTATGCGGGGCATTGCAGCCCGGGTTTTATTCCCTGCGGCCAGTAGTCCTGTAGGCTTCATAACGCATAGGAAATGCTGTAATCCCAGTTGGTTTCATTTTTTCGACGCCATTTTCGCATTAAAAGTTTTTTTAGAATTGTACTAGTACGGTTAGTGCTTAATGGTTGTAAAAATAACCTTTGCAATAAATCATTAACAAAAGTGTAAGGGAAAAAGCTTCTGGGTTCGCCGTGATTCGACGACAGAATTGTTAAGTTCTAAATTATTACAAAAATATTATTGTCGTCTTGTCTTGTTCGACTCTTCAAAAATCAAAAATCCAGTTACGATATTCTGTCTCATCTTGCACATACCTAAATTCATATTTTAGTTTCATTTTTTCAACGCCATTTTCGCATTAAAAGTTTTTTTAGATATTTACTCGTACGGTAGGTGCTTAATGGTTGTAAAAATAACCTTTGCAATAAATCATTCACAAAACTGTAAGGGTAAAAAGCTTCTGGATCCGCCGTGATTCGACGACAGAATTATTAAGTTCTAAATTATTACAAAAATATTATTGTCGTCTTGTCTTGTTCGACTCTTCAAAAATCAAAAATCCAGTTACGATATTCTGTCTCATCTTGCACATACCTAAATTCATATTTTGGTTTCATTTTTTCTACTCCATTTTCGCATTAAAAGTATTTTTAGCAATTTACTAATACGGTAGGTACTTAATGGTTGTAAAAATAACCTTTGCAATAAATCATTCACAAAAGTGTAAGGGTAAAAGGCATCTGGGTTCGCCGTGGTTCGACGACAGAAGTATTAAGTTCTAAATGATTACAAAAATATTATTGTCGTCTTGTCTTGTTCGACTCTTCAAAAATCAAAAATCCAGTTACGATATTCTGTCTCATCTTGCACATACCTAAATTCATATTTTGATTTCATTTTTTCTACGCCATTTTCGCATTAAAAGTTTTTTTAGCAATTTACTAATACGGTAGGTACTTAATGGTTGTAAAAATAACCTTTGCAATAAATCATTCACAAAAGTGTAAGGGTAAAGGGCATCTGGGTTCGCCGTGGTTCGACGACAGAAGTATTAATATGTAAATTATTACAAAAATATTATTGTCGTCTTGTCTTGTTCGACTCTTCAAAAATCAAAAATCCAGTTACGATATTCTGTCTCATCTTGCACATACCTAAATTCATATTTTGGTTTCATTTTTTCTACGCCATTTTCGCATTAAAAGTTTTTTTAGCAATTTACTAATACGGTAGGTACTTAATGGTTGTAAAAATAACCTTTGCGATAAATCATTCACAAAAGTGTAAGGGTAAAAGGCTTCTGGGTTCGCCGTGGTTCGACGATAAAAGTATTAAGTTCTAAATGATTACAAAAATATTAATGTCGTCTTGTCTTGTTCGACTCTTCAAAAATCAAAAATCCAGTCACGATATTCTGTCTCATCTTGCACATAAATTCATATTTTGCACTTCACCAACCAGCTATCTAACGTTTTGCCACATAGCACAACCCGATGATTCAAATAAAGAAATTTTTGGGTTTATCTGCCCATAATATTGGACATATTAAGGTATAGAACGTGCACTTTTAACCTTAGTGGTTTATTTTTAGAAGGTCTAGATAATTTGTAGTTTTTTTTTGCACAACCCAGAGGAGGATTATGATTAGGGTTTCACACAAAAGCCGGCTCTTGAAAAAAAAAAATCCCCAATTTCCAAAAATCGGTTATACCCGGTTTTTGAATTTTTGCAGGCGAAATCAATTAAATGTAATTACCATGCAAAAAACACCTGTTTTAAAAATCTAAGATCCGAAAATATAATAAAAAACTAGTAAGAACATTATCTACAGACGGGTAAATGCAGGGCCGCGTTTACCAGTAGGCAAAATAGGCATGTGCCTAGGGCCCGGCGAAAGGGGGGGCCCATTCTACCTACATAAGATAGATGCTAGGGCCCAATAATTATAATAATAATATAATAATAATAATATTCTTAGTATATTATTATTATTAATAATTGTATAATAAATAAATCGACTTCGAATTAGAATTCTAAAGTTATATATAATTTTAGAAATTTTGTTGTATTTTTTTATGTTTAACTGTAATGAACTAACACTTCAGATAGTCAGTGATGACAATCTTCTTTGCATTGAAGTTCCACGATTCAGGATTACATTTCAGCCTACCTAAAGAATGCAGTACCAGAAAAACGAGATATGTAGTTGGTATTTTGATATCATTTTTGAGATTTTTGGTTAAAAACTAAAAAAAAAATCGCAATGATCTGTTTTTCTTTGCGAGACACAAAAATGCTCGAACAATGTCTCAAAACCGCACCACAATATACCAAACGCTTTATTTTCTAATGTGACAAACAGCATGGCTTTTATATGTTTTGGGGAATGTACATTATGTCAATGAAAATAATTCTCAAAACTTCCGTAAATAAGATAAAATAATACGTAAAACTCCGTTTGCCCAAATTTAACTCTTGTATCTCTTCAAATAAACGAGAAAAACGAGACTACCTGTATTTAAGATTTACGTTCATTTTTTTATCTAGGTTATTTTTAAGATAGCACGAATGCTAATGCTTAGGAGAAAAAAATAAGGAAAACTGTAACATAAACTGCAGAACCGACAACAGTTTTAAGTGAATTAAAAAAACTCAAAAAAATGACAAAAAAACGAAATTTGTTGCTTTTAGAAGTGCCAAACTTTTTAGTCGACCTACACTCGATTATAAAGCCACTGCTTATAGTTTTAATAACGTAATTTTAGTTAAGTTATTGTACCACATAATTATAGAAATAACAAAACATATTTTGTTGCAGTTACCCAAATTTTATAGACTTATGACAAAAAATATAAATAGCATAGTTTTATTTATTAAAAATTGCAGAGAATAGGATTCAAGAAGTTAAATTATATTTTAGATAACAAAATTTAATCCACCTCTCCTAATGTCGAAACAATATTAAGATCTCTTTCTAACACGACCAGTCAGCAATGCCGAGGGTTCATTTTCTATTTTGAGCTGGTAAAATTGTTTTGCGCAGTACACTTTCGGAGTAAAAGCTCAACGCGCTTGCAATACTATATATTGAAAAGCATTTTCTAAAAACCCTCTATGTCAGCGTTTCCCAACCGCCGGTCCGCGGACCGGTGCCGGTCCGCAGAAATATTTTACCGGTCCGCGAAAAATTTCGCCCTTATGAAAGCGGCTCAACTAGTTTTCTATACTTTATAACACTTGCTATAGCTTTCACTAGATGGCACTAATACCAGTCGATAGAAATGCGTGTAAAACATGCACAAAAAGTATATTCCAAATACATATCATCTTCTATTATTCTGAACTACATATTGTACGATCATTAGTTTGGTGGTGGTAACATTGCTCACCTATACATACAACATAATTTACAACGATTCGTGTATGATCCACCCCAGTATTGTATCAGATCGTTTGTCTTTTATTTTATCGCGCTCGAGCGTACTGTTTTTGAATATTGTGCGTTATAGTGTTGTGTGGTATTTTGGAAAATAAATTTTCTTCCGTAAAACTTGAAGACGTACAAAATGATACCTAAAAACGTCAAACAACAAAACTTTCTAACTTCCTTTGGTAGAAGCAACGACAATATTCAGGAAAAAATTACTGATGGTATCGAAATTATATCAAGTACCAGTGCTTGAAGTGTAGAAGGACCACAGAAAAAGAAATGGGTGGATACTTCTGAATATACAATACAAACAAAAAAGAGAAAAGGTTATTTTATAAGGCAATATGATAAGGAGTATCTAAAGTTCGGTTTATGGTACCCTGGCAGCGAACTATCGCCACTGCCTTTGTGTGTAGTATGTTCAGAAATTCTTTCAAATGAAGCTGTGAAGCCTTCAAAACTAGCCCGTCATTTGCATTCAAAGCATAAACATTTTACTGATAAGCCACTGGACTTTTTTGAAAGATTACACGATCCGATGAAAATTCAGAAAAGTCAAATGAAAATTATGATGACTACTATAGTAACAAGTCACTGCTTCAAGAGTATTATTTCGTAGCTCTTCATATAGCTAAACCAAAAAAAAAACCATTCACTATTGGTGAGGAGTTAGTGAAGCTTTACGTCTTAGATGTCGTTCAAGAAATTTTGGGTCCTCAAGCTGCTACAAAATTAGAGGCTGTACCACTATCGGATACCACAACTCAGAAAAGAATTAATAACATGGCCACCGACATTGAAATACAAGTTTTAGTGTGTGAATAAGTGTCCACTTTTTAGGTCGAAAAAAGTTTAAGCATGTACAGTGTAAAAATCAATTTTATTCATCAATTTATTACATTTTACAATTTACAATTTACACAAGTCTTTAAAATCACGTAATTAAAGAACATTAACAAAAAAATTAAAATGACGGCGTATCGGCATTTCTCCTCAAAACTCGTTTTAAAATAATCAAATTCGTTGAGTTGGGTATCTCAGCCAATTCATAACCGATTGACTTGAAATTGAGACAATTTTCTCCGATACATACACCAGTCCAGCAAATTTTTTATATGAAATTTTCAAAACTTCTTTTTGGTTATAAAATTGTCGAGTAAAGAGTGTTCAATTTGTGTTCAATAACACGCCGAACTGCAAAAAAAATACTATTTGCTAAAATCCTACGTACTGGACTGGGTTTTGTATCAGAGAATACATAAAATCTGTCTATGTGGTAATTTTAAATCAATCAGGTGTGTATTGGTTGAGATATCCGACCATTTTTGAAATGCATGATTAAATGATTACTGATTAAATAAAGCAAAAGACTTATGTCAAACAGAATAGTATAGCAGAATATTTGATTTTTGAATAAAATTGATTTTTACACTACTACTAGGTACAACTTAGGTATCATTTTTCTACCTCCAGGGGTGGTATTACCCCTTAATCGTCAGCCGGTCCGCGAAATATTTCCCCTACTTTTGCCGGTCCGCAGGCGTAAAACGGTTGAAGAACGCTGCTCTATGTGATATTATCAAAACATTTATTGAAGCCAAAATTAGAAAAAGTACATTTTAGGTATCTAAAATAACATATTTTCATTAAAAATATTAATAAAAATTAACAACTTAAAAAATGCGATTTTTATTTCCTTAAAAAATATTTTTATTATTGGTCTTATATCATATACGATATGTAGGTTGAGGAGCCCGAATTTCAGGTCTGCCTCTGGCCCGTAAAACCCTAGGCGCTCTAGATACAAAATTAAATATGTAATATAATAATTATTTTAAAAAAATCTCTAACGCTACCCAACTTGGTTTTATTATTTACAGCGCATTTCTATCGTTTTTAGGCCTTTTATTAGTCTCAAATGCTGAAATTTTTGCATTCACTGTTATTTAAACAGTGAATGCAAATTGTATGAAAAACTTTTTTTTCAGATAGTAAATGTCGGACTAAGCAAAACGTTTTATATGAACTTTTTTTTTCAATTTCTTGGAACATTACAGTCATTTGAAATATTAATAAAACCACATTTTAAACGGCTGTAACTTCTAAAGTTTACAATAAACCAATAAGTCGAGATTAAGCTTTTTAATCAGAATTAAGTATGCATACATTTAAAAAAAAACAACAATTAGATATGTATTAAATTGTTTCTTCATTTGTTTTTATTTTTATTATTTTTAATTGTTCTACAAAATTAGTTTGTTTTACTACTTTAGATTTATTTATTTTTTATTGTTATAATGGTAAACGTTTTTATTTTGTTATTTTGAATATCCCAACGGATGTATCTTTTTAAGAAGAAGAAAAAACAACGAAACATTGCTAGAAATATAGTGGGATACATCACACCCGTATTTATTGAAATCAGTTTCCATACAAGAAATGTGCACCTACAATAGTCTACTTATCAAAGACAAAATCACACTTCTTAATTAAATTCCTCATTATTTTTAACATATTAATTGTAATTGTAAACTGGTTCTAAAACCGGTTCTTATAATATAGAAAAAAACGACAAACCCTAATCATAACATTATCATTATCATACAGGAGGGTCTGATAATGTCCGCGATTTTATAATAATATTATCATATTGACGTCTGAGATCAATATAATTAATGGAACACTTCAACTAATTGTTTAATACAACATTTTAAGTAAACTGTACGGAATTGTACATAAAACTTAACATACCGAAAACAAACCCAAGCTGAATCCCTAATTTAGTTGCGGGAATTTGTGGCGATTTAATTTCAGATTAAAGAAAACGAACTTTCTTAATCAGTCCGCAGAATTTCCTCAGCCCCTAATTACTTTCGGCAGACAGTACTTTCCACCACCGGCAGCCCTCTCTCCTCCCGTTGCCCATTCGTAGTCAAATTCGCCCTGATTATATATTTAATTAAACGGGAGAAATTTGCCGCCCGTCAGCGTCCGTCCGTAGAGGCAGCCACTTCCGGTCCGATTGTTCATTTGTTTTCCAATTTTCCGCGGCGCGTTCGACGCGTCACCCCCTCTCGAATCTCGCTTCCGGCAACCGGGATGGTGGGTCTTAACTACCCCCTCGGCCGTTATATTAAAACGCCGCAGACCGCTAAATTAGTCCGAGTTAAATTAACGATGAAATCGACACTAGAGGACTCCACGGGTTCACGATCTCATCAGTCGGAATCGTTAAGATTAATAGAGATTAGAGTTTTTGTTCCATTGAAATTATGTGACTCTGGATTAAAATTGTATATTCTACGGATCATAAATGAGGAACTCTAAATCAGGGTTGTTATAAAAAACGTTTTTTTTTTATTTCGAACAAAACAAACATGTTCTTTTTATAAAATGATGTTTTTAAACACTTCGCAAAAAAACATGTTTAAACATGAAAAAAAAGCATGTTTTAAATCACCCAAAAAAAACATGTTTTAAATAAGGAATAAAAATTGTTGTAAACATGTTTTAAATCACGCAAATGTTTTATTTGAAAACATTTTCATCGGCGTTTTTTTCCTACATCAGTTCTCAGTAGAGTTAAATCTGTTGTGTGAATGACTTTTTGTTGTCACGCTAGAGGACGCCAGTAATGCTATGTCGGCCAAAATCGATTTAGTTAGTGTTTATTTGACAATTTTCGATTATTTTCACCAATTCATAGCCACCAAAGTTAATACACAAAAAAGTTACTTTGGCGTTCCGTTCGTGATAAAAATTGACGATCGATTTATTTTTTTGTTCAGAATGTCATCCTGATAGAATATACCACACAAAGAATACAGGATGCCATTTAAAATTTCAATGATGACGTCATTTCCGGAAAAACCGGAAGTCATATAGTCATATAGTATTTTTCAAATTATAGATTATGTTCTAGTTTTTGTCGTGCCGCCCGTCGGCATGGCGGAGTTGCGCTGTATTGTTTGTCGTCGCTCAAGCTAACGAATAGGCTGGATTTGTGTAATATGTCCATCGTGAATGTGTTTGAATATTGTGCTGCCGATCTGCACACTGGTAAAAAATACACATTTGTTGTCATTTACAGACCTCCTATGTCAAATGTTGAGTGTTTTATTAATAGCCTGATTCGGCTGCTGGGGGTATTGCAGGAAGAGGATGGAACCGTTATAATAGGTGGCGACTTTAACATTGATCTTTCTAAATCAACAAACAAGCAAAAATTATTGCTTGATACCTTAAAAACTTATAATTTATCTGCTGTTATAGATGTAGCAACAAGAGTCAATCCTACCTCATCCTCATGTATCGATAATTTTTTAGTCAATATGTCATCTAACCACTATGTTGCTCATTGTTTGGATTTTAATTTATCGGATCACTGTGCTTTGGTTCTCGATGTTGATTGCGCCTTGACGAAACCATGTGACTCACCGATTGTTATGAGGCGTAAATTTTCTGTAAACTCCCTTAACCGTTTCAAAGATTATTTGAGTGGCGAGGCATGGCTTGCGGTATATGAGTCAAACTGTGCCAATGATGGTTTTAATAAGTTTCTCGAAGTTTTTCAATTTTATTTGAACATTTGTTTTCCCTTAAGACCATGTCGGCAAGGCTCAACAGTCTCTCTGTCCTGGTTGACTCCAGATTTGATCGACATTAAGAATAGAATGCTTTTGTTTAAAGATTCGAGTAGTAAGTTTCCGATTTTTAAAGATCGTTTTGTTGAGTTGTCGGGCCTTTATAATGATTTGTTAGCAGTAAGACAGTGCGAGGTCAACGATATGCGTATGCACCAGGCTTCAAATAAGGCAAAGGCGGTGTGGTCTCTGATTAATGATAAGAGATCAAATTACTCTTGCGACAATACTTTGCCAGATGTGGATCCATTGAGTCTCGGGGATCGTTTCGGTAGTTACTTTGCAAATGTTGCACGCGAATTGATACAGGAATGTTTTGCTGATGATGGCGTGAGTATCGCCGAAGTAGATAAAACTATGACTCAGAGATCTTCTTCTTTTTTCCTAACCCCGGTATGCGAACTAGATGTGATTGACGCGGTTCGCAGTTTGAGATCAGGGGCTGCAACCGGAGAGGACACAATTCCAGCGACTATCGCGAAACACGCTGTGGGTTTCTTTGCTCGGCCATTGGAGTATCTGATAAATTTGTCATTTTCGTTGGGTATTTTTCCGGATCGTTTGAAGATTGCTTCTGTCAGGCCACTATTTAAGGGGGGAGATCGTAACGACCTAAATAATTATCGACCGATTAGTATTTTAAATTTCTTCTCGAAACTCTACGAGCGCTTGGTAAATATAAAGTTGAATTCCTATTTAAAGAAATTTAATATAATTTTTGAAAATCAACACGGCTTCTGTCATGATAGATCTACGGATACGGCTATATTTAATTATATGAAGAAAATTTACGCGTGCATGGATAGGAAGATCCACAGTCTTGGCTTGTTCATCGACTTGTCAAAGGCGTTCGACTGTGTAAATCATGCTATTCTTCTTCATAAAACGGAGCGGTATGGCATAAGGGGGGTGGCTGCGGACTGGTTCAGATCTTACCTCTTCGATCGACGGCAGACGGTTTCAGTGGGGGGTGTGAGCTCGCGTATATTTGATATAACTTTGGGTGTCCCACAGGGATCTATTTTAGGCCCCACTTTGCTTTTATTGTTCATCAATGACTTGCCCGGTTGCTTAGACGGCACAGACGTCACTCTGTATGCCGATGATTTTAATGTTTTTGTTTCGGCGGAATCACTTCAGCATCTCTGTGAGCAAGCATCCACCGTCTATGTGCGTGCTTTGCAGTGGATGACTGCAAACAGACTAGTGATTAACGCAAAAATGACGAAATGCTTGTTTTTTCTCGGGTTAATGTAGACACACTCAGACTTGGGGATGCCACGGTCACCGTTGACAGATCATGTCGGTTTCTTGGCATTATTGTCGATGATCAGTTGCGTTGGGGTAGCCATGTAGATGCACTTGGTGGGAAGCTGCGCAGTAAGTGTTATGCTCTGTATCAGTTGAAAAAGCATTGCAGTGCGGAGGTGGTAATGTCGTTTTATTTTGCACAGTTTTATTCACGCATGAAATACGGTATTATACACTGGGGAGCTGACTGGCGTGGATGCGATATTTATCTTACAAAAGCGAGCAATCAGGACGGTTTTTGGACTGGATATGAGACAGTCGTGTAGAGAATTGTTTAAAGGCCAGAAACTTCTCACTTTTTGGGACGCCTACATCTAGGAGACATAAGTTTTGTGCATGCACGTCCGGGTGCTTTCAATCATGCTTATGGTCATGATTACCATACAAGAAATGCCGATTACTTGTTGCCGCCCATGCATCGCCACACCTCTTATCAGAAGAGTTTGAGTTTTATGGGTTGCAGGCTATACAATGCGCTGCCGAATTCGGTGAGGTCCTTGGCGACCTTGAGAATTTTTCGTAGTGTCGTCAGGTCTCTGCTCCTAAATGTTTCATGTTATAGTATTGCGGAGTTTTATGATGGTTTATAATGTTTTATAATTGTATTGTGATGATGTGGTATTTGTATTTATCTATTTATTGACGATTTATGTTCACTGTACGATATGTTTTGGTGGTTACATGAATAAATATCTATCTATCTATCTATCTATCTATCTATCTATCTATCTATCTATCTATCTATCTATCTATCATATTAACCTCAAGAGTATCCCAAATAATAGAATTTTTTGTCTATTAACACTTTCCCAAATTTCATTCGTCCAGCTTTATAAAAAAAAATACTAAACGGGAGTACCTATGGCGTGGGTCACCCGGTATGTTATTATGTTATTATAAAAGTTTTTGTTTATTGTAGTTACATGCTATCACTGAATGTATTAATATTTTATAAAGAACTTCCTTTTTATTAATAAATACAATATTTAAATATTTTTTTGATTCTTTAATTGATCCATGCATAAAAATCTTGAAGACCCGCATACAACTCTGATTAAATAATTTAGTTTCAGTAGTTTAAAACACGTTTTAAACATTTAAAAAAACCGTTTTAAACAAGTTGAAAATATAATAGTTTAAAACAAAATATTTGTTTTAAAACATGTTTAAAACAATGTGTTAAAACAAAGTATTTTAAACATTTAAAACAAACTGTTTTAAACATGTTTAAAACAAAATATTTATTTTAAATCATGTTTAAAATGATGTTTAAAAAAAAAGTGTTTTATACATTTGAAACAAACTGTTTAAACAGGTTTTAAAAAAAGATTTAAAACAAAATATTTGTTTTAAAACATGTTTAAAACAATGTTTTAAAACAAATGTTTTAAAACAAAACAACCCTGCTAAATTAGCTACAGGGGTGTCATGTTTTTTGTTAAGAGTTTAAAAATTATTGTTTTATTCTTAGGTCGAATAACAAGAACACATATAAGATTGGATTGCTCTATTATCTTGAATCAAAAGATAATTGATTATTTTTTTTTATATATTATTAGAAATTTTTGCCCCTTGGGATAAATTTCAAATTTCACTGGAATTAATTAATTATGGATATGTGAACCAATTAAGAGGGTCCTACGAAAAAAAGTAAAAAAAATATTAAACACCCTAATATTGATGTTACATCAATATGAGTTGCTAGGTATGGACTGGTTTGTTTTTAATAAATTTGTATGACTGGGAGTTAAGTGAAATATTCGCCCGTGAATTCACAGTAACAAAACTCAACCACAGTTTTGATGATGACTCTTATAGTTCAAGTGCAAGCCCTGTCATACTTTGGACTTGGACGATCACAGTTTCATATTGGACATCCCAATCGACGCACTTGAATGGAATTTTTGGAACCAACTTTTTCCGTTTTTAATTCTAAGAGAGTTCTAACACCAAAATAAGTTAAAAGATCCATTTCAGGTATAACGGCAGATGATAATATCAATTAACAGTAAGTAAGACATTCCTTAGTAAAATTAATATCAGTATTATATTTTTTAGTGTACGGATCAACGTAGTAATAACATAAACAAAATAAAACAAAAGTATCTGGTGTAAAGATGGATAGTATAAGACCAGCAAGTGTTAATAAAGAAATATAAAATATGGACATACCAATAGGCAATAACTTTCACTTAACTCAATTATGAATTTTAAATTGTCATTAAGCTGGTTCGAGGAAATGCGTCGATGTCCTGTAGTTATCTGACAAATAATCGTCATTAGTACAGACCTCTACAGGAAACAGGTGACTCAATGACGTATTCAACGATATAACTCTTTAGAGATTCCGTTAACACTTCCCTTTCAGAAGTTAATCTCAATTCATCTATTCATTCTTCCCACTATTTTGTTTATATATTAGGATTTACTAAATTTCAAAGAAAAGAACTACCTATATAAGAGCGAAAAGGATGATGCAAATACAGAAGTTTAAAAAGTGGAAAACTATCTTTTAATCCGTCTTAAAAACGTTCATGCCACACAAAATAAGTTTTGAGTTCCTTTTTTAAATATATTCACATATAGTGACAAGAACAGATAATTCATAAATCAAATACAACTTGAGATAACGATTTTTCCATTAATAATATCATTTTTTATACTAATCCTTTATTAGAAATGACACATCGCCATCATAAATCAAAACCGACCCCAAAATTAGACGATACGAAAAAGAAACATTGTCTAGATTACACGACTGGAATCCTGCAATAAATTTGGCAGGAGAGATTTTGCGACAGGTCTGGCCTGTGAGTCCCTATCCCCATATTGCACCGGGGTGGGACATAACTTCGTACTCCTCCTTTCATAAGGCGTAATTAGAACTGGCTGAATTTATGTGTCGAGCTGTCAGATGCATCCCACTGTAGAACAGAGAGGCTCTCCAGCCTCCCGTCTGCAACAATTCGACCGTGTACGTTATTAAATATCGCCATTGTTAAAATTTTCATCTTCTCAACCCAACATAGCACATACACGTATATGGATATCTGCTTTAAAGACAGATTTGAATTTAAAATTTTTAGTTTAAACTTTAAACGGTGTGTGCTGTTCCATTGTATGCGAGAATTGAAGTTTCTCATGTACCCACGAAAACTGTTTACAAATTCCGACAATTGCGCCGCATGTGGTACGGGTGGAATTAATTTCAACTTGACATTGGGATTAAACTGTTTGAAATGCATGTTTCGTCCTTTGTTAACCATAAAGTAGCATCTGTTTTCACGTGGACCTACGATGATGTATATGCAAATAAAGTTTTGATTCAAAACTGGTTTCCTTTACGAATACACAGCTTTATAACAAAATTAGTATAGTGACTTCAATAAAAGTGACGTCTGAAGCTGTGTCTAAAACCGGATAACGCTGGACGAATGAACTTTCTAGAAGTGCTAATAGACAAAAATGTATTTTTTGGGATACTCTTGAGATTAGTATGATACTCTATAATATTATGTGTGTGATATTTTCGATCAGGATAACATTTTAAACAGAAAAACATTATCGATCATCAATTTTTATCACTAAGGAACCGAACAAATAATTTTGTTCATTAATCTAGGTGGCTATGAATTGTCTATGAATAGTCGAAAATAAAATTGTCAAACGCAGTCGATTTTGACCGATATTGTATTGCTTGGCCAACGAGTCATTTTTTCATGGAATAATCAGCCTGTACCTACTCATAAAGTACACCCTGATTATTCCATATAAAAATTGTCGTTTAAAGCAGGGAAATAGAAAAAATCTGATGTGGCCAGGCACATGACTTTATCATACTATATTTAAAATTAATAGTTTAGGGGACCCATAGTTTAGCTGCATGACATTCTATTTGATCGAGATCGGCCATGTCTGCATTAAAATAAAACTAATAGAACTACACAGATATGTCCATTAAAGCTGCGTTCGGATATTGTACTCCGTTTACCCGGGTACACCGTCCAAATGACACTTACGTGTTATTGGGTGTAAAAAGTGTAACTGTGTACAATATCCCAACGCAGCTTATATTGACAGTAGGTATTGTCAAAACATTAGCGTTTGACACTACCTACTGTCATTAGAATCAAAATATCTGACAAATCCTGGCTACTAGTTTTAATGCCGTACGACCGATCTCGATGAAATAGAATTTGCTCAGGCAGCTAAACTATTGATTGTACCAAAAAATGTCATAGTCATAAATTATTCAGAATTTCCTGTACTTTAATTTATTATTTAACCATTTCGACGAAATTCCAGAAATGGCGGCTTATTTGCAAAATCTTTCAAAACTGCTAAGACTAAACCTCCAGTTGCTTCGGACCCTTTTGAACAGAAAAAGTAATTTTGGTCATGAAACTCCTAAATATGAAGTTTCGTCCCGATACCTTTAGTAGTTTCTCCGGAATCGTCGCCACAAAAAGCGGGTACACACACACACACACAGGCATTTTTTTGTACCTTGGTCAAAAATGTTCAGGGGACCCATAAAGACATATTTCCGCTAAAATAAAAAAAAAATTTTATCACGGTTACAATACTTTACATACTACGTATGATAAAGTAAAAACGGAAATGATGGGTTAATAATAAAAGTCATCGTAGTAAACTATGAATGAATGCTAACATCCGAATTTGAAAGTTCTAGGGATCGCTTATTGTTTGAGGTTATTCCCAGGTATTTTCTATTATTAATATAATTATTGTTCGTTAATAATTGTTGGTTATTGTTAATTCTTGTTGAATTTGTTATTTACATCAGAAGTATTGTTGTTTGAATTTTAAAAATGTCTTTCTATACACAACAATATTTTTCAAAACGGTGAAAAGATAGACGATACAGAGAACTCTCAAATTCGTCCATAGTTTCACTACGCTGACTTTGATCATTCACCCAACAGATTTTTTGTTCGATTTCCCTGCTTTAAACGACATTCTCGCGCTACGATTTTGAGTAAACTATAGTATTTGAGTATTTGGTATCATCGTAGTCAGAAAAACGGTTTCTATCGAAGAATCAGGTTGTACCAATGAGGTACACAAGAAAAAAATGACTCATTGGCCAAAAACCAATCAAATCACGCAAGAGGGCGCCAGAAATACAATATCGATTTAGTTAGTGTTTATTTGACAAATTTCTAATATTTTCACCAATTCCAATTTGTTCGTTGCCTTGGTGAAGAAAATTTTGTGAACCGCATATGTCAAAACCACGAATTGGTTAAAACCTCCATCTATCCACATGTTTTTTGTCATACGGTACTGGATGTTTCCTTACACATATAAGTATAAATTTATTTCCGTAATTATTTTCTACCGTTTGTTCAGAGTAATTTGATGATTTGTATTATCCCTTTTTTTCAATCCGTTCCTTGCAACGAATTGTGAAAAAGAATAGCGTGGTACAACGTGAGAAAAATGAGAGTTATTGGTTTTTAAAACTAGTTCCTTTTGGAATTTATGCGTCATTTTTCCTTTATTAATTCCATAAATCAAAAACTTTTACATTGCAACCCGATGTTTTAACACTTTAACAGTAGCGGTACAAGAGAAAGGTGACATTAAATATTCCGCGGGTACTTAAACGGCATAGAATTTATAGCAGGTAATGCGTCACGTACTTTTGAGCGTTTTAATGGCTCGAATCGTCCCCACGAGGAATATGAGAAAAAGTTTAAATGTTCTAAACGCGCACTCGAGGAGGAATTCTGCGCGCTGTTTGAGCGCACTCTACTGTCGCCTAATGACGATTCTTTTCAGAGTTAGCTGAAGCACCAAGAGCACCCTTCCCAAGCAGGGTGGGCGCAGTTTTTAGTCAGGGGAAATTAATGAGGCGTACTAAAGAGTGTCATTATAATTCTGGCTGCTTAAGACGAGCTCTTGAACTCGCTAAAGTGAAACACTTTTAATTTGAAGAGGGGTAACTCCGGGAAAGCTAAATGGTATTAATATATTAATGATTTTTTGGAAGTTTGTCTGCGATCACAGCGAAGGAAGTTATGGGTTGCTTTTTATTATTTGCACGCACAAATACAACGTCAGTTGTACCTACTTCTCAAATTTAGGCACATGTTGTAAATCACTTTCTTCGTCCTGGTAATCTAAAAAGTCAATATTGCCATTTAGGGGTTGTTGTCCATGGGACAAAACTCCGAGCGTATATAAACATAATCTTTGCCTGCTCCTTATTGAGTCAAATCTATAATTTTTTTCTCTTTTCTGTAGCATTGCCGCATAGAATTTATGTTTTTTCACAACTGTATCTCGTGTAGAATATTCGTCAACCTGTTTGAATTTTGCAATCAATTTTTCGTAAGCTTTATTTTTCTTATGCCTATCTGAGTAGCCCCTACTTTTTGTTTGCCACAAACAGTGTTAATAACTCCGATATATTTCAATAACATAAAGAAATTCCCTTGTGTAATTTCTAATGTCAATGACTGGACAAATAATCATTAAACCATCTACACGCTACGTCAAAATAAATAACTGCGCGTTGTTCCGTCTAAAAATCAACGCAAAACTGAATTCGCACAAGCCGCTCTTAGTTTGCACGAACGGTCGTTGGCGTCTACACGCTACGTTTTACCTGTGCATACATAGTTTGAGCAGGTAAAACCACGAGCATGACGGAGCATGTAAACGGCCCTTTACATACACCTACATTTGCGCAATTTAATGGTTTATCAATAAAACTTTTTTTAGTTCACTAAAATATTAAAATTTGGAATAGGATTTAAAAAACCTGCAAAATTAATTAATTAATTAATAATTCTTGAACTAAAACCGCCCGGTTTAGATAATTGATAACTGTAGGATGTATAGAAAAAGAACTTTTTTTGAAAATCAAAATTTCAAGTTGATGAAATGTTGTCTCTATGGACCAGGGTTGTCAGATTTCTAAAGTCACAGATCGTCACTGGGATCATTTCGAGTAAAGAATTGTTTTGTTTATTTTTTAGTGAAAATATTTATTTTGTTGAATGCTATATAATTTTTCAGAACCAGTTCATGGCCAAAATTTCAGCCTTTTTTTGCAAACGTTTATGTAAAAAATAAAAATTCTCGAGATAACTGATTTCGTTAAACCAATATCATCATCAGATAATCATCATGGAAAAAATCATACCGGAATTAGCTGTAAATGTTTGTGTCGTTGGAATGCCCAGAATCACTACCCGTAATTACGAACATTCGCAGGTTCTTAAATATATTTATTATTGATCAGGATAATACAAAAACATGAATCCGTCAAAAATTTATTATTCTACTCCAAGAAACTGAACTATTTCTATTCCTAGGCAACACCCGTACTTTTACAATTCTAGCCCTCTAAAAATATATTTTGAAACGTGAAAACAACAAATAGAAAAAATAATGTGCCCAACAGTTTGTGTTTGACCCTCGCTTTTCTAAAGTACGTCCCACATGCACTAAAAAGTTTGAATCTTTTTAATGGTAATAAACCAAAGAATGTAGAGCAAATAAAGGTTTTGTTGTTTAATTATTGTGGTGGGTACAGTTATTATAGCAGCTTTAATTAATAGTTTATATATAATAATGTAACTATGACAGGCGGTGGCGATCCCAAAATATTTTGCTTGCAATCAAATATCCCCACAATGGTCTAATATTCATAACGTTATAAAAATACCATTAGGCGACAAAAGCGACGATTTTGCGTTTTCCAGCATTTTTTTCCTTTAATTCACTGATGGATGTAACATGGATTTAACAACTTATTGGTAGTTTTAGTGAATGTCCCGACCCACAATCCATATCCACCACCAAAAAATTGGCAAAATTGAAAAAAACTGTAGGTCCACCGCATGAGGTCTAAGCTTATTATCAAGGAAAATTGAAATATGAACTGAAAACTGAAAAAAAACGATTGTTAGATTTGTGGCAACACCATTCACTTTACATACTGCGTATGATAAAGTAAAAATAGTTTACTTATAAACTTTAGGCCTCTTGCGGGAGATCGATTTTTTGTTTAATTGGGCCATTTTCTTTGGTTGTATTTTGATGAAAAATAAGGCTTTTTACTTTATCATACGCAGTATGTAAAGTATTGTAATCGTGCAAAAAAAAAATTTTGAGATTTTAGCGGAAATATGTCTTTTTGGGTCCCCTGAACATTTTTGACCAAGGTACAAAAAAATGTCTGTGTGTGTGTGTGTGTGTATGTGTGTTTTTTGTGGCGACGATTCCGGAGAAACTACTAAAGGTATCGGGACGAAACTTCATATTTAGAAGTTTCATAACCAAACTTAGAGCTGAAAAGCTTTCTGTTGAAGAGGAGCCAAAGGAACTGGACGTTTAGTCTCAGCATGTTTGAAAGATTTTGCAAACAAGCCGCCATTTCTGGAATTTCGTCGAAATAGTTAAATAATAATTTAAAGACGAAGAAATTCTGAATAATTTATCACTATGATACTTTTTGGTACAATCAATAGTTTAGCTGCATGAGCAAATTCTATTTCTACGAGATCGGTCGTACTGCATGAAAACTAGTAGCCAGGATTTGTCAGATTTTTTGATTCTAGTGACAGTAGGTAGTCTTGGTGTCAAACGCTAATCTTTTGACAATAACTTCTGTCAATATAAGCTGCGTTCGCATATTGCATTACACTTTCTACACCCAATAACACGTAAGTGTCATTTGGACGGTGTACCCGGTGTCAACGGAGTACAATATCCAAACGCAGCTTTAACCGACATATCTGTCTAGTTCTAGTAGTTTTATTTTAATGCAGACATGGCCGATCTCGATCAAATAGAGTCTCATGCAGCTAAACTATTAATTTTATATATATATATATATATATATATATATATATATATATATATATATATATATGTATGATAAAGTCATGTGCCTGGCCACATCAGATTTTTTTATAAACACCACATGCAAATTGTCCGTTTTTGTACAATGGTTCTTTGGACGTGACAATTAAGAAACCCTTAGCACTTTCAGGAAAACAAATATATTGTTCCAAATAAAACCATGCCACGCCATCAAGTTATCAATGAGTTGCAAAAAAAAAAACGTACGAGTATTGACCAGATGACGAACGACCTTAATAATAAAAATGGTCCCGAGGAGCAAGAAGCAATTAAACGGGTTCGCCGTCGAGGACCGCAACTAATGAGTCGTCAGCTCTTCGCATCTTTGATTTATGCCCCCCATTCATCACATCCCACATCTGTATTCAGGTTTCTGTGCCGCGCGCCGTTTCTTTTCCTTCCGCTCGCGCTCCTTCAAGTTCTCTCCTAACCATTCTTTCATCCATTCGCTTAAAATTCATATCGGCGAAAAAAATTTCAACATCGCGCCCGTATTTCTCGCCCGACGGCGGAAATAATTGCAAAAGTCGCCCGTAAAAATTCCCATCGGTGTCGTTTCCAGCGGACTTAATTAGATTTTTCCGGGGGTTGGCACCACTGTCGGCGTCCCACGGGCATGCCGACCCTCCGCGGCGCGAGGAATTTGCCTCTTCCCTCTTACTAATTACCCGCCACTTCATTATGGCTCGCCGGGATTAAAATTCTCGCGAAAACGGCCACTGGAAATAAAGAAAGGCCAGGATGCGAATTTCAAGCCACCCCCTGCAGGGCAGAAGCGATCTCTCCGAGCAACATTAAAGCCTGCAATGGACCAAATTAGTGAGCGATGATTTGGCTTTAGTGCCTCTGGAAAGGTCGTTTCCTTTAATAGTTTGCCGCTCGGGTGTGCTTATATTCATTTCTAAAATGGTTTTTGTACTTATCGTCAGTATTTTTTGCTAGAAGCAATTATGGAGTAAGGCAATTTTAACTTTAAACTCATTAGAAATATTATCGACACTGATGTAATGCACTTGCATTTGGTATGGAGAACAGAAATTTTACAAAACTCGTAACCTTCGTTTCTAGAAGTAAACATCCTATAAGATGTGACGATTTATACGATGTGAGTCATATGCTTTAGGGGTCGCAGGGCTGATATGACTTGTGAGCATTCATAGATGCCACACTAACAAAAACAATAGCTGAACTGACAACAATATTCACAAAACTTTCTAAGTATATACTGTAAGTTAAAAGGTAAATCATCTTACTTAACTGTCTGTCAGTACTTACATCAACAGCAACAGTGGCGTAGGCACATATTCAGCGCCCTGGAGCAAGTACAATCGGTGCGCCCCCTTGTTTCTAGGAAAAGGTTTAGCAAAATTTGTTTCGAACATTCAGCTAAAAGAAATATGATTTGCCTGATTTAAGAGTGTAGAACCTTGATATTTATACCCCCCACCCTTAAGGAAGCGTGGCAGGTATAGACTTGTATATACCTATATATTTGATCAGCATGGAAAACTGAATCGATTTAGCTATGTCCGTCTGTCTGTGCATCTGACCGTCTGTGTACACGATAACTGCCTTTATTTTTAAGTAATTGATCTGAATTTTGTATATAAGCTTACCTCTAAAAAGGTAAGGACAAGTTTGTGAATGGGCAAAATCGGTTCACTCTTTTTTTTTTTCATTTTACTGTGGGGGTATTTTAACTTCAGCCCGGCTGAAGATAATTTTCTTACTAGTTTTAATTTATTTTATCCGATTTAAATATTTTCAACATAGTTCAAGGGGAGGTTCTCATGTAATCGGTTGAGAAAATCAATTTTTTTTTCTTCCATATTTTGAAACCTTGAGGTGTATAAAATAAGCCCCTGAAACAGTTTTTTGATTCTCGCAAGTTTTAATAGTCAATGATATTCTCCGATCGAAATTTCCTGCCTCAAGGCGCCGCAAAGAGCTGTGTTTATTCAAATGATAATTTTCGCTATCGCTTTTAAAGTAGGAATGTGAAATTTGCATACAGTAAAGAGAACGTATAGATCTAGGTGCTTATGTTGAGCAAATTATTATATTTCGATGAATTCGTATAGAAATAGAATTTTAAAAAGTACCATGTTTCTACCTTCTCTTGTAGAGTTTATTACACCGATACAACCGACGCGTTTTTCTAGAAACACGATCTTTCTAACTAACATGCGCGATTACTTTTAAATCGTTAAACGGATCGCGTTAATGTTTTTTCCCCTAGAGAGAATACTTTTTATTGGAGGCTGAACCTCATAATAAGTGAATCTTTTAATTAATTATATTATGTATAATTAATTGTATATTATTTGAAAACGAAAAAAGCTGTGAAAAATCAATCTTAAAATTCAAACAGCAGCCATTTTGACAATTTTCAACTTTTTTAACTAAATGTTGGTTTAGCCTCCAACTAATTTCATCTAGTTTCACAACGCTTTCGAAATTTTCATTTCTGTTTATTTTTATAGGAGCTATCGTGCACGTCAATGAGACAAGCACGCCGCGCAGGACCTGATAGTTCCTACAGTATCCACTTCGTGTAAATAGTTTTTTCATGGCTCAATTTCCTTTATACACTAAAGTATAATAAATATGTATATAGGAAAAGAAAAAAATATTGATATCTCTTACAATTTGTTTGAAAAACTGTCCCAAATTTGAGCTACTTTTTAGGTCTCTACATGAGAACGTCCCCTTAACTATTTTAATAATTCGATAAATTAAGAAATAAAAACCTCTTAAGCTTTGCAAGAATTTAGTTGCTCTGGTACCGGTTTCGACATTGCGTCATCATCAGCCAGAATCTGCACAGGATAAAAAGAAAAGTAACAGATAGAACACAAAATAAAAATAATAATATTAATTAACTCACAGTCAGAATTAGTTAATTAGTGTACATCCCAGAAATGGTAACTTTGGCACGTGGCGAACGGATATAAGACGTGGAAATTCGGACGAATACATCAATACGTGTTACCCCGTTCATGGCTGCAGTACTGCAGTACTGCACTTTATAACATTTACACATTTTATTTACAAGTACCCCGGTTATTTATGGAAATTGTAGTTTGTTAAAAGGCAATTAAATTAAAGGGCAATTCTTAACGATGCAAAAAAAATGCCCAATACTTTTTTACTTTTTCACTCTTGTACTACTTTTATATCGTCGGGACTTTGAACTTGAAGGCATAATACAAGGATTTTTTTTTTTGAGGACTATGTATGTATTCCATATTTTAAAACAAAAATTATTGAAATCGGTAAAAATCTAATAAAGGACAGTTCATAAGGGTTACACTCGCACTGTAATCACGGTAAATTACTAAAGAAGGTATCCAGACTCAGATTCCAGATAGAAAAGGTACCTGCCTCTAAATTTTCAACCAGCTCTATTTTTACCGTACCTACTTATTAATATTTAAAACCAAAAGTTTACATGTCTAACTACCTACATTAAAAATATACATATATTCTGTTAATCCCAAATAATTATTTTTATTTATTACTTTGAAAAATCTTTTGCCTAAAGATCAATTAAATATTATTCTTTATGTAACACAATAATTAACATAATTATTATTACAAGCAATTTAGTAATTCGTTACAACTAATACACTTAACACGTTTTCAAAATGAAACATTCAGAATCAAATTAAACTTTCTGATAACAAATACGAATGCACGTTTGCCAAAAAAAATCCCCGAATATTTTCCTCTATTCGGCACCCATGCGATGTGAGCATGCGCTCCTGGGATTCCCCGAAGTCATGTTTACAGGCTGAAGTGTATAGAAGGTTGAATTTATAATGTATTCTTTGTCCATTCAAAATTAAGATAATTAGTGCATAAAATAGTTAGGTGCTTATAGTTTTATTTAGTCTTTATTTCGCTCTCCCCAATTTTACGGCCCCATAAGTCGCAACTCCGTCACGGTAACAATAAGAGCAATAAACATCAAACGTATACTGGCACGTTTACTTGAGTTGCCTCGTACCTCCCACGATGGTATTCTTTGGACATTGATTAATAATTAATAACCGGGCAATCAGGTCGTATGATATTCGATAGCGCGATAATGGTCGAATATTAAGGGCTATAAATCTTAGGTGGACGGAAGAACGTTCTCCATCGTCACTCCGAACTGTTTCAGCACGGTGTTCTTTTCGTCTCGTCTCCATCGTCTCCCTATTCTACGCGCCGTCCAATTAATATTTAACGCCCATAAATCTTGTCGTTGTCACAGTTTTGTTGTCCGATCTGATGGAAATCATTAACGCCTTAATGGCGGCCGATTTACCACCGCGCTGTCCTCTCTTGGTCCTGTCGCCGTCGCTTAGGAATACAGTAAACGAAGGATAATGCCGACCAACTCGACACGTTGCCTATATAATAAAACGAGCCAGTCGCCGAGGTTGGTGCTTGTGGACGAGATGGCTAGCGAAAACGAGATTGCCGAGAGATAATTGCGCCGTAAGACAGTTATGGTAAGGAGAATGATGAGGAGGAATGATGTATGGGCGAAATTGCGACAAGTGTAAGGAGGCGTGGTCGCATCTCTCTTCCTTCGATAGTTTTTGCTGTAATCCTTCGGAATAGAACGCGGTTAATCACGTCTCTCTTTGGACGCGACTCCATTGAAATCGAATGTCATTAGAGGCGTATTAGGAATTTAATGAACCGCGCGAAATTGAAGTAACTGAAGTGTTTTCTGAATTTTAAGTTAGTGTCATTACCTACGTAGCAAGACGAGATTGAAAGGACTTCGGGGGACCATCAGATACACTTATGGAATGATATTATAGATTATAGATTATAGACCACCATATCTCACTAAATCGCTTCAAATCGATCATGCCTTTTGAAAACTGTGGGTGGAAATTTCAATGTGGTGTGAAACTTGTAGAAATACGTGAGATGATCATGTAACAGCTGAAGAGCATAAGGAACAAATCTCTGCACATTCGGAAGAAATTATCTCTAAAATAAATCTTAAAATCTTATGCTGGTAAAACCATCCAACAACTTAGTATAAAATCATAGACAAAACATAAAATCGTAGACATTTAAATATGTTCATCAATTTGCTTCATCTTCCTCTACCATCGACTAGTAACTACAGAGGCCAGACATGATCGTTTCATTTATTTCGTCATCGTTACTTTCTTCTGGGATCTCACCTTCACCTAATTCCCTTTTCTCCCCCTCTTCTTCGATGGTCCACTTCTTCTTATTCTTCTGTTTGTCTCAGTGGGTGTCTTTACTTTCTTCCATATCTTCCATGTCTTCTTCTAACTCCAGGCCCTTCGACATTTGGATTTTTATTTATTTTATTACCCAATTTTTCCTCAATTTCTTCATTACACTATTCAAATACTTTCCCTTGGTACTAAGCTTCTCTTGATATTGTGCTTTTTGTTGTGCCTTATCTTCGGTGCATGCTCCTTTAATAACTCTCTGCTATAGATAACTTTCTGGGCATCTGTCAGACAGACAATTCAACTTTGCCCTCAAAATCTTCAATCTACGATTCTCCTGGTTTTATCATTATCCTATCCGTCGAAAGCGTAATAATATTCATCCCTCTCCAACATCATCATCTTCATCTATGATTTCTTCTTTCGGGTTATATCTTATAACTTATTCTTCTTCTTTTATTCTGTAGTCTTATCTGTGATTGTCGCCTTTATGATGCTACGTCTTGAAACAACACATGTATCCTCGTACATATTTTTTTTTGGTTTGGTTACATATTGAAATCATTATAACACTTTCTCGGTGTCATAGTAAAAACCGTTGGGTATGGTTAACAAAATTCCTTCTAGTTCTAACTTATATGTCATCGGTTCTTGATTACCAGCATCCCAGCAAATACGATATGCTGATGACAAAGACAAATATTTGAATAGCCGAACAAAAGACAAACCAGCACTTCAATGATATAACTGATGAATACATTCCTATTGCTTATAACATACATAACAGTACTATTCAACACTTCCCATATATTGGCAATTTCACTTATTTTAATATCATATCGTAACGAATCATACTATTTGTTTAACAACCAATTACGATAATGTACTGTAATGGTGGTCCTTCCTAAAAAGCCGATGGGCTGATTGCACGTCGTAAATTTTTACATAAGCACGAATAATTGAGCATCTTCCCGTATCGATTAATAATATTATTAATAACCGATCGTTTCATCTCGTTTTCAGTGCGAAGAACCGTTGTCTTCGGCAGACATCTGCGTCTTTGCTTCCAGGGCAGGGCCAAATACCTGCTGGCACCCGGGCTGCTTCACCTGCTGCGTCTGCAGAGAGCTCCTCGTCGACCTGATCTACTTTTACAAAGAGGGTCGCCTCTACTGCGGAAGACACCATGCTGAAACGATTAAGCCCAGGTGCTCCGCTTGCGATGAGGTAAGTCATCAAATTAGCAAATGTTGGAATGTACAGAAATTTGGTTAACATTTCCTTAAGAATTTGCTGCAAAAGTAAAAATTTTTCCTTAAATAATTCTATAAAAATCAGTAAACGACGTGGTACTACTCACTTACTTATTTGTTGAACCAGAGTCATTCTAATAGAATACCCCTTTGTTTTCAGATCATTTTAGCTGATGAATGCACAGAGGCTGAAGGAAGAGCATGGCACATGAAGCATTTCGCTTGTACGGAATGCGAACGTCAACTTGGAGGTCAAAGGTACATAATGAGGGACGGCCGGCCATACTGCCTTCATTGCTTTGACGCCATGTTTGCCGAATACTGCGATTCCTGCGGAGAACCTATAGGCGTGGACCAAGGACAGATGAGCCATGAAGGCCAACACTGGCACGCGACTGAAATATGTTTTTGTTGCCATACCTGCCGAACCTCCCTACTGGGACGACCTTTTCTACCAAGAAGAGGCGCCATCTATTGTTCCATTGCCTGCAGCAAAGGTGAACCACCAACACCGTCAGATAGCAGTGGTCCTGGTCCTAGGATCCCAAGGCAGCAGTCCAGAAGTAAAATCGGTAGAGTTCCTTCCCCAAATGGGTCCAGTACACCTCCTCCCTCTCCAGGCAGGAGGCTTCAACCGCCAGCATCACCTACAAGCACGTCTTCCCCAACATCCCCCTTGGGGATTCCATTACCTCGACAAAACAGCTTGCCCAAAACAATGCCAACTATCAGATCGCCGAAGATGGGACGCCGAGCGCTTCAGAGGTCCCCCAAGACTATATCTCCAGCACCACCAACACCAACACCCCCAGAAAGCCTACAAAACCTTCCAAATGAGCAAGGTGATGATACTTCCCCGCGTAGAGGCTTAGATCGAGTTCTTCTCGAAAGGAACCTGGAGAGGTTGATTTGCGAAAGAGGAAATCAAACCCACTCCCCAGATTTAGAGAAGTTACTCCACGCGAGAGACCGAAGTCGGGAACCATTACACTTAGCCGATTTAAGCTTAGAGGAGTTCCAACCAAAAACAATCGATGACGATAAACACAAAGATAACAATTTGAACAAAATTGACGAGACCCATCATGCTTCTTCAATGCCAGAATTAGCTGTCCAAAATTCTTCCGATTCAACTCCATGTGATTCTACAACTCCAGGATCTCCATGCAAGAAAGGAAAGGTACGCTTCAAGGGGGATAATGAGGCTTTTGAACCAGATGAAGCTGATGCTGCCAGCGTGGAGGCAAGAAGATTTCCAAGAAGTAGAAGCTATGCAGGAAGAAGCAAACATGTGGACACCTTAGAAAGGCGGAAGCCTAGGAAGACTACTTCTGAATCGCATATGCACGCAAGCACCAGCAGACAACACCATGATGATGACGGCGATAGCTATTGTTCCACTTGCTCTTCCAGTTCTTCCAGTGACGACTTGGATTACCAGCTGCCGCCGAGGAGGGCGTATGGTGGCGTGAGAATTTCGTATGTGCCTAATGACGCCCTAGCATGCGCAAGAAGGCGACAAGCAGCCGGACAAAAGTCCCCTAAGAAAGCAATGGTTGATGACAAAGACAAGAACTGTGTTATATCTTGATTGATCGCACGATGTTTCACAGGATGCAAGAAAAAATGATGCCTTTCTTTGCCATGTTAAATGCATAAGTTGTAATGTCAAATAAAAAAAAAATGATTCTTTTGTGTACGAAATTGATCAAATGAGAAAGAAACATTGATTTTTTTTGTGATGTTTTATATAATGATTGCCAAACTTAGGTATACTATGAAAATTTATAATAATAAAATAATGCAAGTTGCCTAATGTAAGTTGTCAGGGTACGTTTATTCGAATTAAACGAACCTAAGATTTGTAACATTGCCTTGAATATATTGTAACATAGCTTTTTATACATAATGTATACTTACGATAATAATATTAATAGTAATATATAAACTACTGTATTATTTTATAAACGATTTATTTACGTTAAGACGCAAATCAGGTACAAATTATTTGTGTAATAACCCTAGAAATAATTGTCTCACCTGTTTCTTTTGTACTTTTATATTGTATATCCTATATATGAAATGTTGTTACTCTTGTAAAATATTGTATTTATTTGATGAAAACTATTATAACTATATGATATTGACATAGCATCTGTATATTGTAAATATTATTTGATTGTAATAAATGATGATTTCTCAATCAAGCGTTTTATTAAGTTGATATCAATAAAGTATTAAAAACAAATAAAAAAATCTGATGTGGCCAGGCACATGACTTTATCATACTATATATAAAATTAATAATTTAGCTGCATTAGATTCTATTTGATCGAGATCGCCTATGTCTGCATTAAAATAAAACTAGTAGAACTAGACAGATATTATGTCGATTAAGCTGCGTTCGGATATTATACACCGGGTACACCGTTCAAATGATACTTACGTGTTATTGGGTGTAAAAAGTGATGGTGTACAATATCCGAACGCAGCTTATATTGACAGTAGGTGTCAAAATCATGTCAAAACATTAGCCTGTCATTAGAATCATAATTTCTGACATATCCTGGCTACTAGTTTAAATGCAGTACGACCGATCTCGATGAAATAGAATTTGCTCATGTAACTATACTATTGATTGTACCAAAAAATGTCATAGTCATAAATTATTCAGAATTTCCTCATCTTTAATCTATTATTTAACTATTTCGACGAAATTCCAGAAATGGCGGCTTATTTGCAAAATCTTTCAAAAATGCTAAGACTAGACCTCCAGTTCCTTTGGACCCTTTTCAACAGAAAGCTTTTCAGCTCTAAGTTTGGTTATGAAACTTCTAAATATGAAGTTTCGACCCGATACCTTTAGTAGTTTCTCCGGAATCGTCGACACAAAAAACGGGTACACACACAGACATTTTTTTGTACCTTGGTCAAAAATGTTCAGGGGACCCAAAAAAGACATATTTCCGCTAAAATCTCAAAAAAATTTGTTGGCATGATTACAATACTTTACATACTGCGTATGATAAAGTAAAAATAACGTCAGTTTTTAACGAACAAGTTATTCTTAGCTATTAATAAGGAGTTGTTTTTATTCCTTTAACTTCATTTCGTATTTAAGCAAACAGCAGTGGCGGCTCGCGTATACGCACTGTGGAACTGCAGCACCCCCTATTATTTCCACTTAATATTATGGAGAACATATAATATAATGAGTCCTTTTTCCCTTAATTCTTTCTTTATAGTTGTACAAAGTATAATCCTTAAACTTTAATGTCAGTAGCCATCCCCCAGTTTAAGAAACATTCAAAAATCGTTGTATGGAACTGTGATCTTCACAGTTCCGTTTGGTGAGGTGTTTGGCTGTTCTGCGCATGCGCACATAGGAAGCAGCACGCGAGGCAGCGACATGAAGGTGCGTATACATATACCGAATGTATGCGGTCGCACGATAAAGAACGCATACGTTCGCTTAGTGTATACGCCAAAAATATTGGCGCCAAACAAATGCGGTCGGGTGCGCCAGGGTTCGCTCGTCGGGCGGTACATCAAAGAGAAATTGTTTACGTGCGGCCTAAAGTGTGTACGCTAAAATTGCATTTGAATGTCCGCGAACGACACCCGTATGCGTACGATTGCTATATGTGGACGTCTATGCGAATATTGCATCAAACGTAATGTGCGTATACACTAGGGCGAACGAAAGCGAACGAATAACGCACGCATTCGCTGAAATGTGCGTACGTTTGATGCAATATTCGCATAGACGTCCACATATAGCATCGTACGCATACGGGTGTCATTCGTGGACATTGAAATGCAGTTTGAGCGTACACACTTTAGGCCGCACGTAAACAATTTCTCTTTGATGTACCGCCCGACGAGCGAACCCTGGCGCACCCGAACGCATACGTTTGGCGCCAATATTTTTGGCGTATACACTAGCGAACGTATGCGTTCTTTATCGTGCGACCGCATACATTCGGTAAATGTATACGCACCTGTACGCACATTTCAGCGAATGCGTGCGGTGTTATTCGTTCGCTTTCGTTCGCTCTAGTGTATACGCACGATAAAGAACGCTACTGCTGGAACTCATATTTATGCAGCAAAATCTTGCAAACAAATGTAAATCAACTAACTCGGCGTCGAAAAATTGACCAGACTACTTGAGCAATCTGAAAACAATCGTTCTCGTGTGCGGATGCCTAGTCGCACCGATCGCTTACGTCGCATGAGTTGAATGGATAGAAGGCACTGTTGTTCCCGCACTGCCGACCGTGCCGACCCTGTCGTGCTGGTGGATGGTAGTTTTACAAACTGCAGATGGCATATCAAAAGTCAATATGTATTTTACAACAATTACAGTGGACGAGTTCAATGGAGAAAAAACTCCTCAGTTTTCATCCAGAGACCAAGGACAAAATTGATATTTTCGCGCATATTAAAACAAGAAGAATGGATTTAATTTTTACTACGCTTGTTTTAACTTCTCAACAAACAAATGTTTGGTACATTTAAATCTTGTAATCGATATTTTACCTACTTCCCATTGTCCAATCGAGATCAATTTTTTTCATGTGGACGATTTCTGGTGACAATGCATAAAACAATAAAAAAATATGGAAAACTTTTAATTTTTAGCGAATTTTTAAAAGCGTACTTTTTAGAAAATGTAATTTTTACATAAATTTATTAACGAATGTAACTGTACAATTTGGGTTAAGGGTGCCGAAACGGGTGCGTTCCGCACCCTAGAAAGTTCAGCAAATTTGGTAAACGCACTTCGTAAATCGTACCGACCTTTTAATTTTGCTTTTAAATTTGAGATTTTTTGCAGTCAAAGGGTATTAATTGAATGTAGCTACAGCATATGAACAGGACAACGATAACTAAAAAGAGAATACATACCTCTCCGTTCAAAAGCACAAAAATCGTCGTTTTTGCTGCTTCGTACCGATCGTCTAACTAAAATCATTTCTTGGATATTTTACTGCATGTGATTTTACTATGCATTGTATGAAGCAAGGACTTATAAATCCAAAAAGAAATTTGTAATTTATTGTCTATTGTTCAATTCTGACCAATTTTCGGTATGTATTCTCTTTTTAGTTATCGTTGCCCTGTTCGTATGCTGTAACTACATTCAATTAATACCCTTTGAGTGCAAAAAATCTCAAATTTAAAAGATCGGTACGAAGTACATTTACCCAATTTGCGGAACGCACCCGTTTCGGCACCCTTAAAGTAAATAAGAAATCCGTTTTCATTCTTTTAGGATTTCAACAAGTTTCTGAATAAATTTTGGTTTTTTTTTTCCTTTTACAGAATATTTTTTAAAACAATGACAAAAAAATTTCTGGAACAGCACTCCCACTAATATTATAGCTACGAGCCGCCACTGGCAAACAGTACTTTTCCAAAATTTATACTGCCTCAACGTTAGTAATGTACTTAAGGGTGCGGAAACCGGGCGACTTTTAGCATAGGCCGCGTGATGGCGCCACCCACCCTACATCTACCCTACATGCATATTTTTCTGTTTTATTATACTTATTTCAACGTCGTTGAACGGCAGCGGCCAGCGCGCCACTTCGGATGACGTATTTGTCACGTGCTCGCTGCTGGCTGCTTTTATACCGAGGCTGTGCATCGCGCTAGTCTATATTAAGTAAACGCAATTGAACGATTTTAAATTGGTGTTTCACCTGCCAAAAAATCCATTCTTGATTGCTTATGGAAAAAATGGGGAGGGCATTTCAGTCGCGCGGAGCGCGACTGTCCCCCTAAATGGACCATTCTACGTTGCGTGAGTTTTCGAAATCGACGAAAAACGACCTCTCGGGCGTTTTTGCTTCAAAATTTTCCGAAACGCGAGCGATTTTGGTGAAAGGACCTCAATATTTCAGTAGCTGTTTATTCCGCGTCGTCATGGCTGCGAGCTAGAAACGTCAAAAATGCAACCGCCATAACCTCATCATAACATAACCTATTCACATTGCAGTGGGTATCTATACAAAGCTAAGCAATTTGTATACGTACTTAATACCTTCAAATTTCAATACATACAAGCATAATTGGAATGATCTGGTAAAATTTGACAAATAGCGAATGTCACCGCGCAGTTAATCTGCTACGAAAACACAGTAAGTAAATTAATAGAGATGATTAGCTTTTCGTTTAAATTTGGCCGCCTACTTTACCTCTAATTCATTACAGTTTGAGACATAGCTTAGATGGCACCCATGTACACCAGTCGGGTCTGCGGACAGCGCCAATGTCAAGAACCACCACCTATTACCTAACGTCCTAACCTAATATTTTGATGGTGAAATTTCACAAACAACCGCACGCATAGCATAAGGTGAGTTTATTACAGATTATTTGTAGAACACATTTACTTATTTATTAATAATTTCAGGATGGGGTTTCCTCAGGATGTAAACAAACTGTCGTACAGTAATAAATCGTACGTATTTAGCCCCACATACAAAACATCTTCCAGGTCAAAGTATATCGAAAGACACAGATGGCATATAACTCAGTTCTACCATACCATAGCCCCTACAAACTACAAGAACGCAGAAATTAAAATAGTGTGCGAATTGACAGAGCGCAAGAAAGAAGCCTAGAACGTGAACATCAGTTCATTATGCCAGAAATGAGGATGATTCCAAAGAAAATAAACAAGAACTTTTCCTCTAATCAAACATTTAGTACAAGAATTTGAAGGAATTAAACTATTTTATATTATTTTGAGGTTAGATTAATTTTTGTATATTTAGTTGAATTTATTTTAATTTGATTTTTGCGGATAACATCTATGATGTGAAAAATAGCATGGAGGAACAAAGAATCTAATTTTGGTTTAAAGAAAGTTATATCTACATTTATGATTCGGCCAATCGTAAGTCTCGGTCACCCGTAATGTGATTTTCAATTTCATATACATACGCACCAATCATATTACAAAGAATACAATTTCCAATCAAGGTCTGTATTGCTATAACCATAAATGTGGACAAACTTTGGATTTAGTTGGAATGTATTTACTTCAAACCCCTTTGCACACGGCCAGCTAAATGTGGCATTTTCTACGACTAAAAGGTGGGATGCTACGTAGGTACGTGTAAATTGACAAAACGTTTTCTCAGGGGCGATTATGGAAAAAGAGTCTATTCAAATTAACAGGTATATGTTACGAAGAGATATTTAAATTTGTAAATACTCCATTTTTTTGCTTATTTTATTGTTTTCTGTAATATATACATATGTGTACACATGTATAGAATGATGTGCAATCGTTCTACAAATATATGTTAATATGCACAGTCTCTGTAAAGGAACTAATTTAATTTTTAACCTCAATCATATGTTGTACATACTTATTTATCATTGCTTATTTGTTATTTAAAAATACTAATGTTATTAATCTACAATACCAATCTGTATGAGTAGTGACCAACCAAGCAGTACAGTGTATAAAAAGAACTTTTTGGAAAATCAAAGTTTTAAGTTGATTTAAGTTGTCTATGAACCCACATATAACATCAACAAGATTGACACAATTAAGAAAAAAATAGGTCTCCCACAAGAAGCCTAAAGTTTATATTTTGTTTCAAATGTTTTTTTTTGTAGTAAGGGTAAGGGGTAAGGGTAAGGGTTTTTGTAGTAAAATTTTTAACTATAGATTGTGAAATAATAGTATAAAAATATTACTCTACTGCAAGATTTAGGTCTCCTGCACTTGGCATAAAATTGAGTAATTTTAACAATTAAAGCTTTTTTTTTGTATTCCATGTAAATTAACTGGGAACAAAATCTAACAATTATATTTTTTTTCAAGTAACAAACATCTTTAACTCAAAAAAAAAATCTAAAATATTTTTTTTTAATAAAGCTTATAAGTGTAGATTGTAGTTGCTGAACTAACAACATGCCAGTATATAAAAAATAACTTAATGTTAAATTTGACAAATATACAATTGACATTATATAAGTTGATAAAAAGTTGTTTCTATGGACCCATGTATACTATCAACAAATTTTGCCCAATTGAAAGCAGTCTAGGTCTTCAGCAAGGACCCTATTTTTTTTTTTACATTTTTATTAAGATCATGTTTGTCACTTGAAAAAAAAAACAATACCAACATGTTACGAAGAAATATTTAAATTTGTAAATATTCCATTTATTACTTATTTTATTGTTTTCTGTAATATATATTATATGAACATTCTCTGTAAAGTAACTAATTTAATTTTTAGCCTCAATCATATGTTTTACATACTTATTTCATTATCACTTTACTGGTAATTTTTGCTTTTGTTTGTACAATAATGAAGTTACAATAAAGTATGTCTATAATTTAATAGAGGTTTGTTTATTTATTTGTTTTACCAGTTATCATATCAATATAACTAAGAAAAAGGTATTTAAAAATACTTATACATGTATTACAGATTCTCCAATATATCTACAATGTTATTAAACTACAATACCAATCTGTATAAGTAGTGACCAACCAAAGTGTAGGGTGTATAAAAAGAACTTTTTGGAAAATCAGTGTTAAGTTGATTTACGTTGTCTCTATGAACCCACATATCACATCATCACATACAACTTCAAGATTGACCCAATTAAGACAAAAATAGGTCTCCCACCAGAGGCCTAATGTTTTTAATTTTTTTCAGTTGTGTTTTTTTGTAGTTAGCTTAAAGTATTTATCAAGTTGAAAATTTTTAACTATTGGTTGTGAAATAATAGTATAAAAATATTACTTTACTGCAAGATTTAGGTTTCCTGCGCTTGGCATAAAATTAAGTAATTGTAACAATTACAGCGTTTTTTGTATTCTATGTAAATTAATTGGGAACAAAATCTAACAATTGTTTTTTTTTTCAAGTGACAAACATCTTTAATAAAATCTAAAATAAAAAAGCAAACCAAAAATTTTTTTTTGCAATAAAGCTCTCTATATAAGAGTAGATTGTAGTTTCTGGGCCAAAAACATGCCATTATATTAAAAATAACTTAGTGTTTAATTTGACAAATTGACAATTTACATTATATAAGTTGATAAAAGTTGTCTCTATGGACCCACGTATACCACCAACAAATTTTGCCCAATTGAAAGCAATCTGGGTCTTCCGCAAGGGGTCTAATTTTTTTTACATTTTTGTTAAAATCATTTTAGCCACTTGAAAAAAAAAACAATTGTTATATTTGTCGTTGTAGTTTGTATTGATTATGAAAGTAATGGTGCGTTTAGTCAGCTTTTCGTAGCCGCAACGCAATTGAACGTCTTAACTTCTTAACAAGTTAAAATATACGGAAACCGTATATTGGTTTAGACAGCACTGGGATTAAATTAATGTTTCCTAGAAAAGGACGTAATGTTTTAACTTTCAGGTCGTTCCCTAATTTGGAGCCATCTGTCGGAGTATCATTAAACTACTAACAAAATTACTACAATGAATTATTTACAATAAAGATTAAGATGCATTTCACAGGGACAAAATGGTGTCGCGAAAAACTAATAACATTACATTAATAACGTGCAGAAAGAAAGACGCACCATGTGCCACCAAACTTTACGTGCAAATCACAAGATGGCGCCTCCTATTCAAATAGAATTTATTTCATATAAAATATTTATTTGACAAAACAAACATAAAAATACGCCGTGATACAATTTTATTTGTAGGATCACCGATGAAGATGGTTTTTGTTGCCATTCAGTAGCATTTGCAGTTTCAAAACAAACATTTTGCGGGTTAAATCTGACAGTTTCTACTGCGCACCCACCGTTACGTTAAGGAATTCTTAATTTATCTGTATAAGCGGCGAGATATTTTCCTACGGTTAAATTTCGGCTAATTTGCGACTACGGAATGCTGACTAAACCCACCATAAGCTAAATTTGTTAAAATTACTACATTTTATGCAATTTAAGTACGTTGCATTAGAATACTTAATTTTTTATACTTTTGTTTCACACCATACCATATTGTTAAAATGATTGAACTTGAAAAGAAGAAGCAACCTTCAAAAAGAAAATCAAATTTACTTCGACAAATTATATTTGTTTTTCACTGGCGGGAGAGACTATTTTTTTAATTGAGCCATTTTTGTTGTTGTATATATTATGAGTCCATAGAAACAACTTTATATCAACTTAAAAGTTTGATTTTGCGAAGAAAGTCTTTTTTTAAGACAGCCAGTATTTATTTATGCTGTCTATTATGAGGAATCGTCCTGCGATGTACCGACTTCACTGATCTACCTATTTAGACGGTCACAGGTCCACTAGTCTATATTAAGTAAACGCAATTGAACGATTTTAAATTGGTGTTTCACCTGCCAAAAAATCCATTCTTGATTGCTTATGGAAAAAATGGGGAGGGCATTTCAGTCGCGCGGAGCGCGACTGTCCCCCTAAATGGACCATTCTACGTTGCGTGAGTTTTCGAAATCGACGAAAAACGACCTCTCGGGCGTTTTTGCTTCAAAATTTTCCGAAACGCGAGCGATTTTGGTGAAAGGACCTCAATATTTCAGTAGCTGTTTATTCCGCGTCGTCATGGCTGCGAGCTAGAAACGTCAAAAACGCAACCGCCATAACCTCATCATAACATAACCTATTCACATTGCAGTGGGTATCTATACAAAGCTAAGCAATTTGTATACGTACTTAATACCTTCAATACATACAAGCATAATTGGAATGATCTGGTAAAATTTGACAAATAGCGAATGTCACCGCGCAGTTAATCTGCTACGAAAACACAGTAAGTAAATTAATAGAGATGATTAGCTTTTCGTTTAAATTTGGCCGCCTACTTTACCTCTAATTCATTACAGTTTGAGACATAGCTTAGATGGCACCCATGTACACCAGTCGGGTCTGCGGACAGCGCCAATGTCAAGAACCACCACCTATTACCTAACGTCCTAACCTAATATTTTGATGGTGAAATTTCACAAACAACCGCACGCATAGCATAAGGTGAGTTTATTACAGATTATTTGTAGAACACATTTACTTATTTATTAATAATTTCAGGATGGGGTGTCCTCAGGATGTAAACAAACTGTCGTACAGTAATAAATCGTACGTATTTAGCCCCACATACAAAACATCTTCCAGGTCAAAGTATATCGAAAGACACAGATGGCATATAACTCAGTTCTACCATACCATAGCCCCTACAAACTACAAGAACGCAGAAATTAAAATAGTGTGCGAATTGACAGAGCGCAAGAAAGAAGCCTAGAACGTGAACATCAGCTCATTATGCCAGAAATGAGGATGACTCCAAAGAAAATAAACAAGAACTTTTCCTCTAATCAAACATTTAGTACAAGAATTTGAAGGAATTAAACTATTTTATATTATTTTGAGGTTAGATTAATTTTTGTATATTTAGTTGAATTTATTTTAATTTGATTTTTGCGGATAACATCTACGATGTGAAAAATAGCATGGAGGAACAAAGAATCTAATTTTGGTTTAAAGAAAGTTATATCTACATTTATGATTCGGCCAATCGTAAGTCTCGGTCACCCGTAATGTGATTTTCAATTTCATATACATACGCACCAATCATATTACAAAGAATACAATTTCCAATCAAGGTCTGTATTGCTATAACCATAAATGTGGACAAACTTTGGATTTAGTTGGAATGTATTTACTTCAAACCCCTTTGCACACGGCCAGCTAAATGTGGCATTTTCTACGACTAAAAGGTGGGATGCTACGTAGGTACGTGTAAATTGACAAAACGTTTTCTCAGGGGCGATTATGGAATAAGAGTCTTTTCAAATTAACAGGTATATGTTACGAAGAGATATTTAAATTTGTAAATACTCCATTTTTTTGCTTATTTTATTGTTTTCTGTAATATATACATATGTGTACACATGTATAGAATGATGTGCAATCGTTCTACAAATATATGTTAATATGCACAGTCTCTGTAAAGGAACTAATTTAATTTTTAACCTCAATCATATGTTTTACATACTTATTTATCATTGCTTATTTGTTATTTAAAAATACTAATGTTATTAATCTACAATACCAATCTGTATGAGTAGTGACCAACCAAGCAGTACAGTGTATAAAAAGAACTTTTTGGAAAATCAAAGTTTTAAGTTGATTTAAGTTGTCTATGAACCCACATATAACATCAACAAGATGACACAATTAAGAAAAAAATAGGTCTCCCACAAGAAGCCTAAAGTTTATATTTTGTTTCAAATGTTTTTTTTTGTAGTAAGGGTAAGGGGTAAGGGTAAGGGTTTTTGTAGTAAAATTTTTAACTATAGATTGTGAAATAATAGTATAAAAATATTACTCTACTGCAAGATTAAGGTCTCCTGCACTTGGCATAAAATTGAGTAATTTTAACAATTAAAGCTTTTTTTTTTTATTCCATGTAAATTAACTGGGAACAAAATCTAACAATTATATTTTTTTTTCAAGTAACAAACATCTTTAACTCAAAAAAAAAATCTAAAATATTTTTTTTTAATAAAGCTTATAAGTGTAGATTGTAGTTGCTGAACTAACAACATGCCAGTATATAAAAAATAACTTAATGTTAAATTTGACAAATATACAATTGACATTATATAAGTTGATAAAAAGTTGTTTCTATGGACCCATGTATACTATCAACAAATTTTGCCCAATTGAAAGCAGTCTAGGTCTTCAGCAAGGACCCTAATTTTTTTTTTACATTTTTATTAAGATCATGTTTGTCACTTGAAAAAAAAAACAATACCAACATGTTACGAAGAAATATTTAAATTTGTAAATATTCCATTTATTACTTATTTTATTGTTTTCTGTAATATATACATATTTATACAATGATGTAATTGTTGTACAAATATATATTATATGAACATTCTCTGTAAAGTAACTAATTTAATTTTTAGCCTCAATCATATGTTTTACATACTTATTTCATTATCACTTTACTGGTAATTTTTGCTTTTGTTTGTACAATAATGAAGTTACAATAAAGTATGTCTATAATTTAATAGAGGTTTGTTTATTTATTTGTTTTACCAGTTATCATATCAATATAACTAAGAAAAAGGTATTTAAAAATACTTATACATGTATTACAGATTCTCCAATATATCTACAATGTTATTAAACTACAATACCAATCTGTATAAGTAGTGACCAACCAAGCTGTAGGGTGTATAAAAAGAACTTTTTGGAAAATCAGTGTTAAGTTGATTTACGTTGTCTCTATGAACCCACATATCACATCATCACATACAACTTCAAGATTGACCTAATTAAGACAAAAATAGGTCTCCCACCAGAGGCCTAATGTTTTTAATTTTTTTCAGTTGTGTTTTTTTGTAGTTAGCTTAAAGTATTTATCAAGTTGAAAATTTTTAACTATTGGTTGTGAAATAATAGTATAAAAATATTACTTTACTGCAAGATTTAGGTTTCCTGCGCTTGGCATAAAATTAAGTAATTGTAACAATTACAGCGTTTTTTGTATTCTATGTAAATTAATTGGGAACAAAATCTAACAATTGTTTTTTTTTTCAAGTGACAAACATCTTTAATAAAATCTAAAATAAAAAAGCAAACCAAAAATTTTTTTTTGCAATAAAGCTCTCTATATAAGAGTAGATTGTAGTTTCTGGGCCAAAAACATGCCATTATATTAAAAATAACTTAGTGTTTAATTTGACAAATTGACAATTTACATTATATAAGTTGATAAAAGTTGTCTCTATGGACCCACGTATACCACCAACAAATTTTGCCCAATTGAAAGCAATCTGGGTCTTCCGCAAGGGGTCTAATTTTTTTTACATTTTTGTTAAAATCATTTTAGCCACTTGAAAAAAAAAAACAATTGTTATATTTGTCGTTGTAGTTTGTATTGATTATGAAAGTAATGGTGGTGCGTTTAGTCAGCTTTTCGTAGCCGCAACGCAATTGAACGTCTTAACTTCTTAACAAGTTAAAATATACGGAAACCGTATATTGGTTTAGACAGCACTGGGATTAAATAAATGTTTCCTAGAAAAGGACGTAATGTTTTAACTTTCAGGTCGTTCCCTAATTTGGAGCCATCTGTCGGAGTATCATTAAACTACTAACAAAATTACTACAATGAATTATTTACAATAAAGATTAAGATGCATTTCACAGGGACAAAATGGTGTCGCGAAAAACTAATAACATTACATTAATAACGTGCAGAAAGAAAGACGCACCATGTGCCACCAAACTTTACGTGCAAATCACAAGATGGCGCCTCCTATTCAAATAGAATTTATTTCATATAAAATATTTATTTGACAAAACAAACATAAAAATACGCCGTGATACAATTTTATTTGTAGGATCACCGATGAAGATGGTTTTTGTTGCCATTCAGTAGCATTTGCAGTTTCAAAACAAACATTTTGCGGGTTAAATCTGACAGTTTCTACTGCGCACCCACCGTTACGTTAAGGAATTCTTAATTTATCTGTATAAGCGGCGAGATATTTTCCTACGGTTAAATTTCGGCTAATTTGCGACTACGGAATGCTGACTAAACCCACCATAAGCTAAATTTGTTAAAATTACTACATTTTATGCAATTTAAGTACGTTGCATTAGAATACTTAATTTTTTATACTTTTGTTTCACACCATACCATATTGTTAAAATGATTGAACTTGAAAAGAAGAAGCAACCTTCAAAAAGAAAATCAAATTTACTTCGACAAATTATATTTGTTTTTCACTGGCGGGAGAGACTATTTTTTTAATTGAGCCATTTTTGTTGTATATATTATGAGTCCATAGAAACAACTTTATATCAACTTAAAAGTTTGATTTTGCGAAGAAAGTCTTTTTTTAAGACAGCCAGTATTTATTTATGCTGTCTATTATGAGGAATCGTCCTGCGATGTACCGACTTCACTGATCTACCTATTTAGACGGTCACAGGTCCACTAGTGGTAGGTATTATTTCGATACCTATTTGACCTATTCCTCGTTATTTCATATTTCACACTCTGAGTATGAGGGCGTGCGATCTGCGGTTGTACGCTTGGCTCGCCGCGGCTCGGCGTAAGAAATACACCGGGAAAGTTATCCTTTTTTTTCAACCGATTTTCATAACTGATACGGTTTTGGAAAGCCCGCAACGTATTGAGTTTAAAGTAGTTATTGCAGATGTATCAAATTTAAATTACTACGCACAAAATTGAAAAGAAAGTATATATTAGCTTAATTTGACGGATTTTTAGAAATCTATATATTCGTGAAACCTTTACAAACTACATCATTGCCTAAAAAATATGAATACTGGTACTTCTGTCATGCGAGTACAGTTTCAGAAAAACAAATCGAAAAGGTCAATTTTTCATTCGATTGTGACAAAATGTACACCAAGTCAAAGAAGAATCTTACCTGCACTTATGCTAGATATATCAACTCAAAATTACGCATATCAGTTGTCTAAAAAATTCGTGAACTTTAAACATTTTTAACCTCGGAGATGTGAGGGACAAATAATAATAATAATAATGTTGTGGCCTAAGCAGGTTCATAAACTTTGAACATTTTTACACGCGGATATACGATTAAAAATTACTGGATGAAAAGTTGTGAATATGTGTGCAAAGTATTTCCCAGAATGACATTTCCTTTTTTGTTCTTTTCCACACACCGTAAGATATTCAATTTTGCCGGAGTCGGTCTACGAAAATTATCTGCAGTCGGAGTCGAATGTTTTTTAAATTTTTTTACATTCACAGCCTTCACGAAATCGTCTTTTTTAGTATTCGGCATAATGATTTATAACCTGAGACAAAAGATTAACAAGTAGATTTAGCATTAAAATAATCAAATTCATAACTTCGATCTGCCTTCGTGATTTGGGCTTTCTTCGATATATTGCAATTCAAAGTTTTAATGATTTATGGCTAAATGAATATACAGTATTAAAGGTAAGTCATGGACTTTTTTTTATCAATATGTAATTATTATTATTTGTAAAACAGTAAATGTGACAATAATAAATAATTTGTTCCAACACGAAAATGCGCTTGAATAAAATTACAGTTTGTGGCTAATATTTCGCGTATTTCTTATTATTTATTTATTATTTATTTATTATTCATTTATTATTCATTTATTATTCATTTATTATTTATTCATTTATTATTTATTCATTTATTATTTATTCATTTATTATTTATTCATTTATTATTTATTCATTTATTATTTATTCATTTATTATTTATTCATTTATTATTTATTCATTTATTATTTATTCATTTATTCATTTATTATTTATTCATTTATTATTTATTCATTTATTATTTATTCATTTATTATTTATTATTTATTCATTTATTCATTTATTCATTTATTCATTTATTCATTTATTCATTTATTCATTTATTCATTTATTCATTTATTCCGGCGTCCTGGTATGAGTTGTCCAGGTATGAGTTGTCATGGTACGAGTTGTCGTGGTATGAGTTGTCTTGGTATGAGTTGTCCCTTGGTATGACTTGACTTGGTATGCGTTGTCCCGGTATGAGTTGTCCGGGTATGAGGTGTACCCGACCCTTCATGGTGATTAAGCCAATAGCATTAATCCCGGAACAGGATCTAATTTATGGGTGATGTTTTAAGACATAGCTCTTTACAATTGACCCACCCGTTGTCAAGTTGATCTGCTTTTTATGCAATTCGCTAAAACAAACGAAAGAGTCGCCCCCTCGTGGTAAAAGACTGAAATACTCTACACGGGATACGGTGTGGCCAGTACTTGGTAAACTCGTGCATTTTTAAACCTATTATTGAACGAAAACATGGGAAAGGCAATGAAAAGAAGCAATAAGTGCAACAATTATTATTGTGTTCCTCATTGTAGTTCATTTTACAGTGAGGCATTGTCATTGTCAGGATTTTATCCACTTCCTGCGTCTTAGCCTATCCGGCCAATGTTACATTTTTCCGCGTAGGAAAGGAGATGGCGAGAATGTTTTTGTACGCTATGCGCAGACTCGCTGACTCAATTTGACAGCGAATTTTAAAGAACACTGTCGCGGCCTATTTTGCGCATGCGCGTAGAGTTCACACATGCGCGTAGAGCACGTTGTTATTGTAGAAAGAAATAGAATAGAGTATCTTCCATTTCGCTTTGAATGCTGAACAACCTCGCTGTATAGCAATATAAGTTATTTATTATTTTATCCCGTTTAGAGCGGCCAAAACTATTTTTTGCAGCGCCATCAAAGTTTGCTCGTTCAGGCGAATTGTGTCGAATTACTACGAACTGTCACCGCGGAGCTCTGCAAAGAAGGTTTCCGTAATAAAGTCCATAGACCGAGACAAGGGAGAAGAGTACCAACAGCTCAGATCAATAATAACTAAGAGTTGACAACAACCACAGTAGGTGCCTATTGGCGACTATCGGCTGAACAAATTAAGTATGTTTGTTTATACACAAGGACTTGGGTACAACGGTTCACCGTTAGATGGAACCACATCCTGCGCGTACTACAGACTCAAGACCGATCTCGATCTCACTAGCATAAACGCCCCTTTTAAATCAGCCTGCATATAAATGCGTCATAGAATAGACATTTACTTTCTCACAATACCTACTTCACTTGCAGAATGTATCTAAATCAAAATAAGAATCAGTGAATTATTGTTCATGTTGCCAAAGCCACGGCCCAAGGCAACGAATAATTGGTGTCCATGAAAAGTTTCTTCTATTACAATTAGTAATACTACATTACTTATACTTTTTTAATTGTATTATATTTTAACAAATTATAGATTAAGGGCTTGCAAGCCGTGTGTTTGAAATCACTGTTTTAGAACAACAGAATTAATTCAAAATGCAACTTTTTACTGCTCTGTAAAACTAATGTAATCGAAACAGAGCCATAAACAACCTCATCTAACCACCAATGAGTAGAAATATAAAGGACAAAACGAATTACTATATTTTGATAACCAAACACAAATCCATATTAGAATCTTCTTAAAAAATCAAATATCTTGTAACAATGCGATGACAACTGCTATCCCAGTTCTAAAACTAAGCGCACACTCATGGATAATAAGTAATTATTTTGTCGACTCTTTGTTAATCGTCAGAGCCTCTATGGTGCTCGATATATCCAAAACCGTGATTGTCACAAAGTTGGGAAGTATTACAGTTTGCAATATCATGATATTAATCATTTAAAAATGTCAGCTTTAAATGACAAGATTTGAATTTAAGTGGTTAAATAACGTTGGTCCAGCTACAAAGCACTAGTGATGTAAAATTACCGGTAATTTAAAAAATGGTAATATTACCGTGACGATCTTGATTAATTAATTTAATAGCTTGCAATATTACTGGTAATGTTACCGGTAATATTACCCACGGGTCATATCCATACAAACCTAATGGTGTGGTGTGTGATAGATAATAATATATATCTTGTAATTATTTTATTATATGAAAGTAAGAAAAATAAAATTTAATTTTAAAAATACATTTTTGTATTGTTATTGCCAATAAATTAAAATATCGGTAATATTACTTAAATGACCGGTTATATTACCACGGTAATATTACCAACACAAAAATCTGTCTTCGGTAACTTTCCGTAATATTACCAAAATTACCGGTAATATTACCAGTTTACATCACTACAAAGCACTCTTTGAAAAAGCTAGAAATCATGCAAGTCTAAAATCTAGAACAAAATAACAATTGTGATACATCATAATTGAAACTGAAGAAAGAGACCTTTAAAAGTGTTAAAATTAAACGTCTCTTAGCCATCTTTAAAGTTAACTCAAATTCAAGTACGCAGTTGGGTTTTGAACGTCGGTAGGATACAAAAGTCAAACTTGACTAGTAACAAAAATAACAAAAAAATAATATTTAAAAATTACATACAGTACCTATACCAGAAAAAATCTTCATAATCTTCACCATGTAAGCAAATTGTTTTCTAAGGAAATCACTATTGCTAGAAATACAAGTAATTAAAATTTGTATATCATAACATGACTCAGGATTAGGTGAGATAGGTACCAAAGTAAAAAAAGTAGAAAACATATAACAATATTTGTGGTGAACTAATTGGGGAAATAATACAACATACCTCTTAAATTATTAACTGTATTTTACCATTTATCTTATAATAATAATGTTTTTTTCTTTATTTTAATATCATTCACAAAGCAAAGCTGTACATTAAAAAAATACTGTCTAGAATAATATCAACACACTTTTTAATTATATATATATTTATAAATATATATATAATATATACACATTGATCGTTCCAATTTAATAAACCTAAACTAAGAATAATCAAAATAGCAATCATAAAAGTACTAAATCACCTTAAGTCTAATTATTGAATGTACTCAGTAGTAATAAAAAGTTTATGAAAATTACTCCTCTGTTTTTCCTTCTTTTTTTAGTGTTTTCTGCATTACTTACTTTTACACCTGTAATAAAAAGTTAACTAACTATAATTCATGCTTGTGTGTTCCTAGCTTTGACGTATCCACAGCTGCGCAGACATCAATAGCAAAAGTGCCATCCCAATCACAAAATACCCAATTTCTTAACAAAAACAAAATGGAAAAGATAAAATTTATTACATGAAATAAGTAGAATTTATTAATCCGATGTACAATTGAAACTATAAGGTATCCTTAAAACAAACATGTACGTAAAACTAGTAAAAACGTGTTACCGCAGACACCAAAAGTAACAATAGTGAGATTCCCTCTTGGTTCCCGTGGTAACGCGTTCCTCACAAATGTAAACATAATACTTTTCAATATAATAGCGACTACAAAAAAAAAGTAAATAAGTTTCTTTAATAAATGAAAACGTTAAGGGCAACCTTAAGCATAAAAGACAAAACAAAAACCTTTAACTTTTACCTAAATTTTCATTTTGATTTCATTCCGAGATAAAAGTTGAACATTTATCCCTCTTCTGACTACCTAAATTATATGGATATTATAGGACACTAAATAAATATATATGTATATATCGCTTCTAGTAATAGTCCCGAGCTGGCTTTTGTCAATCACGCACGCGTTCGATTCGCTTACATAAAAAAATTCAATTAATCAACATTAAAAATATATGTACAATAATCATCATAATGTTAGCTTAAAACCGGGGCACGAACTCGGTGATTAAAGGCCAACTCAAGCACCCGTGGGAAAAGTGTTTCTCGTGTTGTCGTATAAAGTAGTAGAAGAAATGTAAAAAAAAAGAAAACAGAAAAACTTATATCTCTTGGCACTAAGCTCACTAAGATGTGGATATAATGAGTGGACTAGCACTTGTTGACATCTGGTGGCGTTACAAGGTACTCGTCTGCCCGTTTGTGGTCATTTAAAGCCTTCACAGTGTACTGATCTTGGGGCAACTCCGATTTGCGACGCACCAGAGGTTTGTTTGTGTTACGGATTTTACGGGCCTAGAAACAACGCCAATGTTGAGTGAGTAGAAAATGCTGTAATGCTCATATAAAATGATCAAAGTCGATTTTTGACTGAGTTAAGGTCAATAGTATTGAAAATTGACAAATTGTATCTACCAATTTGATCAGTTTATATAACAAAAAAAAATAAAATAAATAAAAGTTGCACTATGATGAAGGGAAAGGATTAGCGTCGTTGATCGTCAACGAATATAGATAGTCAACCATAGGTTAGTTGGGGCCATGATATCCAGAGGGCAGGGGTTTGAGCATATATTCTCAACTTATATATTAATTATATATTTATGCTCGGACACACCAAGTGCGTGCATAAAAGTGTATAAGTTAAAAACGCTATAATTTGTGAATGAATCTTGCTCAAACCCCTGCCCTCTGGATATCAAAGCCTCAACTAACCCATGCCTGACTATCTACATCGATTGACAATCAACGATAGCACTATAATTCTCAAATTTCTCTTTAATGGGTACTTGCAATGATCCATTAAAAGTTGAATTTAAAAAGAGAGGAAGAAAAACGAAAGTAATAAATGTAGAGTAAAGAAATATAGTTAGATATTCTTTCCTGTAGCAATGAGAGTGAGCTTAGTTGTAAATTAATGATGCAAATTATTCTCCTAAATTGTTCATTTATTACTAATCAACAATTTATAACTTCGCACTGTAATCTATTATGTATATTCCCAAAAGTCATGAGATGCAAATAATATTCTTCAAAGTATTTCACTTCTTTTTTAGATGTGTTTATTGCAAAAATTTGTAAATACAAGGAGCATTGTTTACAACCATAAAGTGAATACAGATATTGTGTAAAACAATAAATATTTATTGTATATACAAATAATTCTAGGAACTTACTGATGTTATGTTGGTTAGTTGATTCACTTGGTTTGCTATTGACAGTTTTATGCAGTGCAATAGGTGAAAAATTTGTCATTTGTTATAATTTAAACATTTCTCATACAAATTTTGGCACACGAAATAACCCAGAACCTATTTAATATTAGTGTTAAGTGTGATTATGAAATGTAATATATATCACAAGACACATAAAAATGTTGCAAATGTGTGCGGAGCCAAATTAGTGCAGTCAAAGGCTTTTTTGAAAGAGGATTTACCACAAACATCCCACTTTCTGACAGTCAGATTATAAAAATAGTTATATAATAAAAATGTAGATCAGAAAATTTTCTACAAGAAAGGTTATTCACATTATTTTTCTCCAAGCAGTGGTTTAGACGTTTTTCCTTAGGTTTCATAAAATGATGCTTTTAAATGTCAAATAGCTTTTTTTTTCTAAAACATATGAACATTGAGAAGAGTAATAAATATTTTTTGTTTTTGAACGTTTTAAAATTAATTTAGTTGCGGAATGATGATGAAACAATTGGCGCAGTGAAGCAAACATTACAGTGTGCTTGAACATAAAAGTAATCTATCCCACAAATATTTCAATTAATTAAAATAAAATCAATTTCTTTAGTGTATAACAAGGTGCCTCATTGTGTGATATGGTGCAATCTTACTCCATTGAAAAAATCAATACACAGTAACCATGCTCAAAATTGTACTTATTTACGGTAAATGTAAATGATTGTGATTTTTTCTTTGGTAGATGACATTGTTTGCCTTTAATATATTAGGTCAAACCAAATATCAAATAGCGGAGTCTTGACCTTGAAAAGTGACATATAGGACCTCTGCCCAAGAGAAGTTAGATACGCAGGTTGGTGCATAATAAAATAAATTTTTCTACAAAAACTGGTGACATTGCATCAAAATCCACACCATATTTCCTGTTTTTAAAGAAGACGAAATGTAAACCTAACCTAACATGTTTTGTTGATGTTCAGAACATCAACCAGTATAATAAATTAAGTTATGATTACATATCGTCTTCTAAAACAGGGAGTTTGGTGTGGATTTTGACACAATGTTACCAGTTGTGTTAGGTTCATTTATTTTTTTATATGCACCAACCTGCGTTCCTAACTTCTCTTGGCCAAAGGTCCGATAAGTCACTTTTAAGTCACAGAGAGATGTCAAATAGTTCACTACCAACTCCTCTGGGACCCATTTTACATTTGTTTCAATCATTTAGATTCACCGGGTATTATGCATTTGATTAATCTCTAAATTTGTGCTTTCTGTGTCTGTCATAGTACATGACAGTATCTGATATGTATTGTTACTTTGAGAGATTCTAAAATAATATGGATGAAGGCATAAACATCAATATAAAGTTATTCTGGATGATTGTTCAGTGCACTTGTGATGGTACTAAGTATTCAATTTAGCTGCTCAAAATCAATTCTCTGGTTGTAATGCTTAAGGTTATCTCGTAAAGCTTCAATAAAAAAAGTGAAACACTTTGTACTTTTGCAGGAAACCTATAGAAATAAATGATTCTAAAGTCCTACAACAAAAACAAATAAATCTAGAAAATATTGTGTGCTTTGTTGTGAATGTGTGACATGGAAATGAGAAAATGAATAAAATTTCAAAACTAGCGCCGATTAATCCAGGACATGTGTATGCCTGCTAACAACATTACCTTGCATTGAGCCATGATATGTGTGTATTTGTCTCAATTTGTTATACTACATTTTAACAATAGCTCCAAGTTTTGTTTTTATTATCATTTGTTTTATTTTATAATTAACATCATCACAACAACCATGTACGTATATACACAGAGAGCTCTTATTTGTTATATGTACATAGAAAACAAATACACCCTTAAAACATTTGAAACAGATAACCGTCGCATCCACACATAATGACAATAAATACATGAACAATAGCTGTATTATTTCGATAGGACTTTTAAAAATATAGACATCTATAACGTTCGTAATTTTTCCTTGGTCTCGAATAATTTGTTCCAACGCAGATAAAACTCGGTCATATAAAATTCGATGGCATTGCGGAAAATGTAAGGTACCCAAAAAATACAGCTATTCAAAAAACGGTCGCAATACAAAACTAATTACATACAAAATTTGTACTGAAAAACCTGCCTCCACTAATAAAGTGCTGAATTCGACTAACGATCATTACGATTAAAAAACAGCGTGGTCTAACACTTATCCGATAATCAGTCACATATTCTCAAATCAAAGTGTCTAAAGCTTGGGGGATGAGGGAGAGCAATCGAACGGAATTAAAGTTACCGGGGGATTCTACGATTTCTGTGAGCGAGTAGCAGCAGCTAAAGTTAACGACAAATAATCCCTTTCACGGTACCTCTCGGTCTCACTTGCAGCGGCGTCAAATTTGCTACGCGCGCCAACAATAACCAGTAAATTAGTTTTTATAGTCGCAAAACTTGAACGGATTTGTGCTGCTTACGTAATTTACCTCTTGCGCCTCGTGCTCCATGTTATCGAGGCTTATCTCGTCATCCTCGTTCGGGCTGTTTGCAATGTTGTTCATCTCGACAGACTCCTTCATTTTGAGTAGCTCATAATCCGAACTACTCGCCGCTAAGTTCTCCAGATGATTCCAAAATTTTTCACGTTCGTACTGACGTTCACGTTCCCTAAAATCAATGAAATGTAAACAATTAAGAGATTATGACATTTATTATCAACAAAAAGATTTTTTTATATTTTTAACACTAGCACTCTTAGTACAATGCCACATATACATGTCAGGTGATTTCTAATAACCGCCATAAAAGTTAGGTTAATTGGTACAGGTTAAAAAAATCACCCATTACTTAATAGTTTCAACAGTGTTTTGTTTAGTGTGTAAGGAACGGCATAATGCCTTAAATTAGTTTAAGAAACTGGAATTAGAATGTTTTTTTTTGTTCCATTTTATTATTATATTTTTGAAATCTGTATTACCAATTCAACCAATTCATATAGCAAGTTGCCCAAATCAAAAGACGAATTAACAATCATCCATTGATTTATTGGCTCAAAGTACCTATTCTGTCGATAACTATTAATCGCTTATTGTGAGATTTAATTAATCTCAAAGTCAAAACAGTATTTCAAACAGTATTTAAAACAGTCAAATTCAGTGGATTAATGGTTGTGTGCAGTAAACTGTTTTACGCTAGATTAAAGCCGCTGGCCCAGCGCTTATCACTTCTCTCAGCGTACTTTTTCTTACGCTGGATAGCCGACTTTTACTGCTGAGTTGTTGGTTAAGTTATGTTTGACGTTTGTTTATCATGACATAGTAAAGTCAAAAAGAAATGTCGAAAATCGTCTACTATAAAAGCATTACGAATATAGAGGTGTTACATATAAAGAAACAGAAACAGCAAAGATTAATTTACCCTGTGGGTCCACCCAAATAGATGTATTTCTTTTATAAATTGATAGACGTCATCACAAAATTAAAGAAAACTGACTAAACTCCACTGTACAGCGCTTGCTGTCATCTTACTATTATATGCATTCAGCTAAGCACAACATGTTAGCAAAACCTGACCCTCCGCCCTCAAGATTTTTTAGTCGGTACCTGTCTGTACCTGTTAATTTACAGGTAAGACTCTTCTATAGTCTATTTAATAACCAAAAGGAATTTTTCAAAGTTGCCACTAGGATGACCTTGCCCGTGATTGGCTGGATCGCAGATTGTTTTACACCGGACAAATTTACGAGATGTCACTGAACAGCTTGCGACCTTGTAAACAAACATTGAAAACAATTTGCATGATGATATTCTTAACTTCAGTTGAGTGAAACCAGCAGCACTAAATATGAACCCAGTAGGTAAATCAAGTGTATTTAAAATATCAATCCAAACAATTTATTTATAGGGGTTGCAAAATCCACTGTGTAGGTGTACTGTGTGACATTCCAAGTGTGGATAAAATTTTAAATAAAATGAAGGCCTGTCCAGAGTTTCCAAAGATGTCATTGTTCATCACTTCATAATCTTATGAAGCAAATTAATGTAATTTAGAACCTATATTTAACTAAATCACATTGTTTATCTAACATCTTTCCTTCTATCTTATTTTGATTTCCGCTTGTTACCCTGATTACTTTATTGCATATATATAACATACATACGAGGTTAATGTTCGTTACATTTTGTTTTTGCCGGTTCTATTATATTGAAGTGTTTATATTGATATTTTTGGTGTTGAGGTTATGTTGCGTTTGATATAAATTTACCACAGATAAAAAGAAGAAATTTTTCATAATTACTAAATATGATTATGCCTGATGATAGGCGAAACTAGTCATTGAATGAATAGTACATTTAAATAAGAACAGAGAAGAACGTATTTATTTATCCTTATATATATAGTTACACCTGTTCAAACTGCGTACTAACACACATTTTAAGTTAAGTTTTACTAAACGACACAAGTACCTTTGCCGTTCCTGTCTGTACTGCTGCGTGCACTCATCAAACAACTTCTGATTCATCTCCATGAAGAGCTTCAAGGCGTTATAGATGAGACCGTGTATCGTCTTGTTCCAGTGGCTCTTAGAGTTCCTGTACAGGCTCGGAAACATGAGTGGCAGTATATCCGTCGCGTTCTCCGAGACAAGGGACATCACATACTCATTGTTCCAGTAGTATAGGGCACGCTCGGCAACCTGGAAGTGCGGACTGCTAACGCACTTTGCAAGTTGCCTGAAGAGGGGCACCATTACTTTCTGAAACTCGGCAGGCTCTATCACGTCCAGGATCTCCTCGAGCTCGTTCAGGAACATCACCTCCTTGGGACTGTGCGTCTTTGGCCAGTACTTGAGCAGGCTCTTGATGACGGGCTGCGTCAAGGACGGATCCTTCTCGAGGAACTGGACGACGCAGTAAGCCAACTGCGGATGGTAAACCGAGAGGGATTTAACCTTGTGCAAAGGCATCAGCACCTTCAGCAAAAACACCTGCAAAACGGAATGGATAAATTGAATATAAAAACAGAAAATAATTGAGTAAAAGAAGGAGATAATATAAATAATAGGATTTCTATTTGGTAAAACTGGTGTACACTAGTGTAGAATTGCGTGTTCAATTGATTACACTGGTGTAGGGTTCCGTGTTCATTTGGTTCATGAAATTTGCACCCCACTACACTCATGTACAGTTTTCTTCACAACCTCACAGAGATTGTGGAGCGGACAACATGGATACCGACGAAGGTAAACAAATGTATTGTAAGTAGTGTAAACTGTCATTACTTTCTTCTTCGTCAAGTGACAGCGAAGTGGAAAATTTTGTAATACAAAACAGAAGAAAGGACCATCCACAAATAAACAACTATATACGCAATGTGGTCCATAATTATTTGGATAGTGAAGTAAGTATACCAACATAATGTGAAATGTATACATTACAAATAATAAAAACGTCATACTAATTTGTATTACAGTTTATAAAGGCTATTACACTTAATATATTATACAAATTTATGTATCAACATTTTTTGGAGGACCTTTTGGACAGATGAATTGCCCCAAGACACTGAAACACAACTTCGGAAAAAAGGAAGAAGAGAAAAGGGACACTATAAAAAATGCTTGTGAATATTTATAGTTTTGATAATCCAATGAAACAAAAGTTCTTCCCTGCGTGGTGTGTGGAAGAACTTTTGTTTCATTGGATTATCATTGCACCTGCCTTAGCGTCACTTACTTTTTATATTTATAATTTTGTTGAAATAAATAAAATTTGACAAAATCATATTTTATTGTATTTATTATTTTACTAGTGTTTAAATATAAGCAGTCTATAGAACTAACTATTCTTTCCTTGGTGCATAAATAAACAGAAATGCTGAAAAAAAAATTTGGGTTAAATACCTACGTATGCGCCTGTCACAATTCAAATTACACTGAATGCGTGCAATGCGTGTTCTGTTGGACCTGCACCGACGTACACTGGCTTACACTACACTTGTGAAATATTGTCCAGTTTTGGTGTACACCAGTTTTACCAAATAGAAACGCTAAGTCAGTTTAACTCATTATTGTATTACATGGTGTTTCTCTCTATAAGCAACGATCAAATACGAAATATAAAGTAATTAGTAGTAATTAGTTTTCTTCAGACCTACAGTCGATTTATTAAATAAAAAACCCTACAACATCAATTTTTAACTATCTAAAGGTTGTATCTACAAGCGTTCTATGTTCTTCTATATTTTAACTTTAATAGACCAACAATAAATCATTCCATCTTTAGATGTTATCGGAAAAAGTAAAATGCTAACAAATGGTCAGATACAGCCTTTTTGATTAGGTGGCAGTATTTGTGCAAAAACTACAAAACTTTGGTTCTCATTATGGTGCACAGATTATACTATACTCTGTCCACCAAAACTTTGCAGTATTAGCCTTGGATAGGGATCTAAATTCACGCTGTTGATTGGTGCAAACGGCAGGCAGATTTACACTGGCGCAAATAACATAGTCATGATTTGACGTTTGTTTGATTTTCCTTTAACATGGATAAACTGGATGAACAACGTGATGATATCCGCAACCAAGTGGTTATTGGTGTTGATGTGTTTACTACTACTATTACTATCACTATCAGCAGTGGGCGGATGAATCCGATGAGACTGCCGAGTTTATTTGAACAGCTATCACACTTTTATAATACCGTCACAGTGGTTCTTTGTTTTGTGTTAACACTTTCATTAGCTTGTGAGTCTACACAGAGTAGTGAACAAAAAGATCAAAACTTTTCATGTCCTGGTCAAGGCGATTCTTGAACTGATTTACGGAAGTAGATTTAATGGTGTTAGTACTTAGGCGGTTCCAGTTGTAGACCACTCTGTTCGTAAGGAAATTTTTCCGCAGGCGTTTGTTGCATCTTTCCTTCGTGAGCTTATGTTCAGGAGCTTATGTTTAACTGTGATGCTCTCTCGGGTCCAGCGCCAGCGGTGATTGAAAAAGTTGGTGATATATACAAACATCATCAGGGCAAACCGCTTATTGAAGAGGAAAAGACGCTTGTATACAACATATTTTCATCATAATAAGGGTGTATCAAAAACACAGTGTTAAATTAACCGCATCTGAAACTGGCATTTCCGAAAGAACTGTTTGGATATATGTGAACAGGAAAGAGCAATATTTTTTTTTATTCGGAATTACGACTTAAAAATGTACCGGTACCGATGTACCGGTACTTTGTGCTCCGGTATGGTACAGAACCGGTACATTTGATACGATACAATACGATACGCGATACCGGTACAGCAAGGTGTATCGGAACATCCCTACCATATACTATACAGACAAGATCTGAGTGAATGCCGGCCATACATGCGCCAAAGTATGGAAAGACCAAACCATTCTTACAGCACGAAAAGTCTTCATTGACGGTTTATCGGGTGGTCTAAAAAACCCTTCTGGAAAAGGAAAATGGTTAGTTGTTGTTGATATAGGTAACGAATTTGGTTTCGTGGAAGGTGGCCTATTGTTCTTTGAATCCAAAAAACCTGTGACTATCACGAAGAAATGAACAGAGATATCTTTCAGCAATGGATTCAACATTTTCTGCCATTGTTGGAACCCAAAGCCGTTATTCTTATGGACAATGCGCCAGCAGTCAGTTAAGCGTGAAAAAAACACCCACAACAGTGTGGCGGAAAGAGCTGATAGCAATTTGGCTTCACGAAAAAGGAGTGCCGTTTGATGGGCCCAGTTTAAAAGTACAGCTGTTAGAATTGGCAAAAAACTACAGTAGAGATAATCCGGTGCCATATGTCGTCGACGCCATGGTGGAGGCTAGCGGTAGGACAGTTTTACGATTGCCCCCGTACCATTGCAAGTTAAATCCCACCGAGCTCGTATGGTATCAAGTGAAAACGTATGTCGCGTCACACAAAAGGACTTTTAAATTGGCCCACGTGAAGAATCTTTTACATGAAGCACTCCAACAAGTCACTCCAGCTAAATGGGCAACATATCTTAGACATTTTATCAGCGAGGAAGGAAACATGTATCGCTTAGACGGCATCATAGAGGAAATTGAGACGAAATTTACAGTAAATACAAGCTCTTCTGATGAAGAAATTGACATCATGTCAGATTCCGAACCGGCAAATTGTTAACTGGAATGGTGGATTTATTGTATTTTGAAGGTATATTTTTCTCCGTGTTACAAGTTAATGTAAATAAATTATGTTTAATTGTTTAACATAATTCTTTTATTATGGCAATGTCTATTTATACGAAAGACAAGCAAAGCGGATTTTCCTAAAACAGCTTCCTAAAACAACATTTTTACCAAAACTAAACGTTCTTTAACGTTAAAAAAATAAAATTTGTTGTACTATAGTTACAAAGTGTTACTATATAGTTACTGTGCTGGCCAGTGTACATCTGGCTTGCTAAATCCCGCCCACCACTGCAAAGTTTCACTGAACAGAGTATAAGTACCTATCTGTAGTTTACTTTTCAGAAGATAATATAAAAGTAGGGTTTACTACTAAGTTATTTTTAAGTTATTTATGATTTTCTAACAATATTTATTACAACATTGATAACTACAGCAATAAAATTGGAATTTCTTGCGATGACTTATACTATAACAATATAATCTAGGAATTTATGACGGTACAAGCACAGCAACCGGCAATTACTAGAGCTCAGCAAAACTATATGAAATCCATCCGAATGTGTACGCAGTAGCAAGTTTTAGGCAGTAAGGACCGTGTTGCGGCTTTATGACGTAGTGGCTTTGCCGCATTTAGCTCGCAACTAAATATGCGTTACATTTAATTGTAAACTATTATTTGCCTAACTATTTGCATAAATTACCATTAAACTTTCTATGTTATCATGATGTTATCCGCAGTGAACAACAGTTGTTTTGGGGTAAGGAGATCGCTAATAAAGAAAATGATCTCTCTACGTCCACACTACTTAAAGAAAAATGGTCGACATATCGTAAATCAGGATTTTTGTAAAATATGTGGTAAAATAAGTGGAGGATATGATTTTCAATTTAATGTAATAATAATATTTTGCTACTCACGCAACAAATGTAACTTCTCAAAGTTTCTTGCACTCAACAATGCTGTAAGCATTCTCTTTTAAACGTAATACAACGTTCTCGACATCTACAATTATTTGTTGAATAAAATGTAATGGCTTCTAGCCAGATACTCCAATGCACAATAGCAGGTGCAGGAGGCTCACAAAGATCTGGAGATAATTCTCTAGATATAGTTAATTTAAAAGACAATTTTTCAAAAAGATCAATTTGGACTTTATGTATCCTCATTTTTTAAATTTGCTTCTCATAAACTCACAAATACAACCAAAGAATGCGATATACATATACATGTAATGGGCAACATAATTGTATATTTCTTTTTTAATACTTTCCTGGATACTCGCATATAAGGCGCTGCTGCATCTCTCAAAAGTAAAAGTACTCTTTCATATTTGTCCTGGATATCATAAACTGTTGAATACATATGTTCATCAACTATTGAAAAATTATGTTATCCAGTTTTGTTACTAACTTTTACTCATGCCTGACAATTTTTATTAAGTAAGTATGTATCAGGGTTGCCACCTTTTTATAATTGTTCACGAGGACAGTAAGAGGGTGAAAAAATTATGTCATATCTAATATGTCCACATCATACTGCCACATAAAACACAATCAAATAATAAAACAAATTATTCTTGAAATATAACAAAAACAAATACCTACTACATTACTTTATTAAATATACAAAAATAATACTTTGTTGTGGTAATATGAGTAATATCACATAAAAATAAAATTTAGGTATATTCTCAAAAGCTATCATGTAAACCAAAGTTTCTCTACCAAAATTTCAATCCGGCATAAAGTGCAGAAGGCTTTAAACTCGTCGACTTTTTGGAGCCAACTTTTGGTGGTTCGCCAGGAATTGTTGAATTTTATATCTCGCCAAATTTTTTCAGGCGGCGCAATTCATCATTGCTGTAATTAAGGTAAGACGTAGTAGGTCGGAAAAAAAAAATATTAAATCTCACCGAATTGTTCAAAACATTTGTAGGTTAGGTAGCCCAATTTCATCCTACACAGGTAGAAAACTTTGTTTAATTCAAATAGAAACGCAGTGACTCAAAATCTGGTGTTTCAATAAAGGCTAAGAAATATTTATTTGCAGATCAAAACGCATTTGTTTGAAATATTTGATTGGTAGAAAGAGCGTTTATTTGTGTCAAACAACTTATGTTTTCAGTTATAATTTACAATTTGTATATTATAACGATCTAGATTTGTTTAGTTCAAATAATTATGATTGTGTTGTGTGAAAGAATTATAATTTTTTAAATTGACGAAATTGTTGGTTGAGTTAAAATGCGATATTTTAAGGTTGCAATAAATGGTTCTTTGATTAAAGACATTATTGACCTATTATTGACTAGAACTTTTCGAAGGGTACAGTTCAGCAAAATCTCCACGTGTTACCGCCTTTTGGAATGTCGCATATCCTCGACCAGTGGTTGGTTTCCCCAGACCTAATAGTCATGGTTAGGGTAGCAAAGTGTACGCTGATTCGGAATCGGAACTTGAACCTGCATGGTATACTGTCGATCACCCGGCCTTTTTAACAATTTAGCCAGACGCATGACATCAACTGAGCGGTAGGCTTTCACCAGGTTACTATTTATACTTAAAATAAGGCCACACTGCGAGGAGAGTGTTCACAGCGCCACCTAACAATACAGTTGTATTCACACTAACAATATAATCATTTGAAAAATCAAAATAATAATGATTTCTTTGGCGGAAGTAAACCTTTTTTTAAGCCAAAGCAAAAATATTTCTTTTAAAGGAAATAAATCTGTTCTTGTATACAAATATAATTATTTGAATCAAACTTAGATTCCTTTGGTGTAAAGATACGTCTTTTTAAATTAAAACAAAAATATTACTTTAAAGGAAAATAATTTTTGTTTGAATCCAAACATATTTATTTGACTTAAATAAATATTGCAAATCTGTACAAGCAAATAAACTAGAGTATTCCATGAAGTACCTAAATATTGTTGGCGTCAAAGAAATATGTTTTGATCCAAAAGAATATATTTCGTAAAAACAAGAAATCTTTTCTATCTGTGTACACGAGGACAAATGGCATCACGCCGAGAACACGAGGACAAATGATTCGTACGAGGACAATCCTCGTGAAACGAGGACAGGTGGCAACCCTGGTATGTATGTAAAGTTCCTATGAGTTTATGATACAATGTCCTAATGTCAGAGGTGTACACTGAACAGGATAAATTTTAAAAAATTATTTGAATATATTATACTCAATATATATTTTATAATTACAATTTATTATTATAGTTTCTTTCACGACAAGTGGCAGTAAGCCGCTGACATAACGCGCAAACGTTCCTATACGCATTGACGTGTGTTAGAATGAAATAGCAATCTTCTTTATTTCATTCTAACATATGTCAATGCGTAGGAACGTTTGCGCATTATGTCAGCGGCTTACTGCCACTTGCCGTGAAATAAACTCTATTTATAATATTTATTTTTCAAAACTCCTTCCCACAAACTCAATCCAAACGTTTATAACTTAAAGACTCCCAAGATGCCACTTCCGCCCTACCAGTATTCACTATCAACTACTAGTTATTTTTTATGGAATGATATATTATGATAATGACACTGAATATTGAATATTACCACTTATTGGATTAGTGAATTTGGATGAATTCCATTTGAACGGTAAAAATACACAAAATAGCATTTAACGCATTGAAAGGAGGGCAAGGAGGAGTTTCTACAAGAAAGAAGGACAACTCTCTAGAAAGGAGGATGGTTGGTCGCCTATATTGCACACAAAAAAATGTTCGAAGGTTTGCAAATCCCCAGACATTAGCTGCTTTCCATTTGCATGTTTCTAAGTTGATCTTAGCTGAGCTAATCTATCTTCGTCTGGCTTCGTCTGAGTTCAACTACGCTAAATTATGTTGGCAAAAGGAACTCGTCCGGTGGCAATTCAGTGAGATGGATTCACGAACCTTTGCGGGTGCCTAACCAGGGGCAAGAAGAAGGTAGTTCTACTGAGTTCAAGACATCACAAAAGCAAAAGGAACGCTACACGTAACTTAGATTTGATTAACTCAGAAATGTGAAAATCGAAAGCAGCTATTGTATACCCCCAAAACTTCTGCCAAGTGCCTAAAAATATCCCATTTTCTGTAATGTCTAGAAAAGACAGAATAGTCCAATAACGATACACAAATAGAAAACTGACAGCGCTTATTTGCAAACGTTTGTGAGCATTTATTCCATTATTTCGAAATAAATGGCGATTCATTGTTCAGGTGGTTTATTTTCTCTCTGTTGAGATGAATAATAGAAAAAGAACATTTGTCTGTGATAAATTCGATTGATATTGGACCTTGGTGATCATTTTATTTCAAATCTTTCGCAAAAGAAAATTATACATTGACCCAAAAATCACCTTGTGCTCCTCCTTGAGGGGTAACGCAAACCCGTTGATGATCGAGCCAAGGATCTCCAGCAGTTCCGCGATGCCGTTGTGGTGCTCCGTCTCGTAGATGAACCGATAGAAGACGTTGTTGATCTGCTTGCGGATGAACGCCCGGAGGCCTAGGAACTTGCCGTATATCCTGTGGAGCGTCGTCTTGAGGAGGTCGCGCTCGCGCGGGTCCTCCGAATCGAACAGGTCCAGTAGGTTGAGGACGAACTTATTGTCGATGTAGCGCTTCGCAATGTTCGGTTGGAAGTCGGGCGCCTCGAGCACCCTCAGGAAGAGCTCGTAGACGAGCTGCAGGTGCGGCCACGCCGCCTCAAGCGTCGGCTCGTCCTCCTCCGGGTCGAATTCGGCCCCGTTCGGATTTGAAGACGGTGGCAACGTACGGAATAGGTTCACAGCAAACTGGAAAAAATATAAAAACTAACTAAATTGGCCTAAGTCAAATGGTGTTTTGATCAGAAAAAAAATCAGAAGTTCTTTTTTCTTTCATTCTATAGGTTTCTGGGGGTGCTGAGACCGAATTTCAACTTTCCACGGATATAGCTTCAGAACGAAAATCGCGAAAACCCTCAAAATTTTCGATTTTTCATCAGTTTTTTGCCATAAAGTCATCAAACTATGCACTTTTCGACGTAGGCCACTATATACAAAAATAAAATACGCTAACTTTCCTATAAAAAGCACCCACCCTCTAGTGTATTTTTGGTTAAATGGTTTGGCCGCTAGAGCGCGCTGAAAGAAGGCCAACTTTTCCTACTTTTAATTTTCCTACATTAAATTCCTACAAATTACAGAACTTAATCGGTTATTTTGGCCAAACTGTGTAGCCGCTAGAGCGCGTTGAAATTTTATGTCACGTTACGCGAAAACGCTAAGTCAAGAGCCCTTCACCAAAATTTTAGTAGAAAACTATATTATTACTATTTATTTATTAAAAACTATATATTTGCTCTTTTTAATTAAAACTTTATGTATTATGCTTCTTTTTCCTTAAGTCTGCGACGCTTCGCGGCTCTTGACTTAGCGGCTTCGCGTAGCTTAATGTTGTTTATCTACGACTCACATATAATAAGTTCATTGCATACGTATCTATGACTATATAATCCCCATCATGATACGCGCAAATGATTATAGTGACACTAGCATTGTATAATAATGACAGACGTTCAAATAATGACTTCATTAATTGAAGGAACTGTCATCATTATACGAACGTACTGTCAAAGTCAGTCTAAACCTACGTGGATGACACTTATTTGACATTTCGCCTCGCCACCATTGACAAATACATTTAAAAGATTTGATATAAAATGGAATTTATGAGTCGTAGATAAAACGTCGTAATCGACTCGCACACAACTGATATAAATCGCTCGCATGTTTATATGCTCGCCTACGACTCGCGTATAAACTTCATGCTCGCGATTTATGTCCTTAGTTATGTATGTGCTCGTCAAATAATATACTATAATGTGACATATATCAACCCGATCTCGCAGCTAAACAGTTTGGCCAAAACAAGTGATTAAGATGTGCAATTTGTAGGGTAATTAATATAGTTTTAGAAGATCCTAGCCTATTTAACTAACTCGAAAACTTGGTTTTACACAAAGTAGGAAAATTTGGAAAATTTCTTTCAGCGCGCTCTAGCGGCCAAACCGTTCAACCAAAAATGCATTTCAGGGGTGATCTTATAGGAAATTTAATGTTCTTCATTTATGTATGGGATGGTCTACCTCAACAACACATCCGTGGGAAGTTGCAAAGTTGAAATTCGGATTCAGCACCCCAAAAAACATATAGAATGAGAGAAAAAACTGCTATATTATTTTCCTGGAACAGGCATCCTCGGAAACGATTTGACTGGACTAATTAGAAAACGCAATTAATCACGTTATCAATGATTATCTCTCTAACAACCTGTATTATCGTTAACAATGTAGTCTACCGGAAGTGTACCGTAGGTTCGGAGTCCTACCGTTAATACGCGTTGTAGAGATATGAAATTTTTACAGTGAATTTCTGATGTATTGCATATTGGAAAGTATATAAAAGTAATAAAATGTTAAATAACGACATTATTTTTTTTTGGTGTACATTATTATTTTATGAAAATGACTTTCCAAAATAGAACATTAAAAAATAGAAAAGATTTAGGACCTATGAACTTAGTTTGAATTATTGATCGTTTTTACATAATTTCGAACCCACGATTTAAAAAAATTGTCTTTTCTAAGACACCCTAGACTTTATCGTTTGTTTCATGTGTTTTTTACGTCCTAAATCACCTGTGGTTAGTTTCCATTGCCAAATAGTTTTTCACTAAACACTAACAAAAATTTTCATTAATGGGGTGTTCTTGCTCCTTAGAAAAGATAATATTGTGAGCCTGTAAAATTCTTTTTTTTTGCAGTTCCTGAGGACCGCCGAAGACAAGAACAAAAAAAAATAGTTGCACCAGGTCTTAGGGACCATTGTAGCTGGACCCAGGACGGAAATTGCTGGACGCCCATCGGAAAGTACGCGACGATGCTTTCCAGTGGGCTCAATCAGTTGTTAGGAAACCCCGGGAGAATATCCACGATAGCATTCCCAGGAGCACATCACCAGGTAATGGGTGCCGTCGAAGATGGGAGCCACAAGGAATAAAAAAAAACAGTGGCACCAGATCCGGCGGGCCCGTCATTGTTTTCAAGTCCTGGGGAGATTACATCATATAGTTAGCATTTTCCAGGACGAAACTTTTCACTTGTCCTGGAGTCCAGGGATGGTCAATGGCCAAAGATGGCAGAAACCACGAGAACACTTCAGAAATATAAGATAAACACTAGGTTCTGTGGGACCGTCTAAGGTGGATCTGTGGCCAGAGAGTTATGTAGGATTTTCGAGGAAGAGAGTCCTCATTGGTAACGCGAAAAGAAAAAGCAGATCTGGCACCTGGGCGACAGTCCAATGTGGATAACAGCCCCTGCGTACCGTCGACGGTATACATCATGGGGTTTGCGGGAGACTCTATGGTGTGGGTACTGGGTAGACATTTGCACCGAAAAGACGGAATTTAAAACATCAAATCTGGGGCACAGGTCCTGGTCCCTCGGGGACCGTCCAAAGTGAGACCCAGCTCGCCAAAGGCCAGTATGATATATTTCATTTACATAGAGGGCAAAAGCTCGCTTAGTCATAAAAAAGCAAGATAGCGATATACCTACTGAATTATTGCAAGGCAGAGATGTTTTGTTTTGTTTAACAATGGTTAACAATGAGCCCAACTGCGTATAAAAATTTGTTAATATACACAGTTACCGGGAGTTCTTAAAGTTTCGGGATAAGAGAGATAGCAATTCATCACAAGCGTGGAGTAGAGACTTAGACCATCTATAACTAGACGGAGTACGGCCTATCCCAATGCATTGGCTTGTTGTGGCCCAACATACCTTGTCAATAAGGTCGAATTTCGTGTAGATTCTCGTGCACATTGTTCGCGCATGCGCACAGATGCTAGATACCGCCATTATTTTAAACATATGTTTACATCGAGGTTATGAGTTTGTTTACCTATGTAGATGGTTAAGAGGTAACAATGGGGCGAAACTGCTGCTTTTGTAAAAAGGCAGCATCCAAAAATATAACGTGTCACAGGTATGACCTTTATTACCGCAATACAGTAATATTAAATTATAACATATACCTTCTCGTAGATTTCCAACAGTTCAAGACTCAAAACAAGCTCGGATTGAAGCTATACCTATAAAAAGTCGGGGTTTTAAAACAACTGTGTTGTGTTCAAGACACTTTTCTAATAGCGATTATAAACTGAGAAAAGACGGAAGACCATAACTCTCCCGTAGTGCGGTGCCAAGTATTTTTGTTATGAGTGATCTACCAAATGAAAATACGGACACAGATAGTATGAGCGATGCAGTTGTAGCAGACACTAGTGGACACACAGAGTCAACAATCACTGCCACGGCTACGAGCTTTGAAAGTGCCACACAGCGCAACACCAACGGAACATCCTTCAGCACTGCCAAGAAAAAGGAGAAAATTTATGTAATATGTAACTTCGTTTTAGGTATATTTTAACGTTATTTTATTGTAGCTACAATCCTCGATATATGGGTGACGTACATACTTCAGACTTATCTTCGTCTCCTCAAGCACGGGCAGTTTTAGCATTAGCAAGAACTACCATAAGCAAGAAAATTGCTCGAATCCGCCAATTGTCTCGTTACAACATGCGATTAAGACAAAAAGTGTGTAATTTATCAACATTAATGGAGCATATTATTTGTGTAAAACCATGTTATTAGAATCAGAAAAAAGAGTTCGTAGTTCTTACACCAAGACCATTTTGTTTAAAAACCAGTGGTTAAATTATGTTCAAATAAAATATTTTCCTATTATAAGTTGTATTTTGCTTGTAGTTTATTACCCATATTCCTATTAAAGAAAATAAACAAATCATGTATAGTACAACCAACTTAAACTTGATTCGACAGCGGTGCGCAGAGCGTAAATATAATGAGTACGTGACGTGAGTACTGCGCAACGCTCTCGATGCAACTACTCGCTGGTCAAGCTATACAGAAACAAATAAAATCTTACACGCAAGAATACATTTTGTCGAAACCTATAAAAAAATGGATTCTGTTGTTACTATATAAAAGTTGAACAAACGTCACTCAAAAAGATTTTTGCAGAGAACTGGAATAGCGAATTAATTGCTCTTGGATGGTTTAATTGCTTTTTTAACAAATGTCACAATTATAACAGGTACTACAAATGTATGTACATTCAAAAACAGAAAAGGATTTTTATTTTATGAGGTTACCTTTCACGCCATACGCGACTACCTAATTCAAATTTGACATATAGCCGCCAGTTTAATCTGTCCGCTCATTGGTGCGTTACATTGGGAACGAGAAAATATACGACTTTCGACCTTATTATCTTTGGCCACAAACAAAGCCCGCCACGCTCCCTCTAGTCATATAAGCTCGATGAGTAGAGAGATAGATAGATGTCAATCGGGTGATTGAACATGACGATTGTGTTGACGTTTCGTTGACATTTGTTGTTTTATTTACGTAAAATTAACAAATCTAGGATACCGTGGCGAGCCATGGTTAGCGCTTTGTCAGGTGCAGTAGTTACGTTCTTGCTTATGTTCATCGTTATCGGCATCTAAACGGTGCAAACAAACTGCCAGCACGTGGCCAGGATCATGCCCTCGATGGTATCCTAGATTTGTTGATACGTGAACTAGTCAAACGCATGTCAGAGAAACGTCAAAACAAACGTCATGTTCGATCACCCTAAGATGGATGGCTAAGAATATAGACATTTCAATCAATTAATTTCTTAGTTAATAAGTCAAAAAATTACCAAAAAAATAACCAAGACCTGACTCTCGAGTATGTAGATTATAAAAGTAAAATTAGTTTTAAGATCAAGCCATTCTGCATTGAAATATAGCCTGTTTTATCATATAATCTGTACTATACATGTTAAAAACTCCGGCTTTAATGGATATCAAATTTAATAATGTCCGCAATTTAATAAAATTTGGTGGTCTAGTGTTACTTTACCACAGTTTTTTTCGTTATTTATAAAATTTGTATTAGGTGTCAGTGCACCCCTTTGTTTTACGCGACAGCAGCTCAGTTAAATTATGTATCAGATTTTCAATAAAATTATTTTTAACTCACACAAAACGTCCACACCTACGTATATACATATTTACCGCGCAATGTGTTTGTGCTGCAGCTGCAAAAGTGAATTTGTGTACCAGCGGAAACTAGGTCCGAATATGCAGTTTTAGATACAGCGTCTTGATATTTGACCATGAAAAGCACATTAATCGTTGGTAGTTTGTTTTATTATTTATTGGTCGATAATTTACCTTTTAATGTTCTAGAACCGTTGAGGGGAAATTCAAAACTGTTTACGTGTCATAATTAAAATGTTGAGAAATGAAATACACGCTGGAATATTTATTAAAGGCGGGTTTTCCTAGGAGCAGGCTTTTTACGCAGCGTACAACTGAATAGAGGCATGTCAAGTATCAGCTATTTAGGTGGCCTACTTATAGTTTGGTTAAGGGATATTTCCGTGTTGTCAAAAGTGACAGTCGTCTGAGAAGACGTACGTCCAACGTTCAAGTCAATCTTTTCACATGTCGTAGAAAGAATGAATGCTTGACAATCGCATCTTAACTAGCTCATGTCACTTTCCACAATATGAAACGAACTTTTGACATTTGGTATTTTGACATTACGTTTTGCGGTCTGTACGCTTACGTTGTACGCTGCGTAAAAAACCTGCTCCTAGGAAAACCAGCCTTAAGTTCTGTATATTCGAGATTAAATTCTCAAACTTGGAACTTGGTTCAACTCATTTTCAACGTATACGTTAATAAATAAGTGTCATTGCCATAATAAAAGGCTAGGTCAGCATTTTCAGGAAATTTATTGTAGGCGCAGATCCACACGAACGTCATGCAGCGCACGGACGGCACGCAGCGCATTAGAGCATTTTCATCGCGCACTAATGGGCATTTTAGCGCGGGATTTAGTTTAGTAGCAATGGAGTCGTCTGATGAGTTGTGTATAGTGCTGCAGTTGGAAGAAGAATATCAGGAAGAACGTAAGAGAAAGCGAATATGGCGCCACAATATATTCTCAAAAGAGACCTTCAAAGGAACAAAAGAAATATTTCAATTACATTTGTTTTGTATGACCCAGGAAAAATTTGCTGAACTATTGGAACTGACAAAAGGAGACTGGAAAAACGACACAAAACTTATAATAATTAAAAAAACTTATACTACTAAAAAAATATATTTCTGTACTACACGGTTAAAATAATAACCACGTCGTTTCGGTTGTCTATACAGGATGTATATTAAATGAGTGCAACAATTTCTAAGGGTTATAGATCTTCATAATTGGAGTAAAAATTCAAATACGTTTTTTCTCTAAGTAACACCAGTATTAAGAAATTAATTATTGAAAATGCAGAATTTGACGCCGCACGTTTTTAGAAAGGGTAGTAGCGTCTTGACCTAGAGCCTGTGGCGAAACAGCTGACAGCTGAGCGAGGGGAAGTCCCGTGCGTGCTTTAGTTTACGCTCTGCAGTTGTTTCTGTTTATCGGTTTTCTTGGTAGTTATTTTGTGGTTTTGTGTTTCAAAATGGACAATTTTAGGTCCCTGATCTAATAACAGAACTTTTGTTTCCGTGGTTCAACGGTTAAGGGATAGCCCTGCTCGGGTATTTTTGTCTAACCATGGAGGAAGAGACCGTCCACGCGATCGTAATATGGTAAATACCGAAGAACAAATCTTGCACATGGTCCACGAAGATGATCGACGAAGCACTAGAACAATTGCTCGACAAGTCGGAGTTTCCCACGGGATAGTGCACAGAACACTACGTGAAAACTTACTTCGGGTATATCGGGAAACGCGTGTACAAGATTTGCTCCCACAGGATTATTTACAGAGGGTCATCTTTTGTGAGTGGTTTCGTGGTCATAGTCAAACCAATGAAAACTTTCCTAATTTGGTACTATCCACTGATGAAGCGACATTTACCCGAAACGGAATTTTTAACTACCGGAACATGTGCCACAGGACCTATGAAAATCCGCGAATTATACGACGTACCAATTTTCAGCACCGATTTGCCATTAATATCTGGGCTGGAATTATTGGCATTTGTTTAGTAGGGCCAGTGGAACTGCCGCCCCGTCTTAATGGTGAAGAATACTTGAATTTTTTTACAAAACACACTACCAGGTTTGTTAGAAAATGTGCCGCTTGATGTTCGCCGTGAAATGTGGTTTATGCACGACGGTGCTCCTGCACATAAGAGCCGCATTGTAGTACAACATTTAAGTGAAATATTTGGTGAAAAGTGGATAATAGGGATTAATGGACCAAGACGGTGGCCAAGTCGTTCTCCAGACTTGAATCCTCTGAATTTTTATTTCTGGGGTTATTTAAAAGGATTAATGTATAAGACGGAAGTAAACAATGAAAATGAACTCCGTGAGCGAATTTTCAATTGTGCTGAAATTGTGCGCGATGACATTGAACGCCGCTCTTTATGTGCGAATTGGAGGCGCCGGGCAGAAGCGTGTTTGGATGCAAACGGTGCGCACTTTGAGCAGTTTCTTTAAAATGTTTGGTAAGTTTACTGTTAAATCATTGAATACATCGTTATTTATACGCATTCGTGAGCTCCGCGTGCTACAGATACGTGCGGGCTAGTTTTCGACGGCGTACTACACATTATGAAAACGTGTGGGTAGCGGCAATAGAATTCTCAACTGCAAAATTTTGAAAAATTTTATTAAGATTTTTTGTTCCTCATATTGAATTACATCACCCCTCCAAATTATTGCACTGAACTAATATACACCCTGTATACGGATTTTTACCGACAATCTTGTTATGTTCCTGAAAAATCTAATTGCAATTTAATTACTTCATTGCAGTTAATTACAATTAATTACTTTAATTGTAAAATTTTACAATTTAAATTAATATAGACAAAATAATGGTTTGCTGGTCTCAAAACACCATATCTGGCAACTAGCTAACTAATTAAATTTTTAGTTGCAATATATTATATGATTAATTCATTGGAAAATTAATTGATTTATACCAAACACTGCTGGTCTCGTCATTTTGGGAAGCGCACGGCGCGCACCGCAAAATATGATTGAGCTAAAATCCGGACGCATTTCCGTCGATGCGCTGCACTCCGTGCCGATAGGTACGCGACGTCATATTTAAATACATGGGCAGAAATGAATGCGCTGCGTGCCCTCCGTGCGCTGCTCGTAGATCTGCGCCTACTTTTCACTCCTCAAACTTTTTCGGCTGTCTGGTCAGTATGGCAAACAACAAAATTCTTGTTGCAGTTATTACAATTTACCACTAATAACAGGCAGAGAATAGGTATACCAGGACGAAAAAAAGAAAGGTGATTAGTTTTGCCCAAGTTAGTAGCGTGACCATGCACATGGCAGAAAGCAATAAGATCAAACAAAGGTCAAAGATAGTAAAATCAATAATAGACTCGAACTTTCTATTCCGCCCTTCAAAGGGGTGTGCTACTTCTTACATGCCGGTCAGCAAATCATGCCGAAAAGGTCACCAAATCAATAGTTGTCCTCTCCTCTACACATTTTCCAACAAGAACACCAAAGAAAAGACAACACATCCCAATCAATCTAAAATTACATCATATAACATCATATTGTTCACTAAAGTAACACAAAATTCCAATTTATCGATTGGAACATAATATTTCCGGGAATGAAGTAATTCAATACTGGAAAATACATCGTGTAGGAGTAAAGGTTATCAGCGGTGGAGCATAGACGTGGAGAGCAATCGTGGTAATGGTCAATTTGTCTCCTGGTGTCTGATGACGTAAGCGGCGGTTGGTGTAATGTTACATACCATATTGACTGCTTCTGGGTATATGGCGTCCGTTATCACCCCCTTCTGCTGTGAGACGAACTCGACCATCTCATGGAGGGCGGCCCTCTTCACTTCCTTCCATTTCAGGTCTGAAAGGGGATCCAAGGCGAAATCGAACAGTACACAGCACTGTCTCAATTTCTTTATGAATAATTCTTCTCTATCAGCCAGGGCTGCATCTAAAACAATACCAATACGTAGGTTTAGAGTTGCGTATCAAAATAGGACGTACTGAAGTCAGTAAACAATTAAATAAGATAGTAATCATTCAGAACTGTTATTAATATCATTCAATGTCATTCGTAGTAAAAAGTGATATCAGAAAATTTTCAATTGTTGAAATGCCTAAATAAATAACCGAGACAAAATAAAAGTAAGTTAAATTAAAATGAATTAATTTGATTTCCACTGTGAAATTACAATATTTATTCTTTAAAATTCCAAAAATATCCTGTAAAGTTATTGAGATAATGCTGCAATTTCACAGAAAAGTGGAATCAAATAACCAGCACACAACTGTTTCTTTACAACTGTCTACAACTGTCTTCTTTAACACCATTATTCGCTGTGTCTACATATATTTCTTTGTTTTTTTCAATTCTTTAAAAAGTTCCAGCAGTTTCAAATATTACAAAGGAAGGAAAAAGGAAATATAATTTAATTTTAATAAGTTTAACCAAGATCAATTATAAGAATAAAACGTACTTCAAACAACAATTTTTTAAGACATTGATAAAATAAGACTATATGAAATATTTTAATCAGAATAAAATTTACGTTCTAAAAAATGTGGGAAAGAACACCCAAATGGGGAAGATATTTTTAAACCCTAATTTCATCTATAACTGCTCATACATTCACACTATTGAAAACTACTAATAAATGGCAATTAATGTGGAGGCGAAAAATATATGTAATAAATTCTAAGAAAAACATGCGAAATAAATTTTAATTATTTTTAGTTGTCATGCTTTTATTAGTTTATCAGTTTCCTGTCGGCTTTTTTTTTTTTGAAACAAAGTAGTTTTTGATCATAATTTGAATGTCGTTAACCAGGTAAATTTACGTATACTTATTAGCGTACATTTTAAAATTTATGTTGTCTATTCAGGTTGTTCCATAAAATTGTAACAGCCCAATCTTAAGTTTTTAAAAGTGTTTAAAGAAGAATTTTAAGAATAACCGTATTTCTCAACTATTTTAAAATTCAATTAGATGTGGTATGTTCAAATTCAATTTGGCATATATAGTTCTATATATTTCTTACGATAGAATATAAAAATTCGCATAACAGGCTGTTGAGAATGTCGCTTTTCATCATGCAAATAGTAACATACTATTCAAACATACCAAAATCTATCGTTTTGAAGATAATTGATGAAAACAAAAAATTACTACAACATGTATTGAGTTTTCAAGTAGGGTTGTAACGGAAGTGGCCTTTGCGGAAGCGGATGCGGAAGCGAAATGATCGCATTCCGCGGAAGCGGAACTGTAAGCGGAAGTAAAAACAACATTAATATAGTAACACAAAAACAATATCATATTACAACAAAACGAACAACACGAAATTGAGGAATTCAAGAACCTACAAAACTAAATTACTCCTTTTTGATGGTGTACGAAGACTTATGGAAATGTAATGTTTTATTTTTTAAAAATATGCGAACGTTCCGCAGTTGCGGAAGCGGATGCGGAATTCCGTTACAACCCTATTTTCAAGTACCTATGTAAAAAAATCAGAAAAAAAATATGTAGTAGTGAATTACAATAATTAATACATAGATACTACCACAAGTAATATACCTTTATCTATTAATTTAATGTAGGTATAACATGTGAGACTTGATTCAAAATTGCGCTCAGTATGGACGCTTGATTTGTCGAACATACTAGCTCTAATTAAGAGGCTGGTTCAGCCTAACTTCAGGTCTGTTCTGCTCAGCTCTGGTGGTCCCCTATTGGTCCAATTATTCAAACAGTTCAATGCTCCTGTGGGTTAATTATTGAACAATGATAGCATCTTATAAGATTACAACAATCTGAATTAACTATTCTAGTGCGCCACATCTCCATATTTATTATACCCATGCCCAATTTTAAACAATTGCTGCTCAAAGATAGACGTATATTTGGAGGACGGGTGATATCCTGTTTTCAGGAATAACATTTCAATTATGTATTTTTGCGATGCGCCGCAGTAGTTCCACTTTATGTCAATGTACAATTTGAAAAAAATCCAATAAATGAAAAGAAATAAAGCCACACCTTTGAAGAATCGGCGTCGTATTTTCCCAATTTTTCCATCCATGTTCGAGTCTGAACAGTGTGTCCATCTAAGATGTTCTCGAGAACTAGTCGTCATTAGACGAAGATAATAGTAATGGGTCTATCTCTATCTACCATATACCACAAAAAAGGGTTTACTCGCTAAAATTCACATTTATATTTACTGGGACAGATTTCGAGAGTTCTAACCTACAAATCCGATATAATCTGAAAATGTAAAAAACTTGGGGACACTGCACAAAGAAGTATTCTATTATAATCTAAATTAGGAGATTACATAAAAATTCTACTATTATATCAGACATCAATCAGGTTTGTGCCTAAAGAAGTATACTATTGTTTATTTTAAATTTCCTTTTCAATTGTTAGGTTAGTTAGCAGAATATACATATAAACAGTGCTGTTTTATCCATTCTACTACCAGAGAATTCAAGCTCCAAGTATGGTATGATGCAGATAGCTCATTACGGGTTTTGTAATTGGATTCAAATCACATTACGAGGAATCAAAATCCTTACGTACTATTTTGTTGATCGAAGAGGATTTCTAGACAAGAGATGTGATTACTAATTTTCATAATTTCTATGAACTGACAATAAAATTATCGAGGTATGCTGAAGATTACCAAATACCGAATATTACTGGAAGACGTCTATAACATTATTATATGAGAAATGTATAATGGGACATAGTCGACTTGTCAACCACTGACTCCAGATGTTTTTCTTCTCAAGTGCAAAGTGTATGGAGAATTACGTTTACAACAAACCGCAGATAGTATTGCAATTAGCCCCGAAGAACAGGACAAGCATTACGACCCGTATGCGTGTGGTCTGATGATAGCGAGGATTAAAATTTTTGTGATTTTGATATAATAATATAATATTAATAAAGCTATATAATATTATAAAGCTTATGTTGTCTAATTGTCTTTTATAAATAATATATAAATTACAAATTGGTAAATAAAGAATAACTTATTAACCGTTTTGTTTTTCTTATACGTCATCAGATCCCTGTGCTGTGGATGTACATACGTATGTAATATCGACCCATGCAACAAAGACTATAGTAACTACATTTAGTTTCTTAGTTACGATAGTCTTCGTTGCATGGGTCGATATGTATTTGTTTTTCAGTAGCTAGGCATAAGTGTATTATCGGCTGAGAAATGAGTGCATAATCTATCGTACCAAGAGTAACTAATCTGTGACCAAAGTTATTGGTACGGGGTTTGTTTTTTAGGAGGTATAAATGTATATGGGCGCATAATCTCAATACACTTTCAAATATTCCCCATATTCATAGTACGTGTGCGTGTATTCATAGTACGTGTGTTTTGCATATAACACTTCATAAACCGTAGACAAATGTTGAAGTTATTTATCATATAAATATATGATAAATATCTCACATAGGTTATGTCACGGTAATGTCAACAATTTATCACAGTAATTTTTAGTGCTACCATGTTATGTTGGTAGGCGTTGTAAAATCACTAGACAGCCTGCTTACGTGTGCAAAAATAAATTGAAACAGCGTTAAAGACGTTAGATCATATAATGTTGACCGCACGTCGGCAGAGTCTATCTTGTTCCAAAGTAGCTTTAGCGAAAACGTCGACATCCCCACGCAAAGACCAATTCTCGACTGATTTTTCCAAACTTATCAAAAACAGCCAAGTCTCTGTCGATCAACTGTTGGACCTCCCCCTTAATAGTAAGTGTCGGGGTTCAACATGTCGTCCGTAAATTTTATTAGAGCCTGGCACCCATAAAAGCCTCCACCTAACCAGCACGTTAGCTGTTTTTGCATTTTACCTAAAAACGGTCACAATTAATTAATTTTAGCTCATGTAGAAAAGTAATGTTGAAAAGGAGTTGGACAGATGGTGTTGTTGATTATTTAATATAAAACTATAATTATTGACGGAATTAAATGTACATATAGAATTAATAACAAAAGGAAATGTTGATAGTGGAATACCCCTGCATGATAGAGCCTGGAAATGGCGGCTGCTGGTAAATTACGAGTTCAGTAATACTGATATAATAAAAAAAGTATATATTTTAATATATCCCTATATTCTGGCGCTTGCAGAACAACTTGAGGATTTGTACAACTTGTATTTAAGTCAATAATTATTAATATTACGCATTGAAATTTAAAGATATCTTTGACAGTTTTTTAGGTCAGAGGTGAATTTGGTTCATATGGAAAAAATCTAATACAATATGTAAATACATATTGCGTAAATAAGGTTTACTTAAAATTATAATTTGAACTTACATTAAGATCCTTAATTATGTACCCCACCGTGACTTGGTTCTACAAAACCTGACAAAATGACTTCAGTGTCCGAATCCAAATGATGAGTTTCATTGAACCTTCTTCAATTTTATTAATTAGGAAAAACTTCATCGTCTGCTTAAAACCGAACAATATGCAATAATTTACATCAATGTTGTATAAATAATAAAATATGTATTATCAGTTTGTAACATTTATAGCATAATGCAGTCTAAATTACCATAATATTGTCCTACAATCAATTACAAACACCGCATTGATTATACAATTGTCGATTATACAATACAATTTTAATAAACTCTTTTTCTCAACAAATTTGAAATTCGTAGGTATTTTTTACTATCAAGTAGTGACAGTAGTGAATAATGAAATTAGCAGCAAAAAAAGGAATACTTACTATAAACAATAAACAAAACATCAACAGTATATGTCATATCGGTCCAAGGTACTGGAAGTACTAGGAACTAGAATTATTAGCAACAAATCCACTCTCAATGCTCACTAAACACTAAAATGCGCCAAGATAACGGGTCAGAATATAGAACTAGTTTTCGGCAAAAAAAAAATTAACCTTTCAACTCGTTTTATGTATGTCGTTCTATGTAGGTACATATTCGGCAATTCATGTGTAATACTAAAAGTATGTAACAATAGCATTTATATGGAGTACAGCAGACAATATTAAAGTTTAGGGTTACAAGTATTTACGTTCCTATTTTAGTCTGCTATTTGGAACATAAAATCTAACACCAGAATCACAATTAACCCATACTCACAGGCCCAAATATTCAATAGAGTCTTATTATACATTGCGGTGAACACCAATAGAGACATGTCATGTTTATCTGTCATTACTTGTAACTGGAGTCTTAAATAATGTGGACCTAATGCATTCAATATAATATACTCTAACTCTCTTGGTTCGTATATTCCATGACCTTGAATTTCTAGGAATTTCATTGATACTATGGAATGATAGTCTTCAACCAAGCAGACACGTTTTGGAAAAATTTGAAAAATCACACATTCCACTTGTGTTAATTCTTGAATTTAATGATGCTTGCAAAACAGTTGCTAACAAGTTGGCGAAGTTTTTGATATCAAACGTCGTTGGACTTAGTTCCGAGACAGAGTCATAGCGAAATAACTTGGCTAGAGAGGTCTCTGGCGTTGTTGCTCCCAGAGGGCAGCAGTTTGTTTACCAATACGCCCGCGGTTTATTTTTAATCTTCATTCCTACCTGTCAGCGTTGTTCATTTTTAAACCGTGTAGGTGGCGCGCTGCAAGGTCGGGAAGATTGTATTGGTGGAAAAGATATGACCACAATCGCCTTGAGTACACCAGAAAATTAAATATTGTATACGTTAACAATACATAAATTAACAACCAAAGGCATGGTAGTGAACAACTTGAATAATCAGAGCACTCAGAACTAAACATTTTGTCTGCTTATATAATTTGGTGTGAAATTAAGTCTATTATTATTAAAAGATGTAGGTATTCTGTGAATTTATTGGAAGAAACGAATGCAGGTCTGATGTTATAATTTTAGATTTGTATGTCAAGTGCAGAATGGCGATATACATAGTATTTTAAAATCGGCTATTTTTGATGAAGCAAAGAAATGTTGCGCAATTGAAGGTTGAAAGTATTTGGTACATTATTATACAGAGTGGGCCATTCTAATCTTAACTTACCGGAAAAGAAAAATTGTACAAAACTTGTGTTGGATGAAGAGGACCACAACAGCATGTTACTGGATTTGAATTGTTTATGAACTACTAGAAATGTGTTTGTGACTTATGATTAAATTCTATTTAGAATGGTCGGTTCTATCAATTTCAAGACATAGGACAACTAGTTTCTATACAGGGTGTTCATAATATTGGTCAAACAATTCCTTTCCGACGCGGCCTAAATCGTGTAAACTATGTTCTAGGTAATTAAGTTAAAATTAATAAATAATAATAATATATACATAAAGTATATACATATAATAATAAAAATCGTATATTATTCTATGAGCAAGTAATATAAGCAATTGCTCACGAGGACTCTCCCGTTCAAGCGAGTAAATGCCACTACGTGCGAATGGAATACTATACTTTTTCTATGACCATTGAAGAATTGTGGAAACAATTTACGCAAAAATTAAATTTGTGCAAAGGTCCACAGAAAATAGCTGCTCGGTAAAATCGCGTAAAATGAATTATTCTTGTTGTTATTCTTGTTCTTCTGAGAATTCGCGTCAGAGTGCATTTCTGAATTGTGAGGTTAGGTTCTTCGGATATGTATAACCACAAGGTTCAATTGAAGGGTTTAATAATACGACAACTGGTTAAATTCAAGTAGTTGTGGTTAAAAGTTTCAAAGGTTTTCTCGTTTATTGGATACTAATGTAATTCTTTAACAATGATCATTTAATTCTGTAACGCTAACTAACCAGTGTCTCAAAGCACGAAGGAAAAGAAAATCCAGAGATGTGATTGGTTCTAAAGTTGTGGGAAATGAAATATTTCTCACGACTCGCGGAGTATGAGGAATCAGGAATTAAATATTTCATTGTGATATGTGGGGGTACATTCACGCAAGTACTGATGGAAGGTTTTTTAAATTAATTTATAAATTCCGGCAAATTAACAACTGTAATTAAAATTTTCGGTAAATTACTGGTAAATTATCAACAGTAATATAATTAACGATACATTACCATCGGTAATTTAAGTACGGTATTTAAAAGTCGGTAAATTACCATTAATTACGGTAATTAATTTGGTAATTTACGCGGTAAATTACGCTTTTACATCCCTGAATGTAAGCAATTACTCATGAGAACTCGCACGTTCAAGCGAGTAAATACCACTTGCGAATTGAATACTATACTTTTTCTATGACCATGCAATGTTATTTTATAGATTAGTTTATTGCATATAGGAACGGCTATATGTGACTATGACGGTTACAGGATTTTGACCGATTAAAATTGTTTGTTGCGCTGGTCGCTTAGCAACGCTGTTAATACCATGGCAATCAGGCCAATTCTGTAACGCAGTTGTTACGTAGCAAGTTACTACATAGCAACTATTTTAGGAACTTTTGTTAAATACCTTGTTAACGACTTGTTAAGAATCATGTGGTTAACAACAGTGGTTAACTGTTGATGGTCATGCGCTTTCAGTAAAAAATATTCAATCAGCTGGTCAGTACCCTTCGATGTGTTGTAGACGCAGAAGTTAAAATATGCAAATTAATAATGAATAGGGCGAGAGTAGAACTACACAAAATCCATATTTATGCCGTTATGGTTAACTTTATTCACAAAAATAAAGTTCTTTTGCGGCGCACTCAACTCCGTTTACGGAAGCCCGTAACGTCGAAGAATTGTGGAAACAATTTACGCAAAAATTAAATTTGTGCAAAGGTCCACAGAAAATAGCTGCTCGGTAAAATCGCGTAAAATGAATTATTCTTGTTGTTATTCTTGTTCTTCTGAGAATTCGCGTCAGAGTGCATTTCTGAATTGTGAGGTTAGGTTCTTCGGATATGTATAACCACAAGGTTCAATTGAAGGGTTTATTAATACGACAACTGGTTAAATTCAAGTAGTTGTGGTTAAAAGTTTTAAAGGTTTTCTCGTTTATTGGATACTAATTTAATTATTTAACAATGATCATTTAATTCTGCGTTACAGAATTGGCCTGAAAGTCGCTAACCAGTGTCTCAAAGCACGAAGGAAATGAAAATCCAGAGATGTGATTGGTTCTAAAGTTTTGGGAAATGAAATATTTCTCACGAGTCACGGAGTATGAGGAGCCAGGAATTAAATATTTCATTGTCATATGTGTGGGAAATGGTTAGTATTACTTATAATAATTTGCCATGATCATAAATGCATTCATCAACAGAAGTAGAAAAAAGTATTCTTTCCACTTAGAAACTGAATACGAGGATAAATCTGGGCAGTATACAGTCTAGGGCGTCTAGGCAAATTAAGTCTAAAAATTGCAGAACTTAAAATTAGTAACTAGCTGTGTTAATGTGCTGCTATGATCTAAACGATATCTCAAAAGTCCACATCAATCACACGCCCGCAAACAAATTTAAAAGGGGGTGAAACAAGGAAAACGTCATTATTTCCGATTATCTCGACAACTATATCATTTGCTTTAGTTAGATTTCTATAATTATCATTATATTATTTAGAAAATAAACTGCTTCCGGGTTATGCCGTGTGTCAATATTTGTTAATGCTGACGTTTCGCGAACATGTTGCTCGCTTCATGCGAATACAACTGTGTTCAGTTAGCTCTGAAGAAGCGAGCAACATGGTTCGCGAATCGTCAGCATTAACAAATCTTGACACACGGCATAACATGGAAGCAGTTTATTTTCTAAATGATTCTGGCCGTGAAACCCCTACGTACTTGATTATATTATTATTTATTAGCGATAAATTAACATCATTAGCAATAAAATTATTAATTTTAGAAATTTTATATCAAATGGCGGGCTCATCATTATTTTGCACATGCCAGTAACCGACTAATGGTACCGGCCTACCGTTAGTATTTTGTATGATACAGACATGTGTACACCTCGCTGTACTCAACTCGAAATTCGATACTCAGTTAAACAAATGATACCTCCAAATTACGCACTCAAAATTATGTCTAAAGGCGCGGATAAATCCCTTGTGCCTAGCTTATATCAGGTTGCCAATTCGGGCACTAACCAACATGCAGCATTACACTGTAAAACTATGATGTCATTATTTTCTTGTAAATGTTAGCTGGCCCTAAAGCTTAATACAATATTGCAATTTTATAAATGCTGAATTTGACATTAGGCATGGCAACAGTACCATACAACTGTGACGTCATCTGTGATGGCCTCATATAAGCACGTCAAGAAAACTAAATGTTAGCATCCTAGAATCCAAACTAAATGTTAGAATATGTTTACCTTTACATCAACAGCCCACTTGTTGAAAGATTTTATTTTTTGTATCTTTAGATGATGGAGATTTTGCTTTTATTTCATTTTTGTTTCCCAAGTGTTTTTCTTATATATTTCAGCCCTATACAATGATCTGAACACAAAAAAAACAAACATTTTCAATAATTTGGATGTTTGTGTAAGAGCAAATTTACCCAAATTGTTACATTCAAATGGCCTAAGTTTTGTTTTCAATGTATTATTTTAAATTGTCCTTTTAGATTAGACGAATGCGAAAACCAAATATTGTACAGAAAAGAAAATCAAATAGTGCGTGGGATACGTCTGGTGGGTGTATTTTTGGGCGTATTGAACGCTACAAATGCAACAAAAGTTTATTAAAAGCATGTCCGACCACAACATAAGCTGGTGAACCATGTGAAATATCGATGCTCTGTCGGCCCAAAAGACTATAAACTAAGGTTCCAGAGTTGGTTTAGAGCACGACAGGAACCGGGTGACACAGTAAGATAAGAAGCCAAAAGGACATTTGTAACGCGCCATTCATCACCTGCCAAACGGGGCAAATGCCCTCCCGGCTGCAGCGCGCGCATGGTGTTGTTCGCCGCTGCACTTTTCCAATGCACCTTCGTCGACGACGGCAGCTTGCTGGGCCTAGAGGGTGGCTTGGCGCAATCCCCCTTTCCGCTGCACTCGTACACGTATGTCCACTCCGAATTACTAAACGTATCCGAATCCCCACGAGAAAAAACACACTTGCTAGGTTCGTCGTCACTATAACCCATATTATTATCCTTAATATCTTTCGACGTCGTCGTGGTCGACTCCACCAGCTTCAAGGAGTCGACGCTCGCCGAAGCGACCAGATCGAGCCCGCTATGGAAGGACGGCGACTTCGGTATACCGAGAGGAGAGGTGTCCCTGGGTCCTCCCAGGACATGACCTTGCGCAAAGGTTGAATGGACCATGGCGCGATTTGAAGGAAGGAGGCCTGGTTCGGCACACGCACACTAACGGGAAATGCGGGGGCGAGTCGCAAACTGCGCAAGTATCGCGCGTGTATCAAAGGCACGACGTGGGTGACGGATGGAGACGTCTATGGTGACAATACTGACGGCGGCCGTCAAAGGTGACGCGAGCCGGTGAATCGAGGAGACCGAGGTACATGGCCGACCTAAATTCGAGACGTCCTCGTCGAGACGCACCGGGAAGGAAATGGGAATGTCTACTACTACTACTGCGATGACATCGGACGCGGAAGACTGCTGTCGTCTACGTGCACCGCAGTGCAACGCTGCTCCGCGCAAGCGTGTTGCGGGTGTAGATTTGAAAACATAAACAAAACGAAAAATGCGTTGTTTAAAGTCAATGGTCTAGAAATCTGAGAATGCAGACGTACGCAAAAGGAGTCGTCCACTACCGCCTTTGGAATCTAGGTTTAACAATAAATGACTACACTAAATTTGGGCTTTTTGTTTTAAATCATCGTAGCCTCCTTGGATAATCCCGCAATTTGAAATTTGATTGCAGGCAGCAGCGCAAATGTGCTCAATGGGGGTCACCAATGAAGCAGTATGTGGGCAGGTAAATACCCGACGGGTAGGTGCTTCTATTCTATAACTGCAGAAAACTGCAATTGCGACTTTAAGATTAAAAATTTTTCTTTCATAATGAAGTTCTAATTCTTGACGACAATTTTTGAAACTGTCCAAAATATGATGACTCTCTTGAACCCAATAATTACGTTGATAATAAATGATCGTTTGATAATAAATGATCAGTCTTGAAACGAACCCAAAATACACCCATTTGTAGTAAGTTAACCAAACTGTGCCATCTTCATTTGTTTCCAGCGAAATCAATGCCCACCGAAAAATTTCCCAACAGACATAGGGTGGTATGATTAAAAACAGTGTTTACTTTTACTTTAAGTATGAGCTTTTACTTCATAGTATTTTGTGGAGTATAATCTATCACATAAAGTAAATACTTCAATGGGTAGGTTTTACTTATGTTAGCAGAATAAACTAGTATCTAGTAAATGCTAGGACATAATATTTCCAGGAAAAAAATGTGAATTTCGAAATTTCCCCACACTTTGCTGTCACGTACGCTTCCAGGCCACGATGCATCCACAGACGTGAAAATTCCTTTAGGAATGCATGCAGCCTGCACATTATTGCTACAAAATTTTTTACGGTTGAAATATTCTTCCCCATGAACTTTTTGTTTCATTATTCTGATATGGGTACAATCTATCGCTCCTTGCTCCAGGTATCATCCAACCCTCTTTAGCTAATTCAATTTCGCGGGCATTTTGAGGAAAGAAATCCAAACATTTTTCTGCAACACTATTTTTTGTAAAACTTCTCCAATTATTTTTAAAACGGTGGTTCAATGTACCCCAACATCTACACCAACACCTTGCTGAAACCCACGATCATCTAGACTTCTTAAAAATATCTCCAATTTCGCTACATTTGACAAAGTTGCTCCTCTCGTCTCAATATTATTTCCTAAGAACTCGTCAGCCATCAATTCAATATTTTTTGCATCGAAGCTAGGTGAACAGTACCAAAAATAATTGACTATACAGTTCCACCCCATGCGTTCTACGTTCACATATTTCCCAACTTTTCCTACGAAAATTCATAAAAACAGCCATTTGTAACACTTTATCAATCGAAGTAATAGATGCGAAATTGCTCTATGAGTTACTTCTTAAAAACTACACAAAACACTCCCAGATGGAGTAAATACTAGACAACATTAGTAATTACTCTAGTATTGACTCGTATATATCGAAGTATATAAAGCAAAGTATGAAGTAATTGCTCCTAGTACTTACTTCAGTCTTAATTCAAGAATAATGTAGAGTAAATGCTATATTTTGTAGTATTTACTTGAAGTAAAAGCTACACATGAAGCATTTACTTGAAGTAAAAGTAAATACTGTTTTTAATCATACCACTCTATAATCTAATTGTAAATGAAGTAAATTGCCTATAAGATGTCAAAACCGCATTTTGATCGGACCATAAATGTAAAAAGTTATGACCTAAGTATGGTCATAACATGCCATTTTTGTGTTTGTAAATTATTATCTGTGAAAGTACAAGTCCACAGTAAATCCTATGGACATGTACTGTTTTGAACTCGGCGATTTAATTAATTATTAAAGACATTACAAGTCTACACTACTTTGTCCATTTAAATGACTTTCTATCTGTAATAGTAACAAACGTACTCATATAATTCATCGTCGTGTGAGACACACTGTATATGTAGGATTTTTATGTATGTTTTACGTATGAACCGATTTGGATAATTCTTTTTGTTTGTCGTTTTATGATAAAAATGCTAAAAGTGGACAAGACAACTCTTAAAGGCGACCGAATAAAATGTTTGGTCTACTATGGTAAAGACCATGGAGGAAGATGGAGACGCTATACAGATGCCTGCCATGTCCGGATTAATTCTGAAATTAGCCAGAAATTTAAAGAAATTTTTCCTGTATTATATTGTATTGTATCGAGTGGGTGGTACATTACAAACACGCTATATGAACACTATATTAAGAATTTATTTAATCTACTTTTTTAAACAAATATGTAAAAAATTTATTAAAAAATGTTCGTGCGCGCTGTTAGTACAAGCCTGTACATTGTTGACATATTACTCACTTACCGATGAAATGTTAATTTTTTATATAACACTTGACATATAATCACATACAAATTCACTTTGACCATTTTCAATGGTCAAAGGCGAAATATGTAAAATAACGGAATGCCAACGTTGCGAAGGTCAATTTAACATTAGGTACCTTAAGGAGTGGGGGAAGTGGTGATATTTCCAAGCGCTTATGTCGACTCCTCTTTCCACCATAGTAAAGACCAAAATAAGTCGGAAAGTCAACTCAACATAGGTTCTAAAATGAACTTTTCTGATATTATGTTAGGTAATGTAAAAACATCAAAACGCAAATTATGATTCGTGATGTGGACACGCCTTTATAGGGCATTCAGTGACTACATGAAATTATATACGCATAATCGTGCTTTTGCACAAAGTCGAATCATTTAAAAAAATCTTATTATTAAGTATTTCTATTGTATCGCAATAAGAACATCCTTTATTTTGTTATAAAAAAAACTATTTGGCATTAAATGTTTATTGTTTTACCGTATGTGCAAGTACCCTTTGAATATAAATATGTACCTGGGTACAGCACGTACATCACGCCAATAGGATAATGCTTCGATAGATGTGTCTCAACATTAGAAAACATTTAAACATTTTTAAATGCAAACAAATCTGGGTAATCTTGGAAAGAGATTTTGTCTTTCAACAATATAACGAACTGAAACACAAAGTTCCGGTCGTTTGAAAAAAAAACGGTTGATTGAAGATGGCAAAGGTAACAACAGAGTTAACAGAAAACTGGTGAAATGGCCCCGCTAAACAATTTAAGTTTTGGGTGTCTTTGTATCTTAAGAGGAATCAGTACTGCTAGTACGTCCTATAAAATAAGCATCCATAGTCAGCTTAATGTTGTATCAATTCTCTCATGTTATACATCAAGTTATAGATAAATTGTATTACTTGCTGTGGTAATGTATATGTATTACTTGTTGTTGTTGTATCCACGCTACGTGATAAAATATAACTTATTCATGTACTCGGAGAAGTAAAGTTTTGAGTGAAAAAAGCATGTAAGATATTGATATTTTTACGTAAAATATTCTAGTTATAGAGAATATTCTTCGTAAAGTTTCTTCGTAAAAAAATTGCAAAATCAGCCAATTTTATGTCATATTCAGAAATAGATTTGTCAAAAACCAACAGAACTATCAAAAATCTACCACTAGACGCAAAATTATATATCTTTTATCTTTAATTTGGTGTATTTCTTTTACGATTATGTGAAAAAGCCTCAGAACTTTTGCGTGTTTTGCAAGTAAAACGTAGGGGGTACGGATTCCCCTGAAGAAATTATTAAACCTGGATTCCACAGACTCGGAATACTTTTGCGTATGACTGTATGTAGACAAATAAACAATAATATACAAACATGATAAAAAAAACCAATGAAAGTTTGGAAAGTTCGACAAAAATTGGATATTTTCATGTTCTTACATAACTTTTTTTGTAGAATTCCATGATAATTCGAATATTTTGAATATTACATTAAAATCGATGTAAGAACTAACAACTGGCAACTAACAACTGCGATGTAATACAATGGTCATCGCAGGTCAAGGCATACCAATGTGATTCTACATAAAAAAACAAAATCCTCGTGTGTTAAGGGGTTGAACAAGTTCATTTGTATTTATGAATAGTTATGTCATAACTACGCACTAACCCAATACATTCCAATAAAAAAATAGCGCAGCAACTCAAGTACACAAACAAAAGAAAATCTGCAAACATTGCAATAATCAACAAGTTCTTAACCGTCAGCCATAAATCAATGGTAACTAAAAAAATCACCGAGTTCGCATATTATAAAAAAAAAAACAGAATACAAATAATAAATTGTGTTATTTTGTTTCATACAAAGAATACAAAAGTGATTACTAAGAAAATGTGAAATCTGATGGTAATTCAATTAATGCTATCATAAATTGATTGTTTATCGATTAATTGATTTCGACAATAATTATCGAATTGGTAAACATAATTATGTTTTCTCAATGTGTCACGTCAGGCGTATGTACCTACATTATAGGTAGGTTTGTACAGATTAAAGTAGATCATCTGTTTAGATAATTTTAATATATAGCACGATAAAGCACGATTTGTTTTTTTTTCATAGTTATAAATGACGCATGAACTTAATCAATATTTCTAGATTGATATTTTCTTTATTTTTGTCATATTAATCCCGTTTAAAACATGTTGTCATTCAAAAATAATTGAGTGGTATACAAAGGGGTCGCACCAGACCTACTTTTGATAAGAAATTCATGTCCGGAAACACCAAAATTTGATGATACATGTAGATCAAAGAGAATCGGAAAAAACAACATTTAGAAACAGCAAACGGAAATTGATCGTATGAGTTGTTCAGCATTTAGAGAAATCCAAACGATTCAAGAAAATTCATTACATAACTCTAAATATGTAGTTTGACCCACGTCAATAACAGAACTCAAAGGTTGGCACATTTAACTCTAACCTTTCGCAGACATTCAAACCAAACTTCATCAGACGAACACAAAGTTTATGCGCTTGCGCGCAGCTTTGGACTTCTGGTCTGCGTAGGCGGAACTGAAAAATATGGATTGCTGCAACTATAGGGGAAGATGCGCATGCGTCACCTGTTGTCCTGCGATAAGGGAGGATGAAGAGTGCCGTGACGGCGGGCAGGGGTGGGGTTGACGTTTGCCGGCCGGTGTTTCCGCATTAACACCTAATTTAACGGCGCAAAAGGGATGCATTACACCCTCCAATAATGGACCGACCGTACGCGATCTCGCATTTTAAAATCACTTAACTACCAGGGGTGGTACACCGCATTGCCTTGGGGATGCGAAAGATAATGTGTAAGCAGGCGGTGATTGATAGAAATCTAATGAAGGGTGCTAAAGGAATGGATGTGTGGATGGTGGGGGTAGATATCATGTGAATCGAATTGAAATTTTATGGAATTATTATTATACATTACATACAACATATAATTGTCCCAGAGAAGGAACATTCATACATTCATAAGAACAACGCATATCATGATAACAAGAAGAACATTCCTGGTGTTAAATTTTGATTTCTCAACCGATGATCTGAGATCAGGTAGAACGGTTTCATTACTGTTGATGAAACGTACCATCACAACCAATCTGAATCCAAGAAATAGCCAAAACATGAGATTGCAGTGGGACGATGCTTCCAAGGAAAAACCAGTTAGTTGCATTAGAAGGAAATGTGAGGGCAACTATCTTCTGGGACGATCTTGACAACTTTATCAACGTTTTAGAGAAGGTAATACTTTAATGTATGGTTTAAATACCTTAAATGATCAAATAAAGGACTATATTTTCTCTAAGATGAAGAAATGATGGGAAAGAGTTACTACCAATTAATGAAGAAGTCATTGCAGAAACAACTAAATTTTCTATTTTGATTTTTTAGGCTTCGATAAATCAGACTACATATTTATACCATTTGCATTTTAATGTTCGGATAAGTTTTGCTATTATTGAACATCACGGAAATTTTCCACTGAGAAGGTTGTGCAACAGTTGCGTTCGCTGAACGCTGCCATTGTTGCTTTTATGTGTACCCCTGAAACCCGTCAACTTTAGTATAAATTTCATGGTGCAACTGTTCTATCAACGATATTCAACCATATTACTTTAACATTTCAAAAGTGCAAATTCTTTCAGCATATTATTACCAACGTGATTTGGTGACCTAAGTTAAAACATCCAGTGGAGTAATTAAGCTTTTGGTCAGGTTCTCAAGTAGTCTGTTACAAAGCCGTATCATATACCAACTTTTTTGTTTTTGATTGGTCCCACTGAATGTTTGTAAAACACATAGATTTACAAGAAAATATTTGCAATTTTACCTTTAATGTTAAACAAATTTTGTGATATTTATCACACTTATTTTAATAAAAAAAAACTTGCGAATCATTACACCGGGTAAATTAAAAAAGATAAAAACATCAAATTTTAGCTTTTTAATTTTTCTTCTCAATTTTTATGTAACGAATACACGATTTATCAGTATTCCTACCATAATTTTGGTTCTCCCGGTATTATATTGAAAATGCGTGTGATAATCTTCATAAAGTTGTGAGTGCTGAAAAATAATCACAAGCTAAGATTGCAATGTTTTACTTGTCCATCTGCATCTGTTCTCAACATGAAGATAATGGAATGTATCAATAACAAGCATCTTGCCAATTGATATTGGATAGTTACGGTCAGGGATGTAAAAGCGTAATTTACCGCGTAAATTACCAAATTAATTACCGTAATTAATGGTAATTTCCCGATTTTTAATTACCGTAATTTACGGCTTAAATTACAGATGGTAATTTATCGTCAATTTAAATTACCGTTCGTAATTTACCAGTAAATTACCGAAAATTTTAATTACAGTTGTTAATTTACCGGAATTTATAAATTAATTTCCAAAACCTTCCATCAGTACGCGTGAATGTACCCCACCACTCCTAACCAGTCGATAAATGCACTGTTGTTTGTGCTTTTCCTGAGTGGTACTTAGGGATATAAGAGCGTAATTTATCGGGTAAATTACTAAATAAATTACCGTAATTAATAGCAATATTCGGATTTTTAATTACTTGTTTGTCAAACCGGGCGTTGTTGCTTTGTGAGTCGGTAATAAATTACAGTATTTTATACTATAATTATGCTGTTAGACTGCCCATTTTATAAATTGCTGGTATAAAAAGTATTTTTATTGCTTTCATTTTAATAATGAATTACTACTCTTAAATCAGGAAAAGCATCAGCGATTGGTGGTTATCTACAATATAATGACTGTAAGGCTGTACCCAATTTTTTCTTACATAACTTGCTGTCATCGGCAAATTATAATTTTGAATTACCCGGTAATTTAAGAAAATATAATTTATCAATTGCAATTTTTAATTACGTGGTAATTTAAATTTGAATGTAATAATTTTTCATAATTTCAGCGGTAGTTTACTGAAGAAATTATTTACGGAAATTTAGCATCCTTAGTCAGATTGCTAGTTATCTACAAAATATGACTTTTAAACCAAACATTTTTATTAACATAAGTAGCATTCATAACCTACAGTGATCGGTATTAACGCCGGTTTAATTTAACATTTTGAATTTTTGATTCCCGGTAATTTAAACCAGCGTAATTTACGATTTTTAATTTTTAATTACTCGGTAATTTAAACCAACATAATTTACCATTTTTAATTTTTATTTACGTGCTAATTTAATTTTTGAAATTAATAATTTTAATTTTTACGGTAATTTACGAAAAAAAATAATTACGGTAATTTAACATCCCTGGTTACGGTTAATGGGTACCTATGTCTAATGATGTTAAACGCCGGTAATTAAAAAAGAATTTACAGGCAATATTACGGTAACATTACCGGTAATATTACGGTAATGTTAAATTAACAGAAATTTAAAAACTGCGGTAATGTTAGAGGATGTTAAATTACCGGCAATTTTAGTAGCATACAAGATTAACGGTAAAATTACATAAATATTACTTAAATTACCGATAAATGATTACCGTTAGTATTTTCGCGGTAATATTACCAAAAACTGTCATCGGCAACTTTACGTAGAATTACATCAGTAGGTATGACGTCAAACGGTTAGGAATTGACAGACCGGAGTTTTTTTTTGTTTTTAGTGGGTATGTCGTCAAACTTTGCAGAAGGTTGGGCATTGAAAACTCTAAATCTTAACTCTGCAACAGACTACTTGACTTGAACATGACCAAGTTGCTGAATTACTCCATAGGGTCTAAACTTAGCCCACCACAACAAAAAATAATATATTTGGAGAAATCATGAGATTTTACCAAATAATTGGGCCAAACCATTATCTAAGCAAGTATTAGGTTCAAATTGCATGGCTTACAGTACATACATCCATACGTTGAAAGCCAAGATGTTTTCATATTGTTTGTGTAACATGAGATTGATGTTTTGCAACTGAAATTGCGCAATGGTGTCTATGTAATATGTATCTATGCATAGTACCTATAAAAGTACGAACGGGAATTGCTGGCATTATTTCTCCTGTTTATACATATAATAATATACTCCATTACATCAAATTCGTTACTTATTTTTTTTATACATGTGCCATTTCCAAGCCTTCTAATCTGTGAGTTATATAAAAAGGAAACGTGTTTTATAAAACAAATAGTTCGTTTATAGTGGAAAACAGTAAAAAAAAACTAAAGATATGCCCAAATGATACTAAATTCTTCAAATTGTTGTCTTAAAGAGTTTCTGTTGAACACACGAGCTAACGAGTGCGATCATTAATCGCCGCTTAATATGCGAGTTGGTTACATTTTGTCAGTCGTATTCCTCTGGTGGCGTCAAAATGATGTTCTGTATCCTTTTTTTGTTTAACACTACTTATAAATCACCCTGTATGTATCTACGTATCTAGGAAACTTCCGTGATACTATTCCGTTACGCATACATCGTCTATCTATCACATGCAAAGGTGTAATAATTTTCATAGCGTACAGTGCGTGGGAATCGGTTAAATGTTGATTAATTTTTCTGTTGTCCCGTTCGGTTGCTATCTTCAATTAAGTATCTTTTCCGTGATACTCGTGTAATTAACACAAGTGCATGTTCTACTTAGTCGCGTTGCAAGATTTATTGATTGCGGCGGGAAGGTAAGGATGCGTGCTCAACTGTGAGAGAATATCACTCACGTACAGCAGACTCCAAGGTTACGGATCAAAATGCGGAACAAATGTCTTCTTTAAAATTTCAGGAACAAGTTTCTCAAATAACTAGCATTTTTAAAAAAAGATCCCCCTTGTGCATTCAAGTCGGTAGCATGCAAATCAGACATTAACTATAATGTAGGTAAGTATGGTCGAATCACTATTATTAGAGCGTTTAGACCATAGTATATCTATCTCTCTCGGATATACAGAGATATGATATTATAAGTCTATCTCTCTCAGAACGGTTATAGTTAGGGTTGCCAGATCTCATATACTTCATATGAGTCTCATATATTTTCAAAAGATCTCATACCTCATATTCAGCTAACAAAATCTCATATATTTTAAGGAAAACTAAGTATGTAGGTGTTTTTTTTTTTTTAACATTTCATTATCTTGAAAAGTACGCATCCAGGAAACCATAGAAATAACACGAAGCTTTTCTTGGATGAAGGGGCCACTAGAGCGTGATGCTGGTTTTGTTATACATATATGGCGCTAGTGTCGTCACAACGAGGTCAATATTGGTTTTTTATATGGAATGGCCTATATTTCTGTATGTTTGAACGTTTTGCAAAATTTCAGTGCATGAAGTAGTTACATAGTGCCCTATTCCTTAGTTTTTGAGGTTCTGTTTTATTTGTCTAAAAGACTGCATGTTACTTAGCAAATTATTTCTGAAGTACTAGAAATTTGTTTGAAGTGATCTACATCTAACAATATCCATTCTAAGAATATCAATTTCCACTTGAAACACTCTGTACATAATTCCATTTTTGGAATCTACGTATTTTCTTTTCACAAAAGTTTATTAACACTTTTGACTAAAAAATATTAAACTATTGATTTATATGTTGATAAAGTACAGTAAAAAATAATGATACTACGTTGTTATGCAGTTACCTAGCAATTAAGACCAATTTCTAGTTTCTAGATTACATTTTCAGTGTAACTTCTTTAGATGAATAAGAAGTTGGGCTATTTAAAAAATCTTTTTGTCATGAAAAAATACTAGCTTCAAGTTATTTCGTATTTTTCAGATGTAACTCAAATAGCTTAACTCACAATACAAAAATAGATTATTTATCTAAGTATAATTTTTGACCAAACTTTAAAACGTTTCCACTATTAGTCTAGTCATTTTAGAAAATCATTGAACATGGTAAATAATCTGTCCGCCTATGAAAATAATATCTATTGGATTCAGAAAAATGTCTTGAATATAATATCAAAATGTTTATTGAATCTTTGAAGATATTATTATTAAAATTAATTCAAAACCGTCAGTGATTAAAAAGATCGTGAATAAATATCGCAGCTAGGGCTTTCAATACCGGACCAAAATCTCAATACCGGTATTCGGTATTAAAAAATTCTAATACCGGGATACCGGTATTAATACCGGTATTAAATATTACTTTCAGAAAATTTACTTACTTTTTAGATTTTTAGCTAGTTTTTTTACCTAAAATAAAATCCAACACAAATAAAAATTTATTCTATTAATACACTTTGTATTCAGTTAACATTACAAATAAAAACAATAAACAAAAATATACCAAATAGTAAAAGTTTTGACTGTTTAGAAGTAGGTACTTTGTTCGTTAGTGTTAGAAGATTCACACTTTCTTTTAACATTCAATCCATGGATTGTTTTTAAATGGGTATGCAGCCCGCTGGTTGATCCCCCACCGCATATTATTTGTTTCAAACACTTTTTACACTTTCCAAATGCCCACTTTTGTCTGTTAGATTTTTTTTATGTATTTCGCTTAGATTTGTTTATTCGTTAATTTAAATTTGCCTTTGGGCAACGTATTTCCAGCGTGCAGCAGCTCCGATGCATAGTTGACATTTGGCGCTTGTTTTAAATTTGTTTTTGAAGTGTTTGTTGATTTTGAAGTATGAATTATTTGTGTACATGTTTTTATTATTTTTTTTTAATAACGCAATAATTTTGATAACGTGATGCATGTGTTGCCTATTTGTATGAAAGTTTATTCCTATTAAAATAAGTTTACCTCAGATTTACTTATATTTCATTGTGTCATTCAGTCAGTTTTATTTCTGGTTTAAATCAAAGTTACTAATAATCTAAGCCGGATATTTATGAAAATATCATAAATGTTTTTAAAATGCGGAAAGGAGCATTGATTTATCATATAAGTAAATATCTTTAATAAAGGATAGGAGTTAAATAAAATACTCTTAAAACCCCCTTTTGCAAGAATGTTTACTTAGGTACATGGTTTCGATCAAAAAATCATCATTAGCCAAAAGCTAGAAAAACACATCAATCATAAAAAACAACACAAAATTGTAACATAAACAATCAACGACGCATCATTCTGTTGCCTGATGTCTGATGCGTTGTGCCTCTTGCACTTGATTTTGACTGTAAGCTTACCATTTTTATACATTTTTAAGGCAACTCCTATCTTTTACTAAACATTTACAAATATTTATTCTGCACTGCACACCTTATGAACAAATGCACCGCACGCTACTGGTTGCATACTCTATTATTCTGAGGGCCATCACCAGGGTATCACATAATGCGTATACTACTTCACGCACGCCCAAGTCGCATCACGCAAAATTAAGTTTTTATAGTAATGTTAATACCGAAATACCGGTATTTTTACCTCAATACCGTTTCAATACCGGACAAAATTCGTCCGGGATCCCGGTATTGAAAGCCCTAATCTTAGCTACATATACAGGGTCCCCACGACGAGCTGCCATTAGAAGTATATAGAGAACCAAATGAAATGAGAGATTGAAAATTTGTGGACTTATATTGTTGGACACGATCGTCTCAACTAAAATATTTTGAGTTTTCGGTTACTTCCGGTTACACCGGAAATGATGTGAACTTTTATATTTCAAATGTAATACCCTGTATTTTATCGCATTTTTGAAATCTTCATCAAATTCTAGATCAATTTTATGTTACATTCCCTATACCTAACATGTGTCATGTTTGAGATATTAATTTTTTTCATTAAAAAAGACAGCTGCACGGTTACTTTAAACTTATAAATTATCCCCTGTAACCTGGCAACCCTAACATATATATGAATGCATAGAATCTCCATAGAAATTTTTGAATTCTATGGAATATTTCAGATAAACTTTGTGTAAAATGTCCTATACATGAAATGCATTTTTACCTACTTAAATCGATTTTTAAACATAACAGTAGAAGTTGCAAACATTGCCAAATCTAGATTGCGTTTGAAATCAACTGAACAATTTCGAATAAACAGAACTTTATTAAACAAGCTTAATAATAAGCCTGCAATAAAACAATATTAAAAATAAAACAAAATCGTAAAGTAAGTTTAAAAACTGCTTAATTCTATTTCAGTTACTGTTCAAAAACGTTGCCGTTTTCCGCAAAACGTGCTTTAATTTGTTATAACATATTATTGTTAGTGGCGTCCCTGATAGAGTTAGCACATAGGTAATCCATTGAAAGCAGCCCGAACTCTTTCATGTTCTACTTATTAATTCTTGGGTCGTTCCAAATGGACGGTGCTTCAGCGCACACAAATGTTGCAGTAAGAGGCCACATTTAAGTCACCACATTTAATGTGGTGAGGGTATATTGAGTTTGATTCAACATTTGTAACACCCTTAAGGAGGCGTTGCAGATATAGACTTATCTATATGGATTTGATCAGAATTGAAAACTGAATCGATTTAGCTATGTCCGTCTGTCTGTCCGTCTGTGTACACGATAGCTGCCGTAATTTTGAAGCAATTGATCTGAAATTTGGTATACAAGCTTATCTCTTAAAAAGTAAGGACAAGTTCGTGAATGGGCAAAATCGGTTCACTTGTTTTCTTTTTTAATATGTTACGGTGGGGCGTATTTTAACTTCAGCACGGCTGAAGATAAATTTCTTACTAGTTTTTGAATGGTTTTGTTTGAAATGTTTATACTACATCATTTGTTATTATCTTGTATTGTATGTGGTAACGGTTTCAGTCGTAATATTCATTTTGTTTGTCCATGTTTTTACTCGTTGTATGTGTATTTTGTGTCGTTGTCTTATGTTATGGTTGTGGATGTCGTAACTCGTGCAAAATATTTTTTTCTGGGATTGTTTTGTTGGCGGCTTGACGTTCGTTATTATATTTTTGGTTCTCTTATCTGATTGTGAGCCGCAACCTTCGGATTAATCAGAAATCTCGAAATGATTTTTCCATGGCCTTTTTCCCAATTACCGTTTGAGAGTTGCCCTTCGGGATTCGTGCCGTTCCAGAAGTTATTAACGTTTTCCCGAAGTTGGACGTCGCGTCAAATCAATTCTGAGTTCACGCTTTGTCGAACTTGCTCAATTATTCGTCGCCGCCACGTGGACAAAACATTTAATGTTTTGGAGATTAAAAGCTGCAATTTGATAATTATTTCTATTGTTATCAATTAACTTTTTGAAACGTAACTACCTACACCAATTAACTAAGATTAAGATTATTAACCGAGGTTTACGATATGTAAATGATAAACAATTTATATTCATTCTGATACTTTTAACATTACCATCTATGTATATAATAATGTAGTTTACCTTTTAAAGCGGGTAACATTTCCAATTCCCTATTTTTCGTAATATTAAACCTTGAACTAGAGAGCCTTTTGTCCTTCTTGATTAGTGGACCTTGGACGGTGCCTGTCGTCAGCTTGGTTTTGTTGAGTGGCGTTGGTGGTGGTACCCCCGCCAGTTTCGGCTGCAAAAACAAAAGAATCCCAGATCAGTATCATTGCCATCCAAACTCCCACACAATTTAACAATAACAACAAATATTATCAATATTATAGGGGTATTATGTACATCCATAGATACCGTTTCGCAATCAACAATGTCGAACTGGAACTGATAGAACTCCATTATTTATTATAATTAAATCATAGAGGACCACAGTGCCACAGTGGATACATCTCCAGAGAACGAAAATAATAGAATACGTTGGTGAATATAAATAAACATTTCTGTGCTGTGCAGCGGTCATGTTACATAGATAAGATAAGAGGAGAACAGTTCCCTTGAGGTTTCAGAAATTTGAAATGTGCTATAGTCTATAAAGTATAATATAGTATGATAACTAGTACAGATGAAAAATATTTTTCCCACTACCTATATGATGTGCTGTTTCTTTCACATCTTTGCCACGATGAAACTAGAACTGATAATCTCTTGTACTGTTTGCTCAAACAAATATTTTTATTTTGGGCGACAGCCGAGGATTATGAGCACGTGCACCGTACTGTACAGCGTCACAACCTCGGGCACATGTGTTACTTTTAGGTTATTTAAAAAAAAAATCAACAGCGCAGTAGGTAAATGAAATTAACAACAAAATTGTGGCATTTAGGTATAGGGAAATCTTAAAGAAGTTGATGTATTTAATACGTGGAAAACAAAAAATATATAATGTTTCCATTTAAAACAACAGACAAATTAGTGGCAGTCAGAAGTGGCAATCAACTTGAGAGTTTACTCATTTAAAAGTTCGGCTCTAGTAGATCCTGATGCCAAACTTTTAAATATATAGAAATAGTGAAACATTAAAAAAAACTTCGAAAGTTCTGTAGTTCAAAGTTGCTCTTACTCATTATGAATCGGCCTGTATATGACACTGTTCAGAAAACAAAAGTCAGGTCAAAAAAAGAATCTCCAAATTTGGACGTCCTTTGAGCCTAATGGCAGTAATACAGGAACTCTAAATTTATCTGAATTTTAGAAGAAGAGTACCGACATTAACAAAAAAAAATAAGCAGGTTTAGAGTTCATAAATTCAACAAAAAGAAAGAAAATAGGAGTCCTAAAATCGTCTACAATATTTTGCAACTTCTAAAGGTGACCGCACATTGCGAGCGAAGCTAAGCTGGGCGGAGCGAAGCTGTAGTGAGCGATATGAAGCTGGGCAAAGCTATGCGAAACGTAGCTACACAAAGCAAACATGACCGATATAGGGTGGACTGGAGCAGGACCTGTAAACTATTTATTTGCTCACTTATTGACTAGGTTGAGAGAAATGGAGAAGTTAGATTTGTTATTACAATCGGAATCAGATTCCAGTGCTGAAGATTTTATGCAAAGTATTGTGTTCTGTCGTCGTAAAACGCTGAGAAAAGCAGTGACGAGTTTGCATTTGCGCAAACATGACGAATTTGGCGAATTTAATGCTTTGGTCAAGGATTTAGATGACAAACAATTTAAAAATTATTTTCGGATGTTTAAAAGTGACTTTAATCAAATACATGGAATAATAAAGTGCGTCATCGAAAAGCAAGTCACTAACTTTAAGAAGCCTGTGTCCTCAGAAGAAAGACTTGCTATATGCTTAAGGTAATATCACTCTTATATTTATATGTTTTATAAGTGTATGTGTACAATGTACATATACCTAACTAAAAGAATAGACAGGGTGTTCGCAATAATGATCCAGTAGAAGTTTTTGATGTGCCACTATTTGTATGCCTTATATAAGGAGAAGACTTTGAGATAATCGTTTTCTATATCATAAGAAAAGAGAACAAATGAATAACAAATTTTAAAATCATTGCGCTACTGCTTTGAACAAATTATACAAAAATTGTAACAAAGTAAGGATTTACTACCTGAATTTTATTGTATTGTATTTTATTTATTTCACATTATCTATTTCCTATTTTAAAATTTTATTGAAGACAAATATTGCTTTGGATATGTATAGACACTAGGAGAGTCTGATGATTGTAATTAATTATTTGAGGAAAAGTAGATAAGGCACATTAAATGATAAATATAACATTTATTGTTTATATTTTATAAATTTAAATAAGAGCGTCCGCTTGTATCAACGGATACAGGAGAGATGGACGTGCTGCTGCCAGGAACTGAATTAAACGTAAAATTGCTTCGTTTGTTCATATTCTTCCTCCGCCTTAGAAACAGCTTCAAATATAATTCGTTTAATTTTCGCTTGCTGTCTGTATGGTATCAACAATGAGACTGATCAGACCAACCGACAATCGAACAATTTACAACCACAACCTGCAAATGCCAGGCAAGAAGCATTTCTAATACGAAACGAGTTTGCTAGGTTTTTCATCTCTCCCTTAGGTGAGGTTCCATGGCAAAAGGATATTTAAATTTTAGAATAATAAATAAACAATATACTTCCCACAATCTATTCTTCCTTCTGTTGTCATGGTACAATTTGTGTTCAGTATTATATAAAATTGGTTCTTTTCGAACCACTTCAATAATTTGTTCGCTTATGTCGATGTATTCGCTCGCCATTGCAGTGCTTACATTTACAACTGAACAAAAGTGTTAAAACCACGTGTTAAAAATAGCAAATGCATATTTTCAGGAAAAAATTCAGTACCGGTCAAAGAAAATCGCCAGCGGACCAAAGCGGAGCGGAGCGATTCCAGGCTGGGCCAGGCTGTGCGAAGATGAGTTCAGCTTCGTTCAGCTCTCCTCTGCTTCGTTTCGCACAGCCCAGCCGAGCTCGGTATCGCTTAGCGTAGCTTGGCCCGATCAACATCTCACGCTCGTTCTCATGGAATTTAGTGCAATCTGTCTTTTTCCAAGCCGTAGCTTAGCTTCGCTCCGCTCGCTATTTGCGGTCACATTAAATCAATAGTTGTTGAGTTAAATGATGTATATTGACTTGAACAGCGTCATTATGGTAATGATATCTACTTCCTGCCTGTCCCTCTCATCAGACTACATAATATCCTGGCATGGCAAAATATTAATAAAACCACTATATTAATTATTTAACGAACGAAAATCAAATTGTATATTTGCGAAGAAATCAAAAGGACAAAGTTTCCAAAACGTTTGTATTATCAAAAAAAAGGCGAATGACCAGTATTACTCTATATCCACTATGCATAGTTACTAATTTTATGTGTCCACTTTTTCTTTCTAAATAGTAACGGTGTTAAAGGAAGAACGCCATCATTGTGTATTGCCATTTTCCTTTTCAGTATTTAACACCAGTGACCGGTATATTTCAAGCTAAAAATAAAAAATCTCCAAACAATAATAAATAAGGAATGAAAAAATCTCACTACAAAAATAAAATGGGACAAATCGTTTGACAGCAATAAATTTCTCATTAGTATTCGAAAAACTAATACGGAAAATGTTTATGGCTATGTGCCAAACAAAAGATAATAAAAGCCGGCAGACATAAATTTTTCAGTAGTCATTACAGCCGACTCGTAATGAATACTAAACAGCCATACAATTGTGTAGATAGAAAACGTGGAAAATTATAAAGTATTGTAAATAGTGGTAAATAAAAATGTGCGACGAATTCAAAATGTTTTTATTGATGTATCGTTAAGGTGACCAGACGTTTTGGCGGGACAGTCCCGCTTTCTTACATTTTGTGTTTTCAAAATGTCCCGCTTTTTAAGAAGATTTTAAAATTTTAGTGGACACGCTATACATTGTCAATTAGTACATGTTTGTTGTTCTTATTTGGTCCAAACAAAATTATAAATTACTCATAGGTACACAATAATTACATACCACAATAATTATAAGTTATAACAATAAGTTATAACTTAATAGCTTGCTAATAGTGTTTATGAAATAGGTAGCTGTCAGAGGTAAATAAATTTCCGTCTTACTACCATACTTTTCTGCCAATCTTTCTTACATTTTGTATTTCCAAAATGTCCCGGTTTTTAAGAAGATTTTAAAATTTTAGTGGACACGGTATACATTGTCAATTAGTACATGTTTGTTGTTCTTATTTGGTCCAAACAAAATTATAAATTACTCATAGGTACACAATAATTACATACCACAATAATTATAAGTTATAACAATAAATTATAACTTAATAGCTTGCTAATAATGTTTATGAAATAGGTAGCTGTCAGAGGTAAATAAATTTCCGTCTTACTACCATACTTTTCTGCCAATCTTTCTTAGATTTTGTGTTTCCAAAATGTCCCGGTTTTTAAGAAGATTTTAAAATTTTAGTGGACACGCTATACATTGTCAATTAGTACATGTTTGTTGTTCTTATTTGGTCCAAACAAAATTATAAATTACTCATAGGTACACAATAATTACATACCACAATAATTATAAGTTATAACAATAAATTATAACTTAATAGCTTGCTAATAGTGTTTATGAAATAGGTAGCTGTCAGAGGTAAATAAATTTCCGTCTTACTACCATACTTTTCTGCCAATCTTTCTTAGATTTTGTGTTTCCAAAATGTCCCGGTTTTTAAGAAGATTTTAAAATTTTAGTGGACACGCTATACATTGTCAATTAGTACATGTTTGTTGTTCTTATTTGGTCCAAACAAAATTATAAATTACTCATAGGTACACAATAATTACATACCACAATAATTATAAGTTATAACAATAAATTATAACTTAATAGCTTGCTAATAGTGTTTATGAAATAGGTAGCTGTCAGAGGTAAATAAATTTCCGTCTTACTACCATACTTTTCTGCCAATCTTTCTTAGATTTTGTGTTCCAAAATGTCCCGGTTTTTAAGAAGATTTTAAAATTTTAGTGGACACGCTATACATTGTCAATTAGTACATGTTTGTTGTTCTTATTTGGTCCAAACAAAATTATAAATTACTCATAGGTACACAATAATTACATACCACAATAATTATAAGTTATAACAATACATTATAACTTAATAGCTTGCTAATAGTGTTTATGAAATAGGTAGCTGTCAGAGGTAAATAAATTTCCGTCTTACTACCATACTTTTCTGCCAATCTTTCTTAGATTTTGTGTTTCCAAAATGTCCCGGTTTTTAAGAAGATTTTAAAATTTTAGTGGACACGCTATACATTGTCAATTAGTACATGTTTGTTGTTCTTATTTGGTCCAAACAAAATTATAAATTACTCATAGGTACACAATAATTACATACCACAATAATTATAAGTTATAACAATAAGTTATAACTTAATAGCTTGCTAATAGTGTTTATGAAATAGGTAGCTGTCAGAGGTAAATAAATTTCCGTCTTACTACCATACTTTTCTGCCAATCTTGTTCACAGTAAGTTGAAGAAAATCTATGGTTGTAATAATGTACAGTGAAAGTCTTATATAACGTCCGCGAAGGGACCGCGAAATTTGGACGCTATATCCGACTGGATGCTAAATCCGGACGCAAATAAATTTTGATAACAAAATTAAAAAAAAATAAAAAAATTTACCTATACTAATTCAAATAAGAACACTTTAGCTGTGTTTTATTGCCACCCGTGTGCAGTTCGTATCTATTCGAAATGATTCTCTTTTGAAGTGAATTGAACACGAGTAATAAAACGCATTTGAGTGTACCTATCGCGCGCGCATACGCATTCGTGTTACGTGTAGTTAGGCCGACAGGTTATGTTTGTATCGGACATTTTGCATAATTAAGACTTATGCAAGGAGTTAAGTACGAATTGTATATGAAGCCGCCTCACCAACGAAAACAAATACACATAACCTCTCCGAGATACAATCGTGACATGCATGTGCCTGCAGACTGATACCTTCCTCCTATTGGCTGATTTAATTTCAATTCATTTTGAATACAACTGATCATCTTTTCGGGCTTGTCCGTCAGGGGGAACTGAATATGATCAGTTGAAATCTATTCACTTTCATTTTGAATGCGGAATAAAACGCTTTTTGAGACAAGTGGATACGTTTCAAAATGAAATGAACTGATTACCAGTGGCAATAAAACACACCTTTTGTATGTATAACAATTCAATTCAATCAGTCAATTAGCTCGGTTTGTGCAGGCCCTGTGTAGATCGACGCATTTCTTTTTTTATTTTTCAGGAGATTTTTATCACGAGCGGTTTTAACTTTGTCTATAAGCCTCCAAATTGTCGTTACTGACCAATGTGTCAAGTTAAAAGTAGTTTCAGCAGAGTGCAACAATGGTTTCTCCATTTTCTGATATATTAATGATCGCTCATTTGTTTTGAATGGTTAATACCTTTCTTTTGTAGCCACACATTTCGTATTGTAACACACAGAATAGCCGCAAAAACAAAAACAGTGCGAATGACAGGTCCCGCGATCGCGAACTAACATGAGCAATGAGCATATCATGATAGCAAAGCGGTAGTGACCCGTGCGCAAGTCAAATGGCGTCTGCCACTCCAGTTGGACGCTATAACTGACCATAACATGCCCAAAATCCATGGCGCGGGCGACGCAACATGCGACTTTGCCGCTATATCCGGCGACGCTAAACCCGGACTTAGTTTGCATTAGTTTATATGGAAGACCAACCAAACCGTTCAGTTTTCGACGTTATAAGCGACTCGACGCTATAAGGGACGACGTTATAAATGACTTTCACTATAAACAAACAATTTATTGATTTATTTTTATTGTTATCCTGTCATAGATTAAACCCCAATTAAATTGCAGCTATAATATGTCGAATTTTTTTACTTTTAATAGACATTATTGATATTTTCCTTTTTGTTTGTTTTTAATGTTTAATGGTTTCTGACAAAATCATTTGAATTCCTTTTTTAGACCGTACCTCTCAACTTGAAATATTTTGTTGTATTATTCAGGCCACTGAATTAGAACCTTTGTTTACTATCTTCTTGGAACTCAAATCATTTATTAGTGTTTCTTTATACCTTAGCCACAAATTTAGCATTTAGGTGATCCCTTAATAGTCAATCTTATACTGGGAGACATTGTGTATACTTCATATAAATAAGTTACGTCATTAGAGGCAACAAAAAATAAATATATTCTGGATAAAAATGTACATATTTAGTAAATCTATTTTTAACAAATAACTTATATTGCAGAAATTATGGTAAGGAAAAAGAGTTAAAATTCATGAATTATTTAGAAGATTGAAAAAAAGCTAAATAAAGATACACTACGGTGTCTAGACAATTTTTTTTTAAATCAAAATTCAAAAAGTTAATGTGTTGTCAAATTTAGTTTTTTTACAATTCAAATGAGTTATCAAAAAGTCGACTTTATGGACTAATATATCACAAATTAACCAATTAAAAAAAATATCTCTACTGCATGACGCTTAAAGTTTATATTTTTCTTAAGAAAAAACACATTCCAAACATTTATCTAGATGAAATACATATGGTAAAACAAAGAAGCTGTACAATTTTCAGTGTGATATAACTATGTTTTCATCAGGATCACGAAAACGTAAAATTCTGTGTACCCAATCCAACTCTAAATCACATGATAATACAAATATATATTTTAAAAAACCTAGAATACGTCGATTTTTAGACTTTTACTCTAACGCATAACGTATTTGGCAGTAATTACTACCCCTCCCCCCCCCCGCTTATGTCCCGCTTGCCTTAATCAAAATCTGGTCACCTTAAGTATCGTGCATTTATATCTAATATTTAAACGTGAAATTGCTAACGAGCCCATAATACATTAAATTGCATCTGACGCAGAACATATTATTAATAGCCAACTATTTTATTAACCATCAACTACCTCGTTAAAAGCGCCATTATTTACCTACAAACTTGGCTAAATACCATCACTAACGAAGTTGAACTAAATGTATCGAATTAAAGTGAAAAATGAAAGCGATCCTTTCAAAATTTCACTGCCAACCTCTGATCGCCATCTGCACAGGAATGCCACACTATAAATAACGTGGGCATGTATAAAAATAACGGTCTCCGCTTTATACATCAAAAGCTGCACAAATTTATTATTAATTTCCGTTATTAATAACGGTAAAGCAATTAAGCAAAACCGACCATAAAAACTAGAAGAGAACTAAGAAAGAGAGACCATAAATCGCCATTTCACAAACTACAACCTAGTCGAGTAGGCTTTGCAATCAAACAGCGATTGTCGGTCGCGGGTTCAAGGCCACCTCGATCCTGGACCTACGACAAAGCTTCCATGATGAGCATTGTAGATGTTACAAAGTAGGATTATTTATAGAAATAATTAATTGACAATGGTTTTAGCAGTGAAGGTAGTAATCCTGAGGGCTCTTGGTGTTGGCAGGATTAATTTCTGCAGTGTACTCGGCGGCGCTAGAAGTGCTCCATTGCCCCAGAACAATGGTTGTTAAACGTACGAATTAATAAGCGATCAAGTGCATATCTAGAAACATTTTGCTATCTTTCACAAAAGAATTACATAGGTACTCCTCAAAAGGTTCATAGAAGACATCTTGAAGTCATGAACTATCAATAATTTAAAGTTTTCTGTTTTTATATTTTATTTTATTATTTTCTCTCTTTATCTAGAGGATGTGACTGTCCGCATATAATATTTTAAAAAGAATATGTAAATGCCGCCCCGGGCGGCACTCTTTTAGGGAGCGGCAAAATTCATCTTTAAAAAAATTGAACCATTTCATTTCATTTTTTTTGTCGCACATACGATTCGGGGCGGTTGAAATGAGCACGGAATTTTTCATTACTTATAGCGTTTTCTTTTGGTAAAACTAGTGCACCCTAGAACTGCACTGGCAAGGCGCGTGGACTCTCTGAATCAGTGATCTGCGCATTGTCAGTGCAATTCTAGGCTATTCTATATTATATAATAACAATATATATTATAATTCAATCTGGAGAAACCATTGCTAACTTTTGGTTTTCAGATGGGCGCGATGTTTGGTTTTAACATTTTAGGTGGTCTTTTCTTCAGTTTCAATTGTGATGTATCACTTGTTGTTTAGCTGTAAATTTTAGATAAATGTTAGTATTTTATGTTTGCTTTTGCAAAGATGTATGCGGAGCTAGAATTAACGTTTCTTGAGTATTACACATAAGTTTAAAGCAACCCTTTTCATTCTTCTCGTTCATATACTTAATTAAAAAAAGCCCATTATTTGTGACAATTGTGGTACATTACGTGAATCAGAAGCAAGAATCATCATTAAAAAATGTTAAAATCATGCATGACGTCCATAAAAAGTTGGCTATTGTTTCTCCATCTTCTTTAAAGCTAACTCAAGTACCTACGCAAATGGATGTGTAACATTGGTTAGAAATGTCATATTATTGCGAATATGGTGTCTTTGTAATCTTCACAATATAAGTTTTTCGAGTCTTAAGAGGCTGGTTCAGCCTAACTTCAGGTCTGTTCTGCTCAGCTCTGGTGGTCCCCTATTGGTCCAATTATTTAAACAGTTCAATGCTCCTGTGGGTTAATTATTGAATAATGATAGCATCTTATAAGATTACAACAATCTGAATTAACTATTCTAGTGGGCCACATCTCCATATTTATTATACCCATGCCCAATTTTAAACAATTGCTGCTCAAAGATAGACATATAATTGGAGGACGGGTGATATCCTGATTTCAGGAATAACAATTCAATTATGTATTTTTGCGACGCGCCGCAGTAGTTCCACTTTATGTCAATGTACAATTTGAAAAAAATTCAATAAATGAAAAGAAATAAAGCCACACCTTTGACGAATCGGCGTCGTATTTTCCCAATTTTTCCATCCATGTTCGAGTCTGAACAGTGTGTCCATCTACGATGTTCTCGAGAACTAGTCGTCATTAGACGAAGATAATAGTAATGGGTCTATCTCTATCTACCATATACCACAAAAAAAGGCTGTTACTCGCTAAAATTCACATTTATATTTACTGGGACAGATTTCGAGAGTTCTAACCTACAAATCCGATATAATCTGAAAATGTAGAAAACTTGGGGACACTGCACAAAGAAGTATTCTAATCGAAATTAGGAGATTACATAAAAATTCTACTATTATATCAGACATCAATCAGGTTTGTGCCTAAAGAAGTATACTATTGTTTTTTAAAATTTCCTTTTCAATTGATAGGTTAGTTAGCAGAATATACATATAAACAGTGCTGTTTTATCGATTCTACTACCAGAGAATTTAAGCTCCAAGTATGGTATGATGCAGATAGCTCATTACGGGTTTTGTAATTGGATTCAAATCACATTACGAGGAATCAAAATCCTTACGTACTATTTTGTTGATCGAAGAGGATTTCTAGACAAGAGATGTGATTACTAATTTTCATAATTTCCATGACCTGACAATAAAATTATCAAGGTATGCTGAAGATTACCGATTTTTTATCAAATTTTTTGGTAATATTACTGGAAGACGTCTATAACATTATTATATGAGAAATGTATAATGGGACATAGTCGACTTGTCAACCACTGACTCCAGATGTTTTTCTTCTCAAGTGCAAAGTGTATGGAGAATTACGTTTAACACAACAAACCGCAGATAGTATTGCAATTAGCCCCGAAGAACCGAACAAGCATTACGACCCGTATGCGTGTGGTCTCATGATAGCGAGGATCAACATTTTTGTGATTTTGATATTATAATATAATATTAATAAAGCTATATAATATTATAACGCTTATGTTGTCTAATTGTCTTTTATAAATAATATATGAATTACAAATTGGTAAATAAAGAATAACTTATTAACTGTTTTGTTTTTCTTATACGTCATCAGATCCCTGTGCTGTGGATGTACATACGTATGTAATATCGACCCATGCAACAAAGACTATAGGAACTACATTTAGTTTGTTAGTTACGATAGTCTTCGTTGCATGGGTCGATATGTATTTGTTTTTCAGTAGCTAGGCATAAGTGTATTATCGGCTGAGAAATGAGTGCATAATCTATCGTACTAAGAGTAAGTAATCTGTGACCAAAGTTATTGGTACGGGGTTTGTTTCTTAGGAGGTATAAATGTATATGGGCGCATAATCTCAATACACTTTCAAATATGCCACATATTCATAGTACGTGTGCGTGTATTCATAGTACGTGTGTTTTTGCATATATCACTTCATAAACCGTAGACAAATGTTGAAGTTATTTATCATATAAATATATGATAAATATCTCACATACTCCACATAGGTTATGTCACGGTTATGTCAAAAATTTATCACAGTAATTTTTAGAGCTACGATGTTATGTTGGTAACGTTGTAAAATCACTAGACAGCCTGCTTACGTGTGCAAAAATAAATTGAAACAGCGTTAAAGACGTTAGATCATATAATGTTGACCGCACGTCGGCAAAGTCTATCTTGTTCCAAAGTAGCTTTAGCGAAAACGTCGACATCCCCACGCAAAGACCAATTCTCGACTGATTTCTCTAAACTTATCAAAAACAACCAAGCCTCTGTCGATCAGCTGTTGGACCCGCCACTTAAGTTGAGAGAAATAATTGAATTGACTAAATCTTATTGGAAATACGAGTAACTGGATATTTATACCGTTTTTTTGCCTAAACCACTGCGTCTACAAAAGTCAGTTAAAATAAAAGGCCGCCCAGTGTGCGATAAGGCTATAAAAAATGAATTGCTTTTTCATAAAAGAATAGGAAATTATAAGTAAAGATGTTTTTATATTATAATAAAATTTCGAATAAATTTAAATTTTTTGAAATTAATCAAAAATTATGTAAGATCAACATTTGTAAACTGCACAATACACAATATAATAGTTCTTTAGAATTACTGTATATTTTTTGTATTTTAAATTGAAATGCCTAAATAAGGGGGCGGCGAAATTTTCCTCCACTCCGGGCGGCTGACCCCCACGTTACAAATATTCGATTAATAATAAATAATAATGAACGGAACTGTTCCATTAGTTTTTGATTATCCACTATTTCTTTATATTAGAATGTTTGCAAACAGGATTTTAAAAATACATTTTGATAAGTGGAAAAACTTTGATCACGTTTAAAACAATGCTTAGAATTGTAGCCTTTATAAGAATAGTTGGAGAAAGAGAACCCAGAAGCTTACCTTTTACAGGTCATGCGAAAGTAGTTTTTAACGAAACGAAGTAAACAAACGGTCGGTTACCTTAGTAATGTCAATCGGAAGCGCGGCCTTTAAATTACCCGAACTGCGGATAAATTAACAATCCGCTAAAATAATAGACATCGTACAGTATGAAAATACAAGGATCAGTAAAGTTTGGTTATGACTGCAGCACCTCTGCTGCAGATTTGACTGATTTGCTGTAGCACTCTATCGCCTCAATGCCTGGCTAATTTACTAACCTAGGGATATTTTGATTTAATATTTATGCCCTAGTCACCCTTGTGACAATTTATACTACTTTATACAACACTGAGCGCATAAAGTATGGAAATTATTGATTTTGGTTTATCTAAATTGTCTAAATCTAAGCGAAAATTATGGTATTCAATTTAGGTATTAAATTTCAAGAAAGTTTTCGAGAAAATAACAATTAAAAATTGTAAAATATTGACAACTCTGGAGAAAATGGATTTTGTGTATTAAAAAAAAATTGCAAAACTTTGCAAAACAATTCTGGTAATTTTTACAAATTTATACCAGCTGAACACATTGTCCTAGAAATCTTAAAATGGTCCCATAGTAAACCATAAGCTTTGATTTCTACCGGAAATTTTATTCACAATTGTGCGGACGTTTTCATAAAATAAACAACAACAAAAAACGTGAAAGCCTGACGTCAAATGCAACTTTCGGATTCGAATTCAGACAAAATTCAATCAAAAACGCCTATTCGCGTTCCATAAACAAACAAAAGTTATCAATATTACCCTAATTTTCTCAAAATTTTTCTTATGTAAGGCCACAAATTTTGTAAATTAGCATTAAGTCAAATAATAGATCTATCGAAATCAGTACAAAATTAAATTGGGCGGTCATTTAAGAAAGCTGTCAATGTCGTCATATGTCGAAAACAATTGAAGGTCGGAGATTAAATTAACATAATATAAAGAATAATATTAAAATGACTAATTTATTTTAAATTTTATTCATGTGCAGATAAATATCTAAAGGAATTGCTATAATGGGAAATTCAACCATAAAATAGGATAACATTTTTCTTCCTCTTAAAAACAATAAATGCAATTTTGTCAAGTTTCACTTATCTAGTGGTAGTGAAACATACAAATGGTGTTTTTATGCAGCCTGAATGTAAAATATAAGGATGTAGAAATAAGCGGAGGAAAAATACTGCCAAACGATGAGAATTTCACTAAATTGTAGAAACTGTAATCTAAACTAGAATCGCATTTGTGGTAGGTATAGTGGATTTGATATAATTGTTGTTGTTTTGGTAAAAGAACCATGAGAAATTAACTCACCAAATACGGATTTCCTGTTTTAAGTTAATTAGTGCCCTCTAACAGAGACAACAGAATAATGAAAATTAAGTGATCCCAGAAAACAACATACTAATCACCTTTTGTTTTAAATTTAAAGAATAGATTAGGCGTATTTCCAACATTAATCAAAATGTAAACACACAACAGTATGGCTAGTTTCTAATAATTTCTATTTTCGAATATTTCCATGGATGATGGCAATGCACAATAGGTTGCAACAATAACTATAGAAGACATGGTAGAAAATATAGCTTTTAAACACTGAAATAACAGAATATATTTCAGAATACTTAACAACATTTTAAACTCGAAAATGCAGAATACTGTTCGTGTTGAGACACCATTTGTGTCGTCGAAAATATTCCATTCATTGGCAATTGCAATGCAAATTTCATAATACTTGCCATTGCGTCTCGGATTGTCTACCTGACGGCCCATTCTTCCATTCGCACGATGTTTATAGGAATTAAAAACAAAACGAAGAAACAGGCACGCGTGAAAAGGTATGCAAATTTATTTACTAATAACGTGTTCAACGCTGTTGTAATTATACAGGTTGAATAGGCAGTAGTAATAAAACAGTTTGTTTAAATTATGCGTTGAACGATATAGTTACTGTATTTAGCCTTAAAGTATGAATGCGTAAACACAAGTACCTAATGCATATGCATAGCAAAGTTATTGATTTCCAGATTTTATTATTTCTTGTATTTCTTATTTGGGATGGTAAATACGAATCATAAAGTAAGAAATATTTACCTAATGTTCCAAAGGCTATGATCATTTTCACAACCTGTAGATTTAGTAACGTAATTGATCAATCATTAATTATGAGTCAATTACATCATAATATATTATGAGTTGCAGAATGTTTTTGATAAACACATGCACAACAGATAGTACATTGTTATAGAAACTTTTATTTTATCTATTACGTATCTTTCATATTGTGGAGGAATACAATTACACTCCTTTTAAAATGTATTCAGTAAGTTTACGTACCTACATCCTTTCGTTATGAAAGAAACTATATGCTAAAGTAATACATGACATAATCAAGACTTACATACAGCGTATAAAATTGTCCTTTAAATTAATTTGTTCCAAGGTTGCACCCATCATTAATAATTAACATAATATATCATAAACAATGATTTATATTTAATGATTTACGTAACAGACATAGAGGACATACTATACATACAGGGTGAGTTATAACGTACGAAGGACATAGGGTGTTACGGCATTTTTCAAATATATTTTTAAAAAGAATATGCCTTACTGATACTCGTTTTACAAATAAAATGTCAAACTTTACTTTAATTTAAGAGAAAACGCCATTTGAAATTTGGTTAGACTACGTGAGATCGGTGCGATTTATAAACAAAATTCTAAGGCTTCTTGAGTTCCGGAGTGTGGTAGCAAATCGGCAAAAACGCGGGATCATATTTTTTAATCTGCCAAAAAACGAAATGAGAGATGTTTGTTTGACAGCGACATGTGTTTAAATGACTACCCGCACAAGTAAATAACAGTAACGACACCCTTACCGAAAGAAAATACCTAAAGAAGACATCGTTGCCAAGCCACAGTCGGCTGTTATACTTCAGTCAAATTTCCACATGACCATAATACCCTATTGAAGGAGTAGCAAAAAACGACCAAAAATAAGTATAGTTTCTTAGGCAAAGTTTGACCTAAAGACATAAACGAGGAAGTTACAGCAAGATAAAGTTGCATTATATTAATGAACATTGCTTGCAAACTATACTAGGAACTTTTTAAAATTAAATTAAAGATACTTGTACCTAAATTTACAGCTTTTTGTTTATCTTTAAAATGATGAAATAATAAGATTTAACTTGTTGAGAACCGCTGCCTTTCTCATAAAACTAGAAATAAATATTTCATGACAGTTTGAATTTGATACATTTTAAGTGACAGTACATTTTAAGTGACAGTGTTAACGGATAGTAGCTGGGAGTATTATTACATGATCTTTGCACAGCGCTTTTGCGTGCAATGGTAACGGAGAAAACTTTCGGCGAGATTCATATACCGCTATGGGCATCCAAATCGTTTCTCAGTCCCCCACTCCGTACCTACTGTGCAGGCCCAATAGGATCCCATTCTTCCACTACTGCAGCGTTTCTCAAACGGGGGTACGCGGACCCCTAGGACCGGAGACCCCTGCGAGACACAAATGTTCCACAAATGTTCCCACAAATGTTCTATAGGTCAACAAGACTTTCGACAAGTCAGATATATATCATTCTCCATAATTTTCAACGAAATTTCTTCTAACAGCACGATGCTACAGGCAATGATTTAGGACCTTTTGGGAGTCTCCTAGCTTTTAAATTAACATCTACAAACCGTCCATAAACTGTCTGCTTACTTACTTCAACACCACAACAAATTAATTGCTATAGCAACGGCAATAGTTTTTCAAAGGCAATGTGATCCTACAATGAAATAAGTTTGTGGGATAAAGGTAACGCTTCAGCAAAATAACTGTAATTCGGGCCATTTTAGAGATAAATCAATGAATAAAAAAAATGCTCGTACAAGAAGTGTCTTTCATATAGAGTATAAGCACTTGCTGTACTATTACTAAATTAACACACATACATTGAATAATTTCCACGTGCTTAATTTTTTTTTAAGACAAAGGAATTGCCTACCAACAAATAAAAAAATAATATAATAATAATTAATCGGCCATGTGGTTTAAAAAATATAAGACACAAAAGTTAGCTCAAGTGCGTCACTTTCTTGGTACTAAGTGTATTTGTTATTTCCAGATGCTTAGGGATATCCCTTGGCTGATGATCACCTGATTTGTGTGAACGTGAGCTATTATTGTTCGTGTATGTGATATAGTCAAAATAAGTACCATGATAATGCTCAGCATAAAAGGCTCTTCATGAAGGGCAACGTTGGTTGTCCAAAAGTTCTGAAAATTTGTAATTCTTGTAATAGTGCGTTTTGTTGAAAAAAAAATAACTATTTGCATTTATTTTTACTATTGATTCATCTTCAACGCAAATAATTTAAGACGCGGTATTTGATGATTTTATTAATTTGATGACGCATATGTTAATCTAATATATAATCTAATAATATAATATGTTAATCTAATCAACTTATGTTTCTTTAATCACGTTAGCAATAGGTTAATTAACTAATAAGGTGATCTATTAAAAAAACTAGATCACCGTAAGGCAAAAACAGTGATCTATTAGGCTATGCAATTATTTTTTTTCTTTTCAGGCCAAATACTTTCTGACCCGAAGCACATGAGGAATTTACTCGCATGTAAACACGAGCGGCCGTGAACCAGTCGCTGGTATCCGCGCCGCCGGCCGCTACGCTTTTGTTTCATCCGCCAAATATGTCGCTTGACGATTATTTCCTCCCACCGGCTTTTGGGCATTTGCCTCGGCGACTGTATTAAAAATAGACTTCCTCTCGAACCAGAACGATCGATAAGATGTCTAAATATAGACAGAAGATTTGGCTGTGTCTATTTATTTTTCTTTATCACTTTTAGTTATGTATTATTACGTACAGTGCGAAAGCCGTAAGAAGCGTTCGGGAACGAATTTATCTCGACTTTATTGGTTTGTCACTATACAGAAAAGAAAGGTCACAGGCAGCTGTTCAAAATTAAACTGTAATAGAAACTGTGATATATCGGTGTTTGTTTTCATATTGTTATGTTTGTTTTTAAGTTTTATGACAGATATGATTATTTCCTTCATGTATGAGCATGAAGTCCATTTTTGATTGTTTCTTATTGGTTTTAAGATAATGTCAAGACTGATAAGAGTGTTTGTGTCGCATTCTCCACTACCGATTGCTCGTATTTATTGTTTATATGTTTTAATTGATATAGTGCGCGGTTACGATTTTACTTAACAACACAATCCTTGTTTTAAGTAATTTATTAAGCAAGCTATTCGTATGTCTTTTCTTCCAATTTTAAGCGAGACAATCCGTTGGACCAATCGTATTGGGGTGTGTCTTATGAAAACAATGCCGCTTATAAATGTTTGAGGCTGTATTTTTTAATGCCTGCTTAAAGTATGAACCGAGTTCAGATACAAAATCCCTGAGACTTAAACTCGGTTCATGGTTAAACTGAGTACTGACATTAAAATCTCCAGAATTGAAAACTGGTTTGGGAAGCAAACAGAGCAAAATAGGAGACAAACCAATCAAAATTTAATAAAATATCGTTTAAGCTGAGGACGATATGTATACGATCTTGATAATTTGTTCTTATTCAAATAAACTGAATAGGTATCAAAGAATAAAGAGGATTTTATAATTTAATTAAAACATTTTCCTTTGGTGTTGGACTACTTCTTAATATGCGTATGTGGAAATTTGTTGAAATTTGTCAGAAATAGCAATTGACAAAATTTATTAGGATTTTTCATACATTTGTGGTCACTCTTAAGATATTTTTGGAGATCCTGGTTTCAACCAAAACCACGGATAATTCGCGAAGTTTCCCCGTTAAAACAGAAATTTTGTTGGTGTGATTTTATAAATATTGTGTCTAATTTTATAACCAAAATGTGACAAATTTAAAGAAAATGTAATTAATATTTATTCTTAAGTAAAACACCACAATTTCCAAACTTGCCTACTAGAGGTACACAAATCGTATTGCTTCTATGGGTAATCAACATTCCTGATGTAGTAATTCAAAGAAGGAACATGTTTTTCCGTAATCTTTTTAAGGTAAGTAACTGAAATTACGAAATGTATATCCATCAGATAGATCATCTTTATGATCTTCATGTTTAGTAAAGTTTTAAGACCGGAACCTATTAGGCACCAATTAAACACTAAAACAAAACTAAAATATTCCGGAAGACAAGCGTGCGAGGGTGTCATTGTTATCAAGAGTAGTGGCGCCATCTGGGTCAATAACGACAACTTCAACTTCAATCAGCTGATACGTTGACATTATTTCCAACACGGTCTATTCCAAAACAATACCAGCAATGTGCCAAGAATTCTTCGAGTTATGTTGTTGACGGCACCACAGCAAATTTCATACATATTTCAGACCCCGAGGGCTTTCATAACACATTATACCAATATAATTTCCAATGTAAACTAAAATCGCTCAAAATAAAACAAAACAAGGTAAACAGAACCATCAGGCAGTAGGTAATACCGGATCAGTGACGCCGCGTTTTCTTCGCCTAAAGAATCCGGGCAGCTCCATATCCGTACTATACAGGTGTCCATCAACGTCAAATTACGCAACACTCACAACACCGGCACATACATACACCATATATCCTCACACCACTACCACCACGCAAGGATCACAGCTGAGGAGAAGAGGAAGAACTCGCGTCCAAACCGAGAACCCGACACCTGGCCACACTATCCCGGAAAAAAAAGAGACGTCAAAGCCCAAAAATAGCACGCGCGCGGCAAAAAAAATTAGCTAATCGAAACCTAAACAAAACACTCCTCGGAGGTAAACCGTTATTAGTATAGATGGCGATCCGTCAGTAGCGACAGTCAAACGACGAATGCGTTGTCTCATGTAAATATACCGTGTGGGCATACATATGTGTGTATGTAAACGGATCGAGGAGAGCTATGCTGCGGCTCTGGCTCCGCTGTCGGCGATCGGCTTTTATTTTTTAATTTTCGCCGGAGGAGAGCGAGTGAGTCGGGAGAGTGACCGGGAAGACCGTTACCGCGCCGGCAATGCCGGGCGACCGTGGTGGAATGTCGCGCGATCCGCCGACGGATTTTGCGAAGGCGGCGGAGACGATGCGTGTGCCGGGGTGGAGGCGCCAAGCGCCGACTAGCGCGAAAACAAGCGACGCTGATGACGAGATGTTTAGGCGCGTCACGGAACCGTTTTGACACGTAATTAAGCCGAAATTGACGGTTATTGAAGGTTTTTCTTGTGCGCTGTACGCGGTCGATGCTTTGATTATCCGATAAAGATTTAGAGTTCACCATAGCGTTTGCTAATAGCTTTTACTGTATTAACTTCACAAACGGAAAAGTTTATTATTATTATCATTAATTACATGATTCCTTTCAGGTTCTATCTCAGGATCAGATGAACCTATTTAATTTATATATTTATGAAGAAAAAAACAAATACATATCCTAAAAACGGAGTGTATAATAAACAAAGTTAATGTAACATACTTGGCAAATATTTAAAGGATCAAAGTAAAAAATTCGAAACATGGGTCTCAAAATGAACCGTTTATATGCAGGGCACTTTCCGTAAAAAGATAAATAAACGGTTGGAACTTGGAATAAATTGGAATAAAAAACAATGTTATTTTTTTTTAAGTTTTAAGGTTTTAAATTTAACAAAACTTATAGGCCAAGAGCCAGCAACGGATTATGTTAGGTACACCATAGAGCAGTGGTTCTTAACCGGTGTTCTGCGGAACACTGGTGCTCCGCGAGCTTCTTGCAAGTGCTCCGCAAAATTATGCAAGCTGAAATTGTCGACTCCTTTAACGTATGTGATTGAAATAATAATATTGGTATATTATTAACTAGACCAGGCAATAGAGACTTTTTGGTGACAAAAATAGTATCAGCAAGCCGCCGGTCCCAGGTCACGTGGAACAGTCCGTAGATGTATTGTGATGTGTTTTCGACTAGCAAATATCATTACTTAATTTGTTATAAACAAAAAACCTAAAAAAATCGTGTTTTTGTTCGTTGTTCGCTTGTAATAGCTGAACCAATGGAGTAATCTTGATACTGTCAACAGACGAATTGTAGAGAATGAAAAGACGAAAGAAATGAACCCTACACGGACCCGATCGGGCTAATATTAACGGAGGAAATTCGGAAGAACCGGAGAAATCTTCATTTTTTTCAAAAGTTCATAACTCCGCCATTTTCAAACTTCTAACGCAGGCTTTTCGCGAGAAAGTAGCGATTGATGGGTACTTTAAGTGTGCACAACCCAGACGTTGTCCGATGATTAGTTTTTGCACAATTGCGATTTGAATCTTTTTTATGCAATATGGTTCGGCGAGCCTGGATGCTTCGGAGGTGGTCCCATTTTAATTTTTTTACGTATATCGAAAGCAGCAGTATTGTGCTACAAAACGTCTATTCTGATTTTGCGTTAAAATGTTGCGAAATAAGCGAAAAATGCTTGCAAACTTGACCGAAATCTGCGGGGCGCTCCAAACCGGTCGAGTAGTGGGGGTAGGCGGCCGACGCGGGGAAGCGCGTATCTATAGTAATCCCAACGCGCTGCGCGCTTCCCCGAGTCGGCCGCCTACCCCACTACTCGACAGCGTTTGAGCGCGCGGCAGATTTCGGTCAAGTTTGCAACCATTTTTCGCCTATTTCGCAACATTTTAACGCTAAATCAGAATAGACGTTTTGTAGCACAATACTTCTACTTTCGAAATACGTTAAAAAAATTAAAATCGGACCACCTCCGACGCATCCAGGCTCGCCGAACCATATAGCATAAAAGAAATTCAAATCGCAATTGTGCAAAAACCAATCATCGGACAACGCCTGGGTTGTGCACACTTAAAGTACCCATCAATCGCTACTTTCTCGCGAAAGGCCTGCGTTACAACTTTGAAAATGGCTGAGTTATGAATTTTTGACAAAATCGCAGATTTCTCCGGTTCTTCCGAATTTCCTCCGTTAATATTAATCCGATCGGGTCCGTGTATGGTTCATCTTTTTCGTGTTTTCATTCTCTACTTTATTTGTTTATAACAAATAAAGTAATGATATTTGCTAGTCGAAAACACATCACAATACATCTATGGACTGTTCCACGTGACCTGGGACCGGCGGCTTGCTGATACTATTTTTGTCACGAAAAAGTCTCTATTGCCTGGTCTAAACGTACAACAGCTTAAACCAAACTAACAATTACAATATTTACAATTTTCAAATAGTAATAAATATGAATAAAATAAATAAAAAATTCTGAACATAATACAATTAAAATAAAAATAAGTAATAAAATAAATTCCAAAATTCCCGAATATTTTCGGAATTTATACGCAAAAATATCTTTTTATTTTCTGTATCACAATTATTAATGATGTTCGTCGCAAATAAATTTCGTTCGAATATTCGTATTTTCAATTCGGTAAAAGTTAGATAGAGCTGATGAAAATATCAATAAAACCGTATTTTAAACGGCTACAATTTCTTAAGGAATAGAGAAAGCCAATAAGTCCATATGAACCTTTTTACTCGGAATGACATTTAGTTTCTAGAAGAAAATCGGTAAAAGGTTTTATAAGGATTTTAGTTCGTTATTTTTAATATTATTACTTAAATTTATTTAGTTTTTACTGTTGTAATGAATAGTGATTGTGTTAATTTTTTGTTTTTGCATTGTCTGATATGTATTTTATCTTCTATTTTTCTTTGTTTTTTTAACATTTGAAACGGTTGTAACCTCTTAAGGAATAGAAAAAAAAAACATATAAGTTCATATAAAACATTATACTCAGAATGACATTAGATTTCTAAAAATTAATTTTGCCAAAAAAAAGGTAGAGTATTAGCATATTCATATTTTTCCTAATTAATGGTATTTTTGATGTTATGTAATAATCGTTTTAATTTTTAATAAAAGTGATGTCTATGTTTTTGGTGCTCCGGGAATTTCTCTTATGATCAAAGGTGCTCCCTGGCTTCAAAAAGATTAAGCACCAGTGCCATAGAGAGTAGGGCTAGAACTTTCAGAATCTGTACCTTGTAGCGTAACAATAACTGATCGCAAATCTGGCAACCTCCTGACGCACAAAATTGCACTATTTCCAGTAATCTAATTAGGTTGGCTTTGATTGATTATTCTTAAATACATTCCCACAAAATAATCTTTCTGGTGCCAAACCAAAATTGCGGTGGTCTTGCAAGCGCGCACGTAAGACTGCCTCACCCTCATTCAGGGGGAAGGTTTTGTGGGTCTGGCGGGTGTTTTCACCGGAATTTCAGTCTGGCATCAGGAAGATTACTTCGTGGGGATGTATATACGAATAATCAACTAAGACGAACTTGATTCGTTTACTGAAAATATGCAAAAAGTGCAATGTTGTGCCTCACTTCGACATCCTCTTGCACCCACTTTCCACCCACTCACCGGCCTGGTGATTTTTTTCTTCACTTGAAACGTTCTTAACTTTGATATCCCAAAGCGCCAGACTGATTATAATAATGTATTTTTTTAAATTATATTTCACCGTTTAAAAATGTATGGGTGCAAAAGCCACCCCGGAAGGTTGCCAGACTTGCAATTATTTTATTGTTACAAGGGACATATTCTGAAGGTTCTAACGTGATTATAAGTAACGTAACAAAACCGATGCCTAGCTCTTGGAGTATTAAGGCTCCCGTATCCTACGTCGAAAACGCGCCGATACACCACACAATAATTATTGTTTAAATTGTGAAACTATAGCAACTATTCGATTGAATAGGTCCTTACGCAACTGCGTCCACAAAGAATTTCAATATTTATGCAAATTATACTTGCAAATTTTAGTGTTAAAAAAAACTAAACTACAAATATAGAATTGCTTTTTGGTCTTGCTGGCGTATGATTATTGTGTACTGTAATATATTATAAAAATACATTAAATGTTACTTATAACAATGGGGTGTAGCTTTTAGTGAGCGTAACTAGAATACCGTTCTGGGAGAGTTTTAGTCTGTTGGCATTGCAAAATAGTTCAACGGTCTGTGGATAGATGGCGCGGTTTCAAATTGAAAATAATAATAATATAAATAATTTATTTAGATATGACCTAAAGTACACTAAAAATCGGTAATACTGAAAACAAGACGTAACATGAAGAATGCCACTTTGGATTTATTGTGTTCGTGTTAAATAATATAAATCGTAGCTGTCGTCCTATTTGCATTTGAAGGTCGTTTAAAGTTATTTTTTTTTTAATATAAGCTGTAGGAATAAAAACTTTAAAATCTGTTATTGGAATCAGCGAAAAATGTCACAAAAAAATCTTTAACTTCGAATCAAACTAAATTCAGATAGACGACTTCAAACTCAGTTAAGTGTCTACGGGTTTTTAAAAATCACAGATGAACTGTAAAATAGTTTCCGATCAAAATGTGTTCAAAAGAAAAACCTCGTTGATAATTTAGTCACATATCCCCTTTCTTCGAAGCAAAGCTGATACTATATAGTTATACCGTCATTGTAAAGTACAGGCTATACGACAGCTAAATAATCATACGTTAAAACAAAAATCAGTCAGCATTTTATTAGTATTTTTCTCCATTTCATTTTTGACATTCTTTTTTGCTGCTGAATTTGACGTAAATAGTAAACAACACACAATTTTTATTTATTTCTATATTTATGTAGATAATTATTAATCATTTCGACCCATGCAACAAAGACTATCATAACAAACTAAATGTAGTTACTATAGTCTTCGTTGCATGGGTCGATATACCTTCCTACCTCAAGGTGGCAGATTTTATTACATTTAAATTGCACAAAGAATTCTCTTTTCTATATGAAAAGGTTTTACGGTAAGAATCATTTAAAACATAAATTGCCCCTCAAGACTGAGTAATAAAATATTGAAATCTTCCAGTTGTGTCGAGCAACAAAAAACGATGAATGATACGTTCTCCATTGTATGGCGTTATTTCGGAATGGGCTGCTGCGTTAAAGGTATGATTAGACGAGTCATTTTACGGAGAGCAAAGGTAACTACGTTATGTAATACAACACAATTTGAGTTACCGTCTAATCGTACTTAAGGATATTTAACACAGACCAGCCCTGATCTAAATTTAAATCAGCGGCTAATGACATATCGTGTATTCAGACTAAAGTATACAGAGCTGCGGAAAGCTGCTGTCCTTGGATGGTATCGTAAAGTTCTATATGGAAATGGAGCACCTTAAACAATATTTAATTAGAAAATATGAAAACCAGTGAAATTGTGTACGTACTTATCAATAAATCCCTAATAAACAAATAATCGATCAATATTCATTTTGAGAGACACTCATAAATAAATCGCTCTCGAAAAAACTGCCTGAAACTGCCTACAATAACGAACATAACCCTATGAACCCTATATTGAGAAGTAGATAACCTCTTATTGGATTGGTATTTTACGTGGTTGTCATGGTTACGAGAAATTGTATACGGTTAGATATTTGTGGTGGGGTGGATTCTTGCCGCAAATTAAAATATACGGGATAATTCTAGATTTGGTAGTTGTGTCGCCATCTACATCTAGTAAAACATTGGTCGGAAGCTCTGGAGAAAAGAGCGGCAACTCAACGTTTTGAATGGGGGATACGGGAGCCTTAAGTTAGTTGGAACCAACTATTAGGTTGAATTACTAACAGTGTACCATGTTATTGATTCTGTTGCTGGAAATACCGGAAACAAAATCATACCATAAAAGGATTTTTTAAATGCTGATGTTGAAAAACAGATCAGATCGATCGGATCGATCATGATCGATCGATTGATCTTTTAGTCCTTCCATATACGCACGACACGTGTACACGCACGACACGTGTACATGTACAAAAGAATCTGATCGATCTGATTGATATTTTCGATCTGCTCGATCAGCTCGATCGATCGATTTTTTTGCCCAGCCCTACTCGGCACACAATCAGGCGGCCTAGGTCCAGGTGGTACTAGCATTCTTAAAAACGTGAGGCGTCAAATAGTGCATTTTCAATAATTAATTACTCAAAACTGGTGCCAGATATAGAAAAAGTCCAATTATGAAGATCTATAACCCCTAAATATTAATGCACTCATTTAATATACACCCTGTATATTTATCTGATTGTTCGTGTTTCATAATTTACACGAGCACCGTATCTTTATACCCCCCACATTTACTGTGGTAGGGTATATTCACTTTACCACAACATTTGTAACACCCTTAAGGAAGCGTGGCAGGGATAGACTTGTATATATATATATATATATTTTTGATCAGCATGGAAAACTGAATCGATTTAGCTATATCCGTCGGTCTGTCTGTGTACACGATAACGATGTTTTGAAATAATTGATCTGAAATTTGGTAACTCCATCTTTTTCAAATTCACACGATAACTGCTGTAATTTTAGAGCAATTGATCTGAAATTGATCTCTTAAAAAGAAATCAATTTTCAGACCAAAAACACCTTACGGTGGGGGTAATTTATCTTCAGTGCGGCTGAAGATAATTTTCTTGCTAGTTTTTTATGTTATCTGAAATTCATATTAGGTTAAAAATTGCGACATAAACACAAACTCCATGAATCGATTCGTAAAAGTCATTTACGATTATGCCCCCAAAAACGTATCTGGTGGTTCCTCAGGTTAGGCTAGAATCGAATGCATTTTGGTCTGATTTGGTTCATTTTGACATAATATCGAAATAAAACTGTAATACAAGAATATGGTTGCACATCTTATAGAGGATTATGCCCCCAAAAACGATGAACGAAGAAAGGGAACAACAAGCTCGTAATCAGGGTTGCTCTGTAATACTTTAATGTTATCTAGAACAGTAGAGTGTCCAATAAATGAATGAGTGTATGCTACATACTGAGCTTCAATACATGCACATTTATACCAGCGGAACCCAACGTGCTTCAAACTTCACAAGGATGTCATAGTAAACGTTAAAGTTTAAGTTTAAAACGTTCAAGCTCGGACTCGTATTTATCGCAAAGACATCTATCGAAAACGTCGTCTACTTACTTTCCATTCACAAATAAAAGTTATCATGCAATTCCATTGCAATTATTTTTTCTCGAAAATGTGCTTATGTATTATTGTAAAACAATAAGACGAGACAAATCCAAGCGCCAAGAAATTAATTCACCATGAGCTAATCATGGTTCATGAATATATTTAATAGGAGTGATAGAGCACCACATTTTAAGACCAAAATACCAAAGAACGCAAAAATGTACCGTTTCCGATAGGTACTATCCTAAGATAGTATGACAGCTATCTCTCTCTGATACTGTTTGGTCTCTTTCTGATACTGTTTGTCTTGTGATTACTGATTAGTATTTATGGGATGAACAGACTAAATGGCCTGCGGAAATGCAAAGCTTGTGCATTGTGTGTCTTAAAAAAATGTCTGCAGTAAATCAGCCAAAAATCGAGAGTAGTATGTAATAAAATTTTATTCAAAAACATTTGATAAAAAAATAAATATATTTTTCCCCTTTCCATTCGCAATGCACACATTGTAACACTGTTTTCGGTGTTACAATTGAAGTAGAGTAAAATTATCCACAGTAAGATTTTGTCATGATTTTATCCCAACTTTACGAAGTTGACAGTTTACTACAGTACCAACAGTACTACAACCGGTACCCGCAAAATACACAAGATTCTAAATAAGGTACCCACAATTTCTAAATTTATACAAAATTAATGACGCAAAGTAGAAAAAATAGTATATTACACCCGATTTATAATAGCTGTTTTACACTACGCATTTTAGTGCGCAATTTGGTACACAATTTGTGCAGTAGTACCTCCTTACAACATCTTAAACAGAAATTTTGATGATTTTTCTTATGCTGACTAGTTTGTCTAGAAATTGAACCATTTTCTGTTTGCAGATTTCTTCTTTCAGAAGTTGCTTAACAACTTCTTGTGTAACTTCTTGCGCAAGAATTGCAAGGGCACTCGTCGCTCACGCTCCTCGTGCCCCAAATAACTCATGCGCCAATTTGACGTCTTATAAAACTTGTATAATAATATACTATTGGTTTACCACAATAAATTTACATCCCACAGTTAGTACCTTAATACATACAAAACAATTAAAATTAATTAAAAATCAATTAACTTTTGAGTTTTGATATCAGAGCATTTCATTTTTCCTAGTGCTGCTACTTAACATGTCAAAAATAAATAGTCTAAGCTAAGTGACTGGCCAACAATGAACATAATCAAACTATAAAAAAACGCTCACCAAAAATAAACGGGTAATATTCTGGTAAAAGTGTTTTTGGTGGTATCAAAAAGGTTCAAAAATATAATTCGGTGAGACTTCCCTAAAGGTTCGACAATATTTCATATTATGTCAAAATTGGTTCGATCACCAAACAAAATTATCGCCGATGCACAACTAATTTACTTTATGACCAATTTGCTCGCAGGTAACAAGGTATTCCAGCAGGATTTGTAATTAACTTTATTACATTGAGCACTTGTGCAACTAGAAGTTTTATTTTTATAACAGATTTTATGGTATAACTAAAAAAAACACAAGTAAATTTTCTCGGTTTCAGCATTTCTGCAGACTAATTTCTCAAGTGCGGTTTAGAGAAATATCTGCTATTTTAGTGTACTGCACGGCCAAATTTGGCACAATTTCAAAGTTGCGATTTTCTCTCCTGCCGCTCATCCAATTTTATTGATTCTTTTGATCAGTTCTAGATTCTGTAACGATATTGTGGTAGATATAGTTATTAATTTCAATATTGAGCATAAACATCTACTTTAAATACATTAATATAAATTGATTAAGATTACAATTATTTAAATGTGTATACAGATATAACAGACATAGCAGACATGCTAAATAGAAGCAAAAACTGGCCTTTAAATTATGTCCGCAGTATAATAAACAATGTATAAGCAAAGCAAACCCATGGTATTAATTACCACAAGTAGGTAAGCTCTCTAAATCACATTGTTGATTTTGGTGTTTACAGTAATTTTCTACTGAAAATTACTAAGGAGTACTTCGTGTATAATACCAATCGTACCTACTAAATTACAAGAAGTAAATTCCAATGCTGACAGTAAAGATCACGGCCCAGTCTTTCCTTCAAATCGGCTTAAGTCTTATTCATATTTAATGGTGTATTCAACTTGATCTCTTGCCACGCTTTCCCTCCAATGCTATCGACACTGATAGCCTACCAGAAAATCAACCCTTTCATGATAATCCCAAAGCAATAATTATAGCAGATTGATTGCTAAGATACAAGGCATCTTAAATTACCTGATGTGTCATATTTTACAAAAACAAATGAGAAGGCCATCACGATGCAAAATGGGTGCCGAGTTTACTCATAATACATTGAATGTGATTGATGGTTTGGGGTTGATGGCTATTGGATATTAACATATTGGAAGGTAGAATTTCTTTTGTACCTACTTAAAGTCCATTTGATAGCAAATTTCAGCACAGATAATGTGTTATGACTTATGATACCGGGTGACCCACGCCTTACATACGCCTGTATATATTTTTTACTTTATCATACGTAGTATTATAAAGTATTGTAGTCGTGCCGAAAAATAAATTTGAGATTTTAGCGGAAATATGTCCTTTTGGGTCCCCTAAACCCCTATGTGTGTAACCCTTTTTTCTGGCGACGATTCCGAAGAAACTACTAGGGTATCGGGACGAAATTTCATATTTAGAAGTTTCATGACCAAACTTAGAGCTGAAAAGCTTTTGGCTCAAAAGGATCCAAAGGAACTGGATGTTTATTCTTAGCATTTTTCAACGATTTTGCAAATGAGCTCCCATTTCTGTAATTTCGTCAAAATTGTTAAATAATAAATTAAAGCGGAGTTAATTCTGAATAATTTATGTCTATGAAATCTTTTGGTGAAATTAATAGTTTAGCTGCATGAGCATATTCTATTTGATCGAAATCGGTCGTGTCTGCATTAATATAAAACTAGTTGGCCAGGCAGATATTTTCATTCTAATGACAGTAGGTAGTGTCAAACGGTGATGTTTTGACAATACCTAGTGTCAATAGAATCAACATATCTGTCAAATCCTGGCTAATTAGTTTTATTTTGCAAACACGACCGATCTCGATCGAAGAGAATCGCATGCAGCTATACTATTAATTTTATATATAGTATGATAAAGTCATGTGCCTGGCCACATCAGATTTTTTTAGAAATGCTGCAAGTGCCAAAACGTGTTTTTTAACGAACCCGTTTCTTTAAAAATTTTGACATGATGGAGACTTTTGCCTACTAGATTCACAAGTTCAGTTTATGATGGTACCATACTTGCGAATTTTGACAACAAATTTGTTAAGAGACGGATATTTGAATATGTCTCTCTGTAATGCGTAGTGCAGTTTGAATTACAAATACAATATTTGTTTTAATTTTTGTCCAGCTAGCGAAGCAGAATCGGCCACCCAATTGTACGCTTCTTGAAATTGTATGTCTATTTTTAACGCCTTGAACAGCATTACAGTTTCTTTCTATAGTACTTTTACCTACCGTTCTTTGAAATGTATTTATGATATTTCCACAACATGCAACAACTTCTTCAGATCAATCTGCTGAAGCCGGCATGTTTTGTTGATTTGGCATTTTTTAAATGGAAAGGTATAAAACTCAAACTTTTATAATTCGAAAAAGATGCAAAGATTGAAAAATGTTCACACTTTAATGTTAACTTAAATTGTATTCTATACGTGGAGTTTAAATTTTTAACACTAGTAATAAATCACCATGTATATAGTATCGTCCAGCACAGGCCCTTCTGTTTGATCTTTACCGATTGCAACCCAAGTCGGTAGCTACATAGATAATGGAACCATACTTAAACGTCAATACTTTGCCCTTGTTTCCGAACAATGATACGATAAAGATGAATACACAAAATAAACAGTTTGCCAGATTTACTCTCGTACAAGCAAAAAAAAATCAAACTGTTCAAATATGAACAAGTCGAGCAATAACCTTCAAGATGCCGTACGTTACCATTGACTGTACACAAACAGCGTAAACGTTCCGGGCAGTATTAAAATTTTAATTCGCGAGACGGTCTGCAGGCTACTATAGGAAAGAACGAGTGAAGGAATGGTTATTTCTGTTCTTGTAAACATGCCGCGGCAGCGACGGTACACCGGCACCGGCACACCGAATTACAATGTTTACAGTGCCCCTACGGGCGCACGTTAAACTATTTTCATGCATCATTTATATCCCATCATTGACGTAACACAGTCATTATTGAGCGGTACGAAAACCAATAACGATTTGGCTTCACCTTATTAGAAGTTGGGTATGTAGGTATTCCTCACAGTACAGTGTGATTTCAAATTTAAATATAATAATTACTCCATTTCTTTTTTATTTCTTGTCTACCTGGATTATTCATCAGCTTCTCTTCATCCAAAAAAAATTACTAAATTCACTTTATACACTGCTCAAAAAATTAGGGGAACATTTTTTTCGAAACCTCTAACTTTTTAAATAATAGTTCTAGGCAGATCATATTTGGTACTTCAACGGCAAGAAAATTACTTCTAAGTTACACTTAAAAATGTAAATTAATAACGCAAAACAAAATGGAAATGACTGTCATAGTATCGATGACAGTCGGGTTTTCTGTGGATTGGTGAGGTTTAATACAGCGTATGTCCTCCACGAGCACGAAGAGATTCGTGCTCACACCTGCGTGGCATACTTTGCACTAGTCTGCGAAGAGATTCTTGGGGTATGCTTTCCCATTCCTCAATCAGGGCTTGTGTCAGTTCCTGTATGGTTAGTGGTGGATTAGGGCGCTTGCGAACACGTCGGTCAAGCTGATCCCACACGTGTTCAATAGGATTCAGGTCAGGGCTTAACGCCGGCCATTCCATGACCTGAATGACCTGAAAAAGTTTCTGGTGATGCCGGCGGTATGTGGCTTTGCATTGTCCTGCATTAGGATGAAATTTTGACCGACGCCATATGCAGCAGGAACCACATGGTCCTCCAAGATGTTTTCGATGTAATTCATGGCATTTTAGTCTACCAAGAACCGCAACAAGATCAGTTCTGTAGTCTATACTGATTCCAGCCCAAACCATCACAGATCCACGACCAAATCTAACCACTTCCTGTATAGTAGCGGCTGCGTAGCGTTCACCAGGACGTCTATATACACGTACTCGACTGTCGACACAAGTTAAACGAAATCTGGACTCGTCTGTAAACTATACAGGCGTCCACTGACGAAGTTACCAATCTCTGTGATCCAGACCAAACCTCATTCGCGCTGCTTTGTGCTGCTGCGTAAGGCGTGGTGCGCGGACAGGTCTTCTTGGTTTCAAATTCGCTTCTTTTAATCTGTTTCTAACAGTTTGATCAGAAATGTCTATTCCATGTGCTCGTCTTAGGTCGTTTAGGAGGTCTCGTGCTGTCGCAGTACGCTGACGTACAGAGGAAATAACAAGAAATCGGTCTTGATTTTGAGTAGTTCTTCGATTTCGACCTTGTCCAGCTTTTCTAACATATTGGCCAGTCTCCCGAAACCGATTCCATAAACGCTGAATAACAGAAGGGGAAACTCGAAGATCCCTGCTAACATGTCGAATAGAGTGGCCATGCTGAATAAGGGCGACAGCACGAGCAACTTGCACTTCACTAAGATGCCTCATTTTACTTCTAATGACGTTTCTAATCAACGAAAATTGACAACTGAAGTCATTTGTCATCCTTATTTTTCATTCTTCCATTTTGTTTTGTGTTATTAATTTAGATTTTTAAGTGTAACTTAGAAGTAACTGAGTGTTGTAACTTTGTTTTTGTAATTTTCTTTAGTTAAATATATGCCTTTAAAGCATCCCAAATTTGATTTGCCTAGAACTATTATTTAAAAAGTTACAGGTTGCGAAAAAAGTGGTAATTTTTTGAGCAGTGTATATTTTATAAATTTGTATCACTAAAGCACTTCTTGAAAATCGAGAAAACGGTACAGTATTAACTAAAGTTGTTGAGAAAGACAGCCACGAACAGTTAGCGTATAGGCCAAAGAAAGCATTGCGGATTTCTCAATAATTTCAGACGAACAACAGCTGTATGATGATGGATTAGCAAGAGGTTATTTTTAACGTGATGGTCATGTGCATTGTGAACACATGACCATCAATTGCAGGGTCTGGTTTCAGTGTATATTCTTCACATGGAGACATTTCTTTCCAGGAAACAAAAAAGTTTTAGACATTTTCGCCATTTTCAAAAATGCAACAAACAATGGTCTAGAAAACTAAAATCGTTTTAATGGGATTTTGAGCTTCGAAAATCGAACGAACTGTAGCACTTTTTAAATAAACCGTGAAGGTTAAGTTAAGTTTGTATTCTATTTTTAGTTTTTAATACTTTTGACTTTCCATGAATTTTCTTTCGATATTAACAATTAAAATACAATTTGAGCAGTGATTTCTAGATAAAAAGTGACAAAATGTGCAAATTTACAATGCTAACTCTTGTGCGAGCAAGGTGGAAAATACCAGCTCTTAGACAAGGTATGGAAAATGAAGTTGCCATATTATTAACCTTGTAATATTTGTAATATTCTTTATTTGCTACTCGCTACTGTACTAAAAAACACCTTTTTGTATTCCCGCAACAATTTATATTTTATATAAACGAAGTACATCCTCCATTGTCGTTCCCGTCGGTGATTATAATCGCTAGCAGAATTCAGGTCGCAATTCTTGTTTGCAAGTTTCCAAGTCACTGGACATGCCAATTATAGGGTGGTTATAAGTTTTAATGTAGAATGCGTAGATGTTCTACCAGGTCGATGTCGAGATATCGCACTACGTGTGGCGATGCTAAAGTTTGGAAACTAAATAATCAATATCACAGACCGCGCAGTTTGTAGGTTATCGAGTTTGGTTTTTGTTTAGTTCTTAATGTTTGATGGAATATACGCGTATCGAATAGCTGTAGAAGCTCTATTTATGTAGGATAGTTCCAATACTCTGAATTTTGTGTTATGTTATAGACAGACACGTTTCCTGGCCTACATTACGATATTCCTATACATTTTCCCTTTCTAGAGGTTAATGGTTTGACACCCAGTGTTACATTAGTGATGGTTTAACTAAAGGAGCATTCATAGACTACATTGCGACTTGCAAAGCTAAACAATTTACATTATATCAACCAATATCACTGATATCACTGACATGGAACGTAGCTGGAACTTAAAACACCGTTCTTTATTAACTTTATTGTCGTATATCTTAGGACTCAAGGGGGACGGCACACCAAGATAACTTTCGAAAAATAATGGGCAACATCATCACTATATTGATTTCACTAAAAGAATGTCAAAGTCAGTTTTAAGATGTGCTTTCTATTGCCCTGTAATTGTAATTTTTATTAAACAATACCTTTTCCTAAACAAAAAGGACAATACCTCTTTCCTAAACAAAAAGGATGCCCCATGAGCATTTCTATCATACTAAATGAGAAAGCGTGTGTCTCTTCAGATTGTAAAACAATTTTTAATCTTTTTTCATTATGAGTGAAAATAAACTAGACCAGGGTTCGCCAAACAACGGCCCGCGGGCCAAATCCGGCCCGCGAGGAATTTTTATCCATTAAAATACTAACTATATTAAAATATGCGACTGTTCAAAATACATCAAATTTGTTTCTAATACCTATTGGTTTAAATAATGAAAAAATCTGATGTGGCCAGGCACATGACTTTATCATACTATATATAAAATTTATAGTTTAGCTGCATGAGATTCTATTTGATCGAGATCGGCTATGTCTGCATTAAAATAAAACTAGTAGAACTAGACAGATATGTCGAATAAAGCTGCGGTCGGATATTGTACTCCGCTGACACAGGGTACACTGTCCAAATGACACTTACGTGTTATTGGGTGTAAAAAGTGTACGGTATACTATATCCGAACGCAGCTTATATTGACAGTAGGTTGTCAAAACATTTGCGTTTGACACTACGTACTGTCATTAGAATCATATCTGACATATAATCTGACATATCCTGGCTACTAGTTTTAAAGGAGTACGACCGATCTCGATGAAATAGAATTTGCTCATGCAGCTAAACTATTGATTGTACCAAAAAATGTCATAGTGATAAATTATTCAGAAGTTCATCTTCTTTAATTTATTATTAAACTATTTCGACGAAATTCCAGAAATGGCGGCTTATTTACAAAATGTTTAAAAAATGCTAAGACTAAACCTGCAGTTCCTTTGGACCATTTTCAACAGAAAGCTTTTCAGCTCTAAGTTTGGTTATGAAACTTCTAAATATGAGGTTTCGTCCCGATACCTTTAGTAGTTTCTCCGGAATCGTCGCCACAAAAACGGGAGTACGACCGATCTTGATGAAATAGAATTTGCTCATGCAGCTAAACTATTGATTGTACCAAAAAATTTCATAGTGATAAATTATTCAGAATTTCATCTTCTTTAATTTATTATTTAACTATTTCGACGAAATTCCAGAAACGGCGGCTTATTTGCAAAAAGAAAGCTTTTCAGCTCTAAGTTTGGTTATGAAACTTCTAAATATGAAGTTTCGTCCCGATACCTTTAGTAGTTTCACCGGAATCGTCGCCACAAAAACTGGTACATACATCCACACACACACACACAGACATTTTTTTGTACCTTGGTCAAAAATGTTCAGGGGACCCAAAAAGACATATTTCCGCTAAAATCTCAAAAATTCTTTTTGGCACGATTACAATACTTTACATACTGCGTATGATAAGTAAAAAGAGTATTAAACGGTATTATTGTTTTGTGACCACGATTCCGGAAAAACTACTAAAGGTATCGGGACGAAACTTCATATTTAGAAGTTTGATGACCAAACATAGAGCTGAAAAGCTTTTTGTTCAAAAGGGTCCAAAGGAACTGGATGTTTACTCTTAGCATTTGTTAACGATTTTGCAAATGAGCTGCCATTTTTGTAATTTCGTCAAAATAGTTAAATAATAAATTAAAGTAGAGGAAATTCTGAATAATTTATGTCTTGAAATTTTTTTTGTATAATTAATAGTTTAGCTGCATGAGCAAATTCTATTTGATCGAGATCGGTCGTGTCTGCATTAATATAAAACTAGTTAGCCAGGATTTGACAGTTCTTTTCATTCTAATGACAGTAGGTAGTGTCAAACGCTAATTTTTTGACAATACCTACTGTCAATAGTATCGAAATATATGTCAAATCATGGCTAACTCGTTTTATTTTAATGCCCACACGATCGATCTCGATCAAATAGAATCTCATGCAGCTAAACTATTAATTTTATATATTGTATGATAGTCATGTGCATGGCCACATCAGATTTTTTGACACGATTACAACACTTTGTCATACTACGTATGATAAAGTAAAAAGTATTTGCTTTTACCTCATTCAAAATACATGGAGCGTATGCTTAGAGCTTAGCATATGCTCTTTATTACTATCACACCTTGTATAATTTGCATCATACACATTTATGTGGAAACGTTCTTAATTTTGTCTGTAGCTGCAATTGTTTCTATGCACTACCTCTATGCACGTTAAATAAAAGCAAAAACAAATGATGGATATCTCAGCACCATCATGAAGACGGAATCAGAATTTTTAAGAAGGTAAGTAAGTATCGATATAAAATTAACATATCGCACTCTTTCTACAAGCGACATAACTCGAAATACGTCTGATGTCAGAAAAGTGGTTCAATGTCTTCCTTTTGTATTATTGGGTAGACAGGCACCTGTTTAAGGTTGCTAAGATTATAATTCCAGAACTTTCTTGCACCTACTTGTACTTTTCTGTACTAATTTGTATTGAGAAAATTACTACTTATTTCATGATATATACAATGATTTTTTTCTTTTACAAAATATTTTTAGGATCTGCATGAATATTATTGTAATGCAATATATGCAATGAGAATGGTCAGATTTGCAATCATACAAAACAATACTCTAAAATAGTTATTTAGAAATGAAACTTGTATCATTTGTTACCAGAAAGTAAATATGATATAGGATAGATTTTGCACAAATATCTTTTTTGAGAGTATGTACCTACATACATTTGTGAACAATTATTTTCTTACTCTGGAAGTAAAAACAATTATTTGCATTTTTATCAATCGGACACATAATCTGACGTGACAGAGGTAGTCCGGTCCACTTCACTTCTTATGCTTTTATGTGGCTCTTCTCTTAATAAGTTAGGGACGCCTGCACTAAAGTGATCGATAAGGATCAAAACGCGATCAATACATTCTTTTAAATTGCACCGTTTCACCGTTTTTACGGTCGGATGATCGATTGTTGCAGCTTGAGTCAAGCTCTTCTTTCGCGAGAAAGTCACACAAACATTCTTTGTCGAGCATTTTGTTTCCATTCATTATTATAAACCAAAATAAATCTGTATTGAAATCGAAAATGTATTGTATATCATCCAAATACAAAATAAAGTTGGATTAAATAATTAAAATGCGTTAGAATGCGCAACTTTATCCCAATTTAACCGTTTCTCTATCTCTTTTAAATAATGTTGATGTGGGTATGCATTCTCAAGAAAAACGGGACACCTGTATAGGGTTTATAGACGTTTCAAACTAAGAAGAGGGTGTCACCTGTTGTCCGGCCAATGTATTCAAGAGCAGAGGTAGTGGTGGGGATACCCTCTTCATATTGTGAAAATCTCTAAATGAACAACTATTACAAACTTCTGTGGTATACAAGGGACATTTTTAGAGAAAAAAGATACCGGAAATGCACTGTTCATAATCAGCAAGCAGTTAAAAAGAACCGAAAGATAGTACCTACAATATTTAGAAACACCAGAGAGAATGTATGCCGTATGATGAATCATACGATAGGTCTTTTAAAACCCAATAAGTTTTGCCTGAAACTTTTTTATGTAGGTATGTCACTGAAGAGAGTTAAAGAGCACCGAACTTTGGCTGTACAATTTAGCTGTTACTGTGTATTAACATAGCAAACATAGCGTATAAATGCTTACAGAAATTAGCACTGGGTGTACTTAAGAGCATAATTTGGCTGAAGAACAGAACAAACACAGTTCCAAAATCTCAATTACGGACACTTCAGGAATTCCGGTATTGTTTGCACTCGGCGTAACTGTGACGCAATTGCGCCAGATGGAATTAGCGATTCTCGACGAATATATTCACTTTTATCTGCAAAAACGGAACACGGTAATAAAGTTAGCGTTTGTTTCGTTATTGACTTTTGGGTTTAATGTATTCCTGTGTTATGAATTTATGATAGAGGTAGCATAAAGTCCAAGACATTTGGTTGACCACAAAACAAAAACTTGAAAAGTCAAAATACTCGGTGATATTGTTCGGACTGCATGAAACAACTATGGTGGAAAGCAACATTTTAAATTCACTAAATTTGCAACAAGTGTGAACAAAATCTCTAAAAAAAAATACGTGTAAATATAGCCTTCCAATTTTAGAGCTCAGGCTAGTGTTTTTATTCTGCTCTAGTGAACAAAGTTAACGTGAAGTCAACGGGTAAAAGTTAAATGTAGCGTAAACGTGGGGGTGCCCTAGCTATATTGGGCTCAGGAAGATACCAATTATCTCCAATATAAATTTACATAGCCCAAATAACAACGTCTACAAACAACTAATATAGGTAGGTTCTTTAGATCTTTGACTGTACGGTGGACACTGCAACCGAATTGTATTTATCCACAATTCAGATATTGCTATCACTTTTGTCAAAAACAAGGACGGTAGGAAAAACACGGCTTATTTTGATCAACACATCAGCTTTGTGTTTGTGGACCACACTGTTTATGCAAAAGATCTAGCAATAAACTAGCGATATGCGAAATGTTGAACCTTACTAATAAATTAAACAAGTCCAAATGAAAAACCCACAAAGGAAAATAATGTTCATTCAATTTTTCATGTACCTACTAGGTAACTTCAGAAAAGAAATCTTTTGAGCCTTGCGGTACTATTTTGAGGGGAATCCGTACCCCCTACGTTCTACTTGCAAAACACGCAAAACTTCTGAGGGGTTTTCTCAGAAATTAGTTCACATAATCGTAAAAGACTTGCACCAAATTAAAGATAAAATTAATTAATAATTAATAAAATTTTCCGTCTAGTTGGATTTTTGATAGTTCTGTTCGTTTTGACAAATCTATTTCTGAATATGATATAAAATTGGCTGATTTTGCATTTTTTTACGAAGATGTCAGGTAAAAAAAGAAAAAGTACCACATAATAGATCTAAGTTACACCTTCCTCTATAAGTGTACAAAATTTCACCTAAAAATACAATTTACATGGTTTTTTCACTCAAAACTTTACGTCGTTGAGTACATGAAGAAGTTATATTTTATCACGTAGCGTGGATACAACAACAACAAGTAATACATATACATTACCACAGCAAGTAATACACCTTTATCTATAATTTGATGTATAACATGAGAGAATTGATACAACATTAAGCTGACTATGGATGCTTATTTTATAATTTATAGGACGTACTAGCACTACTGATTCCTCTTAAGTATGAGATATTGGACTAAGAGCCTTTTCAGACGAGGACGGCGACGGCACGGTTTTCGCCGTCGACGGGTCGAAGTGTATGAGATTAAATGGAGCCTTTCACACGTACCGCGCCGTCGCCGTCGTCCGTCTGGTCGCCGTGCCTCACCACCGAAGCCACGGTTTTCGTACGGCGACGGTCCGCACGGTAGTGCATTGAGTTAAATGGTAGCGTCCACACGCGCCGTGTGGTTTTTGGACGGCGCGTGTTTTTTTGCACAGGCAATGTGCGTGGGTTCTCTAAATCTGTAATCTGCGCAATGCCTTTGACGTTTCATATACCGTGTGTTCATGCAACGACGAAAGAGATTATAATTTCGTATTTAATGCCCTCTAGTATTTCTAAACACTATTTCCAATAATGTTGTTCAAATAGAGGCTTAAATTGAACATAAAATTATCAAAATGGGACTTTGTGCTAAGTTTATTATGAAAATCCAGTAGTATGTGTATGTGTAGGTCAATCATACTTAGTGGCATTGATCATACAATAAAGGAGGTCTTACTAAAATGTAGGCACATACTCAGTATAATAAAGTAATAAAAGATAATAATATAAATCTGATAAAATGCGAAATAACTTCATTTTCTTGCCTTTGTTTTCGAGGTATTTGACTTGAAAGTTTCGTGAACGCGGAACAAAATATTATTTGTAGACATGTTCGGAATATCATCCACTGCTTATATTTATTTATCCATCCTCTACTTTTATTTCAGTTTATTTTGTTTATTAATTTCGCCGCGGTCACAGAACTTTAGAACATTTATGGATATATTTACCATTCAATTTTTTGCCTTGAGCGTATATACGTAATATAAGTTGTCAATGAAGTGACACGTTTTGTAAGAAATACAAACATCGCGAAGCCGGATCGTCGGCCAGTGGATATTCGGGATTAACTGTAACAGTTATTGTAACAGTGGAATAAGTTACAGTTGCTTTTGTAGTAATTTAACTGAAGGTCTTGTTCACAAATTAATCAATATTATATTAGGTTAACTATTGCGGTATATGTAAGTTACCTAATATTCATATTTTTCTTTGTACAAAAATCACTATTTTTTAGACGATAACGGAAAAAATTTTAAAATAATTTTTATTTTTATATCCTGATTAAATTAATTATGAAAATTATAAAGATATTCTGTTACTGCCTTTCGGCAAACAATTTAAAGAAGAATGTTTAGATCAAATAAGAACCGCTCCAACAAGTATAGTAAACATTTTCTAAAAAGCGGGACATTTTGAAAACTCCGCGGGACGTCTGATCAATTTAGGAATAACGCAATAATACGTGTACGCTCCATGGCGAATGAGATAGTGCTAAACCGCCGCTGAACTCTGCACACTGTATATGACTTTGTATATATAATATATGGCGCCAGCTGCAGCCGTCGCCGCGCCGTTTGCAATCCGTGCCTGTGTGTAAGCTACACAACGGCAGTGGACGGCGAAAACCGTGCCGTCGCCGTCCTCGTCTGAAAAGGCTCTAAGAGAAGAACAGAACTTTCAGACCAACTAGAATAATTCTGCTGTACAAGGTATGGTATGTTAGATAATATGCTGGATAAGTTGGCATGTATGTAAATAATCCATATATCTTCTGGCGTCTTATCAATTTCCAAATCCGTTATATGAAAACACGACAGGACTGTACAAATGACATCAATTCGATCTGATTCAGCTCAGTGATAAGCTTAGTATATGGCTAGTATTTTTAAACATTTAGACGCATTGCCTAAGTAGATATAAAGCATGTTTCAGATGGCTAACCTTGAAGGAGCATATACCAAGGACGTAATAAACTTGTCTTGTCAAATAACATATAGTCTAACTTAACGCATTCTTGAGGAAATTAATAAAAAAAAACGGAGTCCGACCCTGTTGAGCGCGAGAAAATCGTCTCCACCTTACCACAGCTGTGCTGCAACTGATGACAAAACAAGGCCGCCGGCAAATTATCGATCTTCCTCCATTCTGGAGTTTCTCGCTTCCCTTATGACATTGACCTATATTCTGTTCATATCATCGTAGTCATCGATTCGTTGCTTTATCTACAATAAGAATCATTTGGATTCAGGAATCTTAATGTGGGTGTGTTTGTGTAGCGCCAGAGACGGGTGGATGCCAATTGTATGCGACGGATGACTCGTATGTGAAATAACTTTGATCGCCCGCAACGCGCAGTAAGTTGCTTTGTTTTGTCCGACAGAAGTCACTTTGCAATCACAACTTTTGTAAATCCGCATCACATCTCTGTATTAGGTACGTACCTACCTTTCTAATTTTCGAATCGATAAATGTTCGTACGGATATGCTCCTTCAAGGTTAGGTGTCATTTCTGAAACATCCTGTAAGAATTATTACATTTGTGAGATTGTTAAATTTTGTCGTACCATCTAGATATTTAATATTAATTTATGAATTGTCGTGTTATAAATGTGGAATTAGATGCTTAATAACTTTTTATTAATTTATCGACAATTTGAAGTATGTTAAGACATACAGGGGGTTCCATTTCCAATTTTTAAGTTTTGCTACATTTAGCATACCTTCAGTTATTCGGGATGTCATATAAGAATCGCAAATTAATAATAACTGTAAAAAGGTGCGATATTTTTACTATGCAAAATGATTCTTTTTGTTTCCTGATTCCTTGTAAGTTACCTCAGAATATATTTTTTTTAATACGGAGTTTTGACATTCATTTCAGAATAACTCGGAAACAGTTGAAAACAGCCTAATACAAGTTGTTGTCAAAACGATTAGGATACAAATCTTAATCAAAAACTGCAATAATGTACCTAGTGATCCATTAAAACCACGGAACATGAGTTTGTATTGGTACGTCGTTGTGGAACGTTGTGGGACATGGCACAAGAAAAAATATTTGTTTTGACATAGTGCGCCGCTGAGTTGCCGGCACGTCAGCGGCGCACCCCTATATCTCGGATACTAACAAAGCAAAAAAAATCTTTTTTGGTAAAAAATTAGCAAAAAAATATAAGCTGCTCACATTTTTCAAATTCATTTGTTTTGACATAGTGCGCCGCTGAGTTGCCGGCACTCCAGGGGCGCCTCGGTGTCTCGAAAACTAACAAAGCAAAAAAATCGATATTTTGGTAAAAAATAGCAAAAAAATATGGATATAATAATTTTCATTTCGCAAAAGTTGCACCGCTGACTTGCCCGACCTTTCAACCTCTAGCTGTAGGCCTTCATACGCCGTTATTGCAGATTTTTCCAGACGATCAGTTGCCCAATTCATTTTCATTGTGCTGCTAGTGTGTAGTACACAATTCCAAAAATTTCAAAGTTGAGTGGCCACGTTTGCATTTATAATCTGCTGTGTTAATTTTAAATTTGTAGAAGTTCGTCCTGACATCGAATGCTGGTGTTGTACCAGGCTCCAAAGAATCTTTAATGTTGGCAGTACATACTTCAATCAAATCAGCTGACCAGCAAGATCAGGCCAGCTGATTATGCTGGTGACGATTTATCAAATGTTCTTGTCCCTCAACTGTTCCACTGTTCTTAATGTCATTTAAATATCCCAACGCGCAGTGGATTGATATATTTCGAAACATAATCCGGTAAACACGCACAATCCGCTTGACCAGAGCTGTGTAACAAATACATACGATGGATCATCGGTCGTTCTGTAAACACGCCGAGGCCGACTGAGATGGCGATCCATCGGCATATAATAATAATAATAACGATGGTTACGCGTGTTGTGTAACGAGCTGAGAGATGCCGCCACCGCAGCAATGTTGTTTTGAATCGTCCGGTCCCCATGGTCGAGACCTGTTGCCAAGAATCGGACATGTGCGACAATAAAATTGAAACTCGTGAGCCGATTTGATATTAAAAAGCCACGACGACGGTCACGGCGGGCAATGAGCCAACTGCAGCTCAGCAGGCGAGCGCTCTTCGCGTCAACCTGACGCTATTTATACGAGCGTGGAGCAGTAAAGGCGTTGACGCATGGAATTCTTGCAAAAAAAAATCCGCAATGAATTGCCCAATTTGTTATTTACATAGTCATAAATCGTAACTTGAAAATCAAACTAGTGATTGTTATCAATTGTTAACAACAATCTCAGCAGAATTTCTCGGGAACGTTTCTTTTATTTCTTTGAATAGTTTACGATTTTGAGCAGTTTGTGAGCAAACCTTGCAAACGTAACCGTGTAAAATTTTACGAATTGATATGGCTTTATAGCAGATTACTTGATAAGCTGTTCAAGTTATTGGTTTACCCGATAAAATAAGCTTCAACCGTTTTTCTTTTTTTACTACCGTAAGCATGTACAAATTTGATGAATTTCTTTACATTGTTCTCAACTAATCATCAAAATCGGTAAAAGATAACAAAAGTTTTAAAACAACCAAATTTAGCAAAAGTTGTTGTTGGCCGGTATTTTGCCAGTGAGCAATACATCAATAAAAATAAACACAAACAGGAATATTAGATTTACGACAGACATAATAACATTTCGAAAGTTTAGAAAACTTACAATCAATAGCCTGGAAATTAGTGGACAAAATAGTCTACTTCATAAAGATACCACCCCTACTATCGATCTGTTTCTGTTCTCTCTATCTATTGTATCAACAAAAATTCTGCAAGCTGTGTTGGCAAGATTTTGAATGTCCTTTGGCACCAGTGCCTAAATTGGTGACATTGTACTGATGCACCGCTTTGGGACTGATATTTAAGCCTTTCAACTTGACAAATTGCAATCTGCCCAATTTGTTCCCAGTTTGTATACATAAAACCGAGTACATAACAGCACGTAATACCAGACGTTAAATATTACAATACAACAACACGTATTTGGTTACAAAAAAATGATGATTTGTTATATATATATATATATGTCCACATGTCATTTTTGTGCATAGTTTTCAAAACAACTTTTAAGGTATCAGGAAAAAGCAGAATGTTCCGTGTTTAAGTACGGTGAAATGCAAAGCTGGGCACGTTGAAGTACGTTGAAATGCAAGCTGGGCTAATCCGTTATTCGTTAATTAACGAAGTTAAATTTTTCGTTAACGAATTAACTTTTAAGTTAACTTTCAAAACCATTAACGGACTGACTATCTTCCGCTACATTCATCATCCGTTAAATCGGAAATATCATCAATAAATATTTCAAATGGTTGTATAGGCATTATGTGCATGTTCGGACTTGGTTTTGTTTACATGTGTGACGTACTAGGTGCTTTGTGTGACGTGGCGGTCCGAATATAAAGCATGCGCGCGAGTTGTTTTGTTTTTAGTTGGTTCAACTCCAACGTCTCCAACCCCCTTAAGCCCCCTTTACTTCATTCTGTGCAATTCAAACACGAAATTAAATTCGTCAAGTCCAATGTGATTTTTTGTTTTACTCTATGAAACATTTTAAAATTACCAAGTTATATGGAATTAGGATCAGTTCAATCAGTTCTAAATATGTAAGTGCGTGCGTTTATAGCAACAATCTAGGAATTTTTGTCTGAAACGAAAATTTTGTGACACCACTGTGTATAGACGCGAAACATAACCTATTCCGCATTTCGTTATTTGTTATTGTTTGCTGTGATTTAAAAACTGTGTGGAAGAAAAGCGTAAGCAATAATTTAATAGCAAAGCATGGAGGTTATGTTTGTTACCAACTCAAAAGCAACTATTGTTGTCAAAAAATAAAAATCACTGATCTTCAAGCCATGCGATTTATTAAAGTTGCACAGATGTAAATGGTGTACAAATTGTCATAAAAAAGCATGCGATTTTTCAAAACTGCATTGATGAAAGTGCAGATTTGAACTGCATAGATTTAAAAGTAGCTTTAGTTCATCTTTTCATCTTTGTATCTCACAATGTAGTTCTTTTAATTACCACTGTACCTAGTTTGAAAAGTTTGTAAGGCAATTTTTCCATATGCAATTTTTACATATGCTCGTTATTTGTGATTGTTTGCTGTGATTTTAAAACAGTGTGTGTGAAAGAAAAGCGTAAGCAATAATTTAATAGCAAAGCATGGAGGTTATGTTTGTTACCAACCCAAAGCAACTATTGTTGTCAAAAAAACAAAGATCACTGATGTTCAAGCCATGCGATTTATTAAAGTTGCCCAGATGTAAATGGTGTACAAATTGTCATAAAATTGCATGCAATTTTTCAAAACTGCATTGATGAAAGTGCAGCTTTGAACTGCATAGATTTAAAAGTAGCTTTAGTTGATCTTTTCATCTCTGTATCTCGCAATGTAGTTCTTTTAGTTACCACTGTATCTAGTTTGAAAAGTTTCTAAGGCAATTTTTACATATGCAACCGCAAGAAAGGTCCGCAGTTATTTGGGTTGCATACTCACCGGTAGATCGGCACTCAACATAACTTATACTTTTTTATAAAAAGTTAACGGTTAGCTTTAAGTTCCGTTACATTTATAACAAATTATTGGACTATCGGTTAACGAAGTTAAGTTTTTCGTTAACGGATTAATGATTAACGAAGTTAACTTTCTGATTAACTTTGCCCAGCTTTGTTGAAATGTTTTTGAAGATTCTCTCTAGGGCATTGTGTTCAGGCCCTATCGGAAACAAGTCAAAATTAGAGTTATTGACATTACGACCTCAACTTTTTCGAATACAACGAACAAAAGAAACCTCCTCAGCACTTACCAATAATAAAAACCGCGTTTTCCAGTTATTAATATTTTACAATTTTCATTTGTCTTTTTCTCGAAAATTTTTTTATGCATGGCCACACAATTTGGACGCCATCTCATTCAGAATAAACCCGCTTCTAAATTTTAAAGAAAAAATATCCCATTTGAAAACAGAAGTTGTCATATGCCTGCCAAAAAAATAATGTGGCTATGGGGTTCTCCCACTAGCTTACTATTTATAATGTTTATTTTTTTGCTTCACATCAATCAGATGACTAACAACCACATTCAGGCTTGTTCAGCTTTTTTTATACAGACTATCAGGTGAAGTGGGGTAAGTGTGTAGGCGGAGTAAGTATGTAGTACAGAATCATAACAAAAATCAGAAAAGAATTCATAAATAGAATGAAAAAAAAAATTAATTAACGCGTCCTGTATATTAATCAATAATGCAGTCTATCGGCATTATTTTAACATGGAGCTGAACACAAATAATGTGCAGCGGGAATCCCATATTTGTGCAGTGCCTAATTAGTTGTCCGATTTCTGGTTTTTATAAGTATTCATTTCTTATTTCAGATTAGAAGTCATTCCATACGACAAATTTATTTCTACATAAATCAAATTATCAACAATAGATTTTTAAAAAACGATTTTGAATATTTTTAGGTATGGATGGCAATGTGCCAGAAGCTTCAAACAAAACTGAAATTTCTTAAACTTTGTAAACTGTACATTATTAATAAAACACATATATCTCTAGTCATTTTATCGACATTCAATTCAACAGAAGTTTGACTGTATTATACCTATACCGTCAGTACACAGTACACTGATACAAAATATTGAAGTAGGTTATTTGAAAATCTGTTTGACTGCAAAACATAATTAGTTTATTACTTTGATAGATGATCCTATACGAAACTAAAAATTGGTCACAATTTCAAAGTTTTCAAGATTTTCTCCCAAGTTGCTGATCTGATTTTTATGATTCTTTTATTCAGTTATAGGTTGATTTTTCAGTAACAATCCCGTGACCGAAATCTTTATTAAAAATTAAGTTTAAAACATATACAGGGCACAAGAGTAAGATTTTTTGTTCAACTACAGGAATAAACTGGAGCCACAAAGCCCCACTCTTTGTGTGTCTTTCTTTTTACACTATCTACACTAGATTCGTGTGGTTGACGCAGGTATAAACCACAACGTGTTATAAATTTTTCCGTCGACCATTTATTTATAAGTTAGTTTAGTGAATAGGAAAATAGTGAAAGGAAATCGTTTATTAAACAACTCTATTAATGCACGATTTCTATTAATGCATGATTTGTTATAACCAATCACAGAAAAAAAAACCTTCCAATCAAAACATACCGCCCTCTAGAACTGTCAGTGTCAAATTACATAAATAGTCATAGAACCTAAAACGACATTGGCGAAGAAAAATCTATGTAGACGACGATAAAGGAGTACGATCGACGAAAAAATTAATAAATTAATAATCTCGACAATTAACGCCCTCTCTACGCTCGAGCCTTAAACAGTCTCGATCCTTAATCGCTCTTTTTAATATACTTGTTGGTTAAATAACTATTAACAAACAAAAACGTATCCTCATTATTGTACCCGATACATATACCGGGTACAGTTGTACATTAGGGTGTATTTTTCGAAATTCAAAATTTAAAGTCCATAAAAAGTTGTCCCTATGGACCCATATACACTAGGGTGACCAACTTTTTCAATTGCCAAATCCGGACGCTTGGGGATGGGGTTGGGTTGAGTTGGGTTGGTGGAAAACATTAAGCAAAACGTACTGAACTATAAACAAATTGTACCTTTGGCTAATCTTACAACAGCAAATATTTATTGTGATCTATAATATATAAGTTTTCACTTTCAAATAAAAGAAAAGAAGAATAAGAAATAACAATATAAATAAAACACATTCTTCAACTTTCACAAGTTAAAACAAAAAAAAAGAAACATCACAACATAAATAAAACACAATTCTCCAATTTTTACAAATTGTACCACAAGAATTTAACTTAAAACAACATACATATTTATTATGATAGTATTTTTTAACTAAAAATAATCATTAAATAAAGGAAAGCATGAGCTGTATGCAAATATTGAAACATACCTATATCAGAATAAATATAAAACAAAATAAAGATTTTTTAACTTTTAGAAATTGCTGTATTACTTGACGCTATTCTTAACGAACACACTTAATATTTCAACACTTAAAACTATACTTCTCAACTGAGTGAATTTCTTTTAAAACATCTGGTTTTGTCAATAAGAAGCCATAAAATTCATCGCATGTCAACTGGAAGTTGTATTTGCAAGTCAAAATCCCCCGCAATGTTTCGACTTTTAGGTGACTCTTTTCAGGAGTCCACAGCTGGTTTATTAGGCTAAATACTTGCTCAACGCAAGTATTTGTACCTGGAAGGCACAAGCAAAATTCTACCATCAGCTTCAAGTCGGTGATGTCAATATACTCAGCCGCAAAATGATTAAATATTTCGACAGACCGCTAATCAATAGTGGTATTATTTGTCGACGACTCATCGCGTTTTTCTGGTGTCGTAAATATATTTTTCTACTTTGCGTTCGTTATAAACTCATAACGAAACTGCTTTCGGTGTCGTTATGAAAACACTAGATCACAAACTTTTAGTAACTTTTAGTTTTCCAAGATTGATGACATTGACGTCAAGTGTCAAACAAGGTTGACATCTCAATCGCTATTGGCTCGCGTCAATCGTATTTATGAATTTTACCACAAGTACCAACTGTGGAATATAAAACTACGCTAGATTGTAAGATGACAACCACAATTTTTGAAATTTATGTAAAATTAATGTCGTAAAGTAGAAAAAATAGTATATGACACTCGTTCTATAAGACGTATTGGCGCACTCGTTCCATTTGGGCATACAACTCGTACGTCAATTTTTGTCTTATAAAACTTGTATTATTATTATTATATATATATACTATTACCCTTCTCACTTCGTCGATTAAAACACTTTCATTAACTGTTACAGTTGGGTACTTTTCTTTAAACATTTTGACAGTTACTTGGATATTAACCCATTCTATTTGGTGCCTCAGTAGCGTCCACTTGAAATTACCAGCCTCTTGTATATGTACTGTCCAGGATTCTAAATAATGTATACAGTATTTATAAAAATTTTCGATGTGCTTTCTATATATTAATTGATCGGATACTGTTAATTTGTAAAGTTGTGTTTGGATGATCAATGGTGTAAAGTTTTGTTCCACGCGATATTTAAGATTTTCAATAGTTTCTGCAATTACATCATACGTTTCTGTTATTGTCGCTTTGTTTCTTTCAATTACCAAAATTGCTTTGTGAAAAACTGCAGCTTCGATGTGTATAAAATGAAGCCAGGTCTCGCACAATGCATTATTGAAAAAGTTATTTAAAATCACTGGACAGTTATCGATTTCTTCCAAAAAATACTCTTTCAAGGCAGAGAACAAATGCAAGATTCGTCCAATTGCAGGAAGCAAGGAAAGCCATCTAGTTCTAGCATGTCCTAGAACTCTTTTGTACTCAATTTCAGAATTTTCACATAAGTCGGCCAATTTTGCGGATCGAACTGCGTATATGTGAATATGGCTATATATTTTAATAAGTATTAATTCTACTGATATAGGTAATGAGTCTGCTGCATTTTGGATAGTGTTATTTAAAATATGTGCGCAACAACCAGCGCCAAAAAGAAGCTTCCCGTCTAGACGACCTCTTATTTTTTTAAAAACATTGTTCTCTCCTCCTCTTTCTTTACCGCCAAAATTAGTATTTGTATTGTCTGCTGATAATGCCACTAGCTTTGAAGTTAAGCTTTCCTCAACCAATGAATCCATAATTTTATTGGACAATTCTTCAGCCGTCTCGCGAATAATTTCGTGAACATTTAAAATATTTATTTGAATACCTTTTTGGACATCAAACTATCTAACTAGGAGAGGGAGTATTTTTCTGTCTCTATGGTTAGATGTGTCAGAAAATACTGTCACGAAATTGCATTGCCCCAAATTTGTTCTCAACTCTTTCTTTGCTAGAGGATAAAACACATTTGATATAATTGATATAATTCCAAATTATTAGTAACAATATATCTGTTATCTTTAGGGTGCATTTGGATGAATACCGACAAATGTGTAAAGTAGAAATCTGATAATAACAAGAATATGTTTTGTATTGCGTCGACTGATTCAATTTGAAAATTAAAAAGTAAAATTGATCCAACGCGACCTCGCCGCTAAATCTTACCCAGCCTAAACGGCTCCGCAGAAGACTGACATGCGTTTTATGCATTAAGACATGCATTAAGTCAGATTAGTTTTGCATATTCACGATATACATACATTGATATAGACACTTTGGACATATGCACTTTTGTATTTTAACCAAGTTATTATAAGTAACTTACCTGTTTTCGCAATATGCACCGTGCGTCCACCGTCACAAGGACTAGATTGTCACCCACCAACCGGCTATTCACTACGCATGTTCACATAATTATTATGGTCGTGGAGATTGCGCTTATAATTCGTTATAGGTAGACAACCCTTCTTTCAGATACGCACAATTGGGAATCTAATTTACGTGTATGGATATCATGGAAATTCGAATTGTAGTACAAAATGCTGGACATAAAGATACAATTTTCAAAAATCGGGACAAAATTTGGGACGCTTTACGAGTCGGGACGAGTTGTTAAAATTCGGGACTGTCCCGCCAAAATCGGAACGGTTGGTCACTCTAATATACACCACAAAAAAAATGGACACAATTGAAAAATATTTAGGTCTCCCGCAGAAGGTAGAATAAAGTTTAGAATTTTCTTTAAGAATTCGAATTTTTTTTCAATGAAAGAATAAGTGATTTTTGTTTTTCAAATACAAAAAGTTTGACAATAAGGTGGGAAATTACCGTCTACAAAAATATATTACTCTAATGCACCATTTAGATCGCCTGCAGTTTATTTAGATTTGATACAATTTTTAGCAAAATGTCCATTCTCGTATAATTTTAAAAAAATGTGCTTAAATGTTGATAAAAGTTTATTTGTCATTAAATTTTTTATTATGTGCGTACCTGTGTGCTTTGAAAAAGTAATACCACTTAATATTTCATTAAAAAAAATATGAATACATTCGAATTTTTTAAGAAAATTATAAATTTTAGGCCTCTTGCGGGAGACCTAAACATTTTTTAATTGGGCCATTTTTTTTGTGGTATAGGAGGGTCCACAGGGGCAACTTTTATCGACTTGAAATTTTGAATTTCGAAAAAAACGTTTTTTCGATACACCCTATTGTGCATACTCAAACCTGAAATTTGAGTAAAATAACTTCCAGGATATCGTTTCTGATGGATCATCAACCTACCTCCAGCTGAACAAAGAATCATCAAAATTCGTATGAGCTTGAGCGGTCCAAGTGAAAATAAACTTTGAAATTGTGATTGTGAGTTAATTTTCACATGCAGTGAGTGTAGTTCTTCTTTATATCTAAATTTATTCAGAGTGCGGTGTGAAATTAATACTATGTACCTACTTAAGTATTTACAAAATTATTTGGTATTTGTGCAGGGGAAGAAATCCTTAGAATAATGCCTGAATCAAACTTGCAGACACGTGGTGCCATCTCGTGGCGCATATTGTCACTACGAATTTGTTTGGTATTTACAGTTTACATAGGCGCTATGTATTCAACCGCGTTTGCTTTAATCATAACCTTAATATTAGAGAAAAGAAGCTAGTTTTTGACACAATATACTGTTTGATTTAACCAGGGCTGCGGAGTCGGTAAAAAAAATCTCGACTCCGACTCAGACTCCAGAAAAATTGCACACAAAAATATTTTTAAATAGTTCTGTGTAATAAAAATCTTTCATGTAAATTATCACAAATTTGACACAGAATAATACGACCGTGCAATATTAAATTTGCTATGAAAACAAAAATACTACCAGGAAGAAAAGAAACAAATTTAATAAATTAAATATCTATTCTAGTATTGTGATTGTATTAAACATATGGCTTGTGTATATCAAATTACTCACAAACAAATGCTGAACCCATAGGAAAAACAGAAGTTTTATTTGTGTCCAGCGAATTTGTTGGCAAAAATATTTAAACTGACAATCTAAATGTAAATAAAAAAGACCTATAAGATATCAAAAAGACCTATTGATCGGACCACAAATAGAAAACTTATTTAAAAACATATATAAAATGTTTATTCTCTCTGTTATCTCTCTGTTTATTCAAAATATCTCTGGAATCATTAAGTATCAAACTTTCTCATCAGAGCACACAAATCTTCACGAATTTGTCTACTTAACCGACTTTCTAAAGCACCCATATGACAGTGTATAATATGATATAAAATTCATTCTAATAAAAACAAAATTAAGTGCAAAATACGTTTTTCTACTTTGCATTCACAATGCACACATTGTAACATTGTTTTCGGTGTTACAATTAACACATTGGGTGCATTCAGCAGAATCTACCGGTACCGGACCGATACCAACCGATTTACGATACCGATCCGGAACAGTCTCGTATCTGCTGAATAGCGCTATAATGCACCAAAGTTTATTTTTCATCCAATAGGGGGCGCTATATGAAAAAACGCTGAACATAACCTCATTGTTCGCATAGAGGTACGCGTTATTTTGCTTTATTTGTCATTTATTTGGCTTTCACGACTCTCACATACCGTATATATGATATATTAAAACAATATTCTCTTTCTTCCATTTTAAATGTAAAATGACAGGTCTGCAACCAACACTGGTACAATCCACCGCTACCGCTAACCGTAAAAATTATATGATACCAAAAATGGCGTCTGATCCACCGTAAGTTGGTATCTACCGGTCAACAAAAGTGACATACAGCAGATTTTCGCTAACCTGTTACTTCACAGTTACCAACCGGAGTGATCTGCTGAATGCAACCATTGTAACACCGAAAACAGTAACATTTTTGTCTAAGATTGCCAGGATTGGTACACATTGATATCAAATGCCAAATGTCAAACGTACAATACATAACCACACACTGCCTCTTTTTAATCGCTTGCAATCGCATAAACTGCGAAATATCAATATTCTATACATATTTAAACATGCGTGTAGCCTGCTATAGTATGGCCAAAGGTTGTAGCTTTCTTAGTTTTGCTGTGTTCATCAAAATACGCCAGCATAACGTTTTCGGTGATGTTTTACGACTCTGGTAAGTGATCGTTATCATTTTTCAACTAAACATCAAATCCCCTTTTCAGATATAATTCAAGGACCACATTTACTTTAATAAGGTATTATGCGAAGATCAAACCTACATTGTAGATATGAATGATTTTAATTACTGCTACGAGATTGTATATGCGCAATCAATGGTTTATCAGCATACACGTATGAAGCTATAGTACATTTAAAGTGTAGAGGATTTCTTAGTTTATGTAACGTATAAGTTTTCGGTAACATTTTGGACCGAATTCTGTTCGGCTCAATTCGTATTCATTTTTGTCCGTCGCTTTCGACTTCGTCTTAGTTCTGGTTGTTGCAACATATTTGTATTACCTCCTTCACATGTAATTTTACTAAGTATAATTTATTCTAATAAACTACTTTGCCGAAATTAAAATTGGGTTTCAATTATAAGTGCTTGTAAATATATAAGCCGCAACGGCTACGTAGCGCAATTAGGTAGACACCGCTATTAAACATTAGGCGTTAAAACAATTCTTTAGTAAGTTCTTGTTCTTCGAAGTAACTAATCAGTCACCGCCAAACACTTCTAACACTTCCAAACAATAAGATTCTGATTATTATACTTATGAAACCACTATTAAAGTTGTTGACTTTTTAGGTTAAGTTTCATATATTTATCACAGTAGGGTTAAAAGTGTTGCCCCAAGCTCCATTATGATCATCGTTGAGACCTCGCTGAATATTTATTCAAACTTGTAGGCTAAAGTAGAGTAATTTTATTCACAATTAGATTTTGTCAAGATTTTATCTCATAGATCTCATCCTTAACGAAGTTGACAGTTACTACAGTGCTGCCACGTGGTACCCGCGAAATACCCTAGATTCTAATTTAGCGCAATATAGTAACCACAATTTCTAAATTTATATAAAATTAATGACGCAAAGTAGAAAAAATAATATATTACACTCGTTTTATAAGACATATTGGCGCACTCGTTCCATTTGGGCATAGGTACAACTCGTACGTCAATTTTTGTCTTATAAAACTTGTATAATAATATACTATTATAAAATTGTTGTGAGGGACAGAATAGCTCCAACTAATTCTCCGGCAAAGATGCCCTTAAATCATTTTTAATTATTTTCTAAGCTGAAAATAATCATAATTATGGACAAAATCGTGGTCCAGTTAACCGACTTTCTATCTCTAATAATAACAAAAAACACCCATAAGACACCGTGTCTAACACGAAATAAAATTCATTCTAATAAAAACAAAATTAAGTACAATAAACATTTATAAAATTGTTGTGTGGGACAGAATAGCTCCAACTAATTCTCCTGCAAAGATGCCCTTAAATCATTTTTAATTATTTTTAAAGCTGAAAATAATCATAATCATAGCTACAGATATAACTTCTGAATAAATGATACCACATTGAACTATGGCCCTACTTCTCAATCTCATTTTAAGTCTCTTGTTTCCTTTTTCAAATTTCTGTCAGATTACTTTTGTTAATCGCTTTCACTTTCGTTTGGAAAGCGTGTTTTGTAATTTGATTATTTACATATGTATGTACGTAGGTACTTTGTAAAAAACTTAATAGAATATTTGGTTTTATTTATTTACTGTCTACTGAGGCAACATCCATCTCGCATGTTTTTTCTACAGTAATTAAACCTGGGCTCGGAGTCGGTACATTTTTTCCGACTCCGACTCCACTGAAATTTGTCTGAACTCCGACTCCGACTCCACGACTCCGACTCCACAGCCCTGCATTTAACATGCTTTCATAGTGATTAAGCCAATAGCATTAAACCCGACAGGAGCGACAGGAGATAATATGTGGGTGGCATTTTAAGACATATTTAAAATTGACCCAGTCGTTGTCTAGTTGATCTACTTTTTATACAATTGTGTAGAAATTACTACGAACTGTCACCGCGGAGCCCTGTAAAGAAGGTTTCTGTAATAAAGTCCACAGACCGAGACAAGGGAGAAAAGTACCAATAGCTCAGATCAATAATAACAGTTGATAACAACTACAGCAGCTGCCTATTGGCAAAGGGCAGAAATCGGCTGAGCAAATTAATTAAGTATGTTTGTTTGTGCACAAGGACTTCAGTGCAACGGTCTACCGTTAGATGGAACCACATCCTGGGCGTACTACAGACTCAAGGCCGACGACGATCTCACTGGCATAAACGCCCCTCTTAAGTGCGTTTCTTCAAGATATTTAAAATTTCTATAGCCAGGCAACAAAGACTCATCGGAAATTTCTTTTGATACACTTTTTTCCTCAAAATGACAACCCCTATTCCTTCTTATCGTTTGGCACACGTGTTAGAAAGCACTCCTGTACAATGTACGTATTTTTTTAAACTGGATAATATATGAGAAAATACTTTATCCTGTAACTCACAAACCATGATAATGCAATAATTATTTCCAACAAATCGCCGCAAAGTGAAGCATTCAGCACAGATGTGCAGCTGCGCACGTTAGTACGAAAGAAACAAACGGACTCCATGACTATCCAGGAGTATTTTGCAATGCTGCGCTGACGAAGCAAATGCTGGATAGAAATGGAGGAAATGAATAATGATAACTTTAAAATGTATCGAAATCAAATTCAACCAGCCACAGATCGGTAAATAACATTCTCATCACATTACAAGAAACGTCACTCACGTTGAAACTTCATAATATTATAATCATAATATTATCAGACTAATCTGTGCACGCACTGCATAAACCAAAGAGTATTTTAGTGACTAATTCAAATTAAAGATCAAATCGTACTCTGCGGTTAAGGAATCTTTAGTGGCAATAGGCAAAAATAGTCATTTTTAACGGTTCAGAAGCAAACCAAACACGAACAATTGCCAGCGCGATCTGCCACATATCTCGGAAATAACTGCGACGTTAGTCACCGCATTAAATAATCTATTTTGTGTTGTAGCAAATTCTCTGGTATTAATTATTTTTTATGTAACAATTAACGAGCCAGTTTACTCTTAACGTTTTAAAAACGCGTACGCTAACAAAAACATTCTAGTTGTATTTCCAGTTTGTTAGCAAATTGGTTCACGTTCTGGCTTAAGAACGTGATTTATGTTAAATTTTACTTAGTAGATATCAAATTAAATTGCTCAAAAGTTATTTTCAGCTAGTATTGTATAAAATTAGAATGTCCTAAATAATCATAAAGTGGCATTTTGCATCTTAGATACCGGGGCGAAAACACCTTCTATGCGCCCTAGGGCAATAAAGATTCTTATTGCGCCCTAGGACCTAGGCCAGTAAGGATTGCCATGGCTATATGTCAAATATATCAAATATTTGTCATTCAAATGTTAAATTTTAAATCGTCAATGTCAATTATTGGCGATTAAGGTTATAAGTTCGACAATTAATTGTCTGTATTGTCTAAATTTTGTATGTACCTCGGACATCACTTGATGTTTATACTTTCGGGCGACTTAAAAAGCGTGAGGGCCGATAGGTCCGAGAGCTGTCTGTCACCTTCGGGGCATAAACATCCGTCTAATGCCCTTGGTACATAAATAACTATTTTGATAGCTGTCAACTGTTACCGATCTTTTACCCCTTTGTTTAGTTTTTATCTTATTTATCTTATGGAAGGACATTGATAAAAACAATTTCTTAATATCAAGATGATTATTACGCCATATACCGGATAGAATAGGTTATGATTTAAATTGTTTTCTATTTTGGTCACTGGCAGTTGTCAAACTATTTAATTTAAGAGTCAAATTGTTGCCAATAAAATTGGAATATGAATGTCATTCCTATTATTGTTGTGTTTACAATAACAATACAATCATTCTACTTTTTTGTTGTACAAACCTAACCTAAAATTAAATCCAGCCAAAACTTATCAATTTTATTTGTGTGGTATACCAACAACTCCATTTCGAATTTGTAATCGCGTGTCCGATAAATGACCGCTCGTGGTCCGATAAATACTGAATTGCCAAACTTCAAATTCTTCGATTTTACAAAAGGTTGTATCTGATGATAACTCAAAAAAATATTCCCAGATTTTGGCTAAGGCTACACGTGAAACCACATCACGTGGTCCGACATATAGGGATACGTGTATACACGTGTAGAGGTTAAAAACCACCAAATTTAAATAAAAAACTGTGACGCCAGAAAGGGTCAAATCCCAATATTACCATATACTTAAGAAAAAGAAGATTACCAACAACTTTGGGGTGCGAACCTATTACATTTTATTTAATTAATTACATTCACCTGGTTTTATTATGTCAAAACAAAAGATTATTGCGTTTATATTTTAAATCAACAACAAACTAAATATAAATTTGACTCCTCCAAAGTACTTTATCTGCCACAAAATATGGAACAAATAGATCAATCACAAAGATACCAATATGAAAAATGAAATGATAAATACTGAGAGATTAGTAAATACTATCAAATATCTATATAGTCAATAAAAAAGTTGCAACAATTCTTTGATAAGGGCAATTTTGTCGAGAGCGAACGGGCTTGCCATCTGGATCGGTTAAATTAAATAACCGCAATACACAACACAAACGTGTAAAGTGTACTAATTATGTAAAAGTAAACGCATACAGACTAAATATAACACGGGTAACGTAACAAATAGAATGCGGTGTTTTTAACTGAAGATCGCCTCTAGTTGGCTCGTTGACAAAACAATAACTGGGGAGACAGTATTGTATAATAATATAATGAGACAACGGCTTCAAGCATGCATACGTTAAGAACCTGTAAAAATCCCAGTATCCAGTGCATAAATAAACATTTGGAATAGAAATTCCAGCAGTTTTCTGTTCTTGTCTCAGTTTCTAAAAATAATTGGGTTCACCTGACACCCATGTTATTGTTATTGTTGTTTTTGGCCACCAGCAAGCGAATCAACTTACCTCAGCATCGTTATCGCCGTTTGTACGTGACTTCTCGGTTTTGTTTTTCGTATCCTGGAACAACGAAACACAGGTAGATTTTGTTCGAAACAAGCACACTAACCTAGTAAATTCGACACCGGATTTTCGGTCCTGTCGTGGCCGAAACTGTACCCTCTACTCACCATTTCGCGATAGATCGACTACTGTAGGTTAGGAATGTACGGACGATAGCACACACAACGGATATCAACAATAAATAGCGAAAACATGAAGAGTCAAAACAGCTCCGAACTACACATACCAACCACACATACAGTTGTCGACTTGCGGAAAATGTCTACACACCGGACAATTGGAACTAAAGAACGAGACTCAATTCCAACACGATAACCTAATCAAATTCTCGACGTATTACCACACCGGGCGGTCGTTACTTCAACGAAAAACGTTCAAAATAATCGTTTCCAAATTATAATAGGGTTAAAACACATCAAGGCCTTGCGGCAGACATCTACTGACAGCTAATTGGATAAATTAAGTCACGTGGTTTGCCTTCTTCTTCTTACCGAACGACCCAAGTTGATTTTAGTTCGAATATATTTGCAGAGATGGCACCACCGTCTTCAAACAACAGTAATTCCCACAAAAGGGGTAGTAGAATCCTAGACTGTTGGATTGATAAAACTTGTAGAACAACACCCCATTATCAACCTATGTTCACGTGCTCCAGCCGTTTCATAATCCGTACCATCTGCCTTAGGAAGTATTGCGCGGGATATTTAAATTTAATACCTCCTCTGCAGTGACTGCTGGAACAAAATTAATACTACATAATATACATCATGTTTGATGTTTGTGGATAATTATCGTATTACGTTAGGTAAGGTATGCACCTAAAAAAGCGCATCTTCTATTAATTTATTAAAATTATCATAGAAAATAATGGTTTAAAATCATAATTGTTAAGATACTTACTGTGCGCGTAGATGTTAAAAAATAAAACACAGCTTTAAAGGGTTGAGTAAAGTTATTTACTATTATAATTATGAATTTTATTGCGAATTTGTGTGAATACAAGATCATAGACACAAACAAGGGTACAATTTGTATTTTAGAAAAGAAAAATGGCAAAACATCTTTAATTACTCGTATTTCCAATCATATTTAGTCAATTCAAATATTTCTTTAAATAAAGACTTGCTTGTATTGTATTGTGAAAATTGAAAACATACCATATTCGCAGTACCTAACAGAATGTTTCAATCCAATCCCACTAAACATGTTATATTGCGACTACATTCTGTAACGTTGTATGAAAGTTACTTTTGTAACATCGTTTTGTTACGTTATTAGAACATTGTTGAAACATTCGCAACACAATGTTTTATTGACAACATTTTATCTACATCAACATCAATACAACAGTTCATTGACAACATTTTATCTACAAAAGTGTATCAGGAGGGTAGTACACCTAGCGACTGTCGGTGCGGGTAAATGCTCATCTCAATTCACCTCATCTTTCGGTATAAAGATTCTATGATTAAGATAGGCTTAATGATGGCTTAAATAAGCAAACGGGTACGTTTGTCGTTGTCGGAATGCGCATTTGGCCACTATACACGTCATTATACTATCATTTTGGACAGTAATCGATTGAAAATGTATTCTAAAATACGTTGCCAACTTGTAATTTAAACATTGTTAAAATATTACAACAAATGTTGCTAATGTGTCATTTAAACGTTATAAAAATATTACAAAAAATGTTAGAAATTTGTAACATATTGACAAGTTATACAGGCTTAGCCTAAAATACCGGAACTCCTAAATAATTCTCTGACGGTAAGAAATTACAAAAAGAAATTCAAATAAAAGTTTTTTGACTTTAAACAATCCATCGTTCAAATATATTTTTAATATATGTTCATTTTATTATAGAAATTTTGTAAACTTTTTTTTTCAAATGGAACGTCCTGTATATTTTTACATTTTGTAATTTTAGGACTAGTTCTAAACATTTTTTATTAAAATAGTCTTTTTTTAAAATGCATCATTTTTGAATTTTAAGCAATTAATTAAAATTAGTCAAAATTACCAGAACACCTACATAACTCTCCAACAGTAACAAATTTCAAAAAAACATTCAAACAAACGCTTTTTTGACATTAAACAAGCTATCATTAAAATATATTTTTAATATAGGTACAGGCAGTGATGTTAAATTACGGTAATTAATATTTTTCGTAAATTACCGTTGAAATAAAAATTATTAATTTCAAATATTAAATTACCACGTAATTAAAAATTAAAAATGGTAAATTACGATGGCATAAATTACCGGGTAATTCAAAATGGTAAATTACGCTGGTTTAAATTACTGGGTAATTAAAAATTCAAAATGGTAAATGACGCCTGTTTAAATTACGGGGTAATTAAAAATTCAAAATGTTAAATTACGGTGATTTAAATTACCGGGTAATTAAAAGTTCAAAATGTAAAATTAAACAGATCACTGTAAGTTCTGATTACTACTAATGTTAATAAAAATGTTTGTAAAACCTTAAATCATTATTTTGTGGATAACTAGCTATCTCTGATCTTTTGCCTGATTTGATAGTACTAAAACAAAAGCAAAGACTACACAGAAATACTATTTATAGCACTAGTGCACTACTACAAAAACAGGAAAATCAAACAGAATAACAATAGTAGAAAATAATCAACAACAATAACACTGGCATATTTATTAAAAAGTGAATTCCGATAATAAATGGCTTCTGATTTCAGAGCTGCATTATCGGATTTGTTGGATTGGTCGCCATTGGCGAAGGGGCTTTACACTTCTCTATTCATTAAATACAAAATATTAGTTGTGTATTTTCTCAAGTGGGATGATTTGGAATAGTAAAAATATAACGTTTACGGGCAATGGGACTGTCATTGGTTGTGTTAACTTTACCCATAGACCAATTTCCATTGGCTAAATGACACCTTGAATAACATTGTCACGCACGAATCCGACCATTCACCACGCGGATTGTTAGGTTCTTCCCAGGCAAACGCAAACAACAGTGCATGCACTTGTCGACTGGTTAGGAGGGGTGAGGCGCATTCATACGTCTACTGATGGAAGGAAATTAATTTATAAATTCCGGTAAATTACCAACGGTAATTGAAATTGTCGGTAAATTACCAACGGTAATTTAAATTGACGGTAAATTACATCGGTAATTTACGGCGTAAATTACGGTACTTAAAAATCGGTAAATTACCATTAATTACGGTAATTTACGCGGTAAATTACGCTTTTACATCCCTGGGTACAGGTATTCATTTTATTATGGAAATTTGGTAAACTTTTCTTTTTCAAATGGAATACCCTGTATATTTTTACATTCTATAATTCAAAGACTAATTCTAAACATTTTTTATTGGAATATTTTTTTTATAAATTTCATCATTTTTTAGTTATAAGCAATTAATCAAAACTCCTGAGCTTCAAATTATGAATTGGTTTGAAGGATACGATGTGGAATAGCTTACCACATTAAAACCATTGTCTCTTCAGTGATTTCTTCTGGTTTTATTGGAATATATATTGAGCATAAAAATGAAAAAAATTTTTTTTACGGTTGGAGAATTATGTAGGTGTTCCGGTAATTTTGACTATTTTCATTAACTCTCTGCTTATAACTCAAAAATGAAGCATTCTATAAGAAAATTATTTCAATAAAAAAGGTTTTGAATTAGTCTTAGAATTAAAAATGTTTAGAAAAAAAAGTTTAGGAAATTTCCATAATAAAATAAACAGCCTGTATATTAAAAATATATTTGAACGATAAAAAAACTTTTGTTTGAATTTTTTTTTAATTTTTTACGGTTGGATAGTTATCTAGATGTTCTGGTAATTTTGACTAATTTTAATTAATTGCTTAAGAGTCAAAAATGATGCATTTTAAAAAAAGACTATTTTAATAAAAAATGTTTAGAATTAGTCCTAAATTTACAAAATGTAAGAATATACAGGGAGTTCCATTTGAAAACAAAAATTTTATGAAATTTATATAATAAAATGAACACCTGTATATTAAAAATATATTTGAACGATGGATTGTTTGAAGTCAAAAAACTTTTGTTAGAATTTTTTTTTAATTTCTTACTGTTGGAGAATTATTTAGGTGTTCTGGTAATTTTTGCTAACCCTGTATATCCGCGGTAGGACATAAGAAGTTATATAAATATAACAGTTATATTACTTGTTATATAACATTACATGTAACACAGTTACAATAAAATGTTGTATAAATGTTACAGTTATATTTCGTTGCTTAGTGGGAGTTTTATGTATAATATGGTAAATTTTACAAAGTTCATAATGGCTACGACATAATGGCAAAAAACTCAATTTTATCCCGTATAAATCTTTTTGCAGCAGTTGTATTGGTGGGGACTTTAGATAGACCTAATTTGACTGGAAGCAATGAATGGAAAGAATAGAAACAATGTTTCCGCCATAACTATATGAAAATTGGAATAAAAAATGATGCACTTTGGAAAAAAATTAAAAACCTACGTCTCGTAAAAAGTAGGTATTTTTACACATAAAAATACAGTCATTAAAAGAAATTTACATTTAATTTTTAGGTCTGAACTTAAAGAATTGAATGATGACGCTTTTGTATTTTTTATTATTCCGTCTGTTGTATTTGACTTAAGGGTGCCGAAACGGACAGCTGAACGTACCCTAAAAAGTTCAGCAAATGGGGTAAACGTACTTCGTACCGATCTTTTAATTTTGTTTCTAAATATGAGATTTTTTGCACTCAAAGGGTATTAATTGAATGTAGCTACAGCATACGAACAGTACAACGATAACTAAAAAGACAATACATACCGAAAATTGGTCAGAATTGAACAATAGACAATAACTTGCAATTTTCTTTTTGGATTTATAAATCCTTGCTTCATACAATGCATAGTAAAAGCACCTATCTATACATGCAGTAAAATATCCAAAAAATGATTTTTGTTAGACAATCGGTACGAAGCAGCAAAACCAACGATTTTTGTGCGTTTGAACGGAGAGTGGGAATTCCATAGTTCAGCAGTTTTCGGATAGATGGCGCCACCGTCGTTCACAACATAATCGTTCACCACGAATTACTGTTTGAATTATACAAACAAGTCAGATTATTGTGCCCGCTCACAAATTTACCAGGTCTTATTATACTGTGCATACGGTGTAACTGGAAACAAACGGTGCCTTAGCAATGAATTGTAAAAAGATGCAAACTGGAATTGATACTTATTTGCAGTGACAGGTATAAGTTATATTATAACAGTAACACTATTAATTATTATTGTTGTCTTTTTCATTTTCCCTGGTCTTACAAATAATTTATCCGTTTGTCCAATTTTTGATACTAATTCCTGAACTTCTACGTGTCACTGTTACAGTGGCCGTGACACTATAATTTATTGTTGGACATTTTTATTGGAATCCATTATTAATATGTATATTTCAGTTAAATTAACTAAACCATAAGATTTTCTATTGATAGTACTTCTAATGGTGATATTACATTAAACCTATGAATCAAATGAATAGGTAATAAAATAATACTTTTGCTAACATATTTATTACATTAGAATATATAAATTTTTACATCCAAAACGTTGTTTCATTTATTAACAAATATTTTACCTTTACGTCAACTAAAATAAACATGGATAAAAACACGCAAAAACACAATTTATTTTCATCACAGATAATATATTAAGTTAGTTACAAGATAAATATTACACGTAGCTTTAAAATCATAAATAAAGTAGATATATAATAAAGGAGAAATTGCGTATTAAAAATACCGAATAAATAATTTTTAAATTGCTCAAATGTTCACCTCCATAACGTATTGCACATTTATTTATTAGCGATCCAAATACAAAGAGATAAACTAAGTAGATAGTAAAACATACAAACCAATTTTTATTAGACAACGCATGCAGCAACTTTAACTACAGAAAATACAACTTATTTATTTTACAGATATTATCATTCAGATATAATTGTTATCACGTCATCTTTGAGATGCAGTTAATCACTTCAAATAAGAATTTAGTAATGATATCCGAGTTCTATTGGTGTATTATACCTATATAATGTTAATAGCGGTCAGTCATCTGATGTAACTTTTTAATAAGTAACAACGTGTCAGCTGACTTTGCTTTGCCAGTGTACTCTTGCGCTTTCCCACTGTACTCGTGTCAGCAAAACAAAAGTCATGGAAAAAGTTTTCTGTACTCACCATGGCAAATGGGAGTCGGAGACATATGCATTGCAATATTAGGTTGGCTAAATTAAAAACCTCGTGTACAAAACCAGTACTACCAATTTGCCCTAATTCACCAAGTTACTTTTCAAAACTGACAAGTATAATTTTTAGTTTAGAGTACCACTGTTGGTAATCCGAATCCATTTTTGCGCACTCCAATGTGGACTACCAAGGTGTTGTAGGGCGTTCGGACTACATGGTAGTACGGATTACTGAGAGTACCTATACTGTATGTATGATGTTCTGAACGTGCTCACCGAGTGCTGTGTTGTATTTACATACCCACAGGACCACTCACCATGCCTCGTCTCACGAGAGACTACCCACCGAGGTGGCAGACGTGGCAGTATCGCAAAATGTGGCGCAGAAGGACAAAAGCCGCCACCCTACAGTTTTGTCACGCAACGTCTGTGGGCAATCTTAACAATAGTTGGCAAAAGGTGTTCTTCATAAAATCTACATGACTTCGGTAACAAATACTCGTACCATCATTTTTCTTCCATCCTATTTTAATCCATACAAAGTGGACGTTCACCTCAGGATACATGTCTGAAGACCTGCCGCTATGCGAGTTGCCTCTCATTAGGGGCGCTAGAAATATACAAAATATTAGTTTAGTATCGTCAATAAATAAAAAAATTTCAATTTGTATATAATAAATTATTTTTCTAACTGTATTTTCTTGTTTAAGAGGATAATAATATAATAATATCTCAGTACCTACTATACAATTTTTTAGAATAATGAAAATCAAATTTTAACTACAGTTAAATTCAGAAGTCAGAACAATAATCTCAAGCAAAGTAATTGATAAAAAAAAATATAAAAATATTTAATAATAAATTATTTTTTGTGAATATGTAATATCTATTTTATTATTCTTAATGTTGCATAATAACATAACAATATGTTTTTTAAGATAAAATACATGATTTGAATCGAACGTATTTTCATACATTTGTAACAATTTATTTTAGAACGCGAGATGAATCCATACGTTCGATAAATCTCAATTACGTCTGTACAGTTTCTGTATAGGTGGCTTAAAGTTAGGATTATACCTGTTGTAATTTTGTGTTTTAGACGAATTAGAATTCCTTTTTTGCAGCAGCTTTCTTCCTACATTTTTTGACTAACTAGAACAGCGCTTATCAGCTCATCCCATTGTACAAATCTACAAAAACAATGATTTATTGATTAAAGAATGAATTATAAAATATACACATGCATTACCCTGGTTCTGACAAAATACGTTTTATCACTAAAACATAACTAGTCTATTCACTGCACCACTCAAACTTCAAAACTGAACTGAATCAGAACTAATTGTAATAACTAAATAAAGTCAGACAAAATATGTTGTAAAACACAAGCAGCGCCATAATAAGAGAAGATACAGCCGCCGCCGAAAAATCAACACAGTGCACTGCCGGGTCTCCCTGGCAACAAAATCATAAATGTGGCATCGCATTCCCGCTATCAAATGTGTTATGTTAGAGAGGAGAGGGACGAGAGCGGCAAGGACTTCGACTAGCCCTATGCTTTGCAATCTTTGCGTACCATACAGGAAATAAAACTACGCTAGGGTATTAGAAATAGCGGGTAGTCCCCGCGCGACCAAATGTAGGAGAGAGAGGACAGCGGTAAGGGGTCCTAGAGTATCGCTGTAGAACGGGGTTCACAAAAACTGTCCGCGACGATGTAAATTGAAATATTGTAGGAGAAAATCATGAGAAAATACGATATAGAGTGGGTTGCGCCATCTAGTGGCCGGTTGTGTCATTAGACTCATTCCGGTCTCCGTTTCGGCACCCTTAAATGTTTTTTGGCTATAGTATACACCATGGGCGTAGCCAGGGGGAGGGTTTTGGGGGTTAAACCCCCCCCCCCCCGAAGAGTTAAGATATATCTTAAATAATTTTCTTAGAAATATAAGTGTTATTTTATGTACTTTTAGTCGTTTTATTTTCTGGAACCCCCCCCGATACTAAAACCTGGCTACGCCCGTGGTATATACTCTTCTTGCATACATAGATATTTCAGTTCTACCATACAAAATAGCTAAAGATAACTAAAAAACTAGGTGGTTCAATCTTATATTTACCAATCTTTACACAAATAAATCTAACACCTGACTTTAATAGTACTTTCATCAAAATATTTATTGTATTTCTTCCATTCAAATCTCTTCTTGGGATCCTGTTTACTGTTTTTGGGATTCAAATTTGGCATTAAACCAGCTTTCTGTGCCATCGTAACCAACATCGAGACTTTCTTTTGTTGTCGTCTGCATAGCCCGGTCTCCCTTCTAGGTAACATACATCCGTCAGATCTGAGAAACTGACTCAAGATGAGTACATCGGTATGTTTTAATTCCAAACCAGTGCTGCATAATGGACAAGAATGTGGAATTGGATTCTTCACTAATACTTCTTCCCGTGGTGATTTAATAAAGTCGCCTTTGATTATAATTTCTTTTCCTTTGTCGATCTCTTGAACTAAAAATGTTAAGCGTTTAATAAAATATTTGCTCAACAAAAAATAGGCACATTTATTAAATACAATTATTATAGCATAACTTACTCTCTTTGAGTTGAAGTTTTGGAAATACAGATATACTCCTAGCGCTTAAATTAGTAGGAATTTGATTTCTGAAGACATTCGAACATAACCTCAAAATCGTAGTCATTTCTAAAATGGTAGCTAAAGAAAATTTTGTTCTAATTCGAATAGCTTTATGTTATATTATTCTTCATTCACTCGCTTTCTATAGAATAAAAATTGTAAACGCTTCTGTCTTTGTAGTAGCTCGGGAATATTTGGGAATATTTCACAAATTTTATGGGCTGCGTTCATTAGTTTTTAGTTCATCCAATTTTCGGAATGAAAAGTACTCTTTATTATTATTAAACGTTATTATAATGTAGATGGAGTAAAAGTAGATATATTTCTCATCAAAATATAAATGACATTAGAATTACTAGTTTATATCATTAATAATAACGTAGGAACCATTCTAAAGTCGAAAAACATGTGGACAAAAAAAGATCGTGGACAAACATAACCTCACAATCTCGTCTCACCAATTTCGTAAAGTTTTATATTAATAATAATGGATATCACTAATCAATATAGCGTATATTTCGGTACAGTTAGAGGAATTTTAGGCCGTAAGTATATAACACTGTCAAAATCATCTATTTATTATTTTTAACCTCGAATTTTACTTATTTTAGAGACAAATTGCAAATCTGGCCAACCTGCGACATACGAATTAAAGGAAGCCGGTAAAAACTCTGAAATTACATCATTCCAATGGGGCGCAACAGAAGACGACATACTTATTGGCCAAAGAAATGGCATCGTTAAGTTTTATAGCACTCGTGAAAGTAAAGTTACAAATAGACTAGAAAACATTGAGGGTGAAGGCCCTGCAGTTGGCGTAGAGGCCATAGACGACAGAATTGTTATTGCAAGAAAAAGCGGTCACGTCAGCATTTGGAACGATGAGGTTATAGATAAGTTCAAAGTTGAATTTAGCAATAGCGATGGAACGTTAGATTGTATGAGATACAATCAAAATAGGAAGAATGTGATCGGTACCGGAGGCGAAGCAAATGATTTCAAATTATGGGATGTCGAAACAAAAAAGTGTATTTTTAGAGCAAAATCGGTAAGAATTTTTTTTTCTTTTTATTTTCTGAAAGGTTAATTTTATTTTGTAATTTTGTCATTAGCTAGGGCATGATAATTTAAATTTACCTATTCCCACATCAATCCGAGGAATCTGTTTTTTCCCTGGCGACGAAATGTTAAATGCTTGCGTAACAAAAGAAGGATTAGTGCTTCTATATGACGAACGTGCTCAGAGACGCCCTGTTTGCAAATTTGAAGAACCAAAGGCAAGTTTTACCACTGTAACAACCGCTTTTCGAGATAGACAGTGCATGGTGGGCACCTCAAGAGGCTACATGCAACTGATTGATTTGAAAACAGGAACCTCTGCAAAAACTTATAAAATGTTCACTGGTAGTGTGACAGATATAGTTTGCGATCCTGTGAATCCCCTGGTATTTAGCGTGAGTCTTGATAGGTATCTAAGAGTGCATAATGTTGATACAAAAGAACTTCTTTACAAGGTATACAATTATTTATTTTGTTAATATTTTAAAATAAACTTTATAATTTTGTAGGAGTATTTGAAACAGTCGTTGACAAAAGTGCTTATGAAGCCGGTAATTAAAGAGGAGAAACCAGAGGTGGATGATCTGGCTGAAAATGGGGTAGAAGCAAATGTAGACGAAGAGTATGATGAATTGTTTGAAAATATGGAGGTCATTGTTGAGAAGAAAACTAAGAAGAAGTTGAAAAGAAGTGTTGGTGAGAAGGAAGAGAAAGACACCAACACAAAGAAGGTTAAAAGGAAAAAGATCAAGGCTTAATGTGTTTTTTTAATTTATGATAAACAATAAATAGGGTTAAGATTATTTGTGTTTTCATTAATGATAAGGAAATAATAATAATACATTGTTGTAAAAATACAAGGGTTCTAACTTCAAGAAATGTTTGGTGTCAAAAATGTAGGGTGATTTTACAATAAGAGTTCTTTTTGGTGGCAAGCAAAGTAACTACTCCTTTTGATGCATGCATTCATTTACATTGCAATTTATGTAATGCTCACCATTCCCCCCACACATGACAAACATTTCATTCATGGCTCCAGTGGTGGATTAATAAAAAATATATTATTACTATCGTCTTATATTACAAAAGGAATAACAGAAAATGAAGCGCGATTGAACTGCATTTCAAAATAATGAAAAATTTTATATATTTTAAGTAAGGAAAAGATTTAAAGACTCATTTACATTGGTAGTAGCAGGGTTAGTACTAGTCTTGCTAGTGAGGTAGGACAGGTAACTACCCCGAAATATGCCCGTGACAACAGAAAATGTTTATAACTTTTGCAAAGATTGTTGCATAAATTTCTATAATACTTCAAACTTGTAGCTAATTAAAAGACCTAGTAGCCCTTCGATGCTCGGAGTTTTGCCCCATGGACAACAATCCTTAAATGGCGATAATGTCCGTTCGAATAACAACCGTATTTCAATCATTTGCTACAGAAAAATGTATATAACGTTTGCAAAGATTGTTGCATAAATTTCTATAATACTTCAAATTGTAGGTAATTAAAAGACCTAGTAGCCCTTCGACGCTCGGAGTTTTGCTTCATGCACAACACCCACTAAATGGCGATAATATCCGTTCGAATAGCAAACGTATTTCAATCAGTATACTGATTGCAAATATTAATAACATAATCAGTTGTCACTTGTTTGCAGTGGCGTACCGAGGGGGGGGGGGGGCGGTCCGCCTCGGGCGGCACATATTTTGGGGCGGCATTTTTTATATTTCTGACTAATTTAAAAATAAAAATACTATAATACTGTTGTTATCAACAGAATCAATGATTATATACAACTCTGCTAATAATCTCTTTAGCGACTTTGTTGTTATTGAAAATTCTGCATGTGGATAAGCATGTACAAATCATTCTTTAAACTTGGTATGTGTACATGCAGTTTCTGCTACAGTAAATTCCACAACAATTTTTGGGACTATCGAATGCTTGTTTTCGTGTTTTCGCCTTCCATTCATTGATGAGATATTTTACTTTCTGTCACTGGTTAAGGTGTTAAGCACAGTGTAGAAACTAGTTGGAACGCAAGAGTAGAAGTAGTAACAATAACTGTAAAAAAACATTTCAAAACATTTTAAGTGCGTTGGACAAACTAATATCTGAGGAAAAAAATATTAAAACACGATCAGATGCTGGAATATTACTCCACTCATTGGAATCTTTTTCTTTTCTGTGCCGGCTCAATTTAATGCATAACCGTCCTTAAATCTCCAAACAAAGGGGTTAAATATCCATCAATGTGACTTAAAACAAATTTGTTGCAAATGTATTTCAGTAGACAAAGGGGCACGCTAATGCAAAACGCAGTTACAGCAGCCAAAAAAAATGTATGAAGAGTTGGAGATTTCCACTGAGCGTCGAGTTAGAAGAAAAAAGAATATGAGTGGTGAACATTCGCGTGACGTGGGGATATATTTTGGAAGAGGACATACAACGGGAAATGCTTTTTGTCACTGGATAGAGTTCTCCAAGAAATAAAAGTTTGTTTTGAGCACCTACATGTCCTTGCAGAAAAGTATATGCTTTCCTAATACCATGTAATCTTGTAAACACAAATTTTGAATATCACGTGAATAACTTTCTTGTCATTGACGATGAGCAGTTGGAAAAGCGGACAAAGGCCTCTTGAACTTTTAAGATTCATTCAAAATACAGGCTGGGAAACTGTTCCAAACATAGTCATATTGTTAAGAATTTTTTTAACAATAGCCGTAAGTGTGGTCTGTTGTGAAAGCAGTTTTTCCAAACTAATATTGATAAAAAAATTATCTTCGTTCAACAAGTAGCAATTTAAGATGGCGAAATCAGCGATACTTTCTATAGAGAAAAAGCTTACAGATAATACTAATAAGTTTCGATTATGTTCTTCAAGAATTTTCGAATAGAAAAGCAAGAAGATAAATTTATAAACACGCTTACCTACATGTTGTGTACATTATTATATGTACATTGTATTTGTACAATCCAGGGGTACAATCTGTTTAAGCAAAAGAAATAAAATTTGTGTTGATGTCCTGTAATGTTAATAACCATCACCAATTACTTTTAATTGACTTAGAAAGGGCGGCAAATTGATGACCGCCCCAGGTGGCAAAAGCTCTAGGTACGCCACTGCTTGTTTGTTCTGTTTTGGTAATTGAACAGTGAATTTTTATGTGTAAATTCAGAAGTTTATTAATTAGATTATTATTAAGTTCTATGTTTTTAACACTAGTTATAAAGGTGCATGAATTTCATGATTTTTTCTTGTTGATCTTTTCCCATATATATCAAAAGCGGGTGCACTTGCACCCTCTTGCCCCTCTCTGTGTGCGCCCATGTAGCCAGGTACGGCCTGTAATAACATTGCATAGATGTGTGTGAAAAAACAGTACATGCGTTCATGGGCGCCGTTAGAAAATGTTTCAGGGGGGGGGGGGCAAAATTTTTTTCGTATTAAATGGTGACGCAATGTACTATGCTATTAACTGTTTTGCAGCATTTTCGTCTTGTGTTATTTTGCATACACTCTGAGAAATCTCTATCGCTTTAAGGTAGTGAAATGTTTTTGTTCACATTTTTGTGTGTTAATAGGCATCCATGGTCGTAATCCCTGTATGGTCGACAACACTTACTTATTATATATTGATATTCATTGAATTTCAAGTCATTTTGCCGTCTTTCTATATCGTTTATTAATGTGGGATTAATATTTTTAATTAATAATTGTTTGTAAATATATTTTGTTTCTGAATCATTGAACTCTTATTCTAGAATTTAAGATTTTGTATAATTTTCAACCAATATTATAGCCTTTTTATTACTTTTTAATACGTTAGGAGACATTGTTGTTAATTTCCTATAATAATTTCTAGCTCGTGGTCATCGAGAATCTGATACAATATCTTAATAACAAATTGATAAACAATAGAAAGGCAACAATATTATTTTAAAATTTACCCCGTTAACGAGAAATAATGGCTAAATGTAGAGAAAAGTGGATTAATTTGAAAATTATGTGTTTAGGATAATCGACGACGAAATAATATTTTTTTATATTACTATTATACTTGAACACTTGTAACGCGACAATGTTAGGGCAACTACTAACTTTTGAACGAACTCATGTACGGAAATGTATTGTGTCAACGCTGGAGGGAGTCAGAAAATGGTACCAATATTACAAACAGCATAGAGAATCAATTGTCATGTATCATAGGATGGCCCTTTTAATACCAAATAACTTTTATGTGAAATTTTTTATTATTTAACGTTTTCGAAACTCCCTTTTCATTAACCGAAGTTTTGTAATTTTTGTACCAATTTTAGCCAATAATGAGTTATCTATAAATCTTTTTAAATTATTTGATTTCATACAACGATATTCTATGATACTTTATACAACCTATTTTACTAAAGCAATTTCTAAAGTTGGTACAATATTCCGGCTCTCTGCAGTTTCTAAACGGCGTCTATCGGGACATGAGTTCGTTATCAAAATTTGATCTACTACCAAAAGTTGACTATTATACCTTATCTATATTTTCTACGCTTATTAGTTTAACACCCAGTATAATTAAGATAAACTGCTCAGCAGTGCCAAAAATTGCGAAGTAATGGAAACTAATAAGTATGATTTAATAAAAGTGCAATACTTATTTTGGACTGCAGCGCAAAATTTGGATACCGTATCTTGCCATCTTGTGGCTCTTTCGCGACTGTTACGAGAGGGCAATATCGCAATATCTAATAAACTGACATTGGTGACAATAGCCGATAATAATCGGAATAGTCATCACTAGTCATTTTTGCATCTTTGTGGGGACACGAAAGATGCTAATTGCCTGCTAGGCGTTTAGTTAATAACTTTTAAGCCTAGCAGCGAAAATATTTTACACACAGGCCGGGCGGCGACTGACCTGTCTGTTAAATAAATACATAGCTTTCAATTCGGTTTGATATGCGAGATCCATCTGATGAAAAAGATCAACCTGATCTATGATCAAAAGATCCATCTAATAGGATAATAACCGATTTATCGATCATATCTATTTGTCGGTCTTCAATTGTGATCAAAGATCGATCACAAATTTCTCGACCACTCCTATCTTTTTCGTTTTTCGCGTAGCGGTGGTTGGGTTCGAAATCCAGGGGGGGGGGGCAAGCGCCCCCCCCCCCCCCCCCCTGCCCATATGTAACGGCGCCCATGCATGCGTTGTCGTTAAATAATCTTTCATGGATGTATACAGTAAATGTTAATGTAACATTGCAAATTAATAGTTATGATAATAGTTATTGAAAAGATGATAGACCATCATATTTTATAACAAGAAAAGCAATAGCATCCAGTTGAAAGTTGACATAAGTAGTGTCTTATGTAATACTCACCTTGTTTTTTTTTCTCGGAAATGCACAAGAAGATTTTTTTTACGTTTTTCTTGACCTATAACATGAAAACGCTAAGTCGTAGTGGAACTATATTAGATATTTTTTGTGGGGTTTTATAATATTTAGAGATTTCCTAATAGCACTCATTGTCGTCTGATGAATAGAATGCAAGATATTGTTAAAAAACTCAATTCAATCTTTGACCGTAAATAATTCCAACGCAGCCACTATTATTCGACACCCTTAGCAATTCTATATCATTTGTGGAGCTATGTACTGACTCATTTCCTACCATCGCATATTTTCAAATTAAAATTTGTGCACATATTGTATGGCCATTCGCCTGGCATAGTTTGCAATAAATATATTTGTGCGTGATTTATCTACATGAAGAAGCACACCTTCTCATTGGATACATCCTTATTGACATAAGGAAAAGATCTCAAAAGGTTTAATTCAAATTCATTTATACGTGGTAATTATATTCCACAACAACGCTGTTTTAATCTAATACATATATTATTCCTGGACAATAATGAAACTAGGTAAAACATTTAATTCTCTAAACAAGTCCTATATAAGTAATCAATTTTGAGGGTGTTTACTATTGCATAAATCGAAGATGAAGTAATGAAGGAGTCTGAAGTCATGTTAACAATATTATTTTTGAGTTTTGTAGATTACTGGTCAGATGAGTTTTTTACTTCCCTGTTGGGTTTTAGTATAAAATTGATTGATAGTTAGTGAAATGGGGTAACCTCTGCGTTTCGCCACCTTAGTTACCGTAGCGACAGGTAAGCGCGCATGTCAGAGATGTAAATAAAAGGGCGGAAAATTATTAAAAAATGTCAAAGCCGACAACTATAAAGGACGCGATTAAAAAATGGGAAGAGAAACACCCAGGCGCAGACATAAGCGAAGCCACCGAGGTCGGATTTCAATTTCAGTTCCCGCCGATCGAAAAAATGGACAACTCGCTCTCAGTTCTCACAAATTGCCAGTTCGTATGTAGATATCTATCATGTAATACAATTGCTGATGTTTCGCTTCTTCTTCTTTCGGTAGAAAATTGAGCCTCAGCACGAACATGATTGAGAAGATTGCCGGCATCAGTTCGCTGAAACACCTGAAGATTCTGTCACTGGCAAGAAACTACATAAAAAACTTTTCTGGTTTGGTAATTATACATTATTTTGTATATTTGTATGATTAGACAGTTTATCTTATTATTGTAAATTTGTCGCTCTTTTTGTAATGGTTTGTTTTACGATCAAATCGGCGGCTATACCAGAAACCACGATGTTAGGCAACTACCTAACATAAATAAATCGGCCAGTTGTGTTTGGTCGATAGTTTTCTGACTTTTTGATATCGTCATAATTCATTATCAAAATTGTCGTTGATTGAAATGATTTTTTTCTGACAAATTATTTGTTTTGTCGAGCAAACCGTTTTTGAGTTAGGGACACAAACACGTGACAAGCGAACTTGTGTGTTTACCACGTGTTTACTGTTTTATACTTGTTTTGGCTGTTTGGCTGTTGTTTAAATACGAGGTGTAACAAGTTATAACACGGTGTAATATTTTTTTATCTCTAATTCGCTAATTATATCTCTTATTCTCTAATTAAGATCTAGTAATTTCGTAATACCACTCATTGTCGTCCGATCAATAGATAGTAAGATATTGTTAAATAATCAATTCGGTCATCTTTGACCAAGAATAACCCGCGACGCAGACACAATATCGATGGGACCTTTTGCATGTTATTTGTAATGCGCAATCGAAGGTCTATGCCAAAATCACACGGGGTTTGAATGGTTGGAATTGAAATGTTTCAGAGTGAGCCTTATTTGACTAATTTTACTGGAGTACCCCTTGTATGAAACGTATTTCATACAGTTGCTACAGAAAAATGTTTAGAATTTTTGTAAAAATTATTGCATAAATTTCTATCATACCTCAAATTGTTGGCAATTAAAAGATCTAGTAGCCCTTCGACGCTCGGAGTTTTGCCCCATGGACATCAACCCCTAAATGGCGATAATGTCCGTTCGAATAGCAAACGTATTTCAATCAGTTGCTACGGAAAAATGTTTATAACTTTTGCAAAAATTATTGCATAAATTTATATCGTACCTCAAATTGTAGGTAATTACAAGATTTAGTAGCCCTCGACGCTCGGAGTTTTGCCCAATGGACAACAACCCCTAAATGGCGATAATGTCCGTTCGAATAGCAAACGTATTTCAATCAGTCAACTTTTGCAAAAATTCATAACATAATGAGTTGCCACTTGTTTGTTTCTGTTTTTTTTTGTAATTGAAATCTTTTTTCATTTTTATGTTTAAATTCAGAAGTTTATTAATTATTTTATCATTAAGTTCTAGTATTTTATTATTTTTATTTTCAATTAAATGTTAAATGTTTTTAACACTAGTTATAAATCAGCATGTACTTCATGATTTTTTTCTTGTTGATCTTTCCCCTGTTATATCAAAAGCCAGGGGGGGTGCAAGTGCACCCCCTTGCCCCTGTCTGCAGGCGCCCATGGGTGCGACCAACTCGGGCATAGCCATTAGCCGGGTATTCCTCGGGTATTCTAGACTAAATTTTACGTTCCGGGACTCCCGTGGCAAGTCCAAAAAAGTTCCAAAAATAAAATAAAAATTAAGAAAAAATACGTAATTATATTTATTTAATGTACATATTTGAGAACTATGTAAATAAATTTAAACCACATATACGGGTGTATGAAGTTATATTGTTATTATATATTGAATGATGATTTTTAAAATCATCAATAAACAGAGATAATTATGGTGAGATGTTCATCAATAATCTTGCCAAGTCAAGTATTTATATAATCTATAACGGACGCTTTGTACATTTTTAATTTGCAAGATTTGTGTGGAGGGCTTACTTAATTAACCAGTGAGCCTCAACAAATATCTATAATGCGGACAATGCGGTCATCAACTACCGGTGAATAACTTATAGTCCGATTGCAGTTGCACACCACTGTTGCGTGCGTTTATATTGACTGAGGAAGGCGAAACATAAGCAGTTTATTGAGTGACCGACTGTATCATACATATTTTAAGAAATTAAAATTTCGACCTCTTTTAGCCCCAAAAACCAAAATTATTGTACCCAGGAAGTCCCGGGACCAAAATCGCGGGACTGGAAACCCTACGCGTGACCGCTGTCAATACCCCAATACCATTTTGTTCTGTGTGCTGAAGACGCGGATAAAGAAGTACTTTTTCTACTTGCTGTTACAGAAGAACAGACTTATCAACCAGTTTCCCTTAAATCAAATATTCAATAATAATAATAATAATGGCTTTATTGATCACAATTATCAGCTAATACATTAAGGTTTTGATCAGGGCGAAGTTCAGTGCAACCAGAGTTGCTCTGCTCTAATACTCAACCCCGTCACCTAAGACTACACAAAATGTAATTTTAAATTAACAAAATCCAGAAAAAAAATGAAATAAACTATACTAATAATATATGTATCTATACCACGAAAAATCTTTCTTTATCGTCCTACTTAATACAAAAATAAAATACAGACATTCTAAATGTTTAGTAAGAAGAGAAAAAAAAAACATATAACCATTGAAAAATAACAGACATTCTACAAAAGTGTAGTAGGCAAAGAAGAAAACATGAAATAACGTGACATTTTCTCCAGTTCAGCAGATGCCCCCGTTCATTCTGATCATTGTATCCCGCGAATTGTATTCCAGCCAGCAGAAAAATCAAACATAAATACAAAAAAGAATAATAATTATTATTCCGCGTACGGGCCACTATCCACCGATCCCACTAAGGGGCAGGAGCAGGTGCGCAACAAAAAGGGAAAAAAAAGATAAATATATTTATATATAAAAGTATGACAGTCGGCCGCGCCCATATAAGTCAGCAATCAGCACGCGGCTAGCCCAGCCCACTCATCAGCCTAGCGCGAGCCAGATATCTGAAGCGAGGGAGAGAGCAACCCTTAAAATTACCCGGAACACCATTGTACACGCTTGCAACCTGGTATGAAAAAGACCGCTTATAAAATTCAGTGTTGTGCGCGATGGTGTGGCTAGTAATCCCCTAAAGCGAAGGTTGAGATTATGTATGTCTGTTCTATACGTCAGTCGAGTCGACAAATACACGGGCTTTCGAGTTAGCACAATCTTGTGGTAGAAAACCTGACTGTGCAGCAACCTACGCCTTGCCATCGTCAACCATCCCAGCTCAGCATACCTGTGCGACACCCTCTCAAACTTACGGATCCCGAATACCAATCTGACACAGGAGTTCTGAACTCGCTGCACCCTCGCACAATCAGCAGCCGTAAGACACGGCCCATAGACGGTATCACAGTAGTCAAACCGCGACAAAACGAGCGTCCCGCACAACAGAGCCTTTGTCCTAACATCCAATATGTGTCGCAATGGGTACAACATTTTAATTTTTGCGTATGCCGATTGAACCAGTCGCGACACGTGCCTATGAAAACGCAAGTCCGGCTCGAGAACCACACCCAGGTCGCAAGCGTCATCCACCAGCGGCAAACTGACGCCGTCGATCTCAATCTTTATTCTATGTTTGTTCTCGAACAAATCTCGCTTTCTGCCGAACAGCATCATTCTAGACTTAGCCGGGTTGAGCCGCAAACCGTGCGCGCGCGCGGCAGTAGACAGTCTTGACAGTTCACGGTTTAGATCAGCGACCGCCTCCCCGACCGCCGACGGCTTGAACGAAAGGTACACCTGGGTGTCATCTGCGTAAAAGTGCACGTTACAAGCATCGAACAGTCTATAAAAGGACGATACATAAACGGAAAACAGAGTTGGAGACAATATGGATCCCTGAGCGACTCCACGCGAAATAAGTACTTCCGAAGATCTACCGCGCGGCGTCTGAACATACTGGCGTCGATACCGGAGAAACGACTCAAAGAACTCAACGGCTGAAAGAGACAAGCCCACGTGCCGCAAAATCTCCAGAAGGATATGATGGTTAATCGTATCGAACGCTTTCGAGTAATCAAGCAAAACTAGCACAGTCATGTCTCCGTCATCCCAAGCACGAATAATGTCATCAACCACACGCGTAACGGCCGACGCACAACTATGACCAGCCCTAAAACCCGACTGGACAGGTGGTAGAATATTATTTCTATTTAGATGGTCTTGTAATTGGTGGAGAATAATCTTTTCCAAGATCTTCGACATAGCCGGTAATATGCTGATCGGTCGCAGATCCTCAAATGATGCCGGGTTTCTGACCTTCGGTCCAAATATTTGGCATTTTGACAAGTATTAGGCGCCAATAATACGTTTTCCAAAGGCGTCCATCCCGCACGGTGGTCGCGCAGCTGTGCATTGCGCCATAAGAATATATGCGAAGCGTCCGCCGCGCTGTAGACGCTTCGCTGGCGCTCCCGCTTTGGTGGCTCAGGTCTGACCGACGCTTTAAACCCCGAAGATCGCGTAGGTACCTATGCATATACATTTGGAATGTAAAAAACAGACCAATTTTAGAGGATGTGTTTTCAAACTGATGGTGTACCATTTCGAAACTTACGTTCAAAGATTCGTTAATACCGTTTATCGAAGATGGATTAATTGGGCTGCGGTGCTCCTATATAATGTGGCCAAGTAATCATCAGAATTTTCCGCCCTTTTTACGGGGTACATAATAGTATATTATTATACAAGTTTTATAAGACGTCAAATTGGCGCACGAGTTGTTTTGGGCACGACGAACGTAGCGAGGAGTGCCCAAATGGAACGAGTGCACCAATACGTCTTATAAAACGAGTGTAATATACTATTTTTTCTACTTTGCGTCATTAATTTTATATAACTTTAGAAATTGTGGTTACTATATCGCGCTAAATTAGAATCTAGGGTATTTTGCGGGTACCACGTGGTAGCACTGTAGTAACCAACTTCGTTAACGATGATATCGATGAGATCAAATCATGACAAAATCTAATTGTGAATAATTTTACTCTACTTTAGCCTACAAGTTTGAATAAATATTCAGCGAGGTCGCAACGATGATCATAATGGAGCTTGGGGCAACACTTTTAACCCTACTGTGATAAATACATGAAACAACCTAAAAAATTAACAATTTTAAAATAGTGGTTTCATAAGTATAATAATCAGAATAGAAGTGTTTGGCGGTGACTGATTAGTTACTTTGAAGAACAAGAACTTACTAAAGAATTGTTATAACGCTTAACGTTTAATAGCGGTGTCTACCTAATTCCGCTACGTAGCCGTTGCGGCTTATATATTTACAAGCACTTATAATTGAAACCCAATTCTAATTTCGGCAAAGTAGTTTATTAGAATAAATTATACTTAGTAAAATTACATGTGATGGAGGTAATACAAATACGTTGCACACAACCAGAACTAAGACGAAGTCGAAAGCGACGGACAAAAACGAATATGAATTGAACCGAGCATCCAAGCGTCCAAAATATTACCGAAAACTTATATGTTACATAAACTAAGAAATCCTCTACACTTTAAATGTACTATAGTTTCGTACGTGTATGCTGATAAACCATTTATTGCGCATATACAATCTCGCAGCAGTAATTAAAATCGTTCATATCTACGATGTAGGTTTGATCTTCGCATAATACCTTATTAAAGTAAATGTGGTCCTTGAATTATATCTGAAAAAGGGATTTGATGTTTAGTTGAAAAGAATGATAACGATCACTTACTAGAGTCGTAAAACATCACCGTAAACGTCATGCTGGCGTATCTTAATGAACACAGCAAAACTAAGAAAGCCCCAATCCTTTGGCCATACTATAGCAGGCTACACCTATGTTTAAATAAGTATAGAATATTGATATTTCGCAGTTTATGCGATTGCAAGCGATTAAGAAGATGCAGTCGATGCAGTGTTTGGTTATGTATTGTACGTTTGACATATGGCATTTGATATCAATGTGTACCAATTTTAGGCAAAAATGTTACTGTTTTCGGTATTACAATGTGTTAATTGTAACACCGAAAACAGTGTTACAATGTGTGCATTGTGAATGCAAAGTAGAAAAAAGTATATTATAGTGTTATACACAGTTCCATTCAGAGGAACACCCGTAAATTAATATCAGCTGGTGGTCAGGACGAACGTCGAATCGTATACAATACGTAAATGTCCTCCTCGTTCATCGGAGGCTTCAGTATTTATACTGAAAGATGAGGTGAATTGAGATTAGCATTTAACAGCGCCATCTAACAGACGCTAGGCGTACTACCTAACTGATGTACTTACGTAGATAAAATATTGTCATGAAATTGTACAAACATGATGCATTTATGTAGATAAAATGTTTCAATGTAATATTATCTCCATATTGTAAACATATGCTGCATTTATGTAGATCAAATGCTGTCAATGAAATGTTGTCTCGAGTTTGTAAAAATATGATGCACTTTTGTAGATAAAATGTTGTCAATACAATGTTGTGTTGAGATTGAATAACTATGATGTATTTATGTAGATAAAATGTTTCAATGTAATGTTATGTCCATATTGTAAACATATGTTGTATTTATGTAGATAAAATGTTGTCTGAAGATTGTAGAAATATGTTGCATTTAATTAGCTAAAATGTTGTCATTGAAATATTGTGTTGAGAATGTTGACAAACATCGTAATAACATAACATAATTACATTTACACTAGTTACGTTCTTACAGTATTACAGAAAGTTGTCGCAATATTGCTTGTTTAGCGGGTTAGTACTAGTAGGCCCTATCAGGCCCGTTGGTAGACTATAGCTAGTATATAGAATTTTAGTCTGTTTCTTTACATTAAAAATAATTAAAAACCTTGCATTCTTGGACAATCATAACCATAGACATACCATACCACTTTAGTGTTTTATACTTTGAACATAGTTTATGCTTCCCGAGCTTGAACATAACAATATAGGACTGGATATGGCAGATAATGTTTATCTATTCTACTTTTAGGAAGGGGTTGGTGATACTCTAGAAGAGTTATGGCTATCATACAATTTCATTGAGAAAATTAAAGGTGTGGGTGCCTTGAAGAAACTGAAGGTTTTGTATATGAGCAACAACCTGGTAAAAGAAATGGGGGAATTCGTCAAGTTGCAAGACATACCAAACCTAGAAGACTTATTATTTGTCGGTGAGATTAGAAAATAAATTATGTCCCCATTTAGGAAATTATTGAACAATTACTTTTTGATAGGTAATCCATTACATGAAAGCATGGATGAGGCAGTGTGGAAGGTAGAAGCGACAAAAAGACTCCCAAATCTTAAGAAATTGGATGGGGAGACAGTTCTTCGTGAGGGCGATTAGATTTAAAATTAAAATTACAAGTTGTAATTTTAATATACTTTTATTTTAAAAATTATATTACGTACAATTATCTATTCATTAGTTTCATAATTCTCCGTTTTCATATCGTTTAATCCTAATTCTTCGTTCTGATCAAAATTCCTATCGTACCTCGTTATTCTTAAGTTGTCATCTGAGACTGCATCATCATCACCCAAACTCTGAATATAGCTGTTTCCTGCGGGATCATCAAGGATAAGAGTTACAGCCCTTTTTCCTTCAAGAATTTCTTCGAATTTTGTCATGAATTCTTGCAGCTTTTCTTTCTTTTCGTTGTCCTGCGAATCCCCAACCATGTGTGATTGCCTCGGGTCGCTCAACTGGTCCTTTACGGCCATTAAAAGTCCTTCAACTGTTGTAAATCTTCCACCTAAAGCCCAAGGACCCACTTCCAAATCAAGTTGTGGAATCGCCAAGGAACACGTCTCGGACTTGACCAAAAAAAACATAGTTACAAATAAAATGTAGATTATGTGTAGTACCTTTAAAATATCTCTTGTAAAGTCCTCTTTACTTCTGACGTCAACTTCCATGTGAACCCCATGAGGTTCAACGCCTGCACCTGATTTCACTTCATTGGTCCTATTTCCACAACTGTCACATACGGTAGCCATAATTATTACTTGTTTAAAGTGTGGAATGTCTAGAAAAAAAATCATAATTAGACATAATTGATCCTTGTACACTTACTTACCTGTAATTTTCATATTAGTTTCACAAGGGGTACCACAGTTATTGCAATTTGTTGCAAACTGCATAACTTCACCTTGCAAATCCTCTAGGCCAAATTCATCTTCTGCTATAGGATGAAGAATGCCACTCTCGGAATCTTTGAGCTTTAAATTAATACAACAATGTAAAAATAAACAATTTACTACTGTTGCCATTACCTCTGTCTGTGAAAATACACCCAATTGGTGGTCCTGTTCTGAAGTCCTCAAGTACGTATGTATAATGCAGTTTGGATCCTTCTGGGGAGCATTAGGATTCTCTATGAAACTATTTCCTGAGATATCATCCAAAATCTAAACAGAGAATGCACTGTATTCCTTCTACAAATGAAGATAATTAACATTATCTTAAAAAAATATAGATATTACAAGTAGGTATTTTTGAAAACTGAGTTAACTGGTCTGATTAATGTACAAAAAAAGAAAGTAGCTCTATAAGATTCAAACTAAAAATAATTTTTTTAAATTAAAAATCCTGGTTCATGAATTCCTTCAAAAGGTTATTTAATAAAAAAAAACATTTTTATAGCAAATTTAATTTACTGGTTTAGTTTTACAAAAATTAACTTTTTTAAACGACTACTATTCAAAATGCTATAAGGACAGAGAGAATGACGGTGATTTCTATAACTTCTGTTTCCAAAAAATTACAAATCTGACGTAATTGAAGATGTCAAAAAAAATGACTGAAAATGGCATGTTTTTGGTAATCAAATAATTAATAATTTCTATTTGATAGAATTCTTTTAAGTAGGTGCAAATAAAAACTTGAACTTAGATCTATTAAGCTATGGAGTAAAAAGGAATACTCGTTGAGGTGGTTCGAAGAAAGTTGTCAAAGACAAAACCAAAGCCTGTACTTGACACCCACATAGTTGTCACGTGGAATTACGTATCACTGCTTAATGTTGAGGAAGACGCTTTTATTTTTTTCTTTTACTTAGAGAGTACCATCGCACCACATTTTTGAAAATATTGGTACATTATGTCAAAATGCTCTTTAATACCCTTTGTTATTGATCCATTAATTATAGTTCTACAATAGCATACAAATTTTACCACTTCATGTACATAGCATCATAATCAAAGAAAAGACAATCATTAAAAATTAGGATCAATTGATAACAGTGGAATGAAAATTAATTTTTGATTTTCTTGTACTAAATGCAAGTCCAGGCTGAAAAGTTGTTCGTGAAGATAAATAGTAACTTTTGAATGTATAGAGGCTGACCCCAATATCTCAGTAATTTAATAATTTAATCTCAAAAGTTACCATTAAACGTTATACTTTAATGCAAGGGCTAGCCGGGGGGGGGGGGGGGGGGGACCTGACCCCCCCTGGCGCTCAAAATAAAAATGAACAAAATAATTGTATTAGGTACATAATAAATTTACATAATTTACATATTAAGATACATAACATGTGCTGTAAAAGCCAGTAGTGTTTGTTTTATGAGAAAATATATGTAATTTAATAAATTACCGTCGAGTATGCAACTCAAATACCAGTATCTCCAAATCTCAATACCGGGTGAGGTATTTATTGTTAAGTTAACTACGGGCTTATTGGGAATTAATAGAGGAATTGTTTATGCAACCGACAAGTAAGTTGATGATAAAATTTTAGATTGCTTTATTACAAATAACCTTATATAATAATATAATGTTATTTCTAATAAAGCAATCTAAAATTATAGCTTCAACTTACTTGTCAGTTTGGCAACCAAAACCACATATCAGCCTATTGATGTATGTTACTTGAGTCTGTGGGATGTGTAGTTACTGAACGCGGTAATAAAGCAGTGTTTTTTTGCAATGGATATGAGAAACTATTTTAGTAAGTATTAATTATTATTAGGAAACCAGTGTTATATCGTTGTATGATTGGGTGATTAGGATTACTGGTCCTAAAAGTAGAAAAGTATTTCAGTTATAGGATTACGTGATTACAGTGTTATCACTGTTACCGTAACACTGTAATCACGTAATTATTGCAGTTTAAGTGCATATAGCTAAATATTTAGATTAGTTTAATTTTGTTGAGTTTCGAGTTTGGTTTCGTTTGGCAAATGTCAATCCGTTTGCATATAGTTTCTCTTTTAATCAATAGATGGCGCTATGCCGGTACTTGCAGTAATTCGCTGTTCGCAAATATCTTGGAAATTATGATATATTGCTGTTCTTGTACACTTATATGTACATTTTGATACATGTCCTCCAAGAATATTTGTTTCGGTAGCATGCTCAGCGTTCATCGCAACATTACAAATGAAGACCAAGAGCAATTCAAAGAATCTGTCCTGCAGAAGCTTTCTGAAAACAAGCGGAAACTTAACATTACGTAATGTTTTATTAGCATATTTCATATTATGTACATACCTCATACATATATTTTTATAAACAAAAAGATATGCGATAAAAAATATTATTTTACTTAAATTTTGGTATTTTTCTGACTCCTTGCCCCCCCCCCCCCCCTGGAAAAACTTCTGGCTACGCCCTTGCTTTAATGTAAGTAGTAAATTCAAATTGTCCACATGTATCCGTGAAGCACTGACAGCTTTACCTAGTAGTGATGTGTACTTGCAAAAAAGAAAACAAAAACCTGATGTGAAGTTGAACACAGATTGTTTCTCAATGTTACCAATTTTTTCCTAATTTTCAATTAACTTTGGCTTAAAAATAAGACAAGAAAATTAAGGAGTACAGAGCATTTTTTGAGAAAATTACAAATTTTCCATTTGCTGAGTATGTCGATTGTGTCATTTTCGTGTCTTATTCAAAAGTTTTATTTGGTATTTACTGGGTTGGTAATCTTTCATTATTTAATTGCAGTTTATATATTTTTAAAGGGTATCCCAGAAAGACACAATATGAGTTCTCGAGGATTATATATCGCAATGTAATTAGATACCACCGCAAGTCATAATCCCTTGGATATTACGTCAATGTAAAGGGGCGTTAATATTGAAGAGTTATTACCAATGTGAAAGGTTTTGCAAGATCTTTCAGCTTATTCAATTTCTCAATAAACTCATCGATTTGCTTTGCCACATCAGGATGTTGAATCCTCCTCAAAATCTGATCCTGTTCTAATCCAGCAACACTCCGATTTATCACACCTTCCACTGTTGTTACCTCTATTAACATACAAACATCGTCAAATAGAAAATAACAAACAACAGATTAATGACATCACCTCCTTTTTGAGACTTGGAAGGAATTTCAAAATCCAATTCAAGAATTTTAACGCTAGCGTGATCGCTTTTCACAACCTGCCGGTTTAAGTCCTCCGGAACGTGCACATTTAACGTAAATCGAATGCCCTTTTCCGATACAGGTCCACCAGATTGTATTTCGTTGTTATTGTATCCGCACTCTTCGCAAGAAAACGACATAATAATTACTTCTTTATAGTAAGGAATTTTGGTTAGCAGTAGCCTTGTCTTTCCCTGGAACGAAACATGTTTTTACGTAACCTCAAATATAATATTTAACTTGTACGTTTCTATGGCAGTTCATGCATAAGCTTTCCACTTCTGTTGTTTCTGGATCTGGATCATCAGCGTTTAGGTCCCTGAAAAGTGGTTTTGATTCTGCAGACATTTTATTAGTAATATTTGAAAAAAATTGTACGACCAAATTTAAGGTTATACGAGCTGTCACAATTTGCACAAATGCTCCATGCTCCATGCATGAAATTTCTACACTAGGGAATTTGGCGAATTTCTGAAGGCAATCTCGTGTAGCTAATGGGCATGTACAACCAGTTCTAGCAGAAATCGCTAGCGCTAGCGGCGCCGTCGGACCGGCTGAACGGTTACACGAGAAGTATATTATCTCCGCTCGCAAGATGGCGACCGCTTAGTGTCAGCGCTTACCAAGCGCTAGCACCGCTTAGCTAGCGCTGGCCAGCGCCCGATGTGGTTGTACACACGCAATATCAAGTCAATCGTAGAATTTCAAAATATTAGGTTAGGTATACAAAATGCTACAAAGAATAAGATTTTCCCGGTTGATAAATAAAAATAAGCCAAAAATACGCAATAGCAGACCATACAGTAATGTTTTTAAAGAGAACGAAGTCTCTATAGAGTTTAGTAACGGGTACGTACGTTTGTCTTTATTCTTATTTTTATTATAGTTATCTCAATTGCAGTAAACAATTAAAATTATCCACTGGAAGGTATGCCAAATTTGCAGACGGATGCGCCGTAGGAACATTAGGGGATACCTCGGTTATGGTGACCGCGGTATCGAAAACAAAACCAACCCCCAGCAACTTTTTACCTCTGGTCGTAGATTATCGTCAAAAATCTGCAGCGGCTGGCCGAATACCAACAAATTTTCTCCGGAGAGAGTTAGGACCGACTGAAAGAGAGATATTAACATCGAGACTGATCGATAGAAGCTTACGCCCGCTATTTCCCGACAATTTTTACTTTGAAACGCAGGTTATGTGCAACATGCTTGCTGTCGACAGTGTAAACAATCCTGATGTCATTTCGATAAATGCCGCCTCAGCAGCTCTCAGTTTAAGTAATATTCCTTGGGATGGACCTATCGGAGCTGTGAGAGTCGGTTTCATCGATAACGAAATTTTAATTAATCCGACGCGAAAAGAAATGCAAATGTCGAGTTTGAATTTAATCGTTTCAGCAACAAAGCACAATCTAGTCGTTATGCTTGAGGGTCAAGCGGATAATATCTTATTACAAGATTTGCTTAAGGCGATCAAAAAGGGTACGCAAGAAGCGCAATCGATTTGTGGTGCTATAGAAAAGATGCAAAAGAAATATGGTCTTAAGAAACGAACTTTTGAACAGCCACCACAGTTGTCTGAGGAGGTTATGGAAGCTTTGCAGACTCTGTGTACGATGAGAGTAAGAGAGATCTTCAGGGATTATAACCATGATAAGTTAAGTAGGGATAATGCCCTGAATCAGGTCAGGAGTGATGTGGCGGATAAAATACGATCAAGTTTTCCGGACATGGATAGTGCATTGATTAGTGAAGGTATCAATAAGACTATTAAGAAAGAGTTCAGGGACTTAATTTTCGAGGATGATGTTCGGTGTGACGGCAGGAAATTAGGGGATTTACGGAATATTACGTGCCTTGTTGATATGTACAAGCCACTGCATGGTAGTGCGTTGTTTCAAAGAGGACAAACGCAAGTGTTCTGTACGGTTACGTTGGACTCGCAGCAGAGTGCTTTGAAGATGGATTCTTTAGCAATGCTGACTAGGTAATATTTTTGCTCTTTTGTTCATGTATTTTTTCTCATTTCCTATGGAGTTTATGAAGGGTAATGAATGGACCATGTACTTTTCGTATTCATAAAATCTCTGTTTATTTTGTCGGCGACTAGAAACAATAATACATGCAATTTTCACGATATGGAGTGTTTTTGTAAGAACTCTTCGATGTTACTGTTACAGTAATCTATCTGGAGCAATGCCCAAAGGAATCAAATTCGGCAATAATAGCAAATTTAGGGTTTAAATTAACAATCAATATCTAAAGTAGATAAAAGGTGTGTTTTATTGCCACCCGTGTGCAGTTCGTATCTATTCGAAATGATTCTCTTTAGAAGTGAATTGAACACGAGTAATAAAACGCATTTGAGTGTACCTATCGCGCGCGCGCATACGCATTCGTGTTACGTGTAGTTAGGCCGGCAGGTTATGTTTGTATCGGACATTTTGCATAAGACTTATGCAAGGAGTTAAGTACGAATTGCATATGAAGCCGTCTCACCAACGAAAACAAATACACATAACCTCTCCGAGATACAAACGTGACATGCACGTGACTGCAGACTGATACCTTCCTCCTATTGGCTGATTTAATTTCAATTCATTTTGAATACAACTGATCATTTTTTCCGGCTTGTCCTTCAGGGGTGAAGGGGGAACTGAATATGATCAGTTGAAATCTATTCACTTTCATTTTGAATGCGCAATAAAACGCTTTTTGAGACAAGTGAATACGTTTCTAAATGAAATGAACTGATTACCAGTGGCAATAAAGCACACCTAAAAATCGCAAAAAAGTGGGATTTGATGATCTTGTGCTATGTAATCTACAGTTAAAATGGTTGCTGGACAATGCATCAATGGTACATGGTCATTAATACTGATTGTAGTCAAAGTAAGCCATGCCCATGTTAATAATTTTTTGTCGCTTCACACAAACAACTGCCAAACTTGAAATAGGTTATGCAACCAATTTAACTTTTGCGTGTAGAACAGTGGTATTCCCAGACCCTGCGGCTTACTATATCCGACAATGTTACATTTTTACGCGTATGAAAGGAGATGGCAAGAATGTTTTTGTACGCTATGCACAGACTTGCTGACTCAATTTGACCGCGAACTATCTGAAAAGAAATTTATCATTTTTCATTTTGAAGATATTCACAAAAAACGAAATGTTAAGGTATTGTTTTTAATTTTTTATTCAAAACCAAATGTAGACATTTGAAACAAAAACATTCTAGAGCTACTTTTTTACAAGGTCATTTTACAGTGTCATTTTTTAATTTGAAATAACATCAAAGATGGTGCCGTAACCATGGCCAACTTATTTTTCTTATGGGCGCCATGTTGAATTTTCGCATTTTCGGATAGTCGTGTCTTTTCTCATTTTCGCAATGTATAACATGTTAGCGTTATTTTTTAAAATAACGCTAACATGTTATAAATATTGGTGTAATAATCAAAAAAACATTCAGGTACCTAACTGGAGCTTGGTTACAGACCGTCGGACTCGTTGCCAAGCAACAACGTGAACAAAATGCACTTGGATCAAGCGGCACGCTCTGCGTTGGGTTTGCCATTTAACCAAATAAACCTTAATGGTGGTTGATTGTGGATGTAAAATGCCGTTTACCAATAACGAAAAGCGTGATATGACAAGGGTTTATTATTGTTCTCATAGAAATGCCCAATCGTACAATATTCCTAACATTGGACAGAAATTTAGCGGGCCATGGATCGTTTAGTAAACCCGCAATTCTTATAATCCTCATGGAAATGTTGAAAACGATCAAAGTGATATTTTGGAAATGGTAAACGTTAGATTACCATAATTTGCAATGCTTCAACTACTGGTTTTTAGATAAATGATAATCCTCGGATTTCTACGCGGGAAGTAGCCTCTAATTTGGAATTGCCACAAACACGTGTTTGGAGCATTACGAACAAAGAAATTCAAACCGTGCAAACCCCGCACAAGTCAAACTTTGCAGTTGTACGAAATTAACATCATGTCGAAAAGCTTGCTCGGTTTTATGCCTTCAAGAAAATGGTGACTAATTTGAATATTTACTTAAAAAATAAGCTTTTTGTTGTATAAGCTTGCTTCTTTTGCAATCTGAATGTTTTTAATCCAAAGCACTCTGGTCAGACCGGCGCCGGAGGTCTGTAACCAAGCACCAGTTGGGTACCTGATAAGCAAGACAAACAACGAGAAAAAGAAGAAAGTTTTTTATTATTAAACCATTGTTTTAAAAAATAACATGTTATACAACATGGAAATGAGAAGAAACACGACTATCGGAAAATGCTAAAATTCAACATAAGAAAAACAAAAGTTGGCCATGGTTACGCCGCCATCTTTGATGTTATTTCAAATTGAAAAATAACACTGAATTCCTTGTTAAAAAGTCGCTGTAGAATGTTTTTGTTTCAAATCTCTAGCTACGTTTGGTTTGGAATAAAAAATTAAAAACGATAACTTAACATTTCAGTTTTTTGCGGATATCTTTAAAATGAAAAATGATAGCTAAAATTTCTTTTTAGATAATTGATCAGCACAAAAATACGAAACTTTGCCAAATTTAAACATAACCTCTATCTCCACTAATAAGCGAGATCCCCATGGTGAGCCTTGAAATTGAATCACCCGGTATACGAGTTAGTAAGTTTTATAAATATGCTAATGTCAACTTGATACAGCTAGTGAAATGAGTGATCCCATAAAAAGGATCTTTTCTTGTTTTGGTGGAAATTGAAAGCTGATATGATTATTGAAAACATTGCAAAAAAATGGGGAAGCTTAAAATATTTTATGAAATACCTACCTTATTAAATATTAATTTGACAAATTATGTCGTTAAACATTTTCATTACCTACCTTATGCATAATACTCATAAACTAGAAACCCTAATTTAATAGAATTAGAAACAAGCGACATCTAAAGGTTTAACCTTTACCTTGGCTATTTGTTACATACGTGTTTTGATCTAACATGACTGATAAGTATGATCCAACTATACGACTAAATTTGTTCTTTCAGTGGTGTCAAAGAAAAGAATTTCTTCCTTCATTATGAATTTCCCCCATTCGCAACCAAAGAAACAGGCCGGATAGGCCCCATCGGTAGAAGAGAAATGGGACACGGAGCTCTTGCGGAGAAAGGCCTTGCTCCAACAGTTCCCAAAGACTTTCCGTTTACGATAAGATTAACTTCTGAAGTCTTAGAATCAAATGGTACATCTCGACCATAACATTCTAGTCAAATATTGTTCTATTCGTTGTTTTTTTCAAGGTTCTAGTTCTATGGCCAGCGTATGTGGCGGTAGTTTAGCCTTAATGGATGCTGGTGTTCCCGTTAGTGCTCCTGCAGCTGGTGTTGCTATAGGTTTAGTCACAAAATATGCCAACAATGATACCAAGCATATGGAAGATTATCGAGTTTTGACTGATATTCTGGTGAGTCGGCGTGCCAGTTCGTTTACTGGCGTCTAAGTTTTGTGGTTTACAGGGCATTGAGGATTATCTAGGAGATATGGACTTTAAGATGGCCGGAACGAAGAAAGGTATAACTGCAGTGCAGGCCGATATTAAAATTCCCGGATTGCCCTTGAAGATCGTAATGGAAGCTGTTCAGCAAGGTACTGAAGCTAAGGCGAAAATATTGGATATTATGCACAAGTGCATTGATAAACCTAGGTAAGAATTTTATTGATAATTTTTACTGTGTGTAGTTTGTTGTGTTGTAAATATAGTAAAACCGATAGCGATATAATGGACCTCTATTTAACGGATTTTGGATATAACTGACAAAAAATCCAGTCAAATGTAAAAAAATTAAATTATACATGCTGAAATTAAAGTGTCGCCGCATGTAAACAATTTTAAGTGGCCATGATAATTACATCATACGTCTCGCACTAAAATTTGAGACATAATGCCCAGAGGCTGATTTACAAATGCCCATAGACGCCCATAGACTAAATCAAATTGCGGTCGTGCCGTCACCGCCGCGCCTGCACAGCTGCGACGGGGCACCTTTGATATGAAGAAAGTTCCGCCTTGGAAAATTTGCTGCCATAGGCTATAGCCTAGCTAGCCATGATAATGCCGTCCTGCTCGTAGACTGTTATTACATGACAGTTATTAGGGGATTCCCTAATATAATAACGCGTAGGTTGCGACGCAGAACACTGATATTTGCCATGCTGTTTGCTAGCTAGCAGGCTAGCTAGCCTAGCTAGGCTATAGCTTAGCTAGCCATGATAATGCCGTCCTGTACGTAGACTGCACCTATCCGGAGAGATAGTGTATTAGGGGATTCCCTGATATAATAACGCGTAGGTTGCGACGCAGCACACTGGTATATGCCATGCTGGCCGAGGATTCACAAATTTCTACAACATTTTGCTTGTTTACTCGAAATGAATGAACGCATTTGGTACTCCAGTAAATAAATTTAAATTTTCGCAAAAACTTTTTTGATTTATTTCAAACCTATTTTTATATAGCAGTCTTTCGGCTTTAACAGACAACCCCTCCCCCCCCCAATCACTCTGTTATATCGAGGTTTTACTGTATTGGTTTATTGTCTAAAATAAAAAATCTGATGTGGCCAGGCACATGACTTTATCATACTATATATAAAATTAATAGTTTAGCTGCATGAGATTCTATTTGATCGAGATCGGCTATAGGTAAAACTACGAGAGCTGAAGGTGAGTCATCGATTCCAGCTGTTATTTTGCTGATACGTTACAGACCATTCCTGTGCGTTAGAAAGAAACAGAGTGCTTTTTCATGCGTCTGTTCTTACGTTTTTAGGCGATGACTCAACTTCAGCTCTCGCAGTTTTACCTATATGTCTGCATTAAAATAAAACTAGTAGAACTAGACAAATATCTCGATTAAAGCTGCGTTCGGATATTGTACTCCGTTGACAGCGTCCAAATGACACTTACGTGTTATTGGGTGTAAAAAGTGTAACGGTGTTCAATATCCGAACGCAGCCTATATTGACAGTAGCATTTTCAAGACATTAGCGTTTGACACTAGCTACTGTCATTGGGATCAAAATAATCTGACATATCCTGGCTACTAGTTTTAAAGCAGTACGCCCGATTTCGATGAAATAGAATTTGCTCATGCGGCTAAATTATAAATTCTACCAAAAAATGACATATACATAAATTATGGAAAATTTCCTCTCCTTTAATTTATTATTTAACTATTTTGACGACATTACACAAATAGCGGCTCATTTGCAAAATCTTCGAAAAATGCTATGAGTAAACCACCAGTTCCTTTGGACCCTTTTCAACAGAAAGCTTTTCAGCTCTAAGTTTGGTTATAAAACTTCTAAATATGAAGTTTCGTCCCGATACCATTAGTAGTTTCTCCGGAATCGTCTCCACAAAAACGGGTACACACACACACACATACACACACACACACACACACACACACACACACACACACACACACACACACACACACACACACACACACACAGACATTTTTTTGTACCTTGGTCAAAAATGTTCAGGGGACCCAAAAAGACATATTTCCGCTAAAATCTCAAAAAAATTTTTTGGCATGATTACAATACTTTACATACTGCGTATGATAAAGTAAAAAGGAAACGATAACATTTTTAAAATTTACGTCAATAAACACAAATCTTATTATTTTCATTATTCCGAAAATTGTTATTTGGAAAGGTTGAGTAGAATTGGAAATAATCCATTATTCAAATGTTCAATATTTAAGTGTCCCAAAACTGAACGTCATGCCAGAGTCATGCCGTGGCCAACTCATATAATATCTAAATATGAAAAAGTCGTTAGTTTTCGAGATATTGACACTTTTATGAATTTTGTCAAAATCGTCACAGATCAGTGTTTCGAGTGCATCGGTTACAAAATTCCATATTCTAAGATTCTAATTTTTGGTACGTAACCCTAAACAGCGCTGCTATTGCCCACAGTCCAAAATAATTCTAATACTGGCAGTGCCGGATTAAGCTGGTGCGGGGCCTGTAGTAAATATTATCAAGAGGCCCTTGGTTGGATGTAGGATATAAAATAAAACACAATTTTTTACAACAAAACGTTTCTCGATTTAATGATAGCAAATTTAGAAAAATACTAGCAAAATCAATTTCTCTCAGTAAATCACATTCAATGTTCATTAAGGTGAGATTATTTAGGCGATCTTGTCTCATCGTGTTTCTCCAATTTTTTATACGTTTAATGTCGAAAAGGAACGTTCTCCACTGCAGTTAGTAATCATTAAGGACAAATAAATGCATCAGACTATTTCCACATTTGGAAAACACGCCTCTAATGAATTTTCTATAAAAGTCTATAATATTACAGTTCCAGAGCTTCATGCCGGTTGTTATCAATTGCAGCCGCCACATCTGATTTAAGTAATTCGGCTAACTGGACAATTTCGTCGCCTAGGGTGTCTTCCAAATCATCTTGGTAAGCACTCCAGTTCTTTTCAATATCTCCTTTGCTGTAAGTTTTCAACTGTCGGAGCATTCCAAATATACAAGTCACTTGATGGTACGCTTCCATGGGTTTAGAAGGCAGACATTATATTGTCAATTATGACGAGAAATAGTTGACATTCAAACTTTTGTTTAGGTGTTTGATTTTCTATGACTTCATTGATTATTTGCACTTCGCAGGCAATAGTCCAATAGGGTATTCCGGTGTTTTTGAAATTGTCATTTTTTACAAAGTATGGGTGCTACTGTTTGCTACTTCACAAGTAAAATATCAAACATTGTTTTAAATTAAGAGAAATCGTTGTTTGAAGTTTGAATTAGGATTGGTCTTTGTGACGGCACAAAGACCGCTCAAAGAGAGCGACTTTACAACGTTGCTATATCTAGGGTGCACGAAGTAAATTTTTGTCTTCTGTTGTGTCAACGTTTAGAATTGCTCGTTTGTTGACACCTGCTTTGGTTATTGAGGTTATATCAAACAGTTGTTCAAAATGTATAAACTCCAACGCCGACATTGTTCTGTGCCGGGCTGTAACAGCAGTAGAACAGTAACTCCTGATAAAATTTTCTTTACATTGCCGACTAGCGAGATGAGGGATGTTTGGCCTCAAGTTTCAATGATCAAATCATCTCTCAAAAAAGTTACCTTTGTTCGTTGTCAAACAACAGGGTCGCCAACCGTCAACTTGGCCGATCAGCTGTTCGAGAGCTGTCCGCTGTTGCCACCGCTACTAGGGATCGGTATTTCCAAGGGTGGTCGGTGAATTCAAACGAAATGCACTTTTAATTGCAATTATCTCATAGAAAAACTAAATCAAAAAGCTCATAGCTTAACTTTATGAATCCTCATAAATAGTACAATAGGTTAACCCGAATATATCTTAGTATACAATAAACTTTATTTATTTATTTATTATTTATTTATATCTGCTTAAATTTTGACATGACCGGAATACCCTATTAGGCCAGGCAATAGAGCAGAAAATGACTGAGTTCGTGACAAAAATACTAGCAGGAAGTCGACGGTCCCAGGTCACGTGGAACAGTCCGTAGTGTTTCCTACTCGCAAATATCATTTCTTAACTTGTTATAAACAAAAAACCTCAAAGAATCGTGTTTTTTCTTCGTTTTTCGCATGTAAAAACGGAACCGATGGAGCAATCTTGATGCTTTCAACAGACGAATTGTAGAGAATGAAAGGACGAAAAAAATGAACCCTGCACGGACTCGATTGAATTAATATTAACGGAGGAAATTCGGAGAAACCGGAAAAATCTGAGTTTTTTCAAAAATTCATAACTCCGCCATTTTCAAAGCTGCAGCGGAGGCTTTTCGCGTGAAAGTAGCGATTGATGGGTACTTTGAGTGTGGACAACCCAGGCGTTGCCCGATGATTAGTTTTTGCACAATTGCGATTTGAATATTTTTAAGCAATATGTTTCGGCGAGCCTGGATGCGTCGGCAGTGGTCCGATTTTATTTTTTTTTACTTATTTCGAAAGTAAGTTTCGTGCAAACCTTTGAACGGTACAGACGTATGTTGATCGCTCGCGAATTACCAAACGTATTGCCCAATCAATTGCTTAATAAACAAAAATAGTGTCGCGCGCGTATTATAGTGCTGACTATGAGTGAGTGCACGAGTACTAGCAATAAGTAGGACACCATGTCAACACAAGAAATTGTGATTACATCAGAAAATGAACATCTACTGTACAAGGAATTGCAAAAGGAAATATCCGCAAGAAAGCAGATAGAAGCCAAATTTAAGGACTTAGAGGAACAACTCAAAGCCCTGCAAGAGAAATTTCTGGAGCAATCTAGTAAAACAGAACCGAGTACTCCGAATAATAAGGAGTATTATACAGATGAGGAAGAATTGGCCAGAGAAACAGAATGGGTAGTGAAAAAGGCAAGGAAAAGCAAAAAGCGCAAAATGCATGAATCACTAGTAGTCTCACCCCAGCCCACAAACACAAATCAAAATAAAGAAACAAAAAAAGACAAAACGTTCTTGCCACCACCTGTCATTGTGAGCCAAGTAACAAACTACGAGTCAATGCGAAATTCTTTAAACAATAAAGAATTCAAGTACAAAGCTACGCTAATGAATTCTGGCGATATAAAACTCAACGTAGAGAAAATCGATGAATACAGGAAACTTACCGAACTGCTAAATGAACAAAAAGTAAACTGGTACACTTATGAAAACAAACAAACAAGACCAATTAAGGTCATGGTCAGGCGCCTACATCCAACCTGCAAAAATGAAGACATAGTGAAAGAACTAAAAGAAGGCGGCTATTCTATAATTGACGCCACGAATATACTAAAACGAAGCGATAAAACTCCACTACCGATGTTTATGCTTACGTTTAGTAACGAGGAAGATATTAAGAAAATCTATAATATTAAATCCATCTTAGGAATGAAGGTAGAAATAGAGGCGGTAAGAACGCCTAAACAGGTACCGCAATGCAAAAGATGTCAAGCTTTTGGACACACCCACCGATTCTGCAACAAAGAACCCCGATGCGTTAAATGCGCGGGAAAACATTTTTCGACAGAATGCAAGAAACCAAAAGAGGTACCACCAAAATGCTGGAACTGTGGAGATGCTCACCCTGCAAACTACAGAGGCTGTATGGTGGCAAAAGAAATACAACGAATCAGAGACCAGAAAGGGCTACCCAACTTACCAACCCAACCAAAAGTGGGTCAACAACAGCGTGCAGGTAACATCCCAAAATCAAAACCAATTAAAAAAACAAATACAAGCACAACATATGCTCAAGCGACAGATTCCTCAAAAAAGGACAAGCCATCAACTTCAGGTGACGCTACTATGCAGCTGCTACAAAAAATTCTAGAAAGGATGGACAAAATCGAAGAGAGATTATCTAAGCTAGAACAGTAAAAGACACACACATAAGATGACTAATGATTTACGAATCGCAACTTGGAATGCCAACGGTATACGAAACAGAAAATTGGAAATAGAAGTTTTTCTAAACACACATAAAATCGATATATGTCTTGTTTCAGAAACACACTCAACAAATCAGACATATCTAAAGCTGAAGGGATATCAGGTGTACGAAGTATGTCATCCGGATAACCAAGCTAGAGGAGGAAGTGCCGTAATAATAAAAAATAGCATAAATCACTATGAGGAGTGCCATCTCAAGAGCGCAGAAGTACAACTTACGGTCGTTGGTATAAAATCAACCAAACAGAATTTTACTGTAGGTGCGATATATTGCCCCCCAAGGTTTAATCTCAAGAAAACAGATTATAATAAATTCTTAGAACATCTCGGAGAAAGGTTTATACTGGGTGGTGATTATAACGCCAAACATACAGACTGGGGCTCCAGACTGATAACCACAAAAGGGAGAGAGCTGAGCAACGCAATCCAAGAAAGAGGATGTCGATTCCATTCCACAGGTAACCCAACCTATTGGCCTACTGACCAGGACAAAACCCCGGATCTTTTAGACTTCTTTATAACAAGAAAATTTTCGCCGAACTTCATTGATATTGAGGAGAACTTTGATCTGGACTCTGATCACTCTGCAATACTAATGACTCTAAGCGAAAGCATAATCAAAAAGGAATGTACCCCAACCTTGACCAATAAAACTACAGACTGGGTAAGCTTTAAAATAGAGCTTGAAAACACTATACAGCTAAATATCCAGCTTAAAACCAGAGATCAGCTCGACGTAGAAGCCGAGAAATTCATCAACACCATCCAGAAAGCCGCTTGGAACAACACTAAAGAAATCACCCACAGAACTATTGGAAATAATTATCCTATGGAAATTAGAGAAATGGTCAAGCAAAAAAGACAAGCTAGAAGAAGATGGCAACAGTCACGAGATCCAGCTGACAAAACCATACTTAATAATAAATCCCAACAACTTAAACGCGAAATTCAAAAACTAAAAGAGGCATCATTGGAATCCTTCTTAACCAAATTGACTCCCGATAAAGAAACAGATTACTCGCTGTGGAAAGCAGTGAGGAAATACAAGAGGCCAGTGGCCCATGTCCCACCTATAAGACGAAGAGACGGTACCTGGGCAAGAAACAATAAACAGAAGGCTGAAATTTTTGCAGAACATCTAACAGAAATCTTCCAGCCACACAACATCGAATCAGAGCCAATCACGAATGAAGATATAACCTATGATGAAGAAGCCATACAGCTAGTTACTCCAAAGGAAGTTGCCAGAGAAATCAAGACAAACCTGAATCCAAAGAAGGCACCTGGATATGATCTTATCACAGGAGAAGTTCTTAAGCAATTACCTAAGAAAGGTATTGTTATGCTGACGTACCTAATAAATGCATCGTTCAGATTAAAATACATCCCACATGTCTGGAAAGTAGCAGAAGTCATCATGATACCAAAACTAGGCAAACCACCGACCGAGGCCAAATCATATCGCCCAATATCACTGTTACCAATGATATCGAAACTCTTTGAAAAGTTGCTTCTAAAGAGAATGAAACCTATCATAGAGAGAAAAGAACTAATTCCTAATCACCAATTTGGTTTTAGAGAAAAGCATTCCACTATAGATCAAGTCCATAGAATAACAGATATCATAGAGAAAGCATTAGAAGAAAAGCTTATTTGCTCAACAATCTTTCTTGATGTGACACAAGCGTTCGATAAGGTTTGGCATGAAGGATTGATACACAAACTAAAGAGTATGCTACCTTTACAATACGTCGAGCTGCTAACATCCTATATATCTGATAGACTATTCAGAATAAAACAGATCGATGAATACTCGGAACTAAAAGAAGTCAAAGCTGGGGTACCCCAGGGTAGTGTATTGGGACCAATTCTCTATCTACTATATACAAGTGACCTTCCACAGATGGAAAATGTAACAGTGGCCACATTCGCAGATGACACGGCTCTAATGGCAGTGGGATCAACTATTGGTGAATCTACCAGGAATCTTCAACAAGCTAGTAACAAAATATACAAATGGACCAGAAAATGGAAGACCAAGCTCAACGAACTGAAATCTGTCCACATTAACTTCACAAACAAAAGAATCGAGGACATACCTCATGTCAAGATTAACGACGCCATAGTTCCATATGCGAACACTGCAAAGTATTTGGGTATGACACTGGATACAAAACTAAGGTGGAAAGAACATGTTAAGAAGAAAAGAGTAGAGCTTGGCCTCAAATACAGAGAACTGTACTGGCTTCTGGGAAGAAACTCTCAGTTGTCAGTACAGAACAAACTACAAGTCTACAACCAAGTACTAAAACCGATTTGGTTATACGGCATCCAGCTTTGGGGCTGCGCAAAAAGCGCCAATATACAAGGAATCCAGACCTTCCAAAATAAAGTACTAAGGAATATGGTTAACGCTCCTTGGTACATACGGAATAGTGACCTGCACCGTGATCTTGGTGTCCCACAAGTCATCCAAGAGATAAAAAGACTCGCCACTAAGCATGAATCTCGCCTAAGCCATCACGTCAACGTAGAGGCCCTGCAGCTACTGGACAACCAGAATCTAGTGAGAAGACTAAAAAGAACTAAACCCTTCGAACTAGTGAATCAGTGAAATGTGTAAAAAGCAGAGCACAGTGAGTGACGTGTTAGTGCTTCTTGTTTGGGACAAAGTAAATATAGGGACATCAGTGGATAGCCTATTAGAGACAAGTACCTAGTTTTAAGAATTCAGATTTAAATTGATGGTTAATCTTTTAGATTAGTTTCAATATGTTAAGCATCTTATGCTTATTAATAAAAAAAAAAAAAAAAAATTTCGAAAGTAGAAGTATTGTGTTACAAAACGTCTGTTCTGATTTTGCGTTAAAGAGTTGCGAAATAGGTGAAAAATGCTTGCAAACATGACCGAAAACTGCCGCGCGCTCCAAACCGGTCGAGTAGTGAGGGTAGGCGGTCGTCGCGGGGAAGCGCGTATCTATAGTAATACAAAAACTAGAATCTTAGAATACGGAATTTTGTAGCTGTGGCAATCGAAAAACTGATCTAAGGTGACGATTTTGACAAAATTCACAAAAGCGTCAATATGTCGAAAACTAACAACATTTTATAAGGTCATATTTAGATATCATGAGTTGGCCTATCAGCCCTTAACTGATTGACATTAAGTTTTGGGACATCCTGTATATTCAAATTCACCGTCTTTTAATAAAAATATTTGGTCAATAAAAGTCAAAGTAGAACTTTTACACGCATTCTTGTACTTAACGTAAGCGTAACTCTTTGATCAATTCTTGTTGTTTGAACCACAAAAACTTCCTGGACTTAGACAGAAGTCTACTAATTCTACTACACGAAACTAGAAGATTCAGGTGTAACGTCCAATTAAAAATTATAATTCCATTTCCTTTTCAAACGTCAGCTTAAATACTTCTAAGTTTTAACACCTTTGACACAGAAAACTGATTTCTTTTAAATTTGTGTAAGCTGTGTTTACGAGAAAATATGTGTTATATATCTATAATTATATACTATTCTATTAAAAAGTTTCTGGACAAAATTTTCAAATTCCTGACAATGTGATTTCTTATGTTTAGAGGTCAACAAAAAGATAATTGGCCCGTTAGTGAAACATTGCAAGTGGAACCGCATAAAAGATCCCGGTTACTTGGAGTAGGAGGTATTAATGTAAAGAAAATATTCTTGGAAACTGGTGTACAGGTAATTTGAAACCGATTTTGATATAATACAAAATCATCAATCAAATTACAATTGTTGTTTTCCAGATAAATCAAGTTGATGATAACACATATGAAGTTTTTGCACCAAGTCAACATGCAATGGATGAAGCACAAGAAATGATTTCAAATCTATTAAATACAGAAAAGGCGCTAGAACTTGAATTTGGTGGTGTCTATAAAGCAACGATTGTTGAACTCAGGGACATTGGTGTTATGGTAACATTGTATCCAGGAATGCCTCCTGCACTGTTGCATAATTCTCAATTAGACCAAAGAAAGGTATGTTTTGTGCTTATTTAGTTTAAAGTAGAATAATGTAATTTTATTTTGTTAAAGGTGGCTCACCCGTCAGCATTAGGTTTGGCGGTTGGTAATGAATTTCAGGTTAAATACTTTGGAAGGGATCCAGTTTCTGGTCTTATGCGGTTATCTAGGAAAGTACTACAAGCCGCCAGATGATTGTGTTTTGTTGTATTAATAAATATAGTTGTACAAAATATTTTTTATTAAAAAATAAACCGTTTAAAACAAATGACTGATTTCTTTTGACAAGTCGACTGGTGCAGGTCTCTTACTCACAAATGTAGATTGAAACTCAAAGGTGTTAAGTTAGAGCAATATGGTCTCTTATACATAAACCATTTCCTTATTACAGCTGCTTTCGATTTAACCACTGGAGTTACTCCGGCAGTCTCAGATCCATCTTTCACTCTGCTTTTAGATATACAGGGTTAGTTAAAATTACCAGAACGCCTAAATAATTTTCCAACTAAACAATTTCAAACAAAAGGTTTTTGTTTTAAACAAGCTATTGTTTAAATTTATTTTTAATATACAGGATGTTCATCATCATTTTATTATGGAAATTTGGTAACATTTTCTTTTTCACATAGAACACTTGTACATGGGCGTATCTAGGGTGGGATACAACAACTAAATAATTACAGCAAGTAAAATTTATAAAACTGCCCCCCTTTAGTTTTGAGTTGGATATTTAAAAAAAATTTAATTCTAAAATTAATTCTATTAATCTTTTGTGGGAATCATTTTTTAGTTATAAGCAATTAATCAAAATTAGTCAAATTACTGAAACACCTAAATAATTACCAAAACGTAAAAAAAATTTTCTAACAAAAGTTTTTTAGGAGTAAACATGTTGTGGTTTAAATATCTTTTTAATATACATAGTTCATTTTACTATGGAAATTTGGTAACCTTTCCTTTTTCTAACAGAACACCTGTATATTTAAAATTTTTTTTATGAGATTACTCTAAGAATTTTTGTAGGAATCACTTTTTTAACAAATTCCTTATTTTTGAGTTATAAGCAATTAATCAAAACTCATGAACTTTAAATTAAGAATATTTTCCCACGTACACATTTATTTTAATTTGGCAGTTTGCACATTTAATTTAATTCCATTTAATTGTTTTGTTATTTTATTTTGAATTTTGGTGTTTTTGATCTATTTGGTTATAACAAAAGTTCATGGGTTTTCATTCATTGCTTATAACTTATAACTCAAAAATCATGCATTGTATTAAAAAATAATTCCTGAAAAAAAATCATAGAATTAATCCTTGAATCAAAAAAATGTAAAAACATACGTTCTATTAGAAAAAGGAAAGGTTTCCAGTTTCCATAATAAAATAAATATGTACCTGTATCTTAAAAATACATTTAGATGCGATGTCATGTATAACAAAGAAAAATTTGGATTAAATTTTTTTAAAATTTTTCTTATGATTGGAGAATTATTTAGATGTTCCGGTAATTATGACTAATGGTAATTAATTCCTTATAACTCAAAAATGATGCATTTTATAAAAAGAAAGATGTCCACAAAAAATTTTAAAATTTAAAAATTGTCAGGCTGTACTATATGAAAAAAAAAATGTCACCTAATTTCCGTAATAAAATGAACATCCTAAATAATAAAAATATATTTACACGATAGCTTGTTTAAACAAAAAACTTTTGTTTGCCTTTTTTTGGAAATTGTTTACGGTTGGAAAACTATTTAGGTGTTCCGGTAGTTTTGACTAACCCTGTATGTATAAAACAGAGTGAAAAATGGATCGGAGACCACCGGAGTAACTCCAGTAGAGTTATATTAGAAAAAGGAAAGGCTTTGAGGTACCATAATAAAATAAATAGTAGGTATATTAAATAGTACATTTAGACGATGGATTATTTAAAACCAAAAAACTATTGTTTGAATCGTTTTAAAAATTTTTCTTACGGGTGGAGAGTTACTTAGATAGATGTTACGGTAATTTTGACTAATCCTGTAAAAAGCGTTTCGTCGTACACCAGTCGTCAAATCGAAAGCAGCTTACCTGCGCTGTGCTCTATATAAGCGCCATCTATTGGAAAAGCACGTAAATTGAATGATAATTTAAACAGCTCTGTACCACAGATGGCGCTATTTGTGGGGTATTTAGAATTTAAATTTGATAACCTATTCTGATCTATTCATACCGAATTTCTATTGCTGAATTTATCGCCTCCTAAACTGATGGGATTAATAGTTAGGTACTTTTGAGTTATTGATTACATCAAAATAAATTTGGTATAAAACATCAGGTAGTTCCTTGGCCATTTTTTTAAAACTAGTTTAATTGTTTCTATATGTTTGTTTTCTTTTACATTTGTCCTGCTTCTTTAAACCGATGTCCTGCGATTTCAGTTTTTGACTTGGTAAGCCTAGTCTGAGGTCTGTCAAAGCGAAGGCCATGACCAATAGACTTTTACCCACAGGACTCACCGGTAAGGTTTAGCAGAAATATGTCCTATATATTAGCAAAATCTTTGAAAAACGCTAAGAGTAAACCTCCAGTTCCTTTGGGCCCATTTGAACAAAAATTCTTACCTCTAGTTTGGTAATGAAACTTCAAAAACGGAAAACGCTGAATTTTGACCTCAATGCACGTCAACTAAACGTGATTCTATTGATGTCAAATTTTAGGGGTGTTTTCTACTAACAAAAAAAATTACAGGTACGTATTTTGAATAATCTATATAAATAAGGACACCCCTAATACAGGGCGATGATGCATTTGTAAGAAGCAGACCTAATTCAATTTCTTTTTTTTATATAGAACACCCTGCATATACTTCCTGATTTTGAGACTCTTTTAAATTTCAAATTGTGAAACTGTGAAAACCGCATATCCTTGAGGTCATTCGTTTAAATGATACAAAGCGATTCTATATTAAAAGAAAGGAATTAAAAAATGTCAAAATGATTGCCGTGTCAATAGCTACTCGTCTGAAATGCTCACAAGAAAGAAATCAAATAAATGTCTTTAAAAATGACTAAGTTGTAAATACGAAATACTTTTCAATATACAGTGTGAGTCATTTCTAAGTATTTCAAACGTTAAGCAATTTCCAAAAACTTTTATTAGAATCTTTTTCTTGTCAATTTAGAAAGCGAAATATTGACTGGTTACGTTTCCTTTTGTACACCTGTGGAATGACAAAGATTTTAAAAGGTTTGCTGCATTTTGCAGATAGGAATTTTTATTTCACAGTTTGTTAGGCAGATTCAATCTTTGCAGAATAGAATTCCATAACAAAAGAAAGAGTGCTGACTGAAAATCTTCGAAGAATTCATACAGTTTCTTCGCTTCTAACTTTGTCAAGAGTTTCTCATCAGTAAAAAAAAACTAAATGAGGTTTCTTTTATGGCAAAAAGAAATGACTTTAATTACTAAAACTGCTTCCGCCTCTTTGGGGCCCCATGGGCCCCAAAGTTTAAATTCGGTATTGTTACCACGGTAATTTATTGGTTAATGGGCCCCAACCGGCAGTAGCGCTAAATATAAAATTCAATATTCTTGTCACGGTAATGAATTTGTTAAAGATTAGTTGGGGCCTCGCTGAGAGAAGCTTAAATGCGCTTGCTATGGTAATGAGGATTGGCATGATGTGATCTATTACGGAAATTAGTTTCCAAAATACTGGTTTGGGGAGCCCCGCTGTTGGGGGCCCTGGGCAAATGCCCAGTTCGGCCATAGGGCAATCACCACTGCATAAAGAAAAATAAAGTTAAATAAAATAGCATAATTTTCCACTTAACATTGTATTGGAGGTTAAACCTCTAATAAGTGAAGTTAAATAATTAATTTTGTATAACGAACTAAATGAATAAGAAACTACTAAAAATCGAACTGAAAATTCAAACCGCAGCCATTTTGTCAACTTTTTTAACCAAATTTTGGTACAACCTCCAATAAATATCATTTAAGTTCGTAGGCTTTCACGGCCAGAATCATTTAGAAAATAAACTGCTTCCGGGTTATGCCGTGTGTCGAGATTTGTTAATGCTGCATTAACAGCATTAACAAATCTTGACACACGGCATAACCCGGAAGCAGTTTATTTTCTAAATATCATTTAGTTTAAAATGTTTTTCAAAATTCGAGATTTAGTGTTCTGACATTTCGTAAGGAGCTAGAGTCCGCTGTTGCGAATCTGCTGGCTTATATTGTAAACCACCGAATGTACATATAGTAAAATATAGCAAAAGAAAACTAGTTGGTATCAAAAGTTCCAAAGTTGAGCTACTTTTTCCATCTCTACATGATAATATCCCCTGAAATTGAATTGTATACTTAAAAGTTACTTAAAAGTGTTTTTTAAATTGTTCATCTCGACTAAAATTCAATTGTGTAATTGAAACTCATCCGAAAGTGGTTTCTATATTCGCCATCGTTCATAAATCGCACTACTTCCTCTGCGAAACAAACAATTTTGGAGTCGATCGATGTTGTCTGTTCTTCATGATTTTCATTAAATATATTTAGATATAAGAGAAATGCCACAATGTTGTTTTAAAATTTACCGAATTAAATACAAGCACAATGTCTGATCACCAACGACAAAATAAAAATTACCAAGTAAAACCGATCTATGGTTCCAGACCCCTATCGAGCCGAAAGGGAGTGCCGAAGGCACAATTTCCGTTTACTGTTTTGAATGGCAAAGGAAACTTCGGAACTCATTTCACGGAAAATTAGCGTATCGAGAATGGAAACAAAACCTCGCGCTACTTTGTTAACGAATTGCGATATAAAGCTAACTCTATAACGATCCTAACTTCAAGGCAAATTTGACATTATTGTTGATATACACTGAAATGTTTCTTGTTTATTAGCGAACCGACTTGCTTCTGATGACTGCTGATTTTAGATGTCTAGTACTAGTGGATTTAATCACTGATAGCTTTAATTAATTTCACTAATAATATCATCAAACATTCAATAAACATCTTATCAAATGGTGAAGACATTGTTCTGATTATTATTTTCATAGTCGGGCGAATTCCCGATCTTCAATGATTTTGCGTCTAAAGTGACTAGACTACGAGAGGTTTCTTGAAAATAGCTAGGATTAAAATACTTAATAAAATTACACAAATCACATAGAAAAGATTTTTTGGTTCTTAGAATATTTATTTGAATTTGTTCTTTTATACAAAAAAATATTTACCTCATGGAATACTCTAGCTTACTTGCTCGGGGTTAATTTGTTTGGAATATTTATTAAAATAAAATAAGTAAAATAAATATATTTGGATATACACAAAAATTACTTTCATTTAAATTAATATTTTTGTTTTGATTATTCCTTGTGCCAAAGGCACGTACTTAATTTTGATTCAAACAAATATTTTTTTTTGACGTTATTCTGTACATAGTGTTAAGAATAGCCTTGGAACTCGTAACACATTTATTAAAACTACATACAACAGCTTACAATGACATATCAATTGTTAATTATCAGTAATCATAATATAGTAACTACGCTGGCAACCAAGCTGTCTTTAGACTTGGTGCCTGTGACATCCTTCTGTCCAAGCAACCCTTGACGACCAACGCTCGAACTCCTGATGATAGTTCTATCTCAGACTGCGGCGATGTTAGCAATAGTGCTTAAATATATATAGTAAGCCAAAGACGGTTTGTCATTTTTGACCATCCAACGTTACTGAGTTAAGAGTATGACCTTGTCAACACTTTTTTTAAATGGCAGCCTTTTTTTCTTACTGATTTTAGTAGATCTTTTAATTGTCTAAGGGCCAATCTTATGGCATCTGAAATATTCTATGTCCTTACATGAAAAAACAATTGAAAATTGTAAAATATTAATAATATTAGGGAAAATAGCTTTTGTGAATTGAATATGAAATTTCGTTTTCAGTAGAATTAGTTGCCCTGAAAAGTCTCTAAAACTTTCTATCGCGCAAGATTTTCCGAAAAAGTATGGGGGAAGTGTAAAAAACGCTATTTTGATATTTTTTACAAATTTATACCAGCTGAATCCATTGTCCTAGAAACCTAAATATGGTCTCATAGTAAACCTTAATCTTTGCACTTTTACCTAAAAAAAGTTTGTTACCAAACGTTTCTGAAGCATTTAGCGATTCTTTAAGTGGGATGCGGACGGCTCCATAAAAGAAATTTCAAAAAGACGCAGTAACCTGACGTGATATACAACTTTTGATTTCAGATTCGCATTCAGCGCAAATAAATCAATCGAGTTATGGAAAGCGAATTTTCATAAAAAAACAAAAGTTAGAACGGTTGAACTGTATTTATCTATTTTGGAAAATATACGCGGTTTGAACAGGTTTCCTTATAGTAGAAAATAAAACTTATTGTTCTTCACTGTTCTTTATTTGTTCTAATTTTTGTTAGTGACGCGTTTCGCCTTTTGGCATTATCGAACTAACTCTAAAATTCATACAAAAGAGATAAAATTAAACATCGAAACCACACAAAGACTTCTTAATCTAAAATTCACTGTCAGATTTCGTTCCTTTAACTAAGTCCATATATAAAATTCTTCTCGCATGTCTCTAAATTTTATATATGGACTTAGTTAAATTAACGAAATCTGACAGTGAGTTTTAGATTAAGAAGTCTTTGTGTGGTTTCGTTGTTTAATTTTATCTCTTTTGTATGAATTTTAGAGGTAGTTCGATAATGCCGAAAGGCGAAACGAGTCACTAACAAAAATTAGAACAAATAAAGAACAGTGAAGAATAATAAGTTTTATTTTCTACTATTTTCTACTGTATTTATCTATGTATGCCAGAAGTGTGTATAAGTTTAAACAAAAAAACAATTAAGTGAAATACTAACTAATAGAATAATAAACTAGTAAGAAAGTTATCTTCAGCCGGGCCTAAGTTAAAATACCCCCACCGTAAAATATTTTTGGTGAGAAATTTGAAAAAAAATGGATTTAACCGATTTTGCCCATTCATGACTACTTTTCCCATTTTTAATACTTTTTAAGAGATAAGATTTATACCAAATTTCAGATCAACTGCTCCAAAATTACAGCAGTTACCGTGTGAATTTAAAAGAAGAATGGAGTTACCCGATTTTGCCCTTCACGAACTTGTCCTTACTTTTTAAGAGATAAGCTTGTATACCAAATTTCAGATGACTTAAAAATTACGGAAGTTATCGTGTATACTGACAGACAGACAGGCAGACGGAATGATGGACAAACGGACAGACGGACAGGCGGACAGACGGACGTAGTTAAATCAATTCAGTTTTCAATGCTGATCAAAAATATATATAAAAGTCCATACTTGCTACTCTTCCTTAACGCTGTTACAAATGTTATGGCAAAGTGACCATACCCTACCGCAGTAAATGTGGGGTTGCCATTTTAAATAGTGTCGATGGAGTCATAAGTCGAAAACAATTTATCGTCAGGAATTAAATTTGATCTAAGTACGTATATTTTGGTAATTAAAAATCGACGTGTCCGAGGATTTTTTCATAAAACAAATTGTTATAGATATTTTGTCATGTTTCCATATTTTACGCGCTCACTGAATATATTCTTCCTTGTATATTCTATTCTATTCTAAAGTAGGCAACGAAATAAAATAAAAGTTAGCTTTTTTATTGACTCACAATTTAAAGCCAAATAAGAGGATATGGATTAAATAATAAAATTGATTCATGTACTCAGTCATGGCCAGCTTAGATTTTTTTTATTGAACACTCTTTGCAGCCAGTAGTCATTAGACGGCCAGGAGCGATATACGGGGAATAATTTATTTATACGCGCTTGCGACCCACGTCAGGTGTGATTGATTAATCGTTTTAGCACCGCAGTGTGTCGACAGTTTAACATTTCCATTACCTTAAATGTGATTTAAATGGGACATTTTGACGGGGTGCTAAATTTCAGTGGCGGCTCGTGATCTAGAATAATGGGGTATTGCAACTTTCAGGTACCTACCAGTTTTATATGACATATATGTTTAATAGAAAAATATCTTTATTTGTGCACTAAAAATGACTCATTCTTATTCTTAAATACTTTAATTTTAATTATCTTTGGCAGCTACGTTCCATGGGTCTTAAATCCCTGTTATTGTTTAGTACTATCTACGGTGTCCCACTTTTCTCCCGCAGAACTTTTTTTTCAGATAGTCAAGGTTCATACTGAGCAAAAAGATTCATATAGACTTTAAGTTGTTTCAATTCATTAAAAAGCTACAGCCGTTTGAAATATTAACAAATCGCTATTTTAAACTAACTTCTTAATTCGGTCGGTTAAATGATTTAAATCTGTAATACCTGTTTTTGTCATCGGCACCAAACAATAGACAAGGAAAACAAAAAAAAGCATTTTCGACGTCACACCCACAAATCCACTCATTTTTGCTGTAAACATGAGCATTAAATGTCCTTGTAAATGACTGAGATTTGGTCGACACGCCTTGTTCTATCACTAAATTAGGGGTATGCCTCCCAAGCCTTTTTATTTCGGTCTTATCGATGCAATTTAGAATGCTAAATGGTTGAGCTAATAAACTCTGCACTGAATTCATTATTTGTTTTTAATTTCGTGCAATAAGCGCTTCACGGGAAACCAAGCTACACAGCGTACGAGTGTCAAGAGTCTACTGTCTACAACCAGAATGCAATAATGCACGTCGTCAGTCGCGTAAGCATGACGTCGCTTCGCTTCTAGACACCACTTGGGGCGGGGTCCAGTAGTTCTGCTTTACTGGATACTTGCAACCATTTCAGATTAAACGAACCATCGACGCTGCCAAATTCGCTCGCTCGCGGGCTATAATTCAGGCGTCGATACGCAGTATAGCGGTAGCAGACGGTTGCGGCCTTGCTGCGACCCTAGGCCGTATAGCCGACTTGCGCTTGGAATTCTCGAGAAAATGCTCGATATTTGATTAAATTATATATTAGAGCTCGTTGCGTATTGACTATTACATTATTATTTACATACAATTAAACTCTTTTTGTTTCCTTGTTATTTTTGGGGGTTGCGCAAACCTGCAATCCAATGCACGAGCCGCCACTGATACACTACAATACTTCACATGTAGCTAGCTTGGCCTTGTAGATTTATATTATATCTATAAGTAAAACCATTTTGCTTTGTCAAAAATTAGTTCTTTTTGTTGTGCATAATAAATTTTATAAGAATGAATTTGCTCCAAACCATTTTATTTTTTATTCGTACCCATAACGGTACAAAATTGGTAAAATTATTCTACAAACCAGAAAATTTAAGTCGGCTATGTTGAGAAATTATAAATATCATTGATATAGGTAAAATACGTTTCGAGAAGATATGCGGACAAAAACTGGTCGGGCGGTGAGCCCGAAGAAAAAACCGACACTAGCAGTTTTCCTGATAAACACTTCAACGCGCAGATGTTTTCCAGTTGATCTCGTTCTGTGGTTGGAAATACATTTTTGATCGGTACGTTGTCGATTCTTAATTTATCAGTAATTATTGATATTTTTCACTAGCATACTGTATCGGTATTCGTGTTCGTGTGGCGTGCACTGTTTTGTCCTGAAACTCTTCATAATTTTCCGCAATACTTTGACATGAAGTGTTTATTCTCAATCAGAATCATTTTCATTGCTGTTGCCCTCAAAATATTGCTTTTAATTTGTACTGGTGCTGTACGAGGTGCTGTCCTAGGAAAGAGAGTCGGACTTAAAAACTCCGCACTTATGGTATACGATGGGGTGACTTATGAAAGAACCGAATTACCAAATTTTGATAGCATAGTCTGTGGCGTCTGTGAAAATATTATGTTGTTGGTGCTGTGTCAACGAAAATACTAATCTTCAAAGCCGTGAAGTGCTGGGGAACACTAAGGTAATTAGCCTAGTTGTTAACTAATTAGTAAATTTATATCTGTATTGTGTTATAATCATAAAAGAAACACTGATATGTTTGTCTTTGACCAAGGAGTGCAAGACATTCTTTGTATCGCAACTACTGCTCGTAATCGCACATGAAGCTAAATAACAACAATCTACGTTTCTAAACCTTTTTACAATTGCGGTACCATTGAAATGGGTTAGAGCAGGGGCGCTCAGACTTAAACCATCAGTGATCTACCATAAAAGCATTAGCCGGCAAGCGATCGACTAGGTAAAAATATAATACAAAGTTTATAAATGGTAAGTATTTATTAATTTGCAAATATGATAAGATAACAATAAGTATTATGAAAATAATAAGTTTTCTATAACTTTTAATGAACTAATCTTTTGATGTCGATGTATGGCACTGCATGTCCTCTGCATACTTTTCATAGAATGGCACGTAGTTAGTAAGTGCCAATCACAAACATGAATTAAGATGTTCGTCACTGAGCCGATTCCGGTACTTAGATTTAATTATTTTCATTTCCGAAAACGCAGACTCGCACAAATAAGTTGACCCAAATAATGCTGTTAACTGAAGATCAATTTTTTTCAAATATGGATATTTTTCTTCAGATAAATAACTCCAAAATTTGTTATCAGTTGCTCTGGCTTTAAGATGTATATCTGACATAATTTTCAAAACCTCATTTTCGATAGAAACTAAGTCCAAATTGGACGTGTTTGATATTCCAGAAGCAGTTTTTTCAACATCCACACAAGAAAATGGATAACACATAAAAGTTATAATATCAGTTAAATTGTCTAAGTCCGAAAAACGGCTTTCAAACTCACACAGTATATTTTTTATTTCGCTTTCATAAATCGTAACATCATAATTGAACTGAGAGGTGGTTCTCGCTTTTAAAGCCGGATAATTCTTCAAATCCATTTTATTCAGTTGATCAATAAGTAGTTTCAGTTTATTTTGAAATGAGTTTATTGCGCTATGCATATCAATGATAGTTTTGTCCTTCCCTTGAAGCGCCAAGTTAATTAAATTTAACTGACTTGTGATATCTGTTAAGAATGCCAAATTACAGAGCCATTTTTCGTTTCTAAGCATTTCAGTGTTATCACCTCTTTCATCTAAAAAAGAAACGATTTCCGGTAGTAATTCTTGAAACCTTTCCAAAAACTGCCGTGGCTCAACCCCCTAACGTCTGTTTGGAGAAGTAACTCACTGTGGTTGGATTCGCCAGTTTCCAATTGTACTTTAAAGAGGCGTCGTTGCAAACTTCGGGCTCGTATAGAATTCACTATCTTCATGACGATGTCCACAACATCCTTTATATTTAAAATTTTGGAACATAGGTCATGCTGCTGAATACTACAATGTAATGAGAAAAACGATGGAAAATCATTATTTGGTCGACAAAATGCAACAAATCCATTCGTTTTTCCGGTCATGCATGGTACTCCATCTGTTGTAATGGAAACGAGTTTATATAACGGCAGATCAAAGTTTTTTACAAAATGTATAAAACCATCGTAAATATCTTTACCACGAGTAGAGGAATCATTGCCAAAATTCTTCTTTAGATGTCACATCAGAAATTACCATCGAATCTATCCGATAGATGAAAACATTTTAGTATTTTACTAAATTAATAATTATTAGGTGTACTTTTATAAATTGAATGTCAGAAATGTAAAAAAATTCAATATGTAATCGATCGACTTACAACCCTCTCGCGATCGACCGGTCGATCGCTATCGATCGTTTGAGAACCCCTGGGTTAGAGCATTTTTAAATAAAATATTTATTACAATGAGAAAAAGTTGAAGTAATAACAAATTTAATTTTTGACTGGTACTAATTAATAAAAAAACTAATTTTTGGGATTGCTATATAAAGAGAAGAGTCATTACATTTGTACGATTGTTGAATTTCGTCGTGGCAGCTAAATATTTTATATTAATGTATGAATTATTGTGCCTACGTTGAATGAAATTAGATGTTTAGCGTCTTTGTAGCTGTTGAGTATAGACGTGTGGTATAGACCTACTGAGTGATGCATTTTTGGAAAGCTGGTTTACTGATCTGTGAAATATATATCAAGATATACAGGCTATTCCATTTACAATTCTTAAGTTACTTGACATTTAGCAAACCTCCAGTTCTGCGGGATGTCATATTGGAATCGCAGATCAATAATAACTGTCGAAAAGAGCGATATTTTGAATATCCAAAATGCTCAAAATGCTCATTTGTTTCTTTATTACTTGTTAGTTGATAATAGCCTAATACAAGTCGTTGTCTAAAGATTAGATTAGATTATCTTAATCAAAAACTTCAATAATATACCTAGTGTTCCATTAAAAAAAATATAAGTTTGTGTTGGTACGTCATTGTGGAACATGTATATATGAAAATACTTTCTTTCTGTGGAGCGAATGTTTATTGACAACTTTCTATATTGAAGAATGGTGTATTTCCTAATGCCATTAATATATTAATGTATTAGTTAATATTAATATTTGCATCTAGAGTAGAACACCTGTATATCTTGAAAACTAACAACGCAAAATTTTTTTACTTTATCATACGCAGTATGTAAAGTATTGTAATCATGCCAAAAAAATTTTTTGAGATTTTAGCGGAAATATGTCTTTTTGGGTCCCCTGAACATTTTTGACCAAGGTACAAAAAAATGTCTGTGTGTGTGTGTGTGTGTGTGTGTGTGTGTGTGTATGTGTGTGTGTGTGTACCCGTTTTTGTGGAGACGATTCCGGAGAAACTACTAAAGGTACCGGGACGAAACTTCATATTTAGAAGTTTCATAACCAAACTTAGAGCTGAAAAGCTTTCTGTTGAAAACGGTCCAAAGGAACTGGTGGTTTACTCAAAGCAATTTTCGAAGATTTTGCAAATGAGCCGCTATTTGTGTAATGTCGTCAAAATAGTTAAATCATAAATTAAAGGAGTGGAGATTTTCTATAATTTATGTATATGACATTTTTTGGTAGAATTTATAGTTTAGCTGCATGAGCAAATTCTTTTTCATCGAGATCGGTCGTACTGCTTTAAAACTAGTAGCCAGGATATGTCAGATTTTTTTAATCTAATGACAGTAGCTAGTGTCAAACGCTAATGTTTTGAAAATACTACCGTCAATATAGGCTGCGTTCGGATATTGAACACCGTTACACTTTTTACACCCAATAACACGTAAGTGTCATTTGGACGGTGTACCCGGTGTCAACGGAGTACAATATCCGAACGCAGCTTTAAGCGAGATATCTGTCTAGTTCTACTAGTCTTATTTTAATACAGACACAGCCGATCTCGATCAAATAGAATCTCATGCAGCTAAACTATTAATTTTATATATAGTATGATAAAGTCATGTGCCTGGCCACATCAGATTTTTTTTTGTAAAAAAATAGCAAAAAATTAGCAGAAAATACTGGCTGTTTACTGTTTTCAAATTAATTTGTTTTTACAGAATGCGCCGCTGAGTTGCCGGCAAATCAGCGGCGCCCCGATATTTCGAAAACTAACAAAAAAAAAACTAGTTTTTTGGTAAAAAAATAGTAAAAAATAGCACAAAGCACGGTAAACAGAATTTTCATTTTGCACAAAAATCGCAATATCGCTCGCCAGCGTGCCCGTACCTTAAAACATTATAATGAAATGCTAATAGTTAACACACCAGTGAAAAACTAATTTGCAATCATACATTCCTAGCAATGCTGAATGTGTAGTAAATAATCTATATTTTAAGAATAATAATTTTTTTTTAATGGAAGCTACCAATAACTTTTTTATAAACAGGCGGCAGCTCTGTTTGCTGTCATTTCGGTTATTGTGTGAGATTTAGTGTGCATAGCGTTTATTTATAAACATTTAACATTTAGAGAGGTAAATTAACATAGAATGACATTTATATATCCAGTGAAATCAACATGAATGTATAGATAAAGTAAATATTTAGTTTCTAAGTTTTATAAAAAATTTACTAATTTAACAGGTAATCAATACAATAAACCATAACACTACTAAGGTAAATCAAATTAAAAGAGCAGAGTTTTATATTGTTAGTTTGACAGAATTTCAATGTAGTATTATACTAATCTGAGGTTAATATGTTCGTGCGTGTCCCGACCGTCATCAGTGAATCTGACAATTTAACAAGTAAGACAGCGAATAGCCGTAATTTTCGGTTGCCATATTAAAACACACTTCTTTAGTAATCAAATTATATTATTGTTAGTATCCCTATAGACGTTTCTCGGTCTGGTTTTTGATCTGACGATATGCGCGCGCATTTCTCCCAGGACCACCCAGGAGTAAATTAAGTTGGCAACTGTGCTTTGTAAAAAGCCTAATTAGTATCAAATGAAATGTAATTGATAAAAGATAAGTGTGAGAATGACATGCATTCATTGAAAACTCAATAATTATATAGAAGTGAACATGAAAACCAAAATACCTACTGTGTTTTTAGGTTAGGACAGTTAGGACAGCAAATTTTCCAAAGTACATAAAAACGGGTACACCCGCGGCAAGCTTCCTTGAGTTTGGATACGTAGATACAGAATACTTCATGATTAAAGCCGAAATTGGTAATTTTACATGGAATGCGTGTTTTCTGGGGATTTTAAGCAATATTATGTTTGATTATGTTACCAGATTTGACAGCGGCGCCAAGTCTTCTGCGCATGTTGTCTAGCGTTTTGGGTCAGAAGTAGAAGCCCCTATTAGCTTATATTAAACATTATATAACTACAAGTGTGCTAGAAAATGAGTTAAAATGTCCCGATCGTCACGTAAGAATGCCCCCAAAGTTATTTTATTTTAACACAAAACAACTAACATTCAAAAAATACAAATTAGCAACACAATAGCAAAGCATAAGCAAAGTGGAAACAATATTGCTTAGTACCCAATTTGTGTCAGTGCACTGATATACTTCTGTGCGTTTGCAAGCTGCTTTCATTTTCAATACACAAATTCTCGTTTCAATTGCATTATTCAATTTATTATTCGGGTATGTTATAAAGTAGATAGGAAATAAAATAATTGATTGACTTGTGCCTGGAAGGAGCGTTTTATTCGTCTGAACTACGGTAATTCAGTCGTCTTATTTTATTTAAGATGTGGCATATAAAATTACTCAGAAAATAACGCTATCTTCAGATAAAGTTCCGATAATTAAATAATAGCTATCATAATAAAAATGTAAGTTTAATTTTCTAATTAATTGAATAAAAAAGTGCGTAATTCAATTTCACATCAAAAGTACTTATTCATATCTTAATACAACAAATAATGAAGTTCTGATAAATTACTGTCACTTTACGTATGGGTAGATACATTGTTTTACAATTTGTATTTTCCATGGCATCATGCAATTTTCGGAGGTTCTAAAGAATACCAATTTCCAGTAATTTTAGTCTGATTGTATTAAACGCCATATCAAATTACTCAGATAAAAATGCGAATCATATTATGTATAAAACCAGCAAATTGTCAAAAATATTTCAAAATGACATCTTCTAATTGTAAATAGAAAAGTTCTGCTTATTAGGAGCACACAAATGTGCACTACTCCATTCATTTCATCAATTGTCTATCCCTAATAATAACAAGTACTCATACAATCCAATAGGTACTATATCCTACAGAATGAATGAAGAATGGCGTTGACGTAATCCGAAAATGACCTAACTGATTTATTGATCATTACGGTCTTTCTGTAGAAGACACAAAATCAGTTCAGGATAAATTTTTGCCACCAAAGAAATAATGCAATCTGTCAATCTGCTCTCCACTAACATTTATCTCCATTTATCATTGGAGTTAACGCCACGGCTGTTTGGAGTTAAGCAATTTGCATATTACGCCAACGATTAGCAATAATAAAGTTGAAATCCATTAAGCAAATGCTTTAATAACTGAAAAAGCCTCTTGGGTTTTGCATATGTTTATTAGTTTATTTGGTACTAGTGTCGGATCACAGATCCATCATCAGCCGAACAAATCTAGCATAATGAACACACAATTAGAATAATATTAAACCTCAAAAACAAAACAGTACTCACAGTCAAAGATTCAGTTAATTATGTCCACAAACATGCAAACATTTCTACACGAGGCAAGCAAAAACTTGTTGGCGTCTGGAGAGCAGCAAGGAGTGTTGGCACATTACAGGAGAAACAGAATAAGTGGGTGAAAAATGAGGTTATTTATGTGATTTTTTACGGAAGTTAAAAAGTGGGAAGTATGTCAAATTACTAGATGGAATTAGGTTGGTAATAGGTATAAAATGAAATTGGGAAGTCAGATAAATAAAACAGTGAGAAATGATGATCGCAGACAATCGGGGTTTAAAACATGTACAAACAATTTATAAAAGCAAACAATAGCGCTTACATAGACATGTGAGTCGGGTTAGATTTGTTCGGCTGATGATGGATCTGAGATCCGAAACTAGTACCAAGTAAACTAATAAACATATGCAAAACCCAAGGCTTTCCTTTTCAACACTGATCAGCAATAAGGCAACAAAACCGATGCTAAATGTACGATCATATTATCATGTGCCTTGTTAAAATATTTCTGAAAATGATTTGAAGTATGTAGGCATGTAGTTAACGAAGCAATATAACCTATCTTCTCTCATTCTAAAATAAGTTGGTAAGTTGTGAGGTACTGAAAGCCTGGAAGTTTACGATTAAAAGCTATGCTGTTGGAGAGTTGGACAGACAAAAGACCATCGGAAAGTTCTGCACCAGAAAAGATATCGATTCCTTCGTAAAACTTCTATTCAACTAATTCACTTCATTCGACAAACCTGCCACGGCGTTCAATCAGCAAGAATAGATCTAAGAGCACTGGCATGAGCGTTATTAGAAGCAACTTTTTATTTTTTTTTCATGCAAAAGGAAAGTGCTACGACGGGTTAAAGCAAATGAAAAAATTAAAAAAGACACCAAAAGCCAATTATCCAGTTTTATTTATGGTGAATAAATTGTGAGGTTATTTAAAACTTTAATGAGCGACATCTCTTTGCCATGCGTCGGATCACTCGGAGGTAAAGGTCTTTTTCTTTCATAATATCAGTGAGTTGAAATAAACTCTCTTTAAGGAAGCTTAAAGTAGGGCTTTATTTGACATGAAAACCGGTTACATTAGGCATGGTGGTTCAGATTTATTATTTCTATTATATTGTATTATTTTCTATATTACCGCTATTTGAACTTTAGTTCTTATCCTACACTATGCACACATGTCATTCTCGTGTCTCTATGGGGACCTGAGAAAATAGTTTTTATTTGAGATTAAAACGTCATCGTTGCTAATTGTCAAAAACAATCTGTCAGTGATGCATCTGTCAATGGTGAATTTATTACAATAATGTGTAGAATAATAGTTATTTATCTACGACTCACATATAATAAGTTCATTGCATACGTATCTATGACTATATAATCTCCATCATGATACACGTCAATGACTATAATGACACTACCGTTGTATAATAATGACCGTTCGTTCAAATAATGACTTCATTATTTGAACGAACTGCCATCGTCATACAACGCTAGTGTCAAAGTCTATCAAAATCTACGTGGATGACAGTTATGTGACAGTTCTCCTCGCCATCATTGACATATACATTTAAAATATTTGATATAAAATGGAAATTGTGAGTCTTTGATAAAACGTCGTATTCGACTAGCACACAAGGAATATAAATCGCACGTATGTTTACACGATCGCCTACGCTTAGTTATGTGCTCGTCAAATAATACACTAATTATGTACCAAGGGCATTAAACGGATGTTTATGCCCGATGGTTGCCGTTTAAAACGCTGGAGGGCCGACATGCCCCAGAGATTTTTAAATCGCCCGAGAGTATAAGGTACAAACTCAAATATGACAAGAAATAACCGAGCTCAGAGGCAATCTACAAGCGCGGCTCGGGGTGCCAACATTGCGCCTATGCTGGCCCGAAGCAAAATAATTATATTATAGAGGTTATAAAGGGTTTAAATTAATAACAGCCGCCACAAAAATGTGCGGCTTCGACACATTCTTTTTAGTAACGCTTTGGTGCGAAATTTGGATATAGGTAGTGTATAAAACGATGAGATCTAGATGCTAATTACTTAGTAAATTAATTTATTTCAATTAACGTCCACTAGTTTTCCCTCTTTTCGTTTCTGCCTCTTATTGTGAAATTTTTTACGACACAACCAACATGAGCCAAATGCCAATATAACCACCTAAACCAAGCATAAATTTGATGTACTGAGAGAATTTATTTAAGTAATCATGTGTTTTGTATAAATCCCGATAATAAATGTGTCTCTAGTCAAAAATGATAACTAATCTCTCAGTCTTTGTAAATATATAGTCTAACTAATAATTAAATTTTCAAATAAAGGCATCGCTGTCGTCATCTCCATGATTTAAAAAATACTGTTTTATGGCAGACCAGTATGTATTGTTGGGACATTTCATCTGAACAACATACATTAATAGTATATTACATTACAAGAGCTGTAACTAGCATATTACGTACGAGTGGAAATTTAACATACGAGCCGCGAAGCGGCGAGTTTTGTTATTTTCCACGAGTATGTAATATGCGTGACAGCTCGAGTATTGTACATAATTTTACCTACGACGGACAATTTCAATAAATTGTATCAAAAATGACAAACAAATACAGGTAAGAATATTTGACGGTTAACCAATCAATGTATTCGCGCGACATCTATTGCAACTACGGAGAACTTTGTCTGAGTGTCGATCAAAAATTCCAGTACAAATTCAACATAAATTATCACGTGCTAGTAATAATATGTTACAGCTCGAGTATTGCACTTACTTACGACCGAAAATTTCAATAAATATAAATTGTATCAGAAATGACAAATAAATAATCAAAATATTCGCGCGACATCTGTCATTATGACATTAGGTCGTGCGTTAAAAACACAAACGCACACCCAAAGGCACACGTATGTTATAAGCGATATACGAGCTATGTAGTCCGTGACGTAAGGGACATTTACACATACGGTCGTAGGTAAAATAATAAACGAAAGTTCAAAACATATTTTGTTAATTAATGTATCAATATTGAATGTTGATTTCTGACCAGCAAATTCCTACCTTTAAATAATACCCGTCTTTTTCAAAGCCATTTCTATACCCCCCCCCCATTTACTGTGGTGAGGGGTATATTGAGTTTGGCACAAATGTAATTTTGAAATTATTGATCTGAAATTTGGTTTACAAACTTATCTCTTAAAAAGTAAGGACAAGTTCGTGAATGGGCAAAATCGGTTCACTTTTTTTTAAATATTTTACGGTGGGGGTAGTTTAACTTCAGCACGGGTGAAGATAATTTTCTAGTTGATATTGATTACTATAAAATATACTGTATTATTTTATTTAATTATTACTCTATTTTCATAATTTTTTAAAAATATTTAGAGGTCGCTACAGTTTCTCAAAAGATTGATGATTACCTTTAGTTACCCCGGAGAATTTGACTGAAAACCCGTAGCCCGGAGAATGGTCGCCAAACCCCGAAGTCTCCGGGTCAAAATGACCATGTTGGCAACCCTAAGCGCGGCGAATCTAAGCGACGCGACGGCGAGGACGAAAACAAAGGGAACGCACACATCATAAATATGCTTAGAGAACTGAAGAAGTCTGTGGATACGATTATCGAGGACAACAAAGAAGTAAAGAAATCCGTAGACTTTGAATCCAAAGCGTTCGAGGAAATGAATTTTGAAAACGTAGAGCTAAAGATAATGCTGAAAGATGACAGAGAGAGGAAAGAGCAGCTAACGGATCGAATTAGAAGATTGGAAGCCATCACCTTAAATGCGTCACAGAAAGAAAAAAATCAAGATAAACATTATAATCACAGGCATAGACAAGCAAGAGAACAACGAAAATAACAACATCATAACAAAAGTAATGAAGGGATACATTATACGTAAATTTAAACAAAAGAACCCAACTAATGTTCCATTAAAACAAAGGTATTAGCGGAATAAGCAGCGCACTGCGAACGAAGTAAAAACTCTGAAAACACAATACTACCAACAATAATAATAATAATAATAATAATAATAATAATATTTATTGAGTGCTAAATATACATACAAGTACTTACACGAGTCAGGGAAACAAGAAAAAACTATAGTAAGCTAGAAATTAAATCAAACATAAATGTCTAAGTTACTATTCAAAAACTCATCGAAAGAGAAAGGTGTGTCAGCCAGGAGTATGCTCTTCACAACAGTTCTAAACCTCGGCATAGGCCAGTCGCGAATTTTCGTTGGCAAGTGATTATAAAATTTAATGCCGTAATAATTAACACCGTTGCGCGTTTTATGCAGTCTGCTGAAGGGCTGATAAATATTCAAATTATGACGCGTTTCATGAAAATGGACCTTACTGATGTTATTGTAACGATTTACATTTGTTTTGATGTAACATAAGCAATTTAAGATGTACAGACTGGGATAGGTTAAGATGCCCAGTTCTTTGAACAGCGGTCTCGTATCATCCCTGTAACGCTTGCCACACAAAACACGGACTACCCTTCGCTGCAAACCAAAGATCCTTTTGGACGATGCCGAGTGACCCCACACCAGAATACCATAACACATCACGGACTCAAAGAGACCATGATACGCGGCAATTAATACCTCACGGGAGACACTCGACACCAGGTTACGGAAAAGAAATACTAAAGAGGACAATTTTTTTGCCATCATGTTGCAATGGTGAAACCATGTCAGTCCGGGATCTAGTACAACACCCAGTAATTTAACTTTTTCAGGGTTTTCATGGCCAATCATTGAGCGTGTTGCAAACAATATAGTCTGGGTCTTGTCTCTGTTTAAGGAGAGCTTATTTGAGCTGAACCATAGTTCAAGGTCTCTTTGGATTCGCGAGAACAAGAAATAAAGACACACAGAAATAAGTAATAATACAAAATAAGTATTAATAATACCTCAAAACATCAGGTAATCAAAGAAATAACAATGCTAGATGGCACCCTGACAAACTCCCCTATGGACGTTGCAAATACAATAAACAAGTACTTTGTTACAATCGGCAAAACCTTAGCTGAAAACGAAAATATAAATAGACAACCAATAACGACCAAGACATATAAACAAATAGAAACCGCCATATTCAAACTGGTGCACGACGCAGAAATGAACAGCATCATCAGTTCCTTAAGAAACAACACTGCTCCAGGTTTTGACAAGAGCACAACTCAAACAGTGAAGGCAAACATAACAATACTATCACCACTTTAAGTGAAGCTGACGAACAAGGTATACTACACGAAGGGACATATCCAGAATACTTGAAAAACAGAATAATAAAACCCATTTATAAATCAGGAGATAAAACAAAACCGGAAAATTACCGCCCGATAGCACTGCTGTCAATACTCAATAAAATCCTTGAAAAGACACTACAGAGAAGACTAATCGAACATCTGGATAGAAACAAAATAATAGCTGCTCAACAATACGCATATCAACGACACTCAAGCAACACATCGTCCACATCTGCTGCGTATGACTTGATGAACGAAATCAAATCCAGCCTAGACGATGGAAAGATAGTGCTAGGTCTCTTTATTGATTTAAAAAGAAACCTTCGACACGATATCAAAGGAAATATTGTTAGAAAAACAAGCAATGAGAATACGAGCAAAAATCAAAAACTAAAACCGTCTTATCTCTTAAACAGAAGGCAAAACGTATATACATACTGAGCTAACCCAGCGTAACTGAGTCATCTGGCATGCCACAAGGCAGAAACATACCCCCGATACTTTATCATCTACAAGAATGACATAACCGAGCTAAGATTAAGACTACACGCAACACCTGTTTTTTATATTCGAAGAAAAAGACGGAATACATAATACTCAACAACAAAAAGGGAAACAAACATCAATTTAGCGATAGGTGGAGAAAAAACAAGACGAGTGAACGAAGTAACCTACTTAGGCCCAGTGGCGGATACAGAAAAAACTCAAGGGGGGGGGGCGCTAAAAGATATCTTGAGTTATGGGTGTCATCAAGTCTGGTGCAAAACTTTTTTCATATAACTGTTTCCTACAATCAACCGAATAAAAACACATACAAGACCTAGCCGGTAACATCACAATCGCTTCCTTCTCCGCAGTACCAACAAATTTGCGCCAAGGGGGGGGGGGGCGCCCCCTGCACCCCCCCTCCACTGTATCCGCCGCTGCTTAGGCCTCACAAGTCGGGAAAATTTCATGTGGACTGGACACATAAAAAAGAGAACGAAAAAACGCAATAACATTAGCCATCCTGACTAAAATGAGAAAATTCATTCCGGGGTCGAACAGAAAGATGCTCTACTATGCACTCTTTACATCACAAAACAGTTACATGGGGAGACACGACAATAAAACACTTAAAAAAGTACAAGACCAACAAAATAAAGTTCTAAAAACTCTTCACAACTTAGACAGACTGACACCCACTAAAGATGTATACTCACAGAAGAACTCGACATTAGACATATGATCTCTCAACAATTTAATTGTTATACACAAAATAAAACAAAGCACGATAAAAACAAATATAAAAATAGAAACAAACAACGAAAACCATGTTTATGCCACAAGAACTTGCACACACATTCGAACAAACAGCAGACAGCAACTCAAGCAGACCCTTCTCACAGACACTATGAATAAATACAAGGGTTACCTGAACCTGACTATACAAAGAATTTCTCCGCAACACGTTCAAAATTAACCACTTTTACCTTTCCAAATTAAATATCCAAATTGCACCCTCAACACCGTTAACCCGAGGAAGGAAGGCCCCACCCCGAGGTGACGACAGAGGGAAGAAACACTGGTGCAGAATGTATAAAATTTTACAATATTTTGTTGTTGGTATATAAATATATTTTATATCCTACATGATCATAAAGTGACATTTTACATCCTAGTTACCGGGACGAAAACAGCTACTTTTTACGCCCTAGGGTGATAAGATTCTTTAAGTGTCCTAGGGCATAAAGGATTGCTATGGTTATATGTCAAATATATCAAATATTTGTCATTCAAATCGTAAATTTTAAACCGCCAATGTCAATTATTGGCGATTAAGGTTATAAGTTTGACAATTAATTATCTGTATTGTCACTCATCAATGTCAATTATTGGCGATTAAGGTTATAAGTTTGACAAATAATTGTCTGTATTGTCACTCAACTCCGAATTGTTTGTATGGTTATTCAACTCCGTAGATACGCCGTCACTTGATAACGTCAAAATATTTATTAATATTATTCAAACGGAGGAACAAAACCATTGTAGGACATAAAATTTTGTATGTACCTCGGGCATTACTTGATGTTTATACCCTCGGGCGACTTAAAAAGCTCTCGGGCCTATCGGCCCTCGCGCTTTTTAAACTGTCACCCTCGTGGCATAAACATCTGTCTTGGTACATAAATAACTATTTTTTTGTACCAATAAACGTACATTATTATTAAATGGTCTAACAAAATCAGTAAGAAACAAATGGGGTTGCCAAAGAGTCGATGACGTTATAACTCATTATCAATTGAATGTCTGATATGGAACTTTTCACAGAAATGTGTATTTTAATAATTAAAAATCGACGTGGTCGAGGATTTTCTTTAAATAACAAACCGTCTCAGAGTTTTTCTTATATGTTTACATACCTACTTTACGCGCTCAGTGTATAATGAAACTGAAAACTGAGGTAAAATGATCAGCATGATTTTCTTATGACGATACGTAATCTCAAACAAATAGATGTGAACATTAATATTCAGATTGTCCTTTCAAATAAAGAGAACCGTTGTTATTTTCTTAGGTTATTTCCGTGTGTAGGTATAAGATTGTAACTGCAGCAGCGATAACTCGTGGAAATAGAGAAAGCAAAACGTGTTGTACCATTTTCCAAGAACCAAGAGACGACGAAGGAATGAAATGAGAAATTATGCGTGACACGAATAGTGCGAGGGTATAAACATCAAGTAATGCCCGAGGTACATACAAAATTGTATGTCCTACAATGGTTTTGTTCCTCCGTTTGAATAATATTAATAAATATTTTGACGTTATCAAGTGACATGCGTATCTATCTACGGAGTTGAATAACAATACAAACAATTTGGAGTTGAGTGCCAAACCAAACAATTAATTGTCAAACTTATAACCTTAATCGCCAATAATTGACATTGACGATTTAAAATTTACAATTTAGCTGCGTTCGTTTATTCGGTTCTGGGTTCGGTGTAGATAGTGTCGGTGCGTTGTCACGTGACAACGGTGTAAGGGTGGTGTTAGGTGTAGTTCACAGTATTTTCGAACGCACCTGGGCACATGGTGCGCGTCAAACGTCAGACTGGGCAGCGTCCGATCTGTCAGTGTCACGTGTGTCATAACTTTGCTATGTTCTAATAGGAAATCACCTCACAACCCAACTTAACCTAAAAAAACACTGGCGTAAAAAGCACTGAAGTTTGACGTACACCGCCTGTGTACACCGCGCTCCACCAAAATTGAAGGTGTAGATAGTGCACGCACCGCGTACACCGCACTGCCTCCCTCTAGCTATATCCGAACACGAAAGTGTCAACACTGCTACACCGCACCGCATAATAAAACGGCTCGGTGTCACTTGGTGCAAAAAGTGTCAACGGTGTAGAATATCCGAACGCAACTTTTGAATGACAAATATTTTTTTATATTTGACATATAACCATGGCAATACTTTATGCCCTAGGGCGCAATAAGAATCTTTATTGCCCTAGGGCGCAAATAGAAGCTGTTTTCGTCCCGGTATCTAAGATGTAAAATGTCACTTTATGATCATTTAGGACATAAAATAAATTTTCGTTTCAATTTTCATTAAAAGTTTAATTTTTTAATGTTTATAACTGAAAATATAGACCTTTTTTTTAACTGGTTGTTTTCTTTTTTTTTTAACTAAGATTGGTTTTAAACTCTCAATTCCCTAATTTAGTGACAAAATAAAAATAATGATATGGGACCCGGAATATAAAAATGGTCTTACCGACATTTCTCATTTAGACAGTATTGACCTCTATGTTTGATGGCTTTTATCTAAAAAATGTCTAAAATAACAAATATTTAAAAAAGTTATTAATTCCTCTAATAACTTATTTTTTTACACAAAAATAAAGTTATGACAAATTAAAATTAAAATTTTGATGTCAAGTAGTCAAAAAATTACGACACGACACTCTCATGTGTTTCCTCTCAAGCACAATCAGATCTAAATTGTCGAGTATGGTTTATAAGTATATGATCTAACATATTGGGGCCAATATATCGATATAAATCTCAGAAAAGGTGATTAAGTAAACAAATACGCAGTGTACACGAAGCACTTAAGTTTTCTCGTCATTTAAACGTAGATACTATCGAATGCAGATAAACTCGACGTAAACTGTTTCGTATCAGACGATCGACAAAATAGGTGTACGTCAAGGAGTCAGTGCAAACCGACCAGACCAAATCAATCCACTTCATTGACGCAGTTACCTTGTATTATTTTCTAATTTTCGCCACATCTAATACTATTTATAGACCTTATTATTTCGATAATCATGATATTGTTATAATTTCAACCATGCCATTTAATAATAGTTACATCGTTAGTGTTATAATGAGCCCTGACGTCAGTTCTTACCGTTGCATTGATTACACAATGTTGGGAATAATATAATTTATGTTACGTATATTGTATATTATACAAAGCTGAGTTGTGTGACGTATGCAAAGTTTAATAGTTAGTGATTAGTGATTACTGGTCTCGTAAGTTGTTTGAGTTATTTTAAGCTCAGTAATTTGGCCATTTGCTTGAAGTACTTAGAATAGACGGAACAAAGAATACTTTGTATAGGTTATATAACACTATAATTTTGTTATGAACAATTTTTTGTTTACATTGGGGATTTTTGGTTGTGATGTACTTGTGACATACAGTGCGTCTCTGATGTAACTGCTAACCTCAAAAGAGCATATCGATCAGAGCTAGAAAAGCAAAGTTGGTCAGATATTGGAGTCTATTTTAAGGTACAAATTTGAAGTTGTTTGGAAAATAAGCTAAACCTCAAAAAATCATCTTTTAGGAAAATCTTTGGCTAAGGTTAGGGCAGATGGTCTGATGGAGTTAAAATTTTTACCGCATCTTATTGATACACACATTTTACACATTTTATACGTTCAGATCCGGGAACTTTTGGTTTTGTGGCGGTAGCGAATTGGACATATGTTTATAAGAACTTGTATGCTTAGAATAACTGCACTAGCTACCATTTAGTTGGTACACGGGAAGTGAATCATCCTGTATATATATTATATTATAAAAATGGTTTCAGGCCTATCCTGGTGAAAATTTTGAAGTCAAGAATTAGACAAAATGTTTCTAATTTTAAACAATGTATAACATATTAACAAACATTTCACATTAAACTCGTTTCTATTGTAGTGTAGTGGCTCCTTTCCAGGATTTTCCGGGAGCAAAATCCCGGGAAATTATCTATCTATTATAATTCCGTCTCCCGGGGTTTACGTTTCAAAACCGTGGACAAGATGAGCACGATTAAAAAAACGGTGTCAGTGCCTCAAAGACACATTTGAAACTTTCAGGATTTCAAGTAAAATTACAAAATTTAAAATTTACTGTGAGATTCTTCTAAGGAATTACCATTGGGTTGAAAATTTTGCAGTTTGACTAACTTTTCCGAAAACCTTTTGTGATAGGAACTGGGTTTGGATTCAATGTTCCTCAGATTTATCAATACTATCTTACGTTATGAATGATTTCTCTATTTTTTTTATGAAAGGCCATATAATTTTAACATAATTGAATTTAAATAAAATAAACAAAATTTCATAGAATTTCAGGAAAAAGTTGGTTGCCATGGCAACGAAACCGATCATGATGTTCTATTTGTTTTAAAAGCTCTAAAACATAAAAATTAAGAAGTAAATAAAATTATAATTTTCTAAATATTTTTACTTTCAATTAATTAATACATATTCTTGAATAAAAGCCTTTTTTCCTTTGTATAATATATTTAATTTCTTTGGAACCGGTTTCGCTTTGCAAGATCATCAGTCTATATCTACAAAAAGAATGTTGGTGGTATATAACTAAATAAATAATAATTTAACATATAACTTACAGCCAAGTGATTAAAAACGTTCGCAACGTGTGCCATGCGTGAAAGGCGAAGTGATAATTGACAAACGACTGGAAGTTACACACAGAAAAGTGATTATTTGGAACGAGAAAACATAATTTCTTGAATTTATTTACTAGATTCAAATGCATATTTACTTGGATGTAGAAAGTTAGGTATATAAAAGAAATGCCACATACTCAATCTAAGTAAAATAATTTCTCAGATAAATGGTGTCGACAAATAAATTCTTTCTTTATAAGAACCAATATTGTATTAAAAAAAGTAATTGAATTTTTCGTCCCAAAAATGTCAATTTCTCCAACGAAGTAATAGTAAATCCATCCAAGTGCGTAGTTACTTGATCCAAGAAAATATAAGACATTTAATATAAGTAAGTATTGTATACTGAATAAAAACCCACTAATAATTTAACTGAAGTGATTCTCAATTCTTTCAAATAATCCCTTTCTCTGGAATAAATATGCGCATCGTGATTTTGTCAAGGCTCGCGCGCCCGCGCGTGTGGCTGGCGCCGTAAAGCAGCGTACCCTAGTACGAGAACAACAACGAAGTCCCCGTAGCGTAGGGGATGTGCCTTGTGATGAGTGTACAATAAACGTTTCAACACGGGATAATTTAAGTAAATTGAGTAAATATATGCTTATTTTGTTAATTAGCAATAGAAACCGTATTTGTGCGAAATGTCTAAAATTCTTACATTAAGTAGCTAGAAATATTTACCGGGAATAAAAATATACACTTCCTTCACCAGAGTAACAACTTTCTTAAATCTAGTAATTATTCCAAGAAATAAACTGTCTTGGTTGAAGTCAATAATCTCTCGCGTATATACGAAGCTACCAACTACTTCATCCAAGTAATTCTCTCTTCGTTCGAGAGATCGCTTTTCAGTGTGTAGCAAGAGGGATAGCGGATAATGGTACAATATAGGCAATTTACGAATTGACAATCAAGGGAAAAGGATACGTTATTAGCAATATAGGATCAAAGCACTTCAATATTAATTATGAATTATTGATATTATTATTATTAGTTTTTATGATGACTTGTTATTTATAAATATTCTACGACTTCAAATTCGCTCAGACTAAATATAAGAAATATTTGTACACTCCTACGGTAGCTCGGACCTATATACAAACAAAAAAAAGGTATCCACGGTTACACGTTCTTCATTTTTACGTCGCTTTTAAAAAGCTGTGCGAAAAAAAAAACACTGTATACACGGTTAAATGGGCTCATGGGGTTGATTTGCTGTCGGCGACGAGACTTTTGCCACTGGCTACGCCCAAACTCCCCATGCCGCGCTCCGGTCTTCAAAATCCCTCTTTCTGTCGGCTGTTGATTGCACGTGAATATTCAGTTCTTTTTCTGAATAGATCCGCTTTGAATAAAAAGTCGGCAGTATTACCCTTGCATAATGTATAAAGTATATTTTTGTATACACGAATATGAATACATACATGTATTCTGTTATTGTCAATATGGTACTTTTTCAATTTTCACTATATTACTAATTCTTTTTAAAATAAATATTGAATTTATTAAATGTTATTGGAAATATAAGTAATTAAGAATTTGCAGGGTTTTTCTTGCCGACGGTGTAAAGGTTTCTAAACAACCAAAGAAACGAATAATTACAATCTTCTTAAGAAATGTTAAGATTTGTGAAAATTCCCTATATTTACCTGCCGGGTAGGTACATAACATTGGTAGTCTCCCAGGATGAGAGTGTCTGCGAAGTGGCTCACCCTACCCCGCATATCTCATAATAAATGGGTTAATTAATAATGAGCTGAGATTTTGGAATCATGAATCATGAACGTCACAAGCAGTCAACTTATTACTTAATGGTTCCGAAAAATTGAATTAATCCAATGTAATGTTGCTTTATGTATGGCTAGGCAACATTTCAATTCAATGTGAAATGAAAGCTGTAATGAAATTAGCAGGTAATGACATTTGTTTTCTTTTGGTCAAAAGGAACAGAAAAGATTTTATAGCATCGTATGTATACAGGGGTGTATACAGGGTGAAATTTTGAAATATCGTTTTCTTTGCTGTTTTTACTCAAAAAAGCAGTTGGACGTTTACAGAGATAAAAAAAACGATTCCATTGCATACGCACGAAGTCAATTGCGAACTTGAGTTATGGTGGAGAAACTATGGCCAACGTTTAGTTTTCTTATGGGCGCCATGTTTTATTTTGAAATATTTGAAGGATTTTTCTCACCTGCTTCACCTGATTTATTGCAAATTTTTGTTTTAGCAACAAAAACAAAATTTGACTTTTGCAGTGATTTGGAACTAAAATCAACATCGTTTTTTATTGAACTAAAATTATGGCAGTCTGCTTTCATTCGTTTGACGGGCAGGTCTTTGCTGTTCGTTTTTCACGTAAAGGTTACATCTTTAAATAAAAAATATCTAAAAAAATGAACAACACAATGTATTCAGGCTGGCTTCAGGCTGATGTTGGAAGTGCCCTTTATTTAAACATGACATAAAAATAAAAAAGAAGACTTGCTTTGAAGTGATGTGACATACTCAAAAAACGTTGATTCCAGCTCCGATTCAAGAACAAGTAACATACGCCTAAAATTTACATCTAAACAACAAGAGTGATACATCATAAATGAAACTGACGAAAAGACCACCTAAAATGATAAATTCAAACATGCCGCCCAAAACAACTCCAATGGTTTCTCCACGATCTTTAAAGATAACTCAAGTATGTACACAGTTAGATTTCTCTTGCCGTTGCAATGTTTTTGTTGCAAACGTCATATTCCACTGGCTTTTACTAAAAGCATTAAAAAAACATTGTTTAAATATTTCATCCTGTATAAGGAAAAATCGCCCTGTATACGAAGCTATAACACCACCAAAACTAGACAAATGTCATTACCCATTGATTTTAATACACCTTTCATATCACATTAAATTGACCCGATATTATCAGAAATGTTGCATAGCCAAACATAAAGCAACATAACTTTGGATTGAAACGTTCTGTTATTACGAAAATGGTATGGTTTCAATCTTCCTACTACAAGCAATTCTTTTTTCTTTAAATATTTGAGTTGATTAAATATTATTGGAAATACGAGTGATTAAAAATTATTATTTTGAACTCAAACTCCATTTTGAACCCAAATACTATTAAGACATTGGATTTAACGTCATTTTAAAGATCGCGGATATACAACGCGTCGCATCACTAAGCATCAATATCGTCATTAGGGTTTTTCCTTTTTGGAGAAAAACTTTTTGGTACTTTTCTTCTTCAACTCATACTTCTACTGGTATTGTATATTGAAAATACCATAATGGATGCATAATTTAATGTACATAAGTTCAAAGTACAGATCGGTACTTTCGAGCGATGCACCTATAATTACCTCTTTTTTTTTAATATTTCGGGCAAATGTTTGATGCGTATAGCAGCTGAGTACCTTTACTATTTTGAATTAACCTAGGTTTTATGAAAAAAAGTCAAATAAAGTTAAGACAAGATTTTATATCTATTTTCTATGCACCTTTTTCTTAATTTTACAAACTAGGCGCTTTTTGATTGGTCGTTTCTAAAACTAACAATAAATGAATACATAACAATTAAAAACTTAATTTATTTGTTGAATAATAAAATAGTGGCCTACTTCAAATAAACTGATCAGCATGAAAATGCACAGTTCTCGTTTCTCTTAAAATACCCCACAAATGTCCCACAATGTTAAAATGTTAAGAGAAAATCATCAACTTTGGATATACCATATATATATATATACATATATATATATATATATATATATATATATATATATATATATATATATATATATAAAGGAGAAAGGTATATACAGGGTGTGTATAAATTGGCGGAAAAGCTATATGTGGCGATGTTCTTCGTAAAATTCTGAGTAAACAATCTTTATACTAAAATGTTGTAGCGTCATTATTGTCCCTCAGGAGCCATTTGAAAGAAACAGATTTGGCAACGCTGAATCCAACAGGTGTTCGTGTTACTACGCACTGTAAACAATGGGTCCGTATACCATATACATATCGGCATACTCATTAAACGTATATTCCATGTTGAACGAACGAAAAGATAACGTAAAATACAATAACTAATAAACAAATAAACTAATTAACTAATGAACTGTAGGAATAATCACGGTAGAACGGTAGAACTGACGAAATTAGTTACCCATGTTCTACAGTGTTGTCGAATGTATTTTTATGACAAAATTAACGAAATACCGAAATTAAAAACAAACTTTTTAGGCAGAAAGATAACATTTAGGAAAAGAAAAATGTTCAATATTGTTCTTTATTCTAAACTGCAGCTTCTCCATCAATAGATTTCAAATAATAACACCATTCAAGAGATCGGATATCATGACTTTGGAGACCTCGTGAGTAGAGGTAGCAAGCCGATTCGGGAACCTCCTCCATGACCTTGACCTTGTACCCAAGGTACTCAAGGTCAAGGTCATGGAGGAGGTTCCCGAATCGGCTTGCTGTTGAAAATGAGTAGTCCTCAAATCAAGGTCAACATGAAAAATGAGGATGTTCCCAAACCGGCTCCTCCTCAATCTTAGCCTTGAGGTCAAAGTATTCAAGGTCTTGAGTAGGTTTCCGATCAGTTTAACGTTAAAAATGAGTAGTCCTCAAATCAAGGTCAATATTAAAAATGAGGATGTTCCCAAATCGGCTCCTCCTCAATCTGAGCCTTGATCTCAAAATACTCAAGGTCAGAGGAGGCTGCCGAATCGGCTTGATGTTAATAGGAGATCAGCGACTGGTCAAGGTTTATGGTTTGTGGTTTGGAACCCCTTCCATCACAAAGCACTATATATATATATAACGGCTGGATTACTATTAAACGTTGTGCAAATTTGAAGTCCTCACAAGTGAATCAGTGAAGTTAACGTACGTCAACCAGTCAAATTACGAAAATATTAAGTATGTTTCTTCTTTTCAATAATCTAATATGAAGTTATTAATTGTTTAAATATCGTTAGAAATGCTGTCAACGGTTCCAGACCTGAAACGGGTGATTCAGTTGCAACGACAACAATACGATCTTCGTCGTCAGGATCTAGAAGATAAAATTAAAAATACTGTTCTTCCGAATATATACGTTTATCGGTGGGAGGCTACCTTGGATCTTCAATGGCAACTTCAACCAATTTATTTGGGTATTAAGTTTTGTGAGGAATATCTGAATGATAAAATATCTATTGACATGTTCATAGAAAAAATGCAGAACCATGATTTATTATCCAGCATATGTAAAGAGTTAGATGACCTGCTCAACAAAACATTACTCCTTCGCTTAATCGCTTAGACGTACTTGTGATATAGAGTAAAATAAAGTCATACATCGTATAAACGTTTATTATTTTTTGTATTACCAACTATCTTGTCCACTTCTTACCATCGAAGCCGAGACATTCATTGAAGATCGTCAGTTTATATAGCCAAATAAATATTTTCAATTGTTTTATAGAATTTTTTTATATAAGGTTATCGTCATTCCCGAGATTGTCATTCCACTTTCATCCTAAGAACGAAACCTTACCTTCCCACTACTACTAGTCGTCATGGGTGTTTCTTATTATATACGGTACGTTTTCTTCGATGATAACGGTAAAAGATTGAAGCTGGATACTCTGGAGTCCTACAAATTCCAAAAGGTTGGGCAGAATGTAATGTACCTCCTGGTGCAACGATAATTAGAATAGTTGGTTTCCATGAAGAAGAAGAAGATGATATAACTGATTATTCTGATTCCGAGTCTGAACTGGACGAAGGTGAAGTAGATGATGAAGAGGAACGTAGCGATGAAACTATTATATAGTATTTTTTTTGATAAAAGATTATCGTTACCCCGAGATTGTCATTCCACTTTCATCCTAAGAAGGAAACCTTACAAATTTAGTGAAATGAAGTTTGTTACACATAAACTCACATTGCCAGTGCAAAATTTTGATGTAAAATGTGATTTGAGAACATTTCAACGGCATAGTGACCTCTTTGGAGGTTTTTGTAAGCGAGCAATTATCGTTGGTGGTTCGGGAACCGGAAAAACAAACATCTTGCTGACACTACTAACGCATCCAAATGGATTACGTTTTCAAAACGTTTACCTCTGCTCCAAATCGTTAAATCAACCTAAGTATGAATATTTACGTTGTTTGATGAAACCAATGCATGAATTCTTTTATTGTGAGTGCTCCGATGTAGATGATATGGTTACACCCTGCACAGTAAAAGAGTATTCTGTTGTCATTTTTGATGATGTTCAATGTACACCGCAAAATGTTATAAAGGAATATTTTTCCTTCGGACGACATAAGAACGTTGATTGTTTTTATTTATGTCAATCTTACGGCGCAATACCAAAGCATTTGTTGAGGGACAATTGCAACCTCATTGTAGCTTTCCGTCAAGATGTTACGAATTTGAAACACATTTTCGACGATCATGTTAGTGCAGATATGACTTTTGATAAATTTCAGGATATTTGTCGTCAATGTTGGACTGATACATATGGTTTCCTAGTAGTTGACCTGGACTGTGCAAAAAACAGTGGTCGGTATCGCAAAGGATTTGACACATATATACAGCTCTAATACAGAAAACGGACAGTTGAAATTAACTTGTAATTCATTCAACATGGATAAGGAACTTGCTAAAAAGTTATTACACGTCCGTGAAGAATTGCGTAATAAGCTTAAATTGTTAAAAGCTGAAATTGCAGCATCCCGGCAAAGTGCAGAGACAGCTTATACACCAATAACTGAACCTTTGAAAGCTATTGCAGATCGGTTACAAACGGTTCAAATCATGCCAAAACTGGAGCAATCATACGGAGAAGATGAGTCATTTACGAATTCTAAAAAAAAAAGGAAAACGTCTAAATATGAATCATATGAAGCAGATGAGACATCCATACCGCATGATAAACCAAAGCAAAAGTTCTCCAAATTTCAATCACTAACTGATACTTCAACCCCAATACAATCGCGACGAAAGAAGACACCTAAATTTCTGAAACTTGAAGAAATTGGATCTCTGTCAACTGCAACTGAAACGGAGGCGCAGCAAACGGATGTGCCCTCTGATAATGACATAGAAGAAGTTGAAGATGATGACAGCTTCGATTTAGGTGAATTGAGTCGTGATGTTTCAGAACGTCTTCAAGAAACCAAGAAAAGGTTATCCGAAAATATGCAACAACCACAGGTACAAGCAGTCTTAGCACAATTTCATCCATTACCTCGCGCTTACATTGAAGAGTATAATACGGATGTTGAGGATATATTCGACAAAAAGTACGGAGTACGAGAAGATAAAGGTGATCTTTACATAGGAAGTAGCAAAGTTGAGTTTGTTGGTCCTAACCTAAGCGTTGCCGGTTTTGAATACAAAGGAACTCCAGGATTATATGAATTAGTATTTAAGAAGAAGCCAGGAAAGTTTACACCTCAAGATCTTCGTGAGTACAGAGATCTATTGAGACGAACAAATGCTGCTAGACTGCAATATAATCCGGAATTACGAATCTCTGCCAACAAAGGGTACAAGTACATGAATATTATCAAACCTGCATTAGCAGGTAAAGTGCCGAATGTATGGTGGACCAAATCATGGAAAACTGGTTCGGGATATATTCAGAAACAGTTCAAACCAAATACAAAGGTGCAATTGCAATATTGGGACAATCCGAACGAACTTGTCAATCGGTTGCGTCTTCTACTAGCTTCCGAATCAGCTGGTCACAACGGGCATAATAATGAAATTATTTCAATTATTGAAGAATTAAAAGAAGCGAACATCATGTATTGAGCACACAACATTCATTTATAAAGCTACACACAATCCAGATAGATTCATTCATTCCATTTTTGTTCTATCACGTCAATTAACATGACCATTGATCGTTTGGGAAGACACTTGATTCATAAGAAATACATTGCAAAACACAGAGCTTTACGTGTTGAACAAAAAAGTGATTACGTTATTACATTTGTTGGAGATGGCACGCTTTCATCCACAAACAATTTAATAATTAACAACAAGGGTTCCAAGGATCTCTATCGAAATCGTGTTTACCAAGGAACTATAAAACTTGTGAACGTTCCTCCAAGCATGACACTTATCATCAACGGTGCTGTCGTTATAGATCCTATTGGATATAAAATTAATCCTGGTGACTCGTTTTCCCTGAGCTATATTTCAAAACGTACAAGACCTAAAGAATCCTACTTTGTTGAAATATTACTATCCAACGATGAGTTCAGTTAAAAGGGATTTGATCAATGAAATTCACGCTCCTGTACGAAGAAATTTTCCAAGACGAAAAGTTATTATTAAAGGACTAAAGGATCTTTTTCAAGCGGACTTGGTCGAAATGATTCCATATTCAACAGAAAACAAAGGATATAAGTATATATTAGTGGTTATTAATACATTTTCAAAATATGCGTGGGCTAAACCGTTAAAGACCAAAACTGGTTACGAAGTTTCAGAACAGATGAACAACATATTTCTCGAAAAGAGACAGAATATACCGAAGAATCTTCAAACCGATATGGGGAAAGAATTCTACAATGCATCATTCCAAAACTTAATGAAACGTTACGGAATAAACCATTACAGCACATACTCCAGTCTGAAAAGTTCAATCGTTGAAAGGTTGAATCGAACGTTGAAGGAAAAAATGTGGAAAGAGTTTTCCATGCAGGGGAATTATCGCTGGTTGAATTTACTACCGGAAATAGTGAAAACCTATAACAATACTGTTCACAGTACAACTGGATTTAAACCAGTTAAAGTGAATCAGAAAAATGCTAAAACCATTCTTAAAAGCACATATAATTCCTTAAAAGTTATGGATCCTAAACATGCAAAGTTCAAGATTGGCGACTACGTTCGCATCAGTAAACATCGACAGGCCTTCACCAAAAACTATACACCAAACTGGTCTAATGAAATTTTCACCATCTCTAGAATTCAAAATACATTACCGAGAACTTACCTATTAAAAGATTCACTAGGAGAAGATATATTAGGAGGTTTTTATGAATACGAATTGCAGAAGGTTCAACATCCGAACGTCTTTTTGGTTGAAAAGATTATTAAACGAAAAGGAAACAAAGTCCTCGTCAAATGGATGGGTCTCAGCGATGCACATAATTCCTGGATAGCGAAAAGCAATGTGTTATAAACGTTGATTGTTTTCTTTTTGGTAAAATTAATAAAACACTTTTTTCATTCAGAACGTTTTTTATTTGCCAGTTATTTATACAGCTGTATAAGAGATTAGTTATTTTCATAGAACATAGTTACTAATTCATCTAACACTAAATTGGCCTCAGGGTTTAGAATTTTATAGTGTCCCCATGCCAATGTATTGCAATTGTTATTTAGAAGGTATCGTTTATCATCTTTCGCTGATAAAGCAATTTTGTTCTTCAATTCAGTATACATTGTATGCAAATATGATCGGAATACATACATTTTCTTAAGTATCTGCCCCCCCTCATTCACAATCCGCTTATAGTCATCTACAGTTAAGTGTTTGTCGATAACATACTTTTTCACTCCTTTAGCTTTTTTAACATCCTCTGCAACATTCACATCACTTCCTGCAACTTGTATGCAATAAGCTTTGGCACCTGTACCGTAAAATGACTCAATTATTCGTCCACCATACTCATCTTTCATTTTACCTATAATAGACTTGTTTCGTGGAATCTGATGGATATTAGACATAGGATAATTAGAGGTATCAAATTTATCAATATTCTCTTTAATATCATTATAAACATTATCAGCTTTAATAGATACAATTAAAGAATCTGTATCCGTATATAAGAGACATACGCGATCTCCATACTTCGTTTTAAGGAAATCATAATAAAAATCATACATGATACTTTTGGAAATTTCCAATACACTGAAACCTACATATAATGGTTTCTTGTAATGAACTTCTACAATTTTCATTTCAACCGCAACCAAACTTTCACTAAAAATTTTTGCCGACTTAAAATTCGGTTTCGCAATAAAAACCTCTGCTCCAATTTTTCTATGTCGTGACTCGAAATGCGTTAATAACTTTATGTCTACCCGATTCTCCACATTCTCCATAGTCTTGCCGAAAATGCTGTTGTTCATTAATTTGTAAAAATTTTTGATAAACTCATTGACACCCTCATTTCTTTTACTCGTGTTAAAATCTATGTAAGGTTTTAACCAATTATTTTGTTTGAATTCAAGAATTCGATAAATTTTCCCAAGTTCAAGCCCATGCTCTATACATTGAATTAAATTTGAATAATGAATTATATACTTTGTTTTTGAAGACAAAGTGTTTAATAGTTTACGATTTTTGGATCCTAAAGGTGTTGTGCTTTCCGCACAGAATGGGAAATCATTATGATCGTCATGTAAATTAGCGGGATAATCCAAGTCTACTTCCAACACATAACCAACATTAGGATCACCATGCAGGTTTGCAACGTTTACAGTATCGATTTCTTCTTTCGTGAACCATCGAAATGATCCTAAAGGAAGATTTTGACACATTGCATGCCCATATAAATTTGTAGCATCTAAATAGAGAATGTATGATGTTTCCTTTGCGTTATCATAATTGGTAAGAAATGGATTATTTGCTATTTCTTTTCGTTTTGTACACATACTAACACCTCCTCGAATACCATTTTGAAAAAATAATAACATGTCAATATCTGTTAATAGATCCAATTTAACACCGGTCATACGCAACATTGCATCCCAACTCAAACCTGGGGCGGTAAAATACTGTGCCGGATCAAGTTTATAATCTTGAATACATATATCTCGGAAATTTTCAAAAACATCAGCTAAAAGCAGCACATCCGATGTTAAATATATATCTGCGTAATCACCAAGTGTCTTACATTCAAATATGCGCCAGACACGGTGGGCACGTTCATAATTTTTCACATCTACGCTTTTATCCGACAATATATCAAAAAATTCATCAGGAGTAGGCAGTTGCGGATAATCTAATTTTTGAAATGAATCTACAAAAGAATATGGAAAAATTCCTTTCTGCCGAAGTAACATGAATTTGGTATCATCTTTTATATGTCTTCTTAATTCTCTACAGCTGTCATTTACTAAGTACGATGCTAATTTCTCTAACGATGACGCCATAAACTTAAAGGTGTCTAAAAATCTAAGTTTTACAAATAATTTTTTAAATTTCCCTCTAGCGTCAATCATATGTCCAACACCTATTCGTTTTGTAAATGAAATATATTTTTCTTTATTTTGAGCAATAACATCTATTCGTTCTTGTTTTAACGCCATTGTTTTTACAAACAGATGGCTGTCATAATTACTTAGATTATGAAAGAAAACTGGTACAAATTTTGGAATTTTGTAATGAATGTTGCAGAGGGAATGAGCAACACCTCTGAAAGCTCCTGTTAGGTGATCATGGTCGCATACTTTATCATTAACATCCACAAATTTATCACAAATATGACATGTGGTTGTCTCACCGAATAAACGATTTTCCTCATCAGTTAATTTGTTCATTGGTTTTACTATACCCAAATGTTCTTTATAGATTCTCTGCACATCGTTTTCTAATTGATTCATAAATTCTGTAGCGGCATGCTCCCCTCTATATTTTACAAATTTGGATAAAGAATCATCATACGAACATTTAATATAATATGCAAAAGCGTAAGGTTCGTGCTCATAACATTTGGTTGTAAATGAAACTGACTCATCTAATTCTCTATCATCATTATGGGTAGGTTTCAACAATGCTTCAAAATCAGCATAGATAACAAACGGTACCTTCAATTGTTTTTCATAATTTTCAAATTGTAAAATATTTTCCCTAACTCTTTCCCCATACTTATTTATTCTTAGCGATTCGGTGGGTAAGACCGCCTTAACACGTTTACAATCTTCCCTCATGTGGCGTTCCAATTTACTTTCTTCTGAAAAATATACCAAACATCCCTCACAAATATATTTTTCATGACCATTTCGCGATAACTGACTAGATACAAGTCGTGACAAATTTTTAATCCAACAATAATGATTATTACCACTATCATCACTTGTGATTAACAAATTTACATGCGCGTTTTGTCGTCTTTCTGTATAATGCAATGGTCCTACTACATTATTCGTAACGATACCATTCTCAAATTTTGCTTGTAAACCATAAACATTTACAGATATGTTATTATTCTGCTCAAATGTTGGTATATCATGCAAACTAACTGGGAATTGCAAACCTGTTAAATTCAATAATGTACGAGGTTTCGGATAGGACGACGTTCTCTGTGGTAGTCCTGTTGGATCGCACAGCGCTGATGTTATAGCCCAACAGAAGCATTCTTGATCATCATTTTGCACGTTGATTACTGCTTCTTTCCGTTTGATGTCCGGTGGTAGATCGATATAACTTGACGCCTTCAAGGGGTTGTATTTATTGATATTCACCTCCAGATATAAAATTTGAACTAAAGTCCATCCTACAAGAAAACATTATCCATTATTCATTATTGCACTACTCACAATAACATTTATCATACCTGAGTCACGCTCCTGAAATTCAGACATTTTTGCAGATATTTCATCCATAAATAGTCCATATACTGCATATAAATCAACACCTCTAGTAATTACAGCATTTTTCGTATTGAAAGATTTAATTTCAGCATCTTCTTTCGTTGCTAGGTAGTGCAAAGTAAAACACTCCACATTAACCTTCACACAGTTGTGAAGATAACGCATGTTCTCAATTAAATTGATTACTTTTTCACGAATGTCATTTTTAAAATCATCCAGATCTATGTAGTGTCTTGACTCTGCTACTCTATAGCTTACAATTCTATTCCCAAACGCTCCTGCTATTCTTTCCACACCATCATCGGTTAATACCAAAGCATTTGCTTTATGCGCATTACTACGGAGGTGTGCGGAGTACGATGTTTGATTTACGTAAAGGTCGCAGAATTCACATTTTCTAACATTGGCGAAGTCTTGCTGATTATTTAATTTTATACGCTTTCCAAGACATGCTGTTCTCTGATGACGTTTAAGATTATCTGCACGACTGAAACTTTTACCACACTGCTCACACTCAGGCATTTTAACTGTTTAAGACGATAGAGGAGATCAAACTGAGCTTTCATTCTGCATACGGTGTATTTAAAGGTTCCCTCTTCACAGCGTCCACATCTTAAAAACTAGTTTCATTGTCAAGAGGTAGACCTTGAAACTCACCACAGCGTGAGGAGGTTATTACCTGGGACTAGACTGCAACCTGGTAAACTGGTTTCCAGCGTGACTTGCTTGAACCCACACATATTTAAGCCGCTATGCAAATGATTCCACAGTAATAGCAGTTATCGCAACTGTAGCAGGTATGATGAGTCACTCATGGTGTGACTCATCGACGCTACCTGAAGGTAAAAAACAAAACCTGCAGGCTGACATGTGTGCCCGCACTATAAGTCATCCTGATGTTGACGAGGAAGATATTACTCGCGTAAGTATGATTACTTTTTACGTTCCCAACATTATATTAATACAATTATCTGCAGTCATTCGTTGGAAGTTTTTGGTGGTACTTGCTGTGCTGTCCAATACTCCCGGACCAAAAATTGCATGACGTCCTTACAGATCCAAGTGGTGGGGTTGGATTATTAAATACATAACGATTGCAGTTTTTACCTCAGTCTGAAATTCCTTCTACAAGAGCAACCAACAATAATCCGCAATGTGGGCAAGTTATGCCCTTGACTACAATTCACAGCGGAAAGCTACAACTTTAAAAGAAGCCGTGGATCTGCAACGGGAGGAGTACTCAATTTTACAACGTGAAGCTGAATTATCGTTAAACGATTTTCGGTGCGACTTTGAGTTTGAATATTTATCAAAACGTCGGAAGGAATTTGAAGCAGGGGTGAATACATGTGAAGACTACTTAGAAGATCGTGTCAATATTGACCAATTAATAAACCGTCTTAAAGAATTAACGATTTTAAATATACGAGATGATTTGTATACACTTTTACCGAAACACTTACAACAAATGTGTAATGATAATGCTCAATAAATAAAAGCAGTCTTAACAACAATCTTTTTGTTTTATTTATTTATTTTAAATATGTTACGATTATCTCTTCAATATCCCCACCAAGAATCGTTTTGGGTGGGGTCTTGCAGAATATATAATCCGGAGTATTTTATTTCTACCAAGCTTCTGTGAGAGTGGCTTACAACGACCAACCCTAAACATGTATCATGAAAACCGCTGAAGAATTGCAAGATCGTGTTGATAAGTTGCTACTGGTTCAATTGAAACATCTAATTGTCGGTGTCAGATACTCTGTTGAATATGTCTACAAGTTGAAAGCATCTCGCAGACTTGTGTGCTACTTATGCGGCCGTGTTAAACTGTTTGTGCCCAGGAGATTAGTAAGAAAGATCTCAAATGATCAAATCCGGTATGTCAACAAGACTGGAACACAGTTACAACTGATTTTTAATGGTGAGAAACATCCTCAACCGATTGAATTTCGAAAAGTCTGGCGGTAGCTGACACATTTATTGTAAGGATATTATGATAATAAAAACTTAATCTTTATAGTACTTTCATTATTCCACCGTAAATCTTTTAAGTGTTCATGAAGTAATTGGAGAACTGGGGTATACAAAATGTTGAAAATTGTGAACAACAATCATATGTCAGTTATATAAGAAATTAGTAATAATGGGAAAATTAGAAAAATGTGTCTGAAGCTCACTGAGCAAAAGATCTTGGAGGCATGTTTTATCATTTATATAGGGGATATCGTGAAGAATGTGACAGTCTCTGTAAACCCATTGTGTGAAATCTGTAGTATTAAATGTACTGTTTGGAGGCAAAACGGATTATTCATCGTCGGAGAGGCAAAAGAGTAGGTCAAGGATTGATCAATAAGTTAATTAATAAACTTCCATTCGAACTGCACATACCAGGTTATAATTTTTGCGGACCAGGAACGAAGCTTCAAGCAAGATTAGAGAAAGGTCATACAGGTGTAAATAGGTTAGACGAAGCTTGTAAGGAGCACGATATCGCATACTCTCAAAGTGATAATTTAAGCCATCGACACAAAGCCGACCATCAATTGTATGAGAGAGCAGTTGAACGGATAAGAAGTAAAGACGCAAGATTTGGAGAAAAGATAGCGGCGTCCACCGTTGCAGCAATAATGAAAGGAAAAACAAAATTGGGAATGGGAACTTCAAAGAGGAGAAAAGGGTTAAAAAAGAGAAAAATTAGAGGAGGTGCGTTAAGTTTCACGCAAGCAATGAAGGTAGCTAGAAACGCTATATCCCGCGGTGGTAAAAACAGAAGTTTGTTATCAAATGTAAACATCGCATATGCAAAACTAAGGAAGAAGAACATTGCTCCCCCGCGACGACGAATAATACCCATTCCAAAAACTGGAGGGTTTTTTCCCTTAATACCACTATTCGCAGCTTTGGGAGCGTTAGGTTCATTGGGTGGTGGAGCAGCAGCAATAGCAAAGACTGTTAATCAAGCGAAAGTGGCTCGAGAACAGATGGAAGAGGCTAAAAGACACAATCGCGCTCTGGAAGCACAAAAAATTGCGGGTAGCGGTTATTATTTGAAACCGTACAAGGCGGGATGCGGCTTATATATATCATCTAATTCAAAAAACTGATTAGCTCCCTTCCTCATCAACCGTTGACCAACGTTCAGTTAATGAAATATGTTAAAAAGTTAAAAATACCAAATTTTAGAGGTATTTTTATGAAGGATAAGTTACCGAAACGCATTCGTAATGTTGAAAGCGGTATAATTAATTTGGATGACGATGATGGCGAAGGAACACATTGGACGAGTTACGTGAAAGACGGTAATCAAATCTCATATTTCGATAGTTTCGGTGATTTACAACCTCCCATAGCAGTTCAACATTATCTATTGTCGCGAGGTGGAGATAGAATTCATTATAACTACGATCGCTATCAAAAAACTAACACAAACAATTGCGGTCATTTATGTTTACAGTTTTTGATAAATCAATATGAGAAGTTGTAAATGTTGTAGTAGAAGGTTTGTTGGTGACTTGTAAACATGGGGTCACATTCTTATACGTTCACATTAACTGGTCCAAGTTCAGAATTAGGATGCAACTTTTATCCAGCAATAAATTTGAAAGAAGATGTAGATTATGAGTTAGCACTTTTGAATTTTGACGCATATAATTCAATTGCGAACGTGACCGAAGACAATAATTTACTGTATTATGGCGATAAGAAAGACAGAATCGAAATTCCCACAGGCTCGTATGATGTAGATGACCTGGCGGATCACATCACAAGTGAACTGAAGAATAAATCAGTGAAGATGCAAATTCGCGGAAATCCTAATACTCAAACGGTTAGCATGAAATGTACCGAGGATATCCACTTTGACGAAGATCGATCGATCGGTACATTGTTGGGATTTACACGAAGGAAACTTGTAAAGGATGTGAATTACATCAGCGAACATAGAGTAAATATTAACCCCGTAAACGCTCTACAGATTTATTGTAATTTGGTCAGCGGGTCTTACAACAACGGACAACAGGTTCACGTGTTGCATCATTTTTTCCCGAACGTTCCAGCCGGATTTAAAATAATAGAAAGTCCACAACCACCGATTTATTTACCAGTACTGATCAAAGATATCACAAGTGTATTCGTAAAGGTGTTAGATCAGCACGGAAAGGTTGTAAAGTTTGGTGAAAGAGAAGAAATTACAGTTCGTATACATCTGCAGGAAGTTAAATGATAAAATGAAGATTGGTTTACAAAAGCGACGGAGGCACAGGAAGGATGTCAAAATACCGCATATAATCAATTGTAAATCTGATAACAAATATAAATGTCAAGCTGTAGCAAATACAAGGGACAGTAGTTGCAGAGCTGTGAAGACATTAACAGTCGCCAATAAGAAATTTCTCCAGTCATTAGGGTATAGAATACGCTAAGTAATGGACATCTTAAGTGTTACGGATAAAATTAGAACGGATAATTCCATAGTTAGTTATGAATACCATTCACATCAACCGTTTGGATCCCAGAGTTTTCATAACTCCGATGAAGTACGAATTACCATTCCAGAAGTTGATAATTTTACAGTTCCCGGAGAAAGTTATTTATACGTAGAAGGACGGATAAATTTGATGAATGATGATGGAACCGCGCAAAAAGCAACCAAAAAAGCAGACGGAACCATTGAAGGCGTTCCTCAGGCAACTAAATTCATATGCAATCCCATCGCTTTTCTCTTTAGCGACATTCGATACCTTTTAAATGGAGTGCAAGTAGATTCTGTACGGTATGTTGGGCTTTCTTCCATAATGAAAGGATACTTTTCATATACTCCAAATGATATGGTGAGATTGAAAAATGCTGGTTGGAATGTTGATGATGACCATACTAGCGACATTGTGGACAGCATGGGAAATTTTAGCGTTTGCGTACCGTTAAAATCCTTGTTGGGTTTTGCAGAAGATTATAGAAAGGTCATACTCAATGCAAGGCAGGAACTAATATTAATCAGAGGAAACGACGATATTGATGCGGTAGTTGAAAAGGTTGTACCCAACGTGAATAAGGATGAGAAGGTGCACATAACAATAGAAAGAGTAGTCTGGCGAGTTCCACACGTCAATGTAGGTTTAAGAGAGGAAATATCGTTAGGGAAAATAATGGGCAGAAATACCGTAATTCAATTACCATTCAGAAGCTGGGAAATGCTTGAATATCCCTCTCTTCCAGAAACAACCAAACATTCATGGTCAGTTAAAACTGCTACACAAACCGAGACTCCCAGATTCATCATCATTGGTTTTCAAACCGATCGAAAAGGGAAAATGAAAAAAAACATGAGCAAATTTGATAACATAAACTTAACAAATTTAACCGTATTTTTAAATGGAGAACGATTCCCATATGATAACTTAAATATCGATTTTAAAAATAATCGTTATGCAGTATTATATGAAATGTATGTTCGTTTTCAAGAGAGGTATTACGGGGTAGATGATAGCGAACCTGTGTTTAAACCTTCTATGTTTAAAGAGAACGCACCATTAGTAGGGATCGATTGCTCACATCAAAAGGATGCCGTTCATAAGGGAGGTGTGGAAATAAGAATTGAATTTACCACGAGCGAAAATGTTCCAAAAGATACAGCAGCGTATTGTCTAATTCTGCACCATCGCGCATTCCAATATAATACCGTTCAGAAGCTTGTGAGTCAAGCGGTCTAACGTGCCTGCACATATAATTAAAGAACAATCATAAAATTACTTAGTTAGGATCATAAGTTGTTGCGATGAAGTACGTAATCGTTGACGTGCAAGGGTTTCGGATTAGTGGAATCTTCATACCAAAGGAATTAGCAGTTGTAAGTCATGACTGGAAGACGAGCCATTTTGTATTCGAACCCCCCGTACCATTAAAGTTACTATCTTGGAGGGACCAACGGTCTGCGGAATGGTTGACGGAATTTCATCATTGTATCAACTGGACTGCAGGATATATTCCATCCAGTAAAATACACCACATAATTGGCGAACTATCCAAGAATTATGAAAAAATTTACGTGCGGGGTGAAGAGAAATCCAAGTACATACAGCAATTGGTTTCAAATAAAGCGATCGTTGAAACGTTGGATAATTCAAATAGTTGTCGAATTGAGAGACAAGTTCCAATGTGTTCATTTCATGAAAAGAATGTATGCGTTTGTGCAGTCAATAATGTTTATTCACTAAAAATATATTGTGATGCAATTGTACATGATAAAGAAGAGTTTTGTTAAATAATTTTTTTTTTATAATAAAAAGCATGAAGGTGAGTTTGAGTTTCATTAATCCCTTCCTTTTCTCACCCCCCTCCTGAATTCATAATGGTTGGTAACGTATTAAATGCGGATTGCGAATTGAAGGAAATCACTAATAGTAGAAAGTCTGCGGGATAAGGAACGTGCGAAGATGTCAGTGATGAAAATGGTTTTAAGTCTTCTGCTGAAATTTGGAATTGTGAAGTATGTGGTGAATAAAAGTGCGGAAGTGTTGAATTCCTATGAAAGTCACGGATCTTTCATACCTCTATCAAAAGAAGATTTTAATTACATTCCATTGCCATTTATAAGAAGTAGGGTGTATTGTTATGAATTGGTACAAATATGGGAGAAGCTACCAAACCGATATCAGAAGGATGAAAGTTTGCGAAGAAAACTTCCATATTACGATGAGAATTATCGAAGTGATCATTGCGTTGGAATTGACACTCCTAATTGAAAATGTTTAAATATTGAAGTTGTAATGAGATGCTGCAATAAATTGAATGGACAACCGTTCAGTAATGAGTGTAGTGTTAGAAATTTGTTATACAATGTAACGGAACTGCAATAAAGAAAAAGTTGAAAATGTAAAAAAAATCGTTTCAATTAAAATTACACAGTAAATCGTGCTGGGTTGGGTCAGTGGTTGGGTTGAAAAAATTCTGCTGTGAGGTTAAAAGTCGGTCGGTGATCAATAGCAATAGAGAAGTTAGTGGGGCAGCAAAATGCAGGTGCGGAACGGCGGCGGGGCGATCACTGGGGGGGTTTGGGGGGCGCAGCCCCCCAATGGGGGGTCCGGGGGGCGAAGCCCCCCGGCCGCCCACCCCCCCCCCCCCCTCCCCCCCCCCCCAAAACCCCCTCCCGGGAGGGGTGAAATGCACTTACTTCCGGTTTGACTCCACCCACTTCCGGTCCAACTCCTGTGACGTTCCTTGCAATCATCTGGATGAAGGGGGCTGTTGAATGTAACCTATAAGATGATGAACCTGAAAATAAAAATTGTCCAAGGCAAGAATCGAAACCGAAAATCCCGAACACAAGGCATGCTTGATATCCACTAGACCAACTAGACATAGGACTTGATTTCCTGTAAACATCCATAAGACGAAACGTTTGAGACTCATTCAAGGTAAGCGAAGGCGTGTAAAAGAACAGTGCCTCAGGCAATGGAAATACCCGGCAATTAAAATCCGCTAAAGGTCGGACGGTGTTTAAAGCAATGGAAATACCCGGCAATTAAAATCCGCTAAAGGTCAGACGGTGTTTGACGCAATGGAAAAACCAACGCTTACATTCCACTAAAGATTACATCATACATCCGCACCAAATGGGATTGGTACCAACTCCCACCGAATTCTCTTCCACCATGAGTGGATATAAATTGAGGTACAGCATCACCAGCTTCAGTGCTTCCAGTACCTCCTCAGCAAACAGCAACCAGCAACCACCAACCAACAACCAACGGTAAGTTCTAGCATGACTATTAATTAGTAGCTTCTTAGAATGTATGTTTTTCCTTAGCCATGTCTTTCTCAACCAGCCATGATTTGGGTCCAGCCTTGATTAGCCAGGAAATGGTGGATTTCCTGAACACGGAGCCACCAAGTATGCCTCCATCTACACCTGCTCCATCTACACCTCTGCCGGAACCATCTAGGCAGGTGCAGCCGGAGGACGTGCCGGTACCTCAGCCGGAGCGGTCAGGGCAGGTGATGGCTATGCCGGAGCCGTGTGAGCAGGCGATGTCTGCACCTCAGCCGGGACCTTCCCAGAAGCCGGAATTTTCAAAGAAGCCCCGAATGAGATCAGCCGAAGTGTTGCGAAACATGCGGTTGGCCCGTTTGGGGTTGAAGAAAACCGGCGATGAGGAGATAGAGGATGATGATGTAATATTCTTATCGGCAACTGCTGTCCAACCTCCGGTTAAGAAGTTGAAGCAGCGGGTGACGAAGGGTTTCAATCCTTCCAAAGGTCCAGTAGTCTCAGTGCAAGCGGAGGGGCCGCGAACATACGAGGCTCAACCATTGACGGCGCCGAATACACCGGCATCTGTCGAAGGGTTGAATCCTCCAATGGTTTTGAGCCCTTATGTAGACGCTTCGTCGGAAGGTGTGGTGAGAAAAGTCACCATTTTAGAAGATCGACTCTTGCGCTCACCTTTCGACGGTCGACCCGATGCTACTGTGACCGTTGTTGGGATTGGATCGGAACGTACGCCATCTCCTACGCTGCAACAAACTCTCCTGGATACTGATGTATGGCATCGACCTCATATGCAGCAATGCATTGCCAGCATGAAGGCATCTTTCCTGGAAAGGAATGATGATTCCTACCGGCAAGTAATTGGCATAATTGATTCGAATATGCACAAATACGCTTCATATTTGTTGTATTTGAAGCAGTTAAAGAATGCGGAGGTCGCGTCGTCTCTGAACTGTTGTGTGAGAGATCTCGATGATCTCATTGACACAGTTCAGGACGACTTAAATGTCATACGCAGTGTGTGGCAGAGTTTGTTACAGCTCTTAAATAATAAGAAAAAGAAAATGTTCGAAACAAATTTTAAAAAATAAACTTTTTACACTGTTTTCTAGATTTTTTTTTTATAAAAATGAACATTACCCCAACATTGCCATTGCACTTTCATTCAATAAATGAAACCTGATTAATTTAATGACATGAAGTTTGTTATCGCTAAATCAACCTAAGTATGAATATTTACGATGTTTGATGAATCCAATAACTGATATCTATAATTGTGGAATGAAGGCATCAATTTATTGAACATAGTGTCAATCTAATAAAAATCTTTGCATGGATCAGTTGAGATATATTTGACGATTCAATAAATTACACATTATCTTTCCACTATGACTTTATTATCAATGCTTCATTAATACATGAACTTACAACTACATTACATTACATTACATTACAGCTACAATGCGTTATTGTTCTTGTTTAAGGTAAGAACATTTGACGTATTTCACAATCAAACTTGATCTTCTCAAATCCAAGAGTCATGAATTCCTTCATGGTACAAAATTGTTCAGAAAGTTCACCATTCATTGTTACCAATAAATTGGTCAGTATATCGCCATCCATGCAAGCGATTCTACTCAAAATCTGATTATAATAACTGCCCATGTTTAGAGCTTTTAAGTATGCCAAACGAGTACGAATTATTTCCTTATGTTGCCACATTTCCTTCAGTCCATCCAATGATAAATACAACCATTCTTCCCCATGATGAATTTTCAGCACTTTTATATAGTGCTCTATCCATTCGCAGGTAATTCTAAAACCCATATTTTGCATTGAAGGACACACTTCTTGAGTTTGCATATTCATTAAATATTGTGTAATTATTTGTTCATGTTTCACAAATTCGTTCCACTGTTCTGCCGTAAAGGTTACGTTTTGTCGCCCCCTTCCAAATATCCGAACTGCTGGATCTAAAGCTGATTCCATTTTAAAACCTACAGCTAAAAATTTTGTGTTACTCTTGTTCAAAGAGTACACATGTTGGCAAAGAAACGGTTTTGGGATTGTTCGATTTAGCTCGTTGAGGTCATATACGGTCACTTCTTGCATCATGTTTTGCACACCGGATCCATCAGTACTAGGTGTTGGTTGCACTTTCACATCATTCACGTTGGCCATGCTAAGATCTAATGGGTTAAGTGTTGCGAACTCTACTTGTTCCTTTTGCGATCCATTAAACATTGATAATAAATTCGTTGGTTGTGCATGACTATTACGTTTTCTCCTTATCTTCTTTGGAGCATCAAGTACGCCACCACCCGGTCCTACAGCTTGTATTGGCGTTGTTGACACTAAAATATTCGTTTCTATTGATATTACGTTTCTTCAAGCTTACAAACCTTACTTTTCCACTGCTTCACTATTTCACTGCTTCGCTGCTGCTGTTATACTGTGTACGCCACAACTCCCACAATACCTTTTATACGCGAACAATGTCATCAATCAGTATTCAATTTGAGAACATCCTCATTTAACATTGACCTTGTTTTGAAGTCTCCTCATTTTTAACATCAAGCCGATTCGGAACCCTCCTCTGAGATCAAGGCTCAGATTGAGGAGGAACCGATTTGGGAACATCCTCATTTTTAATATTGACCTTGATTTGAGGACTACTCATTTTTAACGTTAAACTGATCGGAAACCTACTCAAGACCTTGAATACTTTGACCTCAAGGCTAAGATTGAGGAGGAGCCGGTTTGGGAACATCCTCATTTTTCATGTTGACCTTGATTTGAGGACTACTCATTTTCAACAGCAAGCCGATTCGGGAACCTCCTCCATGACCTTGACCTTGAGTACCTTGGGTACAAGGTCAAGGTCATGGAGGAGGTTCCCGAATCGGCTTGCTACCTCTACTCTCGTGAAGACTCAAGAAGCACGGTACAACATTTTAGATTATAGATTGTCTACTTAGAATTTTGCGAAGAACACCGCCACGTGTAGCTTTTCCGCCAATTTATACACACCCTGTATATAGAAAAGTTTGATGTTTTTCAAATAGCTTTTTCTCGAGTTTTTTAAATGGAACACCCTGTATAACATGTGTTGGCTGTAATAGCCCTTTACTTCGCTCCAATTTACATCCAGTATGTCATACACCAAAGTTACTATTTTGTGTGATTTTAGCAATTTAACGAAAATGTAATGCAATTGTAAATTTTAATATTGCTGTGAATAAGGTATTTGGTAGTTTGATGTAAAGTCTTCAAGTGGCGATAGAAGAGATAATTTAGAAACGATTTAACCAGCTTGATCCTTATACAAAGTATTACCGTTATCAACATATTAACAATTTTATATGAAATTTTGTAAGTATATTTTGCCGTCTATCGTATGACAATCGAACACCCGATTTAAAAATTTCAAATTACTGCTAAAGTAAACACTAAACCCTGTACTCTTAGGTTAACTATCGTGAAAATCTGTTGACTTCTGAGTGTTGAAAATCTGATTTTCTTTGATGTGATTTATGTGCTCACACACAAAAACCAAATATGCAACAAAAGCAAACTGATAGGCATCTTTAGATTCAGATTTTCAGTCATAGGCAAACAAATCTATAAAACACTTCCAATTAACCCAATTTCCATTCACATTTCCAATATTACTCATACTATCATTCATATTATCCCAATTTTGAATTCTCTTCAGAAAAATAACCTATTTTAAACCAATTAAGAATAGTAGGCAGATTTTAATTCATTTTATTCATTTTAATTGAATAAAATTAGTTAAATAGGTTCTAAATGGCTTCTTCTAAAACCCTTTAAATATTTTACATCATGTTACCCAGCACACTGATACAGAGCAATATTAAGATACTAAATAGCATACTACTCTTTAAATTGCAAATATCACAAAAAGTAGTAAAAATAGATATACGATATAGTGAATATAAATTAAAGAGAACTTAAGGAACATTTCAATTAGCAAATAATATACAGGGTGTTCCATTTAAAAATCATACATTTAAAAATGTTTAAAAACTAGTGCATGCTACGATCACGCTGTATAGCGCATCTAATTTTTCATGACATCAGCATCTAGCTATGGGCTTAGTTATAATGTGATAAAATTTTTAGGACAATATCTGCAAAAGTGTAGTATTAACGTGGTTTTTAAGAAAGACCTGCAATTGCCAATTTTTTGACAAACAATTGAATATCTCAGAAACTATTTACTTTACACATTTTCACACACATTTTCCATTTAAAAAAAATTACTGACTTTCCGTCACGCCTAAATGCAACACCCTGTATAAATGAAAATAATTTTACGTTATGGATACTAATGAGTCAAACAACTCTTGTATAAAACATTTTTTTCTTTCTCCAACGATTTGATGACTATCGACCGCCGAGATACTAATAACTCACACGTAATTTTTTGACTTTTTCCAAGTAATTTGTTTACCAATCGATTGAATATGTAGCACCACCTTTACTCAGTATATTTCAATTCGAATTTTGTAAAGAAGAATCCGAAAATCGAAAATGACAAAAATATCAATTGCATATGCCGGCTTATAATGGGAACTATTAACATTTTTATAGTCGATGGGATACTTTTTGGCGGAGTGTACTACATGTGCAGAACACGCGTGATTCACTTCTATTATTGAAACAATGTTAAGCGCTAATTGCAGCCACGTTTGTTTCACTTTTCCGTGGCTATCAGGCGCGCATAAATAATATCGCAATTATGCAATTTCTCGCAGTCAACACCCGGCGAACAGATTCCGCTATAATTACGCACCTATTCAGTCAAGTTAATTAAGGTCGTACGTTTTTGGCGGTTTTCGTGCCGGTCCTGCACAGCGATCGCCGCCGCTTCCCACCCGGGGCTCGAGATCTCGTACGTTCGCGGCGTGCGGTTCAGAGCGTGTGCGCGTCCAACGTCTTTGCCTGCCGTTCCGTCGGGATTTCAGCGGACCGCGTTTCAGTGCACCGTCGACAGTAGCGTGTGTCGCGTTGCCCGTGTGTGTAATGCCGTGCCGGTAGGACGACGCCTTTCTCTCTTCTCTACGCGTCCATCTCATCTGTTTGTTCTCTTTTGGCGCGCTTGCGATGGGGGAATCCCTCGCCAACGTGACGATCGCCACCGATGTCATCGCGTGTAGCGATGGTCTCGTCCTTCCCTGCTGGTTACCATTGAATAATGTCAATGCAATGGAAAAATTTAGCAGGGGAATGGTCTATTTTATAGCACTATCCTACCTATTCATTGGCGTCTCCATCATATCGGACCGTTTCATGGCAGCCATCGAAGTCATCACTTCTCAAGAACGCGAAGTCAAAGTGAAGAAGGGCGGCGAAAGGCATATCGTCGTGGTCAGGGTCTGGAACGAAACTGTGGCGAATTTAACCCTGATGGCTCTTGGTTCCAGCGCGCCAGAAATTCTTCTCTCCGTCATCGAGATCTACGCGAAGAACTACGAGGCTGGGGAGCTAGGTCCAGGAACCATCGTCGGTTCCGCCGCGTATAACCTCTTTATTATTATTGCCATCTGCGTCTCTGTAATCCCTAATGGCGAAGTGAGAAGGATCAAACACTTGGGCGTTTTCTTCGTGACCGCAACATGGTCAATCTTCGCTTATATCTGGTTATACTTAATTTTAGCTGTAATATCCCCTGGTGTCGTCGAAGTATGGGAAGCCTTGCTGACATTCATCTTCTTCCCCGCTACAGTTTTGACCGCTTACATGGCCGACCGTAAAATGTATAAGTACGTGAGGAAAGGTTACAGAATGAACCGAAGAGGTGTCATCGTGCAAGCTGAAGCCTTAGAGCTCGGCACTACCAACCTAATGGATGCTGACGACGTTCACGAAGAAATCAAGCTGGAGTACATAAACACCCTCAAAGAATTAAGGGCACAACACCCGAGTTGTGACCTTGAGTCTTTAGAGCGCATGGCCCATGAGCTTCTTCTGAACAGAGGACCAAAGTCCAGAGCTTTCTACCGCATTCAAGCCACCAGAAAGTTAATGGGCAGCGGCGATCTGTTGAGAAGAATATCAGAAAGAGCCCAAAGCGACCTCAGCGAAGTGAAAGCTGAACTGCAACGTGAATCAGGAGCTGCCGAATTTACAGCGATAGGAAGTCGTGTTTACTTTGACCCAGCCACCTACACTGTCTTAGAGAGTTGTGGAAGATTCGAAGTTCGAGTAATCAGGCAAGGAGACGTCGAAGGACCTTTAGCTGTCGAGTATTGCACTGAGGATGGTACAGCAACTGCTGGTGCTGATTATATCGCGGCCAAGGGCACTCTTCATTTTGCACCAGGTGACAAGGAGAAGAGGTTCAGTTTGGAAGTTATCGACGATGACGTATTTGAAGCTGACGAGCATTTTTACGTGAGGCTTAGGAATAGCCAACCCCCGGGGCTATTGGGCAGTCCAAATTTGGCTACCATTATTATACTGGATGACGACCATGGAGGTCTTTTTAAATTTCCCAAGCAGAATTTCGACTTAGTTGAAAGTGTCGGTACTTATGAACTGGTTGTGCAAAGATGTTCTGGTGCTAGAGGCCGGGTGCTTGTCCCATACTGGACCGAGGATGGAACTGCCAAAGCTGGAAAGGAGTACGAGAACGCCGATGGACATGTTATCTTTGAAAATAATGAATCTGAGTAAGTAATTTAATTATAACGCTATTTTTCTGATAGTGGATAATTACGTATGTAGGTAAATCACATTGCTCTTCACTGATCTCTAAATCTAGAAATATTGTTGAGGAGAATTAATTCTATTTTAAAATTTAAGAAATTGTCTTATCAAAGTTATCAATAAGTGTATTTGGAACAATCTTTTTTAGTTCCTAGAACTCCTTAAAGTAAAGGTCTTGAACATTCTGTCTCGTTGCTTTAGGCATTACTCCCATTTGTAATGAGGGTGTTTATTATTTGAACCAAAACGCGCTTATCCTTAGAATTCTGGACAGGTATTACTACCTATATTATTCGATAGCTTGAATAAAAACTTGTATTATTTTGTTTACTGTATCTTTAGGTCCAACAATATTGTATTCTAAAACGAGCTTACACCAGGCATTATTTGTAAATATATTACATATAACAACAACCTACGACAACAATAAAATTATTTTTGTGCGAGTGTTGTCATTTTGTCGGCGACAAAAGAAACTTTTGTCAAAAAAATTGGAATTTCTCGTTTATTCGATTTGACAAATTCGGGTTATCTTCTGTAGCTTATCTGCAAAAATGGACAGAGAAAATGATCACACTGCGCACATCATCAATGGAATTGCGAAATTAGTTTCTAAATAAACAAGTAACATCACAAGAAAAAATCGCAAATTTGTAAATGCTATTGTTTAAAAGTCTCTGATAACAAGGATTTGCAAGTTGCAATGTTTTATTTCGGTCTACTTACAGTATACAACTTCTTTTTGTAGAGGATACCAAAAGTCCAAATAAAACGCGACTTTTTGACATTTTACGTGCGTTGTTCTTCGGGTTTGTAATTTACAAAAGACAATGGGAATTACCTGCATTTTGCCGTCCAAAATTTTTGAGCTAACTGAAAAACAGGATTAAATTTGTGCTGATCACACTTACACCTTTTCATGTTTTTCTTTTCTTTCAAAAAGATATAAAATGAAAAATATAAAATACCATTTTATTTTATTGCTTTTTTTGTAAAAAATTTATCGGAATAGGAATAACTACCACAATGGCAGTAGAAGATTCGACAGGTTTTCTCTTTCATGAGGGTAAATGATATTATGTCTTCTAATAAGTGTAATAAGTTATTAATCCGAGCAACAAGGATATTCATTTTCAGCGAAATAATTATTTAATAATATGTAGTTATGTAATTAAGTATCGACTTATTATGATTATTGTCACTTTCTGGTTGATTAGCTAAAGTGGAAATCTGTCTACATCTTCCTCTTGTGCGTGACTATCCCAAAGATCCAGCTTCTTCTTGTAATCCTCATTAGACAAAAAGTTATGTCATGTAGCGGCTGAATGGTTAAGGCAAAGTCTGTGAGCCAAAGTGCCAAACTATAACCACTTGACTATAACTATGGTTGGTCATTTACATTTATGATATTACGTTTATACGATCTTTTTTCATGTACGTAATCATTTGTAGAAATTGTTATCAAATTTATGACCTCTATTTTTCAGCACCTGCATATAAGAAGTAGATTATAAGACTAGCATGGTAGTGGTATTTGCATTAAAAGCATAACAAAGTTGGTCTGTTTCTTCAGAACATGTTTGCCGACATTGTATACTTTATTATTCCAATAAAATTCTAGGATTTAATATTACATTTATCAAAATCGTTTAATCAGCGATTTGCAACTTTTTACGTCATGTGGCAACTCAACTAATCTTCTTTTATTGCCTATCGCAAATTTTCTTTGTTAATTCTTGTCAATGTTAAAATAATACACACTTTGTCATTTAATTTTATTGTTTCTTGAGATGTAATGGGTACTAAACTAATATCCTGTCAAATTTAATATGCGTACGCACGATACATTGACAGTTTGCAATGCACTTGAAACTAAATAATTGCACAACGACATCGAACAAGACCGTCTAATGGCTGTGCAAACATGGTGGCAATCTGATATCGGCATCCACTTAAATTAATTGAAAGTTTCGTAAACTGTTACAAATAAATTAGATTAGCTTTTTGGAGTGTTTTATTTTTCGTATTATCTGCGTGGGGTGCGAGAAATCATTACTTCTAATTAATGTAGTAGTCCGAGTGTTTAATCGAAGAATAGAGACATATTTTTGACAATAATGACACGGTAAACTGTTAATTTAGTTACGACGGCGGCGCGGTGGCGAAAGTAGGGAGTTTATTTGAATCGGCGAGTTCAAAAACAGTACAAGTCCAAAATTTGCCATTTTGAACTGAAATACCCAAATGTTCACTATGGTTTATTCTGTCAAATAGACATAAACAGGATGCTTGGGCGAAATAAGCAAGTCAAAAACAATGCTTTTTTGCTCCCTCATACAACGCGTTTCTACTCAGTTTCACAAGTTAAAGTTGTTTTGCATTAAACAATCTACTAATATACTCTTGATTTCATTCTGGAAATTTGACTTTCCTTTTTCAAATAGAACACCGTGTATGTAATGTAAAAGTAACATTGTTGCTTCTAAGATTAATTCTAAGAATCTTTTGTAATAATAATTTTTTTTATAAAAAGCATCATTTTTGAGTTATGAGCAATTATTAAAAAATAGAAAAAATTACTGTGTTTAAACAGGATTAATTTTTTTCTAGGATTAATTCTTAGAAATATCTTTTTTAATAAAATAGTCATTTTTTAGTTATAAGCAATTAATCAAAACTCGTGAACTTCAAATCAAAAATATTTTCCAACATACATACACATTTTTCTTTAATTTGGCAGCTTGAATATTTAATTTAATTCTATTTCATTTTTGTTATTTTTTCTGTTTTTTTTTTATTTTTTATCCATTAAATATCCATTAATTGCTCATAACTCAAAGATGATGCATTTTAAAAAAAAAATAATTTTTACAAAAAACTCTTAGAATTAATCTTAGAATTAAAAAATGTTAAATATATTCTATTAGAAAAAGAAAAGTTTACCAAGTTTCCATAATATTAAAAATATACTTAGACAATAGCTTGTTAAAAGTAAAAAACCTTTGTCTATTTTTTTTTTAATTTGGACGGTTGAAGAATTATTTTGGTGTTCCGGTAATTTGGACTAATTTTGGTTAATTGCTTATACAACCTGATGCAGGTTATAAACAAATTATTTCTACAAAAATTCTAAGAATTAATCTTAGAATTAAAAATGTAAAAATACACAGGGTGTTCCATTTGAAAAAGAAAAGGTTACCAAATTTCCAGAATGAAATGAACAATATATTGAAAATATATTTAGACGATAGCCTGTTTAAAACCAAAAACTTTTGTCTGAATTTTTCTTTGAAATTCTTTACGGTTCGAGAATTATTAAGGAGTTCCGATAATTTTGACTAACCCTGTATAATCCGTCATTTGGAATTTATTTTGAAAGTCTGACATGACATTTTTAATCATCAATCTTCAAATATTACGGGATATAAGGTTCATGCACATGCAAGATTAGTTACATTTTCGGTCGCCATATTGAATTTTGAAAATTGGATTTGTAGTTTAGGATGTTCAAATATCACAGCAAATAAATTTCATAAGCACCTAATATCTTTCTAAATTTTCTGGTCGCCATATTGAATCCGTCATTTTGAATTTAACAAATATTACAACGTGTTTGGAATCAGAACCCCAAAAATGCTTTAAATAAACAAATATTGTTAAAAATGTACGTTGTTTTACCGTCGAGTTCAAAAACAGTACATGTCCATGATGATAGTTTTAATCATAGCTCTGCTTTTAATGCAAATATAATTAAAATATGTAATACATTTAATTCTCTGTGAATGACTTTATATTTTGTCTGGAACAAAATAGCTAACTGCTATACTTTTCAAGATATTGCACCGACAAAAGTATTTTATTAAAAGAACTCACATTTTGGACTTGTACAGTTTTCGAACCGACCGATTCATTTATACTTCGGTAAAGTTAAATAGACCGACATATATAAACATAACGTTAAAATATGGATGGAATTTATTTATGAGGGTCTTAGTATCGGAGGACCTTTTCGGGTCCTTTACGAGAAAGTCAACAATTTGATATGTATTTAGGCAATATTACGTTTCGAATTCCATACATTTTGAGTAAATATAAATAATACAACCGGACACAAAATAAATGATACTGTATCCATGATATTATTGTGGAATTATTTCAATCGTTTCTTCAACCAAATTGTTTCGTTTAAATTCCAGTTTTATTTTCGTAAAATGGCTTCGAAAATCCAGCCAGAAAATCTTAATATTTCATACCGGCGTTGTCCTTGTTGAAGATGAGGACTTTCAACGGTTTTTCTGGCGAGGTTTGCGGTCCACTCTAAATATCCCTGCAGGCGTAATGAAAAAGTTTGCAAGAGCTCTACCATCTATTAAAGCTCAAGAAGTTGTGTGCCTTTACTTCATACCGGAAACTTTTTCTACATTTTCTTTGATTTATATTCAGGGGAATAGCTTTTTCATGTTTTGACTGGATGCTAAAGAAAATAGGGACACTACCAGTACAATAAGAATGTATGAATGAAGAACAAATACTTAATAATAATAAACTTATGATTACTTATTCAAAATAATAAGTAGGTTCACATACACTTACATTGAATATAACATTAAATTTAACACGATGGTAGGAGATTTATTATTTATTTGTCAGCTAAATGACTAAAAAAGCTGTTTTTTGGTAATTTCTACCTGAAGATTTAGTTGAAAAGCCAGGAGCAGACGCAATGACAAATTATTCCAAGAATAAAGTTTATTATTACAAATTGTTGTAACTTACCAGGTTCTATTATTCATGTTAATCGCTTTTGGCCAAATTTGTGCACGTTTTATCTCACAAGAAACGATTTAATTGTCATTTTACAGCTCTGTTTAATGGGTTCTACCATAAAAGCAAAGCAGTGCATATTGTTGTATCATTTACCTTCGAATCTTGTTGGCATATTAAGTGAAAGCTAATCCGTGGTTGTAGCAAAGTACATATGAACAACAAAAATGTATTTTAATTATCGTTTCATAAAGTGTCATTCGAATAACCCAATCGAAATTACTATACAAATCTTACCTACTATACTAGATGCTTACCGTATATCTATTGACTACATTTTTACCCACTTTAATAATTTTATTGAAGCACAATACTGGTTACAGAGTAAATAATAAAGAGTACCTAATTCATGTCCATTGTTAATTTTAAATCTTCGTATTTAAAAAAAAACTTTTACCAAGCTACAAAACATACCTTGAATGATTAACTTTTTTCTCTGAATTCTCTTTTCACCAACAATCTCAGGTTAGATTTATCATTTGGAAATAGTGAAAACCGAATCGGAAAATACACAGGGTGAGTCATACGTACGGAGGAGAATGAAAGGAAAACAAAAGAATGTTTCTTTTATAAGTAAACTTTTACCTAAACACAAGTTAAAAATTTACAGCAGGTTAAAGTTGCATATATTAATGAACGTTCCTTACAAAGTATGCTATTAACACATGTTTAAAATTTACAATACTCGATTGTTATTGAATGCAGTGTTCAATTTAAAATGAAGAAAAAATTACAAACATAGAAGTTACAGCTATTTGTTTATCATTAAAATGATGAAATAATAGGAGTAAACTTGTTGAGAACCGTTGACGTTTTCATAAAACTAGAAACTAGAAACTAAAACTAGGAAATTTTATGACAGTTTGAGTATGGCACAATTTAAGTGTAAGCATTTCACGTCATCAAAGATTTCCAGCTTCAAATGTTAAATGTGTTTTTTTACTTTGCATTCACAATGCACACATTGTAACACTGTTTTCAGTGTTACAATTAACACATTGTAATACCGAAAACAATAACATTTTTGTCTGATTGGTACACAGTGATATCAAATGCCATATGTCAAATGTACAATACATAACCCAACATAACGACACACTGCATCTTCTTAATCGCTTGCAATCACATAAACTGCGAAATATCAATATTCTATACATATTTAAGCATGGGTGTAGCCTGCTATAGAATGGCCAAAGGATTGGGGCTTTCTTAGTTTTGCCGTGTTCATCAAAATACGCCAGCATGACGTTTACGGTGATGTTTTACGACTCTAGTAAGTGATCGTTATCATTCTTTTCAACTAAACATCAAATCCCCTTTTCAGATATAATTCAAGGACCACATTTACTTTAATAAGGTATTATGCGAAGATCAAACCTACATCGTAGATATGAACGATTTTAATTACTACTGCGAGATTGTATATGCGCAATAAATGGTTTATCAGCATACACGTACGACCCTATAGTACATTTAAAGTGTAGAGAATTTCTAGTTTATGTGACGTATAAGTTTTTCGGTAATATTTTGGACGCTTGGATGCTCGGTTCAATTCGTATTCGTTTTTGTCCGTCGCTTTCGACATCGTCTTAGTTCTGGTTGTGTGCAACGTATTTGTATTACCTCCATCACATGTAATTTTACTAAGTATAATTTATTCTAATAAACTACTTTGCCGAAATTAGAATTGGGTTTCAATTATAAGTGCTTGTAAATATATAAGCCGCAACGGCTACGTAGCGGAATTAGGTAGACACCGCTATTAAACGTTAAGCGTTATAACAATTCTTTAGTAAGTTCTTGTTCTTCGAAGTAACTAATCAGTCACCGCCAAACACTTCTATTCTGATTATTATACTTATGAACCCACTATTTTAAAGTTAACTTTTTAGGTTAAGTTTCATGTATTTATCACAGTAGGATTAAAAGTGTTGCCCCAAGCTCCATTATGATCATCGTTGCGACCTCGCTGAATATTTATTCAAACTTGTAGGCTAAAGTAGAGTAAAATTATTCACAATTAGATTTTGTCATGATTTTATCTCATCGATATCATCCTCAACGAAGTTGACAGTTACTACAGTGCTGCCACGTGGTACCCGCAAAATACCCTAGATTCTAATTTAGCGCGATATAGTAACCACAATTTCTAAACTTATATAAAATTAATGACGCAAAGTAGAAAAAATAGTATATTACACTCGTTTTATAAGACGTATTGGTGCACTCGTTCCATTTGGGCACTCCTCGCTACGCTCGTCGTGCCCAAAACAACTCGTGCGCCAATTTGACGTCTTATAAAACTTGTATAATAATATACTATTTAATTATCGTTTCATAAAGTGTCATTCGAATAACCCTAGATGCTTACCCTATCTATTGGCTACATATTTACCCACTTTAATAATTTTATTAAAGCACAATTCAATAATGGTTATAGAGTAAATAATGAAGAGTACCTAATTCATGTCCATTGTTAATTTTAATTTTTCGTATTTAAAAAAGCTGTTACCAACCTACAAAACATACCTTGAATGATTAATTTTGTTCTCTGAATTCTCTCTTCACCAAACGTTCAATCTCAGATTAGATTTATCATTTGCGAATGGTGAAAACCGAATCGAGAAATATACAGGGTGAGTCCTTACGTACGGAGGAGAATCAAAGAAAAACAAGAGAATGTCCAAGTTTCTTTTCTTAGTAAACTTTTACCTAACACATACATTAAAAATTTACAGCAGGTTAAAGTTGCGTATATTAATGAACGTTCTTTACAAAGTATGCTATTAACACATGTTTTAAATTAAAGATACTCGATTGTTATTGAATACAGTGTTCAATTTAAAATGAAAAAATTACAAACATAGAAGTTACAGGTATTTGTTTATCTTTAAAATTATGAAATAATAGGAGTAAACTTGTTGAGAACACCCTTCTCAATATTTAATATACTTTAATCAACTCTAAACTGAAGGGGGCTCCTGTTAGGGCTTTGCTCAACTACCTAACCTTAACCCCACATGTTGAAGGTGGTAACTCGCCTCAAGCGACGCTTGGTCCACCATCTTCAATCACAGGTACTAACTGACTTAAACGCAATCTTAATTAATCTTACGGTAGCGTGAATTAATTATCTCTCTTACGGAGGCTTCAAATGCTGAGTTCTTTCTCTGAGACTTTGTCAGAGAAGTTTGAACTCACCAATTATTAATCACTATATGCAAGGCTAAATACTTTACTATAAAAGGGACAGGTTTATATATTCTAAAATGAATATGCCGAAGAAAACCACAATAAAATCTATTAACAAAAATATATACAACAATGCAGAACTGCTTACATGAAATATGACTGCTAATCCTAAACAAAAATATTCTTAATTTGGCAGAGATGGACAAATCAGCAAGTACAGACAACGAATAAATACCTTATTATTTCGGTTGAGCACAAGAAACACGAGACAGCACAGTTTCTATAACTTGGCCCCCATTGGGGCCCTACGCTTGGGCGCACGGTCACGCACGACCGTTTGGTTTCAAAGCCCGATGCAAAAGAGAACCTTTTCTTGTCCGTTTACTAGTTCCTCGACTTTTCGCGCCAAAAGCCTTATATCCTTGCGCGGTAATCCTGACGCGACTGCAGCGCCACTCCGAGCGTCTGTTAAATACCAACTTAACACAAAACATGCCAACGTTTGAATTCAAATGTCCATCCAAATTAAAGTAACAAATCCGACTTGTTACAACAATTTAAGTGACAGTACCTGTTACTGTTAGTAGCTGGCAGTATTGTTCCCATGGAAACGAAGAGAAGTTTCTCAAAACGTGGATGTTAATTTTTATGAATTCAAACAGATGTAGCTTTCTTGTTATTGATCTTTGGTTAAAAAGGTTATTATTGAAATACTTTATATTTACCGCCTGTAACTCACCCCCTCAATCTCCTCCGTACGTTAAGACTCATCCTGTATAGATTATATATGTATTTATATTGACATGCTATATTTCGTTTATTCATTTTCCATTACGTCCCAGAATAGCTATATCACCTGTTGTCGTATTTTCTGATTAATCTAGGGTATCAATTAATAACGCTTCGTTATCAGTGTGTGATACTTTTGGCGGCAGCGCCGGTGGTTTTAATTGTTTTCAACTACTTTAGGTACTGTTTAATTTGCAGCCTTCATCTTACGAAAAAGCTTATTCAAAATATACAAAATGTATAATATTAATTTACAAGAAATAGGTAAATCTGTGGTATTAGGCAAATACTTATTTAAGCTTTTCTGCAATGGCGATAATGTAAAAATCATAATGTAAAAAACTGAATATTGTTGGGAGATACTCCCAGAAAATATGACGTGTATCGCCTGGTATACCTATTATGATATACCGACCTTATCAAAAATCTGCCATTACTCTTTTCGAATTCACCCATGCCTATCTCTTCTATAATCATAACGCATGCCATAATCTATACCAGTTTTTTTATTATTTGTAATTGGTACTTTGATAACATCGGATCATTACGGATTTTCGGTCATACATCAACTCGGTGATTGATAACCTCGATATACGTACGTTAGGAGATCGTTTGTAATCTATTAGTAAGTAGTTTTTGATCTTTCATTTAGTCATCACTGATTAATGAGTAACAAGTTCTAACTTATTTTACTAATATAAAGTATTCTGGATGCATTTTTCTTGAGCCCTACGTAGAACTCTGGTTTTGAAGCTCATACTTACCACTAGCACTTTTCTGCTTTTGTCACTATCGCCTTTACACAAACTCCAAAGTCTCTTATTAGAGTCTTCTTATCTATCCAGTGCAGTTGAGGAGCAGGGTGGCTTGGGGAGGTAATCGTCCTAATGTAAAAATGCGCATTGACAATACTTCTTAGTACTTTATTTTAGAATGTCTAGAGAATTTTTATATTACTGCAACCCCAGATTTCAATACCATACGTCCGCACAGGTTTCAGAAGTTGTTGGTCAGATATTATTATGTACTGACGCTGTGAAGTTTAGCAACTCAGGATAAAGAACTGGATAGTGATGAAGGTCTTGATATCTGTAGAAAATTTACGCTGATGTTTTTAACTATATGTATACAGGGTGTCTCACGGAACTGGTAAATTAGAAGGTTCTCACGTTCTACTATTTCTGGAAACTTTGAAAAATGTTGGAATTAGAGTTTAGTCGATCTGAGCTAAAATATTCAGCTAAATATTCTCAATTTAACTGTCACGTCCGGCCACCGGAAGTCGGTATCACCTTTGTTATTTTAAATGGAATGATATAATTATAATTTAATATTTGGTTTCTACGTATCAAAATACATAATTTTAATAAGGTTTACCTATACCTAAATATCACCATTTTTGAGTTTTTTTGATTTTACTAATTTTTTGGTGATTTTCGCGGTTACGTTTAAAATTGGTTATATCGGTTATTATTGAAACTAGAAGTTTCATGATTAGTGGTCCATAACTAGAAACATAACCAAATAAGACGATGTTTAGTTCATCATGATATCTTATTCAGGGTGTTCAAAATTTACAACACAATTGAATTTTCACACGTAAAAACTAATTTTTTTCAAATCCTGTATACCGATACGCCATTCGATAGGAAATCTTATTCCCTATCAATCAATATTAGAGTTCCCTATATACATCTTTAACAGTTTTTGAGATATTGTCACTTTTTCTTTAAATGCATTTTGAATACTCCTATTTAATAATGGGGGACGAGATTAGATACAAAATTTACAACGAAAATTTAAATAGTGACAGATATTTAGAAATTTTACGTGGACGTGTGAACAATTTTTGCGAAAGTCTTCCCCTCAATATTTTACGCGACTGCTTTTATCAAACAGACGGCGAACCGGCACATTCTTTGCATGTGGAATCCATTCAACTTAATCAGATGTTTGACGATAGGTGGTTCGGAAATAGGGGACCGTGGCGGTGGCCACCAAGCTCACCAGATTTAACACCATAAGACTTTTATTTCTGGGGTCATGTGAAAAGTCAGGTCTATTCCACACCAGTTAATACTCGATAAGAATTGACTAACAGAGTAGTAGCCGCCATTAATGAACTTCAGCTACAAGAAATCCGAAGAACGACGATGACAGAAGTACAGCGAAGAGTTTTAAAATGTTTGGAGTAGAATGGGCAGCAATTCGAACAACATAATTAAGTTTTAATTTAAGTTAGATATCCTAAATATATTATTTTGGTTTTAACAAACCTTTTCAACATTTTTCTGTTTTCCTGCTGTTCCAAAGTTGTTACATTCCTATAAATGAAGAATAAATCGTTTTATATTTAGTTTGCAATGTTTTATACTGACATATCAAAAACTATTAAAGATAGATATAGGGAACCCTAATATTGATTGATAGGGAATAAGATTTCCCATCGAATGGCGCATCGGTATACAGGATGTTCCATTTGAAAAAAATCAGTTTTTTACGTTCGAAAATTCAATTATTGTGTTGTAAATTTTGAACACCCTGTATAAGATATCATGATGAACTAAATATCGTCTTATTTGGTTATGTTTCTAGTTTCGGACCACCAATCATGAAACTTCTTAGGTATAGGGAAACATTATAAAAGATGTAATGTATTTTGATACGTAGAAACTAAAAATAAAATTAAAATTATATCATTCCATTTAAAATAACAAAGGTGATACCGACTTCCGTTGACCGGACGTGACAGTTCGAGTAAATTCTAGTTCCAAAATTTCAAGTTTCCAGAAATACTAGAACATGAGAATCTTCTAATGTACCAGTTCCGTGAGACACCCTGTAGAAGTCTTAATAGGTATGGTATTTTTGCTGGATCTGTTGCATGTTTAGCTATTGTTAATTAACACCTAATTAGGTTGATATTAATGTTCTAGAATGTCAATTAATATAAACGCGTTTATCCGAGGATTTACCAATTTGACATAACGTCTTATATTTGCAGTTTAGAATGTGTTACAAATTTTCATATCACGCTGTATGTATTAATTAGCATTGACTCATAAGACCCGCTGGACGGTATTATGCAGTTTCCGTTAGCCTAACAGAAGCTTGTGATAAGTAACTTTGAAACTATTAACACTGCATTATAACTCCGAACTTTACCTATTACGGACCCAATCATTTCAGTACGGTATTTGCCGCTCTACAGCGGCCCTAATGATTTATACCCGTACTGATATATTTACGATACCATGTACCGCAAATAAATAATCCAATTGGTTCGAATATATACAATGTACAATACCGAAAACAAATCTAAAGTGGTAACGGGGTTTGTAGTGAATTTCCCGAACGTGACGTTACGCTCTGTTCGTGCCCGCCGCGCGGTTTTGGTCACGTGTGCTTAATACGATATTTATGGTATTTGGACGTATTTCAAGTGGTTTACTATTAGTGGTTACTAAAGCTTTACACTTACGCCATGTCATTAGAGACTTAATACGTTGTGTTTGATGCATGAGTGCCTGCTAAATGATAATAATTATGGCGCGAGTCAATACCGGTTAGCAGAAGTTTGCGCTTGATGCGAAGTGGGTCGAGATGAAACCACTTTAAACTTGGGTAGATAAAGTTCAACGTGTAACAAACTAGAAATTAATGAGTGCTTTAATAAGCGTTTGTAGTTAACATACGTACTACAATATTCAGGCCAATTATGTAACGCAGTTGTTACGTAGTAAGTGATTAAATTTCTTAGCAACGTTGTTAAAATATAAAATGGTATTCTGTAACATATCCAGTGGTTAAATAGTTTGCCACCAGTTGAGTGGCGAACCGAGTGACTACGAACTACGTAGCAACCGATAAGGAGAGGGGCTGCTATAAACTCTTCAAGTCTTTAACCTTAAAATAAAAACGAATTGTTTGGTTTATGGTATATGTATCGTAAATAAACAAGTGGTAAATGAAATAGAAGATTTACATGAAAGGTGATTGATTTTGTTTTTACTATTAAATAAGAATAATAGGTATTTTGATTTAACTAATTTTTTATTTGAGAGGTTACCTAACAATTGCCAGAAGGAACTTAATGGATACTTGCTTTGACTTTTAAATGATGTAAATCTATACAAGTACAAAAATAATGTTATAGTCAAATACAATTTTGTATTCGTCGAAACAAATTTGTTAAATTTATTAAATGTACAGTGAAACATTACCAGAGTTAAATTAAATGATCATTGCTAAAGAATTAAAAAGTATCCAATAAACGAGAAATACCTTTACAACTACTATAATTTAACCAGTTGTCGTATTAATGAACCCCTTCAATTGTAACTTGTGGTTATACATATCCGAATAACCTAACCTCACAATTCAAAAATGCACTCAGACGCGAAGTCTCAGAAGAATAAGAATAACAACAAGCATATTTCATTTTACGCGATTTCATTCAGCAGCTATCTTCTGTGGACCTTTACACATATTTAATTTTTGCGTAAATTGTTTCTACAATTTGCATACAGAAGTGTGTACACAGCACATGGAAGGGTACTGATCAGCTGATTGAATGTTTTGTACTGAATGCGCATGACCATCAACAGTTAACCACTGTTGTTAACCGCATGATTCTTAACAAGTGGTTAATTTTTCCAATATAGAATGCGAAATCTTATTAAAGTCGTCAACAAGACAAGGTGGTTAACGAAAGTTGTTAACGTAGTTGCTACGTAACAACTGCGTACAGAATTGGCCTGAATATCAGTGTTTGCACCTTCTCTTAAACAGTTTATACCATTCCAAAAATCAACGAAAACAACTTTTTATTTTATTATTTATAGTTCATACACTTTATATACAGGATTTCTATTTTAAAACTTTCCAACCTAAATAAGCTTTACACTTACTACGCCATGTCATTAGAGACTTATTAGTTATTGCGTTATGTTTGTTACATGAGTGGCTGATAAATGATACCAATTCTGGCGCAAGACAATACCGGTTAGAAGAAGTTTGCGCTTGATGCGAGTCTGTTGAGATGAAAACACTTTAAACTTGGGTAAAGTTCAACGTTTACCAAACTAGAAATTAACGAGTGCTTTAATACGAGTTTGTAGTTGAACTGTTCAAATACAACCTTTAAGTTATCTTCTATTTAAAAAATAAAAAATATATCTTAAAGTTTACTGACGATATTGTCTTAGGACCCGTTTTAAATTCTTTTCCGATATGAAGAGTTACATAATTTGTTCATTCAATATTATTTATTGCAACCTTGTATGCATAGAGCGTTTAATAAAAAATAAATTTACAAAATTCTGGTGGGACCAGACTTAAAGATTTGAACATTAATCAGCGCTTACTAATAAAAGGATATTTCATTTCTGAAGTTGCAACAGTATAATTATTTAAACTAAATACATTTTAGTATAATATTATTATAACTTTATTCAACTTAAAATTATTATGATTTAGAAAGATAAAAGTGATTTAATAGACAGGGTTTTTTGACTCAGCTGATGAAAATGGAGCGGAATAGAGAGGATTACAAAGCGACTAAGGCCACTTGATAGCCAATCTTTACTGTTGAAGATATGTTCTTCTTTTGTGATGGACACATTCAAAGGATAAAATACATCTTTGTAAAAAAGAACAGGTTTTACAGATGATGTATTTTATCCCTGGAAGTTGTCCCTGACAAAAGAGAATAGATCTTGAATAGTCGCCTTGAAATCCATTCTGCACCTAAATCATAATTATGAATAAGGGTCCATTGTGCAAGAAAATAAATCAATGTTGAACTCAAATAAAAGCCTTCTTGATCCTTGCAAGTTTATTTAATTTACTGTAGACATGTTTCGGTGGACACCACCATCATCAGTACGTACAAACTACAAAGGAAACATAGCGAAATAACTAATGAAAATGAAATCAAAAATCACTTTAAAAAAACGTCAAACATTATCAAAACGGATCATGAAGAGAATCGGGAACAAACTAATTTGGACAAGCACAGGAACAACGCAGTGTCAGTCACATGGTTTGAAGTAAAACACATAATCACAATCAAGAACATCAAAAATACGGAGACACAGTTAAAATTATTTCCAATACAGAGCGTGTTTCAGGTACGTGTGTATCGCTGCCATACGAGGTAGAAGAAAAATGCGCGCGTACTGATGATGGTGGTGTCCACCGAAACATGTCTACAGTAAATTAAATAAACTTGCAAGGTTCAAGGAGGCTTTTATTTGAGTTCAACATTAAATCATAATTATTTGAAGCTCAATATAGTTAATAATATAATAGAAAAATGAGAAAAGTTTAAATAATTATACTGTTCAGAACGGAATTATCCTATTTGTTAGTAAGCGTTGATTAATTGTTTTTCCCTAAATTCAAGAGCATGTTATTCAAAACACAGTAACATACACAAGAATGGTGTTATATATTTTTTTAACTATATAATAACATGAATTAATTATGATTGTTTCAAGTTTGTAAGTCTGGTCCCATCATAGATAATAGGCATTAAAGTTTATTAAAATTTTTAAATTTCAGTAGCTTGTTATCGAAAAGGGGAAAGAAAAAGGAGTGAAAGATATTGAATGAACAAACAAACAACCAAGTATCCAAGTAAAATGTAAGATTTTTTTTAAAAATGGAAAGTAAGTGTAAACGTTATGCATTTCATACTTAACTTAAATTTACTAAATAGAGTAGAAACCCAAACAAAGTTATTTAGTTTAATGCAAACACATACCATGTCAAAATGATGGATTCGCTGACTCAAAAATGACGACTATTTATGAACCGAGTAAGAAAAAGGTTAATAAAAGCTCACGTTGGCCGCCAGTTACTTAACCTCGGGTTGGGAAGTGAACTGACGGTTGAGAGCCTAGTCTAGAGCCGGACGATTAATTTTCAACGGTACACAGAAAAATAAGTGATTAGTTTGATATACCGCAAGTACATATTTTCTCAAGTTGAGAATAAAGGGATATGATTAAAGAATTCTTAAATGAAAGAAAATGTTTTAGGCCAAGTAAATATTAACTTTCATTTAAAGCAATACTGCCGTCCAACGGTAAAACGCCGTATCTCCATACAAAACATCGCTAGAATTTTTCTGTTTGAATGCAAAAACCACGCTCATTTTCTACATTTTAAAGTATTTACCTTAGCCTAGCATGTTACCTAATAATTGGTACGTTAAACAGGCTAATTTGTTTTAACTGGTAACGTCAGATTTTCGAGAACACAGAAAATATTTCAATCAATGTCATTTTTGTACATACCTACGGCACTTTACCATTGGAGGGCAGAATAGCCTCAAGCATATAACTTTCTCACATTTTACGAATATACTTGGCTGTGTGTACATTATACATTAACAGAAATTGCCGAATAACCGGCGGTTGACGACAAATCTGCTGCCAACCTAATATTATAAAGCCAGCTCTTAGATTGGTCACAATATTCCAAAAATTAACCACAACTTTATAGTTTGTATTATCTTATTTTTGCCTAATAGCGGATCTACCGATATAATATAGCGATATGCAAGGTGGTATGTCAAAACTTTCCACCCTAAATAATTTTAGATGTGCCGACGATATCCTTCATGTCGATTTAATTTACGAGGAGGAAATTCAAACCCACTACTAATTGAATTTAGTGTTCTAGTCCTAGCCATCTCCATATTGGAATTTGAATATAAATTAACCGGAAAATATATTCGTTTCGGCTTGTTTTTGTCTGTTGGACGGCAAAACTCGGTTATTATTATGGAAATTTAGACGAGTAAATTGATGTTTCTAACCAGCTTGGTATTATTCAAGTATATGTTAACAGTAACATACATAATTTGAATTTAAAAGGAATACATTGAATGATATGTGATGCAATCTGGGAAAAGGTACCAAATGTCGTTTTTTTAGTGTTTCTTATTCTCTAGATAGCGTGGAGTATTTTAAAAGAAGGAAGAATATGATTTTATAAAAATTTAAGGAGATATAATGGTTTAAAAATTATGGTCACAAAAGAACATTTCTGAGAAGACGACTTTAAAGTTTACTCTTCGAAATTACGTAACTATTTGTATATCCACAACTAACAAATGGCATAGCAAGTATGCACACATCCTTTTTAAGGATACAAATAAACAAAAAGATTACAAAAATGATAATAAATTGGCCTACATATAAAAGAGATCAAAATAAGGTCAATTGGTTCATAAACAAACAATTACATGGCCCGGAAAATGGACCTGGTATACAGGACTTCCGTTTTAAGTGTGAATGTAATGTGAATTTAATCACATTTATTTCAAGAGATACAAAAGCGGTTAAAAGCGGTCAAGGTTGCGCATGGATGTTGATTAATTATCTGAAACAAAACTTCATTCATTTTCATTTTAAGAAATAAAAACTAAAATATTGACTTTATAAGGTTTTGTCACTTTGAGAGTTCTTCTTAATCTGATTTCGCAATCAAATTCTTTTTAGGAACGTGTCTTGAGAGTGTTAAGTTTACAAATGTATTTTTTTCGTAAATAAAAACAAGCCTTCGCTATCACCTGGTATATTATTTTCAACACTGCAATAAAAAAGTAAAGGATACAAAATAAACAGAAAATTGTGATATCGATTATCGAGGCACAATGTCCCATCAAAGCAATTTTAACTGTCATGCTGCTTAGAGTGTACATGTACAAAATAGAAGGGCTTGTAAAAATCTGTTTTGGCAACCATTTTCCTTAAGAATGAGGGAAATGGAATACAAATATAGGTTCAAATTAGGACTCCAAAATGAATATCATTGTTAAGTATATCTAAATTCTGTTCTACCTTTTGCAAGCTCAATGTATCTATTATTTTTCATTAACTTTTATTGCAACACGTTAAACTGAAAACTTAAATAATTGAGTATTTCTACAAACAAAAATATATTTATAAGTGTTTACCCCAATTTAAACACTTTGCTATGTCTTAAAATAAACCATATTCAATTTATTCAAACTTCAAAATGGTTCCAAAATTAAAGTTTGTGTTTAATGTTTTCCGATGATTATCATTTCTTGATTTAACTCAAGTACAGCTGATTATTTCTTAGATAAAAGAAAACAAGTTAAGATTTGCTAATAACTTTAAAAGCTTTCAGATTACGTTACTACTAATGTGTAATTTTAAGTTGCATTTCAACCAAAAATATTGAATCTATTGTATTTATTGTAAGTGTTCTACATTCAATTTTTAGAAAAGGTTAATCACATTTTTGAACAGTTGTAAATTAATTTTAACACACAGATTTCCTAATTACAGACTAATATTCTACCCAAAAAACGCGCGGAAAATTGCATAAAAGCATTCCTTCAGTTCATACGTTGAACGTAATCGTCACCTATTAGGTTGAACACAGAACAAGATCAATTGTAATCATCTTCGGTTCACCTTTTCTCTGCTTTGAATGACTTAATTTTACCAATAAGCAAATCTATCGATCAGTTTCAACTACACCATCGGACAATTGAATAGGTTGGTAGCCATAGCGCCATAGTCAACTTATTGAGGTTCACCGGGACTAAATTGGCGAATCAATATTTACTTCAAGTGCAGTATCTATTTGAAGAAGATTGACAGTTTACAGTGTACAAAAGTAAACACAGTCTGTAATGTTGCCGATAGGTGAATACACTCATTTAAATAAACAGTTCATGTAGATATTGATTTTCATAAAGGTCCAAAGAATAGCAGTACTTATTACACGACCCTGAACTTGTCGTTGTTATTGAACCTGTCTATCAATCATAGTTTGGCTTTTCAATACCGGATAAGTTAATAAACTGCTCAAGAAAATATTTCACGTTATCAAGCTGGATGGAATCATTAATAAGAACTGCCACATCAAATTATGCCGTAGGGTGAGCTGCAAGCGCACTCATTCTGCGTAACTTGGTTCGATGTTCGTAACTTTAGCAAGAGACGCGTCGGTGGTGCGTGAGACGCTCGACTTGTGACTAGGTGCTGGAAATAGCCATCCGACAGCCAGGAAATCACGTCAGACAGCTGTAAACCAAAGGCCACGGTAATAAATTTACGCTACTCTTCCACTTTTGAAGCATAACGGTCTAACATAAAGCGAAAACATCGTCTCACGTAAGAATCTGAATCATAGTTCCTGTGCCTACTTGTTATTACCATAATATGACCTTGGCTGGACAGAAAAGGCTAAAAAATTAGACATAATGAATATAAACAAAAATATCAATATTATATCGATAATTTCGGCCTTTACCAATTCCTAACGGGCATATAATATTAGCATCCAACTCAGCAAATCCAACCGGAATTCCTAACATTCCGACAATCCTAACAATCTTGCAAATACTGATAATTTTATCTCCTAATCTATCTCCTAATGTTTTGTTTGTACACTATTGGTTATTCTGATGGTCATATTTTTTCCGTCCAGCGTCAGTCTGTTTTCTAAATGTTTTGCAGCAAGGAGAGTAACCTTCACGTTGAAAACGTTAAACATTGTTTTGCCTGAATGCTTCCTGGAATAGCATAATCAGATATCCATGAATTGGTCGATCAAGAAGTCTATTGCTACAAGAAATGCTCTCGTACAGTCTAGAAGTCTTTATTCAGGCATAGATGAATAGATGAACATTATTTCACGAAAGTAAAACCATTTTCTATATGCGGTAGGGTTTATACAAGAACAGACTTTTATAAAGTTTAACTTAAAACATAAGTTGTTTGACACAAATAAACGTTCTTTCATTCAAACAAATATTTCAAACAAATGCTTTTTTATCCGCAAAGAAATATTTCTTTGCCTCTATTGATACACCAGATTTGTTTGACTCAATGCATATTTATTTGAATAAACAAATTGTTCAAAATGTTGAAATTTTCGCATTCAGTCTTCGAATTATTATTTTTGTAGGTTCTTGAAATACCTATGAATTATTTTTACTTTGTCATATGCAGTATGATAACTGATAACGTATTGTAATGTGTGTGTGTAATTTTATATTTAGAAGTTTCGTGACCAAAGTTAGAGCTGAAAAGCTTTTTGTTCAAAAGGGTTCAAAGGAACTGGATGTTTACTCTAAGCATTTTTCAAGGATTTTGCAAATGAGCCGCCGTTTCTGTATTTTCGTCAAAATAGTTAAATAATAAATTAAAGTAGATACATTTTGCGTAATTTATGTCTATGAAATTTTTAGGTAAAATTAATAATAAATAATAAATTAATAGTTTAGCTGTATGAGCAAATTCTATTTGATCGAAATCGGTCGTGTCTGCATGAATATAAATCTAGTTAGCCAGGATTAGACAGATATTTTCATTATAATGACAGTAGGTAGTGTAAAACGGTGATGTTTTAACAATACCTACTCTCAATAGAATCAAAACATCTGTCTATTTTAATGCAGACACGACCGATCTCGATCAAATAGAATCTTTTGCAGCTAAACTATTAATTTATAACTATTAATATATAGTATGATAAAGTCATGCGCCTGGCCACATCAGATTTTTTTTTGTTAAAAACTAATAAATGACATTTCCAGAGAATTAATTGTTTAAGACACACTTACTGATTGTATCTTCTTTTAGGATATGCATTTTTTAGCGTCTGGCTGCAATAAGCCCGTTTTTCAATAAAATATAACAAAGTGTTTGTTGAAGATTTTTATCTTTAACCTCTGTTTTTACTTGCTTAACCGTGTTTTTGGAATTTTGAAATTCAATTTTTTTTTATTACTTTTCATACGTAGTATGTAAAGTATTGTAATCGTGCCAAAGAAAAAATTTGAGATTTTAGCGGAAATGTCTTTTCGGGTCCCCTGAACATTTTTGACCAAGGTACAAAAAAATGTCTGTGTGTGTGTGTGTATGTGTGTGTGTATGGATGTGTGTGTACCCGTTTTTTTGTGGCGACGGAGAAACTACTCAAGGTATCGGGACGAAACTTCATATTTAGAAGTTTCATGACCAAACTTAGAGCTGAAGAGCTTTCTGTTGAAAAGGGTCGAAAGGAACTGGAGGTTTAGTCTTAGCATTTTTGAAAGATTTTGCAAATAAGTCGCCATTTCAGGAATTTCATCGAAATAGTTAAATAATAAATTAAAGTGGAAAAAATTCTGAATAATTTATATCTATGACATTTTTTGGTAAAATTAATAGTTTGGCTGCAGGAGCAGATTCAAATTGAGATCGGTGGTGTCGGCGTTAAAACTAGTAGCCAGGATTTTCAGTCTAATGACAGTAGGTAGTGTCAAACGGTGATGTTTTGAAAATCCCTACTGTCAATAGTATCAACATATCCGCAAGAAGTTGCAGCGCCGGAACCACCTGAGCAGCCTGGGGACGAGCACGAAGGCAATGCGGATGCAGGACCTCTGCAACTAGATGCTGAGCGGGACGTCAGCGATGAAGATGAGTTGAGCCTGGTCAACGAAGGAGACGGCGAAGGCGGTGGCGGTAGATGCGTGTGTGTGTGCTGTGTGTGTTCGTGTTTCATTCAATAATTTTTAGATCAAAACGTTTTACGCCCTTTTAAATATTTTTGTAAAGCGTTTTTTATCGTCTTATCATCATCTGTTTTTTAAAATTTACCCGCTAAGCTGTTCACTCACCGGCGGGTAAATCGTAAAGATTTCAAATTTGTAAATACAATTTCGGATAAGCGCCCACGGCGCAAGGCCCGTTTGTTTTATAGCATTTGAAATTAAGTTAATTCATAACGTGTATTTTCTTTAATTAATATATTTGTGTTAATGGTTAATGGAATCTCATGCAGGTAAACTATTAATTTTATATATAGTATGATAAAGTCATGTGCCTGGCACCATCAGATTTTTTTAAAATTCAGCCGATAAATAATTAATTTACAATTACTCCTAGACTCCTAGAATTACTCTAGACAACTGGTACATAGGTACCTAGATAAAAATCTGATGTGACCAGGCACATGACTTTATCATACTATATAAAAAAATTAATATTCTAGTTGCATGAGATTCTATTTGATCGAGATCGGCCATGTCTGCATTACAATAAAACTAATGGAACTAGACAGATATGTCCATTAAAGCTGCGTTCGGATATTGTACTCCGTTGACCCCCGGGAGTTATATGCCCATTAGCATTAATATTAGGTTATAGTAAATAGATTATTGATTTAGGTTTAAGATTATATTTAGAATTATATTCATAGTCCACTTTTGGTAAATAAGTTACAACGTTCCAAAAGTTCATCAGTTACAAAAGTTCATCCTAATTGTTTGAGCGACATATTTAATATAGTTTGATTTCTTGTTTGTTTGTCATGGTCGATTAGCCAAATAGTATTATAAACCAACTATATTTGATCTTCCGATTGGCTAATCGATTGGCTCAAACACTTGGATAACAAAATAGGAATGTTTCGATTATATCGTAATTATAGTAAACAGTATCTAGATATCCCTAAGGATATAAACTGCAGTAGAATAATATTGTGATGATTCTAGTATTGTAGTTAAACTTCAAACGATTAGTCTGCTCGTGGCAGACGATTAGTGAAATAATAAAGTTCTTCACCGAACCTGCCGTCTTTTATTTCGAACACTTAATTCGGGTACACCGTCCAAATGACACTTACGTGTTATTAGGTGTAAAAATTGTAACGGTGTACAATATCCGAATGCAGCTTATATTGACAGTGGGTATTGTCAAAACATTAGCGTTTGACACTACCTACTGTCATTAGAATCAAAATATCTGACACATACTGCGTATGATAAAGTAAAAATATTGTTCATCTAGGAACAATGGATTGTCGTTACATTAGGGTATCCACGTAGGGATACACAAAATCCAATATAGGTTCTCACTGCTCGCATGCTGTTATAAATGGTCCAATTAGCAAGGGTAGGTATACCGGGCCCATTACACCTTCTAAAATATTGAGAGATGTATCAGGTTTGCATCGCGTAATAACTAAACCGTACTTTATTCAACGCCGCGCCTCCTAAATTGCATATCGATTTTGCATTTTGGACGCTTCGGCCGCCGGTTTGCCCGGTGGGCTATAAATTTGACTTTTATTTAACACCGCGAAACTATGATTTATGGAAACGGATTCAATTATTCTCCAATTTTAGTCGATAACGACGATTCTATGCATTATGTATTCATTTGAGTATTCGTATGAAATGGATTAATTCAATTTGACAAATTTATTTTGAACCAACCACTGTAAATTATTATATAAGTTTAAAATGGTATTGCACAAGGAAGGAATACATTTTTAATCCTTGGAAATGTTGAGTAATATTTTAAATAAGTTAAGTTTCAGAACTATGTGGGCTTTCCAACGCTGACGCTCTGATCCGTAAGGCTTCTTCAGTATGAAGCTTTATGGATATTTCCTGAAAAGCTAGAATAAAATTTACAGAGTTTTTATAGAAGCTCGGTATGGAGGGTAAGTTTTTAAGCGCTTTGAGTCGACTGTTGTTGCAGCATATATCAATATTATAGCGTTAAAGCATTAAACAAAATTATACTGCGAAGGAAAAAGGCGAGGATGTTAATTAATTGAATATTGCTATACATTTATACAGCCCACCCCAAAAGTAATGGGATCAAGGACAAACATAGCTTCATGGATTAAACCAAATAAACCTTAATAAGAATGCATCCTCAATAAGTTATGGGGCATTAAAGAAATAAAAAGGATATAAATATGTATTTTTTATATCCTGCACACATATTCTATAAGGGACTCCAAACATACTGAGGGTATTAGCACAATGTAGGGTACTGTTAGCAATTTTTCTGTACATATTATTACTTTATCATACGCAGTATGTAAAGTATTGTAATCGTGCCAAAAAAAATTTTGAGATTTTAGCGGAAATATGTCTTTTTGGGTCCCCTGAACATTTTTGACCAAGGTACAAAAAAATGTCTATGTGTGTGTGTATGTGTGTGTGTGTGTATGTGTGTGTGTGTGTACCCGTTTTTTGTGGCGACGATTCCGGAGAAACTACTAAAGGTATCGGGACGAAACTTCATATTTAGAAGTTTCATAACCAAACTTAGAGCTGAAAAGCTTTCTGTTGAAGAGGGTCCAAAGGAACTGGAGGTTTAGTCTTAATATAAACTAAAGATGAGGAAATTCTGAATCATTTATCACTAAGACATTTTTTGGTACAATCAATAGTTTAGCTGCATGAGCAAATTCTATTTCTAGATCGGTCGTACTGCATGAAAACTAGTAGCTAGGTTTTATAAATTATTTTTCTCGGATGCCAAATATTCAAAACGCTACCAAACATGTATAAAATAAATTGACGGACATTTTGAGAACAAAAAATCTGATGTGGCCAGGCACATAACTTTATCATACTATATATAAAATTTAAAGTTTAACTGCATGAGATTCTATTTGGTCGAGATCGGCTATGTCTGCATTAAAATGAAACTAGTAGAACTAGACAGATATGTCGATTAAAGCTGCGTTCGGATATTGTACTCCGTTGACACCGTGTACACCGTCCAGATGACACTTTAGTGTTATTGGGTGTAAAAAGTGTACGGTGTACAATATCCGAACGCAGCTTATATCGACAGTAGGTATTGTCAAAACATTAGCGTTTGACACTACCTACTGTCATTAGAATCAAATTATCTGACATATCCTGGGTACTAGCTTTAATGCAGTACCACCGATCTCGATGAAATAGAATTTGCTCATGCAGCTTAACTATTGATTGTACAAAAAATTTCATAGTCATAAATTATTCAGAATTTCCTCTACTTTAATTTATTATTTAAGTATTTCGACGAAATTCCAGAAATGGCGGCTTATTTGCAAAATCGTTAAAAAATGCTGAAAGTTCCAGTTCCTTTGGAACCTTTTGAACCAAAAGCTTTTCAGCTCTAAGTTTGGTCATGGAACTTCTACATATGAAGTTTCGTCCCATATCATACTGCGTATGATAAAGTAAAAAATCTCATGTGGCCATGCACATGACTTTACCATACTATACAGCAGTGTAACGATGATGTTTGATAGAATCAAAATATCTATCAAATCCTGGCTAAATAGTTTTAAACCAAACACGGCAAATCTCGATAAAATAGGATTTGCTCATGCAGCTGTACTATGGTATAAAAAAAATGTCATAGATATACATTATACAAAATTTCCTCTACTTTAATTTATTATTTAACTATTTTGATGACATTACAGAATTAGCGGCTCATTTGCAAAATTGTCGAAAATGGTAAAAGTAAACCACCAGCTCTTTTGAACCCTTTTGAACAAATCAAAGCAAAAAAAAAACAAAATCAGACCACCCATGTTTTTAAAGTGTTTATTAATACAAAATACAAATTCAAATTTCTCGCAGAAGTACATATTTCATAGTATTAATTTGTACTTTGTAATTTGTAACAGTAGATGCTATGGACGTAAAAAAGATACCGTCTATTTTACGTCGTTAGATTATTTATTTTTAAATTAACAAACAAGTTTTTCATATTTCTGAAATTCCTTAGAAGGTAAAAATAGTGGTGATTTTTATGACGGCACAATTCAAAAAACTGTTACATGTAAGACAATTTACTATTTACATTATTATTTTCTAAAATTAAAGAACCATGTGTTTTTCCTATTCAGAATCCTGTATAGAGGTTGAAAAAAGTTTTTGTTTGGATACGTATATCGCAAAACCGGAGCTAGGGAAAGGAGTGGTAGGGAAGTAAGGACAAGGGATGAGAGGAGACGGACGGGGAAGGGATAACGGAGAAGAGGGATGAAAAGTAATGGGTTGTGCGGAGAAGACAGAGGAAGGGAGAGAAAGGAGTTAGAATGATGGGGAAGAAATGGGAATGGAAATTCGACGGCCACTTTTTCTTTTACAACCTATTGTACAAAAAATCCAAAATCCAGGCGAACAAAGCCATGGGAAACTGTTTACAAAATTACCCACACGACGAGACGCACAGTGGTCGACTATTTGCTGATCAAAATATTTTTTCTTTTGTAAATAAACTTAAAATAGTGAAAAAAATCTCAGCCGTAAGGGAGATGTTTTAAGGGTGTTAAGGGTTTAAGGGTGTTTAAGGGTGATACATATGTTTGGCGTGAAGATTCTGAAACCTTTTCATTGCTAAAATGAATTTTGTTCAAAATAAATTTTAATCTAAATAAAGAGTGAAAATCCGTTTTTCCTAGAATCTAAATTTCATTTCCCAGTGTGGGCGAGGGATGCACGGTTGGTGAGGTTCGTTTTTATTTATTAATATATCGTGCAGGCCAACTCTTCATGTTCAGCCTCAATAAAGATTTTATTGGCAGGTTTAAATCAATACACTATGTGTTGCAATAAAAAAAGTCTGAAAATATAAAATGTCATAAGTCAAAAACAATGGTCAAAAGTTGAATTTTACAAAAAATGCCCAATGATTTGAAAAAAAAATGTCATCTACTCATTGTACACATGTGTCTAAAATTACATCTAAAAATGAAAAAACTTCTAAATAAAAAACCACATCAAATTAGATAACCAAATCGACACATCTCGAGGAGTACAGTCACGCCCAATCCTGAAGATTTATACGTACGTACGTCATATATCTCTTTTGTTCCCTCGCGTTGCTTTTATTTCTTCTGTAAACATTGCTAATAATTTACGACGGTGCACCGACCAGATGAAAGAGCAAAGTTGGCGCGAACATTTGGCATGGTTTCGCTGCAGGCCATCTGGCGCCGTGGATCTGCTCTGAACTCTGAAGGGTGAGGCTCTTGCAAAATGCAGAGAACTTTTATCGCCTGCGACTGTTGTCGCCGACAACGATCGATTTTTATCGCGTTGTGTCCGCTTGTAGTGACTCCGCGTATGTACCGTGGCGAAGTTAGCCATAAAAGATAGCAAAACTTTTTTTTTCGAGTTTTGTCATGAAACATATCAAATGATAGGGGTGTTCAAGTACTATACGCCAGAGTTTTGCTCCAAAAATTCATCAAACGGTGTTGTCGGAAATTTGATTTACTTCGTTACGCGCCACCTTATAAGAGCACTTGTCATCTAAATCAAGAATTGCAAATAACTTTTTGCAACAACCCCATATAGAGAAACAAGTGTTACCAATTCCGAAAGCGCATAATATTTTGCATCCAATAATGGTATTGGGAAGGTGCTACCCATAATATCACCTACCCCCATACGGCTTTAATACAAGAAATAGGTGCGCCGTTCGATTAAGAAGTGCTATTAATGAACATAATATTAACGCTATGAACGCTAAAATTATTGAATAACTTCCGTATAACTTCTTTAAGTACGTCAAATTACACATAGGCAATTAAACATACTATTTACCCTTTGCCCTTTACCCTTTGCCGCTCGGAGTTTTGCTCCACGGCGAACAACCCTTAAATCAGTGCTCCGTAACCACTGTGCCGCGGCACAGTTGTGCGAAACGGAGCTATGAGACTGCCCCGAGCGGAAGAAGCAGCGGAAGAAGGTTGCGGAGCACTGCCTTAAATGACGATAATGTCTGTACGCGACCGTCCCCACCGGCAATCATATGTCGGTTGGTTGTTGCGGGAAAATGTTTATCACTTTTGCAAATATTATTGCATAACTTTTTATCACATATCAGATTGTAGGTAGGTAATTAAAAGGGTTCGCACTCATCGCTGCGTGGAATTTTGCTCCACGGCGAACAACCCCTAAATAACGATAATGTCCGAACGGAACCTGTACGACAAGCAATCACATGTTAAGTCACTTCTTGCAGAAAAATGTTTATAACTTTTGCAAATATTGTTGTATAACTTTTTGTCATATATCAAATTGTAAGTAATTAAAAGTGCTTCCCATTTGTCCCCGCTCGGAGTTTTACTCCACGGCAAACAACCCTTAAATGACGATATATGTCCGTACAAAACCGTCCGCGCCGTCAATCAATTGCGGTTGGTTGTTGCAGGAAAATGTTTATAACTTTTGCAAATATTGTTGCATAACTTTCTATCATATATCCAATTCTAGGTAATTAAAAGGGCTTCGTGTCCATTGCCGCTCGGAGTTTTCGGCACACAAGCCCCAAATAACGATAACGTCCGAACAGAACCAGTACGACAGGCAATCACATATCAAGTGGCTACTGCAGAAAAATGTTTATAACTTTTGCAATTATTGTTGCATAACTTTATATCATATACCAAATTGTAGGTAATTAAAAGAGCTTCTGACAGTTCGCCGCTCTGAGTTTTACTCCACGGCAAACAACCCTTAATTAACGACGTAGGTGATATTAGGGGTAGCACCTTCCCAATACATTATTGGATGTAAAATTTTATGCGCTTTCGGAATTTGTAACACTTGTTTCTCTATGCGGTTGTTACAAAAGTTTATGTGCAATTCTTAATTGAGATGACAAGTGCTCCTGTAAGGTGAAGCCTAACGAAATAAATCAAAGTTCCGACAACACCATCTGATGAATTTTTGGAGCAAAACTGGAGTATAGTACTCGAATACCCCTATCATTTGACATATATGTTTTATAACAAAATTCGAAAACAAAAAGTTATGGCTATCTTTTATGGCTAACTTCTCCGCGGTTTCCTACGTTATGTTAGTTGTTGAAGGGATTATAATGGATATTGTAGTGAGTTTAGAATTTAATAGAAAACTAAAATCCAGCTGAAAAGGTGGTAGTTTCAGAAATGTATGAAATCTATTGATAACTTATATAAAATTAATTGCATTTGTTCGAATTTTCTATGTAGATTGAAATATAAGCCTAAACTTAAAACTGACGGTATGAAGCGAAGTTTGCAAATTTACAATTTTTCTTCTCTTCCTTTCTGTTCCATATTCAAGCTTTATTTCAGTCTACTTACATAATTCTATCACACAACATTTATTAAAATAAAAACTGTGCTCAAAATGGCAATAGTCGCATCGCTGTTTGCTACTAGATCGAACTTTTTTTAGCTAGGGAGCTCACGAACCATTAAATTGCGCATTAAATTGTATAAGTTGCTCGGACATTTTGCTGTCAATGGTCTAACTTCAAAACAAACACCGACCTCAGAACTTTTTAGTATTGCCGTTCATTATATGTATATTAAAATTATTTCTTGGTAGTTTAAATCAATGTTTGTAACACATGCTTATACCGGGTGACCCACGGCATAGGTATATCCGTTTATTTTTTTTGTTTATAAAGCTGGATGAATGAAATTTGGGAAAGTGTTAATAGACAAAAAATTCCATTGTTTGGGATACTCTTGAGTTTAATATGACTTCCGTTTTTTCCGGAAATGACCTCATCATTGGAATATGGCTCCCTATATACTTTGTGTGATATTTTCAATCACGATGACATTCTGAACACAAAAACATATCGATCGTCAATTTTCATCACCAAGGCAACGCAAAAATAACTTTTTTGTGTATTAATCTAGGTGGCTATGAATTGGTGAAAATATTCAAAAATTGTCAAATAAACACTAACTAAATCAATTTTAGCCGACTTACTCGATATACTTTTTAAAAAAGTCTTAATTCAAAAGAAATGAAAATATCGTTATATGTAGTTCTCTTGAAAAGTTTGTGTTATAAAACTAAATTAGACAGCAAATGATGATTAACTGAGATGATGATAATTTGTGGAAACAAATACCTCCCAATTTCTGGTTAAGAGCTCCGCTACCTCAGTAGTAAAATAATGGTCTCGTTATCTAACGTGTACATATCAACTATTTCGAAACGTTGGTTTCAAAAACGGAACCGTTTCCTACCGGGCTCTGTACTATATTACTATCCCAATGCATCATACTTACCTCACATTTATTGTTTTACATTATTGTGCTGACTCTACTTTCTCTTTTAAATAACTAAGTGTATTAGAAATGAACGTAAGTGTTGGTTTATTTCCTGCTTACACAGCAACGTTGTAAACCATGTCGATACTGGCTGTCATCAATATGCGCGAGGACGCAGTGAGTAAACAAACACACGCGGTTTATAGGCATTTGTTTATCGATGCAATTTATTCATGTTATAATAACTTCTTGTGTTATTATATTGATTTGCTTTTGTTATCGTACAGGTTATCATGTTTGCTAATATTATTCATTCCTTTTCGAACTTAACTACATATTGCTATCACTCACTGCAATAATAATTTGTTATTTCAAATGATTTAAAAACCAAATGTATTCTACTAATTATGCCAATAATAATTCAAAGTACCTATTATAATGTAACAGTACGACGTGTGTAAATTTGACGGGCCGAGCACCAGCCAGATCGAACCGTATCACACAGAAAACTGATTATTTGGAACGAGAAAACATAATTTGTTGAATTTATATAGTAGATTCAAATGCATATTTACTTGGATGTAGAAAGTTAGGTATATACAAGAAATGCCACATACTCAATATAAGTAAAATAATTTCTCAGATAAATGCTGTCAACAAATAAATTCTTTCTTTATAAGAACCAATGTTGTATTAAAAGAAGTAATTAAATTTTTCGTCCCAAAAATGTTAATTTCTCAAACGAAGTAATAGTAAATCCATCCAAGTGCGTAGTCACTTGATCCAAGAATATATAAGACATTTAATATAAGTAAGTATTGTTTACTGACTAAAAACCCACCAATTATTTAACTGAAGTGATTCTCACTTCTTTCAAGTAATCCCTTTCTCTGGAATAAACATGCGCACCGTGATTTTGTCAAGGCTCGTGCGCCCGCGCGTGGACTGGCGCCCTAAAGGTCAAATGACCCTAACCTAGTATACGCAAAACAACAACGAAGTAGCCGTAGCCCGTAGGGGATGTGCCTTGTGATTTATTGGGGATGTGTATTGTGATTTATAGTGTACAATAAACGTTTCAACATGGAATAGTTTGATGTAACGCACGCAACAGTTTAGAACGAGTAAGTAAATATAACATACCTATCTTATTAATTAGCAATAGAAAACGTATTTGTGCCAAATCTTTAAAATTCTTACATTAAGTAGCTAAAAATATCTACCGGGAATAAAAATATACACTTCATTGAAGACTGTTTACTTACTTCACCAGAGTAACCACTTTCTTAAATCTAGTAATTATTCCAAGAAATAAAATTTCTTGGTTGAAGTCAATAATCTCTCTCGTATATACGAACCTACCAACTACTTCAGCCAAGTAATTCTCTCTTCGTTCGAGAGATCACTTTTCTGTGTGTAGAGAGTTTCGACAAACACAAATTGCGACACACACACACGCGCACGCACACACACAGACATTTTTTATACCTTGGTCAAAAATGTTCAGGGGGCCCAAAAGGACATATTTCCGCTAAAATCTCAAAACTTTTTTTCGACACGATTACAATACTTTGTCATACTACGTATGATAAAGTAAAACGCATAGATACACTAAGTCCCAAAAGTCTTCGTACACCAAACTAAAATGAGAAATTCGAAAAACTATAACATACAATTTTAGCAAAATATATTTATTTTACTGTGTTTACTCTGTTTACAAATAATATCTACCTACGAAAACAATCTGATGTCGCCAGGCACATAACTTTATCATACTATATATAAAATTAATAGTTTAGCTGCATGAGATTCTATTTGATCGAGATCGGTCGTGTTTGCATTAAAATAATACTAGTTAGCCGGGATTGTCAAAAGGTCACCGTTTGACACTACCTACTGTCATCAGAATGAAAATAACTGTGAAATCCTGGCTAACTAGTTTTATATTAATGCAGACACGAGCGATCTCGAGCGTCCTCTACTTTAATTTACTATATAACTATTTTGACGAAATTACAGAAATGGCGGCTCATTTGCAAAATCCTTGAAAAATGCTTAGAGGAAACATCTGTAATCGTCGCCACAAAAAACGGGTACACACGCATACACACACACATACACACACACACAGCCATTTTTTTTGTACCTTGGTCAAAAATGTTCAGGGTACCCAATAGGACATATTTCCTCTAAAATCTCAAATTTTTTTTTTGTCACGATTAAAACTTACTTTCTCATACTGCGTATGATAACGCAATAGTAAAAATACGTTTTTTTGAAGTATTATAACGAAAATATCATATTTGTAACATGTATAATCTCTCAATAGTGGTACAGTAAAGAAAATATGTCGTTACAAAAATAATTGTTATTGATAAAGGTTTAGTTCGCCACAGAATTCAAGAATTACTTGTAAGTGCCGTTACATGGAACTTACCAGTTCTTGCGTAGCTTCCTTGCAAATACATTTATCCAGTCTTTTTATACGGCCCGGTCAGCGTTTCTTTGTTGTTAATTGCCTGTGTAGCTATTTTTCTTGTCAAGTAGTACAAACAGTTCCCAATTGGGTTGAGATCTGGTGAATGCAGCTATTGTGGTACGTAATAAAGTTACCACATACGAACAATGCCCACAGAATCCTTAGGATGTCTGAAATTTATTTTGTCACTCCCCGAATTTAACGTTTTAATGAATTTAATGTATAAACTCCCACATTAAAATAAATGTGAATGTATGTGGGAAAATATTCTTAATTTAAAGTTCAGGGGTTTTGATTAATTGCTCATAACTAAAAAATAATACATTTTCTAAAAAATAATTCCAACAAAAAGTTCTTAGCATTAATCTGACAGGATGTTCCATAGAAAAGGTAAGGTTTGCAAATTTCCATAATAAAATGATCACCATGTAGATTAAAACTATATGTAAACTCTAGAATCTGTTATTTAAAAAATTTTTTGAATTTTTTTTTACGGTTGAAGAATTATTTTGGAGTTTTATCTAGGTGTACTTTTGACTTACCCTGTATAACCAAATGTGCAAAATTTTACGATGTTTGGCCTTCGGAAAGTTACTTAAAAATTGCTTACATTGCAAGACATTAACTGGAACCTAGTCATACTAGGTTAATAAAAGAACTATTCAAAACTAACCAGCAACTCGAGGCGAAGACAGAGGGAAGAATCAATGTGGAGAATACCCTGACATTCGCCCAATATGTATATAGTTATTAACCACAGATGCTATGTAATAGTAGAACGAATAAAGTTTCATTTCATTTCATTCAACTGACCTTTCCCATCGTATCCGAGCATCACGCTATATGCCTGCATGCGGTTGAACATTTAATTTCCTCCTCGTGGGAAATCGCGCCAAAAGGAAAAATGTCATTTGCATATCTCTCATCGCGTTGATCGTTTCCAATCTGTGTTCGAGTCCTGGCGCGGAGCTATTTTATTTTATAAGCCGACAAGCGACGAAACAGCCTTGGAGGAATATCGGGAAACGCTAATAGATGCCCTCCCTTCAGTTAGACCCTCGCCTTTCGCCCAGGAAGGGTCTCGGCAAGCAGGAAATAAAGCCATTCATCGAAGACGTGGATCTCAATTCGCAGTTTGGCCGTAGATTGAACGGCTTTGCAGCATCCCGGTAAAACTTATGCCGTATTAACCTTTTTTCTTTTGGGAATAGACATCGAGTCTTTTGTGGAACATTAGAAGTAATATATCAGGAGTCTATAAGTGAATATTCAACAAATTTTGCCGCAATAACGAGACACACAGATTTAAAACTGTATGAAAAGGATAATTACACTGTGTTACAAAAAAAAACGAAACAGTTTTCAGGAGACATAGCGGAAGTTGTTGAGTTGGTAGAGCTGAACATAATGGCATAGCTGAAATTTTCCAAACATCCCCAAAAACTCGATTTAAAAAAACATTTTTGGATACTTGCACGTGTATAAAAATTCATAACTCCGCCATTTTCTATTCGATTTCCAAAATGAAAGAGGAAGCATAGACCATTATAAAGATGTACTGTTCGGTCAGATCCAATAACAAATCGAAAAGTTATGGACGGTCAAATTCAGAAGTTTCCAATTATTTTCAGATTTTTTTCAGCTTTAACAATAATTTGATGACCTGTTTGAATCCGTAATATTTTTTTGCTATTTTTCTATTGAAAGCCCATTTAAATTTGCGTCTAATACGCGTTTGTTTATTAAAATCGGTTGAAATTGAACAGAATTATCCTATTTTTTATTGACCGGCTATACACATCACACTACGGAGAAGAAATATACAGGCCGACTGTAATTAATCCGTAGTCTATATACACAATAATTAGAAATTACTAGCACTTATATTTGCAATGTTATTCTAAAATTATTATACTGTTTTTTTTTCTTTTCCTTTTTGTTGTTACCTGCCAGACTATCACAGTATGTTACTAAGTACATTAAAGTTTACTTTCATTATATTTCCAGGCATATTTGGGTTTAAAATAAATTGCACCAATAGTAAAATTTTCAATCGTTATTGGAACAGTACTGAGTTACTATCGTGATTTATAAAGATTAAAAAAAACAAGAAATACAACAACGCTTAAAAATGTTTACTCGATCTCCGCCGTTTATATAATACATCATATGTTTCGCGTTTAAGTGACCAGCAGTAGTCTGCGATCATGTTGATGGTGTTTTTTTCCTTGAAAACGTTTCTCAATTGCTCCCATTTCATGGTGAAATCGTTCACCTTGTTCGTCACTGAGTAGGCTAAGACTGTCCGGAAAGAAATTCAAATGAGAATGCAAAAAGCGAATGAAATTTGGTGATACTAAAGACCTACATCGTCCTAATACTATACACATTTGTAATAGGTTAAGATTGACGATTAATGATTTTAAGATATTTGGGTACAAGTCGAATAGTAATTAATAACATATTAGATAGACAAAAATACAATAAAACAAGGTAATAAACAAACAAAATAATGTCTAGTTAATGTGTCAAGAGGTTGATTAAACTTCAATAACTCAGTCAAATTTCAACCGATTCTAAGAAACAAACTTGTAAACTGTCGTTAAAGTTCAGAAAATCTGAAAATAATGGGAAACTTCCGAATTTGAACGTCTATAACTTTTCGACTTTTTATTGGTTCTGACCGAACAGTACATCTTTATAAAGGTCTGTGTTCCCTCTTTCAATAGCATTTTGGATTACTTTGGAAATCGAATGGAAAATGACGGAGTTCTGCATTTTTATACACAAGCAAGTACCCAAAAGCAGTTTTTGTGAAAAAATTTGAGATTTTGGGGTGTTTGGAAAATTTTGTACATGCTATTATGTTCAGTTCTACCAGCTCAACAACTTACACTATGTCTCGTGAAAAGCATATTTTCACTGTAACACAGTGTTATATAATACCATTTTTCTACTTTGCATTCACAATGCACACACTGTAACACTGTTTTCGGTGTTACAATTAACACATTGTAACACCGAAAACAGTAACATTTTTGTCTAAGATTGCCAGGATTGGTACACATTGATATCAAATGCCAAATGTCAAACGTACAATACATAACCACACACTGCCTCTTTTTAATCTCTTGCAATCGCATAAACTGCGAAATATCAATATTCTATACATATTTAAACATGCGTGTAGCCTGCTATAGTATGGCCGAAGGTTGTGGCTTTCTTAGTTTTGCTGTGGTCATCAAAATACGCCAGCATAACGTTTTCGGTGATGTTTTACGACTCTGGTAAGTGATCGTTATCATTCTTTTCAACTAAACATCAAATCCCCTTTTCAGATATAATTCAAGGACCACATTTACTTTAATAAGGTATTATGCGAAGATCAAACCTACATCGTAGTTATGAATGATTTTAATTACTGCTACGAGATTGTATATGCGCAATCAATGGTTTATCAGCATACACGTATGAAGCTATAGTACATTTAAAGTGTAGAGGATTTCTTAGTTTATGTAACGTATAAGTTTTCGGTAACATTTTGGACCGAATTCTGTTCGTCTCAATACGTATTCATTTTTGTCCGTCGCTTTCGACTTCGTCTTAGTTCTGGTTGTGTGCAACATATTTGTATTACCTCCATCACATGTAATTTTACTAAGTATAATTTATTCTAATAAACTACTTTGCCGAAATTAAAATTGGGTTTCAATTATAAGTGCTTGTAAATATATAAGCCGCAACGGCTACGTAGCGGAATTAGGTAGACACCGCTATTAAACGTTAGGTGTTAAAACAATTCTTTAGTAAGTTCTTGTTCTTCGAAGTAACTAATCAATCACCGCCAAACACTTCTATTCTGATTATTATACTTATAAAACCACTATTAAAGTTGTTGACTTTTTAGGTTAAGTTTCATATATTTATCACAGTAGGGTTAAAAGCGTTGCCCCAAGCTCCATTATGATCATCGTTGAGACCTCGCTGAATATTTATTCAAACTTGTAGGCTAAAGTACAGTAATTTTATTCACAATTAGATTTTGTCAAGATTTCATCTCATAGATCTCATCCTTAACGAAGTTGACAGTTACTACAGTGCAGCCACGTGGTACCCGCGAAATACCCTAGATTCTAATTTAGCCCAATATAGTAACCACAATTTCTAAATTTATATAAAATTAATGACGCAAAGTAGAAAAAAAAGTATATTACACTCGTTTTATAAGACGTATTGGCGCACTCGTTCCATTTGGGCACTCCTCGCTACGCTCGTCGTGCCCAAAACAACTCGTGCGCCAATTTGACGTCTTATAAAACTTGTATAATAATATACTATTATTACATCCTGTAACATGTTTTAGAACTAGCAAATTTCAAAAACCAAAATTGAAAAAGGCATAGTTATGTCACTCAACACATCATTATTTCAAGCACATAAATATCGTTTCCTATAAACAAACTTTAAATTTTAATTCAAAACTAATTTGTACTTTGGATTTTCATGAAATTTTTTAACAGTTGTTTTACATTGTTTGAAATCAGAAACATTTCGGCTATCTGACTCAAATCTACATTTGGTTAAAACATCATTGTCATATTATGACATCATCTAAAATTTCATCTAAAATTGAGATATATCATTCAGCTGTTTCCGTAGGGTAAGGAAGGGTCCTCCTTTTAAAGAACACAACATCGTCTATAAGTAATTTCCAGCTATTTTAGGTTTTAGGAACACCAAACAGTCACAGCTTCTCAGTTGCGCTAAACTCTCCTGCGATTTGACGTTATAAAATTACACTGAAAGTTTAGTCACCTGATCAAAGACGGCCAAATTGGGATTTTTAACAACATCTTGATTTCTACTGGTCAGTCGACAATGAGCATTATTAGGAATGTTTTTATCTTTAAGTTCTCTATAATAAATGTCAATACATAATTTAGTACGAGTTGGCATTTTCAAGTTATACGTAGAAATATATTAAAAGGAGCTAGAAAAGCAACGTATTTATTTGCTGGGTACACTCTTCCGCTGCCCAAGTCAATGAAGACATGATAGAGCATCATATTTTATAACACAAAAATCAATATCATGCCGTTAAAACGACCATTTCTAATACGTCCATCAGAAAGTTAAGAAGAGATGTATGTATGCATACTATTTTTGGAAAAGCCCTATAAAACAAGTAAAGTATTTATATAAAATACTTTTTTCTTCTGACGAACATATATCGATATTTTAACTACATGTATATTGAATTTTTCCAATATACAATGGAAGTTGACACGCTGTCTTCAATATGTGCCGTGCGTCTCTCACGTGTAGGTGATGCCTACGAAAAAATGCATATGACATTTATTGTAGATGATTAAAAGGGCAAAATCGTCTATGTGACATTATCTTGATTCTTATTGGTCTGGTCTGGGTAGATTGAGATTGATAGATCTTTCATTTCTGCTGGAAAACAAGATGGGTGTTACATAAGAATCCTTAATATTCTGAAAGACATACCTCGAAAATGGTCAAGTTTTAAATATAATATTGGTTTTCATATTATAAAATATTATGCTCAAAAATGTTTTCAAATAGTTGGGACGCGGAATGGATTACCCAGCACATAAATACGATGTTACTCTTACGTGTTTTGACGTATTTGCAGACGTATAATTTCAAAACGACATCTCGTTTTTCTAAAATCCAGCTGGTTTTGAAATTTGTCGAAGTGAACCGCTTTATTTGTCTAATTTTACTGGCCATTGTCGAAGGAATGTAAAATGTTCACACTATAACGCAATGAAGATATACTGTCCGTTTCAGATAAGTTGAGCGGTCGAAAGCAGTCCACAATTGATACGGTGTGGAAATACTTTCTACGCATATTAGTAAAATGTTAGAAAATGATACAAATATTTCCCTTCGCGTATATCCAATAATCCATTGAAGTTATAATGGTCAAACATCTGTGTTACATCTGATTACTATAGTGGAACAATTCTAGTTTGTTTTGACAGTAGTCATGGTGAACTGTCACTCAGAAGTCACCCAGTAGAGGCGATTTATTAATTCCAAGAAAAATATAGTGAATTGTTCGTAGCGATTCACGGGTTCTAATGTGCTAAGTTTGTGAGTATTAGTAATAGAATGTAAACAGATAAATAAATCTTATATTAAACGGCCAGGAGCCTATTCGCCCTGTGCATACACCGTGGAGGGGAGTTGCGAAACGATCTAAGCGCCCGTAGCGGAGAAATACCTGCCTACACTATGGCAAGTAGTTCACGGCGCATTATGTTGTGTACCAATTTGTCAGAACTAATAACATATCGTTGGTATAAATAATCATAATGGGACACAATAAGTGTTTCGTTATCAACTGAAATAATACAGGAAGAAATATTAACAAATGCTATATTGTAATAAATAATATAAATTTGATCGGACCACTTTATACACTACAGATAACTGTGACATTTATTAGCAATCTGAACCATTTACGCCTCGTGGACATACTACTGCCTACCCCTGTGGAGCCGCTTGCATCTCGCACCCGGCCAATCCATTATTTCCACATTTGACAGAAACAGAGACGGCGTGACATCTTTCATCTCTCTTTAATGTCATTGGGGGGAAAACAAAGCAAAAGCGCTATAAGAGATCATGTATTTCTGGCTTTCTAAATCAGCTTAAAATAAACCATTTGGAGCGAAAGTAATTCAGCTTGGATTTTTTTCTGGGTGTGTGGACCTTATTGAATAAGTTTTGAAGCTGATTTTGGAATATTTCACAGTGAATATTATTCAAAACTATGTTTAAAAGTGACTCCGAAAATGAGGTTATGTTTCAAACGCGTGTTTTTGCTTTAGTGTTAGTTTTAAAACGGGCAAAATTTGTAGCGTGGCTAACTGCAGGTCGAAAAGCCATCGAGATAAGGAAATTTCCTTTCATATTATTACCAAAAGTCTTCAAGCCAAATTATCCCAACAGTTTGTTGTCGCATTTTAGAAGGGAACGATAGCTATAGGTCATTAAGAGAGATCCAAACTTCTCTGAAGGCCAACTACAACATCGGAGGGTTTGCAGTATGCATTTTATTGCAGGTAAGAGTTATATGAAATATTTGTTTATAATGTGTCATTTTAAGGTAAACCAGCTCGAAGAGTGCTCGAAATGATGACCATCCCGATTGGGTGCCACGTAGGGCTGTTTGAGTTATCTAAAACTTCAAGTCTGGAATTTCGAGCTAAGTAAATCTGGTTTCTATCCGAACCGAACACTCGGTTTTTCGAGTTGGCTCGCATTTGTTCGGTTAAAATTCTAGTCTCAATACCAAAAGTGAGCGATTACTTGCAATCAAGCATATTGGCTTGAATAAACCTCAAAGCATTGGTTGTATCCAAGCAGTGGTATGATAGAACAAAATTTTAGTGTGACAAAATGACAGTTAATCAGACCGACTTGTGTTCGGTACGAAAAAAGCGAGCGCTCGAACAGCCCTAGCTCTGCATGACGTTCGTGCAAAAACTGTCAAATATAATCAGGAAATAAAGTGTAATATTGTACTTATCACATTATTCTACTCATATTCTACATATATTTCAGATTTTTTAAATAATAAATCTATTAATTTACAATCATTGTTTTATTGATTTATTCTACCTCGACTACTCCCTTGCCTTCAGGCTTCTTTACATAAAATTTCAGGTAAGACAATTGTTTTGTGATACTGGAAACAAATGTAAAATTCCAGAATGGATCGCTGAATCGATGCAGAAAAAGTTCGTTTTTGGACCATACAACAAAGTCAATATTGGCGATGTGTAATTTGTATTTGATAACAGTAAGCATGTCCTAGTTGGTTAAAATCCTCACTGAATTGAATATTTTCCATAATAAACCTGCAAAAAACACGCGGTTCAAACATAACCTCACTTTCTGAAGTCACTTTTTAACATCGTTTTGCATAATACTCACCGTGAAATATTCCAGAATTAGCTTCAAAAAATATTCAATAACGTCCACACACCCAGAAAAAAGTCCAAGCTGAATCACTATCGTATCAATTGGTTTATTTTAAGCTGATTTAGAAAGCCAGAAATACATGATCTCTTATGGCGCTTTTGCTTTGTTTCCCCCCCAATGAAATTAAGAGAGATGCAAGATGTCACGCCGTCTCTGTTTCTGTCAAACGTGGAAATGATGGATACAGGAGTGTTAGAATCCTTTGCCCGCCTATGTATTCAATGTTTATGCAACTCTCTAGACAACTGAACTTAACTGAAACGCACAGTACATATTTGTTAACTGGTATTTAGACTCTCCTTTAACTATAAACTAGCACATATTCCACCATTTTTCAAAATTGCATGATTGTCTACGCTGGCAATTATTAAACGGAAAAGTTGTGGTTCATGCCTGTTCGTTTTAAAACAACAGTCTAGCAAAATTCCAAAATCAACGGGAGCAAAGCTACGGAGCACTGCTAGTTTCGTTTTGTAAATATTGATTTCATGTTAAGCAAACATTTGCAAATATCGATATTTCTCTGTGCACTGTTGATATTGGTAATTGGACAAATGCATGAATTTGTAAACGATTAGTAATTACACAAGCTTATCAATTATTCATTTTTGTTGTTGGTACGTAAGACAATAGATTAACCGCTGGTTGTCCGCTGCATTCTTCTGTTTCCATTAACGTCAAAACCGGGCAGCGGCATGCTAACGGTTTATATCGAAACTGCTACAACTCTGCCCGTGCGTTTAACTCGACACATAAACACAATCGCATTCACCGAAAAATTTGGAGCCAGAAATAACGCGAACAGACGCGAATCGGATTGGCATTATAATAGTTCCGCCGTTGAAACTGTCTGTCACTTCTCTTAATCAAAATTACTGCGCCGTGTTTCCAATTGTACAAAATAGCTATCCGGTTATTTTTGAAGTGGTTCGTATCAGATTTATTGCAGGATATTTCGTCTAATAATTTCAAATAAATACTACCGCAAGCTATGGTATACATACGTTACTTACGTCTGTTAATATTAGTATAAATCGTACATCCATTGTTAATAGTAATAATTCTTCAAAAAGCCTAATAATACTCTGGAGAATCTGGGTATTTCGAACGTAAAATGGTTAATAGACAACCTTAAATATTCGAGTACAAAATTGTTATATCTAGAAATTTTATAATCGCATGATACATATTTCAAAACAACCTGTCTACAAAATTAGTTGGGCTGAAACTTTCTAAACTTTCCGAAGCATGCAACCGCAAACGGACATTGTTCTTCAAATGCAATTGCAGTAGTGGGCGAATGAAATTAATTCTAACCACTGAATAGACCAAAACCGTAACCAAAGTCGTAACTCGTAGCTGAAACGATTTAAAACAAATGAATTCCAACGCTACCGCTAAATTTCTAACAGCCACTGGTAAACGCAGCAGATTCTGGCAATATTATATATGGGGCAGCGTTACTTAGCGGCATTATTTAATGACACCAAATGTGGAGCCAGACTAGGGTTGCCACCCGTCCTCATTCTGCAAGGATTGTCCTCGTGATCATGCATGTGTATTCGCGTCCTTGCAAAAATTATGAGTACGAAAATAGAAAAAGAATAGCGCTGTAGCTGAATCAGTAGGTAGGCAAAGCAATAGAGCTACAAATGATTGCTTTTTTGACATAAAGACTAGCTGGAAGCCGCCTGTGCCATCCTGTGCAGGACAGTCCGTAGTATTTCCCACTATGTTTCCTACTCGAAAATGCCATAATTTTTAATAAACAATTATCAACAAGAAATCGCGTTGTTTTACTTTTCTTTTATTGTAAAAAGAAAACTATTGAAGCAATCTTAACGGTGCAACGGGATGAACTGTAGAGAATTAAATTACGAAGAGGATGACAGGTCAAACGATCCGATCGGATAATTAGAACCGGAGAAAAGCTCGAAAACCCGGAAAATTTTGCTTTTATTTTTATAAACTACTGAGAACATGAGCGAAAACGGCCGGGCCCGCTAGAGTGGTCGAGTGATGGGGGAAGTGTGCGATTAGAGGGGAAACGTATATATAGTAATACGCGCGCGCAGCGCGCTTGTATTACTATAGATACCGCCTACTCCCACTACTCGACCGGTTTGGAGCCCGCGGTGGTTTTCGGTCATGTTTGCAAGAATTTTTCACCTACTTCGCAACATTTTAACGCAAAATCAGAATAGACGTTTTGTAGCACAATACTTCTACTTTCGAAAAACGGACCACCTCCGACGCATCGAGGCTCGCCGAATCATATTGCATACAAATATTCAAATCGCAATTGTGTAAAAACTAAGCCTGGATTGTCCACACTCAAAGTAACCATCAATCGCTACTTTCACGCGAAGAGCCTACGCTACAACTTTGAAAATGGCGGAGTTATGAATTTTTGAAAAAACGCAAGTTTTTCCGGGTTTTCCGAATTTCCTCCGTTAATATTAATTCAATCGAGTCCGTGCATGGTTTATTTTTTTCGTCTTTTCATTCTCTACAATTCGTTTGTTGAAAGGATCAAGAATGCTCCACCGGTTCAGCTTTTACAAGCGAAAACCGAAGAAAACACGATTTTTTGAGGGTTTTTGTTTATAACAAATTAAGAAATGATATTTGCGAGGAAACATATCTACGGACTGTTCCGTGACCTGAGATCATCGACTTCCTGCTAGTATTTTTGTCACGCAAAAATCTCTATTGCCTGGTCTAAGGCAGAAATTATTAATTGACACCAGTTTTTGAAGAAATAAATGCCCTACTGCGTTCTGTACATTTTTCTACCTTTAGATTCAGACATTTCAGTTATTTTGACATATACGGATCGAATACCAACCGCAAAATATTATTTTAAATATACTATAGGTTCTGTAATTGTAATTCTGTAATTTAGATTATAGAACCTTTGGAAAAGACGATCGAAAAAAGAATTGCTTCAAAGGTGTTTCATAAAATCTATTTCAAACAAGTAAGGTGTATAATACAAATCGGAAAGGAACCGTTAAAGACCATGGGTTTTTGAGTAAAAGAATTATCGACTTTTTGTCATCATAATTTCCAAAATTTCCAAAGATTTTTTCAGTTAATTGATCAACAACAAAATGTACCCCGCTCCCATTCAAGATGTCCTCGTGACGAGTTTTTTTTATAGGTGAAAACCCCAATCCAGACTGAAAATTCGTAAACAAACATATCTTTAGATTAGCAAACAATTAACCCGAAATATTAATTAAATATTCTAGTAGCGACATTTTTCTTGTTTAAACTAATATTTGAAAATATTTGAAAACGACAACTATGTCAAAGTAATATTATAGGTTAATAATATGGTGACATACAGTTAATTGATCAACAACAAAATGTACCAATAGCTCAGATGGAGGAGCATTGTGGTAGAGGCGCAAAGGTCCCTGGTTCAAATCCAGGTTGTGGCTGCAATTTTTGATTTATTTAAAATTTACATCCCGCCTGTATGTCACCATATTATTAACAAACCTAATATTGGTTTTTATATATTTTTTTTTTCTAGGGCCGACCAGCGTTGCTAGTGTCATGAAGTTTCAAGTTTTCATAAAAATTCCCTGACTTTTATTTCTTCTATTTGGTATCTCTACCTCTACCTAATGAGTATCGTGAAATATCTTTAAGAGTTAAAAGAAACGTGTTTGGTTTATTGGCCTTATGATGTTTCTAAAACTGTTATCATCCTTTAACATTCTCTGCACAGACGGTGTTATCCTAATCAAAAGTTGGTGTACTACCACCCAACAAAAGGACTGTAAACATCCTGTACATGATTATACTTTAAAAATATAAGAAAGATAAAAAATAGATGCTCTGTATGTACAAATAAAGAAAACATTTTTTCTGCTAAATATAGGAATATAAAAACAATATTGCATACAATATATGTAGGTTTTGTTTAAAATTCGATCAGAGATACCTTCGTTCCTATCAATATAAAATCTATATCCTATTTGCAGCGCACGACCCCCGGATAGGGGTGTAAAAATTCTATAACCGACACCCAAATCCCTTCAAATCCCATCCAATATTTTAGCTAAAGTCGCAATCCTTCGATCGAAAATCGAATAATCCCCATTTCTCACGCAGTTTACGGAAACCCCCGGCATACGTCATCTTGGTAGATGGCGTTGGAAGCGCTTTGCACCGCCAAACATCCCGCCTACCGCCGGAAATATTTCGCATTATCCACTTGAGGAACGGGCACGCGGCAATTGGGCTCAATTGAAATGAGACAATGGAAATTATCGGCTAATCTACTTATTTAACTAACGGAGGGCACATTTTTGTCTGGCCAATCTACGACCGGACACAGCTTAATACCGTAAATATACCACAATTTGTGCGGTTTTCCTGTCTATGACTCTCTGAGCGATAACGACGTTTTGGGAAGAAGCTTAAAAATGTGATCTCATAAACTTAAAGAAAAGTATATGTAATATTTTTTTTTATTTTTTTTACCACGCTAGAAGCAAAGTACGAGCCTTAAGGCTCCCGACTTAGTTCAAATAACGAACTGTAGCAAACTTCTCTCCAAAGCTTCGAAATATAATATCACCAGATATAAATGGCGCTACTATAAACATGTCTGTTTTTCTTTCGTATTTATTACATTTGACGTATGGTATAACCTAAAGAAATTAATGTATTGCTTTCTATTTGTATAAATAGTCAAACTGGACTGTTCGAGTTTTCTAGTCGATGATATAATACTTTCACAGTCCTCGCTATTGTAAACATGTTATCCAACTCACTACAAACACGCACTACAATACTCCAGATTGCAAGCAAAGATAAAAGAATATAAAGATGCGACGCTTCGGGTCGGCTCCGTTGATTTAGTGGGGTCCACATTTGATGACCTTGAACGCATGTGAGCTTTAAACCGTTGACCAAACAAGACGGGAATTGGCGGGAATTTTAAACTAACGAATACAATGCACGATGGGCGTTACAACGTTACCGACATTGTAGGTTATGTAATGCAAATGAAAACAAATCAATATTCACATATATAAATAAAATAAAACGTATCCGATAGTCACCTAAATGGAAATACTGGCCACTCATTAAAATGCTTATTAAAACACTACATACACAATCTTGCACAATCCAAGGAACGTAAACACCAAACTGAGGTTATGTCACCCGATGTCACCCGCTAGTATACAAACACAATCAGCTGTTGGTAGCCATCTTTTCGTTGACCAAATCTATCTCACTCTCGAACCGCGTTTTCTTGTCTAGTGACGTATCTTATAATTCTCTTATCTTTGGTGCAAGTCTAGCTACGTTCAGAACAAAATAATTTGTGCTCTTGTAGTTATCATTTAATTATATTTTATAATGTCTTACAGCAGACAATAATCAGACTGCCATCGTAAACCATTTCTATATTTGTAGTCCACACCAAAAGTTGCATAAATAATTTTCATGAATATTGATATTCCTTTCCGATGGCAGTTGCATAAGGATCTTCAGAATCGAATGGTAGCGAGCATTTCACGATTGGCGCAAAAATTATGACGTGGGTCATTTTCGCGTTTTGGGGTTCGGCGACGGGAGCCTTAAACTACAAACGAATTTATCTGAATATTGGTGGTTGATGCTAAAAAGTTTGTAAGGCTTTGCTGATCCAAATATACAAACGTTTTCACTAATATTCATAAAATCCCTAGTATTTTTATAATTAGCGTTGTTAAAGTTATGAAGCTTATTTTGTATCATATCGTGTTCGCACGAAATATTATTAATCCTATGAATTTGGGTAGGTAATCTAATTTATTTTCCGTGTTCTTTTGTATTTGTAATTAATCATGAGACAGAATACACATTGAAAATACGAACTTTATTGTTTTTATGTCGCGATGCGTGGTATCAGCAAAAATGTTGAAAATTGCAATTATCACAAATTCTGAAATACTTTATTTGATGGTACATTCGGTAACATCCAAGGGACCTTTTCTGTCATCAATAGCAAACTTTCTATCTTTTTCAAACACCGTGTATAAATAGGTGCGTTCATTTTAAAAAGCATCCATCCTTTTGACGATATGTTTACAACTAACACGTGCTATGTATGTATTCATATAGATGTTTTTAGTCATCGCCGCATGCTTTGAATGTGATGCAGACGTAAAAAAATCTTATTAGTATAGGTACACTCGCGCTTATTATACGCCATGTTCTAAGATTAGAATACTATCCCTGAAGCGGTATTTATTTACAAGCGCAAGCAACGTCACGTCTGTGACACAAAATCAAGGAAAAAAAAGTGAGTGGGAGGGCATCTAAAAAAAGATTGCAGTAACACTACGAATAGAACAGAACGTGTCAATTGGCATTACTAATATTATTTTGTGTATTTAATTGTCGATTACACTTACTGTTAAACTGTTCTGAATGATTAATAAAAAGGTACATTTAGATAATGTTGTGTGTGTTAGGAAGAAAACCGTTTCTAACGTATGTAATTTTGTGTTTATGCTTGTGAACTACATTCTAGAAGATGGTTCAATCCAGTACTACGTCATGGCAGTACTGCTACCCAGTACTGCTAGACCCATTAGGGGTATCTCACTGTCCATGTGGAAAATGGATATCAGTGTAACGTTGTGACGCTGCGAAATTACTTTGTGTATGTTTACATTGCACTATATACGAGCATTTACATTAATGAACGGTAGTAAATTTGTTGACGACCGTGAAACAGTCGCGACTTTAACGTGCAATCCATTAAAGGCATACAAATACTCCAAATTATCAAAATAGAATTGGAAAGTGTTTCGATTATAACCAAATTTTGGAAAAGACAACGTAGGTACAATTTATACATATTAGTACATCTACCATAGTACCTATTTCTTTGGTTATTTATCGAAGCAATTAGTTAAAAGCTATATTAGGTATTATGAAATTAAAGGGAAATTAATTTGTAAATTTGCAGGTTATGTTTTGTGTTTTTTTGCTGAATGTGGTTGAATCTCCTTATCGTATTTATAATATGTTAAGATCATTGGAAAGTAGCAAGTAAAAAACTGAACAGAAAATGAAGCAGCATGATATAACCTACAAAAATTGGTATCACTAAATTCTGTTTTGACTTATAACTAATACTTTTCAGGTCTGTTTACTCATTTCTTATACTGGCCAACTGGCATCACATACTTAACCTAAACACAGTAAACTTGGCCTGAATTTCGTCATTTAGGTTGAATGCGACCTGAAGGCTTACTTTACACACAGTGTTTTGACTCACATATACTTTTGAAAACTTTTGATTCTCCTAGTAGGCGTATATCATTTATGACCAATTGTGCCACTTTCTCTTAACTTTGAAAACCGGTAGCGACCCCTAAATATTTTTTTAGGAGTACATAAAATAGTACAATTAGTTTTCTGGTCGTATAACATTTTGAAGGGTGGCTCTTGAACGAAACAAGTTTTGATCAAATAAGCACCCTGAATGATGCATTGCATAAACTATACACTTATCAATGAGGGAAAGTGGTGCAATTGGGCATGCCAAAGTTATTGGATAATAGATATCATTTGGCTTACAACATCATACAAGCATCATAATGATAAATTGAATCATATTTCAGACCATAAATGTATAAACTTTGTAACAAAGAGGCGGAATATAAATCGGAAAGCAGTTTGGTACATTCAACCATATCGCTAGCAGATATCATTATCGCTCTGTCACTTCAAACGATGGGTGCCGTTACCGTTACCTCTGGATAAAAAAATACAACTGGCGGCAAAGTTTCAGGATACACAAACATCGGATACCATTAGTTATACAGGTGTTTCAGAAATAACTGCTAACCTTGAAGGAGCATATCCTCCAAGTACAAAGAAGCAATTTTGATCAAATCACGTATAGTTTATTTCAGGTTTTGAGTACCAAAAAAAACTATTAAAGAAATTTTTAATAGCCTAACTAATAGCAGATGACCGTAAGACAAAGTTATGTACCAACATTTATCAATTGAAAATTAGAAAGATTGGTACATAGGTAATCCAGAAATGTGATGCGGTGTTACTAAAATTGAGATTTCCCTCGGACAAAACAAAGCGACTTAACGCCGCAACTGCGCGCCGCGGTCGATCAAAGCAATTTCCCATACGAGTCATCCGTCGCACACAATTGCCATCCGTCCGTCTCTGGTAGATCACTGGTAAAAAGAACTACACAAATACACCCACATTAAGATTCCACAATCCACAAGCTTCTAATTGTAGATAAATTAACGAACAGCTGACTACGATGATATGAACAGACTAAAGCAGATCAATGTCACAGTAACCGAGAAACGCCAGACTGGTGGCTGACTCCACCAGTTGCAGCACAACTGTGGTAGGGGGTTGGTAGGGTGTCCGACCGTGTTCTTGCGCTGAATAGGGTCGGGCTGCGTTTTTCTTTATTAATTTTCTCAAGAATGTGTTAAGTTAGACTATACGTTTGTGACAAAACTTATTTATTACGTTCTTGGGCAAATGCGCCTTCAAGGTTAGCTGATATTTAGTAAATTGGCTCTAGTATATGCGATAATCTCACCTCTTCGGCCTGTTAACGCATGAAAGAATTGAGAAAAACTGAGCCAAGTTTACGGTTTAATAATAGTTTAACACTACCCTAAAATGCGTACTGGAATTACCTAGTCACCAATAAACTATGTACAAGAACTTTACATTGATTTAAGTAGTCTTCGTAAACAGTCATATCTGTCTCTGTCCGCTATGATATATTTTTACTCTGAACATTAGTAACTATTTATGTTTCCAAACATACTGGGATTGTTATTAATTGCAATACAATACTTGGTTATTAAATTCAAATGCAAATTCAAAATTAAGGGGCATACATACAACATACTAGGCATTTTTGAGCTCAAAATTAAAAAAGAGGTTGGGAAAGCAACTATAGTAAAAGTGATTGTGTTAATGCTTAACACAAGCAATGTTAACTGATAAATATGCCCAGAAACCTTCAACTACATTTTTTTTTAAATGGCAGAAATTCCAGCAATCTAGTGAGACCAGGGACCCTATTCTCGTCATCTTTTTGAAGCGAAAGTGAGTCTTTTCGAATGGTTAGGTGAGAGTGGGGATATCGGCGGTTGCCATGTGTTTGGAACGTATGGGCGTGGCGCGTGCGTTATTGTTCTTAGCAACAAGCAAACTTGCCATAGATACGTTCGTATGGGTGTGGCGCGTGAGTTATTGTTGTTAGCGACAAGCAAATTTGCTCATAGATACGTTCCAGAGGGAAACCGCTTATATCCCCACTCCTTCCACCTAACCATTCGAAAAGACTCGCATTCGCTTCAAAAGGATGACGAGAATAGGGTTCCTGAACAGCGTTTTCAATGCCATAAATTTCTTAGACTCCTTTCTTTAGAACCAAAAATACTATATCATCATTTAATCTTAATCTAAACTATAGACTCTTTTTCAGATTTAAGAAAAAGACATTTTTTTGCAAAATGGCAGCTCAATATGAATTAAATGTTGCGATAAATAATACAAAAATATGTATGTAGTGAGGCAACCTAATTTTTTTAGTTTAAAGAAGTTGATTTTGTATTACTCCGGCAGTTTTGCGAATATGTAAGTATGCAAAAAATATATAATTGAAAACTCAATTTGGTTTTCCTGACAAGGTGTACGTTGTCCCTTTAGTATCAAATATACCTTCTCTAAATATAACTGCGCTCTTGCACTATCCAAACTACGCGGTGCTTATGTTCTAACGCTACTCTATTGTTTCCAATAAAAATGTGTTTTCTTTTGTGTGTTGGGATACCGGTCAGAATTATATTTACTGCCAAGTACAACAACAAAAGCACATAGAATTTAGCTATCATTTCCTTCCTGTTTGGCATATAGGCACAAATTATATTTCCACTCTAATTAACAAAGCATTAACATTGCACTATGTACTGTTAAGGATCACAATTTCATTATTCGTGGCGCCAGCTAGATGTTCTATAATAAATGATAATCCATACTATGACAGAAATGTAAATCTATTGAGGTACCCATGGGCGTATCTAGGGGTGGCAGCTGCCACCCCCCCCCCCCTTTCGTATTTTGGTATTATGTTTATTACATAGCACTCTTTCCCTTTTGGACACTAGGGTGGTTACTTTTATTTAGAATCCAAATAAAGTGGACACGTAATTTGTTTTTCGAAATTTTAATTTTTAATGGTGCCTATCGAGGCCTCAAATTTACATGGGAAACAGACATTTTTTGGTATTTTTCAAATAATTGTTCGGGGTTTGGGAAAACTTATTTTAAAGTTATATATAGTTATTATAGAACTTTCCAAGGAAGAATTTGATACATGTGAATTTGACGCTCTAAACCCACCCCCAGTGCTCTGAAAACTACCGAAATGACAAAATTACATTCTTCAGAAAATTGACCGTTCTATTCATTTTATTCTTCTTTTACCAATAGAAATCATTACTATAAGTCCACTGGAATGCTTATAACCATATGTCAGTTAATTTCCATTTGTTTAAACAAATTCTATTTGTATAAATAATTCATTTTTCTCGAAAATCCGCCTGAATTCTGTTTTCTGAGTTTGAAATGGCACTTTATTATCTTAGAGTGACATTATTCATTAAAAAAATTCTTCGTATTGTTTAAACACTCAATTATAATTTATTTTCAACTTTTTTTGTAATTATCGTTGAAATATCAGTTTTTTTTGTGAAACTATCTTGTAAATTTCATGTTCAAGATATCTAACCTATATTATCTAATAAACCCACATTTGTTTCAACAAATGCCATTTCATTAAACAATCTTTTTACAATTCGCCCAAAATTATTTTTTTAGATCGGTCTGTACAACTGTTATTCTCAAGTGACATCATTTATATTTTGGGATGATTTCCATTGTTTGAATAATAAAATAATATCCGTTTTCGGTATTTCATCAAATTAGAGTACAGGGAACAGTTTCCCGACAGCAACAAATCAACATTTTCTTGCGACACACATGGTTGGAAATCATAATTAATAAAATATGTTGACTTTAGGAAATTTAATATTTTAAAAAGAAATGTAACTCCACAATTTTCAGGATTTCAAACCATTTCAATTTTTTCGAATAAATGATATTGAAAACGAGTAATATTTTATTATTTAAACAATGGAAATCACCCCAAAATATAAATGATGTCACTTGAGAATAGGTTTATTAGATAGGTATCTCAAACATGAAATTTATAAGTTAATTTCACAAAAAAGCTGACTTTTCTACCATAATTAGAAAAAAAGTTGGAAATGAATAATAATTGATTGTTTAAACAATCTGAAAAATATTTTAATGAATAATGTCATTGTAAAATAATAATTTCCCATTTCAAACTCAGAAAACTGAATTCAGACTGACTGGAGAAAAACGAATTATTTAAACAAATAGAATTTCTTTAAACAAATGTAATAATTTCTATGAGAAAAAAGAGACTGAAATGATTAGAAGGATAAATTATCTGAAGAATGTAAATTTTTTCATATAAGGGTAGTTTTCAGGGCACTATGGGGGTGGGTTGGGAGGCGTCAAATCCATTTGTATAATAAGTCAAATTATTCCTTGGAAAGTCCTCTACAAGTCCTTAAGTACTCTTAACTTTTCCCAAACCCCGAACAATTATTTGAAAAATACCAAAAAGTGTCTTTTTCCCATGTAAATTTAAGGCATCGACGGGCACGGTTAAAAGTCAAAATTTCATAAAAAAAATACGTTTCCACTTTTTTTTTATTTGGAAACGATTTGAGGATCGTTGTTTTCTATCATCACAAAAGAATTTACAATGCATTTTTGAACTACCCGAATGGGCACCTTTCCCCCATATAGCAAGTTAAATTTAGAAAACTGCCCCCTTCCGATTTGAGCTGGATACGCCCATGGATGTACCTAATCTATTATACTCGTGCACAGTGAACGATCGGGACATCCGGTATTTTTCTCACATATTTTACATTGCCGGTTATGATTCAATTCGACATCTCTGTTAGAGTTAGGTGTCTGTATGTGTGTGTGTGTGCATAAAATAATCGGAATGTGAATTCATTAGAGTGTGACGGCATCAGTGAGTGTGACATGTTGATTACGTCTGTGCCCAATGCCAATGCAAATGAGACAATGTTTTCTACATAATGTGTGTTACTCATCGAAAGTGTATGAGTGGGAAGCGCCTGAGAATTTTTTAAATGGGCAAATTGACGCACTGATAGCGGGACGAATGACGTATTTCCTGATACCACAAAAAAGAAGATGTTTATGAGAAATCAAACTTAAAGATTACAAAAGTACAGTTAATTACAATTACAACAAACGTATTGACAAGAAATTCTATGTGACACATTTATTGCGTACGGTAAACTATTTGGTGGAAAATGCGTAATAAGTATTTTGTTACAAATTTGTAAACAAATGCTTGTACATAATACGTATGTGTGTATGACGACTGAAGGTATACATTAGGACATTTTATTTCCATAATATTTAATAAATTACATTGACCGTTATCGAAAATTTACAGATTAACTGAATTTATAGTAGATATATTCCGAAAAGCTTCACCAATCTCGATCCCCACAAATGTTACTGATTCTCCACGTATCCGAGTAGATGGATAAAGCACAATAAAATCCTACTATACCATCTTGAAAGATAAATAATCCAGTCGGCTTCCTCTGCAATCGCACACAATAAAATTCATCCCATCGTAAAGTGTGTCCTCAGTAATACTCATCGTATAAGAAAAGACATTCGGCTTGAATGGCTGGGGCCTCTGCTATCATAAATTTGGCCGGATGATTGCTTAGCAATTTATAGGCGAAACATCAACTGGATGCGAATAAATAAGGACCCTCCAGTTGAAGGATGGAAGGAGAGTTTCGCGAGAGCATTATGGTGGAGCTGAACATCCCTGTACTTAATATGGCGGTCGATTCCACGCGATAAATAACGCCCAAATGTGCAATTTCATATTAACGGGTGATATACGCGTTGGAGGAATCTACGCCCTGCAGTGTCCTACATTTTAACAGCTATAGTTTTTGTAAGGACGACTTAAAATTTGAGAGTAGGGCGAACTTACGTACCGCAGATTTAGCAGTGTGCGGTATAGCTACCCTATTTTTTTTTGCTTGTTTAACGAGGTGGATAAACCTTGTACCCCAGATTCCAGAATTCTTTGGTCGGGCAACAGAAAAATAATCAATTTGATCTGATCCGGAACAGTCAAAAGCGATATCTATGACGTAGGGTAATTTAATTTTTTTTTTCGAAAAACGGCACCGTGGGAATTGCTACGTTTACCTGCGCAAACTCGGCGTAGTAAAAGGTAGTAAACGGCCATTTTAAGGTGCTAAACAATAATAAAATAAAATAATATTAAGGAAACAAACGGTTTTTTATTGTGGCTGCGCACTTCTTTAATCTTTCGTGAAATGATGGCAAATACAAAATGAATAATATTTGTATTAGTACCTAATATAAATTGATTTAAATATGGGTACTTTTGTTATTATTAGAAATGGAAAGTCGGTTAAATGGACAAAGTAGTGCATATTTATGTGCTCTTTCATAAGTTGAATTCCAAACGGTTCCCAAGCTACTTTGAAAAAACCAAAAACATCATTTTTTAATTATGGTTATGACTTCTTTATTTGTGATCCAACCAAAAATACGTTTTGACATTATAAAGGCACTTTTGTCTCCAATTTGATTATGTCGGTTTAAAATTTGTTTCGCCAATGAACTCGTCAGAAACAAACGAAACTTTTGTTTTTCTTATGGACGCCATATTGGTTTTATACAGGTGTAAATTCACAAAAATTCAATTATTGTGATGTAAATTTTGAACACCCTCTATAATATATCATAATGAACTAAACATCGTCATATTTGGTTATGTTTCTAGTTTTGGACCACCAATCACTTCTAGTTTTAATAATAACCGAGATATTCAATTTTAAACGTAACAGCAAAAATCACCAAAAAAATAGTAAAATCAAAAAAACTAAAAAATTGTGATATTTAGGTATAGGGAAACATTATCAAAAATGATGTATTTTGATACGTAGACACCAAAAATAAAATAAAAATTATATCATTCCATTTAAAATAACAAAGTTGATACCGACTTCCGGTGACCGGACGTGACAGTTAACTTGAGAATATTTTAGCTGAAGAGCTCAGATCGAGTAAAATCTAGTTACAAAATTTTAAGTTTCCCGAAATAGTAGAACATGAGAAACTTCTAATGTACCAGTTCCGTGAGACACCCTGTATAAGATATGCAGTTGGACAATACTGCATTATCCACATACGTATTATATAAAAAGACGCTCTGAATAATCTGAGTATAATTTGCGGATGATTCCTTGACAGATGTCAATTGAATCGGAATCTCAACCACTTTTTACTAACAATAAACTTCACACTTCCGATTTGCCACAGTACAAAATTCCAATCTCAAGAATCCAGTCATATGATATATACATACTCAATTTTTAAGAAAATATTATTTATTAGAGAATTATTGAATTAACTATTTTATTTTTACACTACCTATTTTTATTTTTTACTTTATCATACGCAGTATGTAAAGTATTGTAATCATGCCAAACAAATTTTTTGAGATTTTAGCGGAAATATGTCTTTTTGGGTCCCCTGAACATTTTTGACCAAGGTACAAAAAAATGTCTGTGTGTGTGTGTGTGTGTGTGTGTGTGTGTGTGTGTGTGTGTGTGTGTGTGTGTGTGTGTGTGTGTGTGTGTGTGTGTGTGTGTGTGTGTGTGTATGTGTGTACCCGTTTTTGTGGAGACGATTCCGGAGAAACTACTAATGGTATCGGGACGAAACTTCATATTTAGAAGTTTTATAACCAAACTTAGAGCTGAAAAGCTTTCTGGTGAAAAGGGTCCAAATAAACTGGTGGTTTACTCATAGCATTTTTCGAAGATTTTGCAAATGAGCCGCTATTTGTGTAATGTCGTCAAAATAGTTAGATAATAAATTAAAGGAGAGGAAATTTTCCATAATTTATGTATATGACATTTTTTGGTAGAATTTATAGTTTAGCCGCATGAGCAAATTCTATTTCATCGAGATCGGTCGTACTGCTTTAAAACTAGTAGCCAGGATGTCAGATTATTTTGATTGTAATGACAGTAGCTAGTGTCAAACGCTAATGTCTTGAAAATGCTACTGTCAATATAGGCTGCGTTCGGATATTGAACACCGTTACACTTTTTACACCCAATAACACGTAAGTGTCATTTACACGGTGTACCCGCTGTCAACGGAGTACAATATCCGAACGCAGCTTTAATCGAGATATTTGTCTAGTTCTACTAGTTTTATTTTAATGCAGACATAGCCGATCTCGATCAAATAGAATCTCATGCAGCTAAACTATTAATTTTATATATAGTATGATAAAGTCATGTGCCTGGCCACATCAGATTTTTTTTATTTGTAATAGCGTACTTGATGTTTGAAATTTCAACATTGTACAACAACTAGATCCGGCCGAGTTGGTTTTACATTAAGGTCGGATATCCGGTTATCCGGCCGTTGCCGGATCCATTCCATATCTTCTTTAGTGAGCACTACTTTAGAGGCCATTTAGGCGCCTTTCTACAGTGACACGCTTTTAGTAAAAACTTGTTTTTAATTTATTTTTAGGTGTAGAAATTTGAATTTTGATAAAAAAGTAAAAGTGAATGAGCTGCTTTTCAAATAGTATTAGCCTTAAATTTAAAATTTAATCCCGGCCTAGTACGACTTTGCGAATAGGGCTAATTCTATAGAAATTTTGCGATAGATTAAGGATATCGAAAAAAGTTAATAGAACAAAATATTCCGAATTGAATTCTAACCTGGCATACAGAGTTACAGTTACAAATTTTTAGATTGTTTGCAATTTTTATGCTGTCATCACTGTCACACACTGTATTTTGTCATAATTCTTCATACAAATTTAAATTTATAATCTATTGCAAATATCAAATGTTGATTTATTAATTATTATCCCCTGTTTTTGGTCTTAGTAAGCCTCAGGGGAAATACACACTAGTTTTCCACATTTCTCGAACAACTGAAACCTAAAATAAATCAGAACTAAAACTACGATATACTTAAGAAACTCCGTTTATACACCTGGGATTTAGTGCATCTTGCACTTTTATTATGACATCTTGCTTTGGTATTCTTGCTGTAGTTTCTCAGTTGTGTAAAAGATATATGTACTTAAGAATTTCTACTTGAAACTATCTGTTATTATAAGACGACCAGATCCCAAGTGGCCAATGTTGGACGGCACTATATACAAGGTGCAGCCTAGGTTGACATTTCTTAACATGAAAGCCAAATCAAACTCATTTTGCAAAGTATATTTTATCTAGGTCTTGGTTCATAAAAAATATAAAATAAGACATTCATCGTTTATAGCAAGTAATGTTATAACTTTTTAATTGTAGTTTGACTCTTTTGTTTTGTATATAACTTGCTCATTTTAGTTCCTGTGACAAACAACTTTGTTCTCACAAATAGAACAGTATGTTTTCTCTAATGCTTTATAATAGCATGTCAGGTTTTTGTGTTCTTGCTTTTTTTGTTTGGACGCCAGTGCATTGGTACAACCTAAAGAGATAGTGACATTCCTTGAAAGACATAGGTGAACAAAGATCACGATTTCAGATAAAGTTCAGATACTCTATTGAAGTTTCTATGGGATAGGGCGCAGCCGCTATAAACTCGAAACAAATATAGCATCGTTTCTTTTTACATTCGCACCTCAAATTTTTGTGAAAACATTGCATAATAGGGAACTGTTGAGTCCAGATTTATATTCAGCGCAAATAGTTCTATTGAAAGCGCAGAGTTCTATTGAAAATATCCTTGTCCTGATGTATTTTTATAGAAAATTTTCCTAAGAAATGTCACAAAATTTGTACATCGATGAATTCAGAACAAAACCCTCTACTGAATTTCAGAAGAAAGCACCTGTCTCTTTGAAAAAAACTATGGTATGCCCAATTTTTAATCAGTAATACGAAAAAACTTACCGGGCGTTACAAAGAACGCGTTTTTCTTTCAAGATCTTTGTGGTAATTCATTGTTTTCAGTTTAGAAAAGGGGCATGAATAAGATATAAGGTATAAATCGAAATATCCTGCTAGTTTAATTATTGCCATTGAACCATCGACGAGACTATTAAAAACTCATCAATTTATAATATGAAAAGTGTCAGATACTTTAGCATAAATATGTATTAATATAATGGTTGGGATACAAATACGTGAAATTATAAATGGAAGTACAAAATGATAAGCTAATTTTCTTTCAGATTATTGATTTGCGTAAAAATCTGCAACCTTTCCCGAAATAGTATAAATGCTGGACAATACTTTGAAGTGGCAATCCCGCATTACTATTAAGATATACTATGTACTATCACAAACATGTTTATTTTTTTTATTCCTCTATTAGTTCAAAATATCTTTTTATTGGCGCAACTGCCAAGCGATTTTCAACGCCAGCGTCGATAAAACTGCAAAAAGCGGACAGCTATCCGTCCGCTGGGGACAGATGGCGCTCGCTAATGAGTTTTGGCGGCTCCATTTTTCCGCCCAATTGTTGCGGTGGCATTTTAATTGATGATCCATCCAGATTCAGCGTCTATCTATAGATGGAACGGAACTGGGTATATCGAATAGAGATATGCGAGAAGTTCTGAAAGATCGAAGTCGGTTTGCATAACTAGGGGAGTGGGGGAGACGCCGGAGGCCGGCAAATTTCCGGGAAAACTATGCGGTCGCGTTTTGTTTTTAGGTGACTTCCTGTGTTTTAAAAACCACAGCGGCCGGAATATTTTTAAAAGAGCGGTGATCGCGAATCTATCAGGTTAGAATTAAATCAATCATTCCTCGCGTATATTATGGCATATTTCCTATTTAACATAAATCAGTTTTTTTTAGCTCTCAAAACATGATTTTGATGTATAGAACAGCGTAAAAATAGGCTTAAAATACTAACAGTATTCTCATTATGATATACATTGTACACTGATGGTTATAAAAAATAAAGTGAAAATTCAGTGTCAGCTATCTACAGATACTATAACTGAAACAATTTCTTCGTAAATAAACAGAGAAAACTTAAAAACACCACTATGGTAACAATTTGGTTGGGGTTTTTACAGTACATTACTTGTACTGTAATCTAAGTGGAGTTATTGGTTAGACTGGATATGACACTACACACTACAGTTTGTATAAGAAAAGACGGAGAAAACCATAATGATGTTATTAATTATGCCAAAATGCCGAAACAATATCCTAACCGTTTAATAGAAACTAGTGTAGAATACCCCTATATTTTTCACAGTCGTTTGTCAACCTAATCATTCAAATTAAACAGTATATTTGCTCCCTAAATTTTTTAGTTGTAGTGAATTCTTTTCCATATTTAAATTGTACGGTCTTATACAGGTTGTAACCAACCTTTTCTCTCGAAAGTGTAAATAGGATTTTTTATGAATTTATTGACGTTAAAATGGTGTGGTGACACATAAGAACATTTTCGGGAAAAATACAATTAACGATTGTAAAGTATTGATAACTCAGGGACGCCTGGAAAAAAATATTTATTTGATTTTCAAGTTTTTGATTTATGACGAAATCGATGTTTTTTGAAAGGGCAATCCCATATTTTCCATAATGACTTTGATGTGTCTCTTAATTGTCTTACCATAAAAATTGTATGGCATTACATAAGAAAATTATCGAGAAAATGACACTTGCTAATTAACTAATTAACTAATTAACTTCTGTTAACAAGATTAGCCAATATAGTAGGTTATTAACGCAATTAGGTTATTAGTATAGATTTAATATTGATATTTTTGTACTAATGCATTTCTTTTCATTTTTAGGTAAGTTGGTTTGATTCTACATCAACGCGGTTGTTTTCACTCACTTAATGGTAAAGTATTTGTAGTTTTAGTTTATTTATCGTAAAAAGAACTTGAACTCTGTCGTTAATGTATTAAAACTGTTAAAGTAGTTTTCTTGCACTATATTAAATCACCACAATAAAAAAAAAACAAGAAATTGATATAAAACATAAAAGTCTGAAAAAATCTTAATAATGCAGATACTTATTCACCTAAATAATATTAAATAATAATAATAATATTAAAACTACCATAAACTTTGAAAGCATTAATTTATTGATACATAATTTAATTGTAGAAATAACAAAAATTTACGTATAAAGATACAGAAAAGATCGTACTGAATAACTGAAACCTGGAAGCTGAATTTATGCTTGAAGTCACTTAGTCATTGCGAATATTTCGCAATCGCCTTGCTCTACAAAAAAATAAATCGATATTCACCAATTTTTCTACAAATTTTATAAAAAATCAAACTTACGATTCATCCATAAAGAAAACTCTTCGACATCTTCCCTTCAATCTCATATATCCTTTTCTGCACCGATCAACCCTACGTATGCGAAACGCATCTGTTTGAGGAAACAGCAACGCCAATGCAACAATAAAGACAGCTACGAAGATTTTCACATTCATTTTTCTCTCTGATGGCACTCTTTCACGGTCACTCAACAAATAACGAATGTTTAACCACGTACGACGCATATACATACATATAAAGGACGATAAGAAGGTTGCGGTTTTGTGACAAAATATAGGAAATACAGTTATCTAGAGAAATTATGACTCAGTTCTATTCAAACAAAGACACCAAGTATGTAGCAAGAAGTGAAACAAATTCTGTCCTACTTCAATAGAGGTATTTCTGGTGTTTTCAACAGTACATATACGTTTCAGTTGGGGGTCAGATTTTCCAAAACACTTTTAAATGGAAACAAATTATCTTATCGAATGCCTTGAAGAGTCGTCTGAGAGAAAAAGGTTGTGAGAGGATATTGTAAAATTCTGTAATCATTCTCAGTTTTGACAGTTACAATTAAAATGTCATGGGGAAAAGTTGTTATAAATTTAATTTGTCCTACATGATCATAAAGTCACATTTTACACCTTAGATACTGGGGCAAATACAGTTACTTTATGCCCGCGAGGGCATTAACGATGTAGTCTACCGGAAGTGTACCGTTGGTTCGAAATCCCAGCGTTAATACGCATTGTAGAGATATGAAATTTTTATGTAGTATTGCATATTGGAAAGTATATAAAAGTAATAAAATATTAAATAACGACATTCATTTTTTTTTAGTATACATTATTATTTTATAAAAATGACTTTCCAAAAAATAACATAAAAAAATAAAAAGGTTTTAACTATGAACTTAGTTTGAATTATTTATCGTTTTTAAGTGATTTCGAACCCGCGATTTAGAAAAAAAAATGGTTTTTCTAAGACACCTTTGACGTTAGCGTTTGTTTCATGCGTTTTTCTACGTCCTATATCACCTGTGGTTAGTTTCAATTGCAAATAGTTTTTCTCAAAACACTAACAAATTTTCGGGTATACTTGCTCCTTAAGGATTCTGCGCGGGCATTCAGCGTTGCCATGGTTTATATGTCAAATACATCAAATATTTGACATTCAAATTGTAAATTTTAAATCGTCAATGTCAATTATTGACGATTAAGGTTATTCTGTTTGACAATTAATTGCCTGCACTGTCACTCAACTCCGAATTGTTTGTATGGTAATTCAACGCCGTATATATGCATGTCACTTCATTACGTCAAAATATTTAATAATATCATTCAAACGGAGGAACAAAACCATTGTAGGACATAAAATTTTGTATGTACCACGGGCTTTACTTGATGTTTATACCCTCGGGCGACTTAAAAATGGTCACCCTCGGGGCATACACATCCGTTTAATGCCCTTGGTACATAGATAACTATTATCTACGACTCACCTATAATAAGTTCATTGCATACGTATCTATGACTATGTAATCCCCATCATGATACACGCCAATGATTATAATGACACTAGCGTTGTATAATAATGACAGTTCGTTCGAATTATGACATCATTATTTGAACGAACTGTCATCATTATACAACGCTAGTGTCAAAGTCTGTCAAAACCTACGTGGATGACAGTTCTGTGACAGTTAGCCTCGCCATCATTGACAAATACATTTAAAATATTTGATATAAAATGGAATTTATGCGTCGTAGATAAAGCATCGTATTCGACTCGCACACAACGGATATAAATCGCTCGCATGTTTACATGCTCGCCTACGGGTCGCGTTTAAGCTTCATGCTATTGATTTATACCCTTAGCTATGTGCTCGTCAAATAATATACTAATTAATGCTCAGATGTCAAGATTGTAAATTCTGTAGATTCTAAAGTCAAGATTTATTATTTACAACAAATTTTTGACAACTGAATTTTATATATTTTTATATATTAAATTTTATGTCAGTAGGAATTTATATCCTGCTGTTAATTGAGTCGCAATAGTAATAATAATAATTGATCCTGCTGTTTGTTGATTTTATCTGATATTACGCTAATGAAGGAATTACAAATGGCAGAGTTCTGAAATTTTTGAGTCGGGAATCACAATGATATGGGTATAGTTAGAATACGGCACAATACTTATTTTGTCAAATGTTTTACCCTAAAGTTTATTGCATTAAAAATTACTAAAAGTCACATCTCCGAAATTGAGAGTAATCAATAAATGTGCTAACACCCACCTAAACACCCTGAAAAAATATTTATTCGGCCTGAATACAGTTTTCGTGAGTATTTAAGTTAATGTTATTCTTTTAGTGCCACATTTAATGCAAGAGAACCTACATAGCATCCACATTTATACAAAATGCTTTTACAAATTTACAAACTGGTACGATCAAAAAGGATGATATTTTTCTGATACTTTTGGAAAATTCTCAAATTGACAGCTTGTCACGTATATGAAATTTAAAAATATTTTTACCGTCGTCTTGTTGTACATTCATTATAATTGCTTATTCAAAAATTTCAGATTGCTATGACTATTAATTAGTAAGGTATATCTGAGATTTGAGATACATCATCCAATTTGAGCATACAATTAAATTTAAAACAACTTTCCTAAGGACATTGTTAACGTAATTGTATAATACCTGATAAGTTTACTCTAGGTAAATACTGACTAGGGCTGGGCGAAAGTATCGATCGTTCGATCTTCCTATTTGAAAGCTCGATCTGAGCGATCAGATCGACGTATCGTACGGATATGGAAGTACTAAAAGATCGATCTGATCGATCATGATCGATCTTCAATTGTGATCGAAGATCGATCACAAATTTCCAAGATCGCCCACCCCTAGACTATGGCTATACAAATAACTCATATCAAAAAAATTATTGGGACGTGTATCTAGGAACAATTCCTGTTAAGCATGTAGCCGACGAATGAATCAGTGCATATCACAAGCATAATTTTTATTTAGTTGGTAAACCGCAACATTTTATCCTTGATGCCAACAATTAATAGCAGTTTAGCATAAAGAAAGGCTTCAAGTCATATTTCTTTTGTCAAGAAAGCTGCTCTCATGCTATACGACCTTTCTTTGAGACATACACATAATCAATATTTAGGAATTATTCGCAAAATATTGTGCATCGAGCACAGAAGATACACATTATTGTGAGTTGCTACTGATTGTTTATAACTTTGTTAAAAATTGCTGTATGAGTTTATTCAATACATCAAAATGTAGATAAATAATTGTGTTAGGCACGTTTTCAAATGAGAGGAGGACAGCTACGGAAAAAATTATTTGTAAAAGTTATATTAAAAAAAAATGTTTTGCGGTGCAAATTACATATCGTTACATCGGAAAAATGTTAAAAATTTTTAAAAATTTTGGAAACTTTTATACAAGCTGGTATAAATAGTTTTCTCTCATATACCAAATTGGTAATTGATAGTTAGATAATTAGGATAATTATCTATGGATAATTATGGATTTTACTCTTAAATGCTTCTCGGTGGTGAAAAGGCACCAAATGACGATATATACCGAGGACCGTGGAGGGAATTTATAGTTTGATTGGCTAAATCTACAACATTTACTTTACATCATACACCAAGTTGTAGGTAATTAATTCCGGTAACCATACGTGAACGCAAAAAGTTTTGGTCCGGGGCAAACAACCCCTAAATAACGATTTTCTACATATATTGTGTGCCTTCAATTGAACATGGAATTTCGGTGTTCATATAATAACAAATAATAATAACAATAATAATTGGCATTTTTCGTATTGATTTCGGAACATTGTGTACTTAATTTCGTATTACGATCATATACACAATTTACTAAATTACAAACATTTGAAATCATTGACTCATGGGTCATGAATCATTGACTAAATCAGTGTTCTCGCTTTTTATTTCGCAAAGATAAACACCAAACAACTAAAAACTGTTTTGTGTTGCAATTATGATTTGAAAAACTTCTATTAAAATATTACCAAATTTTTTTATGAATGTTTGTCATTTTTCTCTCGGTTTGGAATTTCATGATAATGGCATGCCTTATTGTTAGGTCCAGTTAGGTCCATCTCGGGATACACCGTATTTTAACGTACATACATTACTGACAATCCGCGTTATTTTTTAGAAGGTATTATATACAAACATAATAATATAATAAATACAAATATACAAATATAATAATATTTTTATAAATACACCAAGCGCACTTAGGTTATACAGGGTTTTAATACAGCTGTCTGACTGGATCCCACCTTGAGGTTAAACAAAAATAATACGATGTATCACACTTTTTTGAGGCGTTTACAATTTTAGACGAATGTTACTATTTTTTGCTAGTATAACACATTAGTTAATACTCAATCATTACATTTTTCGTAAGCAACTTTCATATTTAAATGAAGAAGAGCTTTCCAACGTCAGCCTGAACCATCTCAATACATTGAATTACTCCTATTTTTTTATATACTTTATTAGAAAATGGTAATATGTACGTGAAAAATGAATAGACCTGACCGTCAGACAATTGAAAGCACACAGTTATAATGGTTCAATAAAAGGAGATGTTGATTTCAGCTAAACAAAATACAGAAATTTGTTTATTCGCAAGTCAGAAGCAAGAAAAATCCTTCAGTAATGTCATAATAAAGAATGGTGGCCTGAAGAAAGCAAAAAGATGGTTATGGTTTATGCACCGTCTGAAAATATACGTGTAATTAGATTTGTCGTGCCTATTACCCCGTATCTGGTGCTAGAAAGTCTCTACTGTTCTTTTCGACCAAAGCAAATGTTATTCTGCCGTTCTACAAGCAGAACATTTTTCGAACAACAAAGAATACATAACAACAGGCAAATATATTGAAAAGTGATGACTTCTCTTACTTAAAATTAAAAATTGCTACTTACCTAAACTTACCTAATTTTTCGTACGCAATTAACGTACGAACTGAAGGGTCCTGCGTGCGAAAAATGTATTCGTGAAAACAATTAATAATAAAGTCATCAACACACTTCAATGTTATGACGTGTGTATATCAACCCATGATGACAATGGACATATTTATTCAACACCTCACTTAAACCATGTTATATATCATTGGTAAAGTTAGCTATTTTCCACATTTTTGCCTGGGTGTTCGATTTTGCATGCCCAGCAGTTCACGTTATATAATTGAACACTTCTAAAAGGTTTAAAAATCTGTAAAAAGTATTGTTTTTTACAAAAGTAAATCCTTTGTCTGGGAAGAATTTCGCGAAAAGCATATCTAGCTCATAAATATGCCGGTAAAAGGGATTTGCCCTTTGACATTTAGGAGGAAGAAGCGGCAGCAGACGATTCAGAAAGGCCGTCACCGCAGGACCAAGATCCTTTTGTTAAGCCCTCCGATAGTTCGCACCTAATGGCGCAGAAGGCGTGCAGTTCCCATTGGACTTTTTGCCTTCATTGATTTCAATACTAGATGGAAGATATTTCGGACAGAGCAACGATATACCATATTATTAATGGATTCATACAGTCTCTCATTACAGTTTAGGGGTTGCGAACAACCCCTAATTAATGATAATTTGTATCTGTCTCCATTTGTAACGGTCTCAAACAAAGGTAGTATAACATAGTACGATTTCTTGACATAGTACGATTTTCTTGACAAAGCTTGAAAGATGACTTGAGACATTTCTACATGTTGGTACATGAAAGATATAAATCTGTGTTTTACTAATAAAGAAAATAATACCTGTAATATTTACTGATTCATGCGTCGGCTATCAGTTTGACAATAATTGTTTCTAGATGGCAACAAATCAAGAAATCATGTTCGTAGTTTTGGTCGCTACTACTAGTTATGATCACTCAAAAGCCTACTCAAAAACCTTAACCACAAATGCAACCAAATAACTTACAAGCTTGCGAACACATTCACAGTTCACGTTTTATTTTTATCAATTGGTATAGTGCGCTTTGCTAGTCTCAAAACCCCGTTCAAATAATGTTATAGTAAGTATTTATAATCTTAAAAACCCATTCAAGGTATTTATTTATAATCTCAAAAACACATTAAAAAAACATTTTTTCGATAAAGATTATTATGTATATGATTGATTATGGTTAGTTGTGGTAAAGAGAGCTGGCGAATATATATATATATATATATATATATATATATATATATATATATATAATACGTGTTATAATAATGTATAATAATGTAATAATCTACGGTTGCTTCTTCGGTTTTCATATGACGGAATTGCTCGACAAATATATATAATATATATAATAGTCCCATTATCTTCAGGAATTTGGCGACATTGGTCACCCCCTTTAGGTCTCCATTTGAGTGTTTTTTTCCATTGAGTGTCCATCTTGCTCGTTGGCTATACCGTACTGATGAGGACTAATAGTCCGAAACACGTGTCTAGGGTTGCTTCTTCGATCTTCGTAAGACGGAATTGCCCGACAAATACCTTTCTCCTTATAATTATATATATGTGGGCAGAATTTTCCCTGTAAGAGGTGTCCCCCAACAAAACTTTTATAAAGTCGTTACCGTGGTAAAAATATCTAATTATAAATGTTGCGTTTCCGTCGGAGGGACCGCAAACCTATCAGTTAGATATTAACTATACTGTAGCAAGTATATTTAAATTTAAATTAGAGGCCCTAATTTGTAGGGCAAACCAATCTTTTAAAAACTCATTTCTTAAGCAAATATATCGAAATTTAAATATGATGTGGGAATAATATTACCTAAAAATGATTTTTGTTTTACATAACACGAGATTTTATATTTATCTCAGTATTTTTTGTTTAAATTGTACTAGGATTATTTTTTCTTTTTTATACAGTTGAATACATAACTTGGACTGAAATCAAAGCATACGCACAAATGATACATGAAATGAACATGAACTGAATGACAAATTCTTTCTTTTAACCGTTGTGTGGTATGGTTGAATGGCAATTGTACAATATTGCGGTACAAATGTATGGTTTATTGGCTTTGTAACATATTAAAACCAATAAAATTCCCATTTCCAAAGTCCAGCCGAAAAATATGTCTGAATTCAACATTTTGCATGGAGCTTCCAAATTCAGATTTGGTCGGGATTCCATAAAGTTATAACACGCTCCTGGCTGCTATTTGAATTTATATCCATACCATATTTCTTCTTGGATCTTTATTTGGTAATCCGACAATATAGCAAACCGGAATATGTATACTGGGTCGACCACGCCATAGCTAGGCCCGTTTATTTTGTTTTTATTTACACAAAAACATTCTGAACACAAAAACAGACAAACAAAATAACTTTGTTTTTTATTAATATAGTGTGATTTCGTTGTTATTTTGTCCAATGACTCATTTTTGCGGTTGCTTTATGTATAGGCACACCCTTATTATTCGATAGATAGCATTTTTCTGATTACAAAAACACCAAATACTTTATATTTTGCTGAAAATCGTAGTGTGCCATTTAAAGTTTCAATGATGACGTCATTAATCAGTCAGCGTAATAATTAAAGAAAAATAAATGTGCGTACCTATGTTTGGGGTCACCCGATATAACATATTATATTCTAGTAAGTATATTATGCATACAGCATAATTGACTTCTCTTGTCAGTGCCCTAATGCACTGGTCAACTCGACATAAATGATAAATGATTATTAGGCATTATACTTTAGTCATTAATTCCGCCAAGCTGTATTGCAACAGTAGTATTGCTTCAGTATTCTGACAACTTTTGAGGTATTTATTTTAAGAAGCAGTCTATTTTTATTTACTTTTAAGTTATTTTAATTATACAAGGTGTCTCTAAATTTCTGGGCATGGAATCAGGAGCATGATAAGCAAGTCATAAAATGATGAAAACCAATATATCTTTTTGGCTTATCAAATGGCACTTGCTGACAAATTAGCTTTATCAGGTAGTATTTCCAACGACAGTATACATGCAAACCTGTTAGTTGACGCATATTCAGACATTACATTACATTTCAACAAAATGTTTGGTCCTACTGTAGAACATTGAAGGTAAAAATAATACATTAAAGTATTGCTTTTATTTCATTTCTTAGCACTCTAATAGTATTTATATTTTAGATTAGGTACTGTATTGTGATTTTGTTTATGTTGTTTCTAACGCAAATTATTTCTCAAGCAATATTTTCTACGGAAAACACGCGAGAATGCATTCAAACTTCCTAGAAGTAATTTCTGAATGGTCGAATTAGTGAATCAATTGTTTATTTATTTAATGCATCTGTTCATCTGTGTATACGTGTAATATGTATGTGTATATGTATGCACTGTGCATACTCGAGTTTTAATAACCGCTAGAAGCTCTCTCTTACCGTATGTTGTTTTCAGGAGTAGACACTGTTTTGTTTTTGAGTCATCGACAACGAACCTAAGGATAGGTTAAATTTATTACAGACGCAATGCTAGCGTATTTATAGCCTGCAAATTATAGAAGCCGTGTCTCTTAAATATAACACAATTAGGTTTAGATCGTTTGAAAATAAGTGAAGTAGCATACTCGGGATTTAACGTATTTCTCAGAACTCGGCAAAACATTTAGTCTATAAACCCATAACGCTTTTGTCACCTCATTTGATCATGCAAATTTCGAATATCTTATTAGAAAACTAGTTTGAGTAACTAAAATCGAGGTCTAGCTTGCCCATCCGTTTCAGTATGAGCAGTGGTAGCTGTCAAAGCAAATTTCTTCTTTATTTGATACTACTAAATCTAGGAAAATTCATTTGTTGCCAATAAGAATTAAGAATGTTAATGGTCATAAGAAAAAACTAAAGGTTTGATACATGCATATCTCTAATAATGTTCTACTTATGCTCTAATAACTATATTAAACCTTGGGATGTGTTTACACTAAATTCCATTAGCTAGTGGACAATTTCTTTACGTAATAATGAGTTGTCTAGAATGGCTTATAAACAATGGTTTTAAAGGTGCTTTTCAACCAGGACAGGTTTGGTGAAAAAATTGACGATAGTTTAATACTAATAATCGAAAATAGAAGTAAAAGCGTATTTTAAGACACTCATATACCTATATGGAACCTTCCATAAACTCAAGATGTTATCTGATATAATTTTGAGAGTTACTGCAAATGGAAACCTCCGTAATATCTGAACTGAACGTTGAAATTCGTAATTTGAAAGTGCATTTGGCAGGGCTATTGTCGGCGTTACAGCGCCAATTCTGTAGCCCATGGATCATAATATTATTTAACATGATTATGAGTTTCATGACATTGGCCAGGCCATGTTAACAAAGTATACTACTAGTAATTATTGGCATTAGTAAGATCAACAAATAAAATACACTTTAATTGCTATTTACATCCATGGTAAATTTTAGAAGTTTTCTTTAAAGTTTACATGGTCACTTTACGTTTTACTTTCAGGCAAACTGTAAAATGTCGTGAGGAAAACAGTATACGTAACGCACACACTGAAATATTATTTTGTAAAGGCTTGACAAATTATTTTACTCGCGTTGCTTGGGTATACGATAGTACTTATATAAATATTAGGATTCCCAACCAATGGATTTTCTTATAACCTACGATAAACCCTATGGTAATAGAAATAAGAAAACAAGCCTAAATTGCTGACCTTCATAACATATCTACAGTGTGTCCCACTTAAGAGTGTAACACTTTCATATCTTTGTTATTTTTAGTCCAATTTTAGTAATTTTTTCTTTCAAAAATAGAACACATATTGCTCTATTTACTGCCAAAAAAGCAATTGCTTTCTTTAAATGCAAAGAACCTTGTGATGGCAAAATAAATGGCAAAAATCAAGAAAACACTTTAGGGATTTTTTTATCGAAAAATTTTACTAGTAATTATTGTTCAGAATTGCCCAAAAACCCTAAATACAAAATTTCATGAAAATTAAAAAATATTGAAATTCTCCTCAAAAATAGTTAAAGTCCGTAAATATTATTTGCAACATCTTATCTTAATTAAATACGACAAAGCACTTTGACAGTTCAGGTTTTATTTCAAACCAAATTACCACAGCACACTTTTTTAAGCGCAGCTGCCTATGCAAATAATATTTACAGACTTGGAATTATTTTTGAAGAGAATTTCAATATTTTCTAATTTTCATGAAATTTTGGATCTAGGGGTTTTGGGCAATTCTGAACAATTATTACTAGTAAAATTTTTCGATAAAAAAATCCCTAAAGTGATTTCTTGAATTTTGCCATTTATTTTGCCATCACAAGGTGCTTTGCATTTAAAGAAGGCAATTGTTTTTTGGCAGTAAATAGAGCAATATGTGTTCTATTTTTCAAAGAAAAAATTACTAAAATTGGACCAGGAATAAAAAAGATATGAAAGTGTTACACTCTTAAGTGGGACACACTGTATATAACTTAGTATATCTAATAACTTATTCTGACTCTCTCAGTTTGTTCGGCAGTGACCGCCTTGAAGAAATAAGATATTTCCAAGGAGTTAGGCACTCCAACTTATTAAGATGCACATGTACATATTTATATATTTATATGTATAATTGAATAATGGCATTTTATCGCTTTGGCGGTCTGCTAAGCACTTCCGGTCACCGATGATTGATGTTAGACACGCCAAGTTATTAGGAAAATACATATAATTCTTCAAAATTTTGTGAAGAAAACATTAGGATAATATGTAGTGGTGGTGCTGGGCCCTCTTTTTAAAAACACTGGTCTGCCAGGCATTTGCGGCCAGATAGGGATAGGAAAATTGTCAATTTAGGCAATTTAATAATAAATAAATGTTATAACTACAAATTAATGTAAATAATATTGTTTTTCTGAAATTTCTTTATCCTCGACCACGGCTATAGCGACTATCGTGGCAGATCAGTAAAAATGCAACTGATTCCGATATGCTTTTATGTGAAATAAAATAAAACGTGAATTCCTACAACGCGCTAAAGATTTTGCGACAACATATTCATATAACACGATTCTCGTACAACGCATGACGTGCGCGTATGGTTGTCCGGCCGATATGTGCTAACTGCGCATGAGCCATAAGCATGCGGCTGCTATTTTGAACTGTCACTGTGTGATGGAGACAAACAAAACTTACAAAGAGAATGTATTCTTATTAAATTAGAAAATCCAACTACCATACTACATAAGAAAAGCGAAAACAATGCAATATGAGCTGTCGGTAGAAGCGGTAAATATACACACGATTTTGCGATAAGAATGAATTAGTTTCTTCGAGTTTGTTTTACGTGTATTCACTAATTCATATTGCCTAATCTAAATACTGCTCGTCAACACAGGTAGGGCATTTAATTCCATTTATAATGTGTTTTCGAGTTATGACGTCTATTTACTTAATTTTGCATTGTCTTTGGCGTTCAACCGCTACAGGCGCGCCGCATGCGTCAAAATTGGCGATCGTCAAGTTCCTATACATAACGCGTTTTCGTACAACGAGTAACATTAAACCGCGTTGGAGGAGACACTACTGTATAAAACAAAAACTTCCAAAAAGCCGTTTATTTTGTTGGATACTGCTGTTAATCCGTCTAGTAAATTCTAGTTGCTCATTTTGCAAAATGGAATAATATGACCATCAATAAGACCTATGGAGTTTGTTATACGTAGCTCCAGTTCCTCTCGGTATTCGGTGGTCAAACGTTACCAAATACTTTTTCTTTTATGAAAATCCCAACAAACCAAAATTTAATTGACGTCATTTTCGGACAAATCTGAAATTTTACTAAGCTCAAGAGTATCCCTATAAATTAATTTTTTTCTATCAACACTCCAAATTTCATTCGTCCATCGTGGGTCATCGGGGGTATTATTATTTTTTTTCTTGGTACCTTTCCTTTTTATTTTAACTCAGTTTTAGACCTGTAGACCGTACATAGTATAGGTTTGCTTATTTTCCAAAAATAAATGCTCACTATTGATAATATTAACTGACTTATAACTTAACTGACTATTAACTGAAATTTGGATATTTACTCAAATCCTAAGATTTACCTACCAGTGTTTTGTCTGTTACAATTTTGTACCGGTCCTTGTAGTTTCGCACAAAACAAATTCCTAATATTTTCTTATGCACGTACAATCTACGTTAAAGGCGGCTCTGGTTCGACTAAAAACGATAAACACACAGTAAATTTTGTTTATGGTATGGAAGGAAGCTGATCCTAACGTTTATTTGCAGTGGATGAAATGTTTTACGTAAACGGAACGAACGTAAACCGCGAGATGTGCATTAAAGGCCATTTAATTTATTTTTTACTTGCCTCCTAGTCTTTCTAAGCAAAGAGCATGAAGCATTTGCAGCTTGTGTACGTTCCGAGAACAAGGAGGCGGACTAAAATTAACGGTATCATTAGTGCCCGAGTAAACCCGTAAATTCTCAACTCAACTGAAGCGTGTGCAATGCGCGCCTTCACATTGTAGTCATAATTCGTAAGAACCAACCTTTTAGTGACCGATAAAAACTGGCCGCGTTTTAACAGTTTAATGGAGAATCCATAAAGTCAATTGGCTCCGGAAAATATTCCTGCAGAAATTTCCGTTTCATGTCGATGGTTTGAGTGTTGTTGACTATTTTCACAATTTTGCATATTGATTTATTGAATGCTTTTTTTATGTTTTGAAAAGTATCGCTTGAGTCGTTTCCCACTGGAAGAAAACTCATTTCATGGTCTTGTCTTATACAAAATGGAGGAGCTTTTGCGAAACGGAGAATTACCACTTTACTTGAAATCCAATTTGCGAATACACGTCATTGTATATCAACACTATGGCTTCAGCGTTTCTATTAATTGCATTGTGTAGAAGTGTAAATTTAGATCCCTTTTTATACGATTTTGTATATCTAAACTTTATGGTTTAAATTGGCATTGAAAACCCCGGCCTAAGAATTGGCCACTTATCTGCCGTTTATGATTCTTTGTTTTGAATTGTATTTTCATTCCACCGCAATGGTACTGTGATAGCATTCTAATTTCGGATTTGAAAAAAATTGATGTACTTTTAAGAAAAATATGTCAATGCATTGGGATTGATATATGTGTGCCTGGATATGAAAAGAAACCAGTTGACCGAAATTGAGTTATGAGTGTTTTTAGATAGAATAAGTTATGGCAAAGGTACTCCAACATTTTAAGCAGATTACCATAAAAAGAAATTGAAAAAAAAATTATTTAAGTTGCTGATGCAAAAAGTAAACTTTTGAGCTATGGCGCTTCAAACTTTTGCAAAGTTTAAAAGTTAATAACTTCACGCATATTTGGAACTTACGCTGACTCCAACATTTTTGGAACAATTTCGATATTAGTTTCAAGATTTTTAGTAGTATTTATTATTTCATTATTCCATTTAGATTTTATAGGTTTTTTAATCTATAGCGCCATTGGCCTGGGGCTACAAAATAGTGTAAACTAGGAATCTTCTTCTCTCGAGTCTTAAGAAGACTTAAGCATTCTCGTAAGGGGTTTTTGGGGTCACTGTATCCAAATCTGATTTCGGATTTTTAGAATTCAAAATGGCGGATCTAATATGGCGACCAAACATGTAATTAATTGTCGGGTTCATATAAAAATTAAACATTTGATAAGTGATGGTTTCGAGGTCCAAATCGTTGTCAGATGTATAAAATTCAAAACGGCGGAATCAATATGACGACTAAACATGTAATTAACTGTCGGATTAGGAAGAAAACAGAAAGATCTGATGTTAGATGTTTCTAATTCAAAATTGTGCCGAATGCAATCTTGCAACCATAGTACATTTACGTGAATTGCAACTTTTCTTTTCCTATTTCCTGTAACATAATTATGCAGCTCTCTGATTTCAACACATGTCAATTAAAAATCCAAATTTACGAATTCAATCTGACGACGTATAAAATACAAATACAATCAGATACTATCAGCTTATTTTAAACGTTGTGATATAATAAGAAATAAACATAACTAGGTACACAAAACATGGAAATACGATCGTAATAAATTTATATAAAAACAAAATTTTTATAAGCTACGCTTTATAAACAAAATTACAATTTTTGAAAGTTTTTCCTAATTTTGGAAAAGTTTCCAATTTTTTTTAATTTTTCATGTATTGTCATCAGAAATCTGTCCACATGCAATTAACAATTAACTCGATTGCACACTGGGAAGTAGGAAAAATATCGATTACAAGATTTGAACGTAACAAACAAACAGACAAACAAACAACAAGTGAAGTTAATTTGAGCGTAGTGATTGTCCCGGAATATTATATAGCTTTGTAATTATATTTTGTACAAAAAAGTTTATAAACTGCTATCACACGGACATTTGTTTGTGCCACTGTATGCGGGAACATCGTAGTGCGCTTCAGCGTAGCGTGATATCGACAACTGGTCCCTTTTTCGTTCGCAATAAAAACGCATTTTTTCATGCGTTTCCTACCGCAGACGGGTTTCAGACGAACACATCTTATAAAAAACACAATAAAGTGACCAATTAGCGAATAAAACAAAAATGTGTATTTTGAACCAGTTTAACTTTATTTGCGATTATCTGCGTAACTAGAAACGGACAACTGGTCCCTTTTTACATCCACGCACACATATAAGAAGTGGGTGCTGGGTGCGGGTTTTGAATGAGTTGCACCTCACAAAAAAACTAAAAAAAATGAAAAGAACAAAAAGGCTGTGTATTATGACAAAACGGGCGCAAAACCGAAAGAACGTAACTGACAAAAAGTAAGGATAAAACCAAATGAAAGAAGAAGACGACAAAAAGAACGAAAAGGGTAAATAAAGCGAAAAGGACATTAACAGGTTCACTTACTGGACAAAATATTATTATCGTCATTTACGTCCATATATTATCTGGTTTATGGCGGGTTATTCGAGCTAGTATAAAGTTAGGTAACAATATTCCTGAATTTTACATTCCAAAAATATCGATTTTTTTATGGGAACACCTTGTGCATGGTTGCATTTTTGGAACGTATTTTTTCAAAAGTACTTACATGCTATTGCCTAAATAAATATGAGTTTTTCGGGAAACCTAAATATTTTTCAATTGGGCAATTTCGTTGTGGTGTCTTTTATTCACCTTGCAATTTAGAATTTCAAAACAAACATCTATTGTTTGGAGCTAATTGCATTTAATTGCAATATCGTTGATTGTATGAAACTTTCTATTTGAAATGTTTCCATTGATTTTATTATGATTCTACAAAACATTATTGTTTGAAACATTTTAGGTAGCGTACATTAGCCAGATAGAGTACATTCCTCGTAAAAATGGATTTTTCCAAAATAGTGGACTTTGCACAATAGCATGGTAGTACTTTTTGTATGCGAAAAATATATGCATTCCAAAAATGTAACCATATACAGAGTGTTCTAATAAAAAAAATTGGTATTCTTGGAACGGAAATATTTTGATAGATGTAGTCCAACATTATGAACACGTTGCATGCACACTAGTTGTCCTTTGTCTTGAAATTGATAAAACATTCCATTATAAATGAAATTTTGTCATTCTTAGGGTATAATTAGGTTATTAGCTTGGAATCACGAATACACAATTACCAACGGAACACATTTACTTTTATCAACAGTGAGATCAATGCAATAACACTTAAACGAAACCGCACATTATATGTATACTTTAATAGAAATAGAAATAGCTTTATTCAATCTGTACAGGTAAGTGTCAAAAATAGAGATAACATACATTAATGATACATAATATATACAATATATACGATACACACACAACAGCAATAACACCCGAAGGCAGACCGATAACACGGACACTAACTGTCGAACGCGGCATAACCCGGCATAAACTTGTCCATCGAGTACGGCACTGCATCCACAAAGTAATTGGGAAAATAAAAGAGCTGGTCTTTTTCTGATGTAGTTTAATTTGCACTTATGGCTAACAGGTTTCGAGCATCCCGCTCGTCTTCACGGCCATGCGTCAGTCTACATCTAGTTGAAGTTGTCACGTGTCTCGGGATTGCGGTTATGTTTCGTCATGGTTTTTTAAAAATATATTTCTTGCACTATTATCTAAGTTGTTCTATTGAACAGCAACCAGCTTAGACACACGTCTGGGTACCAGAGCTCGTGTCGAGTGGACGGAGTGGTGAACGGAAGAGAACGGAAGAGTTCTCTTCCGTTCACCACTCCGTGGCACGTGACAACTTCAACTCGATGTAGACTGACGCATGGCCGTGAAGACGAGCGGGATGCTCGAAACCTGGTAGCCATAAGTGCAGATTAAAGAACTACATCAGAGAAAGACCAGCTCTTTTATTTCCCCAATCACATTAACTGATGTAAATGGCGGAATTCATCAATAGTATCCACAAGGTAACCTTGTAGGAGTCTCGTGAAGGTCCTGACATCCCCGCTTTCCACTCTTCGGGACAGCTATTGTAGAAAACCGCAGGTTTTCTCAGGTGTTTGGCTGTTGCCAGTCGGACGGCCGGGAGCCTGCCCGGCCCATACTTGCAAAGAATTCTGTCTTGCTTGCTCGTAGATCTTTGGTACAGTTGCCAGAATGTATGCCGCTGGTGTCGTTGGTATGTGGAACTCCCTGAAAAGTGGTACACATGACTGATCTTGCGCCAGCATCCTTATCCTCGGATCGCCTTTTTTGCTGACCCAGCACAGCATGCAGGTGGCGTGTAGTCCCCCATGCATCTGAACCATAGGTCATTAGGGGATGAAGAATAGACCATAGTATGCCGTCAGAGCTGCATTCTCCCCCGCAGTTCGTGAAACGATTTTACCTCCATACACACCTGAGCCAATCTTTTGCAAAGTTTCTGTGTGTCTTCCATGTCAGTCTGTCATCCAACCATATTCCGAGAAACTTAACGCTTGTCCCGGCTTCCTGCCATCGGCCCATTTTGTATGCGATGGTTTTTTGCTGGTTAAGCGATAACTGGTTGTTTGAGGACCAGTTCATCGCTTTTTCTATATCTTCTGTTGTCCTCTCCTGTAGTTCCTCAGCATCACCCTCGACGATAGACAGCGTTGTATCGTCCGCACACATGACCAGGTGACATTTGAGCTGTTCTGGAAACTCGTTGATGTAGATGACAAACAGAACCGAACCCAGCAATGATCCCTGTGGAACTCCTGCTGTGACGGGATACCCCTCGCTCCATCCGTTGTCGGTCGCGATTATCTGTCTCTGCTGTCCCGGGTACGATGTCATTAAACGCTTGTGATAGGTCGCAGAGTAAAATTTGACAGTTCTTATGTTTTTCTAGTACCACCTACACACAATTTAGGAGTGAGGGCATGGCCACGGTGGTATTCTTTTTAGATCTAAATCCAAACTGTCTATTGTTGTAATAGTCACTTGCCTCAAAAAAATTATTAATCCTTGTAACCATCACGTTCTCCATAACCTTTGACATAGTTGGGATTATGGCAATGGGCCTGTAGTTTCCACAGTTGTTGGTATCTCCCTTTTTGTATATTGGATGTACTAGTGCTATCTTAAACCTTGCTGGGAACACACCCTCTGCCAAGCGCTCATTTATGATATGTACAAGTGGCATTGCAATCTCATTTCGCACACTCCTGATGATCGCCGGGCTCATTCCATAGATATCAGTTGAGGTTTTGTTATCAGTTGTGCAGTACGGATACAACCTCATGTTCATCTGTGGGGTGGAAAAACATCGATCTGCCTGAGGCTCTCGTGTTTGAGAGTATACACGCCCTCTCTGGCATCTGTGGGAGAGATGCGAAAAAGTTTCCAAACTCGGTGCAAGACGGCATGTCCTGGCCCGTCCTGTTTCCTGGTTTATTATTTTCCAGACTGTCTTTGATATATTATCGTAGGTCTCTATTTTAAAAATGTTTCTGTCCATGAGTCTTACTGACTTGCTCGTTATAAAACTGTCGCTGTTGCTATTCATTTCCTATATTTATCGTCTTTGTTCGTATACAGCAGCCGTGTAATGAAGTCTAGTGTCTCCTTCATTTGAATTAAACATCTTCTCATTAAACGGGCTAAAATACCACAACAAATCTGACCGATCTGTCACATAACTAATTGAGGACTTTGTAGGTAGGTGAAAATACCAATCCCTAATCTAATTCCACTCAACAATTTTCAGCACACTAACATAATAAGCTAGTATCTTCTTGCGAATTAAGCCGTATCACACCCTAGTGTGCAGTAACGGATACATTTTCCATGCAAACACATAGTTGCTTATACTACGCCTCCCCACAGGCATTACGTATAATTTCGGCCGTGTACAGTACCTAAGTGAAAAGCGGTCGTGAATCCAGGCAGGTGTTCAGGCCACCACACTCGTTCCGGCTCTTTGTGTGATAAGTTACTGTATAATCCTGTTTGCTCGGAGTTTACCGCGTACCACTAATCTTTGTTACATGCAATTTAGACCTCGAAAACGAACAACATACCGCAAATTCGAGGAAGCAGAAATATTCCCGTTTGTAGTTTTGCTCAGCTTAAATTACGTCGAGAACATATTGAAATTAACAACATAGCATATGCTACTTGACTGCCTGCACACCAACAGTAAGTTTCTAGTGCACACTTCAATTAGTACCTATAACTAGTAGTCAATTAGTACCTATAACTTCCTATAACCATCAAGTCACGCATCAACATAAGGTGCCGAAGAAAAGCTTTGATACATTGGTTTAGTAGAAATAGCTCTAGAAATAGAAATAGTCTCTAACGGGTTCGTTCTATAATCAGAGAAGTAGGCAACAGGAAATGTGGGGAAATACTTTTGCGGCTCAGAAACGTCGTGAAAGCTCTGTCATGGAAACTCGTTGACCATAGACTTTTGGGAAGATACGAACGTATTTTGAAGTATTTTGTACTTAGTTGTGCTAATTGCCTTATTCTGTAAGCCTCTGTTAGGCGCTGTTAAGTTACCATTCCTAACAATTGGCACTGTAGGTTCGATGTGTGACAAGGTAAATAAGGTACTTTTATGAAGTTATACTGCCTTCCTCGTATAGATTTGTAGTGATTTTAACCAATCGCTTCCTTTTCAAGTTTATTTTCAGAGAACGTAAGACACGTGATTATTAAATATTGAATGTAGTTTTTCTTGGAAAAACCGCCAATGGAGGGTTATTAATAAAACAACTTTCCTTTGTCGAAGCCCTGAGCATCCGACATTTGGATCACTGGAGGGCTAGCTACAACACAACACAGTAACCAAAATAATTTTATGGTAAAAATTATATCAAAATAGTTAATATAAACCATTGGTTTGGTTACTTTAAATTGACTCCGTTCGTCGATCCATAGCAACAAACAAAGTAATTGCCCCGTTTACGTAACTTTAGGGATACGGCGCTAGGCCCATGTTAGGCTCATTCTCCATTGGACACGTATGTAGCAGTCTCCCAGCTATGTTAACGAATTATTTTGGTCTGATCCCCACTTTGAGCGTTACAGTCTAGGTATTCTAAAGGGGGAGTCTATCCTCCACGTTTCACCAATGTTTCTGTGCAACAGCTGTGAGAGTCTATTCTGCACTTTCTCATCCCACATCATGGGTAACACTATCTACAGATAGAAGACATCCAGCCATGCTTACGTGTGCTGGTAAAAAGCAAGTAATTGATTATACACACAGGGATACTCTACAGAAGAACATCGTCAAATATCTATTGCTGTTATTAAAATATAGGTTGAGCGTCAAATAACAGCACGGACATTAGCTGCAACTGCAGCTACATCCGAAAATCTCTGTTGGCGTCAATGAGGTTATATTATTAGAGGAGATAGTATTTCGTGTAGACCGACATACGTGAATCCTGGTGCCTAAAATGATGGCCAAGATGTTGCGGCTTGTCAGTGGCGTAGCGTTTTGTTTTTTCTAGGGTATATAATGGGTACATATTTTTGTACACATACGTTCTACAAGGTGTTATTTTACTCGTGGAATCATGATATTCCTATTATTAAAACATTATATTAATTTGACTACACAATAGTATGTATTTGCGACATACAGTATATCGATAGCCTACATGCAACATCACGTATCTTCGTTAAAGCATAGGTAATGCAGTGGTATTGCAGCTAGGCCATCGATATACATAATGCCTGTGAAATAAAATAAGTTTGTTAGATGTTTGAAGTGTTTGATTAAATCAAAAAACAGAAACAATTCAAAGCGCAAATTAGATGGTTTTACATTAGTCCATAAAATAACTGTTGAATTGTAGAAACAATGATTACTTTTCATTCTTAAAATATGAGAGAAACGAGACGGTTGCGGAAATAACCACATACCTAAGAAAATTTAGGCGTAATCTATTGGTCTTTAAAATGAATTGACTTTATGTAAATCTATCTTACTTTTATGCATACGTATTCGTAAATGACATTATGCAAATTAGTCCAGTCATTAGAGACATCATAGATGTGTTTTGCTGCAAAAGATTGGGGAATAAATGTAATCTTTCAACAACTAGAATTATCATGAATTTTTTTATTAAATAATTGTGTGAACTCTTATAAACCCACTAGATTTTCCCACTACTGGAGAATCGATATAATTCAAATCAAATCAAATCAATACATTTATTTCCCAAAAATAACAATACAGTGTTATTACAGAAAGTGAAAAACCAAAAACACAAGAAAACGCAACATAATTAAACAAAAGAACAACTAAATTAATTCACATAGGCTAAAAATTCAGCAATGGAGTAAAACGCTTCACTTAACAACACATGTACTTTTTGAACCGACACAAAGGCAACGATCGCACTCCGACGTGCAGTGCGTTGCAGTGCGCCCCTCTCCGACGATAGATTGCTTACGTTTTATTTCTAAAAAAGTACTTTAAAATTGGGTAAAAAAGCACATAAGTTAAATCTATGAACACTTTATTATAAATTTATCTTTTTTTGCTTTAGCTGATGCAAATTGTTTAATTGTGCATATTATCAAAGTCAATTTCTCATTTTTCATTCTATGCAAGATCACATAATCGACTTTGGCCCACCGAGGCTCTCAAATATGAGTAAGTATCAAGATTAATTTTCTAAATGATCTTTCGCAACTGGCAATAGAAACCGCGATTGTCAGCAATATGACGGCTTTCACGGCTTGTTAACATCGTTCTAAAATCCAAAATGTCTTCATATAATTCTTGCCATCCACATCACAACGGTAGGTTTCTCCAACTGTTACACAATGTTCTTTAAACTAGCTCGTTTCGGCTTTAAAACAACCCTTCCATATCAAAAACAAATCCAAATTTTGCATCTTGTAAACGAACACTTCTACTTCTTAATTCATTGCATAGATGGTCGGCAGTCCCTTTCATATCTTCTTTAGCTGATAAACCAGCATCTCGCAATGTTTCGCCATCCATTCTTTTCATTCTTCTTTGACGTCTTTCAAATTCAATGTCAGGTTCATTGCATATTTGAATTCCTTCTTTCAGTGAGTCACTAACTGACACTTCTTTTTCATCATTTAAATAAATTTGAAGAGCTTTTAAATCTAAAGCTGCAAGTTCATTTTAGGATCCTGCAACATCTTTTGAACGCGCTCAATACGAATGACTTGTGTCCATGCATAACAGCAGCATTATCATAGCACTGTGGCCTGCAATTTTGTAAATTCATGTTGTCTTTCTCTAACTGCTTCAATATTCCTTAAACCAAGCTTGCAGCGTCTTTATCGCTTCTTTGTATAAAACCGAGAAATGATTCTTTAATCTGAACAGTTTTTTTTCTCAAAATTTATATCAACATAACTACCTCAAACAATTGTTCACGATGAGCTTGATCAGGAGTCAGGAGATCCGGAGTTAAACATTAATCCTTAATACTTTGCTTTACGTATTCTTTCTAGCAACCTATGACGTACAGTGGATGCCATGATGTGAATAAAGTCGTTCTGTATTTTTTTGTGAAAGATATGAAGTGGATCGATGACTGCTCTCTGCAAATTTATGTGGTATTTTATGACAGGGTCAAAATTAGAAATTAGGAAATTAGGCTGGTTTTGTATCGCAAGGTATTTGATGCAGTGTCTTTTCAAGAAATCACACCACTTCTGACTTTCTCTTTAATTTTTTTTTCAGGTACAAAATCACATTTACCTATAGACAGAAAGAGGCCTAGAGAACATGGACAAACAAACGAAAAACGAATGCGTGCATTATTCCTTGGACGTTTGGATTTTTCTTTTTCATACGCAGTCTTTTAATAGACATATTTTTATCTATATTTTTTTACTTTATCATACGCAGTATGTAAAGTATTGTAATCATGCCAAAAATTCTTTTTGAGATTTTAGCGGAAATATGTCTTTTTGGGTCCCCTGAACATTTTTGACCAAGGTACAAAAAAATGTCTGTGTGTGTGTGTGTGTGTGTGTGTGTGTGTGTGTGTGTGTGTGTGTGTGTGTGTGTGTGTGTGTGTGTGTGTGTATGTGTGTGTGTGTGTACCCGTTTTTGTGGAGACGATTCCGGAGAAACTACTAATGGTATCGGGACGAAACTTCATATTTAGAAGTTTTATAACCAAACTTAGAGCTGAAAAGCTTTCTGTTGAAAAGGGTCCAAAGGAACTGGTGGTTTACTCATAGCATTTTTCGAAGATTTTGCAAATGAGCCGCTATTTGTGTAATGTCGTCAAAATAGTTAAATAATAAATTAAAGGAGAGGAAATTTTCCATAATTTATGTATATGACATTTTTTGGTAGAATTTATAGTTTAGCCGCATGAGCAAATTCTATTTCATCGAGATCGGGCGTACTGCTTTAAAACTAGTAGCCAGGATACGTCAGATTATTTTGATTCTAATGACAGTAGCTAGTGTCAAACGCTAATATCTTGAAAATGCTACTGTCAATATAGGCTGCGTTCGGATATTGAACACCGTTACACTTTTTACACCCAATAACACGTAAGTGTCATTTGGACGGTGTACCCGCTGTCAACGGAGTACAATATCCGAACGCAGCTTTAATCGAGATATTTGTCTAGTTCTACTAGTTTTATTTTAATGCAGACATAGCCGATCTCGATCAAATAGAATCTCATGCAGCTAAACTATTAATTTTATATATAGTATGATAAAGTCATGTGCCTGGCCACATCAGATTTTTTATTTTTGGTTTCGTATTTATACGTTAGGCGCTTTTTCGCGCCCCCTTTAGTTGGCGCCCATGGCACGTGCCATGCCTGCCATACCTTAGTTACGCCTCTGTACTTATAATAGCATATAGAAACAATGAAGCAATTTCAATTCTTATGTATATTGTTTTCCTAAAGTAATTAATAAAGGTAGTGTAACTAACAGTTCAGATAATAGAGAATGTAATTACACATTGTTTCTGTTTTGGCAACTGCTGCCGACATACGTTCTCGAGTGCCGGATTGCGCTGTGGTGTTTCTATTTCAGTTATTTCGCTATTTTGATCCATCAGTTAATGGAATGTTAGCCAATTTGACCAGAGCGCGACACTGGGTGCTACAAGCCGCGTATATATTTAGTGGCTAAGGTAAGCTCGTCGAACGTCGACGTACGTCGGCAAGGTCCTAACGCGTCTCTCGCCGACGACGCCTACAGAAATATCCACGACGGCGACGTCGTCGAGAACTTGAATTGAAACACCGATTCTCGCAACAAGGCGGCACACGATCCCACAACAAACACGGTTACAGAATTTACGGATTTTCGAGAGACACTGCACCTCGCAGACACAGGGTCACTCGACGCATACGAATTTTCAGACGCTATTTCTAACACTGGCAGGTTTAACTATATGCGCTTGCACCACGTGTCACAGTGTGCGATTGGGCAACTCTGTCTCTGCCAGGTTGCAGTTCAAAAATTATCATATTATAGGAATGTCCGCGGGTTAAAGTTTTGTCTAAAACTGTGGCCTTGCATAAAATTTAATTTATGACGAAAATTCATTCAATGGGACCGTAAACCAGAACCTAATAATAATCAGCAAGTTATATATACCTATAAATTTCTGATCACTTATTAGGTTTACCTTCATTTTGATCTTTATTCCAATAAACGTTCTTACCATTACTGGAAACCTGACGATATGGACCAGATTTTGTGGTGACTACATAGCAATCATACACAAGATTGTGTATGCACACTTTCTTACATGTCTTAGGAATTAAACAGTCGCGGCGGAGTGAAGAGGTTAAACATTAGTTGAATTGACGCGAGCCCGCTAAAATAAAATTGATGTAACTACGTGATAACTAATATACAGGATGTTGCAAAGGAGAAATCTCGAAAGATTGTGCTCCTGTTAGGCCCATAATCAAAGTAATGTAGAATTTTTAATTATCAGCTAAAATTGGGATAATAATATAATTGTTTGCAGATAAATGTGTAGTATCTGCTAGTAAATGAAACTATTTTCGTCAAATACAACATTGGTCACGGTAAATTTTGCTGGTTTTGGTAAATTAAAAATATAATATTCCATAAGAGCGCGCACTTATCATAAATTCTTTTTTTAGGCCTGAATGTGGTCCTTAATGTCCTAATGTGTTGGCCTATATGTCTAATAATCCATTGAAGTTATAATGATCAAGCATCTATGTTACATACCGGGTGACCCACGCCATAGGTAGGCCTGTTTATTTTTGTATTATATGACGCTGGAGGAATAAAATTTTTAGAATTGCTAATAGTAAAAAAATGCAATTTTTTGGATTACTTTTGATAAAATGTGATAAAAATTGACGATGGATGTTTTTGTGATCAGAATGTCATCCTGATTGAACATATCACACGAATAATATAGGGTGGCATTTAAAACTTTAATGATGACGTTATTTCCGGACAAACCGGAAGTCATACGCACGTTTAAACTTAGCATCAATATAATGGCTGTATGTTAGTCCGTCATGAACGCAAATGTTAAATATTGTTGTGGTAAATGCGATCGCGACAAAAGTTTTGTTCGTATGACGGGCATGACTATTCTGAAAACTACATACCATTGTATTGTAACCGCTTCAGACACGAGATTTTAACTTGGACTAGTCTAAGACACTGGGTGTATCACTTTCGTAATAAGGATTCTTTGGATAACAGTCATAGTGACACAATGGTGGAATAGACATCGAAAATTGACACTTATCAATCGATTTGATCCATTTGTTAGAAGTCCGGCCTCTTTTCTCTAGTGTATAGCTCTAAAACGCTGTGTACAAACACCACTGTGTACAAACAAAAGCAAACAAACTGGGACGAAACGGAATATGGTAGGATACAAAACGAATGTTATGGTTACAAAAATCTATTTTGTTGTTTGTAATTCCGTAACTTGTTATTTGATTCCCAAACAGTCATAATCCTGTTGTCATGTTTCCTTATCTTGGTTTATAATTTATACCTTTTTAGCGATTATCTATTTTGGTCACCTGTGGAGTGCCAATTTATCTTGCGATAATTTTTTCTGTTTCATGTGGAGTGCCACTATCCGGCTTATTTTTTTAGTTAGTAGAGGAACCAGCTATTCATCGAGCTCAAAAGCTCACCACGGCGGGCGCACAGTGGTTGAAAATGAGAATCTAACCGTTCAAAATTATTTTAGCGCTATGGTCCAATTTAATCCAAAGTGACATGAACATGTTCTTAGATAACCAAATGACTTAAAACCAAACAGTTTGCCGCCCTGGAAAATTTAGATAAAGTATAGTAAGGGGCTAAAGTCCGATGTAGATTTTTGGATTAATTTTTAATTTCCCCATAAATTCTCGACTGTCGTGTTGAACAATTTGTTACTAAGTGAGTGTGAATGTTGTTGGTGTAAACCTTAATATGGCCGGATTATCTGAGGATGAGCCTTGATTGTATATTAAATATTAATTAATAAAATTTTCGAAATTTAATTAAGCTTTCAGTTTTTTGCAGATACTAGAAGCAATTTTTGCAAAATTTTCTTGATTGCTTACTTAGTTAGCTACATGACCACATAGAGATTGTCATAATATGTCATATTTGCTTTAAATAATTGTTTTAGTGTCGACTGGTGGAATCGCCTATTAGGGGTAACTAGATTCGTCAACATAAACATATATATGATTTTTTCTTGGTTATATTCTTCGTCATATGACGTCATAGAGTCTCAGGAAAGTAATTTACGTAACATAAAATATCTGATGGGTCTAACAGTTTTGATTTCCACAGTTTATCGAAAGTAGTGATAACTGCATGGGGGGCATGGGGGTGAGAACCTATCTCCTGTGTAGTATCATTGGATAGATATTTTAATAAAACACAATATTTGGTTGAAAACATTGTTTATAAATATGGTTTACGAAAGAAACCATAATCAGTTATGGCATAGCTGCATTAACTGTAAACATGAATAAAAACATGTAAACATGTATTTAGTTAGTAGAGAAGGTAACTGATATTATATAGATAGTCAATGATCTAGCGCATCTGATGATGGCGATTGTAAGCCCTTAAAGTCAGTTTTGGATAGTCAACTGTCAAAAAATATTTTTTTCCATAAAGCGGTATCATATGGTTTCTTTCGTACCATATGATTGAGTAAGATTTCTTTCCAACGAAAGATGTTTAATTTTTAAATAGCTATCCAATGATACTACACACGACCTAGGTGTTATTTTGAAATTCTAAAACTGAGTGCAGTTATGACTACTTCCGGTACGTTCTGGAAATGAAAATGGTTATAATTAAAGGCTTCAGGATGGCTTATTTTATGTTAGTTTCTTCCCGAATCTCTGTGACGTCATTTACCAGGAAATAAGCCTTTGATAAAACTGGCTATATTTACATATACAGGGTTAGCCAAAATTAGCGGAACACCTAAATAATTCTCCAACCGTAAGAAATTTCCAAAAATTGTTCAAACAAAAGTTTTTTGGCTTTAAGCAAGCTATCTTTTTTCAATATACAGGGTGCTCATTTTATTATAGAAATTTGGTGACATTTCCTTCTTTTAAATAGAACACCCTATATATTATTACATTTTTTAATTCTAAGATTAATTCTAAGAATTTTTTATACGAATAATTTTTTTATAAAATGCATTATTTTTTAATTAGAAGCTATTAACCAAAAATTGTCAAAATTGCCGGAACACCTAAATAATTCTCCAACCGCAAACAAATTCGCAAAAATTTTTTGGGCTTAAACAACCTCTCCCTTAAATATAGTTTTAATATACAGTGTGTTCGTTTTATTATGGAAATTTGCAGACCATTCTATTTTCTAATAGAATACCCTGTAAATTTTTATTTTTTTAAATATAAGGACATTTTAAAGAAATAAGTTTTTTTGAAAATTAATTATTTTTGAGTTATGAGCAATTAAGCAAAACTTCTAAACTTCAAATTAAGAATATTTTCCCAGATACATACACATTTATTTTACTGTGACAGTTTGAACATTTAAATTAATACTATTTAATTGTATTGTTATTTTCTCTTTTTTTTTTTACCCGTTTGGTTAAAGTAAAAGTTCATGAGTATTGATTAATTGCTTATAACTAAAAATTTAAATTTTAGAAAGAAATAATTCCACATAACATTTTAGAATTAATCTTAGCATTAAAAAATGTTAAATATACAGGCTGTTCTGTTAGAAAAAGGAAACGTTTGCAAATTACTATAATAAAATAAACACTTTGTATATTAAGAATATATTTGAACGAGAGGTTGTTTAAACCCAAAAAACTGTTACTTGAAAAATTTTTGGATTTTTTTTACTGTTGGAGAATTATTAAGGTGTTCCGGTAATTTTGAATATTTTTTGTTAATAGCATATAAATAAAAAGTAATGCATTTTATAAAAATTTGATTCCTATAAAAAATTCTTAGAATTAATCTTAGAATTAAAAAGTTTAATAATATATAGAGTGTTCTATTTAAAAAAAGGATAGGTTACCGAATTTCTAAATAAAATGAGCACTCTGTATATTGAAAATATATTTAGATGATAGCTTGTTTAAAGCCAAAAAATTTTTGTTACAACAATTTTTTGATATTGCTTATGGTTGGAGAATTATTTAGGTGTTCCGGTAATTTTGGCTAACCCTGTATAATTACATTATACGATCCCATTGGTATTTAGATTTTTTTAAAACATTTTATATGTATTTGCAGGTGTAATATTATCATATGCACATGGTTTCAGAATTTTAACACACACTTTGTTTCTCAATTTCAACCCTGTCAAAAACAACCCCATTGTTACTTATTTTTTAACTATTTTCCTTATATTCATACGTGCAGTATTATTATACTCACTAGGTTTCAGACCTTTAAAACTAAATTTGTATCTAAACCACCCCCAAAACCCACCCCATAAGTGCTAGATTTTTTTACTATTTTTCCTGTATTTGCAGTTATAAAATTCTCATACTCACAAGATTTCAAAATGTTCGCGCCAAATATATGTTTCAACCCCCTTAAAACAACCCCTATACGGGTGAAATCTTTTTCACTATTTTTCCGCGTGTCTAACAACTATTTGAAGTTCATTTGCAAAAAAAATATAATTTTGATCAGCTGAAAGTGCAAAATGAACCACTGTGCGGCGTAGTGAAACCTCAGAGGAGGAACATCACCCACTCGTCTTCTGATAATATAATTGAACAGACACTGTAATCTACTCACAAAGCCCTATAACCACTTCTGCATGTGTTCTCTCGGAAATGGTTGGGATGAATCCGTTTCATTAATTTCGATTCGTTAATTAAATTCGTACGCTGGGATGAATGTTAGTATGAGTTTCTTTCATTTACAATTCTGACAATTCTCTTTAGCTTTCTTATGGTGACGTTGATCCTCAGATTTATCCGAATGTGCTTTAATATACCATAATTATTACGTAAAATGAAATTCAGTAATTAAACCTTACCAGATATCAAAAGTTTCAAGAATAAAAAAATATCAAATTTTACCAAAAAAATGTTTCTTATTTCGTTCTAATTCTCTTTATTTGTTCTTTACCATAAAAAAGTTACGCCACATGGCACTCATGCTTTGCGCGTTAATGGTAGGATGACATAACTCCTTCATTTAGTGCTATTACCATGTTTTAATATTTGACTATACTCATATTGTTAGTGTCGTTAAAATCTAAAGAATAGGTAAGGACATTTTTACAAAGCGAACAGCACACCATGAAAAGAATGAAAATACCAAGAAATCTATATATCCAATATAGCCTTCGTACCTTTTTATTTACCTTCCTCTGCAGAATTTCGTGGCTAATCCAATCTTCTCTTTAAAAGAACGCTTTTGTTGGCGAAATGCCCGCAAGATAAATATCCGTGCTTTCGAGCTTTATCTGCTGTTCCGCCAGACTGCTCTGTAAATGTATCTGGCCGTCAATAAATATAAATCCTGAAAACAATCCGGGTGTCTGTAGATACATACACGTTGCGGTATGTAGGGCTTCGGCAAACCAATTAAAAGCCCTGCTTCCATTAGTCCGGTATACGAACAGTGTGGTCGCAGTAACGATCCGACCGTCATTTGTTCTTTTTACGACTTGACCAATTGTCTTCCGAACCCAAAACGTTCTTTATGTCATTTGGTAATATGTACAAGGTAATTATATTATGTGCTAGATAGCCTATTACCTTAATATCATTTGTGGTATTGAGCAGATTATATTTATCATGAACAAATTCATTTACGTACATTTATGCGCTTCCTGTTTCTGTGTTTCATTAATATGGATTCCAGCATATTAACTTATAACTTTAAACTGTTCGTAATCATTGCAAAATTGTGCAAAATGTATCAGTTTATTCGTTGATATCTTCCGTGTCCTTGATTTTCTAGTATTTTTTTATTGACGCTGAAATATAGGTCGGTACAATAATGCATTTTTGTGCACTTTTGAGAAAATTTAATTTTCAGGGTATTTTGACATACAAATTTCACTCTCTCTAGGTTTAGTGCATCGTCAAATAGGGCCATTCATTTAAAAACTTATTTTCACCCATATCGGAGCTGAAAATATGCTGAAATAACTTCACGGACTCGTTTGTTATCAGAAAATGTCGGTTGACCTATCTTTACATTTACTTACATACTTGGCAGAAAAAGAAAACCAGAGGAAGAAGTCTTTATTAAGGTGTTAAATCGCAACTTCTCAAAGGCTAGGTTTGGTCTTCAAAATGAGTCATGACACGACCTTCGTTTGCAGTATCGTCATTTTTTTCATGTGATGTGGCAGGTTAAGCCATTTGTTGAAACCACATATCGTTCAAGTTATTTTTACCGTCGTATATTCAGGAAATCAGTGCGGTCTTTACAAATAAGTAAAGAAGTAATGTTCGGTTATCCCTCCTGCCCACAGGATATATCAAAGTCTTACTTTTTGGGGATGGATCGGCAGTTCTTGCATGCAAATCCGCTAGCACTGGATTTATTCACACCAAAATGGTCACGTAGCTTCTTCAGAATTGTTACTGTATTTTTTTTCCATTTTTGTCATGGGTCTTCACAATTAATAAAGGTTTTTGCAAATTCAAAATTCAAGTTCTTATTGAGATATCCTTTATTATTCAGACGCGTGGAATCACAACTTTTATTTGTAACTTTTCCAAATAACATATTTTATGAAATTCTGGAATATGTTAAAACTTTCTACAAATCATTGAATTTATTTTTGATTGCTTCTTTATTACAAGAACTAGACCAAAAATAACACCAGAATATTATCTAATATTTGCTTAAGTATGCACAAAAAATAGGAGGGAATTTTTAAATTTTGTTTTTTTTTCCTTGTAGAAGCCAGAAAACAATAGCTAATGCTTCCCTCCAAAGGTAGTGCCATATATACCTATAAATCCAAAAGTGAGCTGTTGATGGTTTTCTACTACAAAGGGACTTAGATTCCATAATTTTATTAAACATCTTGCCCTATGTTTGCTTTGTTTGTTCAATTATTATACTTAGCAAAAACGCGGCAATGAATACTCTTAAGAAAAACACGTCATTTGGTCTTAAATATCGCGTTTTTTACAATGTATTTGCATATTCCACGTATCATGCAAGGAATCTTGTTAGTTTTGACAGTTCTTATTTTATGTCTATTATTATTATTAATTAATTATTATTAAGCGCCGCGTATAAATATTTTTACCCCAAATACGTCTCTGAACGTAACTAAACCCACAAATTTGCTCAAATATGCACCGCATACTTTGTTCACAATTTATAAGATCGGATAAGCATTTTTAAGCTTAAATATGTGCTAACCGTTTGGAAAACTGTTGAGGTAGTGACGATTCGGAAGACAGAGAAACTACTACATCAGGCATCCTCCTACATACCAATTTCTCTATTGCACACTTAATCAAAACTTTTTAAAAAACTGCTACCAAGAAGCAAATTGTATTCGCACAACGTCCCAGTGCAAATAAACCACACCAGCGAACCTTATTAGAAACCGGCAAAATACTTTGGTATGACGACGAATACCAAGCTTCGCTGGAAAGCACGCGTTAAAAAGAAATGAGAAGATTTGGGCATAAGATATTAACAAAATCTACTGGTTTATTGGTAGCAAGTCGGCTTAGTAGACAATAACTCCTACTTTACAAGCAGATACGCTAACATGTGCGGATCTATTGTATACAACTGTGGGGCTGTACTAAGCCTAACAAAATCAGCATTATTCACCGCTTTTAAAAAAGGTGCTAAAAACCATTATGGGCGCACCTGGATATATTAGAAATAGCAATTTCCACAGGAATCTTGACATGGAATTAGTATCAAACGAAACTCGTAAGAATCATCAAAACAGTCTTCTTCGGCACAGGAATGTCAAAGCAATCCAGGCTCTTTGACAACGGTAACATAGTGCAAAGAATCAAAAGACCGTTTGAATTGGTGCAGTGATGTGATAACAGCAGAGCACAAAGTTATGTGGGTGATATGAGACCAAAGCAGAGAAACGTGCAGTGTGAAGTGTAGAGCGTCAGCATATAAACAAAATTTTGTTAAACCAGTGTCCCCCTCAAAATGTCTCCTACTAACGAGAATGTAAATAAACTGACCACGTGCGACTGGGACTGGCCTATGCTATCCAACCTCGCATTAGAAGAAATGGAGGTAATCGGGACCTGATTCTCCCTTGAGTTTCATTTCTAGTTGTCCTCTGGTATTGTCTAAAACAATCCATATAAATTGCGTGGGCAATAATCAAAAAAATATATTCATCATCTCATTATCTACAATATCGGCTGCACAGGGATCATATTTCACTAGTTTTCTCTTTCTGCACAGTGATGGATGATAGGTTTGTCAAAGGAGACGGTGATTTTCCATTAAACACTGACGGCAACAGCGTGAGAACAGGTGAACGCGGCCGTGGGGGTTGTTCCAGTTTAGCGGGGGTGATTAATTGGCAACCCCATGGGACAACCTGGGCGGACACAAGACGCCTCGCCGCTTGACTAAGTATGCTACATCCATTCTCATCCGTAGCACGCTGGGATCCTCCGCCAGACCGACGGCAAACTCATTCATAAATTAAGCGAACTTCTCCGACATGCCGCACTATTGACACCAGAAACTTTTCAAATGGATACGCACGCTACGATAATTCTTTTAAATTGATGGCTGTTGGCTGCAGACATGTGTTATTTAGTTGGGTTTCGATTAACTTTTAATGTTGCAAATATGGCGAAGGTGCCGGTTTGATGACTTGCAGAGCGACTACATCATAGATAAATACATGAACAACCATAATAGCTGTGATATATCAATGAAAATATGGCTGTTGCCACAATATGATATCCGAATCAGTTTTTGTATTTTAGTAAAATTAAATTTATACCATCGGATTTGTGTATATTTTCCCCCACATGAGTTTTTCATGTATATGTCAGCATTACTAAGGCGCATTTAACTCCAGGTCTAGTGCTAAGTGCATATATGGGTAATATGAATGTACGGTAGGGGTGCGTTTTTTTCCGCGCAACTCCTAGGCCACAATGAACCCTTTGAACTTTCCCCTCACAACTATTCATGTCATATCGACAACCAGAGATGTTCAACTGGTTGCCGGGTCCCACGGTTTTTCGTTTCTTCCGAAAGACGGCGGACGAATTTTCGGCTAATCCTGGGTGTGAACTCCGGACCTCCTGCTCTATAGCCATTCGCCCTGCTGGGTAAATTTTATTGTCCAAAAAAATTCAATGGTATTGTTGGCCCAAACCTGCATGTTCTGTATTTTGAAATACCTTGAACATATACCCAGGTATATTATATGAGTGCATTTATTTCGAGTAGTTATAAATCTTCATATTTGGAAAACATTTAAAGTTTCAAGAGTCAGTTTAGTGCATAGGAAATCGTTTATTAAACAATTCTATTAATGCATGATTTCTATTAATGCATGTTTTGTTATAGCCAATCACACGACGTAATGACGTCGTTTGATTGGCCAATCGAACATATGTGAAATGCAACCTTCCAATCAAAACATACCGCCCTCTAGAACTGGCAATGTCAAATTACATAAATTGTCATATGACCTAAAAATACATTGGCGAAGAAAAATCTATGTAGACGACGCTAGAAGAATACGATCGACGAAAAGATGTTGTAACCAACTCGAATTTTAAACGGCGATTAATGATCTCGACAATTCACGCTCTCGCTACGCTCGAGCGTTAAACAGTCTCGATTATTAATCGCTCTTTTTAATATACTTGTTGGTTAAATAACTATTTCCGTCGATCGTTTATTTATGAGTCAGTTTAGTGAATAGGAAATCGTGCATTAAACAATTCTATTAATGCACGATTTCTATTAATGCATAATTTTGTTATAGCCAATCACACGACGTAATGACGTCGTTTGATTGGCCAATCGAACATATTTGAAATGAAATCTTCCAATCAGAACATACCGCCCTCTAGAACTGTCAGTGTTAAATTACATAAATTCATATAACCTAAAAGGACATCGGCGAAGAAAAATCTATGTAGACGACGCTAGAAGAATACGATCGACGAAAAAAATTTGTAACCAACTCCACTATTAAACGGCGATTAATGATCTCGACAATTAACGCGCTCGCTAATCGCTCGCGCGTTGAACAGTCTCGATCATTAATCGCTCTTTTTAATATACTTGTTTGTTAAATAACTAATTTTCTCTAGTTGGCACCAGTTTTAAGTAATTAATTATTGAAAATACAGAATTTGATGCCTCACGTTTTTAGGAAGGCTAGTGCTATCTTGACCTACTGCGCGAGACCCTGTGCCGAGACCAGCTGACCAGCTGCTGAGCGAGCCGTGGGAAGTCCCGTGTTGGCGTGTTGCCCGTGTTACGTTGTTTTCTGGTTGACTGTCTGGGGTATTGCTATTTTGTGCGATAAAAATGGATAATTTTTTAAGTAGTGAGCGAGGTATGATGGTCATTTGCGAAAACGTGAGAATGTGGACTGTTCCTGTCGCTCGAAGACTATGATGGACATTAGACGCCGAAGTTCAAGTGCAAATTGGCCGTTCACAAGCTTGTTTGGAGGCCACTATGAGCAATTTGTATATATTTGTATATGTATATTTTTCGGTAAGTTGACTATTCAGTCATTAACATATCGTTATTTATTATTAATTTCGTAAAACTGCATACTAAAGATAGGTGCGGGCCATATTTCACTGTAGTACTACACATTATGAAAACGTGTGGGTAGCGACAATCAAATTTTCAAGTTTTTTTAAAATTTTATTAAGATTTTTTGTTTGTTATATTGAGTTACATTACCCATCGAATTATGCCAACCTCGTAACAAAAATACCACGGCGGTTACAACCGTTGGATAGCAGCGCGCAGGGAAGCTACGGTCAAGTCAGTACTTGAGCAATCACGATTCTGGTAGTGATTGGTCTATTCAAAATTGACCGTGACTTGGCCAGCACCGTGTTTGATCTGAATACGGCTTCACCACAAAGTGCTAAATTAAATATGCGAAATAGCAGTTTCCGGTTAGGTCGGCCTTTGTTTTCGAGGTATTTATCTTTTACGTTTTCACGTGTCGTCACGGACGGTAATAAATAAACAATGAGAAAGCATACAACCAGTTATTCCTATTTATTATTTTTTCCATGTAGTTATTATTCGTCAGTATCAGTTTTTAGGTTAGTTATAGCGACTATCAAATGTTTGTAAAATATTAGTTGAAATTCGCTAAAAAAGCTATTCTATTTTTTTTGTCATACAACGAAAAAATAAAAGGATGTGCGTGATAAAAAAATTTCCAATAATAAGGAACACTTTCATACAGCGTTTCTCAGCCTTTTCAAGTAACTGGCACCATCGCTTTACATGTCTGTAATGAATCGCAGTTCAATGGTTGAAAATTACTTCCACTGTTAAATTACAGTACTTTTTCTGGGAAATTTCAAAACATTCCTGTAAAATTACGGTGATAATGCTGTACTTTCACAGGGAAATTCTGTAAAAACAATACAGCAATATAGCTGGTAAATAACCAAATAACCAACTATGTTACAGTTAATTCTTATTGCGCAGCGTTTTTGTTGTAGTCTATTACATTCATTTTCTGTAACTTTGCAGATATTTCTCTCTGAGTATAAACTTATTTACTGTTTTCAATTCCTTTAAAAGGAAGAAGAAAGAAAATACAAATCAAACGATGGGCAAACGAAAAACACAAATAGTACGTTTTACCATAATTAAATAAAGTCATTACCAACTAAAAAATCTGATGTGGCCAGACACATAACTTATCATACTATACAGCAGTATCACACTCTGTAAAACTGTGTCATACTACGTATGATAAAGTAAAAATATCAGTGGTAAAAAAAGTGAAAGCGTAGACGTACGCGTCAGCAGTGAAATCTCTGCCAAAACTGTCAAACCTGTCAAAACCGTCAAACCCGTGAATCCCATCAACCCCTCAAACGTTACAAAATTGTCAGAACTGTCATAACTGTTAAAACTGTATGCGTGTGTTTATACCAGTGGCACCATCTAAAGTTACTTATCGTCTCGCCACACACGTTGATGAGTCATGGTGTAAATTTTTGCCAAGAATTGCAAATCACTCTATAGAGAGCGATTAATGATCGAGACTGTTTAACGCACGGGCGATTAGCGAGTGCATTAATTGTCGAGATCATCAATCGCCGTTTAATATTCGAGTTAGTTACAAATTTTTTTCGTCGATCGTATTCTTCTGGCGGCGTCTACATAGATTTTATTTGTCGATGTCGTTTGAGGTTATATGACCATTTATGCAATTTGACACTGACAGTTCTGGACTGTGTGCCTGGATAACGGAATGTTTTGATTGGATGGTTTTATTTTACGTATGTTCGATTGGCTATAATCAAGTCGTTTGATTGGCTACAACAAATGCATTAATAGAAATCGTGCATTTATAGATCTTTTTAATAAATGATTTTCTATTCATTAAACATACCATAATAAACGATCGACGGAAAAGGTTCATTTTGTTACCCATTTGGTAAAAAGAAAATATTGCAAACAAATAATGTTAGATTTTGATCAATAATTCTGCCAGGAGTTGTTTGTTGATTTCTAGGGATAATTTTGTTTTTATGTAACTGATAATTTTAAGTAATATTGTCACTCGAAGTCAATTAATAATGTGACCGCTACTGCGTAAAAATGAAAGGAATATGTGTGTAAAACTATGAATTAAAAATAAAAGGGCAGTAATATACTCAACACAAAAATCCATAAGTTCACTTGTAAACGATAGCTTGTTAGCTGTACATTAGGTACCATAATCTATATTAAACAATATCATAACGTTTTCAAGGTTATCGCTTTATAGAAGGAGCGATAAAAGTTCTTTTGACTAGCGCCACTTGCGGCGCCAACATAATTAAAATGCTGCGGTGAAACGCATTTTCCCAACACCATTAAGTGATAAACACGTATTTTAACTTTAATTATCCGGTGCTAGATTCTCTGAAAAGGTCAGAGATTTTCCTTTTTCGGTTCTAATTACCCATTCTAGTAACGCGATTTTATTCTCCTCTTTTCAAATTGGTCTGCGAAGTTAAAATAAATAGAAAAAATAATCCGGCAATCACGAATTTGTCACAAAGTCTGGTTTAGATCCATTGTATTATGAGTTCACAGTTGTTCAGAAAACAAAACATTAAGCGAGCACCCTGGCTTCACAGTTCATGAAAAAAAAATAAATACATGGAACTATTGGATTAGTCGTTACACTGGATGCTAATCCGATTGAAGATGCCTGGTTGATGATGAAGATTTTGTTCTTACAAGAAATAAAATATGAAGCTATAGGAGTATTTGATTAGTTTTTACTATCACTGGAGGCTAATCCAATGTGAAACCTCTGGTTGATGATGAAGCAGTTGCAGGAAAGAAGATAATATGAAGCCTTGAAACTATTGGATTAGTCGTTACAATCACTGGACATTTGTTGAAAATGTCTGGTTGGTGATGAAGCTTCTGTTCTTGGAAGGAAGGAACTATGAAGCCATAGAAGTATTAGATTAGTCATTACAATCACTATTTGGCCTAATATACCAACAATTTTATAGAGATTGTGCTCTAGATATGTTATTACTAATTCTAACTCAATGCTTCTCATATAAAGTCTATAAATAGAACTTAACAAATAGAACAATTATGAGCACAATTTCTATACACCAGCAAGAAAAGCGGAGAAAAAAAAATAGTTATATATACGATCGTTAACCACAGTTTATACGCTTGGTATCACCAAATGTTTTACGACTTCTTCATGAATTGTAGATGAGGGCCTAATTGAAAGCGGAAATTTCTGCGCAGCGAGCCACTGGCACCGTTTGTTTTTAGTGTCCAGGCACCGGGCATGGATGACCAGTGCTACCCTTAAAATGCATACGCGACGGGTAGAGCCGTCTTACCGACCGGAACCCACTCGGTGGTGAACGTGAGGAAAGGTCACTAGACTGGCCTGAATGCCGTACCATGAAAGATTCAACGGTTCTCTTTCACCTTTTAAAAAGTCTCATACCGATCGAGTTCCTGCCGCTGGGAAAGCTTTTTGTGGTCCTGTCATCGCTTACATTACCTAGTCATTATGCATGATAGACCATGCGATCTGTGCGGCTGAGGAATGGATTTAATGTAGAAAAGGATTCTGTGGATCCAAACGCATGCCGCATGTGTTCTTGTAGAATCTTGTAAAATCTCTGAATGTTAGGTTGGAACTAATTGCTTGGGGGAAGTATAACACTACTGATAATTAACTGACGTAAAATAATCCTATAAAGAACAATTTGGATCAGTACAAAAATCACTGAAAAAATCTGGTGTATCTTAAACTATGTTAACCAAATATTTCTAAGACCAAATCTGGTAAAAAAGCCTATAAAACAAAGTAAACACAATAAAAATAAAATTACAATAAAAGTCTGGTATCAAATATGCGGTTTGTGTAGCTTTTCTGAATGCGAATTTAGATTAAAAAATGGCCTACCACACCAAAATAAGTAAAATCGGATGAGTGCGACGGACAAATTGTATAATTTGTTTGAAAATTTGCTGTCAATGCTCGTTAGACGTTAGTTAAAACGTCGTGGTCAGTACGGTTGTCATGGTTATTAAACCAACAAACGTATCCACACCATAACGTTTGAGTGTTACCATGTAGTTTTATGTTTTAAAATGCAGTTTTGTTATTGTATGTATCGTCTGTTATTTGTTTGCAAAAATACATTCAGATTGTAAAACTTAGTAAAAAAAAACATAATTTTTGTTGTTTATTTTCAGTTTTTAAATTTCAGAGACCATCCATCTGCAGTGCCCAACAAATATTATTTATTTCTCGTTGCCTATGTCGATAATAGACAACATCATCATAGTTTTCCTATTATACATATACTTCTTTTACCACTCTTTTTTTTAAAAAGCAGTAGTAGTTTTGGAAATAGAGTAAATAAGTTTTTGAGGTATGTTTTTGGGAAAACATCAGATATATACAGTAGGGTGGGCCGATTAAAATAATTGTAAAGCCTTTGCGGCAGTTCAAAAACTCAAAATAAAAAAAAAATTAGGCGTCTTTTTAATTCATTAACTCACAACTGATTGCACATCCCCCCCGAATTTGAAAATTTAGAAGTCGGCCGACCCAAATAAATATGAAGCGCACTTGCTTAAAAAAAAACGAACCTTTCCAAAAGTTAAATGTACATGGATTTATATTATGTAGAAATACACCGCACCAATCTATTAATCAAAATTATGATAATTGAGAGAAGATAACAAAAAATTTTGGTCCTTTTTGGGTTTTATTTAGAAAATCTGGTCAATAGAATTTTTTACACAAAAGTTTTTTATTGTCCTTCCAATTTTGCGCCCCCTCTATTCGTGCGCCTGGAGCAGTTTGCCCCCACTGCTCCCGGTAGCAACGCCCCTGCCCCGAAACAAAAAAAAATAAAAAAATATAAAAAATTAAAATGAACTGCCTTTGCGGCAGTTCAAAACATCAAAAAAAAAATAGATGTTTTCTTTAATTCAATAACACAACTTTTCCATAATTGCACATTCCCGAATTTGAAAATTTAAAAAAATCGGCCCACCCGATTAGTTCTTATTTTGTCGTTTGATCAGAAATCAAAATTGTTAATAACAATTTATTATTTATTTGATAGTGTACTTGATACTGCTAGTTTTAGCTTAGTCACAATAACAACAAGCTGTGCTTTTCGATAGAAAAAGTGAAAAATATCAATAAGTCCACTTAATGACGGAAAATTCTACATTCGTTGCATTTAACTTAGTGTATTGCTTTTAAGATTCCGTAAATATTTACGTGTTTGTGACAAAATGTGCTTTATTACAAACAAAAAAACTAGTACTGTTCATACAATGAAACGAAATATGTTCTGTTCAGTATTTTAGATGCTATATAGAAAGATTTTCCGTAGAGACAGTCTTGCAGTAGATTGATTCTAATTCCACATTTTTAAAATCAGATATTTACAATTACGGACGTACGGCTTCACAATTCTGCCTTGACATATCTGAGATTTGAGATACGACATTACAATTTGATATTTAAGAATTAAATTCCATTTAAAAGTACTCTTCCATAAGACATTATAATTTAAATGCACGAAATTTAAAGTTTACTCCTGAGTAAATTTAACAGTTTATTGTTTATCGATCACACTGCAATTCTGACTATGGATACTTATTGGATCTTACTTATATTCTCGAGAAATTACAATTTAGGCATTATACGTATAGTTAGGTCCACTTGGGAACTATTTTACGACAATCAATTTTATTTAAAAATCCTTTGTGTAAGACATGTCTTGACATTATAATCACGTACGTACTGCATATATTCTCAGTGTCGTTTCAAAATCATCAAAAATAGACAGATTGATGAAAAAAAGAGGTACCTATATTTGATTTTTGAATAAAATTCTGTCTTTGTTCTGTGTGTAACATAAATTTAAACTTAAGTATCATTATTTGCTCGCCAGGGGACGTTACTCTTAATTCAAATGTCTCGCCTTGCTTTTTCCTATATCGTAATAATCTATAGGACTGTAAAACAGATTTGCTTTTGTAAATATAAAATACAGAAAATCTGTTTCCGTAGCTCACCTATTAATTATCCATAAATTGTTGGTCCATAACAGCTTATTTAATTTGACCCCAACCTGTTCGTGGCAGTTCATTCATTAGTGATTAATAGCACACACAATTACTTATCCTTCTTTTTCGCTGCCATGAAAAGGTTTCGAGGAAAAAAAACTGTTTTTGCCTCCTAATTCCATGAAAGAAAAGCGAACCGGAACTTCCATTTATTAAGCTTTAATCATTTTTTTTTACTTTAATTAACGTTTTTCAATAGATCAAAGACCCCTGAATAGCGTGTTCAGTAGCTTTACAAATCATAATGGGAGATGCGGCACCAATGATTTATGTTTTTCTTAAAATTAGATGCGCTATATAGGGTGATCGTAGCATGCAGTAATTTTTAAACATTTATAAATGGCTTTTTCTTGAGATTTTTAAATGGAACACCCCGTATATTATTTGCTAATTAATATGTCCCTTAAGTTCTTTTTAATTATATACACTATGTCGTATATCTATTTTTACTAGTTTTGTGATATTTGATTTAAAGAGTAGTAGGCTATTTAGTATCTCAATATTGCTCTGTATACATCGTGTTGGGTAGCATCATGTAAAATATTTAAAGGATTATAGAAGAAGCCGTTTAGAACCTATTTAATTCATATACAAAGTATTACGGTTATCAAGGTATTACACAATTTTATAAGTATGTTTTGCCATGTTTGCAAACGTACAGCGAACGAACCCGAAGACCTAGTAACTTCAGTTGTACCCCGAAGCAAACCAGAAACAGTTTACTTTTAGGGGGACTATCGTGAAAATTTGTTTCTGTGAAAACTGTGCGCAGACGTGTCATTGTAATGGTATGTGCGGTCATACACAAAAACAAACAGAAACGCTAAAACCAGTCTTGATAAGCTACATTTGAAAACGGATTTGTCTTCAATACAAAAAAAAAACAATATCTACTTACTATTGTTAATTGATTTAAAATAGGTTCTTTTTTTCGACAGACAATTCAAAATTGGGATAATATGAATGATAATATGAGTAATATTCATAATGTGAATGGAAAGTGGGTTATTTGGAATTGTTATAATAGTTTTTTTTGCTATATATAAAAATCTGATTCTAAAGATGCCTATCAGCTTGTTTTTGTTGCATATTTGGTGTTTGTGTTGAGCACATAAATCATATCAAAGAAAATACGATGTTCAACAATTTCAGAAGTCATAAATTTTCACGATAGTTAACCTAAAAGTACATGGTTTAGGGTTTACTTTAGTACTAATTTGAAATTTTGAAATCGCGTGTTCGTTTGCCATACGATTGCAAGAATAGCGAAATATACTTAACACAATTTCATATCAAATTTACTTTGTACACGAATAAATCTGGTTAAATCGTTTCTAAATTACTTCTTCTATCACCCCTTAAAGACTTTACATCAAACTACCAAATACCTTGTATGCACAGCAATATTAAAATTAGCAATTGCATTAAATTTTTGTTAAATTGCTGTTAAATTGCAAATCACAAAACTAGTAATATTCGGTGTATGACATACCAGATGTAAATTGGAGCGAAGTAAAGGGTTATTACAGCCAACATATATAAAAAGGCCATTTGAAAAACATCAAAATTTACTAAGTTCAATGAACATCCTGTATAGTGTATCTAATATATTTGGATACTATCATCTACCTACTGGCTTTTTCTATAGTCTCACATAGTTTAAAGGCAAAATTGGCGAAAATGTTGTTTTTACATATTTTTTAAAAAGGTCCTGCAACGGTCATATTTTCTAAAAACAGTGGATTATCTCTGGAACTATTAACGCTGTGACTTAGCAACATACACGGTTGGATAAACAAAATTAGTAGTATTCATAATATAATAAAATATGCAGGATGTTCCATTTAAAAAAATGTACATACTTTCCGTCACACCTAAATGCAACACCCTATATAAATGAAAATAATTTTACGTTATAGAAACAGGAGAGTCAAACAACTTTTGTATAAAACATTTTTTTCTTTCTCAAACGATGTTGTAGCTATCGCCCGCCTGGATACTAATAACTCACCCTATATATCTAAATTTTTATTTTAATGATCAAATACCTCAAATGTTAAAGTATTGAAATAACAAAGAAAAATTAGTACTGCGTACTATTTACTTCGTCAGTTATCTTTCAGGATTAACTTAACGGATTTTGTTAATTTATTGAGTTCATTTCAGTAACGCCATGTTTATAAGCACTGTTTTGCGATATACCTACTAAAGATGCTGAAATATCTGAAATACACGGTGTTGTATGTATAATGGTTCTTTTTATTTATTTTGTATTCAAGTTAATATTTTTTTCAAGCACATTTTCAAAATGTTGTATTAGAATCGCAATTGCTCTATCTCTTTCTAATAAGAACCTATTCAGGGGTTGCTATCGGTTCGAAGAAATTAAATTAAATTTGCTTTTAAAAATACACCTAATAAAAATACCCAAAAAATAATACATAAACTTTTGAATTTAAATATGATAAAATTTCTACTTTATTTGTCAAAATTAGAATGCTTTTCGCCCGTCGAATCTAAATCTGACGACACAAATTATGAAATGAGGCTAGTTTTTGAGAATTGATACTTTGAAAAAAAATCTGAAAAATATCTAAAATTAAAATGCAATCTACCCTGTATATTCAACAGGTTTATGTCATAACTAAAAGTATGCCCCGTGAGGAAAGTGAACTGTTCTTATATTGAAAACCGTCAACATTCAATTTGATGACAGTGTTAGCTGAGCTATACTTTTTTTTTCAGCTGCGTGCACTAAATGGTGCAAAATTAGGAGGCTATACATAGTTGGCATTGGGACATATGCCCCAATCAAGGTTAGCAGTTATTTCAAAGGGCTAAAATTGATTGTAGAAAAAATAAAGATAGGTACTTGGTAAAATGAATTGACCTCCAACTAAAACGTCAAGGCCAACTTACACGATTTATATTGAAAGGCTTCAGGTACCTATTTATTATCCAGGATAATACAAATAAGCCGAAGACAGCAGAAACAAAAAGTTGTAAATCATGTTAGGTATACGTTGGAATATGGCCTCGCCTCGAAATACACTTGGAGCTAATTTAAACCGTGCAACTAACTGCACCGGAATCCTTGGAAAATTGCTTCCCATTCAGATATCTATATTTAAATTGGTCTATTGTCCGAGGAAGGGCTTCCCTCCTCTTCCGCGCGAATCGATATTCCTACTGGCTGACATGACCTACGCCTCTCCACAATACAAAGCCGAGGGAGAAGGTTAAACCGAAGCTACGGTGAATGTCTAAACCGCCCCCTCGTCTGATGTTTACGTTTGACTAACGAGGGCTAGGGTACATGTTTAGTGCCTAACCTTTCTTGTTCTTTACTGTGGTGGTCTATTTATGGCTTCAGCTTCAAGGTGTCTGTCTATTTCCTGTTTGTTAAATATATATTAGTTTATCGCACAAGAACGAAGAATTAATTATGTTCAGTATAAGTTAAAAACTGTTATTAGTTTTAGTAGTTGATGAACTTTCTTGGCAGGTTTCTGGAACCATTAATTTTGTAGAAAGTATTAAAATTGCGATAGCATTTTCCTTCTAGGCTTTTTGGTGTTTACGATTACTTCATGAGGCTGTAATCATTTTAGAGTGACGTGAAGTTAGAAGAGGTGATGTTAGAATACTTTTTGACGTGAAGTTAGAAGAGGTGATGTTAGAATACTTTTTGAGTTCCAAACACGCCTCAAGAGTGAATATCGGGAATGAAGATGTGCAGTTACCCGAAAAATTATTTTATTTGCGATTAGTAACTGTACCATAATCATCAATATAGTCTGTCGGCCAGCCATGGTCAACGAATTTAATGGTCACAACTCCCATGGCCTTCCATATTAGGGAACGTTAATTCAATATCTACAAATTTAGAAACATTTCACTTTCTGCAGGTCGTAAAAATAAGATGTACGATATGCAACTTTCCGATCCTTAGGCCTTCCATAGTAGGCAATGTTAATTTAATAATAATAATATACAAGCATAATAATTTAATAATATACAAGCATTTCTCTTTCTGCTAGTCGCAAAAATAAGATGTACGATATGCAACTTTCCGATCCTTTGAGATAAAAGTACGTAAGTTGATTTTGTTTCCTGGGTTTATAGGTCAATCGTTAATTGTATTGATTTTGTCTTGTGGACCAGCTGCCAACACAGTAACCAGAATATGTTAAGATCCATATTTGGTAAGGTAATTCAAAGCTGACACAATATACTACATATACGATCCAAATCCAGTAAGGTCTTTCGCCAACCAATTATAGTCACCTGGTATATTCAGTATGTTTTGACATCTAGAGCAGCAACAAAATTCTTTCTCTTAACTGTTCAATGGTATCGTTTTATGTAATTTCTACACTACATTTTTTATGACAATGTAACTCCGAAGTTACTCAACATATTTTAATCGGACTTTCACCCACATACTTTCTATTTTTGGCAATATTTAAGAAATAATATTTATTGGATAGTTTTTAAGTTATATCTCAGCAAAAACTTCACTGAAAATGCACTATGAATACATATTTTTACTGCGGCAGTACACCAACTCCGTCTAGACGCACTGCTTGTCGCCATAGTGCACGGACACATAGTTAGCGACGCTCGTAGCAGTGCTTCTAGCAGTGATCATAGCGGCGCTGCCAGCGGAGCGTTTGAATACACAGGTGCTTATGGCAATAAACATACAGTCAGCGGAATCAGCACCGCTAGCAGCAACGCTCGAAGCGCCCGCTAATGGCCATAAGCACCTGTGTATTCAAACGCTCTGCTGTCAGCGCCGCTATGACCACTGCTAGAAGCACTGCATGAGCTTTGAGCATCGCTAAATGTGTCTCCGTGCACTTATTCAGTTTTTTAGTTTATCATATGAAGTATGATAACAGGGGACCTTTTGGGTCCCCTGAACACATTTGAAGGTATCGGGACAAAACTTCATATTTAGAAGTTTCATGACCAAACTTAGAGCTGAAAAGCTTTTGGTTCAAAAGGGTCCAAAGGAACTGGGGGTTTACTCTTAGCATTTTTTAACAATTTTGCAAGTGAACCGCCATTTCTGCAATTTCGCCAAAATAGTTAAATAAGAAATTCTGAATAATTTATGTCTACGACATTTTTTGGTAAAATTAATAGTTTAACTGCATGAGCAAATTCTATTTGATTGAGATCATGTCTGCATTAAACCTACTTAGCCAGGATTTGACAGATATTTTCATTCTAATGACAATAGACAGTGTCAACCGCTGATGTCTTGACATTACCAAATGTCAATAGTTTCAAAATATCTGTCAAATCCTGGCTAACTAGTTTTATTTTAATGCAGACACGACCGGTATCGATCAAATAGGATATCATGCAGCTAAACTATTAATTTTATATATTGTATGATAAAGTCATGTGCTTGGCCACATCAGATTATTTAGCTGTGGTGATATAAAAAATCATACGCATATTAACTCCCAAATAAAACTAAATTAAAAACAAAAACTCTTCAGTCTAATTCAAAATGATATTCTGTGTGTTTTTTGTTTTTATACCTGATTTGAATCACCGTGCACTTACCAAAGTAGATTATTAGAAAACGTGTGTTAAGTAAAGTATGCATTAACAACGTTGATTTATATTTTCTTGTTGGTCTCATATCGCAACATCTCCAACTCAATGTTACTAGAATTAGAGAGAATGTGAGTAGGCCGCTCAACCAGCCATCCACCGCGACCGCAGGGGACTATTGTGGCTACAACGTTGCTAACTTTGATGTTATTTTTGTATTCTTTTGGCTGATTGCATCATATTTTCGGTTTATTGTAAAACAAATGTAAAATGTAAAACAATTCATCAAGCTAATCATCATATATCATTAAAAATACGAACAAATTACGAAATACAGTTGAACAAATGATGTTTTATTTTGTGAAAGTTTGAAACACCCTGTAGAGTAACAAAGGAACTTGCCGGTTCTCAAGTAATCTGTTACAATGCCATATTAATAAAAATAATTTAACATCTTATTTTTTTTTATTAAAAACAATTAGAAGCCTCTATATTTATCCTTGCTTTAAAAATATAAAATTTACATAGGGTACATGTTTCGGTTGTTTAAACCATCTTCAGCCCTAAATCTACAACAAATAGAGAATTTCACTAGTAAATATAAATAAAACTTAACCTAAATGAAACACTTTAAAATTATAACAACACTTACTGTCAAAACTGGAGGATATCTACGGACAATAAACACTCTCGTCATCTGGTACATAACTAGCACAATTAGACTAACAACAAGCACAATCAGACTAGCAACCGACAGAAAATACGACGACAATCAAACACCAAACTCCTCCGTTTTACGGTGTTTCGGAGGTTATTGTGAGCCAAAACAGGGTCAAAACCGAAAATAACTGAAACAACCAAAAACGTGAGATGTCTAAAACCATCACTCAGGCAACCAAGTGTGCATGTTTTGAAAAATCAGTTTCAAATAGCAAAGGGGGGTTGTTTAGTGGTATACCGAAGGAAGGGTGTAAGAGAAAGGGTTGGAAAGTATATTATTTATTCCTAACTTATATTAGTCGGGGTGAAACTTTAAATATGTGAACAAAGGTTTTATATGAAAGTCCAATTGTTCATTTAATAATTGAATGTTCGGGTTCATTCTTTGTTTATGGATCTCCAGCTGCTCAAGTAGATCCATTCTGAAGCCTTTGTCACATTTATGCACCAAATTTACGTCCTTATAATTCATTTTGTGACCAGTTTTCAGAGTATGTTGGAAGATGTTGGAAGTAGATCGCGTTGAATGTTCACGCAATCGAGTCTTTAAATTTCTGCCTGTTTGACCAACGTATACAGACTGGCAATGACAGCATTTTACGGAGTAAGCTCCACTACGATCAGTAATGTCTTTTTCTTCATACCTGTAATTGGTTAACTTCTTCAATATTTGATTGTTATTTCTATATGCCGGGACTATTTGAAAATTAGTTAGGGTCTTATGTAACTTGGTGTTTATGTCATTATATGTGAAGGTTCTGTAAATTTGGTCAGCACTGTGTGGGGTTTTTGAATACAGGGGGTCCAAAGTTTTACGGATTCTGTCTATCAGTGTCTTTATCAAGTTTTCCGGATATCCATTGTTTTTAGCAAGCTGGAAAATGAACTGAAATTCCTTAGATTCAGACTCATTTGTTATGGGATATGTCATAGCTCTGCGTATGTAATAATGAAAGCTGGCAACTTTATGTTTTATATCGTGGCTAGATGCAAACGGAATGATGGTTGAAGCTGCAGTTGGTTTTCTGTACAATTCAAATTTTAATTTGTCTTCTTTTATGATTGTGATATCAAGAAAATTGAGCTTGTTGTCTTGCTCCAGTTCTAGAGTAAAATTCAATTTAGGATGAAGACCGTTAATGTATGTAAGTAATTTGTCAATGTCTTCATCTTTTCCCTTCCACAGCACAAAAATATCGTCGACGTATCTGACCCATTTAAAGATTTGAGTGTGATATGGGTTGTTTATGTTCATGATAAGGTCTTTTTCAATGTGCTCTAAAAATATGTCCGCCAACAATCCTGATAACGACATACCCATCGGAAGACCTTCAGTGAATTTGTAAAATTTATTGTTGAAACTACAGTAGTTCTGTCTAATGACGTGATTCATAAGTTCGTTAATCTGTCCTATTTCATCAATATCTGTAAAATGCTGCTGCAAAAGTTGTGACACTAATTTTAAAGTGAGGTCAATTCGTACGTTTGTGTACAAATTTGTTATATCAAAAGAAAGCATTGTGCAGCCGTTAGGATTAATATCTTTAATTTCTTGGATAAAATGGTCTGTGCTCTTCAAAGAATATGTAGGGGTAAAATTCATATTTTGGAAAATGGTTAGTAGTACTTTAGTGATTTCAGATGTGGGGGAGTTGCGACAGGAAGTGATGGGTCTGATTGGCATGTCTTTCTTATGAAGCTTCGGTAAGGCGTATAATTTTGGAACCGATGGATTCATAGGAATGAAAGAATTGAACTTCCTGGCAGAGAATTTTTTTAGCGTTTTTTTACAGTTTTTGATTGTGTCCTTGGTCATGTTAATCATGTTATTGATCGGGTTTTTTGCTATTTTAACATAGTTGTTGTCTTTCAGGAATCTTTCGGTTTTATCAATATATGCCTGTTCATACATTATAATGACTCCTGCGCCTTTATCAGCTTGAACATAGTATGCTCCGCCATCCTTCAGTTTTGCTTTAATTGACTTCAAAGTTTGCCATGATTTAATTGTTCTAGGATCAGGTATTGATTTTTTATGTATTTTTTCTTGTTTTTTAATAATTGGAATGATCTCGTTGATAATGTCTTTATATTTTGGGTGTCTGTTTACAGCTGTGTCAATTTCAATAGTAGTTTCAATAATGTTACTGCGGGATGGCAGAGCAAACTTGTGCCCTCTATTAAGTAATTCAATCTCTTCACTGTCAAAAATAATATTAGTCAGATTTTTAAAACAATTCAAATTCGTACCCCCAAGTACCCCAAGAAATTAACAACGGTGGTTGTTAATTTCTTGTCTTCTGGTCTCCTCTCGGTATCTCCTATTCTTTCTTAAGTTGTTCAGCTTGTTTGTCTTTCTTTGACGGTCTTCCGTTCCGTATGCAATTGCCTCGCTAATTGCGTCGTCAATAATTTCCTCCATCTCAGCGTAGTGCAGTTCTTCTCTTAGGTTTCTGTTAATGTATGCCAGTTGTTCGTACTTTATGTTAAGCTGCTTAAAGTGTTTTCGTTTCTCCCTTCTCATTACTTTTACTTGAAGTTGTTCTCGGGTTCTGCTGTCTAAATTCTTTGAAGAAACGAATTTGAATTGTTTTAAAAATCTGACTAATATTATTTTTGACAGTGAAGAGATTGAATTACTTAATAGAGGGCACAAGTTTGCTCTGCCACCCCGCAGTAACATTATTGAAACTACTATTGAAATTGACACAGCTGTAAACAGGCACCCAAAATATAAAGACATTATCAACGAGATCATTCCAATTATTAAAAAACAAGAAAAAATACATAAAAGATCAATACCTGATCCTAGAACAATTAAATCATGGCAAACTTTGAAGTCAATTAAAGCAAAACTGAAGGATGGCGGAGCATACTATGTTCAAGCTGATAAAGGCGCAGGAGTCATTATAATGTATGAACAGGTATATATTGATAAAACCGAAAGATTCCTGAAAGACAACAACTATGTTGAAATAGCAAAAAACCCGATCAATAACATGATTAACATGACCAAGAACACAATCAAAAACTGTAAAGAAACGCTAAAAAAATTCTCTGCCAGGAAGTTCAATTCTTTCATTCCTATGAATCCATCGGTTCCAAAATTATACGCCTTACCGAAGCTTCATAAGAAAGACATGCCAATCAGACCCATCACTTCCTGTCGCAACTCCCCCACATCTGAAATCACTAAAGTACTACTAACCATTTTCCAAAATATGAATTTTACCCCTACATATTCTTTGAAGAGCACAGACCATTTTATCCAAGAAATTAAAGATATTAATCCTAACGGCTGCACAATGCTTTCTTTTGATATAACAAATTTGTACACAAACGTACGAATTGACCTCACTTTAAAATTAGTGTCACAACTTTTGCAGCAGCATTTTACAGATATTGATGAAATAGGACAGATTAACGAACTTATGAATCACGTCATTAGACAGAACTACTGTAGTTTCAACAATAAATTTTACAAATTCACTGAAGGTCTTCCGATGGGTATGTCGTTATCAGGATTGTTGGCGGACATATTTTTAGAGCACATTGAAAAAGACCTTATCATGAACATAAACAACCCATATCACACTCAAATCTTTAAATGGGTCAGATACGTCGACGATATTTTTGTGCTGTGGAAGGGAAAAGATGAAGACATTGACAAATTACTTACATACATTAACGGTCTTCATCCTAAATTGAATTTTACTCTAGAACTGGAGCAAGACAACAAGCTCAATTTTCTTGATATCACAATCATAAAAGAAGACAAATTAAAATTTGAATTGTACAGAAAACCAACTGCAGCTTCAACCATCATTCCGTTTGCATCTAGCCACGATATAAAACATAAAGTTGCCAGCTTTCATTATTACATACGCAGAGCTATGACATATCCCATAACAAATGAGTCTGAATCTAAGGAATTTCAGTTCATTTTCCAGCTTGCTAAAAACAATGGATATCCGGAAAACTTGATAAAGACACTGATAGACAGAATCCGTAAAACTTTGGACCCCCTGTATTCAAAAACCCCACACAGTGCTGACCAAATTTACAGAACCTTCACATATAATGACATAAACACCAAGTTACATAAGACCCTAACTAATTTTCAAATAGTCCCGGCATAAGGAAATAACAATCAAATATTGAAGAAGTTAACCAATTACAGGTATGAAGAAAAAGACATTACTGATCGTAGTGGAGTTTACTCCGTAAAATGCTGTCATTGCCAGTCTGTATACGTTGGTCAAACAGGCAGAAATTTAAAGACTCGATTGCGTGAACATTCAACGCGATCTACTTCCAACATCTTCCAACATACTCTGAAAACTGGTCACAAAATGAATTATAAGGACGTAAATTTGGTGCATAAATGTGACAAAGGCTTCAGAATGGATCTACTTGAGCAGCTGGAGATCCATAAACAAAGAATGAACCCGAACATTCAATTATTAAATGAACAATTGGACTTTCACATAAAACCTTTGTTCACATATTTAAAGTTTCACCCCGACTAATATAAGTTAGGAATAAATAATATACTTTCCAACCCTTTCTCTTACACCCTTCCTTCGGTATACCACTAAACAACCCCCCTTTGCTATTTGAAACTGATTTTTGAAAACATGCACACTTGGTTGCCTGAGTGATGGTTTTAGACATCTCACGTTTTTGGTTGTTTCAGTTATTTTCGGTTTTGACCCTGTTTTGGCTCACAATAACCTCCGAAACACCGTAAAACGGAGGAGTTTGGTGTTTGATTGTCGTCGTATTTTCTGTCGGTTGCTAGTCTGATTGTGCTTGTTGTTAGTCTAATTGTGCTAGTTATGTACCAGATGACGAGAGTGTTTATTGTCCGTAGATATCCTCCAGTTTTGACAGTAAGTGTTGTTATAATTTTAAAGTGTTTCATTTAGGTTAAGTTTTATTTATATTTACTAGTGAAATTCTCTATTTGTTGTAGATTTAGGGCTGAAGATGGTTTAAACAACCGAAACATGTACCCTATGTAAATTTTATATTTTTAAAGCAAGGATAAATATAGAGGCTTCTAATTGTTTTTAATAATATTAATGAACCTTGCAATATGGACCCAATACATATCTTATTTTTTATTTATCCCAATATCTGATTTTTGTAGAAGATTTCAAGAATTCAAGTAACATTTTGCATCGTCTGTGGTAAAACCGAATATTGTGATGCAAACTGAATATGCCGCAATTTCACAGGATTGAACTTTATCAATTTGATGCCACACCGAAGGGGACAGAGGGGAACATAAACGTTATTATAATATTATCGGGTACACGTACAAGTTGCACTTATTAAAATTTTATTTTCTACCCAACGCAACGGAGTATTTGGTAATTTCCGGTCATTATCGTAAATATGAGTAAATCACAATCACTGTTATGTGAAAATATAACCAGCAGAGTAGGTTTAGAATTTATGAATATTTAATATAAAATCACCGTCGTACTCTATAATATTAAGTTATCGTCAACACTATTCACAATCAAGTGGTAACGAATTGTTTAATGCGAAAGTTTGCGGTAGGTGAACTGGGCTAAAGCCTAAATTCATCTGTACGTCCTGAATACATAAATACGCCCAAAATATACTATACCGGGTGACCCACGGTATAGATACTACCGTTTATTTTTTGTTTATGAAGATGGACGAATGAAATTTGGGAAAGTGTTAATAGACAAAAAATGTCATTCTTTGGGATACTCTTGACCTCCAGACTTGTACAACAATGTACCGAAGCCCTGACAAAAGCAGCACAAGCGAATAAAACGATATCCATCCACTGGATAAAGGGGCACGGTAAAAGCAAAGGGAACAGGGAAGCGGATCGCCTGGCAAAACACGCTACGAGGACGACCTATATAGGACCTGAGCCAGCGATACCACCGACCCTAAAAACATTACTCAACGTACTAGCAGGAACATCCCACACTCTCTTCAGGAGTAGATGGGACGAAACCACCAAGTGTGTTTTCGCAAGGGAAACCCTACGAGCCCCTTGCCCAAAGACCACAATGTACTACCTTCAACTTACCAGAAGCAACCTCAGACTGCTAACCGGAATCTATACAGGGCACTGCAGACTAAAAAAGCATCTAACCCGCATCGGAATCCTAGAGGACCAAATGTGCAGAGGATGCGAAAGCGAGGAAGAGACGGCAGAACACTTTCTGTGCGAATGTCCGGCACTTTCGACATTACGAGAACATTTCGTGGGTGAAAGATGGCTGGATTTATCCGCCATCAGAGGGGTACCGCCGAGCGACGTCCTCGCCTTCACGAAGGCCACAGGATGGCTCGAGGCAGACACAGCCTAAGCTACAGGTACCCCCGGAGGCTAGCAAAAGGGGCCTAATGAGGCCTAGGTGCTGTGGGAATCGTCCCACCCTCCAAGATATCCATATTCCATATTCCATACTCTTGACGTTAATATGACTTCCGGTTTATCCGCAAATGACGTCATGATTTAAATTTTAAATGGCACTCTATATTCTTTGTGTGATATTTTCAATCAGGATGACATTCTGAACACAAAAACATATCGATCGTCAATTTTTATCACCAAGGCAACGCAAAAATAACTTCTTTGTGTATTAATCTAGGTGGCTAGGAATTGGTGAAAATAATCGAAAACTGTCTAATAAACACTAACTAAATCGATTTTGGCCGACATTGCATTACTGGCGCCCTCTAGCGTGATTTAATTGGTTTTTGGCCAGTGAGTCATTTTTTTCACGGGTACCCAATTGCCACACCCTGATTATTCGATAGAAAACACCTTTCCGATGACAATGATACCAAATACTTGATATTTTGTTGAAATACGTAGCGTACAAATGTTTTCGGAAGCAAGGAAATCGAAAAAAATATTGACCTAATGACCAAAGTCAAAGTCACTCAATGGACTACTCGAAGGAAGTAGGTACCCTGATTATTCAAGGAAAAGCATTTTTCCGACACAATGATACGAAATTCTTGATATTTTCCTGATAATCGTTGCGTGAAAATGACGTTTAAGGGTACTTCCTTCGAGTAGACCATTGAGTGAGTTTTACTTGTACGCTGACCTATTATTATTATTATTATTATTAGATCAATATACGCTGACTTTGATCATTAGGGCAATATTTTTGTCGATTTTCCTGACTCTAACAACATTTGTACGCAAAGAATTTCAAGAAAATATCAAGTATCATTTTAATCGGAAAGATGTTTTCTATCGAATAATCAGGGTTGGCCATTGGGTACCCGTGAAAAAAATGACTCACTGGCCAAAAGCCAATGAAATAACGCTAGAGGGCGCCAGTAATGCAATATCGGCTAAAATCGTTTATTAGACAATTTTCGACTTTTTTCACCAATTCCTAGCCACCTAGATTAATACACAAAAAAGTTATTTTTGCGTTGCCTTGATGATAAAAATTGACGATCGATATGTTTTTGTGGTCAGAATGTTATCCTGATTGAAAATATCACACAAAGAATATAGGGTGCCATTTAAAATTTCAATGATGACGCCATTTCCGGAAAAACCGGAAGTCATATTAACCTCAAGAATATCCCAAAGAATGGCATTTTTTTGTCTATTAAAGCTTTTCCAAATTTTATTCGTCCAGCTATGTAAACAAAAAAATAAAAGGGAGTACCTATGGCGTGGGTCACCCGGTATAGTGTAGGCATTCTATTTATACAAGGGGCGAACAACAATCTGATGGAACGAAGGAACAATTTTCAAAAGTTTTTCATTATGCAGTCTTGAATGAATGCTTTAAGTTACACAATACGGTATTTTAACAAAAATAATTTCTTTAGCCCTGGGGTTAAAAAACTTTCACCCTGGGGTTTCGACTAGGTTAACACTTATTTCATAGCATGGATGGATTGACTGTACTGTAATTTCATTTTGACACAACAAAGAATGTCTTTTTTTTTAATTAATGTATATGTATATTTACAGAACGCATATGCTTCTGATGTTATCCCACTCTATAATGCATTCGTCAAATTGAAAATCTGCCCTTAAGTAAACAGTGGATATTACATATTTACATACGAGCGCTGCCGGTGCAACAAGTGTTAAAAATCGGTAGCACGATATTTAAATGAATCACCTGCGCTGCTGTAATCGAATATAAATTGGAGCAATTAAAATCCAATAAATTGATAACGGGAATTGAACCAACGCAACGACGTATCATTCGCTTGCATGTTCAATTTAATAGTCGTTATAGTGTGTATGCTGAAGTTATTCTCACTAATATCACGGTCGGGAATTCTGCGCGAACTTATGTATACTAATGAGGTTGTTGGAAGTTCAAGCTCACTTATCAGTTAGAGAAACGTGAACATAACGAAATGTTTCATGCAAATTTAGTCGTTTATATACGGACAGATAGCTGAGTTTGAATGAAAAGTTCATTTAACTTTTAGCGGCAATTTCGAATAAAAATTTTAATTTATCTGTGCGCTTAGTTTTCATTAACGTGAATAGGTATATTAGGTATATCAGAGTGCATAATTATTATAATTAGGTACTCGAAGTGAGATTTAAGTGAAAGTGTAGCTTTTGCAGCGTGCTCGCCTCGCGTCGTTTTGAAGTATATAATATAATTTATTCGTGAGGTTGTACGGCCTGTGTGTATTGTAGAATTTCAAAGCGGAGAAAAGCATGCATATTCATTCGAATTTATTATGCAATTCTACGGAGTATATTCTAATTTGTAAAATTTTAATTTAAAATTGTCATTCAATTTTAGGAGTGATTTCTTTAGTGTCAATATTGGTATCCATGATTTATTGTGACGTTTATCGGGTGATCTTTTCTCTATACTAATAGTACTGTCTTTACATGCACAGCTAGGTTTGCATTTGAAAATACCGTCAATTCCGCTGAATCGGCACCGGTTAATCGGGGCAGCCGCTTATTAGGGACAAATCCTAAAGAACGGAAACAAAACCCAGGAAATAACACAAATTTACTCCGGTTTTTCGGGACAGTAATCGTGAGAATTTGACAAATAATAATATTCTTCAGTGGAATAAATCGCGTTGTTAGCGTTGTTGATAACGCTACTCTATAAGAAACAGGACTGTTACACTTCGATTTTTGGCAAGTGAGAGGAACTATGAAGATTTAAAATTTTACACCACCATGTAAATAGTGTCTTTGAACATAGTGTTAACGTTGTTAAACGTTGTGATGTTGGCAGTGTTGGCACATACTAATTTGTTTACATTTTTAAATTAACCATATATACAACAATTAGGTAATATCTTAAAATTAGTCACAGCTTTTGCATTACACCGATGTTCATTATTGTTTTATTCAGCTGTGGTATTTTTATTGGAGTATCACTTTTGAACATACACAGGGTGCCAGAACAAGAATACGTTTTTCAATTTATTAAATAAAACATAAAAAAACTCTTATCTTGTAATTTTGTGGTTAAATGGGCCAGCCGCTTAATCGGGACAAAATTTACTAGTCCTGATGTGTCCCGATTAAGCAGACTTGATTGTAATACCTCGGCTGCAATGGAATCCACCTTATAATTGGAGAATGATTGCACCCTGGTTGATATCACCAAGAGCCAAGAGTGATGGTTTTATTTTTGTCAATGATTTCCTGAAACAATTTTCAAAACTTTCAATATTATTTCATTTATTTACTCGCTTTATTCACTGAGCTAATTTGTATCGTCTCACTATATGATTTTAATTGATATCTTTGTAATAACACATGTTTCCTTTCATTTTAGGTAAGTCGACTTGATTCTACATCTATACGATTGTTACATTCCTTATACGGTAATGTATTGATAATTTTAGTTTGATTTTTATTGTCCTTTATAATCTTGTATACTACCCTTGCTGATCTGACAGTATTTCTTTGTATTGGTGTGAACACTCATCATAAATTTGCTAAACATTGTGGAAATTTACCTTCAAACCACGTTCTTGTAAGCATTTTAACCCTTTTTACTATTATAAAGTATTGTATAAAGGTATCAAGGATTTTGCAAATGAGCCGCTATTTCTGTAATAATTTCTGCTATTTCTGTAATTTTGTCAACATAGTTTAATATTAAATTAAAGTAGAGGAAATTCTGAATAGTTTATGTTTATGACATTTTTTGATAAAATTAATTGTTTAGCTGCACGAGCAAATTCTATTTAATCGAGTTCGGTCGTGTCTGCATTAATATAAAACTAGTTAGCCAGGATTTGACAGATATTTTCATTATAATGACAGTAGGTAGTGTCAAACGCTGATGTTTTGTCAATACCTACTGTCCCTACGGTACCTACTAAAATACCTGTAAAATCGTGGATAACTAGGTTAATTTTAATGCACACACGACCGATCTCGATCAAATAGAATCCCACGTAGCTAAACTATTAATTTTATATATAGTATGATACAGTCATGTGCCTGGCCACATCAGAATTTTAAATCTTAAAATACTTTTTAGCAAGAATTCGTATTCATGTCCTTCTTCTTCAGTGTTGCCAATATCATATCTTTTCAATTGTCCCTCCACACCCTGTTAATGTTCTTTTGCCGTCGATCGTTTATTTATGAGTATGTTTACTTAAGAGAAAATCATTTATTCAAAAGCTCTATAAATGCACGATTTCTATTAATGCATGATTTGTTATACCCAATCAAACGACTTCATTATAGCCAATCGAACATACGTAAAATAAAACTAACCAATCAAAACATTCCGCTATCCAGGCACATAGTCCAGAACTATCAGTGTCAAATTACATAAATGAACATATAACCTCAAACGACATCGACGTAGACGCCGCGCCGCCAGAAGAGTACGATCGACGAAAAATTTTGTAACCAACTTGAATATTAAACGGCGATTAACGACCTCGACAATTAACGCACTCGCTAATCGCTCGTGCGTTAAACAGTCTCGATCATTAATCGCTCTTTTTAATATACTTGTTGGTTAAATAACTATTAATTTTTCTTTTAATGGATGAACTATGTATGACTATTTTATTGTTTCATATCAAATCGTGGATCAAATGCCAAAACAAAAAATCTCCAAAGGTGAGCTCAAAAGCGTTAATCACAAAAGTTAAATTTTCGAAAAACGAATTAACTTTTAAATTAACTTTCAAAACCATTAACGGGCTCATTCGTCACCTGTCATTCGTCATCTGTTAATTCAAGTCCGTTAAATCTAAAATATCATACTTCAAAATTTCAAATTGCTATAGGCATTCCGGTGCAAGTTTGCACTTGGTTGTGTTTACATGTGTGACGTACTACTTTGTGCACCACGGCGTCCGTATATAAAATATGCGCGAATTGTTTTATTTTTAATCAGTTCCCAGTGGTCCCCGAACTTATTGTATCTCTTTATTATGTAACATTAAATATTTTAGTTTTTAATATTGTTACTTTTTAATAAATACCTATTGTTTCAAAATATACACCTCAACTTTCCAAAAATGCCTTTCTTCCAACTCCAACCACCTTAGTTGATCTTATCAATGTGTTTTATAAATCTTACGTCTTACAATGTAGATACTTTAGTTACTACTGTACCTAGATAGAAAAATTACTAAGGCTTTTTTTAATTTATGCAACCGAAAGGTTTGCATTTATTTGTGCGTTTTGGAATAGACCTCATGTAGCTAACAAGAACGCTAAATTTGATGTTCATATCTCATCATGTTTCGAGATGCAAAAATTATTCAAACAATACATCTATAAAGTGCGATTGTAGCACAAATAATTGATCTAGAGAATGGAATAGGTGCCACTTTTTAGCACTTTCAGCCAGCTTTTGGCACTACGGCGGTATCGGCAGCCCCGAATTGTCATTATTATGGGCCGCGTCAATTGCAGTCAAGTTTCTTAATCAGAACTGCATTAATATATTTGACTAATTTCAAACATATTAATATCGCAATAATAGTATCAATACTATAACTAATAAGTTGTCATTATAAAACAATAACTTATTACAGTATGCCATTTCGTTACCGTTGTGCGTGCAATCATCGTTGATTATTTTCGATTGTTAAGCGACCATCAACTACATCCAACTACATATTGTATTGTATGATATGAATTCACATAAATTTATTAAGGTCAATGTCATAGCAAACAACCGCGTCCGCTTTTCATCGTACCCATAATACATATATTTCGTTGATAAAAACGCACACACCTGGTAGAAGGTGTCTGCGATAAATCTGTTGGTGGTATGGTACATGAAGGGTTAATTACGGTTATCAGTATCGTTGTACCTGCATATCTCTGTATATCTCCGCTCAACAGATACAGAAGTGTAAATACACACATGCTATACATCAGGGCCCTGAGGGGAGAATTGGGAACGTTTAGCGTATCTCTCTGTGCATGCATGTTTAATTAATAATATCATGCAACAGCGCCACCCAACAGAAAATGTATACATAATGGTCAGTCAGTGAAACTGCCTGGAACTATGAAATGGTTGGTAATTATTTTATTGTGAATTAAAAATCAATTAATTAATTATTCAAAATTTATGTGTTGATAAATATTTTAAGGATTGTCTGAATATATTATTTGATTTTTTATATCATCTTACTAACAGAACAAAACCTAAATTGTTGATTTGCAATAGTATTAACTTGTACTAGTTTGCTGCATTTTAACAATACATTTTCTTAATGGTCAAACAAAAAAATGAAGACAAAAGCTAAAACTACGTTAAAGGCCCTTACAAATTCTTGAATTATTTATTATTTATTGTTTCTACGGTATAAAACCATAAACAGTTTTTATAAGATTTAAAATATAGGTTATTGTTGTAAGGACCCAATTACAAATTCGTATAACATTATTTATCATTTACTGTTCCGAGTGGTATAAAACCATAATAACATGTTTAAAGCATCACTTGAATAGTGTGATTTAATATACAGCGTGTTTCAGAAATAACGGCTAACCTTGAAGGAACATATGCGCCAGGGCCAAAGAAGCAATTTTGCTCACATGATGTGTGGTGTATTTTAAAGTTCTAGGTACTAACAAAATTATATTAAAGATATCGTCTAAGGCCTGCCCTGATGAATAGCCGATCGCGCATGACGCATATGAGTGTGATGATCACACATTGGCGCGAATGTCTTTTTTTGTTATTATATTTTATTATATTAGCCGAGAGTTTATCCGATAAACAATTGGCAGGAAATGGTCGTAATTTTGCTCCACACAATTCTGCTTCCAGTTCCAAAACACTCATCTGCCACCAGATATCGAGTGTTATACATCATTGGAAGAAGCTGAAAAGCAACTCTGAATAAAAAAAGTCTAAAACTTGTTTGAGTTTGAAAGAGCTATTTTATGATTTCTCGCACAACCAAGTTTCACTGTAGGTACTGTTTTTAAAATTTTCACCAATACGACTGACATTCCGTCCTTCTCAGTGGCGTTAAATAAGAATAAAACAAAAACTAAGTTTATTTGGTTTTAAAAGAGTCCACGAGCATTTTTATTTTAACGACAATAACAATATTAATATTTAGAGAAAAATCCATTCTTGCATAATAATTGTAGAAGTAAGGTGTGAAAATAAAAGCTTCTTAGTTGCAAGATGTATATTTAATTTACTTCGGACCGGTTTCGCCTTTTTCAAGGCATCATCAGCGAAATCTAATATAATAAAAATCAGAATTACAAAAATATAAACCGCAAATAATCAACAAGACTTACAGTCGAATAAGGAGAATTAAAGAAAATTCAGCATCCTCGGCAAACCACGAACATAAAATTCCAAACGCAGGCGAGTTGGGTGTAGATGTGCCAGCTCGCCTGGGTAGATGTGTCTACGTATATGATAATAACATAGACACATCTACACAGGCGAGCTGGGTATATAAATTAACATATACGTAGGTACATCTAGATAAAATAACGCAAACTTAGGATATCAGTCAAGAATAGTCACGTAGCAACAAAAACCTATTTCAGAACAAAGTGGTGTTTACCTTGTTAAATGTAAAAATTGTAATGCTGTTTACATAGGTCAAACAGGGAGAAAACTTCCAAACGTTTGAATGAGCACAGAAGTCAGGCAACGTCTAATCTTTATAAACACAGACTTGAAACTGGCCATAACATTGATTACGACTGTTAATCGCCTTCATAAATGTAACAAAGGTTTCAAATTAGATTTATACGAGCAATTTCAGATCGAAAAACATAAATCTAACCCTGAGTTGCAATTTCAGATCGAAAAACATAAATCTAACCCTGAGTTCTGTCTCATCAACGATCAAATTAAATTCTATTACAAACCATTATTTTCATATCTTTAACATTTTCACTTTTTCCCCCTTTGCCCTATCTCTTAATTCTTAATTTTAATTTTAATTTCATATTTTTGGTAAATGTTGCAGCGTTATATTGTCATATTTGCCTTTCACTTGTTTAAAACTTTAGTTACTTTTCATTTTAATTTTTGTAAATTGGCCATCCTGACTCTCACGCTCAGCTCTTGTGGAGCGGACGTTTCCTCTTCCCATTCAGTATTCTACCGTCTTCGAGTGCGCCACGGCACTATTTTAAATCGTCTGTCTGCGTCCATTTTGTCGTCGTCTGCATTTTGACCATGTGAGTTGTTGCTACGTGACTGGTATCCTAATTTTGTCTAGATGTACCTACGTATATGTTAACTTATATAACCAGCTCGCCTGTGTAGATGTGTCTACGTATATGTTAATTTATATACCCAACTCGCCTGCGCCTGCGCCATGCTGAATTTTCCTTAATTCTCCTTATTCGACTGTAAGTCTTGTTGATTTTGTGTGGTTTATATTTTTGTAATTCTGATTTTTATTATATTAGATTTCGCTGATGATGCCTTGAAAAAGACGAAACCGGTCCGAAGTAAATTAAATATATATATTACAACTAAGAGGCTTTTATTTTCACACCTTACATCTAATATTAATAATGCTTAGCCATAATATCTGTAAAGCTAAGTAGGTTACAGTTTATTTGTTCTGTAGTATCTTTAAATTGTTTATCATTAGTTTGTCATTAGAATAAATGATTTGATATCTGTTGCATTTCCACTTTATCATCTGCTACTTAGCACATAATACTATGGGGACCTAAACAAGTGTTCCTCTATTTTTAACAGTCTGAGTTTCAACTTTATTTTATCTTGTCGTAGGAGGCTGTAGCTCTACTGGTCTCATCGTCAGCTGTCTCCACTGACACTAACTCTATCTTACACCCTGATACGTACATCAGTATAATCACTCTCAATTCAAACTAGAATCTAATATTTACGTCGGCTTTAAAGTTCTCGCTCCGTTGCCGGGCTTCTGTTGATCCTCTGAACTGAGGTCGTTACCATTCCAAATCGTGTTTGATGCATCCCGAAGGCTTAGCACCCAGTCATGGACTTACGTGCACCCAGTTTGCCTTAGCGCTGATTACTGTCGTCGACGTGCGAATTCAGTTTGCCATCGCAAAAAAGATCTCGAGCAGCGTCGTAATAGTCAGGCTCTTGATTAAGGCGAGAATTTCAGGGTTGCAACCCCCCTGCAGACTTGGTTAATTTATGGACGGGGGAAGTTTTTGATTAAGATTGATGGTGCTGGTGAGAGAGCACCTAGAGGTAGTTTACCCTGATTGGATTACCACTACGGAAGGAAAAAAGGAGCACGGCCGTGAAAGTTTGTAGCGATTGAAAGTTTGTTGGCGCATCTCATTTTAATAAGTGCTCTTGTAATCTTTTATTTGGTTTGGAACTTTCGAGACACTTGCTTATTGGATTTTGCTTGTAATATCTTATTGAGGCCAGAAGGCAAGATCGTTGCTTCAACATAAGAAAGTAGTAAAAAAGAAAATATCATAGAAAATATCGTAAAGTAAGATTTTAAATCATACGCATCTGTTTTAAACGTGACAGGCAATGAATATGCTGGTGTTGTTTCACCAAATAATAGCGCAATTTCTTCATAATTATGGTTCGCTACCCAAATGGGTCCCACAGATCAACTTTTGTTAATTCGGTTTCGACACCCACCATTGTACTCGTATGGTTTTTATTTTTTGTTTTTTTCTTTTCTTGCTGTTCTTTGTTTGACAAGTTTACACATTTACTATCTTTCCATTTATTGAGCATCTGACTCTGAGTTTCTCTGAGAAAATTCCGAGAAAAATTGTTGAGAAAAAATCGTGAACTGTAACTAAAGTTTTTAGTATACATCTCTTTAGATCACTTTAGACAGTGTTCTTTACTTCTTCTCAATATCATTTGGAGTAAAAAATACCACAGAAAAATGTGCACAGCACTTTTGCTGTATCAAATAATCAATGTCTGTAATAAAATGCTCTTCAATGATGAAAATTACTTCTACTGTGAAATTGCAGCAGTTCTCCAGTTAAATTTCATAAATATTCTGTAAAATTACGGTGACAATGCTGTATTTTTTACAGGAATATGTAGGTATGTGGAATATGTGAGTTCTGTAAAAAATACTGTATTGTAGTTGGTATCAAATAACCAGCGAAGTTAATTCTTCTTTTACAACATTTTTTTGTTGTCGTATTACATTCATTTTCTTTGCAGATATTTGTACCTGTGTATCAACTTATTTGTTCTTTTGATTTCCTTAGTTAGCAAAGTTAGCGCCGTTTAAAATCCGGTTTTGTTAATATTACGACCGACTGTATTTTTTTACTGCGCTTATATTAACTTCACTAGTTGTTCGTTTTTTTTTGTTTGGTTGTTTGTTTATTACGTTCAAATCTTGTAATCGATATTTTACATACTTCCCTATGTCCAATCCAGTTGAAATTTTGCATGTGGATAGATTTCCGGTGACAATGCCTGAATCAATAAAAAGAATTTGATTATTTTTAATATGAAATGAAAATAAAGCCTGTTACATAAAGTGTGTAAATAATTATTAAAAGCATTTTACTCAGAATCACATTTACCTTCTGAAAATAAAGTTTGTAAATAAACACCCAAGTAAATATGTATGTGTACTCCCTAATTTCACCTATAACAGATGATTTATATAGAATAGAATATAATAGAGTAGTATATTTGCTATCAAAATTACATAGCAAGTCGTGTTGTTATATTTTCTCTTAACATTTGTTAAATAAGAAAAAAGTCGCTCATATATACATATGTTGAAATCTGCACTAATACAAGATAATTATAGCCCGATGCGAAAATTTTATGTTAAAACATCAAATTTCAATTAAAAAATGTGAAGTTTTAAATTGTTTGCGTTGTCATACTTTTATTAGTATTTCTAGTTAATTTAATTATTTTTTTTAATTAAATGGTTTCACGAATTTTAGTTCTGTTTCCAGTCCGCTTATTCGGAAACAAATCACACAATTTCTGTCACAGAAGCTCAGAACTTGCCTAGCAATAGGTTCGTAATCTTATCTGAAATTTACGATCATATTGAAATCTAAAACCCACAAACAAATTCAAATTGTAGGTTCATTTTGTCACACATTTGGATAGGGGAGGTTTTCGAAAACAAATATTCAGGCCAATTCTGTAACGCAGTTGTTACGTAGCAAGTTGTTACGTAGCAACTATGTTAGCAACTTTCGTTAAATACCTTGTTAACGATTTCGCTTTCTATATTGGAAAAATTAACCACTTGTTAGGAATCATCAGCTGATCAGTACCCTTCGATGTGCTGTGTACACAGAAGCTAAAAATATGCAAATTAATAATGAATAGGAGTATCTGCGAGAGTAGAACTACACAAAATCCATATTTATGCCGTCACGGTTGTTAATTTTATTCACAAAAATAAAGAGTTTATGCGACGCACTCAACTCCGTCTACGGAAGCTCGTAACGTCGAAGAATTGTAGAAACAATTTACGCAAAAATTAAATTTGTGCAAAGGTCCACAGAAGATAGCTGCTCAGTAAAATCTCGTAAAATGAATTATTCTGGTAGTTATTCTTATTCGTCCGAGACTTCGCGTCCGAGTGCATTTCTGAATTGTGAGGTTAGGTTATTCGAATATGTATAACCACAAGTTTCAATTGAAGGGGTTTATTAATACGATAACTGGTTAAATTCTAGTAGTTGTGGTTAAAGATTTTCTAGTTTATTGGATACTAATTTAATTCTTTAACAATAATCTTTTAATTTAGCTGTGGTAATCTTTCTCCTGTACATTTAATAAATTTTCTGTCGATCGTTTATTTATGAGTCAGTTTAGTGAATAGGAAATCGTTTATTAAACAACGATTTCTATTAATGCATGATTTGTTATAGCCAGGGATGTTAAATTACGGTAATTAATTTTTTTCGTAAATTACCGTTGAAATTACAATTATTAATTTCAAATATTAAATTACCACGTAATTAAAAATTAAAAATGGTAAATTACGATGGCATAAATTACCGGGTAATTAAAAATTCAAAATGGTAAATTACGCTGGTTTAAATTACCGGGTAATTAAAAATTCAAAATCGTAAATTACCCCTGTTTAAATTACCGGGTAATTAAATATTTAAAATGGTAAATTACGCTGGTTTAAATTACCGAGTGATTAAAAATTCAAAACGGTAAACTACGCCTGTTTAAATTACCGGGTAATTAAAAATTAAAAATGTTAAATTACGCTGATTTAAATTACCGGGTAATTAAAAGTTCAAAATGTTAAATTAAATCACTGTAAGTTATGATTACTACTAATGTTCATAAAAATGTTTGGTAAAACCTTAAATCATTATTTTGTGGATAACTAGCTATCTCAGATCTTTTGCTTGATTTGATAGTACTAAAACCAAAGCAAAGACTACATAGAAATTCTATTTATAGCACTACTACAAAAACAGGAAAATCAAACAGAATAATAATAATAGTAGAAAATAAACAATTCACTTCTGTCCACATTCACAAAATAACTCTCCGGTTCACAGAGGGATTTTTTTCATTTGTCATTTTTCTAACACTGGCGTATCTATTAAAAAGTGAATTCTGATAATAAGTGGCTTCTGATTTCAGAGCTGCATTATCGGATTTGTTGGATTGGTCGCCATTGGCGATGGGGCTTTCCACTTCTCTATTCATTAAATACAAAATATTAGTTCTGTATTTTCTCAAGTAATGTCGGATGATTTGCAATAGTAAAAATATAACGTTTGCGGGCAATGGGACTGTCATTGGATGTGTTAACTTTACCCAAAGACCAATTTCCATTGGCTAAATGACACCTTGAATAACATTGTCACGCACGAGTCCGACCATGCACCACGCGGATTGTTAGGTACTTCCCAGGCAAACGCAAACAACAGTGCACTTGTCGACTGCTTAGGAGGGATGGGGCGCATTCATGCGTCTACTGATGGTAGGTCTTTGAAATTAATTTATAAATTCCGGTAACTTACCCAACGGTAATTAAAATTGTCGGTAAATTACTAACGGTAATTTAAATTGACGATAAATTACCATCGGTAATTTACGCCGTAAATTACGGTAATTAAAAATCGGTAAATTACAATTAATTACGGTAATTAATTCGGTAATTTACGCGGTAAATTACGCTTTTACATCCCTGGTTATAGCCAATCACACTTCGTAAAGACGTCGTTTGATTGGCCAATTGAACATATGTGAAATGAAACCTTCCAATTAAAGCATACCGCCCTCTAGAACTGTCGTGTCAAATTACATAAATTGTCATATAATCTAACATTGGTGAAGAAAAATCTATGTAGACGACGCTAGAAGGAAACGATCGACGAAAAAATTTTGTAACCAACTCGAATTAATATTCGAGTTGGTTACAAGTTACAAGGTTACAATCGAGTTGGCGATTAATGATCTCGACAATTAACGCTCTCGCTACGGTCGAGCGTTAAACAGTCTCGATCATTAATCGCTCTTTTTAATATACTTGTTGGTTAAATAACTATTAACAAACTTATTTTAATAGTCGACGAATACAAAATTGTATTTGACTATAACATTATTGTTTACTTGTATAGATATACATCCTAGGTAAAAGCCAAAGTAAGTATCCCCTAAGTTCCTTCTGGCAATTGTTAGGTAATCTATAAAATAAAAATATAAATTAAATCAAAATACTTATCATACTTATTTAATAGTAGAAACAAAATCAATCACCTTTCATCTAAATCTTCTATTTCATTTACCATTTGTTTATTTACGATACATATACCATAAACCAAACAATTCGACTTTATCTTAAGGTTAAAGACTTGAAGAGTGTTTAGCAGCACGTCCCTCTCCCTATCGGTTGCTCCGTAGTTCGTAGTCACTCAGTTCGCCACTCGTGGCAAACTATTTAGCCACTGGATATGTTACAAAATACCATTTTATATTTTAACAACGTTGCTAAGAAATTTAACCACTTGCTACGTAACAACTGCGTTACAGAATTGGTCTGATTGTTAGATTTTGACCAATAATTCTGCCAGGAGTTAGAGTTAGTAATAAATATATAATAAATGTACCCATGAACCAACCTCCGCCACATCTATTTTTCAGCGGAATCCCTGACGATATCTCGCGGAACCCTGGGCATCCGCGGAACCCCGGTTGAGAAACGCTGCTTTAGATGCTCAATATGTGTCAAGACTCAAAAGCTTCAATATCGTGATATATACTTGCGTGCGTTTTTCTTCGGATGCCGTGCAAATCATTTAAAGAACAAACTTCAGAATTTTAGGTTAAAGATTAACGTACTTTGAGACCTTTTCCCGTTTCTAGGGGATTGCATTAAACTGTTGAGCCCGGATTTGTATTATATACAGAAAAATCGCTTATGGTGATTTCATTCACAAAACTTTCTTATGTAATGCCATAAAATTTGTCAAATCCAGTAAAAGACATCTTCTAAATCACCGAGAAAAAGAATATATAGATAGCTCCATAATAAAGTTGGTTGCTATATTACCGAAAACATAAATATTGTTTTTAAAGAACATTAGTATAAACATTCTATTTACTTAATTCTCACTTAACATATAGGTATGATTTATTATTAGTATACGTTACTTACACCCTGTAGACAGTGATTGCAAAAAAAAGGAGGAGGCCTGGCGCATCCACCAAAAGAGAAACACCGGTTTCCAAAGTAAAAAGTTGCTAATTACAATGTAGTAGTAAAATGTACAAATTCTTTCCTTTCAAGCGCCGTTACCTATCTGTATGTATGTATGTGTATGTACGGTAGGTTTTCCCACTCGAGGTTACGGCGAAGCGGACCTAACAACGATAGACAGTTAGTTCGGTTTTAATATTCCTTATCACATATACGAATAGAATAACAGAGTACTTGATATGAACAAGAGAATAATTATAATGGTTCTCTGATGATTCTAATGAACTGCATCCGAAGCAGAGCCCTTGGTACGTCAACGCGTCAAATTACTTATTGACATGCACGTCAGTGGAAACGGACACGTTTGAGGTATAACGGTGGCGTCTTCTGTCTATGTAATCGATGTGTCATGTTCTCGAATGGATCATTACGTGAGCACTTCTATCTACCACTCCCGTTATCGATTGCCCTTGCCACCCCATTTAAACGTGACCATGCATTCGCAATTGGAAGAATTGACTATTGCCATACATACCTAATTGCTTTTATTATTCATTTCTGATTCACAATAATTGTTTTGATTATACACTTTCAAGTTTTTCATATTTAAGAAAAACTTTCAGTGTTTTCTTTTTATTTGCACATGTGCAATTTCCAGAAATCAATATTTTAATACATTGTTTTTAAAAGATAACCGGGGGCAAGTTTAGCCCATAAAAGTTATCCATAAAACTTTTTTTAACCGATTTCAATAAACGATATTGTTTTGGAAGGCTCACAGCTACTGAGTCTATAGTAGTTATGACAACAGGATCAAATCATAATTACTACCTCAAAAATTGAAAAGAAAGTAATTCTTTTCATAAAATTGCACATTTGTCAATCCTCATAACTCCGAAAATAGTTGACGAATTATATCAGTAGTTGCAGCAATTGAAAGCCCAGGCGTCGCTTTAACTCTCATTGTAATGGCAACTTAAGATTATACTAATTAGTGGTATAAAAAAATTAACGAACTTTGAAGGTTTTTACAATCGGATGAGCGCCTAAGCAGATTCCTCTATCAAACGATAGAGGAAAGCCTATGGATGTTATGGCAACTCGAAATTATGTTAACTAGTGATGTAAAAAATTAACACACTTTGAACGCCTTTACCTTCGGATAAACTCCTCAACAGAACAGAGCTTCATAAAAACGGTGCATAACTCATTTCTTTTCACCCGATGATGACAACATATACATCAAACGATAGAGGAAAGCCACCCCTACCTATGGTAGTTATGGCAACTCGAAATTACGTTAATTAGTGATGTAAAAAATTAACAAACCTTGAACGTTTTTAGCGTTGTATGTGCAGAAAGCGGAACAGCGCTTCAAAAAAAATGTTGTTTAGGTCGTTTACTGCTAAAATAAAATTGTACTTGCATTTAATAGGTTATGAATACGTTTATTGACGATTTTGGTTGAATGAGTATGACCTGAATAAAATAACAATTTACGACAAAAATGATAATTAATGTAAATGATAATTAATCAAGTGTTAATATCCTGATTACAAAAAAACGGCCGATCTGCAATATTTTTCAAACAAGTTTGTCCCAATGTCAAAGAGATTTTTTTGTCAAGCCGCTTATTAGATTTTTATTGCTCAGCTATAGGTCAATTCTTTAGTAACGATACTATGGTAGAAAATAGTATTTTAATTTTGAGCATATACAAGATGCGAGTATAAGTTTTCACCTGCTACAACCACAAGAATCGAGGGGATCCAAATAGTAGCACAAACTTCTCTAATCATTTTGTTCTTTGACTCTCCTCTTTACCTCCTTTAATAACCGACATATAGGAAGAACAGTAATTACAAGATGTACACGTGACCTGACGATTACCATAGCCTGGTATGATTGCTACTGTACACTCAGTTTTGCCATTACTGTTCTTGTTGAACATCGGTTATTAGAACAGGTAGTGAAATAAATTCAGGAACAAAATGTTTATAAATGATTGGTCTTCTGCTTGACTCCATTGCCAATTTCGACAAAAAACTTATCCTCAGTCTTGTAACCAGTATATGTCCATGATATGATATTTGAATAACGGGAGATTTTTCGATTTTTTTAATTAATTATACATTTTCGAAATTTTTTCGATTTAAAATGCTATTTACGAGAAATGGCTGAAAATACCATTCAGTTAATTGTTTTCATCTTCCCTTACATGTGGTGGTATAATATGTGGATCCATTGAGATAACTTTTTCAACTTTAAATTTTGATTTTCTAAAAAAAATGTTTGATTGGGAATTACAAAACTAAAATTAATCCTGGTTGCTTATTAATGGAATTACTGTCAATGTTTTGTTGTCTCTGCTTATTATGATACGTCACCAGCCTGTATCTTTTCAAGTTACCCATAAAAGTTATCCATAAAACTTTTTCTCAACCGATTTCAATAAACGATACATTTTTGGATACTATTTTCAACCACAGTATCGTTACTAAAGAATCGACTTATAGCTGAGCAACAAAAGGTAAAAAAAGGTGTAATCAACCTATGTGAAGTTAGCCCCCAGCCCCATCTTATGGGAATTTACGTGTATAGAAAAACTCTAATTACTCGAGTACCCTTAGAGATACCGCAACGAAACTAACACTGTTCGAACGAGTATTCTTCGGCCAATCTAAAAGTGGAAAAGTCCGATCCGAAATATGTAAATTAGTAGCCGTAATTAATTAATAACTGATTAGGTGACACGGAATATTTGCAAAAATCGGGATATTCAATGGGCTGTATCTCGTTAAGCCTTTGTTTAATCTTAATAAAACTAACACCATTCGATTCCCCTCTTCTTCGAATATAGAAATGTCAAAAAGTCCGATCGCAATTACCTAGGTTTGAGGTAGTATGCGTGGGCGAAGGTCGGCGTGTTTTGCGACAGCTTGCGTTGTTAACCTGGACGGCCCGGCCGGCTTCCAACCCCCTCTTATGGGAATTTACGTGTATACAAAAACTCTAATTACTCGAGTACCCTTAGAGATACCGCAACGAAACTAACACTGTTCGAACGAGTGTTCTTCGGCCAATCTAAAAGTGGAAAAGTCCGATCCGAGATATGTAAATTAGTGGCCGTAATTAATTAATAACTGATTATGTGACACGGAATATTTGCAAAAATCGGGATATTCAATGGGCTGTATCTCGTTGACCATTTGTTCAATCTTAGTAAAACCAACACCATTCGATTCCCCTCTTCTTAAACTAAGTTTCCGCTAATTAGTGGTCTAAAAAAATTCCTGAACTTTGACTATTTTTATCCAGGGATGCGAGTATGGAAGCATACACCGTTCCAGTAGAACAGTGAGCATAACCCCTTTTTATCATCCGATTGTAACAAACTATACACCAAACGAAAGATGAAGCTTGTCTCCACTAATGATAGTTATTGCAGTCCAAGTTTCCGATAATTAGTGGTCTAAAAAAATTAATGAACTTTGACGATTTTTATCCCGGGATGCGAGTATGGAAGCATACACCGTTTCAGCAGCAGAACAATATGGTTAACTCCTTTTTATCATCCGATTGTAACAACAAATACATAAAAGGAAAAAAGCAGCTTGTCTCTACTTATGGGAGTTATTGCAGGTCAGGTTTCCGATAAAAAGTGGTCTAAAAAAATGAACTTTACTCATTTTTACTTCAGACATACCTATGAATGTTTAAGGGGTACAGCGACAGATAACTCAAGTTACATAAGTCATGTTTTCATCAATTCGCAACAAAATGTACATAAGAACCGAAGCGATACACGAGAATACGCTAATTATTGCATTAAAAAAATAACGACTTTGACCATTTTTACGGTCAGATGGACTGACTTATAAAGCAAATCATTAATTAGAAAAATGTAACTAAACTGAAATAAAATTAAATTTATTCACAAAAATATGATTGGAAAAATTGGAACAAAATTAATTAAATAAATTAACTAACTGATAATCACATAAAAGTTAACCGTAAGTGACAGATCGGCATCGGTGTGAAAACAAAATCGTATCCCATGAGTGCTCAAAGCCGACAAAGGGACCGATGCATTTTGCAGGCGGCAAAGGTCCCCGTTAAGCCTTTGTCGGTATGATTATGGCGCCAGTTCTATACCAGAACTTAAAGCCCAACGTTAGGCATAAAAATTACCCATAATTTTTTTTACAACCGAGTTTATTAAATAATATGTTTTTGGAAAGTCCGCAACGTGCAGAGTATACTGTACTTATTGCAGAGGAATCAAATATTAATTACTACCTAAAAAAATAAAAATAATGTCATTTTTTGCTTAAATTGGCACATCTTCAACGTTTACGATTTTTTACACCAGTAATTAGCGGAAACTTCGACTGCAATAACTAGCATAAGTGGAGACAAGCTTCCTCTTTCGTTTGGTGTATTGTTTGTTACAATCATATGATAAAAACAAGTTATGCATAGGGCTTTTCTGAAACTGAATAAATATTTTTACACCACTAATTAGCGGAAACTTGGACTGCAATAACACATCGACCTTTGCCCACGCATTCCAGCTCAAACTCTACTATTTGTGATCGGACTTTTTGATACTACTATAGTTTAAGAAGAGGGAATCGAATGGTGTTGGTTTTACTAAGATTGAACAAATGGTCAACGAGATACAGCCCATTGAATATCCCGATTTTTGCAAATATTCCGTGTCACCTAATCAGTTATTAATTAATTACGGCCACTAATTTACATATCTCGGATCGGAAATTTCCACTTTTAGATTGGCCGAAGAACACCCGTTCGAACAGTGTTAGTTTCGTTGCGGTATCTCTAAGGGTACTCGAGTAATTAGAGTTTTTCTATACACGTAAATTCCCATAAGAGGGGGCTGGGGGCTAACTTCACATAGGTGTGTAATCAGGACATTAACACTTGCTTATTATCATTTACATTAATTATCTTTTTTGTTGTAAATTGTTATTTTATTCAGGTCATACTCATTCAACCAAAATCGTCAATAAACGTATTCGTAACCCATTAAATGCAAGTACAATTTTATTTTAGCAGTAAACTCTTCAACCCGATACCAGAAGCAATATTCCAAATAAACGGACGGAAGAACAGATTTTACAACCGATTTTATGGCGGCAAAAATTGACGGACCGTAACATTTTCGAATTTACTGCGATCGCCAGATCGGGCACGAATTAATCACCGGAATTTGAATGCCCCAAATAGACGGTCCCAAGCGGACCGTATATCCTCCTTCAAATAACCTCTAAAATACTATAATAAATGGTTTTGTCCAGCCATATCCGTGTCAATTATTCTCGCCAAATAAATAACAAGATACTTATCGACCGCATGACCCACGCCATAGGTACGCTGGACGAATGACATTTGGGAAGTGCTATAAGACAATAAATGCATTTTTTGGGGTACTCTTGATGTTAGTATGACATTAAATTTTAAATGGCACCCTATATTATTTGTGTAATATTTTCAATCAGGATGATAAAACCATATCGAAAGAAGTGGAAAAATGTTAAGTAGACACTAACTAAATCGATTTTAGCCGATATTTCATTATTAGCGCCACCTAGCAGGAATTAGTTGGTTTTTGGCCAATGACTCACATTTTTTTGCCGTGTAGGTACTTCGTAGGTATACCCTGATAATTCGATTAAAAAAAACATGTTACCGATTACCATGACACTAAATACTTAATTTTTGCTGAACATTGTAGCGTTGGTTAAAGATCAAAGTTAGCGTAGTGAACTATAAATGAATGCTAACATCCGAATTTGCCAGTGTCTGTACTGCGCCTCACCGTCTTGATGAAAAAACGTGCTGTATTCAGAGCAGGCATTTTTAAAATTGCAATTGAAACAATCGTAATTATTGATTTACAATTTAATTTGTAATGAATCAACAATAACCAGCAGTTAATAACGAACAATAATTATATATAAATCGTTTCTGGAAAATAGGCCACAGGTGACAGAGGTGGGGAAAATACGGAGTGATCCACTAACTTCTGACTACGGAATACCCCAAGGCGGAAATGTCCCACCCCTTATGTACCTATTATACAGCAACGACCTGAAATACATCGAATTAAACGGAAATCCATTCATGTACGCGGACGACATTGCACTGGTATACCATAACAACAGCCATGAAGCACAGCAGCAAGATATTAACGAGGATAGGAAGGAATTAGGAAACTGGTGTACCACGAACCTGCCAACAATCGACAAGAAAAAACACATTACTTGACCTTCAACAACAGGAAGAATGGAAATATATATAAAAAACACTGAAATAAAAGAAGTCAAGAGTATAAAATACTTAGGGCTGGTATTGCAAAACAACTTAAAATGGGACGATCACATGAATAAAATTGTTAAGAAGAATGCTGGAGTAATTGCAGCAGTAATCAAAATAAGCAAATATATCGACTTAAAGTCATGAATTGAGCTCTATAACTCTATGTTTGTAACAAACATCAGCTATCTTAGCACCATAGGTATGTGGAAACACAACGGAAGATAACCTTAACAAACTGCACCGTCAGCAGAACGAAATATTGAAAATTATTTACATGTGGGATAAATTCACACCAACGCAACGTTATACAGGCGGAGCAGAGAGGTGACAGTACGTGAAAAGAACAAAGTGATCAACCTTGTCTTACTACACAAAATAAAAAATAAAATGACCAAATAAACATAACACTAACAGTAAACAATCAGGCTCACAACCACATAACAAGATACAACTCGCACATAAGAACACATAGATTCAGAACAACAATGACCACGGAGAACCTGCTCGCGGATACCATAAATACATACAACAACGTAGACAGTAACATAAAACAATTACACAAACTTCAAGAAAAATATAAAGAACGAGTCTAGAATATACCAAGGTTACCATAATATAGGCCAAATAGAAAATCAGGATGCCCTCAATTCCATGGATCCGAAACGTCTTGCCCATTCTTGGACTATGCAGAAGGGATACTATCCACGAGGATTGTAGTATAGTAAAATGTAGTGTAAATTATATGTTATTGTATTATAACTTATTCGTCAGAAAATAAACTTACTTACTTACTTAGTTATACCTCAAACAATAAGCAATACAGAGAACTGTCAAATTCAGGTGTTAGCATTCATCCACAGTCATCCATAGTTCACTACGCTGATCATGAATCGAATATTTTTTCTATTTCCCTCCTTTAAACGACTTTGCCACGATAGGATTTTCAAAAAAATACCAAGTATTTGGTGTCATTGTAATCCGAAAAATGTATTCTATCGAGTAATCAGGACGTACCCATGAAGTACACGGAAAAAGTGACGCATTGATAAAAAACAACTAAATCACGCTAGACGGCGCCAGTAATACAATACCGGCCAAAATAGATTTAGTGTTTATTTGGCAATTTTCGACTATTTTCTCCATTCATAAACAGAAAAGTTATTTTTGTATTGTTGTTTTCAGAATGCCACCCTGGTAGAAAATATCGCACAATTACAGGGTGGCATTCAAAAATACAATGATGACGTCATTTCCGGAAAAACTGGAAGTTATACTAACATTAAGAGTACCAAAAAAATGCATCTTTTGACTATTACCACTTTTCAAAATTTCATTCGTCCAGCGTCATGAAAAAATCTAAACGGGCGTACCTATGGCATGGGTCAGCCGGTGTACTGTTATATGGAATTTATTCAGCAAGTAGGGAGTAAGATGTAAAAGGAGAAATGCAGACAACAGTCGGCAAAGCTAAATTGGGACAATTGGTTCAAGTTCCGGAGGCCTTGGCATTCCCCAGCGCTTGTACGGAGATGCATATCCAGAATCCAGGCTGGGTTCGCCATGGCTTATTTCGGAGCTTTGTAGGGCATATCCGCTTTGAAAATGACGCGACGTTTGCCGGAGTAAATGTTAGGACGTTTCGCTGTCGGCCCGCATACAAATTAGGGTCGAATTGATGTCTTCCTTTAAAATGTAGCCGGAAGCACTTTGTACGCTTTTTAGGGTCGAGGTTATGTCCAATATTGACGCAAGTGTATTAAATTTGATACTCCTTAAGCATGCTTCAATATTAAATGATAATATTTTATATATGTTTGATTATCCATACTGTGTACGTCTTTCTTTAGAAATAATTACGAAATTTGTTTCTCGTACACTTTTTTATTTTTTAATAACTAGAGGGTGGCCGGTTTCGCTAATAGCATCATCAGACCCTCCTGCAAATTACAAAAGGAGACTTAACCTAACTATTGAACTTTAATAACATTAAAATTACTTACGTGTCAAAGATATAAAATATATAGTTAGACGCACTCACAAACATTTTAAAATATGACATGAAATTGTAGATATAAAATAATAAATATATATAAATTAATTAAAAGCTGTGTACGGGACTTTCACTTAGTACAATACTGAATACACACGTAATCTTTTTCGAAAGTTGGTATAGAAGAAAACTATAACCGACTTTGAACAACACTGTAGCTACGCCCATAGATACCGGTAGATGGGAGGCGTTGTCAATTGGAGTTGATCGTTTAATATGTTGTACCGTTGTTCTCGTTCATGTTTTTCGATTTGATAAGCCTCCAAAAGATCTAATTGTCTCGCCTTGTGGGCTCTATGTAATATTTTGATGTTTTCATCGTCCTTACTTCCATGTCCTGTCTCTAACATATGTCTTCCAAAATTAGATGTGTGTTTTACTTTTCGATGTTCATTTATTCTGGTTTTCAACTTTCGTCCAGTTTGTCCTATGTAGATACTGTTGCAATCGTCACATTTGATACTATACACTCCACTTTGGTTCATTTTGTCTGTCTTTCCGTTGTCCTTAAGTTTATTATATACCACGGATGTGGTTTTAAAGGAGCAGATAATATTATGTTTATAAAGAATTTTCCTTATTTTGTCTGATATGTTACCAGTGTACGTGAAAATGTACGATTACCAGTGTACGTGAAAATGTACGTGAAAATGTACCCATGCGTCCAATAGTGTCATTCGTGAACACCCCTACAAATAAAATGGCAAAAGAATTAGTCAGGATACTTAAAAACCACGTACAGTACAAGTCAAAATACACTATCGACAATACAGCACAATTTGCCCAGCAGTTGCAACTACAAGATACAAAGGGAGTAACGATGATATCTTTTGATGTTACTAATTTGTATGCTAACGTGCCTAAGGATAAAATTCTTCCAATAATAAAAAACATACTGCAAGATGAAAACCTATCACAGAAAGACATAGAAGACCTCATGTCAGTTATAGAGCACAATATTAACACGAACTACTGCACGTTCAACAATCAAAATTACATAATTGACGATGGTCTACCTATGGGATCACCACTCTTAGGTTTGCTTGCCAACTTATACCTAGACCATATAGAACGTAGTCACATTATGAACGTGATAAATACACAACATGGTAATATAAAATATTGGAGAAGATATATGGATGATGTGTTTTGTTTATGGAGAGGATCAGAGAGACAATTAACAAAGTTCCATGACTACATAAACAACTTACACGACAATTTAAAATTTACGTTAGAAAGAGAAGACAACAATAGCCTGAATTACCTAGACGTGAAGATCCACAGAGATACAGAATGCTTTACATTCGAAATTTTTAGAAAACAAACAACTTGTTCCGCAATAATTCCAAGTGGTTCACACCATCACCACACTCAAAAATTGGCGGCTATCGGATCATATATACATAGAGCCCACACCATACCAATTACAGAAAATAATTATAAGAGGGAAATAACAATTATCAAACAAATAGCCAGAGAGAACGGATTTAAAACGGACATCGTGGATAAAATGGTTAAAAGGAAACAAAGAAGGAATGATGCGCTTAACAAACAAGAAATAAACATCCAACCGACATATAGAGGACTCACGTACACTGGTAACATATCAGAAAAAATAAGGAAAATTCTTTATAAACATAATATTATCTGCTCCTTTAAAACCACATCCGTGATATATAACAAACTTAAGGACAACGGAAAGACAGACAAAATGAACCAATGTGGAGTGTATAGTATCAAATGTGACGATTGCAACAGTATCTACATAGGACAAACTGGACGAACGTTGAAAACCAGAATAAATGAACATCGAAAAGCAAAACACACATCTAATTTTGGAAGACATATGTTAGAGACAGGACATGGAAGTAAAGACGATGAAAACATCAAAATATTACATAGAGCCCACAAGGCGAGACAATTAGATCTTTTGGAGGCTTATCAAATCGAAAAACATGAACGAGAACAACGGTACAACATATTAAACGATCAACTCCAATTGACAACGCCTCCCATCTACCGGTATCTATGGGCGTAGCTACAGTGTTGTTCAAAGTCGGTTAAAGTTTTCTTCTATACCAACTTTCGAAAAAGATTATGTGTGTATTCAGTATTGTGCTAAGTGAAAGTCCCGTATACAGTTTTTAATTAATTTATATATATTTATTATTTTATATCTACAATTTCATGTCATATTTTAAAATGTTTGTGAGTGCGTCTAACTATATATTTTATATCTTTGACACGTAAGTAATTTTAATGTTATTAAAGTTCAATAGTTAGGTTAAGTCTCCTTTTGTAATTTGCAGGAGGGTCTGATGATGCTATTAGCGAAACCGTCACCCTCTAGTTATTAAAAAATAAAAAAGTGTACGAGAAAATTTGATAATATTTTATTTTAAGACATCATGTATTGCAATATGGGATTGTCTGAAATAAATGCTAGCTTAAATAACGTAGGTATTCTATCATAGTTAGGCCAACTGTGAGCGGCTAGAGGCATGATAACCATTCTGGCAAAACGCACTTGTTTGCGCTATAATTCCAAATTTTCCATTTTTTTTTAATATTTGTTTTATATTTAATTAGACGTGAATGGCAATAGCAACTAAACGTTGTAAGGGAATTTAACTCAAAACATTACCGGATATATTTCTGGAGTCTACAAGAGTAACTGTCAACAAACAGTTTTGATGATAGCAGGTACAGTACAACATACTGTTAAGATTGTGTCCTATCAATCACTTTGACATTGGAATTTGTTTCCTCATCTGTTGATGGTGCAGAATTTACATAAATAACTATTCGCCATTTTATCGCCCTTGTAATAAACATGCTACATGTGTATGGACTAAATCTGTAAACATTGATAAAAGTTAAAAAAAAAAATGCCAATCTGTGGCGCCCATTTTTTATAATATCTACACGTTTGCAGTACATTTTAACATTTTATGCATGCCACTTGCACGCGATAATCAAAAACAGCACGTCATACATATTTACATAAATTATATGTACCCATATATTTAATTCACATGTAATCCATATAGCTAACAGTATATTTTTAATTGAATTTTGAATTTACATCATACCTGGTTTCTCTTTAAACATCAATTACACATATCATTAATAGATATACTAAAACCGACCAATTAGTTTCTTTATTTGTTAAATTTATACTTTTCTTCATGCAAGAACGGTTGCTTATCACGCTTTATTTTACTAACTTACGATGTACTTCAATACGATGTAATGTATCAGACCCTTGTTGGTTATTTGTTTAATTACGTGTGCAGGTTCAAGGAATTTCATGCAAATATTCTTTAAATAAAATACAGAGTTCGACTTGAAAGACATTTGCGTCCAGACATTCGTTCAAGAATATTACTAGCACTGGTTCAACTCAACAAACTTTTAGATATAAGAAAATAGTTGTTTTAAATACAGTGATATTGTGAAGGGTGTTGTGCGTTATAAGAAACCGAACCGGTTTCGCCTATTTCTTTACATGCGGAGTTCGGCCCGCGGGCCGCACTTTGGCCAGGCCTGAGATAGAGCAATGTTTAAATTGGGACCAAGTAGCTGAATTTTGAGCTGATCAGTAATTGTGAGCGCTCAAAGTATGGAAACATGACAAAATCTCTAATTTTCAGTTTCTCTAAACCACTTTTTTACTGGTTATGGTTATGTCTTCAGGGTGGCATAGAAGTGTTATGTTAGTACATCAGACAATGTTTGAGAAAAAGAAGTAGAAAATTAGTGAATTTTTACAACTTTTGTTTGTGAATGGATATAGACCAGGCAATAGAGACTTTTTCGTGACAAAAATAGTATCAGCAAGCCGTCGGTCCCAGGTCACGTGGAACAGTCCGTAGATGTATTGTGGTGTGTTTTCGACTAGCAAATATCATTACTTAATTTGTTATAAACAAAAAACCTAAAAAAATCGTGCTTTTTTTCGTTGCTTGTAAAAGCTGAACCGATCGAGCAATCTTGATACTGTGAAGAGACGAATTGTAGATAATGAAAAGACGAAAAAAAATGCACCCTACACGGGCCCGATCGGATTAATATTAACGGAGGAAATTCGGAAGAACCGGAGAAATCTGCGTTTTTTTCAAAAATTCATAACTCCGCTATATTCAAAGCTGTAACGCAGGCTTTTCGCGAGAAAGTAGCGACTGATGGGTACTTTAAGTGTGCACAACGCAGGCGTTGTCTGATGATTAGTTTTTGCACAATTGCGATTTGAATTTTTTTTATGCAATATGGTTCGGCGAGCCTGGATGCTTCGGAGGTGGTCCGATTTTAATTTTTTTTACGTATTTCGAAAGTGGAAGTATTGTGCTACAAAACATCTATTCTGATTTTGCGTTAAAATGTTGCGAAATAGGCGAAAAATGCTTGCAAACATGACCGAAATCTGCGACGCGCTCCAAACCGGTCGAGTAGTGGGGGTAGGCGACCGACGCGGGGAAGCGCGTATCTATAGTAATCCCAACGCGCTGCGCGCTTCCCCGAGTCGGCCGCCTACCCCACTACTCGACAGCTTGTAAGCGCGCGGCAGATTTCGGTCAAGTTTTCAAGCATTTTTAGCCTATTTCGCAACATTTCAACACAAAATCAGAATAGACGTTTTGTAGCACAATACTTCTACTTTCGAAATACGTTAAAAAAATTAAAATCGGACCACCTCCGACGCATCCAGGCTCGCCGAATCATATTGCATAAAAAAAATTCAAATCGCAATTGTGCAAAAACTAATCATCGGACACCGCCTGGGTTGCGCACACTTAAAGTACCCATCAATCGCTACTTTCTCGCGAAAAGCCTGCGTTACAACTTTGAAAATGGCGGAGTTATGAATTTTTGAAAAAAGCGCAGATTTCTCCGGTTCTTCCGAATTTCCTCCGTTAATATTCACCCAATCGGGTCCGTGTAGGGTTCATTTTTTTCGTCTTTTCATTCTCTACAATTCGTCTCTTGACAGTATCAAGATTGCTCTATGGGTTCAGCTTTTACAAGCGAACAACAAAAAAAAAGCACGATTTTTTTAGGTTTTTTGTTTATAACAAATTAAGTAATGATATTTGCTAGTCGAAAACACATCACAATACATCTACGGACTGTTCCACGTGACCTGGGACCGGCGGCTTGCTGATACTATTTTTCTCACGAAAAAGTCTTTATTGCTTGGTCTAATAGCGCATAGCCGTTTCCAGCTGATTCATTTGCGCTGAATGCGAATACAGGCTTGAACGTTGCATAACACGGCATGTTATTGAATTTGTCGTTCCTTTTATGGAAGCAATCGCACACCAATAAGAATCGCTTTAAATGCTTCAAAAACATTGGTGAACAAACTTTCAGCATTACATGTAAGTACAAAGTTTAAGGTTTACTATGACATCGTGTTGACGTATCTAGGACACTGGGTCAACTGGCATAAATTTCTAAGAAACTCAAAAAAAAATTCTACTTTGCATTCACAATGCACACATTGTAACACTGTTGTCGGTGTTACAATTAACAAATTGTAACACCGTTTTTAGTAACTTTTTTCTAAGATTGGTCACATTGATATCAAATGCCATATTATGTCAAAGGTAAATACACGTAACCACAAACTGCCTTTTTAGAATCGCTTGCGTAAACGCGAAATATCTATATTCTTTACATATTTACACATGCGTGTAGCATGCTATAGTATTTGCCAAAGGGTTGAGGCTTTCTTAGTTTGCTCTGTTCATCAAAATCAATCTGGTAAGTGATCAGGCATCCTTCTCGTCAATTAACCATCAAATCCCCCTTTCAGATCCAATACAAGGACCACATTTACCTGAGTAAGGAGTTATGCGACGATCAAACCTACATCGTAGATATGATCGGGTTCAAACACTGCCGCGGGATTGTATATGCGCAATAAATAGTTTATGAATATCATATCAATACCGTATCAATACCGTTGTGTGCAACTATTTGTTACCTCCATGGCATGTAATTTTACTAAATAAATTTTTTCACCGAAATTTGAGTGAAGTGCGTGTAAATGTATAATAGGGTGGCCAACTTTTTAATACTCTAAATCGGGACGCTGACATCCGAGTTGGTGGGCCATAAATCACATATTGTCAATAACTAAGACATACTGTTATCTTAAGTATTGGCAGGCTTTTTGATTAGCGGTAGATAAATGAAATTACTTGGGTGCCAACGGTTTGGAGTGCTAATGACTGTGTACTTTACCCTATAAAGAACTAAAACAAGGCATGTCATAGGCCCCGATAGCATAGATATTTATGCTGGATACCAAAAGATGCTTGGTTTAAATCCAGGTTTCGGCTTTAATTATTATTAATTCAATTTAATTTAATATTTACGTCCTGTGTCATCATTTGCTCTTTACATTTAAGAAGCTTGATGAGGTAACCAATGATTCTGACACAGATAATTAGAAATGTACCTGGAATATATATTTTTCTTCCAACAGCTTCATCTCCGCAGCCAGAATATTATCAATTTTCAAGACCTTGTAACTTGAAGGCATTATTTGTACTTAGATGCAATGTGTCTATTGTATTTCACTGTCTTCGCTGCCAGAAAACTACACCAACGCACGTGATTTGTTTCCGACTGATTTCCAATAATGGAGTTTCCTTTCTGAAATTGTTGTTAAAAATTTCGTTTCTTGACTATTTATTCAGATTGTAATATTTTTAGACTAATGAAAAGATCTGTACAAATGTGATTACAAGGTTAATTTAATTTTAAATTTTTAAAGAAATTTTATGAACAATAAAGTAATGATGGTTTTCCTTTGAACCGAAATTTGATAATAATATTTTTCTTTATTACAAATGCATCGATTAAAATTTAAAATTAATGAAAATCAGTTTGACTAAATTACAAACACAATACACGTTTAAACATCGTTTGAATAAGTTAATTATTATTTTTCTGAAAGTGTTGCATTTCTATGACAATAAAATTCTATTCGTTCACCCCAATTCACCCTATCAGGAGCTCAAAGTAGTACGTTGTCCGTCAACAATATTTATTATAGAACTTGGTCAATCCTGACTGACTGAAATTTCTATACAACAGATCTATTTTTTTACAGAGTAAACAATCGATTCTCTAAACACAAGTACCCCCTACATTCTATGTACTCACAAAACACGTAAAAGTTCTGAGAGCTTTTCCTAACTATTAGTTCACAGAATCGTAAAAACTATACACCAAACTAAAGCTAAATGGTATACAATTTTCCATCTAGTGATAGATTTTTGATATTTTTGATCGTTTTTGACAAAAAGTTACGGAATCTAACATAAAATTAACTGATTTTGCGATTTTTTTTGTACGGCGAACAAAATTTAAATTGAAAAAAGTATCGCATATTCCTGTATAAGTGTACAAAATTTCGCGTTGAAATATCAATATCCCATATATCAACATTTCCTTCTTTGAGTGCGAGTCAGACATAATTTATCACGTGGCATGGATACAACAATAACAATTATACATATACATTACCACAACAAGTTTACACACCTGATACAAAATTAAACTCACTATGGATGCTTGTTCTATAGGAGGTACTAGCTCTAATGATTCCTCCTAACTAAATACGCTAATATGTTTTCAAAATTGGATAGAAAATATCTCAATTACCTACATTTGGATACGGCAGAGTCATTTTGTTGAGTACACTTTCATATGCTAACAAAATCATTAGTTTGATGGCTGGTGTGTGGGAAATTCTGGACATTTTTAAAAAATTGACAAAGTTGGAGACGCTTCATCAGGCGGGACAAGTGCTCAAAATTCGGGACTGTCCCGCCCAAATCGGGACGGTTGGTCACCCTAATGTATAAGCCTCAACGGCTACCTAGCGGAATTAGGTAGACACCGTTATTAAATGTTAAGCGTTATAAATAACAATTCTTTAGAAAGTTTTTGTTCTTCCAAGTAACTAATCAGTCACCGTCAAACATTTCCATTCTGACTATTATAATTATTAAATACTATTTTAAGTTAACTTAGCTATATCCTTTATTCACTCATGTCATGTAAGTTTTTATCACTGTAGCCGTTGCGGGTTAATAGTGTTGCCCCAAGCTCTATTGTGATCATAGTTGCGCCCCGTTAAGTATTTATTAAAACTTATAGGCTAAAGTAGAGTAAAATTATCAACAATAAGAGATTATAGATTCTAAGTATAGTAACCACAAATTCTAAATTTATATGAAAATGAAGTAGAAAGAATAGTATATTACATTCGGTTTATAAGACATCTTGGCGCAACTCATGCGCCAATTTGACGTCTTATAAAACATAATAATATTATATTATCCTACACTAAGCGAAAATGTCATTGTCGGGTCTCTATGCAGACATGAAAGATGCTAATTACCCGCCAGGCGTGTAATGAACAACTTCCAACGCTATCCACAAAAGTAGTTAGTCATAAATCAAATCGACAGCGACCGACCGGTCGGTATAATAAAAGCAGAGCTTTCGGCATTGTGTACCTATTTGTCAAAAGCCAATCAATTATCTTTTTGTCGATTTTTTTTTTGTAATATGATTTGTCTATGACGTCATAAGTCAGTCAAAATTGAACGTCGGAAATTGCGTGAATTTAAAATCGACATATCCACACAAAAATACTTCAAAGCCAGTTAAGTTAAGATGAGTGTAACATACAAAATATTATCAGATAGTATTCAGCGCGAATTGTAATAACGTATTCCCCAATTTAAAATTATCAGAGCAACTACGCGCTTCAATATCAATATACCAATATCCAAATTAATCAACGTAGTAACTAGAAAACCACACGAAAACTACCAGTAAACACCGCGCAAGCTATGCATTTTCATTGTTACCAAGCAACCAACTGACAAATTCTTACTTAGGTCTATGTTTGGCAAAGGCAAAGTTCATTTAGGAGCAAACTACTGTAACTTCTTCAAAGAGGGCCGTTTTTCACGCCGGATAAGTCACGCTGACGGCTCGTATCCGTTTAAAATTACAATTTCGCGCGAACAATTTTCACAATTCCTCTCGAGTTTCCGGGCAAACCGGCGTCACCCAGCCGAATTACATTTACGGCGGCAGCGTCGCGTATCTTACAAACTGGTCGGGCCGGAGTTATGTGGTGGCGCCCCCTATCCACTAGTGTTGCCTGCGCGAACTTCTCCCCGGTTGCTTTATTAAAACTGTCGCGTTGCGGTTTTAGGATGGCTGCGATTCTGTTCTCTGGCCTGCGAACCACTGCTTACATTTCAGTTATGCTCTTTCGAAACGTGCAGCTCCTATCTAATTTGAAATAAATTTACTCGTGTGCGGCGTGGAATTATATTTAGTAGAGGACAGGCGCGAGCTCGTATGTGAATTCGGTGGCTTGGAAATAATTTATTTTATAGATGGAATTTAAGAACTGGTGCATTGTGCTTACGCTAGGCTATTTTATCTATTTAACTCCTTTTCCAGGCTTTATATAGACTATTTTATGGTTTTCTGAATTTATGATAGTTCTTTTTTAACCTGTAAAGAGATAAAATGTCCAGCAATGGTTCCAACCTTAGAAACAGTACAGGAACAGAAGGTCTTGTAGTAGAGATGTTTTCAACTAAGAAGAGCACCCCTATGGGCGGCGGGAAAAATCAGTTGACCTTGATAGCTCCATATATGGAAGTACATTGGCGTCTCGTACCAAGAGGGGTGTTAAATAAATAGAGAACAGAAATACAGTTTACGGTAGATATTTTAAAGTTTAAACAAAAGGAAATTGTTAATGATGTCCAAATAGATCTACTAACAATAGAATTGTAGTTTAAGTTAGTTTCTGGATGAAGTTTGGGGTTAGAATTTCTTGACCAACATTTTCTTAAGTACAAAAATTTCGGTTGTGGTAGTTATATATAACTTTTCTCACCCGCATTCACTAATAGGTCACCTTACAACAATCAAAGACAATACCGACTGCGTGGGTTGTCATGTTGTAAATATACAACATAACCTCACTCACGAGAGGCGTTCATGAGTGCATAATTTTATTATCATTATTCATTCGGACCACCTAAAAACGTTCAGATTTTTTGAATAATTTACTTTTTCGCTATTAATCATTGTAAACCTGTGAATTCCTGTCATCTCAGAACACATTTTAAGAATGCGTCCCAATCTCCCAAACTATCTACGCCACTGAATGCATGTTTATCCATTGCGCACCTTGGCGGGAGATCACGTGGGGTGCTCTTCTTAGTTTAAATCATCTCTAAGGTATCACATAATATCATACCATCTTTGAAGAGAAAACATTTTGTCTACCTGACATTTTCGGCCATTTCCAGTTTGGATGTAATTCATGTTAATTAAATATTACAAATATATGACATGCAGTTTTGGAAGTAAAACTACTGTGCGTTTCAGTTAAATTGACCGGTCTAGAAGCTTGCATAAACATTAAAGCCATAGGCGGGCAAATGTAGGATTCTGACACTCCTGGATAGACTCCTAACTGTTTAATATAGGCTTTTAAAGATGTATTTATCTGTTTTCATTCCTAATACTCCACAACTTGCCACATTAGAAATTATTGCCCGTGAATATGCGTAGAAAGTATTCCGCACCATATCAATTGTCAACTGTTAGACCGCTCAACTTATCTGAAACGGACAGTACTTCGAATGCTAGCTTCCGGAACGGTGTGAAAGCGGGTTCTAACGAAACAAAGTAAACAACCGCAGTTGCTAGGTAGATTTTGTTATGAATATATACTAACCGTCTCATCAAAAAGCAACATCACGTATTTTTTTATGTTTAGGGCCGATATATTCACTTATCGTCAAAGCTGTCGTTAGCCAACGAACAGATTACGCTAACGTTCGCGTTAAAAATGATTCTGTCTTTTCACCGATCTGTAAGTTATCGTCAGGCAACGAGGACATAAACATTGCGAACGAATGTTTTTCGGCAGTATAGTATCAAATGTCGGTAAAAAAGGTGTACTAAATCAACACTTGGATCATAACTTGGACTAATTGCCGCTAGATGTAGCGCCGTTAATGACATTGATAGACATTGACAAAACGTAACCAAAATTCACTCGCACCCATTTCTAACCGCATCAATTAAAAAAGACGACCAAAAGTTAAAAAAAATGGTATGAAAGACGAATTCAGCAAATTCGGCCATATTAACTAAATAATGACTTCAATTAATACAGTACCACGTACGTACGTAAATATTTGACAGTTTGACTTTTTGTTTGACATTCGGCACATGCTCTGTGACCAATCAAAGTGTTCGTCATTAGTTTACGGCAGGTTCATTCGATCGCTAAATAAATTTGATCGTTAAGCGTATTCATCCGGTCGGTAACGTTAACGACAGGTGAATAGACATATTTTTACCATTTATCTTGTTGTTTAGATGACGAACAGTTTCACGATAGGTGAATATATCGGCCCTAAATAAATTTGATCGTTAAGCGTATTTATCCGGTCGGTAACGTTAACGACAGGTGAATAGACACATTTTTACCATTTATCTTGTCGTTTAGATGACGACCAGTTTCACGATAGGTGAATATATCGGCCCTAAGTTTATTATAAAAAGTAACAATAATTGGATCAAATTAGAATAAAAAATAAGCCAATGCAATCGCTAAAAAGAAAATGGGCAGCAAAGCTTTTAATTCTACACATTATCATTAATCACTTTCTAATACTATCTACTAATTGCTTTTTGGTAGACGTACATAATAAATTAATAATAGTCGCAGTTGGTTTATATGGGTCAATGTTAATTGTGGATTTTTTCATATTAAAATTTATGAGATGAGCTGGATTAACCTAAGTTAGCCAAAAGAATCCATGGTAGTAAAACTAATATAACTAGGTTGTATTCTTCATCTGAATTACTGAGGTGTTTTTGTATATTTTTTTTGTAAATTTATCAATGAACCTTTTGTATATACTTAATTACTTGCCGATTTCTTGTTCATGTTGTTAGTTTATTTTTCTGAATATTAAGAATCTATTATCTGTTTGCCATACCGTGGACAGATTAAACATTTGTTCATTGAATCATCTCGTCATTCGTATATTTATCTATTTCTGTAAATTTTGTACTTATACATGCACCTCGACACATTTACGCTTTCAGAATAGACAGAGAACGTCGCGGCACATCACGTCAAATTATTATTTTCTTGAATCCTTTGACTTGAATCGCAGAGACTTTAATGAAGACAAATCTAAAGGCTATTTCGCTACACAACTTTCGCCTTTTCCTTATCTTCTTTTTGTAACTATAAACAAGCTAGTAACTTTCTCTTAGCGTATACGCATGCACAGTGGAGGCATTTGTAAGGTCTGCCAACACTGCAAACGTGCGACATTTTGGTTTGTTTTGACATATCGCATTAACGTATACGTTTAACATTACAGTGACGCGCTACGCATTGTACAATTGGTTTAATTTATGTAAATTAATTGCCACTGACATTTTTACAGCAAAATATTGCAGAAATAAACCTGCATAATGTAAACATAAAATATAACCTTAAATTTTTTAGGTTGCACCAGGTTGGCTATTCTGAAATGGATAAAGAAGTGTGTCTAGTATACCCATTTATTGTTACTTTAAAACGTTTTTCTAGTTACTAAAAAGAAGTTTAGAAAAAATCGTAAGTAGTGTAGTGTTAAATAGCCTGAAAGTAATTTAAAGGTGTAAGGTTGGATGTTAGGTTTGCGGCAAATCTGCTTCTTATAAAAGATATGATACATCCGGTTGCTATAGTATTATCAGATTTAAGAGGCAGGCGTAAATCGGCGTTAGATTGCTTCATCATTTTCTGACATTCACATTAAATTCAGACGAAACTTCTAATATGTTAGACAGAATGCAGCTTGCGTAGTGTATGCCTGTTGTCATGTTTATGTTCACATAAACGACGATCCCGGCAAGGCTGTCATATTCAATTCAACTCCATTAAACAACACATGAACCCGTTTTCTCTATAATACATGTATGTCGTATACACAACTCGACCTTAACACCTTTGAATAGCATATTCACTGTGTCCCAAGATGGACGTATATAACTATACCAGAGTTAACATACAGGCTGGTTGTACAACAAGAAATTGTTAAATTTTCTCAATATTAAAGTGTGAGTTTTGCGCAATTAGATATATAATGTCATCGGAAAAAGCTGTTTCATATTTAATTTCATGCTCAGATATCAAACTTGGATATTTTATATCAATTTTAATATTTTATATTTTGTTTTTCTTGCTTCTTCTTATATAATCGTTTTATCTGAAGCCATCATTCTTATTAACAAAAAATTAAGATAGTTGCATGTGATAATGATAACAATAACCTGTGTTTATCATAAAAATAAATAATTAAAATGTAATTTTTCCAATTCCCTTTTGAAAAATCAAGTTGGTAACTTGAGTTTTCAAAATTCTGATTGTTGCCATGGACTTTTTATTAAACCAAAAACTCTTTATAAACAAATCTTTTTCTCGATAAATTATCCATCTGGGGACGCACTGTATCGTCAAGGTGACATTTCAGCAATGCCATCTGTAGTATCATTCAGTTGTTCTTCAGTTGTTCTATCGACCAATAAAATCCGGGAGTGCACGTTGGAAAAATACAATTAATATTTTATTATACGTAGTATTGATATATGTATATTGTCACTCTTTACGTAACGTTGTTTTCTTGGCCGATTCAATCTGGAGTATTAATTCCGAGGGCACGTTGCATCCGGGGTAAAACACGCGACCGGATATCGACTTCATGGAGCAGACGCCCACTTCATTAGATTCAACCTTGCATCGCAAGCTACCGTCATGAACGAATCGTGTCCATTGTTCATGACACATTCTTATTTTAAATCCCCCCCCCCCGAATAGTTTTGATTCAGTTCATGAATTACAGATGTATAACTCCTCATACATATCACCGTACACTTATGTATGTTAACCATTACGGGGAGTTCACGGGGGTTCACTCCATTTCTTTAAAAATATTTTACGGCGGTATTTTAACTTCGGCCCGGCTGAAGATAATTTCCTTACTAATTTTTGTTTTCAAATCGTTATAAATAATATAATTATTTAAAAGTGTTACTTACTTATTATGTTCAGCCTTCAATAAAAAGTATTTCCTCTAAGAGCCGTTTTACACGACCGAGTTTTCTAACGAAATTATTAGCGAAAATTATCACGAAATTATTAGCAAAAATTATCACTATAGTTTTGGTGAGAATTTTTGGCATATTTATGGCGAGAAAGAATTGCTTGACACCATTTTACACGCACCAATTAATTTCAATATAATTAGAATTATATTGAAATTAATTGGTTCGTGTCAAATAGTGTCAAGTAATTCCTTCTCGCCATAAATATGTCAACAATTCTCACCAAAACTATAATGATAATTTTCGCTAATAATCGCTAATAAATCGCTAATAAATGTTTTTTCAAGAATTCATATCTCCGCCATTTTCAAAGTTGTCGCCCAGGCTTTTCGCGAGAAAGTAGCGATTGATGGGTACTTTAAGTATGCAAAACGCAGGCGTTGTCTAATGATTAGTTTTTGCACAATTGCGATTGGTATATCTTTATGCAATATTATTCGGCGACCCTGGATGCGTCAGAGGTGGTCCGATTATAATTTTTTTAACGTATTTCGATAGTACAAGTATTGTGGAAGCTAACGGCTATTCTGATTTTGCGTTAAAATGTTGCCAAATAGGCGAAAAATGCTTGAAACATGACCGAAAAGCTGAGCTGCTGCGCGCTCCAAAGCGGTCGAGTAGAGGGGGTAGGCGGCCGACGCGGGGAAGCGCGAATCTATAGTAATCCCAACGCGCCGCGCGCTTTGCCGAGTCGGGCGCCTACCCCACTACTTGATCGCTTTGGAGCGCACGGCAGTTTTCGGTCATGTTTGCAAGGATTTTTTCGCCTATTTCGCAACATTTTAACGCAAAATCAGAATAGACGTTTTGTAGCACAATACTTCTACTTTTGAAATACGTTAAAAAATTAAAATCGGACCACCTCCGACGCATCCAGGCTCGCCGAACCCAATTGCATAAAAAAATTCCAATGGAAATTGTGCAAAAACTAATTATCGGACAAAGTCTGGGGTGTGTACACTCAAAGTACCCACCAATCACTGCTTTGTCGTGAAAAGCCTGCGCGAGCCTACTTTGAAAATGGCGGAGTTATGAATTTTTGAAGAAACGCAGATTTTTCCCGGTTTTCCGCCTTTCCTCCGTTAATTTTAATGCGATCGAGTCCGTGTAGGGTTTGTTTTTTTCGTCTTTTCATTCTCTACAATTCAAAGCATCAAGATTGCTCCATCGGTTCAGCTTTTACAAGCGAAAAACGAAAAAAAGCACGATCTTTAGAGATTTTTTGTTTATAACAAATTAAGCGATGATATTTGCGAGTTAAAAGCACATCACAATACATCTACGGACTGTTCTACGTGACCTGGGACCGTCGGCTTGCTGATACTATTTTTGTCACGAAATAATCTGTATTGCCTGGTCTATAAGTCAAATAGTTGCTATTGCAAATGATGCTTGTGAAAAATCGATTGCTTCTTAAACATTTATAAATTGAATCACAATAATCGCAAGTTTGATCAATCTTTACAACAGTTTCAAGAATCGAGCCGCGCAGGGAACGTTGGTATACTACATAATTACTTCGATTGCAATTACGGTTTGCGAGAATGAGCATTAACCTTTTCGTGATACACACTCGAAGTAATTTCGAAGTGCTGTGCGATAGTGTTTATTTATGGCATTTATGCCGATAAGATACACATATTATACGCTCGTAATATAATTATTAGCCGGATTATGAATTATTAAATAATGTCACTTACGGCCGATCTTAAAATCGTACGTATAAGCAGTAGAATAGTTATTCCCAGAATAAATAATACTGTGTCGCCTCCGATTGGCTAAAATATTTATGTTTCCATAGTAATAACAACTTATTCTGGTATTTATACCAATATTTAGCTTATCCCATGGTATAACGTGTTTTGTAAGATCGGCCCTTAATCAAATGTGTAATATCAGCTCACAAAATAATTTACATCAAATTGGCGAAGGTGCCGGGAAGATGTTGTGTTTATGCGGATGATCTTAATTTTTGAGATTATACCTACTACTTCACTGCAAAGCATACTGTGTATTTCAGGGGTAGTTGGCACGGTTGTGAACTTTTATTATTATTAATTATAAAGTCGTTGAATGGACAAAGTTGTGCACGTTTGTTGAAACAGTCAAATCAGGCCTAAAATAGCCAAACTACAGTCATATATGAAATATAAACCAAAACACATACATGAATATTTTATACATAAATTAACGATGCGTTCAATATTTCATTTTCATATCGCATAATTAATTCATGGCAATGAATAGTTGACGGCACAAACAAAACACTTTATTGTATTATATCTATGTCATAATTCACGCGAACGAATTTTATGAATGTACAACAATTCGGTCCGTTGAACATTTAAACATTGAAATCCTTTTATTTAAATCTAAAAATGCGGTAATATTTTGTTGATTGACTTCGGTTGACAATGGGATATTATAATCTGTATATAAAACTGTCAAAGGCTAGTCAGCTAGTCATCAACATATCAATTTTTTTATGAAAATGATCTTCTTAGCATTGGTTACATCCTTAGTGCTGAAGATGTATCTTGCAACAGAGTGCGAAACGTCGACTGCCTAAAAGTCATCAATGCCGGAAATCAATTTATTATCGAGTCCTAAAACTTGGAATACAAACGCGCATTAAAAATAAACAAACACGTATTTTAGCATTTTTTTATGTTAATCATACACTGGTTAAGGCTCCCGTCTCCGACCCCCAAAACGCGAAAATAACCCACGTCATAATTATTGCGCCAATCGTGAAATGCTCGCTACCATTCGATTTTGAAGGTCTTTATGCAACTACCATCGGAAAGGAATTTCAATATTTATGAAAATTATTAATGCAAATTTTGGTGTGGGCTATAATGTGGCAGTTGCGTCTGATTATTGTCGGTTATAATACATTATAAAATATAATTAAATGTTAACTATAAGAGCACAGGTTATTTTCTTCTGAACTTCTCTAGACTTGCACTCAGGAGTATTGTAGTGCCATGTTTGTAATAAGTTGACAATCATGTTTACAATAGCGACGGTTGTCAAAGTACTATATCATCAACTAGAAAACTCAAACACAGTCCAGTTTGAATATTGTATAAATAAAAAGCAATACATTAATTTCTTTAGGTTATACCATCCGTCAAATGTAATAAATACGAAATAAAAAGTTAAAAACAGACATGGTTATAGTACCGCCATCTACAGCTGGTGATTTTTTTATTTCGAAGCTTTGGAGAGAAGTTTGCTACAGTTTGCTATTTGAGACGGGAGCCTTAAACTGTTGAAATAATATTTCTTTCGTGGCCAACTTTACAACTGCGAAAATTACATATCCACAAGAGCAATCTTTCTGTATTACATGCAAATATTCGTGCAATGTACTGTTATAAACTGTATAAACTCGGAAAGATAAATTCCTTTAACGATAAATATTCGACATGGGAATTCTCGGCGCTCGACAAAATCTCTCGTTCCCGCAAGGAAAATATTAATATCTAGGCATATTGGATGCAAGTTGTGCCCACGAGCCCGATAACGCCTGCCACTTTAGTATGTTTCGTCAAGAGATATTACGCTCTTTTCGTATCGTAGCTGCGCTGCATAAAATTTGCAGTGTACTTTAATATTGCATTAGTAGTCAAGAGTATAACGGAAGTACATCATTTTTCGCTTGACTAAGAGACATTAAAAGTTACCTTAATTAATCATAAATACTGTTCCAGAATATGAACAAAATTACTCTCAATTATAAATGTATGTAAGGTACGTAATTATAGCTTGCATTATAGCTGAAAAGCTTATATATTAAATTTAGTTATATTCATTGCTGTATACAGGTGTATACGTTTTTACTTTATCATACGCAGTATGATAAAGTATTGTAATCGTGCCGAAAAATGTGGAAAAATGGAACCAAAATGTCCTTTTGGTTCCCCTGAACATATTTGACCAAGGTACAAAAAAATGTCTGTGTGTGTGTGCGTGAGCGTGTGCTTCGTATTTAGAAGTTTCATGACCAAACTTAGAGCTGAAAACCATTTTGTTCAAAAGGGTGCAAAGAAACTGGATGTTTACTGTAAGCCTTTTTCAAGGATTTGGCAAATGAGCCGCCATTTCTGTAATTTCGTCAAAATAGTGAAATAATAAATTAAAGTAGAGGAAATTTTGTCGATGACATTTTTTGGTGAAATTAATAGTTTTGCTGCAGGAGCAAATTGTATTTGATTGAGATCGGTCGTGTCTCCATTAATATAAAACTAGTTAGCCAGGATTTGACGGATATTTTCATTCTAATGCCAGAAGTAGTGTCAAACGCTGATGTTTTGACAATACCTACTGTCAATAGAATCGATATATCTGTCAAATCCTGGCTAACGAGTTTTATTTTAATGCAGACACGATAGATCTCGATCAAATAGAATCTCACGCAGCTAAACTAATTATTATATATATAGTATGATAAAGTCATGTGCCTGGCCACCTCAGATTTTTTATAAATGTGAAAATTAAATGAAAATTTAAAGCAATAATCTAAAAGCAGTAAAACGAGTAAAATTATATCACACATGAAGACATTATTTTAATTTACATCAATTTTTGTAAGAGTTATAACGTCATCGATTTTTTTTTATAAATGGCTATAAAGTAAAATTTGGTTGGATAATTTTTAATAGGTAGCTTAAATAAGAAAAAGAAAATAAATCATAAGAAAAATCGAGAAAATAGCTTTGAAGTTATTTAGAGAGGATAAATAAAAAAAAAAAACATCGTTGTGATCACAAAATCAGTCCGTATTATTTCCTGTGATGAAAGTCAGGTTCTGCTGATTGGTGGATAAATCATATTTTATAGAGCTGAAATTTTTTAATTTTGGATATTTTCTAAGATTGTACTAAAACAATGCTTCGTGGATTAACTCGATTTCCAATAAAATAGCAAGGACATCTTGGGTTAGTTTCGTCTTAGGGTGGCACGTTCGCAGTACAGTCTCGCATTTTCGAAACATTTTCTATCTGCTGACTGTTGATTGGCTTATTTTTTTATCGGGATTAAACTTTTCAGGGTACTTGCAAGAAACCCTAGCATGCAAAATAATATTTTAAATTTAACTCCACGTATTTGCAAGAGCAGCATTTTTGACATCAGGAAGCTATATTCAAGGTGTATCCCATTACTTTACCAATATTGTGTAGGGTATGGGTACACATGTTTTACATATACAACGCTGCCATTGATTACTTTCAATATGTATTGATCCAGGACGAACCTTGGAAGAAAGCGGGCGGAAAATATATCAGGTGGAAAAGTTTACTTTGTGACATGCGAAGAATAATGGCCCGGGCGTGACACACTTCTCACTACGTAGATATATAACAATACTGCTCTTCGCCTCCCTGGCAGAAAGGAAAGCTGTATACAGAATACGACTACTTACTTTTAGTCCAGATTGAGTTTGAATTCATCAAATGTTCAATGGGCGGAACTTAACCACTCCAGTCTCTTAAAGAACATAATAGCTTGTCAAATATTATACAAGATTTGTAAGTTTGGTATACTTCAGTAAAGTATTCCTTGAAAAGTGTGGAAAATGAAGATAAATGGACAGTTAAATGCTTGTAAAATGGATAACCTAAGAAACAAATGCTTATATCGAGGAAGTCGAAGGAAACGATGAGCGCAAAGCAATAACGGTACGTGCACACAATACTAATTTTATCCTTGCAAACAAAATTGCCTTCTTGGCATAACGGAAATTTAATTTGGGAGTGAGAAAAGTTAAATTATAGGATAAAAATTCGTGAGATGCCAATAGCTTCCTAATCGCGTCAATAAGAAACGTTTAGTGGCCAGGCCATACTGCCAGCGGCGCGTTATGCCACCATGGTACCCTGGGCAATTTTAAATTTGGGGCCCCATACATCGTGTTGAATTAAGAATTACTTTTTATACAAAAATAATATGTACTAATACTAAATGAAATTATAAATAATAAGTAAGGTATTCTTATTATATTTCTTCCAAGGTTCGACTTTTTTGCAAGAACATTTACGTACATCGTTATTTAAAGCAACAAATGAATATTTTTAAGAAATACAAAATAACAAATAAATAGCTTAATAATTTAAAAATCAAAATTTTTAACAAATAAAATAGGTATATTATCTTAATTAATAAATGGGTATTCTTAACAAACAAAAATAAACATTTTTTCACGTTTGGGAATCTACATACATTCCTGCTTGAACAGCTTCTTTTTACTATTTTGCATATTGCAAACACTGCGATAGTTCATCAATAAATACGCCATCGTCACTATCTACGTCCTCCGGATATGTACTTATTAAATTTGAAATGCAGTTTTCATAGCCTTTTGGAGATGTTTCTTTTAATAAAACCGATTCCATAACATCAAAAAGTTAACAAGAAGAAACGTAACGTGTCAATATCTGGTCCTGAAAGTTGAGCAGTAAGAAGCCAAATAAAAATTTGAGGAAATGACTTAAGCTACAAACTTGAATGACTTTTGACTATACAGTGTTATGCATTTGTCAGAAGCACACTAAATTATTTTTTTTTTAAATATAGCATAGTCGTTTAAATGATACAAAATGATTAAATGTTAAAAGAAACCAATTACACAATGTTAAAACGATATATAGTATGATTAATTTCTAAGCATTTCAAATTTGTAGCTTAAGCAATTTCCTAAAACTTTACTTGGAATGTTTTCCTTGCCAACTTTTTAGAAAGAAAAATATTGACTAGTTACGTTACTTTTTATACACACTGTGCAATGATAACGATTTTTAAAGGTAAGCATTTTAAAGATCAAGTTTTTATTTTACACACCTTTTTGGAGAATTCATTTACAGAATAGATTTTGATAACAAAAGAAAAAGTGTCGACTAAAAATCATCAATGTATTCATACAGTGTTTTCTCTTCTTCAAAGGTTCCTCAAACTTTCATGTTTCTGTTATGGCAAAAAAAGTGATTTTAACTGCTAAAACTGCCTATCGGAGACTATGCTATATTTCAAATTCGATATTCTTACTCCTTTAATTTATTAATTAATTTATAGTTTTTAAAAGATTTGTTTTGGTCCCTAACCGGCATGGGAGGAGCGCAAAAACATAATTCAATATTCTTGCCACGGTAGTGAATTTGTTAAAAATTAGTTGGGGCCTCGCTGAGATGTGCTTGCCAACGGTAATGAGGATTGGCATGGTGTGGTTGTCTATTACAGAAACGACATTTCCGAGATATTTGTTTGGGGGCCCCCTGTTGTTGGGGGCCCTGGGCAAATGCCCAATTTGCCCATGGGATAACGCGCCACTACATACTGCGTATGATGAAGTAAAAGGACCGTGTATTTTACACTACACACTATAGAAGTGAAACATTGTTTCTAAAAACCTACATCTATCCACTTTTTTCGGGTTCTACACGCAGCAGCAGCTTGCCTTTGTCGACCGTGAAACCGTGAATCTTTAGATAATTTTGTAAATATTGAGTCGCATGAATAGAAACGTTATAAAGAAAATACAACTGACAGTATATACTTCTCTTCAAAGTATTTATTTACTTCAATTTGAACTACGCATACCTAGCTTATACTCATAACATCAACTTCTGTTAAACTAATTCATTATTCAAACGTATTTGGTGCGTAAACTCGAATAATATTAAATTATGTGTAATTCCAAAGAAACTGATTCACTGATAGTGTTTGTAACTCTGTTAAGTGATTATTTGATTCATTTGATTGTATATCATGACATAAAAAACAAGAGAGGGTTGTCTCTACCTTAACAAAGGAGTTGTTACCTTGTGTAATCAAATATTCATCTACGTGAAAGTAAATGTGTGGCATATGTATTATACTGTTCTAGCATCGATCGCACGAAATATATGCCACCCATTTTTGCTATTTTTTTTGTGTTGTTATCGAAAATAGAATCCAGTGGATTGATGAATTCCGAAATGTACCTATTTCACCAATTTCAAATTTAGACGTTTTAGCAAACCTTGCATCTTGCTGCGCCTATCAGGTAGTTGGCAATCTATTCTACCTTTTCTCCATTGAAATCATATGTAAAAATTTGTGTTTGCCGCTCCTTAAAAATTAATATCGGTGTTCTGTACAGAATTTGTTAAATTGGTTGCATACCCATTAGTCATTATAAATGATAGTAGTCGATGTTGGCATGGCCTACTTCGACTATAATCCTTTATTATGACCCGGTATCTGTTATGTTCTCATAATTGTTATCATAATAATGACGTTCTATATACCTACCGGGTTGCACAACACATATATATTATGAAGACGTTTATGTGTAATCTGCACTATGGGTTTCCACCAACAACTGCATTCGAGATTCCGACACCTTTAGTGTCCACATTCATGCAATTTGTGGGCGGATCTGTACGCAGTACGCTGAACGGGCCATGAATCAAACAAGCTATTCAGGATTAATGAATTTCCACAGGGAGCCGCTCCTCCGCAGCTACGATACGAAATAATCGAGTCGTTTGAACTTTGCCGCATATCGCGAATGTGACTGTTAATTGGGATACTTCTGCTGTAACTGTGCGTTATTAATTAATTGCGTTATTAAGCCGTGTTCGCTCCGTATGGGTAATCTCTCTTATATGTGGGTGGTGGGCTATAAAATATTCAATTATGCCGTGTACAGAAAAATATAATGGGGAAAAGCGCTATAAATTTTCGTGAGCGAACCCATCTGTCTTCTGCTAGTGACAACTAAATACACCAGGAGGCTATAACGAAATTTATTCGCTCTATGCCTCTCTCTTTTCCTCTCACTGTTTTATTTGTCGATTTAGACGCACTTCATGGACCAGTAACACCTCAATGTTACTATCGCACCTATTGGGGAATTTAAGCTATGGATTGGGGATACATTTGCAGAATTCCCTGGTTAATGCTGGTTGTCAAAAGAATACTTAATCTTCTTTTCCTATTTTATATTAGTTGTCCTGGTTGTTAAATGTCCACGAAATTTCTTGGTGTAAAAACGTTCTTTAAAGCTGGAAAGTCAAGACAATACTAGCTAGTATATTAATAAAAAATCACGCGCATACTAAAAGACAAATAACAAGCAGCAATCATAGAAAGAAGCAAAAGACTTGTTTAGAAGTTTATTTAAGAAGTTTATTTAAGCTAAAATTCGCATTTTAAATTCAGGGAGGATTGTATACTCCGTTGAGCGAGTAATATTCTGTGTTTCTAAATTTAAATTATGTGTTTTCTGTTGACAAGTTCAGTACACTCTTGGAAATTAGTAAGTTCTATAAATATTTTAGCAGTGTGTCGATGATACATCCAAGTACAAGTTTTTTTGTTATTCTGGTCGACCGCTCGGCCGCTAAGTGCAAAAAATTGTCCGTTTACGCTTCAACTCGTATATCGGAAATGTATTATTTGCGAAACCTTGTTCGAATGCTTTGAATTGGTTTATAATGATTTATATGTTTCTATTTATTAGCTTAATGTGTAATTAATTAATGAAATTCCTACATTGCAATGTAATTGTGTTTTTATTAAATATGACGTTAATTTTATATTAATAAACATAAAAGTTTTCGATTACATCAAATGAAAATCTCATTTCAAGATATTGCATACAACACAACACATTATACTTACAACCTTATTGCATCTAATAGCTTTTTTTGCGTTAATAAATACAAAAATCAATTTCTTGTTAATATTTTTACATTTCAGGTTATTTCAGAACTGACATATGTATTAACATTTATTCACAAAATAGAAATAAATTAAAATTAAATTGCTTTAAATTTGTATTTATGGTAATTTGTTAATTGTGATTTACTGGTGTTTTCGAGATATTTAGCTTCAACGATATTTTGCAGTGTTTAACTTAATAAACAGAAAGGAGTATGTATTTTGTATAGCATGAATGTATCATTACTATTTTTTTATATTATTATTTTGTATTTACTTTACAGCAATATGTTTCAAATATCTGACAACTCAAAATAATGATAATTATGTATACCACTAATTTACAAACATTTTTGGAAGCAAGCTCTAAACTTTCGACGAATTTTGATGGAATGTAAATATATTATAATTATTATTAAAAAAAAATTAATAAACCAAAATATACGACCATCTAAAAGAACATTTATACAACATAAAAATTATTTCATCAAATTTGACCTGGGATGAGTATAAATTATATTGGTAACGGGTATATAATTTCCCAAAAGGAGACGCTTCAGAAAGAAGAGTTGTTGATTTCTCTTACGTATAGCTTTTATTGCATATTAATTACTCACAATCATATGCAATAAAAGCTATACGTAAGAGAAACCAACAACTTTTCTTTCTAAAGCGTCTCCTTTTGGGAAATTATATACCCGTTACCAACACTATAAAAATTATTATTGTTAAAATTAGTTCCCTCTATGTCCAAAACTACTATAGACAGAGATTTGAAAAAATAAATAAAATATAGCGATGATTCGATAAATCAGCTATAGTTTCCGATAAACTAATTACAACATTCAATAAATAACAAAATGAATTAGTAATAACTACACTTTACTTTTTTTTCTAGAAAGTAGAAAGAAATATGTTTCAAATGGTCTAAAAAAATTGTTTTGCGGAAGAAACGTGGGACAGCCTGTATATATTGCTATAATTTAAATTATTTTGGTTGTCAAGCATGTATTAGATGTCATGAACGATAATTAGAAAATACATGCTGCGTCCTAAATATAAATATAAATTAAATGTAGAGAATTTATTTACATTTAGTGAATATATTTTAATATTACAATTCTGAAATAGTCTATATTTACTGATAATCCTTGGCAACAGGTTGATTTGCGCTTTTACTTACTTACTTACTTAAGCCCGTCATCCCACTGCTGGGCAAAGGCATTTACTTACCTAATTTATATGTGTATTAGATAACATAAATTTGATATTACGCAATATCTTAAAATGAGATTTTCGTTATTATATTATCAAATTTCATGTTTATTAATATTATTATAAAAGTAATTCTATATTTAATTAAATGCATTACATACTCGTAAACTTAACTGTAGTGATCATATTTCATTTATTACAGTGCAATAAAGATATCACAGTAAGGAAAAGATCGGACACGCTAAAAATAAACTAAAACCCGTTCCATTACATCCATCGAAAAACCACCTCGTGACCGACAACTTTTTGCGATGCGGCCGGGTCGAGGGAGAACAGTACACGAATATATAACCGACATACTATTTTCAAATCCTGCAATAGCGATACGAACTTACTTATTACCATGACTGTACATGTCCCGTAATTCGAGGGACACATAAGATGTAACCCAACATATCTATAATTCAATTCATTTCGTTCTTATTCGAAATTTGGTCGTGTGGTTGAATTTATTTTTTTACATTAAATGTCGAATTTTTCTTCTACGTAAAGATTTATTCGACGAACAAAATGAAACGGCACTCTCCACAACATTTTCTATTTAAGAACTAGGTATTCTTCTTAGGCATTGTGGTAAATAGTCAAATGGCATTACATTTATTGTAATAAAAATAGTTTCAGTTAATTAACCCACCAAATTTGTTGATCAATCTACAGCCTAGTTTAGACTAGAGCAACCGCGGCGACAGCAACAGGCAACAACAACGGAACAGATACATTATTGTAGTTGACAACTCGACTCAAAATACCGTCGACCAATCAGGTTCATCACCAACAAGGAAGTCGCATGCTATATGTTACCCAGTTTACCTACTGTCGCCCAGGTGTACCTAAATGAGACTTTATTTTATATGCTCCTTTTAAAGAAAAAGGTTGGTTAAGCCATGCCTATCGAATTACGGAACAGCCTGCATAATTAATGTGTGATTTGTGAAAATAATTACAAACCATCAAAGATATTAAGCAATGCAGCGCAATGTGAAATCAATACTTTAATATTTTTACGATTTAATCCATAGTTAACTAACGTTAGAAAATAATTGCCATTCAATATTGGCATTGAACCGATTGCAGCGCCATCTGCAATGAAACTGATATTGCCATCTCATTTCCCCCTTTGCGTCCTACAAGTTTATTTAAGACACTTTTGTCGTACCATGCATATTTCTCGAGATATTTAGGAGTCTCAAGTTAAAACGACCACCCGGTATAAAAATAATGGAAAATTGTTGAGATCTTATGAAACTTATTTGTCAAAATTAATAAAGACAGATCTAATATGGCGACCAGAAATGTCAAATATGTTGCATATACATTTGCATGAACTTATGTCACGAAATGTTTGAGGATTCTACATTCTAAATATCATGTCAGATTTTCAAAATATATTTAAAATAGACGGGTACATATGGCTACAAAAAAATTAAAAAAACTTTTATTCGCATCAAACATATTTTGTGTGACATTTGCTACTCTCGGTTCTAAATCTGAAGTTATATTGTCAAAATCCAAAATAGAGGATTCAATATGACGACAAAACTTGTATAAAACTTTCACAACATTTCACCCCTATAAGGTTTTTGTATGAATGGTATCGATGGGGACTTTTGATATAGGTATTGTTTAAAACGTTTCAATAAAGCAACACAGAAATAATCTTGCTTTTACTAACTTGCAACCTGGTTTAACGGACGCTATTATCTGACAACCACCATGTATGTTCCGTGGAAACGACACAAACTCAAAAGTGTGTGAGTTTATCATTAAACCTTCTAGGATACAGTAACGCCAGTGTTATAACTTTCCAACAGTAAGACATAAACTGAGTTACTAACTACGACAGAGTTCCTCTCAGCTGGCAATTGCGGAAATGGAATTATGTTCTCCGGTAACATCGCCTTAATACGTGCAACTGAACAAGAAAGAACTGCTAGGATGTGAGTTTCCTATTTCCGCGGCTAACTAATCGATGGCTGCTGCTGTCATTGCCTGGAAACCCGAGTCGCCCTTTGTTTTTATCATTACGGATTACGGACGGGCTTAAATTGAGCTTTACGCCCTTAGTTCGCACGGCCCTACGAGGGATTGTCTTATGTGACCGTTTCTGTCCTTTGGAGGGCAAACCTGGGCTTTCTATTTATCTCGAAAATCATAGTTTACGGTATACTCAAATGTAAAACCTGAACGAGCCCAGGGACAAGAATTTGCGGGTAAGATACAGCCAGAATTTGGAAATAAAGCCGATAAGGTTGCTGAAATTTGGGGCAAATGTTAGTGAACCATCTATGCCGTAGGTAGTTTTGTCTTATTAAACTGATCTTCATCTAGCAATGAAACCAGCCCAGCGACTGCAACTGCCTTAAGATGGTTGTAGCAGGCATCTAAAGAACTACATTACGACCAGACTAATGGTAGAGGGTGGGGGAAAGGTGCAACTCATAGTAGGGAGAGAGGCAGTTTCGAAAATGCTGTGTATCCTTGCCACCGTGCTGCTTAAAAATATGGTTTAAGAGGTCCATATACCAGTTACACGCAAAACACGGGCGCATAAAAAGCAAATCGGAGTCGAAGCTATTGCACTGATGTGTAAAAGTAAGGTACTGTTGGAATGTGTAAGCATAAAGCATTCTTCCGGGATAAATATAAAATTCAACCGCGCTTGCTTTAATCATGAACTTAATTAGAGAAAAGAACCTAATTTTTGACTCAATATACTGGTTGATTTAATATGCTTTCATGGTGATTAAGCCAATAGCATTAATCCCGGACAGGCGCTAATTTATGGGTGACATTTTACGACATAGCTCTTTAAAATTGACCTAGTCGTTGTCAAGTTGATCTGCTTTTGTGCAATTGTGTCGAATTACTACGAATTGTCACCGCGGAGCTTTGTAAAGAAGGTTTCTGTAATAAAGTCTACAGACCGAGACAAGGGAGAAGAGTGCCGACAGCTGAGATGAATAATAACTAACAGTAGACAACAACTACAGTAGCTGCCTATTGGCAAAGGGCAGAAATCGGCTGAACAAATGAAGTAAGTATGTTTGTTTATACACAAACACTTGAGTACTCAAGGCAGACTCAAGGCAGACGTCGATCTCACTAGCATAAACGCCCCTCTTAAACGCATATTCTCACCTTCTCAATAAGTACATTCCATGCTCTGCATGTGACTTGAGATTAATGAACTTCCTCATGACTTTTTATCATAAAACATATTTATGAGTCAGTTTCTGTGAATTTTCTGTGAATAGTAAATCGTTTATTAAACAACTCTGTTATTGCACGATTTCTATTAATGCATGATTTGTTTACCCAATCACACGACGTAATGACGTCATTTGATTGGCCAATCAAACATATGTGAAATAAAACCTTTCAATCAAAATATCCGCCCTCTAGAACTGTCAGTGTCAAATTATATAAATTGGAACTGGAATACTGGAATATTAAACGGCGATTAATGATCTCGACAATTAACGCGCTTGCGTGTTAAACAGTCTCGATCATTAATTTTTTAATATACTTGTTGGTTAAATAACTATTATCTACGTCTCACATATAATAAGTTCATTTCATACGTATCCATGACTATATAATCCCTATCATTATACACTGCCAATGATTATAATGACACTAGCGTTGTATAATAATAACAGTTCGTTCAAATAAAGACGGCATTATTTGAACTGTCATGATTATACAACGCTAGTGTCAAAGTATGTCAAAACCTACGTGGATGGACAGTTATGTGACAGTTCGCCTCGCCATCATTGACAAATAGATTTAAAATATTTGATATAAAATGGAATTTGGAGTCGTAGATAAAACGTCGTATTCGACTCGCTCACAATGAATATAAATCGCTCGCATATACGCTCGTCTACGGCTCGCGTATAAACTTCATGCTCGCAATTTATATCCTTATTTATGTGCTCGTCAAATAATGTACTAATTAAATTCATTAAAAACAGATTCGTGTAGAATTTTCCATATTTTTTGTTAAAAAAATATTGCTGAGGTCTTAAGAACGAACAGAAGATATTGTTCGATCGGAAAAAAATGATCGAAAGACATGAGTAAGAAACTTTTGCGAGATGAGCCATTTTGATTGCAACCAATCTTCGATTCAGCGATATTTTCACCCTTTTCAAAATTGACGGTGATTACAGTTTGTATAATGGGAGGTGAACATTTGTCAAAGATAAGATGACGCACATGCCAACTCTGGCTGAGACAGTCAGTGATATTCATTTGAAAATATATCAACCATCAATTCTCTAACCTTCATCATTTTCTGCAATTTTTCTAACCAACCCCTTCGGCCTCAAACTGGATTACGTGTCAGCAACAGTGATTAAGGTGCTGTGGTTGGCACTTGAAAATTAAAAACAGCCGCCTATAAACATCCCAGAGTATCGCGATCAATACTCTAAGGACGTTTATATTACCTTTTTAACCACTCTGATTAAAATTAAATTTTAGATGAAAGGTAGTTTGCGAAATATATTGCTAATTTAGTACAAACATATTCTGTAGTAGGTGACCATTATTTATCATCACTGAATAGTAAGAAGAGTGAATAGGATTACCTTAGCTAACGTATTACCGTTACGTATAGGTACATCTGTTATTATTCATTATGCTTCACTGACGTACATATGCATTATAAATTTAGTGTCTATTTATTTGTTACGAATTGACAATCATTTGCAATTCAACATATGGAGCGCACGTCTTTTCATTTTATATATTTTCATTTTATACGTACTGTAGTTAATGAATACAAGATTAGTTTATATAATTCTAAATTACGTAAGATCTGCGTTCTATTGTTACTAGCTTTGCCAGCGGCTTCACTCGCGTGGAATTTAGATTTGATACTGTTAACTTCCCTTTTAATATTTTACTTTGATACTAATGCTGTCATAAATTCCAAATCGTCGTATTCATTATGTTAGGAAGGTCTGCCCAAGTTGAATTTAGTTATGCAGTTTCACTTTTGATGTTCTAATCTAAACAGTGTATCCAAAGTCACCAGTCTAAACATTTGTATGTACATTTTGATGTTTCAAATCTCAATAGTTTCCATTAATTCCACCCGCACAAAATATAATATGTAGAGTGAAGAAAAGATATTAACATCAACATTAAGCTGCATTATGCACATGAAAATCCAGTTTGTTTCAATTGTGGATTTTAAAAATATCTTTATTACGAGAGGCACTAATGAATATTAATTCAACGTAGTAACAGGTTTTGGATTATGATTCTCTGATGCAAATGTGGCACAAAATATCCAGTTTCAAAACACAGTAAAATAAAAACCGTCCTCTAAAAGCCATCACGTGGTATTGGCCCGTTAACGGTAGCCATTCGAATGGTGGTATAATCCCGAAAAACATAAAATCTCCGCGATTGCAGACTGGGCGAAAAAAGCCACACAATCGCTGGCGGCCGTCCACACCGCAAATATTTTGATTATCGATTTAATTGTGTTTGTTCGCCCCGTTCTCAAAGTCGATTAATCCTGCGTTTCAACAATAAAATACGCCGGTGGCCGGTAACGTCAATAAACAATGTCGTAGTTTCGATTGCCCGATAAAAGTTTCATAGCGGAAGTCGGACGTTAAACCGTGTGCGAGGAGGAGTTTGGTGACTGACTTTGTTTTTATAAGCACCGTTAAAACGAGTTAACACATCGTCACGGAAACGCAAATCTCGTCCGTTGACTTGCAGCGCGAGTACCACTTGATCTTGGCAAATAAAAACCGAGTTTACTTGTCCCGGTCGAGTGCTGGATGGCAGTATCTCCGGGTTTAAGGATGGAACCCTGAGTACACATGCTCCGCCCGTGGGAATATCTCCAATAATATTGACGGATGTATTGGCTTTCAACGGATTTGCATTCGCGGATGGACGAATGATCAATTCAAGGATCACATTTTATACGATTTCTCTTTGTATGTTGTATGACAATACTTTTATTGGTATTTGTTATGGAACAGATTTCATTTTGAGTTCTTTTAGAAATTACTATTTAAACAATTGCTTTCTTATACATAGAATAGAATATACATTCAGATTATTTATGGAAAATAATTTCAGTTAAATGGGTTCGGCGGCTATTCTGGCAAGTAGCCCAAAATCTTCACCAAATTTTGTTTCATATTGTAGATTGTTTGTAGCCCTATTTCGCGTAAGCTCGATGGATGTTTGTCTTTTGAGCATTAACTGCTTGTGTACTAATATTGGTATTATTATTAATATTATTAATAATATTAATTTTTTATATGTTCTATACTAAGCCACAAGTAGTATGTTTGTCGTTGTCGGAATACGTGTAGCCTGTTCCACAATGAGTCGTCCCGTTGTCGTTAGTCGTTGTCGGAAGTCGGGCGCATGCGTAGATGACTTTTTTATGACGTTTTTCGGTGTCGGAAGTCGACTGTCGCTTGTCGGGGCAAAGTTGACCAACTCTCATCTTTTCCGACTACCGACTAGCGGCTACGTTACGAGCAACCAATCAGAGCGCACTTTATTGATATTTGAGTACTTGACAGAAATCAAAACTACTCGACCTAACGTAGTCTTTGTGGTGTTATTGTTGTATTCATCTCGACGAGATGAAAGATGATTTACTAATCTGTATCCAACATTTACAAGCTGCGAGCCAATACATAACGTTGGTTCGTAAATATATTGGCCCGCAAAAGAAATCAATGCAGAAGATGGTGGGCAAAACCGCATAATTTTCCATCAAATGGAGAGGTTTATGGAGCTTATGCTAACATTTTTTGCTTATTTTAAATTAAGCGATCACGAGGAATTTCTTAATTTTTTTTTATATTGAAATAATGGTGAATCATTAACAATCAACGAAATCGACAAATTGTCTATTAAAAAGAAAGTATTTTAAATCAAGAGTCGATTGGTGTGAGTATAGCTTTCAAAATTTCGAAAATTTTCGAATTTATCCTTGTAGAAGACTATTTTGAGAGGTCTGTTTTCTATTAACGATAGTTTAATGAACTATGGATGACGGAAAACGGTTGATACATGAAGTAGAAGTAAATTATATAGAAAAAAAGTACAATTCAAGGGATAATTTTCAGAATTTCCTAATCGTCTATGAGCAACATTTATGCCTTTTGTCATATAAAATTACCCTTTCCTGCACGAAGCGTCGCAACGCTTAAAAACGTCTATATCGGGTTTTGAATTCATTGTGATTGATTTTTATGCACAACATGGGCATAGAAACTTAAAAAAATTCAAAATGTCATATCGCCTTCTACAATGACGTGTGAAGTCCGACCATACTATACACATTACACCTTCTGCTGTGGTAGTATCACCCACCGTTTATTAACCTATACGTAACACATCATATCAAAAGGTACGATATTAGCTGACAAGGGGGCGGGACATAGTTCGTGCGACATTATAGCGACAATCCGTTTGGATGTGGACTGTGTGTTGTTGTCAGTTGTTATGTTTTTACGACTTCCGACTTCCGACAACGACTAACGACAACGGGACGACTCATTGTGGAACAGCCTTAAAGTTCGTTTTAGATTAAGTCGCAACGAATACGTTGTCGTTGTCGGAATGAGCAGCTGACCAGTGGGCATATGATATGACGTGCGCCGTGGTCTACCGCGCATTCATTGCTGTCATTTTTGACAGTAATCATATGCGCACTGTTCAACTGCGCATTCTGACAACAACAACTTATCCGTTTCGACTTAATGTAGAACGGACTTAAGTGAATGTACACGAACACATAATTCAATGTAGTTCAACTTAATTTTTATTTTTACTTTACCATAAATATAAAGGATAAAGTATTGTAATCGTGCCGAAAAAGATTGAGATTTTAGCGGAAATATATCGTTTTGGGTCCCCTGAACGTTTTTGACCAAGGTACAAAGAAATGTGTGTGGCCAAAGCTTTTTGTTCAATAGGGTCCAAAGGAACTGGAGGTTTACTCTTAGCATTTTTCAACGATTTTGCAAACGAATCGCCATTTCTATAATTTCGTCATAATAGTTAAATAATAATATAAAGCAGAGGAAATTTTGTACAATTTATGTCCATGATTTATTGGTAAAAGTTATAGCTGCATGAGCAAATTGTATTTGATTGAGATCGGTGGTGTCTGCATTAATATAAAACTAGTTAGCCAGGATTTGACAGATATTTTCAGTCTAATGACAGTAGGTAGCGCCAATACCTACCGTCAATGGAATCAAAATATCTGTGAAATCCTGGCTAACTAGCTTTATTATACTGCAGACACGACCGATCTCGATCAAATAGAATCTCATGCAGCTAAACTATTAATGTTATATATATATATATTATGATAAAGTCATGTGTCTGGCCACATCAGATTTTTTGTACTGTATTTAAAATTAAGTGGATATAAATAGTTATTGAACCTACAAGTATATTAAAAAGAGTGATTAATGATCGAGAGTGTTTAACGCACGAGCGATTAGCGAGTGCGTTAATTGTCAAAATCATTAATCGCCGTTTAATATTCGAGTTGGTTACAAAATTTTTTCGTCGATCGTATTCCTCTGGCGGCCGGCGTCTACATAGATTTTATTCGTCGATGTCGTTTGAGGTTATATCACCATTTATGTAATTTGACACTGACAGTGCTCGACTGTTGGCCTCGATAACGGAATGTTTTGATTGGATGGTTTTATTTTACGTATGTTCAATTGGCTATAATGAAGTCGTTTGATTGGCTATAACAAATCATACATTAATAGAAATCGTGCATTAATAGAGCTTCTTAATAAATGATTTTCTATTCTGTAAACATACTCATAAATACACGATCGACGGAAAAGATACTAAAACCGATCCGATACTTACAGCAATGTTTGACAATACAGTAGAACTCCAATTATCCGGACCTCGATTATCCGGATATCTGATTATCCGGATTAGAGAAATTTTAAAATTCTTTTAACTAAAACATTATTTTGTTTTAGGTTAGAATACCAAAAAATATTAACAACAAAAAGTTCTATGTACAGTATAAAAGCGACTATAGCTGATTTGTAACGATGGATTCCTGAAACGCCGCGATGTATCCGTGCGCAGTTATAAAGTTATAAGTATAACACATATACTTTACATATACCCTTACTTGTATATACCGGATGGTCGTTTTAACTTGAGACTCCTAAATATCTCTACGTTGTACCATGAGTAGACATGACAGTCGTCGCTTTGAGCTTTGGAGCGCATCCCATGCAGTGGCGACGGTTGTAACTACCGCAGACGCCACAAACTTCCATCGTCAATAACTTTTGATAGATGCATCGTACGAAAAAAATGTTCAGACAAAAGATTCTTCTTATTTAGCGCAATATCATAATTTGATAAAAAATTTGGGTATTCCCATTCAAAAAAATGAAGCTAACCTCATTTTCACCGATTGTAGCGCTATCTGCAATGAAACTGATATCGCCATCTCATTTCTCCTTTTGCGCCCTACAAGTTTATTTAAGACATTTTAAAAACGACCACCCGGTATAAGCGCACATATTAGCTGTGTTCGCTGAGCACGTTCGGAACGTGTTCGGGACGTAATTTATATGGAACCATGTTTTGTGTGATAATGGTAGAGAAATCATAGCGAGACATCGGATTGGTCAAATATAAAAGAGTACCTGAACTAGTTCGGGATTCGCTCAGCGAACAAAGCTATTATCAGATTTCCGTAGTCTACTTAAGCTTTTGTTGTGATCTGTAGTGCCGATTTGAAATTCTTTACTCATTAAATTGTAGAGTGATGGCACCAAAAAGAAAACGTCTTGTTTTAACCGCGAAGGAGAAAATGATAATCGTTGATGCTCTAGCAAAAGGTGAATGCGCGAAAAAGTTTGCCGATGAGTATTTTATCGGAGTTTTAACGATTTTAAACATAAAAGAAAAGGCTGATTCGTTAAAAAATGTATTTCAAAATTGAGAATGAAGATGGAAATTCATGTAGAAAATCTATGAAATGGCCTGTAAATGAAAAGTTGAGCATGCGGTTTACACTTGGTTTGTACAAAACCGGTCTCGATGCTAGCCGTAGTTTCAGAAAAGGCATTATTGTTTAATAAAAAAAAATAGGAGGGGATTTGTAATTTCAGGCAAGAAAAAGTTGGCTTAGAAAATTTAAAGAAAGACATAGTATTTGTGAACTCGAAATTCACGGCGAAAAATGTCTTCCGGCAAGCATTCCGCAGATACGTTAGTTTCAGTATTTACAACAATGTTTTCAGGACAATTAGATAAAGATTTTATCTTCAATGCGGATGAAACTGGTTTGTACTGGAAAGCCCTGCCTAGAAGATCACTGGTTAAAACAAATCTTACTTCACCTGGGTATAAGAGCAAAGATTGTCCCACAATGAAAAATCCAGTTATCCGGATTTTTGATTATCCGGATCGGGTCTGGTCCCAATTAATCCGGATAATTGGAGTTCTACTGTACTGGACAATACACATCTGTCAATTACCAAGAGCAGCTGCCAATGTAGAAATAACACGCACTTCAAAAAAAAAAACAATAGATGGCCCACCCTTTAGTTTATTACTTAAAAAATTCCTCACAAAACGTCTATAGTTTGTTAGTTTGACACTAATCTAGGTTTGATTAGTATCAAACAGTTGAGTATTTGCTAAATGAGTTTGCTGCCATAAGCAAAGTCTTATCATAGTGTTCTGTGTGCAAACGTCACAAATATTTACACGTTTTGGGGTTAGAATAGGCGGCTGACAACTAAACACAAATTTTCCTCTGAGAAGTTTGTGCAACTGTTGTGTTCGCTGTACGGTCCCATTGTTTTTGACATCTCATCATCGACATTTTTTTTTTAATATCATCCCCTATTTTCTTGCAGATTTTGATAGATGGATCAAAAGATCCATCTATCAAAATCCCATAGAAGTGTTCTGCGAGAAACGTAGGGGTTACGGATTCCCCTTAATTATCTCAATGATAGCATATAACTTTGGCTGCGTAATTTATCTTCCCTGTCCGATAATTAATGGCAGAGAAGAGGGCGATATACCAGCTGTGGTGTGGAAAGGTCTGACTAAAAATTTTATGGAAGTTCTGAATTGAGTCTAGTCTTTGAGAAAATCGGTGGTAAGAAGCTGCAAAAATTGAACAAAAATGCACTTTTCTCTCAAGACTTAATTCGGAATTTCTGCTTTCAGATTCAGATTCTACGAAAAAAAGCATAACTTCTTTATTTGTGATCCAATCAAAAAAGCGTTTTGACATTATAAAGGCACCTTTTTTGTCTCCAATTTGATTGTCGTTTGAAATTTTTTCGCTAATGTATTTGTCAGAAACAAACGAAACTTTTGGTTTTCTTATGGACGCCATATTGGTTTTATACATGTTTGGATTCATCATTTCTACAATAAGATAATAGAATTGACTAAAAATTGTACACTTCAAGAATTGCTGAAAATCGCATGGTGCCATGAAAGACATTTTGTGAAACAATGTGATATCTACCCATCTGTACACATGTGTTGAACAAAATTGGTGAAAACACGGAATTTTATAAAAATAAATTATGGTCCGATGAAACATATTTTCTAACTGCGGTATTTTTAACTGAAAGAAGACGCACTGCTGGGTACTGGGCCCGCGAAAATCAGCACCTTCTTGTACCGCGCCATAATCAGGTGTAGTTTGGTTTTATTGTATGGTGCGGTATGGTGGCCAACCGATTAATCGGAGCAATTTTCTATAACACAAATTTAACTTCAGAGATGTATCAGCAATATTGCTCTCTGAGGACGTGGAAGAGAGAATGGGCGATAAATCGTTGGCCTTACGCTAAGGTATGAGGTTCCAACAAGACGAAGCACCTGCACATAATGCCCGAATTGTGAGGAACTATTTAGATATAAGACATAAACCGAGAGGAATTGCTACCTATTCAGAAGTATTATTACCACCAAGATTGCCGGATCTTACCCCTTGTGATTTTTATCTATGGAGTGACTTAAAACACAAGGTGAATGGTGTTTTTGGAAACGGTGGGGAGTTACGTGACACCGTTATCGCCGCTTTCAATTCGATTGACAGAAGAACCCTCGGTAAGGTCACCGTATTACGGAATGCTGTGAAAAATGCCTCGATGGCGAGATTTTTGAAAACGTTATTTAGTTTGTTAAAATGTTGTTACTTTTTTATGTTATGTAGTTAGTACAAATAAATACATTCCAAAATTTTAGTGTAACGTGACTATGGGCACATAAATACAGTATCACTCAAATGTGCTTTTAATGGCACCATGCGATTTTCAGATATTAAGAAAAAATTTCAATTTTGTCGGATTATTGTGTTCTACATATGGCATGTGGCATACCAAATTACTCAGCAAAAAACATGTATAAAACCAATATGGCGTCCATAAAAAAAAAACAACAGTTTTGTTTGTTTCTGACGAATTCAATTGGCGAAAAAAATTTTAAACTGACATAATGAAATTGTAGACAAAAAACTGCCTTTATAATGTCAAAATACTTTTTTGATGGGACCACAAATAAAGAAGTTATGCCATAAATAAGTTTCACAATTGAAGTATTAGGAAATATGTCAAATGTTCTGAGATTTTGACTCAAAAATTAAATGATTATTTTGTTTTTGCGCTGCCACAGTACGCGCAACAATTATTGTTATTGGTGATTTTCACTGCCAATATTCACTGCAGTTTCACTGGATACATTTAAATGATATATCACTGTTGTAATTAGTTTCGATCCATGTCTACAAATGTCCAATATGTGTGGTTTAGTTTCTAGCTGGTTTAGTTTATAGCTGACATGTTTTTAATAAGAATAGAACGTGCGTCTAGAAAACGTACCTGAGTCAGAAATGGTACGCGCTTGACTACCATTGTGTCACTTTAGACCGGTACATTTCTGCTTGCAAGACCTTTGGCTTTTTATTAATAAAATAAATGACTAAAATCCCCACTAAAAGTATTCGGGATGCGAAAAGATCCACCCCGAATGTTAATTATAAAGTCTAAAAGAGAATCGTTTCTGTTTATTTATCTACACTTTTACAGATTTGTTTTGATAGACGCAAACTGCTATCTCATTGGAACGCATCGCGTTTCGGAATCGTAAATTCGACCATTAAAACGTGTTATTCCGCACGGAATGGCTCCTTCGTCATGTAGCTGTGATAATTTGAGAAGACATTTGAAATTTACTGCCTATTAAACTTCTATAACGTCTTTACGGCTCCATTATAATTGATGCTAACAACTTCTTCCAAACTTGGGTATAACGGCTAAACTTCAGCACACAGTGATACGATTTGGGAAACGAGGTGGTATGTTTTGTGGCCAACTTGCCAGTACCGCCACTACAGCGAATTGATCGGCCGTAACATGTGCTGAACACAATTCCCAACAAACTCGAGAGAAACATGGTTAATGGAACTGTTGCGGTTTTACGAATGCGAACGTAAAGCGATGTTATTTTAGCAATAAGGTAGCTGCATAACAATTAGCTAACGATTTCACGGGTGAATTTGGGTATTGGTGCAATTATTTTTAAAAGAAACAACTAATGTTTCATCTCATCTTGCAGAATGAGTTTATCCTAATAAACCCATTCAAAGCTTAAGTGCAATCTGAGGCGAGATTGATGAGAGCAATTCTGAACCACGGTCAGTTTAGACGCATTCAAGTGCAGGTGTTTGTATAACATGCATAATATTTGAAATGTACCCGGTGAAAGATATACTTGCTGTAATAAGTGCCGAATAGACGTTGGTGGATCATCTGCCATTGATTTATCTTCCCGCATTGATTATTTCTTCAGTGTTCGTCAGAACTCATCCGCAGCCAGTCTACAAAATTAGGCACCGATGACTCACTCGAACAGTTTTCGTTCAAAAGTGGTTTGTGGAAAATAACTGATCATATACTCATATAATAACTATACGTACATTCTTCGAAAATTCTTGAACATTAATCTTTCAGGTTAAACTTTACAGGTTCAGAAAGTATTCATTAAAGAATTTCCGTTCGTACAGAAACCTCAATAGCATAACCTAAAGAAATCATAATATTATGAATGTACAATATTGTACAATTAACCGTTTACTATGTTCTAAGAATTTCTAATAAATAATTACTATTATTATACTCTTACTAATGATATGTCCACTTATAATAATAATAAAGGAACACATTACTTGAATCAATAAATTGTCAGTCTACCTCTATGGTAATTTGTGTAATAAATTATACTAGACAGTAGGTTGGCCATTTACTGTACTAACAACCAGTAACTTGTGCGTTGCATGCCACCATTACTGATAAATATACTGGTAGAGTACGAATAATGTCATAAAGTTTGTAAACGTAAATATTATTAAGTGCATATAAATTTAGTACTTCAGCAATATTGTCGACAGCAGGGTTATACCTCACTTTGTATGCTTTATGATATGTACCACTATGTACACAATTTGTACTGCAGTGTGTACCGATAGGTTATTGGCGCGTTGTCAACTGAACAAATCGTGTCAACATTTGCTTAAGTAAAGTCCGTATTGACTCTCTGTCTCACGGAACATGATGTGCATGGGGATTTTGGAAACAGTAAGAGCTACGATGTCGGTTAAATCGGTGAAATGGGCGTAAATGTGAACACTTTTCAGAAAAGCCAGATTTTGCATGGCGATATTCACCTTTTTTTATTTGTTATGGACGCCAATTTAATTTTTACTGATTTAAATGGATTACTTAAAATACCTTACAACAATGTACACTATTGTACACGTTAATGAAATTATAACAAAATGCAAGATATGTCCGCCAAATCACCCGACTTAACTCCATGTTTATTTTGTCTATGGGACAACATAAAAACAAGCGTCTATTCAATAGATGTGATACTGTATAAGAGCTTCAGACGCCTATTGAAAAGCTGTTAGAGACATACCTCTTAAGTTATTGTTAATTCTTGTTTACAACAAATAATGGTCAACTATATGAGGTGCCATTGGATATTCATAGATTTAAATAGATTATGGAGACTGCTTTACAACTGCATGTGGGGCACGTTTATGATAGAATAGAAATTTCACAAAATGGTAAATGTAAATTAAATGTACATATACGCTTCAATTAACGAGCTAATACTGTCAGATACTTCCATAATTTTACAAAAATATGATTATTATTTAGGTCTTGTAAAGGCAATGCTTTATTTATGATGAATTACAAGTCAAACACTCTCCAAACAAAGTAATTACTTAACAAACAAAAATCAATACCAGGCGGTATTGTCAATATTATATTTATAGGATATTGAAAATGCATATATTTAACTAAATTATCATTATTACAAATTAAATTAGGTCGTTATTAGAACATTGTTAGTTCTATTAAGTATCCCTAAAAGCCCTCTCCACTACTGCCTGAAATTCATGTTTTCACTTTTTTCTCTCTTGTCACTTTTCTATCATCCTATTAAAGATGTTTGTTACATGAAAAGCAAAACGTTGTTAGATTTGTTGTTCCCAACACTATTGACCTTGATTTACGATTTTCAGGAAAATTACAAACTGAGGTCTCTTGCTTGTGACAATTCTGTTTTTACTAGACCAATGTTTCTGGTGGTATATGTGGATCCATATAGGGAGCTTTTGTTTTAATAAAATTTTGATTAAAAGAAGTTTTCAGTACAGGGTTTAGAGAGCTGTGCGTTTGGCGAATGTTTTAGGTGATTATTTTTAAACTTGTTATACAAACTCTCCCAATTTGAATTTTTATACAATGTGTATCAACCATATAAAAAAGCAATATGTCCATGTTTATTTGCCTGGTAACTAAATGATCTGATATAATAACATAAAATAACTCCTTACGGTTACTTTTTGGTTCACATCATTAGGGCGTGTTCCATTTATAGGGAATATAGACATTCCGTATATTCCAGTATATTCCGTATATTCACATATATTCGCAACCTTTTTCTTCTTTTAGGTTCGTATCTACTTTGTATCGTGATATTATTCTTAGTATTCTCACTAATGTATTCTAATATTTCAGGAATTATTTTTAGATATTCGTCAATTTATCTTTAATTTACACCTATGTCAAGCTCACACCTAAACCATAAACCTCACAATCATAAACTTAAAAATAAAGCATCATCCCAAGCCATAAATTCCAATTTCCACGCGAACTAAGACCGGCAAAAGTCCGAAAGTTTGCACGTGATAGATAAGATACCGTCTGGATTCGCGGCGCTTTCAGGCTATCGGGGCGTATATAAAGCCGTAAAAGCTCTCCATGCCACCAAAAATAAACAACTTTTCCGTGACAAATCGCTGGGCGAGGGAGGATATCGTGGATAGCACATTTTTCGCCGTCGAGTTCAACCCAATCGCTTGATGTACAAGGATTTTACTATTTTAGGCGGAGGCGCCGGGTTGCTTTTCAAATTGATGTTTGTCGACATAATACTGTGTCAAGTTGGCGGTAAAAGGCCTGATCAATGAGTGCCTGATATGTAGGGGTGTGTTGAGTCGTAAATAAGGTGTGTGGCAAATAGAGGAACACTGACAAACTGTTATAGGTATGTTCAGTATGTACGGCATGAAATAATAAGATTTCACTGGAAAAGACATGATGGGATTTGTGGTTAGATTTTATACAAAAACCGACCTTTGAACAAACCGGATTCGAATTTACAATTTCAAAAAAAAAGGTTTTCGAATTTTTTTAGGCATAATCAAGAAAATTTCGTAATCCATGCAACAAAATACCTACTAAAAAAATAAATGGCACAATAACAAAAAAATTCCTGTAAATGAATGCGTTATATTTTTAAACTTTTTACTCAGAATTAAATTTACATTAAAAGAAGATCAATTTTTATATAGATTTAGTTGTTTCTTTATTTGTTTATTTCTTTTACTTTTAATTGTTCTACAAAACTAGTAACCTAGGTTTGTTTTACTACTTTATTCTACCCTATTTTAAAAAATTTTCAAAAATCATTTTAACAGCTACTTGAAGTTTTGCTTAACTTTCAAAACAAAAACAGGGGAAATGCAGTAGCCAGGGGATGGATTACTACATTAGGTAGGAATAAATGAAATAATACAATGAATTCATTGTTCATAATCAATATTGATTACCATATTAGCTTAAATATCCAAAGGAAATTAGCAGGTTCATTATTTCACTTCATAGAGTCGACAGTCACCGTACTAAACACGTGTCTAGTGGTAGTTTAACGTATTGGAAAACGTAACGGATCTTATCTGTGTATGTATTTGAAGAAGAAAACCGTTTCTGCTTAAAGAATGGATGCATTTTCGCATTTGTTTTGCAATTGGTGAATAAATCTGAAAATAGACTCGTTTCTGCATGTTTTCGCTGCATCCAAAGCGACATTCTGCGATAAACCCAATTACCACCACAAAAACGAACTCACCCTCAATAATAAAATAATTGTCATTTACCAATAATAATCGGCCACTGCAAACTATGAATTAGCTCTTATAGCTTTTCGCACTGTATTTATCTTTGTATCTCATCGGAAATAATAACAGGCATAAATATACATTTCTAAATATGTATACATTTGCTCGTGCTATAAAACAGTGATACACCAACAGTTTCGTATAACTCCATCTGGCCCTTCATCTCGTCTGTAGTCAGTTTCTTATCATTTCCAGTTTGTAGTATGTAAAGCAACGTAAAAAATATTAACTTAAAAAGTGGAAATGTGTGTACATACTACATATTTATGAAAAACCATCCAATTTTTAATGTTGGTTAATAAAAGTATAAATTTTGACAATTTAGTTTGATAATGAGCTATTGCTAGTCCAAATAATTACAATAAACATAGCTTTTTTTAATTTATTTTGTCGTTTTCTCAGGGTGTGTTTGTAAGGCAAATGAAGGAATAGAAATAATAATAATTAGAAATTTTGGATTTGAGTATTACAATGGAAAAATACTACACGACTATGCCAAGGGCGGATTAAGATTTTTTCGCCCATGGATAATCAAAACCGTTTCGCCCCTCCCTAATTTTCTTTTTAAATGAAGATAGTTGAGAAAAAAAACAATACTTAGTCTTTTATTATGCAAAACTATATATTTATACTAAGATGTACATTCAAAAACAAAATCGTGACACTTTGTTTTATAATATAAATGTATTTATAATTTCATCTTTTAAATGTCTGTTTAAAATTTAAAATGTCATGAGTAACGTTGATCAGTGCTAGGTCACCTGACTGATCTCATCTGAAAGTGTGCTCTGAGCTAATCTTTAATTCTTCTTTATGTCGAGAAGGACCTCTCTGCAGAGGCGTTGGTCGATGGAAGGCAGAAATAAATTCTCAGTAGTACATCCATATTTCGAAACGTCGGGATCAGGTTTTTAGTTTCTAACCTTTATAAAAGTTCCCTCAAATTTAGGGTGCTGCACTTCGAATAAAAGAATATTTATACTGAGTACAAGTACATTTCTGAGGAAAATATTCGTCCAGATAATTTTTATACATGTCTTTAAGTTTCTGTGCTTTTGTTCTCATTTCATCGTCAGATGATAACACATTTTTATCTAAAAACCCGAACAGATCAAAAATTTTGTCATATGCTATTTTTCGTTTTATGCTCTCAGTAACAAGTGTGTCTATAATTGCAATAAGCACATTAACTCGGTTATCCTCTCTTCCATCAAATTGTGTCTTATTTACTCATCTAGTTTCGTCGTCTTGTAGGTTTCTTTTTTTGGCCCTTATACATTTGGCAATCCTGACAATTAGTAATTTTTTCCCATATTTTCAGAATCATTGAAATTATCTCTATGACTTTTTACAAATCCTACTGACGATTCATATATTTTTACAACCAATTCTTGTATTCTTGTTTTGTAGTGTTTTATGTTGTTTTTTCACTGGTTTTATCAACATATATGAGAATGTGGTTCCAGTTAGAGTTAGTAAAACACAGTTTTTTTCAAAGTTATCATCATGATCAGATGGTTGTGAGGATTCATTGTTACAATTTTCCAAAGCAGATTTCTTTATATTTTCTTGTGTTTTTCGCCACTTTGACTTTTCGCCCCTGGCGATCGCCTATTTTCGACTTGTGGTCAATCCGCCCCTGGACTATGCCGTATAAACTATTTTTTGTAGTTCACATGTAAACTTGTTCTTTTTAGGAATAGTAACATATAGAATAACATGTAAAAAACAGAAGTTTTCACGCAATGCTTGCAAAATAAGTATTGTGTCGGATTGTAGATGTTATTAAAAAAGCATGTTGACGGCTTGTGATATCTCATATAGGATCAAACTTTTTATACTATTGGCTTGTTGCACTTTGTAATTAATTGCTTTACTCGTTCAGAACTGGAATAAATTTAATATAAACATGATTATATGATACAAATTCGTCAAATCTGTTTTAAACATTATATCTATTAACATAAAATATTGCGTACGAAGGTTTCAAATATTAATGCCTCCTAGTGATAAATCTAACAATGTGCAAAAACATACTCACATCTTTGACAGTAAAAATGCATTTATTGAAATTGTCATGTTTGTAAATTTTGTATTTAGAAGATACACGTGCACCAGAAATAAAGCTTCTAGAAAGCTAATTCCGGAGAAAATAATGACACATTTTTTTTTTATTCTGGCATATAATATGTTCTTTCATCCGTGCTGTCGCTGTTTCTCATCGCAATTTTTCAACGTCAAGCGTCAGTACACAAAATTTACGCTGCTGAATAATAGATTTTAACGTTTCATCGTCCGCTGCCCTAAATAAATGCCGCGTATCCCGTTGCGATGAGGACGACGTATACGCACACAAGAAAGATTTAAAATTTCCGCATTGGCGTACTTCGTAAACATAAAACGGGAAGAACGGGACAAATACCGTCGTCTCTTGCGCTTCTATCCGCTCACGGAGCTTGTTTATTGCGTCATGGCAAGGTCGACCTGTCATGGAACGCGTCCCGGAGATCCGGTCGCCGAAATCAAACAAGCTTAATTGAAATATTTCAACGTTTAACGAATATTAATGTACGTCACAAGCATATTATTGTTTCAATACAGTATTGTAAAGAATACTGAATTGATTATTTATAATGAAATAGATGCTGGAAATAGTCATTAACGTTGGCTCTCATTTGCATTTATGAAGACGTATGTACAGAAACTTTTAATTAAAAATAAAAATCTAAATTGTACGTTGTACAATATTACGCCAAAAGGTTTGTTCGTCTTTTTTTTTACAAATCACCGTTCCAAACATATAGGCTGAATGTATATATAAAAAATAGTCACCATGAACTTAGTACACAGATTTATGTTTATGTTTTAATTAATATCTTAAAAGTTCCAGTCAATATAATCACCACAGACAAAACAAGTGATTAAATAGGTTCAAATTCAGTGTCATTACATGTATTTTTTACGGAAACAATGTTATCTGAAAGTTATACCTTGTAAAGTTTGCTATAAAAAAAACAGCGTGTATCAAATCAGAAACATTAATAATGATAACATTTATTTACCAGCACTATGATGACATAAATAAAGACACTCTTTATGAATACATAAAGACACTCATTATGAATACATAAAATACATATAATAAATTATTTTAACTCAAATGTAGTCATATCCCTAATTAATTGTTAAAAGTTGTCAAACGAGAGATCAAAATCATCCTTGTGGATGATTTACGTAGATTGTTCGATGAAATGGTTCATTAAATAGGTACACTATGATTTCTAAAACCTGTTGAATTGAACGAATTTTCCCTAGCAATTCTAGACACTCACATTTATTATTTAAAGTTTTATCAAAAAACGAATTATTCTCCTATTCTTAAGATTTTCAAAGTCGGCAAGTTCCATTAGATGAGCCAGCTGATCCCTACGATAAATCAGTCCCATCCTGTATGAAATAAATTTAAGAAATGTATTTTGTACGGTCTCCACCTTATCAACAGATATTTTATAATAACATCCTATAATAACAAAATAACCGCAGCATACGCAAAATGTTAATGAACTTATGCAACGTAAACATTCTTGAAACATTGCAAATTTGCGAAGACCGCTAAACTTGAGAAACTCCAACATTCTAAATCCCTTATTAATAATAATATTGTCTATATGGTCAGATAAATTTAACTTAATTAATCGTAGACATTATATAATCGAAGTTAATGCTCTTATTATGGCAGAAACTAATTAAAGCACATTTATTTAGCACGTTTATTAATATTAAGATTCATTTTAGAATACAATATACCCAAAGCTGGGCACAAAAGCGTTAATCCGTTAATCGCTAATTAACGAAGCTAAATTTTTCGTTAACGAATTAACTTTTAACGAGTTTTAAGTTAACTTTCAAAACCATTAACGTACTCATTAACTTCCGCTACATTCATCATCCGTTAGTTCAAGTCCGTTAAATCGAAAATACCTATCATAATTAAACATTTCAAATTGTGTATAGGCATTCTGTGCAAGTTCGGACGTGATTTTGTTTACATTTGTGACGTACTAGAGCGCGCTCGGATAATCGGGTAGGGTACGGTGAGAGTGACGCGCTGCATAATAGGCGGACTAACGTCATACGGCGTTTATCTGCATATAAGAGAGAGATAGCCGACCCAGGTTATCTGAGCATTGCTCTCCGCATACCCTACCCTGACAAACCGTACGCGCTCTTACACTTTTTACACCCAATAACACGTAAGTGTCATTTGGACGTGTACTCTGGGGTCAACGGAGTGCAATATCCGAACGCAGCTTTAATCGACATATCAGTCTACTTCTACTAGTTTTATTTTAATGCAGACATAGCCAATCTCGATCAAATAGAATCGCATGCAGCTAAAGTCTAAACTATTAATTTTATATATAGTATGATAAAGTCACGTGCCTGGCCACATCAGATTTTTGACCAAGGTATAAAAACATGTCTGTGTGTGTGTGTGTATGTCTGTGTGTGTCTATCCGTTTTTTGTGGCGAGGATTCCCGAGAAACTACTAAAGGTATCGGGACGAAACTTCATATTTAGAAGTTTCATAACCAAGCTTAGAGCTGAAAAGCTTTCTATTGAAAAGGGTCCAAAGGAACTGGAGGTTTAGTCTTAGCATTTTTGAGAAATTTTGCAAATAAGCCGCCATTTCTGGAATTTCGTCGAAATAGTTAAATATTAAATTAAAGTAGAGGAAATCTGAATAATTTATGACTACGACATTTTTTCGTAAAATTAATAGTTTAGCTGCATGAGCAAATTCTATTTCATTGAGATCGCTCGTACTGCATTAAAACTGGTTAGCCAGAATTTGTCAGATATTGTGATATTGTGGTGTCCGTTTACTGTTGTTACTCCATTAACGGGTATTTGCAATGTGGTGCGACTTCACTCGCTGTGAAGGTATAAATCCCTATTGTGTCCCATAATTCTGCCGGGCGTTGCCCGCATTTAAGCGGATACCTTACCACGGAACTCTCTGGGGAACAGGAACGTATGTCCTGCAACACAAATCCTATTTCATGGCAGTCTGTTGCTGCTTTTACTATTATAGCACGCGCACCCGTATATGTTGCACCATACGTATTTACCATAACTATAATATATAACTATAATGTTGTATCATTTATGCTGTGGTCTTTATTTTATAATATGGTGCACATATTTTTATTTATTACTTTTGGTGTAACAAGACAACATTACTGTTGTGTGCTTTTATCTGCACTATTTGTTATCTGCATTAACAATATCTTCAATCTTTGTTCTTTGACTAATTTAGAAATTCATAGGTTCTCGGGTTTTCCCTCCTCTGTTCTCACTGATCCAGTGGTGGATATATTCTGCAATACTCCTTTTTCACTACTTTACGATCTTTTATTTATTAAAGTTTAATACAAACATGGCTGTTGCTTAACGCATCGGTGAGTTTGCTGCCCCGTCTGAAAAGGCTCTGAATAGAGCTATTTTGGCAATGGTAAACGTTAGATTACCATAATTTGCAATGCTTCAACTTCTGGTTTTTAGATAAATGACGATCCTCGGATTTCTACGCGGGAAGAAGCCTCTAATTTGGAATTGCCGCAAACACGTGTTTGGAGAGCATTACGAACAAAGAGATTGACACCGTACAAACCCCACACAAGTCAAACTATGCAGTTGTACGAATTATTTGAATCAAAAATTTCCAAATCGCTGGATTGGTAATGGTGGAGTGGTGGAATGTCCTGCTAGATCCCCTGATTTAAGTCGTCTGGACTATTTTCTATGGGGAACTGTGAACGACGAAATTTATTACGATACTCGCAGAAATATCGAGGATCTGCGGGATCGAATAACAAATGCGGTCAATGCTATTCCGGGAAGAATAGTTAGAAGAGCATAACAACATGTAGAAAAGCGGGCTCGGTTTTATGCCTTCAAGAAAATGGCGACCGAATTGAACATTTACTTAAAAAATAAGCTTTTTGTTGTATAAACTTGCTTCTTTTGCAATCTGAATGTTTTTAATACAAAGCACCCTGGTCAGTCCGGCGCCGGCGTTCTGTAACCAAGCACCAGTTGGGTACCTGATAAGCACGACAAACTACGAGAAAAAGAAGAAAGTTTTTTTATTATTAAACCATTGTGTTAAAAAATAATGCTAACATGTTATACATTGCGGAAATGAGAAAAAACACGACTATCGGAAAATGCCAAAATTCAACATGGCGCCCATAAGTAAAACAAAAGTTGGCCATGGTTACGCCGCCATCTTTGATGTTATTTCAAATTAAAAAATGAAACTTGTTAAAAATTAGCTGTAGAATGTTTTTGTTTCGAATGTCTAGCTACATTTGGCTATGAATAAAAATTTAAAAACGATACCTTAGCATTTCAGTTTTATACGGATATCTTCAAAATGAAAAATGATAGCTTAAATTTCTTTTCAGATCACAAAAATGCGAAAGTTTGCCAAATTTAAACATAAGCTCTATGTCCACTAATAAGCGAGATCCCCATGGTGAGCCTAGAAATTGAATCACCCGGTATACTTTATAAAAAGGCTAGGTATCGAAGGAGATTGAGCGGAAATTACAAACAGACAAACCTGGTTGACGTAATTCGAAAGGCAGGAAAGCAAAGCGATCCAGTTATTTGAGTTTTACTCTTTTTTACTAGGTTAGATAATTTTTAACCCATTCTCGCTTGATTTAATTCTTTATTTTAAGTTTTCTATCATTGCTATTTTCTTCCAGATATTCCATCAGTTCGTTGATCCATTTTCCGCTTTCCTTTGGAAACATTTATCTGTTTTCTTTTTTGTAGACAGTTCTCTCTCTATCCCGTCTCGTCGCTATCCAGGTTTTGATATGGATAGATTGCTCTTTCTTGTTGTCGGATGCGCTCGTAATGACGTTCTTTATATTCGTCCACACCTGTTCTATGTTTACTACCTTAATAGTGAAGGTAAATATAACTTACCTACCCATACGCTGTCCGTAGTGGCCAACTTGATAGGATATAACTTAAATTACTGGTAATATTACCTCTATAGTATTATCACAAACATCCCTTCTCCGTTTTCTTTATTTTTTCAGCAGCGACCCTCGGTGCAGCCGTTGGAAAGTATTTTATTTATACACGCCGTAAAAATTATAGCGTTGCTTATAATCGTTGACAGTAAACGGCAATATATTTGTTATCTACGGTCTGATGCTGCATATAATAAACAGATTTTATACATTTGGTCGCTATCGCGCCACACATTAATCAAATAAAATCTGTGTGTGAATATAAACGGGGGAGTATAATGAGCAGTTGAGGCCATGCTTTACGCTTGAAGATATTATATCAGCAACATTTACGCTACATTTAACGACAAACTGTTAAAATAACGGCTGCTTTTTGATACTTTACCCTTCGGCAACCAACTGTACCGTATATTATTGTGAAAATGATTATGTGTATAAATGTACGCCAACAAACTGTGGTTGGACTCATTATACATTTACAGGCATGCTTTATTCTCTGAAGCGCAATCAGCAATAATTTAAAGGATTTAAGCTAATATCTAACAAACATGCCAAAATTTCTGTTGGGTAATAATCGTAAAAAAATAAATGCAACGTTATTTATCTTTGCAAATTATTTGTAAGGCCCAACCAATGGTGTATACAAAAATCCAGCTGGTATGGATTTGAATTTTTTCCGAAGTGAATTCCAAATTTTACTGGGCTAAGAGTGATCAATATTTTACAATTTTGATTTATCTTCCGCTAGATACCATTAAAACAATTAAGAATACATTTAAAAAAAAGTCAGTAACAGTTTTACAAATATTTACACTGAAATGTGTTATTACCAATTAGCAGTGTTAATAATATATTGCAAGTATTTTTAAATCGATTCAAGATTCGTAAATGTTGACGGTTCGCGAAGTATGTTTCTCGCTTCTTCAGAGCTAATTGAATACCGGTAGTCAGTAATTTTTTTTAATGTAATTTGCTAATTACTGCGCAGCCATCGTAATAAATTCACTAGTTGCTCTAGACAAATCACTGACAGTTAGGTTTTGACAAATAAACAACATTGACATTTTAATCGCAAATGTCAAACCAAATTGAGACCATAGATTGAGAGCTGAGATTTCAAATTGTAACACTGTTTGTAGTAGCTTTTTTCCACGATTGATCACATTGATATGAAACGCCATATGTCAAACATATAACACAACCACAAATTGCCTTTTTAGAATCGCTTGCAATCGCATAAACTGCGAGGTATCTATATTCTATACATATTTAAACATGCATGTAGGCTGCTTAAGGATGCCCAAAGGATTGGGCCTCTCTTAGTTTTGCTGTTCATCAAAATACGCCAGCATGACGTTTTCGGTGATGTTTTGCGACTCTGGTAAGCGATCGTCATCATTCTCAGCATTATTTTCAGATATGATTCAAGGACCACATTTACTTTAATAAGGTATTATGCGAAAATCAAACCTTCATCGTAGATGTGAACGATTTCAATTACTGCTGCGGGATTGTATTATAAATGGTTTGTTGAATATCAGCATACACGTACGAAGCTATAATACATTTAAAGTGTGGAGGATTTCTTAGTTTATGTAACGTATACGTTTTTGGTAACATTTTGGACCGAATTCTGCTCGTGTCAACACCGTATTCGTTTTTGTACGTCGCTTCCGACTTCGTAGTAGTTCTGGTTGTGTGCAACGTATTTGTATTACCTCCATAACATATAATTTTACTAAGTGTAATTCATTCTAATAAATTACTACACCGAAATTAGAATTTGGTTTCAATTATATGTGCGTGTAAACTTGTATAAGCCAGCGGTACTACGTAGAAACCGCTATTAAACGTTAACCGTTATAACAATTCTTTAGTAAGTCTTTGAAGTAACTAATCAGTTACCGCCAAACACGTCTATTCTGATTATTATAATTATGAAAACACTATTTTAAAGTTAACTTTTTAGGTTATGTTTCTATATCTCTATCCTTTATACTGGGTGTTATGTAAGTTTTGATCACAGTATGGTTAAAAGTTTTTGCCCAAGCTCCATTGTGATCATAGTTGCGACCTTGCGACCACTCGTTGTATAAGACGTATTGGCGCACTCGTTGCATTTGGGCACTCCTCACTACGCTCGTCGTGCCCAGTGTCATTGTCGTGTGTCTGTGGAGACACGATATTGAAAATTCACATGGTATGGGTTGAAAATTGAGTGCAATCGTATTTTGTGGCAAAAGCGAATTAAATATTCAGAGAAGCGCCAGATTTGAATTCTAGAGCACGGCAAGACCTTTAATTGGAATTTAAAAACTATTAGATTGGCCTCGTTTCCTCCCGCGATGGGTAAGGAAAAGTTTGCGGATCTCCGTAATTAAGAGTATTAACGCTGCCAGCGGTAGCTTCAGTGGCGCCCTGGCGCGATTTTATTAAATCTAAGTACCGGAAATTTCCACGCCAAGCAGTAAACAAAATTGGAACTTTTAGGTGTCTCGTAAACCTTTAATACGTTTAAAACCGTATGGTCTTATAAATAAATTTAATGAAAATTTATGTGTGAGTTTTATTTTGCTTTTTCAAGGGAGCATGGTTTTAATCTCTCTTTATTTATTAGTCCATTATATAAACCATACTCGTTATTCTAAAACTAAACTATTTTCTGATTTATGTGTAGCGATTGCAAAACACAAATAAAATAGGGAATACCGAGTTTTGCTGAAAATCTCAGAGACATTATCTAACGAAATGATGAAAAATATTCATAAGAAGTACGCTTTTTCGCTCATTTCCAAATTCGATTTAAGAATATGTTTGTGTGGGTACTTAAAATACTTTTGGATAGTTTAGAAACATTTTGTAAGACATAGTTTATCATTCCTGACTGACATTCCTGTATTTATGTTAAGTAAAGTGATTGCAAATTTGTTTTGGGTGATCCTTTGATTACATCCTTTCAAAAAGAAGTATTGTCTTTTAAACCAAATACATATTGCCACCATAGTTTAATCTTAATAATATAGTACCTAAAGTAATGTTTTAGATACAAGAGACAAGAGAGAAGGGACAAAATTGAAACAATAACGCAAATATTATTACAGACTTTACAATTTATTGTACCATAACATTTGTTACAGGCACTACTGAAATCACCGTAACAATTTTCGATAATTGATCACCTGAACTAAAGACCATGGACAGATAACAAATGCAATACGCCAGGCACCAATCTAATATAGGGACTTTACGACCAGATTAATCCGATTTAATTACGGCTAAGCTCGATTTGATGGTGCCTTTCGAAATTCCCGATTGTACCCAAACGAGCTTTTCCCCTTCATTACCTCGTCTTTTATGGAGGTCGCGGCTTCGTCCCCTTAGCCAAAACACGCGAGATCCTCATTAGGTACTTCGCCTTAGTTACCACGCAGATAAATAAATAACCAGTGACATTTGTAGATCTTAATACTGTCTGTGTGAAAAAAATGCAAATTTGAGCTGTTAATGGTTTTGTACTCCAAAAGGTGTGTCTTCTTAACAGCTAAAATCGGTGAGTAATTCCCACCTGCTGTCGTGGGACAGAGTATATAAATTTAATTATGGTGTAAAAATAACAAAAAAAAATCTGATGTGGCCAGGCACATGACTTTATCATACTATATATAAAATTAATAGTTTAGCTGCATGAGATTCTATTTGATCGAGATCGGCCATGTCTGCATTAAAATAAAACTAGTAGAACTAGACAGATATGTCTATTAAAGCTGCGTTCGGATATTGTACTCCGTTGATATCGGGTACACCGTCAAAATGATACTTACGTGTTATTGAGTGTAAAAAGTGTAACGGTGTGCAATATACGAACGGAGCTTAGGTATATTGTGTCAAAACATTAGCGTTTGATACTAACTACTGTCATTAGAATCAAAATTTCTGACATATCATGGCTACTAGCTTTAATGCAGTACGACCGATCTCGATGAAATAGAATTTGCTCATGCAACTAAACTATTAATTGTACCAAAAAATGTCATAGTCATAAATTATTCGAAATTTCCTCTTCTTTAATTTATTATTTAACTATTTCGACAAATTTCCAGAAATGGCAACTTATTTGCAAAATCTTTGAAAAATGCTAAGACTAAACCTCCAGTTCCTTTGGACCCTTTTCAACAGAAAGCTTTTCAGCTCTAAGTTTGGTCATGAAACTTCTAAATATGAAGTTTCGTCCCGATACCTTTCATAGTTTCTCCGGAATCGTCGCCACAAAAAACGGGTACACACACACACACACACACACACACACACACACACACACACACACACACACACACACCCACATCCACACACACACACAGACATTTTTTTGTCCCTTGGTCAAAAATGTTCAGGGGACCCAAAAAGACATATTTCCGCTAAAATCTCAAAAAATTTTTTTGGCACGATTACAATACTTTACATACTGCGTATGATAAAGTAAAAATATGTGCGGGAATGTATCACTTTTTATCGTATTTGTTTTTCTCAGAACGTAAATGTCGTTGTGAGTACAATGATTCATATGGATTGCAAAGTTAGAAGAAATTGAAAAATAATTAAGCATTTACAGTGAGAATAACGTCAGGAAAGTTACAAAAATTATTGTTATAGACGACTACAAAACATTTTTTCTACTTTGCATTCACAATGCACACATTGTAACACTGTTTTCAGTGTTACAATTAACACATTGTAATATCGAAAACAGTAACATTTTTGTCTGATTGGTACACAGTGATATCAAATGCCATATGTCAAATGTACAATACATAACCCAACATAACCACACACTGCATCTTCTTAATCGCTTGCAATCCCATAAACTGCGAAATATCAATATTCTATACATATTTAAACATGGGTGTAGCCTGCTATAGTATGGCCAAAGGATTGGGGCTTTCTTAGTTTTGCTGTGTTCATCAAAATACGCCAGCATGACGTTTACGGTGATGTTTTACGACTCTAGTAAGTGATCGTTATCATTCTTTTCAACTAAACATCAAATCCCCTTTTCAGATATAATTCAAGGACCACATTTACTTTAATAAGGTATTATGCGAAGATCAAACCTACATCGTAGATACGAACTATTTTAATTACTGCTGCGAGATTGTATATGCGCAATAAATTGTTTATCAGCATACACGTACGAAGCTATAGTACATTTAAAGTGTAGAAGATTTCTTAGTTTATGTAACGTATAAGTTTTCGGTAATATTTTGGACGCTTGGATGCTCGGTTCAATTCGTATTCGTTTTTGTCCGTCGCTTTCGACTTCGTCTTAGTTCTGGTTGTGTGCAACGTATTTGTATTACCTCCATCACATGTAATTTTACTAAGTATAATTTACTCTAATAAACTACTTTGCCGAAATTAGAATTGGGTTTCAATTATAAGTGCTTGTAAATATATAAGCCGCAACGGCTACGTAGCGGAATTAGGTAGACACCGCTATTGGACGTTAAGCGTTATAACAATTCTTTAGTAAGTTCTTGTTCTTCGAAGTAACTAATCAGTCACCGCCAAACATTTCTATTCTGATTAATATACTTATGAAACCACTATTTTAAAGTTAACTTTTTAGGTTAAGTTTCATGTATTTATCGCAGTAGGGTTAAAAGTGTTACCCCAAGCTCCATTATGATCATCGTTGCGACCTCGCTGAATATTTATTCAAACTTGTAGGCTAAAGTAGAGTAAAATTATTCACAATTAGATTTTGTCATGATTTTATCTCATCGATCTCAAATGGATCTCAATTCTCATCCTTAACGAAGTTGACAGTTACTACAGTGCTGCCACGTGGTACCCGCAAAATACCCTAGATCCTAATTTACCGCGATATAGTAACCACAATTTCTAAATTTATATAAAATTAATAACGCAAAGTAGAAAAAATAGTATATTACACTCGTTTTATAAGACGTATTGGCGCACTCGTTCCATTTGGGCACTCCTCGCTACGCTCGTCGTGCCCAAAACAACTCGTGCGCCAATTTGACGTCTTATAAAACTTGTATAATAATATACTATTAAATAAAAGTATAACAAGTATTTGTTTTTTGTTGTTATAGCAATCGATCTCGAGTGCGATCTCGAGGTATTAAAAAATGAATAAAAGTTATTGATAATGTGCGCCAAACACACCTAATAGTATGACACATAAATAGTTGACATAAATGTTTGCTTTATTTTTAATTGACATGGTGATTTGAATAATCTGTTTTAAGAAAAATTCAAATAAGTACCTACATTTTTTAATGATTCTTAATTTTTAAAATTTCGTACAATACCTTTTAATAGTTTTTTATAGTATTTTGTGTTATCGTAGAAGTCATATTGTTGAATTTATGTAGAATATTATTAATATGTTTATGAATTGTCAGATGAGGAATTGAAGGAATTGAAATATGGTTTGTTTTGGCTACTACTATATGTGCATAAATTTGTTTTAATAATTATTTATGTTTCATGGAATTATATATTTTATGTCCTAAATGATCATAAAGTGACATTTTACATCTTAGTTACCGGGACGAAAACAGCTTCTTTTAGCGCCCTAGGGCAATAAAGATTCTTTTTGCGCCCTAGGGTATAAAGGATTGCCATGGTTATATGTCAAATATATCAAATATTTGTCATTCAAACTGTAATTAAATCGTCAATGTCAATTATTGGCGTTTAAGGTTATGTTTGACAATTAATTGTCTGTAGTGTCACTCGTCAATGTCAATTATTGGCTATTAAGGTTATAAGTTTGACAACTAATTGTCTGTATTGTCACTCAACTCCGAATTGTTTGTATTGTTATTCAACTTCGTAGATACGCATGTCGCTTGAGAACGTCAAAATATTTGGTAATATTATTCAAACGGAGGAACAAAACCATTGTAGGACATAAAATTTTGTATGTACATCGGGTATTACTCGATGTTTATACCCTCGGGCGACTTAAAAAGCGCGAGGGCCGACAGGCCCGAGAGCTGTCACCCTCGGGGCGTAAACATCCGTCTAATGCCCTTGGTACATAAATAACTATTATCTACGACTCACATATAATAAGTTCATTGCATACGTATCCATGACTAGATAATCCGCATCATTATACGCGCCAATGATTATAATGACACTAGCGTTGTGTAATAATGACAGTTCGTTCAAATAATGACTTCAATATTTGAACGAACTGTCATCATTTTACAACGCTAGTGTCAAAGTCTGTCAAAACCTACGTGGATGACAGTTATGTGACAGTTCGCCTCACCATCATTGACAAATGTATTTAAAATATTTGATATAAAATGGAATTTATGAGTCGTAGATAAAACGTCGTATTCGACTCGCACACAACGGTGATAAATCGCTCGCATGTTTATACGCTCGCCTACGGCTCGCGTGTAAACTTCATGCTCGCGATTTATATCCTTAGTTATGTGCTCGTCAAATAATATACTATTATTGATAGTTTCTTTTTTCTATCCATTATTTTTAGTAATTTGTATGACAACATTATATTTATTATATTCTTTTTTTTTATTATGGTAATGAAGTAAGTGTGCTAAATAAATAATGAAATACCGAATATTTAATATTGTATGAGTGTTGTGAGGAATTAAGAGCTAATGTATCTGCATATTTACGTTTTCTATAAATATTACATTGAAATTGATCTGAATTTCTGTTAGTTGATAAGTAAAAAAGATTGATTTGTCTATTAATTTGTTCAAGAAGAGTCAATTAAATTAGGATCTGCATTCCCAACGCAGAAAATATCATCGACATATCGACACCAGAATGTGATATGTTTACTGTTCGGTAAAGTAAATATTTTATTTTCTATGTGGTCAACAAATATGTTGGCAATTAATTATAAAGTACTTTTCTTTAAAACTTTACTAAAGACTACAAGTAGGACTTGGGATTAGGGGTGGGCGATCTGATCGATCTGATCGATCAGATCGATCTTTCAAATAAGATGATCGAACGATCGATCGATTTTTTGCCCAGCCCTACTTGGGATATCAACAGCTTTATTTAGTTCATATGTCATAAATTACACCATGCCAGAAACTATGTCAATTAACTTCACACTAATTTGCGTTTTTTTCCAGACCAGCTTATATTGCTAAATGTTTTTACAATACATCACTATCTTATTCAGATATTCCTGTAAAATTAAAGCACTATCGCAGTAAGTTGACATTATATATTAGAGATACTTTTTTTTACAATTAAACTGCGTTTCTGTACAGCCATGTTGCTAGTTACTTGAAGAGTCAATGGTGCCGCAAGGGTAAAAACTTCTTCCACAAAATATTGCACAATTTTATCTTTATATTTGAAAGTATGGGGTGAGGTACTACTGGTTTTCAAGTTTTAATCGTAACATTACAGACTGTGTTGTGTAGTCAATTTTATCACTGCTTATTCCTGGGTTGCGTGATGGTTCACGCATGAATAAAGGGCGTGATTATTACTGCGTTTTATTCTCGTCGTAACCGTGATGGGGTGGCGTGTGGCTGGGGGAGAAAGTGCGGTGACAGTTTAATATCGGTTTAATAATGGCATCCCCTGAGGAGATACTAGAGTAAAAACGTCAAGGTTGCGGTTAAATTTAGAGTTAATTTCAACGATTTACAAGCGTGCGCGTGTACGTGTCTCATTTAATAATGTTGCTTGATTACGGCAATTTACTTGTATACCGCTCGAATATAGGTCGACGCTCTTTAAAAGTTTTTATGAATGAAATTTTATTACAACGTTCCAAAACATGACGGCTCGTGAAGTTTATGAGAGTTTCTGAAGCTTAAACAAATTTTATATTTTATGTAGTAATTTTGAGAGATAGAGACACTAAAGGGGCAAATTTATATAATATGTAAAGCATATTTGTGAAGTTATTTTTAGTTAGTGTTTTGGTGTCTAGTTAATTCCAAGTTTTATGTGCAGTGAAGAAACTATTAGGTGCGTTCTTTGCCCGATTCCATCAACTTATTAACAACAATATTCTTTAACAAAATAAAAGATTCTATCAGCGATATAATTTATTTATTTTATATGGAATTCTAAGCATCTAAAAGTGTGACTAAACCGTGCAACAAAATGTTGTCAATATTAATTAGAGTGATATTGATAAGTTTTGTTTGTTAATGGAATGCGAATAGGCATTTTCAGTTGATTTCTTGCGCTGTATTAGAATCCGGTCCTGAGAGTTGCATGTCATATCAAGTTATTGCGTTTTTAGTTGGTTTAGTTGTTTTTTAGTTGCCCGCACGCCATTTCCGAATCACTGTAAATACTTCAAAAATAAAATCGAAAAAATGCTTCTATTCCTCTGTAAAATATATAATAAGGTACCGGTTTCGTTGGTTACAACATCATCAGCCTAAATCTACAATTAGAAAATGTTGGTCCGAAAACAAATAAATAACAATTTAACAGATTACTCACAGTCAGGTAATTAAAAACACTAGCAAAGTAAAGAATGTGTACCATGTGTGAATGATGACAAACAACTGACATACGGCTGGAAGTTAGCATAAGGGATAGCGAAATAGTGAAAAATTGGTTCAAGGTAGGCAACTTAAAGTTCATAAATTTTTAAAATTATTGTAATTTAAGCATGAATAATGGCTTTTGTTGGAAGTCTAATTGATCATTTAATAAAGTTATGTTGTGGTTTCATTTATGTTTTTCTATCTCGAGTTGTTCTGATAGGACTAATTTGTAGTTTCTATTATATTTGTGATGCAGTGTAGGTTCGTTGTATTTTATACAATGACCTGTTGAAATTTTGTGCTGATAAATGTTAGAAGAGGTTCTGGATTTGTGTTCCGCTATCCGTTTTGCCAACTTCATTCCGGTTTGATCTACATAAACAGCATTACACTTAGAGCATTTGACTGAGTAGACTCCAGACTCATCCATAAGCGATTTAGGGTTTTGGACATTTGAAAGTAATTTGTAGATAGTATTATTGCTTTTAAAAGCGGTATAAATGTTAAATTTGGGTAAAATTTAAAGTTTTAAATTGACGTTATTGTAAGTGACAGTTTCCACCACCTAGAAATTAAACAAATAGTCACATCGGCAAAAAAAACGCTAACTGTTTCGGCTTCGAAGACATGAAGAAGAAAAACGATAAATTAATTCGTCTCAGACGTAACGTAATGGCGACCATTCATTCAGGTGTAAACAAACAACAAGGTAACAATACATTTAAGCTTTTTAATAATCTCACCGATATTAATTTTAGTGAGTCTGAAAAAAATATACTTAACAATGGTTATAAATATGCGTTACAAAATAAGAACCGGTACCTAAGAAATTATATATTTTACAAAGGAATAGAGGCATTTTTTCGAGTATATTAATTTAGATACCTTTGTCGACATCGACACATTCCAAATTCAAAAATAATTGTGATCAAACTTTCAGGATTTCAAGTAAAAGTACAAAGATTAAGGTTTACTATAAAATACTATTGAGGGTTCTAGGACAATGGGTTCAGTATTTTAAACTTACTTCTCTCGAAAACGTTAGGAGAAACTCAGAGAAGAAAATATGGGTTCGCTATTACAGACATTAGAATATCGTCGTAAGACAGTATTTGACTGTCAAAATAAGTCATGTGAAAGAGGTAACTTTTAGCTGATCAATTATTTTTTATTATAAATGAACTATAAGTTGTCATTCAACAGGCGGAAAAGTTGTGAAAACATTCTCAGCTATAAGAGGCGTGTTTTGAGGGGGTTGAAACATATGTTTGGCATGAAGATTCTGAAATCTAGTGAATATGATAATATTAAAGCTGCAAATACAGCAAAAATAGTAAAAAGAATCTAGCAATTGTGGTGGGTTTTCAGAGTGGTTTAGATACAAATATAGTTTTAGGATCTATATTCACAGACAGACGCGGTATAATAATACCGCGTCTGTGAATATACGAAAAATAGTAAAAAAAATCTGATGTGGCCAGGCACATGACTTTATCATACTATATATAAAATTAATGGTTTAGCTGCATGCATTAATTAAAGAAAATACACATTATGAATTAACATAATTTCAAATGATATAAAACAAACGGTGCCTTGCGCCGTGAGCGCTTATCCGAAATCGTAATTACAAATTTGAAATCTTTACGATTTACCCGCCAGTGAGTGAATAGCTTGGCGGGTATATTTTTATGAACAAACAACGATAAAACAATAAAAATGCTTTACTAAAGTATTTAAAACAACGTAAAACGTTTTGATCTAAATATTATTGAATAAAACATGGACACACACACACACAGCACGCACACGCAGCTACCACCACCGCCTTCGCCGTCTCCTTCGTTGATCGGGCTCAACGTCATCTTCATCGCTGACATCCCGCTCAGCATCTATTTGCAGAGGTCCTGCATTCGCTTTGCCTTCGTGCTTGTCCCCAGGCTGGTCAGGTGATTCCGGCGCAGAGCTATTGTCAAAACATCACCATATGACACTGTCTGTCATTAGTTCTGTCACAGTTCTGTCATTAGAACTAAAATCCTGGCTACTTAGTTTTAAGGCCGACACGACCGATCTCAATTTGAATCTGCTCCTGCAGCCAAACTATTAATTTTACCAAAAAATGTCATAGACATAAATGATACAAAATATCCTCTTCTTTAATTTATTATTTAGCTGTTTTGTCGAAATTACAGAAATGGCGGCTCATTTGCAAAATCCTTGAAAAATGTTTGGAGGAAACATCCAGTTCCTTTGGACCCTTTTGAGCCAAAAGCTTTTCAGCTCTAAGTTTGGTCATGAAACTTCTAAATATGAAGTTTCGTCCCGATACCTTTAGTAGTTTCTCCGGAATCGTCGCCACAAAAATCGGGTACACACACACACACACACACACACATACACACACACACACAGACATTTTTTTGTACCTTGGTCAAATATGTTCAGGGGACCCAAAAGGACATATTTCCGCTAAGAACTCAAATTTTTTTTTCGGCAATACTTTATAATACTGCGTATGATAAAGTAAAAAGTAACAATGGAGTACCTGAAGTAATGGCTAAATTCTGAGTCCGAATCCGCATTCGATAAAGAAAAGCTCTTCCCACTCACATAAAAAAAACAAAAATGTTCCCCAGTGTAATTATCTCGAGCAACATTTCCATTAAATTATACACAACATATTACTTACATTGTTTTTCTTTTCTTGCAGGAAGTCGATACTGTTGACAATAATTAAAGAGGACAGTTACGAGAAGGATGTCCTCTTCTACGTGCAACTCGGCGAACCTCAGATGTGTGGTGGTAAGGGCAACATGACTACATTCATAAGTTCAGTGTTTATTATCTCTTCATGTATATTATTCTATTTTTTCATATCTGCACCCTTCTCTACTACTGCTGCATGCTCAGTAAGTAAACCGTATATACGACATTTAATTAATTAAAATTGATGAGAGAGTTCAGGTGTAGTAAACGTTGTTGGTCTGTTTTTAGTTGTTTGTTTACTTCTTTTCTTTTCGTTTTCTCTCTTTGTCCATCGATTTGTGTTCACGTCCGTTGACGCACGCACCGCTCTTTCCGGTTTTTATCCACGTTAAAAAAATCCCGTGTTTGAAATTATTTGCGAAACGTGGCACGCTTTGTGTTTGAACCGATAATTCATATAAACAATGAAAATACCAAAAAAAAATGTATGGATTTTCATGGGAGAAACTACAATACTTTATATTGCTCTCTAACATGATGATTACCTGATTTCACATGGAAAAAAATATTTGAAGCGGCTAAAATTCAGTTAAGGAAATATAACGGTATTATGCGAAATATATAACTTACGGGATAATATGCAATAATACGCAGTATTTTAATTCGGCAATGTGACAAAGTATGTGTGTCATGTTTATCATCAGTAAACCATGTTTCCTTTAATATAATTATATGTACTTACAGAAAAAATCGTTTGAGAAAGAAAAAAATATTTTATACAAAAGTTGTTTGACTCGCCATTTTCTATAACGTAAAATTATTTTCATTTATACAGGGTGTTGCATTTAGGTGTGACGAAATGTACATTTTTTTAAATGGAACGTCCTGTATATTTTATTGTATTATGAATACTACTGAATTTGTGTATCCAACCGTGTATGTTGCTAAGTCACAGCGTTAATAGTTCCTTAGATATTCAACTGTTTTTCAAAAATATGCCCGGTGCAGGATCTTTTTAAAAACTATGTAAAAACGACATTTTTGCCGATTTGGTCTTTAAACTATGTGAGACAATAGTCAAAGCCAGTCGGTAGATGATAGTATCCAAAAATATTAGATATACTATACAGGTGGTTAAACTTAGTAAATTCTGATGTTATTCAAATAGCTTTTTCTCGAGTTTTTTAAATGGAACATCATGTATAATATGTGTTGGCTGTAATAGCCCTTTATTTCGCTCCAATTTACATCTAGTATCTCACACACCAAATGTTACTATTTTTGTGATATTAGCAATTTAACGAAAACGTACCTAATGCAATTGTAAATTTTAATATTGCTGTGAATATGGTATTTGGTAGTTTGATGTAAAGTCTTCAAGTGGCGATAGAAGAGATAATTTAGAAACGATTTAACCAGCTTGATCCTTATACAAAGTATTACCGCTATCAACATATTAACAATTTTATATGAAATTTTGTAAGTATATTTTGCAGTCTATCGTATGGCAACCGAACACGCGATTTAAAAATTTCAAATGACTGCTAAAGTAAACCCTAAACCCTGTAATCTTAGGTTAACTATCGTGAAAATTTGTTGACTTCTGAGTGTTGAAAATCAGATTTTCTTTGATGTGATTTATGTGCTCACACACAAAAACCAAATATGCAACAAAAACAAACTGATAGGCACCTTTAGATTCAGGTTTACATTCACAGCAAAAAAAAATCTATAAAACGCTGCCAAATAACCCACTTTCCATTCACATTTCCAATATTACTCATACTATCATTCATATTATCCCAATTTTAAATTGTCTCTCCAGAAAAATAACCTATTTTAAACCAATTAACAATAGTAAGCAGATATTTTTGGTTGTTTTTTGTACTGAATTCCAATCCGTTCTCAACCGTAGCTCATCAAGACAGGCTTTAGCGGTTCTGTTTGTTTTTGTGTATGAGCGCACATACCATTACAATGAAACATCTCCGCACAATTTTCACACAAGTGAACAATTTTTCATGATAGTCCCCCTAAAATTACACTGTTTCTGGTTTACTTCGGAGCCCAACTGAAGTTACTAGGTGTTCGGGTTCGCTTGCTGTACGTTTGTAAAATATGTAAACCATACTTTTAAGATTGTGTATTACCTTAATAACCGTAATACATTTTATTTGAATAAATTTAGTTAAATAGGTTCTAAATGGCTTCTTCTAAAACCCTTTATATATTTTACATCATGCTACCCAAAACACTGTATACAGAGCAATATTAAGGTACTGAATAGCATACTACTTTTAACTTGCAAATATCACAAAAAGTAGTAAAAATAGATATACGATATAGTGAATATAAATTAAAAAGAACTTAATGAGCATTTCAATTATCAAATAATATACAGGGTGTTCCATTTAAAAATCTCAAGAAAAAAACCATTTAAAAATGTTTAAAAACTAGTGCATGCTACGATCACCCTGTATAACGCATCTTATTTTTCATGACATCAGCATCTAGCTATGGGCTTAGTTATATTGTGACAAAATTTTTAGGACAATATCTGCAAAAATGTAGTATTAACGTAGTTTTTAAGAAAGGCCTGCAATTGCCAATTTTTTGACAAACAATTGAATATCTCAGAATCTCTTTACTTTACACAGGTACAACTTACACAGTTGGAAAGACAACTTCCTTAGTATTCATAATATGGTATGATATACAGGGCGTTCCATTTAAAAAAATGTTCTGACTTTCCGTCACGCCTAAATGCAACACCCTGTATAAATGAAAATATATTTACGTTATGGAAACTAATGAGTCAAACAACTTCTGCATAAAACATTTTTTCTTTCTCAAACGATTTAATGACTATTGACCGCCGGGATACTAATAACTCACCCTGTATACAGAACCATTGTTCAATCATCAATCAATCATTGTTTATATGAATTACCAACAAAAATTATCAATAATTTCTCATCATTAAAATATTTATTAAAATATAAAGATTAACGCTTACCTAACTTTCCTAGCTTCGTCTTTCTGCTTTACAAACATAGCTTAATTTAATACGCATAATTAGCTATTAAATATTATAGGTTACGACTTATATTATGTTCATAATGGCCCCTATTTCGGGTAAAGATACGCGCCGTGTAAAGTATACATAATGCGGGGGGAGTTCTGCCATACAACGTGTAATAACAGTAATAACACACCAATCAAGTACTTACATAGACCTTAAATCGTTCTACATCAGGACTGTTTAAATAAAGGGTGATTTATAACAACAAAAAATGGAATGGCAGGTTCAGCCTCAAATTCAAAGTAAAAAGTACGAAACTCTTTTTCGGAATTGGCATTTGTCTAGATATTTGATTCTTTTATTTATCAAGTTCAGTTTTGGGAATGAAATATTAATAACATATCGAAGCGCCATGCATAAATGATGTTTTTCTACGTTGCGTTCACAAGTAATACATGGTAACGCTGTTTTCGGTGTTACAATGCAGCAAAGTGTTTTTAGTTCGATTACCGACCCAATTTACAACTTTTTTTAAAGCAAAAAAAGCAGATAACCATATTTTGTTTCTTTCTATTGTGGGTTATTTGATCTTGAATCATTAAAACTATTGCCTCTTAACGGAGTCGATGAACAACCTATTCTGGTAAGACAACATCAAATATAAAAATCTGATGTGGCCAAGCACATGACTTTATCATACTATATATAAAATTAATAATTTAGCTGCATGAGATTCTATTTGATCGAGATTGGCCATGCCTGCATTAAAATAAAACTAGTAGAACTAGACAGATATGTCGATTAAAGCTGCGTTCGGATATTGTACTCCGTTGACACCGGTACACCGTCCAAATGATACTTACGTGTTATTGGGTGTAAAAAGTGTAACGGTGTACAATATCCGAACGCAGCCTATATTGTGTCTAAACATTAGCGTTTGACACAACCTACTGTCATTACAGTCAAATTTTCTGACACATCCTGGCTACTATAGTTTTAATGCAGTACGACCGATCTCGATGAAATAGAGTTTGCTCATGTAGCTAAATTATTGATTTTACCAAAACGTTTCATAGTCATAAATTATTCAGAATTTTTTTTTCTGAATTATTTAATTTATTATTTAACTATTTCGATGAAATTCCAGAAATGGCGACTTATTTGCAAAATCTTTCAAAAATGCTAAGACTAAACCTCCAGTTCCTTTCGACCCTTTTTAACAGAAACCTCTTCAGCTCTAAGTTTGGTCATAAAACTTCTAAATATGAAGTTTCGTCCCGATACCTTTAGTAGTTTTGTCCGGAATCGTCGCCACAGAAACGGGTACACACACACACACACATACACACACACACACACACACACAGACATTTTTTTGTATCTTGGTCAAAAATGTTCAGGGGGCCCAAAAAGACATATTTCCGCTAAAATCTCAAAATTTTTTTTTGGCACGTTTACAATACTTTACATACTACTTTGAAATAGTTAATATAATATGGCGGTAATTACATACTACGTATGATAAAGCAAAAATCATCAGATATAATAAGTGCATCATATTTGCCTGAATAAAAGCCGGCCAAAGGTCCAGTATCTCACCAATTACCGACAATTTGTTCACCTGTATAGTCGAATCACTATTAGTAGAGCGCTGAGAATAAAATATATTTCTGTCAGATATGCAATATGCCTAGTCTATCATTGTCAGAGCTCTACTAATAGTGATTCGACAATATAGACAAAGAGCTAGTGAACAATTTACTCACCCACATTATACCGTTTCAAATTTTGCACGAATACGCCTTGTATCTGTGCAAACTACATGCCAATAACCTGGCAGGGTTACGCCGGTCATAAACCCTCTAATAACCCCGCCAAAAGTGCACGTTTGCACTTTCCCGGTTTTGCCGCCAAGCAACAAAAAAAGTATATTCCACTTTTTACTTTATCATACGCAGTATGTAAAGTATTGTAATCATGCCAAAAAAAATTTTTGAGATTTTAGCGGAAATATGTCTTTTTGGGTCCCCTGAACATTTTTGACCAAGGTACAAAAAAATGTCTGTGTGTGTGTGTGTGTGTGTGTGTGTGTGTATGTGTGTGTGTACCCGTTTTTTGTGGCGACGATTCCAGAGAAACTACTAAAGGTATCGGGACGAAACTTCATATTTAGAAGTTTCATACCCAAACTTAGAGCTGAAAAGCTTTCTGTTGAAGAGGGTCCAAAGGAACTCGAGGTTTAGTCTTAGCATTTTTCAAAGATTTTGCAAATAAGCCGCCATTTCTGGAATTTCGACGAAATAGTAAAATAATAAATTAAAGATGAGGAAATTCTGAGTAATTTATGACTATGACATTTTTTGGTACAATCAATAGTTTAGCTGCATGAGCAAATTCTATTTCTACGAGATTGGTCGTAGTGCCTGAAAACTAGTAGCCAGGATTTGTCAGATTTTTTGATTCTAATCATAGTAGGTAGTCTTGGTGTCAAACGCTAATGTGTTGACAATAACTTCAGTCAATATAAGCTGCGTTCGCATATTGCATTACACTTTTTACACCCAATAACACGTAAGTGTCATTTGGACGGTGTACCCGGTGTCAACGGAGTACAATATCCGAACGCAGCTTTAATCGACATATCTGTCTAGTTCTAGCAGTTTTATTTTAATGCAGACATGGCCGATCTCGATCAAATAGAGTCTCATGCAGCTAAACTATTAATTTGATATATGTAGTATGATAAAGTCATGTGCCTGGCCACATCAGATTTTTCTTAAATACAGTGGTTCTCATACTGAGGCAGTACGGACGCGAGATGGCACGAATGAGTCATGTGAGTCAGTGTGGGGTTATTAACACTTTGTTGAAAACGTACTGTGTAGACCAGCGTTTCCCAACCGGGGTTCCGCGAGATGTCGTCCGGGGTTCCGCGGAAAAATAGTAACAAATAGCGGTGGCGGTCGCCGGTTAATGGGCACATTATTCAGTGTTATTTTTATGTATTATTTTAGCATGGGATTACTATTTTAAATATTGGATGAATAAATAAGGTGAATCCATGAATAATTTTGATTTGGAGCCCTTCTAACCCAATAAACTACTGTTATTTCGATATTACATCCAACGGGCAACATTCTAGAGTATTCATTAACTTCAATTGACAATATTACTTACAATTATCTGTTACATAAAAACAAAATAACCTCTAGAAAACAACAATCTGGCAGTTATTGGGCAAACTAACATTATTTGCTTCAATATTTTTGCCTTTCCAAATGTGTCGTAAAATAAACCTATAATTTGAATCTGCTGCTCATAATGGTACTTTAGGAGAAGAACAGAGTTGTAGGTGGTGGATTTCCATATGTTCGTACATTACAGATGAGATAACTAACTCATCAGACAAGTTCTGCGCCTCTATGACGAAAATTATGTCGGTCCGATTCATAGAAAATCAATAAATGTACAGAGTGATTTGCAATTCTAGACGAAAATTTATGCGAACAGGAAACTAAAGTGTAATATCAAACTTCGTGACTGCATTTAATTAGGCAAAAAATAATTAAATTATATTGAAGTAAGTACTAATTTTGACAATGAATCAAATTTAAAAGTTCTTTACACATTTTTATTTATAAATTGGTTTTTGCATTTAATTTTCACCTCGAGTTATAAATTACCTTGTTTCAGTTCAGTTTTCAGCATTGTGTATGTATGAGCAAGCTTTTTTCTTATTTAACAAAACATAAGAAAATATTAATAAAACAGTATTTTAAATGGCTCTAACTTAACTTGTTGTCAATAGGTCCATATGAAACTTTTTACTCAGAATAAATGTTTCTTAATTTTTGTATTTTGACCAATGCTTTTTTTAATTGTTTAATAAATTTATTTATTTAATTATTTGTAAAAGGTACTTTTTGTATTCTTCGTTTTCGCATTGTTTGATTTGTATTCTTTTTCCTTCCTTTGGTAATACTTGAAGGAACTAAAAAGAACAAATATGTTTATACCTAGAGAGAAATATGTGCAATGTTACAGAAAATGAATGTAATAAACTACCAAAAAGCTGTAAAAGAAGAATTAACTGTAACATCGCTGGTTATGATACCAGCTATATTTCTGTATTGTTTTTACAGAATTCACATATTCCATTTATATTTTCCTGTGAAATTACAACAATACCAACGTAATTTTACAAAACATTCTTTAAATTTTACTGGAAGAGTACTTTAATTTCACAGTAGTAAATAATATTCAATCATTAACCTGCGTTTCTTTACAGATTTATATCATGGTTACTTGAAAAACTGCATTACACGTTTTTCTCTCTGCAAAAAATACTCGAAATGCCTTGGAAAGGACTGCCTAAATTTTTTTTTGTTGGGGTACCGCCGTTCCGCAATAGTAAAGAGGTTGGGAAACACTGGTGTAGACTGTAGGCTACTTTTCATTTCCTGCCGGTAGAGTGCGCGTGACATTGAGCCTGGCGACCGTTTGAGTGTGCGCCAGTGAGCACCGCTGAATTTAAGACAAACTAGAATATACCTCCTTTGTGCAGAATTTAATAAGGATAAATGTTGTAAAGGTGCTAAAATTTCTACATCGTGGCCGTTATGCGGTAAAATACGTTTATGGTAGCTTTTAGGGGGTTTATGACCGGCGTAACCGTGCCAGGTTATTGACATGTAGTTTGCACAGACACAAAGTGTATTTGTGCAAAATTAAAAGCGGTATAAAGTCGGGTTCACTAGCTCCTAGTCTAATACTATACATGTTAACAGAGAGATAAATCATTATTCGCGTATGTTAAACGCAAAGAGGTCATTCTAAGTACAATAATTCATGTAAGTATCTTATGTCCAGTTCATTATAGTTGTCAAGATACTATTTTTTAATTGTTTAAAAGTGTAAAACCACGGTATCAAATCAAAACTGGTTTCAAAATGTGTGTATTACCATGAATAAGAAACTTTTTTTTTAGGTTTAGTAGAGGGCAAAATTTATTATCCAATCAAGTTTTGTTGAAATATTTTCCATTTCTTACTGATGTCAATATACACATCTTGCCACCTAATTCACTCCAATCCGACAACTATCGTTTTGAATTTTTTAAAAATCTTAAACATGTTTATCTGTAGGGCGCTAGCGAATGCGACGATGTATTATACCTTATTTCATCCTCCTTCCAACCTATGGTGCTAAATTCGTAACTACAAAGAAATGCGGACAATAAGCCAAAGCACGATGTGGCCAAAATAACAAATAGTGCACGTAAAAGAGGAAACTTCAAGCGAAATCTTTCTCAAGTTTCCAGCATGTCAGGTTCATTACCTAATATGGTAAAAAGCCTGACAAATTTCTGATCCCGGATTCATATTCAACAAACAAAAACTTTATCAAAAACTTGTGGTCACTGGCAAGTCACATAAAAAAAATCTAAATTTTATAACTGTACCTACAACGAAATGAAAAAAATATTATTTAATTGTTATTTTTCTTTCTTACAGAATAACTTTTACTATATTATTACTTTGAATATTTGGTAAATTTACTTTTATATACAAAAAATAAACATATATGTTACAAATTAGAATAGGTACTCAATGGCTGAACATCCAAAGCATTTTATTTTTTTGTTAAAATACGCGTTTTTGTGTAAAATTCCGTCCTTCAATTGTTACGAACATTTTATTAAATGGCAGTCTTATTTTTGTACTGATTTTGGTACATCTTCTAATTGTCTTGCGGTAGGAAAACAGTTTATGGTCGTACATCAGAAAATGTTAACAATTTAAACCTGCAAAATATTCATAACTCTGAGGTGACTCTGAAAAACATGGATTTCCTGAGTGGATTATTGAAATGCGTATGGATAGAATTATTTGTCCTGAAGACGAATTAGGACCAAAAAGCGGACCGTTTTAATTTTTGCAAATTAATCTAACCGAACTGTGGAATGTGGAAACCTCAAAACAGTCTCATAGTGAACTTTGTTTTTTAAGTTGATGTCCTGAATATTAGTTCACAAATGTTTTGAAACATTTACAGAGACTCTTTTAATTGGTGTGCGGCGCTGCCATAAAAGGTACGACGGAAAATGAACAATCTGGCGCGAAATCTATTGAAAACGTCTATTAGATTGTTCTAATGTAGGGCCATAAAATCAGTAAAAGAACATACGAGGTTGCCATTTGAAATAACTGTATACTTAATTGTTTGGTATTGCAGAACTTTCAAAGAAAGAAAATTCTAAGAACGAAAAGAGTTCTCTAATTAGTTTAGATTAAATGGGATTACAATGTATGTTAGTAAATCACCTAAGACTAGACCTAAACTGAAAATAGTTCCACAAAACGAACCCTAACTTATTCAAGACCAACTATTATGTAAGTAACATACTACCTTCAACCACTCTCGTCTTCAATTACTTCACGGGCACACCCTACAAATGTCATCCGTCAACTCGCCCACGCTCCCGATGAAAATCAGTTAGAGAAACATAAATAGAAGTCTGCAATTTTCCGAGAAGCGCGAAGAATTTTGTTATGAACGACTCGAAGTCACGCCATCGCGGCCTATTGGGCCACACCCCTTGTATTAAGTATTAACCCTCGTGATTGTGCCAGGGGGGAGAGGCGGTTTTCGGTAACTGGGAAAAATAACCACAACGCCGACCGCCTAACCAAACATGAACCGCCACCAGCCGGTCAATTAACACTGAGCATGCCAAATCCCATTATTGTTAACAGTACTGTAGACCCCCAATACACCTCCTGCACGCAAATACGAAAATTATGTATTGTTTCCCACTGAATTACAGTTAATTAAAGTCAGTTTATTCTTTCAAACAACGTTCTTCATTACGACGTAAATAAATACATATTTTATTCTCTAGAATTTGCGCAGGGTAGCATAACATCGCAAGCTGTGGACGCCGGCGCCGGGCTTAAGTTATAAGTTTAGATATGAAGAAAACACGATACCGCGTTGACAAGAAACAAAAAATCACATCAATTTAGTTTTTGAGAGAAACTTCGAATTGAATATTATGTTTCACCCGCCTCCCTCAACCACATCCAGTTTTCCAATCTTAGATAGTCAAGGTGGGCCCAGGATTTCCTATTTCATCCTCATTTAAAAGCAAATAAAAACAAAAGTGAATGGCTACGTAACCATTTTGTAATTAAACTACAATTATTAACAAAATACGAAATCATGGGTCCGCAGTGTACCAACTATTGACACACAAAACAATTATGGATCGTCATCTTATGTTAAAATATTTCATTAATAATGATACTGAAGAAATTGATTTGCAGGTGGTGTTCGTAATTCTGTTACGTGATTATTTTGATTGTACCTATGTGAAAAAAGACAATATTGAGACATACAGAAAAAACAAGAGAATGTTACGTCAGTGGTGTTTAAATATTTTTAAACGATTGCGTACCCCGAAATCAGAAACTGATATACCGGTCTCCCGGAGCATGATGTAAGTACTATCGTGGCCATATATTATGTCCCCTCTTTTGACGTCGATTTTCTAGCAAATCTAGGGGCGAAAAAATTTGAAAAAATTTGGATGCTATCCTTGATTAATACTCTACCACTCACAAAAATTAGAAAGAGGGGGGTCGATGGCGTATAGGATAGAGCGGCTGCTATCTACGCTGGAGGCCCGAGTTCGAATCTCGGCTCGGGCTAAAATCGACTGTCCTGGTATTTTAGGCAGGGAACAAATACCTTTGCATGTCGCCTTCCATCGGATGAGGAAGTAACGCCGGTGGCCCCGTGTGCTGTCATGATGCGACGTGCACGTTAAAGAACTCTTACTGGAGGTTGGAATTCCTTCAGTTCGACAAAATTCCTGGGTGTGTGTGTAGCCTGCCCTCAGCGTCGGTGATTGGCCTCAGTTGCGGAAATAGACCGACGTAAAATAAACCCGTAAAAAAAAAATTAGGAAGCTGTATATATTTGCGTTTTCCCGATTTTTCCAAATTAAGAAGAATTGGCGCTGTTTTGTGCACTTTTTTAAAATGATTGGGTTAGTGGTTGACTCACAAAAAGCTATATTATGCAATGCCAGCAATTCTGTTATTAGAAGAGCTAGAATAATGAAATATAGACTATAGGCTACGCAATAATTCATAGGTTTAAAGTTTATTACATAATCATTGTTTATCTAGCATTTTCCATACAAAATATCGTGCTAAAAAGCCGCGTGAATTCCGACGCCCTACGGTCTTTCGTGTGATGCGGGGAAGGGAGTCGTTAGCGGTGCTGTCGACAGTGAGAGCACGGCGGACAGCTGATTACCAATACACAAAAAGAACGATAACTTGTCAAGGTAGTAATTTGAACTAACAGAATTAAATTCTTAATTTTTTAATTCAGAATTTTTATTATAATATGTGACCCGCTACAAGAGAAATTCCCTCTCTCGTTTCGATAGTATTGACTCCTGTGTTTGACGCGTCATAACACTAAAACTACTAAACAGAAAATAATAAAATAAAGTGTGTCATACTCCTCAATCATTTCTACATATCTTGTATAACTATCAAAATTTTTTGCCTCTCGGTGTAAAGATGAGCGCGAGAGAATTGAAAAATGTACCCGATTTTTGCATTTCTAAATTAACGGTCGTCTTTCCGATTATTTTTCTCCTAAACCGCTTACCACAAAAATTACAATGTTTGTTCAGGTTGCATACAGAGTCTCTTCTATCGATTGGCGTTTTTGTTTTTTTCAGTTTTTATACAATAAGGTTGTAAACAAGATTCTGATGGAAGCGGATAGATCAGTAAGGAATGTTACCAGGACAACGCAGTTAGCATGCATATAATCCTTATTTACTGCGTCACATGTCCCTTGAATTTAATAGCATTCCGACCATTTGTTAATTTTGACCGAAATAAACATGAACAATATTTTGCGCAGATCGGTCAGACCGGTCAGTGACTTCGTCTGAGTCCGGTTTTGTGTGTACTTATTAGTAATATTTAAATACAGGAAAAAACAATATAACATAAATACAACTCTTGATATATTACATATATAACAAACGGCAGTGTATAAAACTGATTAGTCGTTACATTGTGTCCGTAAACACTGTTCTCCGAGTAACTATTGCACCGTGCGATCCCCTACTACCGGCAGCGTCGCTGTAGATCCCTTCCCCCGCATCACCCGAAAGACCGAAGAGCACCGCGTCAATTGCAGCGATCATGAGATGCTTCAACACGATCTTTTGTAGGGAAAATGCAAGATAAACAATGATTCTGTAATAAACTTTAAACCTATGAATTATTGGGTAGCTTATAGTCTATATTTCATTATTCTAGCTCTTCTAATAATGGAATTGCTGGCATTGCATAATATAGCTTTTTGTGGGTCAACCACTAATCCGATCATTTTACAAAAATACACATTAAAAGCAGGTGATTTTACTTTTTAATTCGTTGAAATCTATAGATTATTTCCGGAGTAATTAATTGCTAAAGTTAAACGAATGAAATTTATGGGGCAAAAACAGCGCCAATTCGTCTTAATTTGGAAAAATCGGGTAAACGCCAACATATACAGCTTTCTAATTTTTATGAGTTGTAGCATATTAATCAAGGACAGCATCAGAATTTTTTTAAATTTTTTCGCCCCTAGGTTGGCGAGAAAATCGACGTCAAAAGAGGGGACATAATATATGGCCACGATAGTACATGGGGATCTCGGAAACTGTAAGAGCTACGATGTCGGTAAAATGGGCCAAAAGTTTGCCAAAAATGGCCAAATGTTGCGGTTGTAAAGCAATCTCCATATTCTATTTAAATCTGTAAATATCAAGTGGAACCTCACATAGTTGACCATTGATTGTTCTAAATAAGAATTAACAATTACTGAAGGGGCCCATAATAGCCTCCTCCACTGCCGTCTGAAGCCCCTGTACAGTATCACAATTCATAGCCGCTCGTTTTTATGTAGCCCCATAGAAAAAAATGCATGGGGGTTAAGTTTTTGTATTATACATGTGATTTTTTTTTTTAATAAAGTCATTGATTAAGTCTAGCAATCTGGCGGGGTACCTAATGGGGTACCAATGTATTTTGTGATAATTTTATACACGTCTTTACATGGTTGTAAAGTTCTTTCAATATTCTATTTAAATCTGTAAAAAATCAATATGGCCATAACAAATAAAAAGTTGAATACCGCCCAGCGAAAGCAGATGGACAAAACATGTTTTGATACAAAAAATGGCTTTACAGTATGCTTTTATGTAAAAATACAAAATGTCGATTTCCTATTTATCGCAATAGCAAACTTATGCAAGAAAAATGAAATCGGCAGTTTTTACTTTTTACGTAATATCTAATAATCCATACAATATTTTTGAAAAGTGAAACCAGTTCTGGAATGGGGCCACATTTACGCAACTTTTGTCCCATTTTAGCGACATCGTAGCTCTTACAGTTTCCGAGATCCCCATGTATGTACATCATGCTCCGTGAGACACCCTGTATTCCGTACCCCTGATTATGATTATGCATATGTATTATGATATATATTTTAAATCATATGATTTCTTTAACAAAGAAACAATTTAGACAAACCTTTCTTCAATTTAGACAATCGGATATGGGATATTTCAGAAAGTACTACAGCTAAAATTTTGAGAAAAAGAATATTGGTATTAACAGTATACGTAAACTTTATAGGAAAACTATTATGATGTTTCTAATAGCTATAGTTTTCGAGAAATGAATACTAATATTCGATAGGTAACAAAATTAATGGGAAATAACATAACTTCCATTATAATTTTGTACGAAGTGTGATAAAGTGTGTACAATTTTGAATGTATTTTTATAAAATATTAAACATTGCTTTAACATACAAAAGAACAACTCTGTTTTAAAATTTATTGAACGACTTAGCAACACTCAAACGTTGTGATGTGACAACAACAAAAACCTTTGCACACGCCTTCCTTCGGATTAGGAACTAAAGCTGGTGACCCCGTGTGCATTTGTGATGAGACGTGCACGCTAAAAAACATAACTAGGGGTTTAAATATCCTCAATTTTACTAACATCCCCACAGGGCGTGAGAGGAAAGAAACTGACTAACGTATCGTATTCGTGATTTCTTTCCAAAATCGTTTAAAAATATGAATATTTAATGATAAATAAATATTGACTGAACTTATTTATTTTATATACGTCAGTTACTTTGTCTCTCGGCAATCTCGGAGTACATATTTCACTACGAACATGCTTTCGTCATTGGGGGAAAATTGCGTCAGTTGAAAAATATTGACATGTCTAAAACGATGGCGCAAAAATAATTTTCACTCTATAGCGAAATGGAACAATATGTTTGAGACTTGTTGTTGTTCAGCAATCGTTTCTACGTACAAAAGTATCACTTTAAGGGTACATTTAAATTGTATATGACACAGATATACCCGGAAAACTTCGCTTCCACGGAATTGAATTCAATTGTGCATTTCAACTATGAATAAAAGCTGCAGCGCAGCTAGGATGCATTTGGCGTATTTTTCATTTTAGATAAAGTTCTAAGAAGCGTTGTCAATTCCACTATTTACTCCAATTTATTTATTTCCCTACAACTAACAAAACAACAATAATAACTAAAATTACTTGCTAAAAATTCAGTGAAATAATACGTGCTTTTCGTTTCTCGCATCTTGTGTGTAGGTTGTAACTTCCTTTCCTTTCATTTTATGTTCTCGTTTGTTGTACTGTGTTCCTGTTTGTTCATTATAGTGTTCTTTGTTTTACTCTTTATATTTGTTTTTGATGAAAGATTAGATGTGTTCTTTTTTTTGTGGCCAACTAAAAACTCATCTGTTCAATTTGCGTTCTTTTTTTTCTCTTTTCACAGATGAAGTAGCAAGTTTAGCGGCATCAGCGGAAAAGAAGCGACCTGAGGACCGTACGGAGCAGGAGAAGGTGGCTCTCCTGGGGAAACCTCGTCTTGGAGAGATCACCAGGGCTCAAATTAGGATCAAGGAGAGCAAAGAATTCAAGGTAGGAAACAAAAGAAATAGCCGTTAATATTTTTCGCAAGCGAAAATATCTCTGGTTAATCTCTGAGAACACTGGTTAGTAATTGACAATTCTTCACCATACATGCGTAAAGAATAGATTTTATATTAAATAACGTTCGTAATCTTTGAACGATTTTAATAATTATTTGTGTGTGGTTTTTGTGCTAAAAAAATAACCAATGTCGGTTTAGAGTTTAGAAAAGTTATTGAACTTTAAAGCGAAAATTGTAAAGTGTTACTTGTAGATCTGCATCTTTCACGTAAATTCTGATATTGGGATGAATCAAATACCAAAATTAACCAGTTTTCCTAAATACCAAAATAATGGGAATTGATACGGCTTTCTAAAAGACTTCTTGAGAACCTCAAACTTATACCACCAAAACATCATGTCGATTCTTCCGGTATAGCAGCTGTGGGAATTTGTTCACAATACCAGGTGACCCACGGCATAGGTACTCCCGTTTATTTTTTTGTTTTTAGCTGGACGAATGAAACTTGGGAAAGTGTTAATAGACAAAAAAAAACATTCTTTGGGATACCCTTGAGGCTAATATGTCTTCCGGTTTTTCCGGAAATGACGTCATCATTTAAATTTTAAATGGCACCCTATATTCTTTGTGTGATATTTTCAATCAGGATGACATTCTGAACACAAAAACATATCGATCGTCAATTTTTATCACCAAGGCAACGCAAAAATAAGTTTTTTGGGTATTAATCTAGGTGGCTATGAATTGGTGAAAATAGTCGAAAATTGGCGACATTGCATTACTGGCGCCCTCTAGCGTGATTTAATTGGTTTTTGGCCAGTGAGTCATTTTTTTCACGGGTACCTAATGGCCACACCCTGATTATTCGATAGATAACATCTTTCCGATTACAATAATACCAAATACTTGATATTTTGTTGAAATTCGTAGCGTACAAATGTTGTTAGAAGCAAGGAAACCGAAAAGAATATTGACCTAATGATCAAAGTCAGCGTACAAGTCAAAGTCACTCAATGGACTACTCGAAGGAAGTACCCTGATTATTCGAGGAAAAACATTTTTTGGACACAATGATACCAAATGCTTGATATTTTGCTGATAATCGTAGCGTGAAACTGACGTTTAAGGGTACCTACTTCGAGTAGTCCATTGAGTGACTTTGATTTGTACGCTGACTTTCAATTTCCTTGCTTCTAACATTTGTACGCTACGAATTTCAACAAAATATCAAGTATTAGGTATCATTGTAATCGGAAAGATGTTTCCTATCGAATAATCAGGGTGTCGCCATTGGGTACCCGTGAAAAAATGACTCACTGGCAAAAACCAATTAAATCACGCTAGAGGGCGCCAGTAATGCAATGTCGGCCAAAATCGAAATCGATTCTATATATCGATCTAGGGGGCTATGAATTGGTGAAAATAGTCGAAAATTGTCAAATAAACACTAACTAAATACTAACTAAATAGTTAGTCGGCCAAAGTCGATTGAATTAGTGTTTATTTGACAATTTTCGACTATTTTCACCAATTTATAGCCCCCTAGATTAACACACAAAAAAGTTATTTTTGCGTTGCCTTAGTAATAAAAATTGACGATCGATGTGTTTTTGTGTTCAGAATGTCATCCTGATTGAAAATATCACACAAAGAATATAGGGTGTCATTTAAATAATCAATGATGACGTCATTTCCGGAAAAGCCGGAAGTCATATTAACCTCAAGAGTATGCCAAATAATGGCATTTTTTGTCTATTAACGCTTTCCCAAATTTCATTCGTCCAGCTTTATAAACAAAAAATAAACGGTAGTACCTATGGCGTGGGTCACCTGGTATATTAAAAAATCATTAATCACAAGAGTTAATATTTTTTTGGGTTAGTTGTTTCAGAGTTATGACCACACAGAGCTCAATATTTTTCACGTATTTTAGGAAACCGGAAACAATAAGTCACGTCACATATTTGGAAGAAATGAACTCAAATTCTCGGGTCATAATTGATGTTTATAACACATTTGAACATTAGTATTTAATATTGACTTAGTAAGGAATTATAGTGTAAGAATATATAGGGTGTTTCATTTACACGAACACAACTTGGGTTACTATCTCATGGCACAACCCAAATATATACAAAAATTTAAATATGCGCCCATGTGTAAATTGTGTAAATAAATTTAAATTTAAAATATGCGCCCATGTGTTCCTGACATTAAGGAAAATTCCGTTTTAACACCAGCAGAAGTACAATCATTCTAGACAACTCTTTTGGGACAGTCTGTCTACACATTTCGACAAAACTAACTCAGTACAATACTGTTTTACTTTTCACAACGAATTATAGTTCTGTTACGTCAAATGAGAGCTGACAATATAGGTAAACACTGGATAAATTATTGCTCCAGCACGTAATATATTCACCAGTTGATATATTCCGTGCAGATAAGACCGATACGTACCTACACATTATACTTTCTGAACTTGACAATTACAGACATGCACACGGCTATTTCCAGATCGATATTGCAACCACCATCGACAAACTTTAAAGTTACAGCCATATAATTACGTAAATCATTTTCTACATGAGAAATTAACACAAAAGCACCCATTTAAATTACACGGATGGATGATTTCGGAAGTTATTGTTTGAAATGTACAATACTTGTTGTCATTTGCAAACGCCACCAGCAAGAAAAGAGAAAATACCAGGCGAAAGGGGCGCGAATACCAACCACTAAAAGGGTAACAAAGGCCTTTTAAGGCCTGGCGCACTCAACAGCCCTTGAACAGACAATTTTCAACAGCTTATACGGGACAAGCCAACGCTGAAAATACACACGAACTTTCCCACTTGTAGAAGAAGTTGACAGTTGAGTGCACTTGCTCGGGAAACTAGATATTTACCGAAAATAGGGAACTAACATTAACCTTTAATATTAAATTTAAAAATATAGTACACTATGCAATGTATAATAATTAATTATTTCCGGTCCCAGATCACACAATGTGAATGAAGATCAAAAACAGCATCATCTTCTATTATACATAACTCGGCATTTCGTCTTTTGAAACGTCACAAACTACAACATCGTAAATAATTCGCCCACCTATGTAAACATTACCAGTAGAGTCAGAACAATGTCCTTAACATCATATCAAAATGTTTACTGAATCTTTGATGATATTATTATTGAAATCAGTAATTCAAAATTTGTCATTAAATGTTAGCAATCGATACCTCCGCAAGTAAACTGGGATTACCAACCACAGTGCATAATAAAGAAAAACAACACTCTTTATTTATTTGCATTTTTAGATGTTCGCTGAATTATTTTAGAACGTATTTTAGAACAAAGAAATGCTCGAGTTCGACAGCCAGAAAGTTTCGAATGTCAATAAAATGTCGTGTAAAAAGTTTTTTTTAACTTTGCGCTGTTACAGCCTTTTGACATAGGACAGGGCAACCCTGCGTATTTGTCCGTGTACGGTTCGAAGTGTATGTGATTAATGCATATTGGTGAAACTACGAGAGCTGAAGGTGAGTCATCGATTCCAGCTGTTATTTTGCTGATACGTTACAGACCATTCCCGTGCGTTAGAAAGAAACAGAGTGCTTTTTCATGCGTCTGTTCTTACGTTTTTAGGCGATGACTCAACTTCAGCTCTCGTAGTTTTACCTATAGCTTTCACGCGTACCGTGCCGCCGCCGTCGACCGTCTGGTCGCCGTGCCTCACCACCGGAGCACGGCAACCGTCCGTGTGGTTTTCACACAGTTTGTATTAGAGGAGCGTTAATAACCTTCTTTTTGCAGTGGCAATGCGCGTAGTATCTCTCATTCTGTAATCTGCGCATTGCCAGTGTAACCGAGTGCAGTAAGTCGGAAACGCTTGTAGTCACCAACGTAAATTAATTTAAGTTGTAGTCTTTTTAAAAACGTCTATTACGACCATGAAGGAAGAATTACGACGAATAAAACGATACGCCGATTCACACTAGGGAGAAATTGAGAACATTACCAGAAATGTCACAAGATATTTTTGCGGTTAAATTTGAATTATTTTGAGGTTAAGCGTATTTGTAAACAACAACAAATGTGCTACGGTGAAAATTTTAACGAATTTTTCACTGGAAAGTCTTGATACGTGTCTAAATAGGTCAAAAAGCTTGTAGAATATAAATTAGTATACTTATATAAAACAAATTAGATATTTACACTACGGGTTACTGAGTAATCTCTTCGACATCGTAAAAGTGTAATAAAAGGTAACAATTCTGTATGTAATATATTCTATATGTAATATATCAGTAATAAAAAATCTAAATACAATTAAATCGTTTTGCAATCGAAGAACTTTAGTATGTCATTTTTTTGCATTTTGTTGGTGCGTAGAAAAACAAACCATAAAAAAATATATATTTTATTATAATAATAATACTATATATAAATCACTATCTGTATTAACATAAATTATTAGTGATTCAACAATTTTGCCCACGAACCCATCTAGAGTCATCATTTTATCCTCTTCCTTTATTACATGTTCTGCACAATTACTCCAATGTGTGCTTGTTACATTCCAATGGCGTCTATTAAAAGCGGTTTGACGTCTGCCAATTTAAATGTGGTATTCTTCGCTGCAACATCATTTTTAATTTGGGTCCATATGAGCTCGATCGGATTCAACTCGCAATGATATGGTGGTAGCCGCAGCACAATTTTATTGCTGTCTTTTGCCAGCTCATCGCAAACATGTTTATCGAACTTATTTCTTTGTTCCTTTATTAAACACAATAATTCTCATCATACCAAATCTTCCTCATATACGATATTCTTTCGAGCGAAGCCAATCCTGCATATGTGTCTTCGTTGAGGATGTTGTTGGTCTTTCTTCAACCTCGCGGTTGTGGTAAGAAGCATTGTCCATAACAATCACCGCGTTATCTGGCAATTTTGGTAATGAAGCATTGAACCAGTTTTCAAATACATCCGCATTCATTTCTTCATGGTAATCTGCAGTTTTTTTACCTTCAAATAGCAACAATCCTCCATCAACAAAACCAGCTTTTGATCCAACATGTAAAATGATGAGCCTTCCTTTTCCGGATAGATTTTTGAGTCCCGTACTTGTATCCTTCGAGAAAGGCCTGTTTCTTATCTTGAATAGCGGTATCTACCCATACCTTTTCCTTTTTGTGACCTTATTTAGCCACGTCTCATCTAAATAAAAAATTGGGGGTCCTTCTCGTCGAAAATCCTTAATGGCTCTTAAATACTTACGTTACCATACAGTTATATCGTCACGTTCCACTAGAATGGTCTTGCGGTTTCTCTTTGTAATCTGTAAAAAAATATACATTATAAAAAGGTTGCTGGTGGGCATATCAGTACGAAGCCACACTCATTCGTGTTTGTAGCACGACTCACGCTCCTTCGTGTCTGTGCTCACTTGAAATTAATATTTTTTTTATTGGTATAAAGTGACGAACGAGACATTGTTAGACGCTCTGGATGACTCGTAATTTCGTTCAAAATTTTGTCCGTCGGAATTTAATTTTTTTTAAAAATGGCATGTATTATTCGCCGTATAGCATTTTTCTCAATGTCATCAACATTTGTTGCCGTTGGCGGTCTGCCTCCCCCACTTCTGGGGCTGCGAATCTCTCCGGTCTCCTTGTATTCTTTTATTACGCGGTACACAGTGGCTCTTCTACCCCTATAAATAAAACAAAATAAAACTTTGTAATTTAGATTGATATTTTAAAGACAATATAAATCAAATCAAAATTTAATGAAACCTGTGATGAAAAATTAAAGGCTCAGTTACTACAAACAAAGTAATGCAATATAATTGTTAATTAATTGACTTACCCAATGTATCCAAAATTTTAGCGATCACAGCGAGTTTTTTCGTTTGGGGTTTGTTAGTTACAATCTGTTTGTACATATTTAAAATACCATGCTTTTCAGCTAAGGTTAAGTGACCCATTTCTAACATTTTACTATTTTTCGGGGGCGAAACTTACACTGAACTCGTACTTGGCACAGAATCCATATTTAGTTCTTGTACGAGCTGCTGATAAAATTGAACTGAAGTCGCGTATAACACACAAAACAATGGAAAACAGGTACCCATGTTTGCTTATGGTTTGTTTACCTGGTACCTAACCTAACGGGATTTCAAAGTGCGCGCGATAGCGTAAATTTGCCCGGTGTAAAACCGTTTGGGATCCAGCCAATCACAGGCGAGATCTTCCTAGTAACATGTTTGGAAAGTTCCTCCTAGTTATTAAATGGACTATAGTTTAGTTACTCACCACGCGTAGGGACTAGGGTCTAAATTGCGCGCTACAATTAAACCCGTACATTCACAAGCTCATGCGACATAATTTAAATCTAGCCGTCAAGTTCGGTCGGAACTCTACGCTAGTAAGCACTTAGTATATAAGTGTATACGATAGAAATTATATGGTGTCGACCTATGAGCGAATTCGATAGTACAGACTGGTTCTCCCTAGATTTGAATTGACTGAACAGGGCGCAGGAATAATTGGAGAAGTCCTCTTTCTCTGCTCGCAGCTCTTCAAATAACGTATAAAACGCTCCAAACTCTTCGCGTTTCATATTTATTGGGTGCACCCAATGAATTCTTTGTCTGCGTTTTTTGCCGAGGTCAGTACCGAACAACGCAATAAAACGTTTACTACTCAACGTTTACTGGCTAATGAGAAAGCACCAGGGCTGTTAAATTTCTGTAATTAATTTTTTCGATAAATTAATAAATGGTATATTACGCAGGCTGAAATTCCCGGGTTATGAAAGCTACTTATGTCAAAAAAAAATGTAGGATACAACCTTAAAAGTCGTTATTTTGCAGATAATTACGAATCTCTGGGGCTTTTCCTGATTTAATAGTACTAATTCCTCATTAAAATCAAAACAAAGACTACAATAAAGATACTATTTATAACAAAAATTAAAGAGAAAGTAGTCAGCATAATTATAGTATAAAATACTTTAATTCTTTAACGACTGATAAAACAACAACGCTCAGTTTCACAAACAATGAGTCTTTCTTTATCCAAATTACCGGAACATTACTTTAAATCGTGAATTCGATAGTAGGTAAATATTCGATAGTAGGTTTCTGATTTAAAATTTGCTTTATTGGCTCCGTTAAATCGCTCTGTAATAAAACTAGTTATAATAAAGAAAATAAAATAATAAAGAAAAGAAAATGCAAATGATAAGACAAAAAAATAAATTAAAAATCCATTCAATACAAAAATAGCTATATTTTCTCAAATAATATCATTTGACGAGTGAATTGAAGAGTGGAAAGGGGAGTTAGAAACGAAAAAGAGTTTAAAAAAATGTCACGGTATTAAAAGAATATGCGGGATAAAAATTATTATTGTTTGTGAAACCAGGCATAAAATAAAATACAAATAAATTACATATAAAGAAACAAAAATAAAGTATTTTTTAATGGGTAATCATTTTCAGTACAGGCATCTGAAATTATTATAAATATTGGTAAATTACCAACAGTAGTATATATTGACACTGACGCTCCACTGTGCACAACTGCGGTATATAGCCGTGCCAGCTGCATCCGTGGCCGTGCCGTTTGAAATCCGTGCGCATGTGTAAGCTACACGACGACCGTGGACGGTCGAATCGAATCCGCATGGAGGCCGCGCCGCGTACGGTTCGAAGTGTACGGCAGTGCCGTACCCTTTGAAATACATGCACGGGCGCCGTGTCCCGTGTGAAAAGACCGTCACAGTGGGTTATTATCTAATTATTTATCTGATTATTAAAATTGCAATATTATATCATTTAAATTTATTTTTTTAATAGATAATAGATGCCTATATAGGTTCCTTTATACAAGACTATTTTCATTAGCAATGTAAAAATCATGTTTGAAGTAATTTCCGTGTTGAGTTACAGTAAAAATATAGTTTTCACGAGACATAGTGTAGGGTGTAGAGCTGGTGAATATGAACACAATAATATAGACGATATTTTCCACATTCCGCAAAAATCTCGATTTTCTTCAAAAAACTATTTTTGGCTACTTGCTTGTGTATACAAATTTATAACTCCTTCCTACCTTGAAATATTGAAATATAGTCCTCGATAATTGAAATATTGAAATATAGTCCTCGATAATTGAAATATTGAAATATAGTCCTCTATAATGGTGCATACCAGCGGATTTTAGCGGACCCTTTTGGGTCCCCTGAACATATTTGACCAAGGTACAAAAAAATGTCTGTGTGTGTGCACGTTGCGTGTGCGTGTGTGTGTGCGTGTGCGTGTGCGTGTGCGTGTGCGTGTGCGTGTGCGTGTGCGTGTGCGTGTGCGTGTGCGTGTGCGTGTGCGTGTGCGTGTGCGTGTGCGTGTGCGTGTGCGTGTGCGTGTGCGTGTGCGTGTGCGTGTGCGTGTGCGTGTGCGTGTGCGTGTGCGTGTGCGTGTGCGTGTGCGTGTGCGTGTGCGTGTGCGTGTGCGTGTGCGTGTGCGTGTGCGTGTGCGTGTGCGTGTGCGTGTGCGTGTGCGTGTGCGTGTGCGTGTGCGTGTGCGTGTGCGTGTGCGTGTGCGTGTGCGTGTGCGTGTGCGTGTGCGTGTGCGTGTGCGTGTGCGTGTGCGTGTGCGTGTGCGTGTGCGTGTGCGTGTGCGTGTGCGTGTGCGTGTGCGTGTGCGTGTGCGTGTGCGTGTGCGTGTGCGTGTGCGTGTGCGTGTGCGTGAGCGTGTGCGTGTGCGTGTGCGTGTGCGTGTGCGTGAGCGTGTGCGTGTGTGTGTGTGTGTGTACCTTCTTTTGTGGCGACGATTCCGGAGAAACTACTAGGTATCGGGACGAAACTTCATATTTAGAACTTTTGATGACCAAATTTAGAGCTGAAAAGCTATTCTGAATAATTTATGTCTATGTAATTTTTTAGTAAAATAAATAGTTTACCTGCATGAGCAAATTCTGTTTGATCGAGATCGGTCGTGTCTGCATTAATATAAAAGTAGCCAGGATTAGACAGATATTTTCATTCTAACGACAGTAGGTAGTGTCAAACGCTGCTTTTTTGACAATACCTACTGTCAATAGTATCAAAATATCTGTCAAATCCTGGCTAACTCGTTTTATTTTAATGCTGACACGATCGATCTCGATCAAATAGAATCTCATGCGGCTAAACTATTAATTTTATATATTGTATGATAAACTCATGTGCCTGGCCAGATCAGATTTTTTACTTTAATTTCAAGACCCATTTCAATCCGTAATATTTTTTTCTACTTCTTGTTAGTTCTATTATTTTATTAAGTGAATTTTTGCGTTTAATATGTCTTTGGTTATTAGAATTTGTTAAGATTTGACCACGTTATCAAATTTTAATTACCATATAGACACATTACACTTGGGAACGAATATACCCTCCGACTGTAATAAATTCGTACTCTTGATACACATTAACTAGACATTAGTATTATATTATTATACTTACCATGTGCAGTACATTGTTATTTTAAAACTAATAAACTATTTTTGTTATTTTGTTTTTCTTTATTACCTGATTTTATTTGGTCTTTGTGTATCATATGTACAATTTAACTTTTACCCAAATATCGTAAAATCATTAATCGACAATCTTATCCTAATACAAACTTGTATGCTATTAGGATAAATTAGGTCTTTAGAATCCAAATTCTATATAAAGTAACTGATCAAACCGATCACAATAAGTTTTGCTACGTCTGTGGATTATTTGTCGACAAGCAACATCGGTTACATGATTAGTAAACAACTAGGAGAATGTGCAGGCCTAATAGGCCTGCTGGTCGACCTAGGTAGATCGCCGAAGCGTTAAGAGAGAGACAAAAAGCCCGGATGCTCTTACACGCGCGACGTGATTATGCTCGTACGTTCTGAGCGGTTACGGGCGCGCCATCTATTGCTTCGTAGAGTAACCTCAACAGCGACATGATGTGTCGCCGTCTGGTGACCGCGGTCGGGAAGCGCGTGGCCGTTGCCTAGCGATCGATTGGCATGACGACGCGCTGGCGAGGACAGTCCCAAACGATATCCATAAATTTAGCCTAATCGAGGTAAAAAATAACGAAAACTGGGCCGAAAATGGACGAAATCGAAGGCCTAAGCGCTGTAGAATCAAATTTTAGGCGGAAAATCGGCGCCTGCGGCGCCGATTTTCGCTTTTCCGAGGAGCAGACCCTTCCCCCGATTCGCCGATTTTCGTAAACTTCTTGCGCGGACTGTGTTAGACTTTTAGTATATAGTAGGGATAGGGATAAATCAGTGGTTGAGGCATACAACATTTTATTTGAAAGTGGTTACACTGGAAGTCGCTCGTATGAACCAGAAGACGTGTATGTAGCATATTCGTCAACATTGAAGTTATTCAGTCAAAAACGAATGATAACTCAAGTCCGGCCTTTTCTACTCCGATGATATGGTAACATCAAACTTACCATAAAGTGGAAATACATTGAAGTATCCTAATGTTTTGACCGTAACGAAACCTTTAGCTGTCGATGATTGATCAACCTGCTGTTGAAGTTGAAAATCTAACAAAATTTATGGTCAAGCTCATCCAATAGTAATGACAATGTAAGTAATAGTAATGTCTAATTAATGTGTATGAATACTACGGATTTATTACTGTTGGGCTATTCCTTCACATTTGTGTGGTGTGTCTAGTCGGTGATTAAAATTGGGTTTCTCAACACAAAATTGTTCAAAATATCTCAATTGCGCGAGTCCGCAGCCCTCAGTGCATATCGTCTTACTCCAAAAAGCTCCACCCTAAGAACCCCATTAAATTCCCTCTAAGTCACGCTTTGAGAACACTAACAACAAATCTCGAAGACACAAACGATTTTCAAATACACGTTCCACCACTTCAAACAAAACGCAACTGCGTCTTCGAGACCCTTAAGAGCTCTTTGTTATACAGATACATCGTGTAAGACACACGCCCACCCTCCTACACTTCATCCCCATTTATGATATCAGCATACGAATAGCAAAGAAGGGGATATACGTAAATACACGAAACGTAAATAATACTTTCGCCGAGAAAATATCTCTTACGAATGTTTTCGTAACAAATGTTGGATTAAAAGATTAAATTATAGGCGGATTTGTTAGAATTTTGGGTAGGGCCGGCTCAGACGGCGGTATCTCGGGCCGGAGAAACAGCGCCCCCGCAGGGGCTACGTACTTTCTAAAGAAAATTTTATTTCTTAAGAAATGTTGCAGATATTTATTTATATGAGGAAAACAGCTTTGCATAAAATAAAACTGCCTAAAATATTTGTTATTTTTTCGTGGTGAGTCAGGAGAATAATAAATTTGTATCCACAATTCACAAATTAAAAATATAAGTTGTCCGTTTTCATCAATAGTGAATTTTCGCCAGTAAACGACTTCTGACTTTAAATCCCTTAAATCCCATTGTCTCGGAGTCCCTGGGTCGATTTTCATGGAGAGTGCCTTTTCGTTCCTCTATTGAATATACAAAACGTATTTCAATAATAAACGAAGCTACTCCAGATATTCTTAATTTAGACTAGTGTATGCACTACCTTTTATGTAAAGTAAATGGTGTTATCCAGGCGGGGTGCAAATTTTAAATAAATCAAAAATTACAGCCACAACCTGGATTCGAACCAGGGACCTTTGCGTTTCTAGCACAATGCTCTTCCATCTGAGCAACTGAGGCCTATGACATTTGTTAGGGAAAATATATATCTAGTTATTACCTTTTATATTCAGTACATATTCTGTTTCTCATTTAACTGCTAGCTCGGTTAATAGGGTAGTGTTAAACTGCTTAACACGTTTATGAAATGTGAACACGTGGGATATGAAAAGGAACCAGTTGTCAGTTTCTAGATACGCAGATACTCGCAAACAAAGTGTGGTTTTATTGGCAAATTAGTCTCTTTATGGTGTTTTCTTTTATCAAATGTGTTCGTTTGAAACCAGTCTGCGATTGGAAACGCATGAAAAAGGGAGTTTTTTTTACGAAATAAATACGGACTCAATATCAAAGTTATAAACAATTTTCTGCAAGAACTGACTTACATGTGATTGCCTGTCATACTGGTTCCGTTCGGACATTATCGTTATTAAAGGGTTGTTCGTCATGGAGCAAAACTCCGAGCGACGATGGGTGCGAAGCACTTTTCATTACCTACAATTTGATATATAATAGAAAGTTATGCAACAATATTTGCAAAAGTTATAAACATTTTCCTGTAACAACCAACCTACATTTGCCGGCGCGGACGGTTTAGTACGGACATTATCGTCATTTAAGGGTTGTTCGCCGTCGAGCAGAACTCCGAGCGGCGAACGGTGAGAAGCCCTTTTAACTACCTACAATTTGATATACGATAGAAAGTAATGCAACAATATTTGCAAAAGTTATAAACATTTTTCTGCAGCAGCCACTTGATATGTGATTACCGGCGGGGACAATTGCGTACGGCCATGATCGTCATTTAAGGGTTGTTCGCCGTCGAGCAAAACTCCGAGCGTTCAGGGGTAAATAGTACATTTAATTGCCTATAATTTGACGTACTTGGGAAGTTATGCAATAATTTTAGCGTGAGTTATGTTCATTAATACCACTTCTTTGTCGAACGGCGCGCCAATTTCTTGTATTATAGTCGTATAGGGTAGGTTATATTAGGGGTAGCACTTTCCCAATACCATTACTTAATGCAAAATTTTATGCCCTTTCGGAATTTGTATAATTTGTTTCTCTATGGGGTTGTTGCAAAAAGTTATGTGCAATTTTTTATTGAAATGATAAGTGCTCTTGTAATGTGACGCGTAAAGCCTTGTATACACTGCAGCTGTAACACGTAATGTAACATGTAATGTAACGTGTAATGTAACCTGTGTGGACGGGGTACAAGCGCGCATTCCATGTTACAGCGAGCATTACACTGTGTGCTCGCCGTGCTCCGTCGGCTGTCGGTATTTGCCGCGAACACAAAGGGACCGAGCAGTTGCAGCGTGGACGTGTTTGGTGGCGCATCGGCCAGTGTGTACTGTGCAGCGAACAAGCAGTGCGAACAACGTCAAGATAAACGGGGATTTTTATTAAAATGGATAGCTGGGACGAAGAACGTGGTAGAACAATTTGTTTGAAACCCACAGGTCTAAACAAGTCCGATAGTATTGAATGAAGTGAACAATGCAGCCAGATTGGCTCTTTTTGTGTCAAGGTTCCTACAATTAAACATTTATGCGTTGCAAGTCCATATGATTTTTTACTCAGAATTACATTTGAAAACAGATTGAATTATTTTTCGTCATGGTATATTTTTTTTTTACTTAAATGTATTTACTTTTGATTGTTATAATGGGTATTTATTGTGTTTTTTCGTTTTCGCATTGTTGGATACATATTTTATTTTAATTTGAAGCAAAAGTTGATGATATAGGTACCAACTTTAGAAACAGCTTTGGTACAGTCAGTCGCGTGAGGCATCATTCGATAGCTCTTTCAAATCCAAATAGGTTTACGTAAAACGGTTGTTAGATTTTCTTAAATTTCTCTTCACTGGCGCTAAATAAAAAAAAGTGAGGTACCAATGTCACCAAATTTCGATGCTCCATAAATTTCTTTAATGATGTTAAGAAAGAGTTCAAACAAAACATAGTTTTTAAGTATGATGACATCTCGCACGAATAAATTTTAAGGTGCCAATATCCCAACTTTTTTTTTATCACAACCTCCGGTACAAACTAGGGTACTTTGCGAAAATGTTCCAGGGTTATGCAAAACTTAAAAGAAATCGAGTAATCAGCAATAATAACTGTAAAACCAGAAGGCGATTTTATTATTTTGTAATAAAGAAATGCTTTCACTTGGTAGAAATTTCTTTATAATTAATATAATTATGAGTTTTTTTGTGCATTTTCGCACACAGTTTTGTGAAGAAAAAAAATGCGTAATAGTTTTCTGGTAATATAATACATAGTTTGAAAAGGTATCACTTGAAAAACAAACTCTTACGATAGATTTGAATAAAAAATTCTCCAAGTGAAAAAACCCCAAATAAAACATTGACTTTTTTGAATAATTTGTTATGCTGCACGTTTTAATAATGGAATAATATACATGGCATTAAAAACAAATGTCCAATATTTGAAGAAGATCTAAATAAAGGTACCAAACAGTCGAAAATCTTAATTATGGGCCAAAAATGAACCACCATCTTCGCTTTTTTCTATACGTAGTTAATTCATGCATCAACATAAATGCACCGCAAGCAACGGCTACTTGAAATGACGATTCCATGCTTCTCAACGCTCGTCGAACAACTGTGGATCACCTACGAGCGGGACTAGCGCGCCAATGCATTGCGCGGTCGTTTTAACCCCGTCCACGAGCATTCACGTTACATTACATGTTACATTACACGTTACAGCTGCAGTGTATACAAGGCTTAACGAAATAAATCTAATTTCCAACAACACCGTTTGATGAATTTTTGGAGCAAAACTCTGGCGTATAATACTTGAACACCCCTATCATTTGATAAATTATTATGGTTCATAACAAAATTCGAAAAAAAAGTTATGGTTGTGTTTTATGGCTAACTTCTCACACGTCAACATGTTTTATACCTATGATTAATGTCAGAATAACTGCGTAGAATATATATAAAAGAACCATTTACAAAGCTGTATGACTTTTTTTCTGCGCGCATAGTACATTTATCTAAGACTCGCATATAACAAGTTCATTGCTATCTATGACTATATAATATTGTATTTTGTGATCGTATCATAAACGTATTATACGTGGTTGTAAATACTTTAAAATATATTATTTAAGTCTATAAAAGTTCAACTAGGCGTCCATAAGCAATAAAAAAGTTTAATATCGCCCAGGCAAGATGTCGGACAGAAACATTTTCAAACAACAAAAATAGCTTCAAAGTATGCGCTTATGTAAGAATACAACATGTCGACTTGTATTTATTGTAATATAAACGTTATTCAAGAAAAGAAGAAAATGACAATTTTTATTTTTTTTCGTAATAAAAGTTCCCATGTAGATAATGTTCCGTGAGACACGCTATATTTTCATGGGGGGGGGGGTTTAAATTTAAAAAGCAGATTACCTCTTGTCGGCATTTCTCTCTCCTTAGAAATTTCTGGATGGATTTTCATTTTGTGTAATTAGCTTTGCGTTGTTTTGTCGAGCGTTGCTAAGGGCAGATATAAACGGGAGTTAAAAAGAGCGTGCAGCTTCGTTTAATTAAATTTGCGAGCTAGCGAAAGGGCTGAAAGGGCAACATTAAATTAGCGGTGCGCGTAAAATACTCGTTTCTCGGTTTTGTCGTAAAATTTGATCCCGCTTTAGTTATTGATAGTGATCATCCAGCTCAGGAATTCCACGTACCGGATTTTACTACCAAAGGGAGTTTCTTTTTTGTTTCGTTGGGTCTTATAACCCGTATTTACGGTCGAAGTCGGGATATAAAAAGGGAATATTATTTTCCAGCGCGGTGAAAAAATGGGGAAACCAGAAAGGAAGGCAATAATTGCCTGTTGTATTGGAGCATCGGTCCGTCCTTATTCCGTTTCGCTTGTGTATAATTAGTATTTAAATGTCTGTTTTGTATACCAAAATTATTTCCATATTTTGTATTACATCTATTTTTAGTAGGAACTTGAAAATATATTCTTATACCAATCACTTTATTATAGAATAGTAGTTATCAAATAGTGTTTGTAGATCTGTTTTACTGAACTTAAGAAGCTATTTTAGTACTATGCGCCAGAATTATACCTGGAAAATAAATAATTGCTAATAACCAGCGGCCGGACAAAAATGTATATTTTCCAGTGTCGTGCATGGGACACGTGCTGGTGGGGGCGCGGCTAGCCGGTCTGGCTTCGGCTCATGGTGTACATACCACTACCCCTGCTTTGGCGTTGATCGAGTACAGTCGCTTGCCTTGTTTAAATTTCCGCTTCGTCGATAGATAATTTGAGCAGTTTCTTTCAATTGTGTTGTTTCTTAAAATTTTGTGTGAATTTTTGTTTTTATTTTCCATTTCGAATTTGTTCTTCTGTTTTATACTTAGAGTTGAATTATTTTTTTTATTTTATAGTTGTACTTAGTTTGAAAATCCTGCAATGAATCGTTTGCTAGCTGAGTTTGGCAATACTTCCACGTTCGTTAAGAAAGGGGAAGTGGTTTGCAATTTCTGCTCACGAAATTTAATTATTCGTAGTAAACAATGTCTTCGGGCTCATGTAAAAACAAAAAAATCTGATGTGGCCAGGCACATGACTTTATCATACTATATATAAAATTAATAGTTTAGCTGCATTAGATTCTATTTGATCGAGATCGGCCATGTCTGCATTAAAATAAAACTAGTAGAACTAGACAGATATGTCGATTAAAGCTGTGTTTGGATATTGTACTCCGTTGACACCGGGTACACCGTCCAAATGACACTTACGTGTTTATGGGTGTAAAAAGTGTAATGCAATATGCGAACTCAGCTTATATTGATAGAAGTTATTGTCAAAACATTAGCGTTTGACACCAAGACTACCTACTGTCATTAGAATCAAAAAATCTGACAAATCCTGGCTACTAGTTTTCATGCAGAACGACCGATCTCGTAGAAATAGAATTTGCTCATGCAGCTAAACTATTGATTGTACTAAAAAATGTCATAGTGATAAATTATTCAGAATTTCCTCAACTTTAATTTATTATTTAACTACTTCGACGAAATTCCAGAAATGGCGACTTATTTGCAAAATCTTTCAAAAATGCTAAGACTAAACCTCCAGTTCCTTTGGACCCTCTTCAACAGAAAGCTTTTCAGCTCTAAGTTTGGTTATGAAACTTCTAAGTATGAAGTTTCGTCCCGATACCTTTAGTAGTTTCTCCGGAATCGTCGCCACAAAAAACGGGTACACACACACACACACACACATACACACACACACACAGACATTTTTTTGTACCTTGGTCAAAAATGTTCAGGGGACCCAAAAAGACATATTTCCGGTAAAATCTCAAAAATTTTTTTTGGCACGATTACAATACTTTACATACTGCGTATGATAAAGTAAAAACACATGGAAAATGTATCAGGAACGTCAACTAAAAACTTTTTTTATGATTTATGTGAAACATTTATTTCTGCTAATATACCTCACAAAAATTAATAATCCCGTTTTTAAAAAATTTATCAAGGAGTATACTGGACGAGACTTACCCGATGAATCCACAATTAGAAAATATTACGTACAAGGGCAATATGACAAAACAATTTCTAAAATAAAGTCAAAACTATCCGATAAATATATTTGGGTTCCTGCAGATGAAACTACGGATATGAAGGGTTGATGTGTGATCAACGTCGTTGTCGGATTGTTGGACCCGCAAGACTTATATAAACCCTATTTAATATCTACTCAGTTTCGCTGTACCGTCAAAGCTGAAGAGATATGTACAATAGCAAATGACGCCATAAAAAAAGTAGGAATCACAGACGCTACCAAAGTATTACTGTTTGTCTCTGACGCTGCTGCGATTATGTTAAAAGTTGGAAAATTACTTAAACAACATTTTTCAAATATTCTTCATTTGACATGTTTTGCACACGCTATTCATAGAATTTGTGAATTTTTCGGGAAGAATTTCCAGACGTGAATACGCTAATAAGCACATGCAAAAAAATATTATTGAAAGCTCCTTCCAGATTGTCTCTTTACAAGGAAAGTCCCCTAATCTACCTTTGCCACCACAACCAGTTATTACGAGATGGGGTACATGGTTAGAAGCGGCAATTTTTTATGCAAGAAACTTTGATATCATCAAAACCTTCGTCTTAAATTTTCCTGATGAACCAGTTAGTATGAAAGACTGCAAAAAGGTACTATCATTACAAGATTTGCATGAACAATTAAAATTTATTGATACAAATTTTGCGCAAGTATTGCCAACCATAAAGTTTCTAGAACAACAAAATGTTGAACTTGCAAGCAGATTTCAAAGGATTCAATCTCTGTACGAAAGGTTACGAAGCATTGAAGCACTAATCGGTAAAAAATTACAAAAAAAAAATTATGCGGTAGTACATAGAAATCCGGATTTTAATATTTTAAAACAAATCTCTACGAATTCATTTACGGATGAAGGAATTTCTCAAAAATATTCCAATTTGGTGTTGGTTTATTCTTTTGCGCCTGTGACTAGCTGCGATGTAGAAAGATCATTTTCAAGGTTTAAAGACATTTTAAAACATCTAAGCGAAATAATTTTACTGAAGATAATTTAGAAAAATATGCAGTAATACAATCGTTCAATGCATATCCAAGAAATGAGTAAAATATTTCAGTGGGCACGTGTTGCATATAGTTACGACAAACATTTAATATTAAATTCACTCGGTTTACTACCGACCGCCAGGCGCTTCGAGCCTATGGATATCAATCCAATCGACCGCATAAGTCGTCATTGACTCATGCGTGCCCGCTACGCACACTCATAGCTGGGCGACTTCTAGCACTGCGAGACATACATTTTTGTCCGGCCACTGCTAAGAACTCTTTGCAACAACCTCGTAAAGCTGCTGAAGGGTGCAAATTCCGAAAGCGCATAAATTAAAAGAAGTACTATTAACAAATTAAACTTACGGTAAAATTATTGCATAACTTTCTTACGCAAGTAAAATTATAGGTATTTAACTGCACTATTTACATACCCTTGAGAGTTCGGAGTTTTGCCAGGTAGCGAATAACCCCTAAATGACGATATTGTCCCTCCACCACAAATTCACCGGTCAGCTGGTTCCGCATAACTTTTGCAAAAATAAACGCAGAACTTTATATTACACGTCAAATTGTTGGAAATTAAAAGGGCTAGTCCTTCAAAGCTTGTAGTTTTGTCAGACAGAAAGCAACTCCTAAATGACGTAAATGTCGGTACGAAACCAACTGCACCAGTATGTCGGTTGGTTGCTGCAGAATTTTTTTTATAATTTTTACGAAGAATATTGCGGAACTTACGTAACCAACAGAGCCGGACAGCTACTTGCATTTTCATTTGACGTATAATAGAAAGTTATGCAGCAATTGTGCTATAATTTATAAATATTTTTCTACAACAATCAATCATAAATATTTGACGGTTCTGTTGATTTTGTGCGGACGTTATCATTTAGTTATTTACAGCTCCGCCAACTTAAAGTTGACTCGACGTGTGCGCAGAACGAGAACAAGGACGACATTCGGCGGAAGCGAGAGGCACTGTACGCTCAGTACGCTCGGCATCATCACACTCAGTGCCTGCCTAAGCTTTTGCGGGGCCGGGTTCAAACAAAAGCGCGGGGCCGGGTTCCAAATGCGCGGGGCAAAAAAACATTTTTTGTGCAATTAATGTCAAAACATGCATTTTTCAAAAAACCATTCTGACGTAAGGGTAAGGAAAGAAAAGAACTCGATAGGTCTATCGTCAACAGCTTAAAAGGTAGCATCTAATTTGACATTATTGTAACTTATACACAATAATTCATAAATTAATGTTACATATCCAGATGGTGCAACAAAATTCAACAATCTCACAAACTTAATAGTACTTATTTTAATGCAGCAGCTTTTAATAGTAGCATTCTGTAATTTTGAATTACACAAACGGATAATTTGTAATATTGATTTTCTTCAAAGTCAAAAAACTTTTATGGAAACAATGGACAATGTAATATTGCCACCGAAAATTCAAAGTTAGACTTAAATGCATTAACGTATGCACTATTGACAATCGTACTGAAACAATGTTACTGTTTATTCAGTTTACAATAATCCACTTATTTACTTATTTATACTTATGAAAGTATTACTGACATTGTGTTATGGTTACAGAAATGTTAGGATTTCTACAGAACACCACATTTCTACCAAAGCACTCCTTGTTTTTCTTATGTGTAGTAATTGGAACATCCTCATAAACTTCTCCCTTAACAGGTCCCGAAATCAATAAATAGAACTGACGATTTTGCCGGCTTTAATAACAAAATGCCAAGCAAAAACTTTTTCGTTTCTAGTTACAGTCACATTTGAGTTTAATTAAGTTACCACTTTTCATGTCGGCGTTTGCACCACGGCAACTGATGTGTGAGTCGTAGATAAAACTAAAAGCATAACTTACCGTATATGTAACAAACGTTGGTATATGTAAATAGTACCTATCAGCAATAAATTTCTCACAACTACGTCATGTATTTTGTTCGTTTGGTAATGCAACGGTGCTGTAGCGATTGCAGCGAACTAATCTTCTAAGCATGGTTCGGGGATGTCCACCTCTTACGTTGTAATATTAATACTCTACTCATGCACAGACGGCGCCAACGGAACATTGTTGCCGCGGTAAGATTGTAAAGCCTCCCCCAGACTGAGATGAACCGTGTTTGTCGCAAATCGTTGTATTCTTTTTGTGGAATCGTAACCACCCTTTTGAAATACATAGCAAAATTATCACGTTGCTGTCGCGGGGACTAAAGGTGGACACAGATAGAGGTAACGCGATGCTACCGTGAAGTTACAGTAATGCCGCCATCTGTCAAGCAAAAGTAGAAGTACGGCTAAGTAGATCGAAGCGCACAGAACGAAGGTAGCAAACCGCAATGCTGCAGCAAGGGTCGGCGCTATTCTACTTTTCCGTAATGTTGGAGCAACGGCCAACGGCAATTGACTAAAAGTGCGCATGCCTGCCCTGTGACACATGGTCGCAGATATGTTTGTTTACAACTGTCAACGAAATGGTTCTACGTGTTTTCGAGGAGTGATATTATTTATTCGTACCTATTATGTATTAAAAAGTAGTCTTTTTATTGCTCTATATTGATTTGTAAATATATTAACGGTAAGTTATTTAATTTGAGGTTATGTGTATGCAATATATAAACATTTTAGGTGATTTTGACTCCCAAACAATAGTTCATTATTTTGATAGCGCACTATCGCAGTGCCACACTGTCATTCACTCGTAGTCCAGCCAGATGACCACAAAGTTATTCTCTACAATTGTGCAACAATACAATTTATTGTTGTAGATTATGACGTATTTTGGACAACGTACATGATGGAGTATTCGAACGATTTGAGACTAAGTACTATATAAACCTATCGTTTCAACTGAAGTTGTTAATGATATTGAAGAGTGAATTCCTCAAACCCTTGCGTAAAATTTCTCAACAAGTAGGTATTGCCAAAATAACGTTCTGACTTTCTTTATCGTTACATTAATACATTATCTTTTTAGAAGTATTACGTATTCCGAAAAAATTTGCCTGCTTCCGCATATCAAGTGAGCGTTCTTCGACAACTATAGCGCACGATGAGCATCAACTAAGATATTGTAGGTGATTTATCGACCATTTGAAGATCAAGAAAGTAGATAGAAGATTTTTAAGAAAAATTATTTTTAGCATTTATAGTGAAAATTCAATGTTGATCGAACCATATTTAACAGAGGCTGTGTCATCACACTGCTTGACCGTTTAAATTTGTAATGTTATAACTCTCGTCACTGGTTTGTAGGAACCTGCGGGTGATCCGCTGCAATTCATTAGAGATCAGTGCAACTTCTGTCATTATGTTACTCGATCAATCTTGATGAGGATTGTAAAAAACCTAATTTTTTATTTTGTTTTGCATTTTTTTTGTTGTACAATTTTGGAACATTGGTTAATAAAGGCATTTTATTTTTATTTATTTTATTTATTAAATGTGTTTGATCACAAACAATGTCTAGACAAGTGCAGTGTGTACTGTACAGAGATCAGAATGATGCAGTCCATAGTATCGAAAATGTAACATCCAAGGTATTTTTTTCTCGTTTTCTGAATTATTATAATATAGCAAACATGCAATATATTGCTTGTTGTTGCTTGGGTAAAGTTTGTAACGTTACTATTTTTGAATTGGACCTAAAAGTCATTTAATAATTTATTTTTTATCCTATAATTTAATAAGAGTATTATAAATTATTAGGACGATCCATAAACAACATTATCAACAACGAATTATTTTCAAACAATAGCACTATCAACCACAACAAATTATGATCAATTGTAAACTAAGTATAAAATTAAAATATTTATTAATCATTTTATTTGTTCATAATATTATAACAATCTTTTAAAAACGCTCAAAAGCGCTTAAACGTTACCGCAATCCTACCGAAAAGTTGAAATAGTTTCAACTTTTCTACTGCGTTGCGATTCGTCACCTCCATTCTGTGCGGTCCGATCTACTACCATGCACTTCTACTTCGCCTTGGCAGTCGGCGGCGTTACTGTTGCATCGCGGTAACCGCCATTCTGTTCGGTCCTGTCATATCTACTCCATTATACCGTCGGCGCTGCTACCTTACTACAACGGCACGATAGCGGCACGTCTATCTGTTTCAGCCTTAAGTCGCCTCAGTCTGAGGGAGGGTTAACTTGTAACTTGCGAGGCAGTTAGCGGCACTGAATAAAATACGGGGCCGTCCAAAGCGCGGGGCCGGGTTCCGGGGAACGCGCTGAACCCGCTTCGGGCCGACCTTAAAAACACTAATGATCCCTCCACCAAAACTATCCCGTGTTCACTGCGCATCCTAATGTTTACATTTCTCCGAACTACTTCTGAGTGGCCGGGCTGCAGGTGTGTTGTTTGCCGTCTGGCACAACTTTGAGCTTAACACCAAAATAAAAATATATAAATATGTAAAATGTAAGAATGTACTGTCCCAGGATGGGTTCATTAAATTATCCGTATCGACCACCAAAGATACACGTTACAGTCGGTTGCTATAGAAAACTGTATGTAAGTTTGTCAAAACTTTCTTTACGTCAAATTGTAGATAATTAATCGGGTTATCACCCATGCACGCTTCGTGGCAAGCCTTTAAATCACGATAATTTATATCGACTAAATAGTATTTCAACTGTAACTGCAACAGTAAATAATCTATATTTTTATTATTAAAAATTAATCCAAAAAAAATCTAATGAAGAATTGTATATAATTACTCGGTATAGTGGTCGAGGCTTGCCTCCGTAGTGGACAACCCAAACATATTCATTTTTGATGGCAATTCTTAATTTCATGTTAAAAATAGCAAACTTGTAAATGTTTTCGTCTATAACTTTGTGATTTTTCTTCAACAAAAATTATACGTCGTTTTAATGACTTCTTCTTACAGGCTTTCTTATTTATACAGGTTGTACCCAAAACATGAAACGATCCATAACGGTGTATTTGAGTATCAACTAATGAAAGTAAACTTCATATTTTTTATCACGTGTGTGTCAACTTTTGCTTTTCAAATGGGACGGTATACATTTACCCAACAATGAGTTCCTGGTTTTGTAGCCAAAACAAAAAAAAATGTAAAAAATGTAAAAACAAATTTTAGCTTACCAGCTGGACGTTAAATGCAAAGGACCCAAGTATAGTGACGTGACCGCACCGTAATAAAGTAGCGTAAAAAGATCAATGTACATAATTTCCACTCCGCGATTATAGTGACTCTCCGTAAACCGTAAAGTTCGTTCTCGACCGCAACGAATTTCATCTCCTGCGTGTTATGTCTTACGTTTTCCGGCGTATGCGCGCGTATGGCGCCATCTGTACGTGTACCGGCGAGTGGATAGCAGTTTCCAGTAAGTGGTAGGTTAACTGATAGCATTTTGATAGTTTGTGGCAGCGAGAACACAGAACGAGAACAACTTCAGAATGAATTTTAGCTGCAACAAGCCCTTCGTCCATAATTTATTATATCTACCACGATCTACCACTGCTTAATACAATCAACAATAGCGCTGTCATGTGAGGTTACGTGCCGTTGTATATATACTTCTCCGCTAGGTGGCGCTCAATTTATTTGAGATCATTGCGGCACTATAAATACCAATTTCGTCGTCCGGAACGGCATGCGGTACGGCACGTTACGGATTGCGTTTTTGCGGCACTATACTTGGTCCTTAACATACTATACCGCCGCCCAACGGTAAAACACCGCATCACCACACAAAAAATCGCTACAATTATTCTTTCATTTTACGTAAATTTCAAAAATGTAACCATGTACAGGGTGTTCCAATAAGAAAATCAATATTCCTGTGATGGAAATTGTTTGATAGATGTAGTTCAATGTTATGAACACGCTGCAAAATAATTGTCCTATGTATTGAAATTTATGTATCGATCCATTATCATTCATCATAAATAACTTAATTTTCTAGGAGTTCACAAAGTTTAATTTCGCGGTAAATAAAGCAATAACTCAAAAACTGTAAAGAATAAGGATTAGAATAGTGTTGAGTAGTTCTTAATCCTTTTTGCAAAGAATTCAAAACTATACATAAATATAAGCTATTTCATTTTAAAAAATTAACTTGATAACGTTTTTACGCCACTAGCGCCATCTACGTAACTTGTGGTGTGCCACAGGCTTCTATCCCAGGTCGTAAAAGGAACTAGGAAAATCTGGTAGATAAGATTATAATGTACACCATAACGTTTACTTTTTGCTTCACAACAATCGGAGGAGCAACAGTATACATATCCAAACACCGATTTTTTGTACAAAATTTGAGGTCCCATGCAAACTTTATTGTCCACCTTCATTTTCAGTTAAACCAGACCTACCTACACAAATCCCAAGAAAATTACTGTATGTAATACAGTATAATTGTAGCGCGTATCTGTTATTGCGTTCAGTTAATATAGCATATTCATAACAACGCCACAGAGCTGTCAGCCTACACAGTGTTCAATTATCCGAGTGATTCATGGAATTCCCGGGAACGAGGAGCTCTATTTTGTTATTGTTGCGTCCCCTTGTCCCCATGGTGACCCGAGATGCTATCAATACTGACGAATTACCCTGGTAACAGGCAACCGCAAACTACGCGTTTCCGCTCTGTTCTATTCAAGTACTTATTACACCCTAGATCTGAGTGCAATTATTCGCCCACGCTCGAGCGTGACGAACTTGCGCTCGATGTCGACGGTACCACTATCAATTGTTCACTTGTTTCGACGTCAACCACCCTATTGACGGGATGCACTCGACGCCATCGACGTGCTTTGTTTAATTCGCTGTGTAATTACTTCATACGACCCGACAGGTTTAATTTTAAGTCATGCGCGTCGATTTTTTTACTTGATTGCTTTGATGTAACATCAAATGCAGGTTCAGGATAAATCGAATTGGAAACTACTGATGATAGTTTTTCTAGTTTTCCAAGCTTTTAGATAAAGTTACTTTATTCGAACCTGCAATTTCAGCTATGCAATTTTTATGATTTTTATAGTTGCATGCTATTTTATGAACATTTTTCAACCGCTTACATCTGTGTAACTTGCATGGCATTGAACTAATCTTTGCTCTAATCCCTATAAAAACAAAATGTAAAATGAAAAATCGCACGCAATTCATCGCATGATCAAAAGCGCAGGTTTACATTTCATGTTGTAAAATGCCTTTAATATAATCTGCAATTTATGAAAATTAATCAAGAACTTGATGAAAGTCAATTTATATATGAGAAGATACAACTCCGAGAAATTGAAAACACGAAAAATATTACGATTTTCTTTTAGATACCTTTTATTTAGTTGACTTATATAGATATATACGTTGATCTATTTCCGCAACTAATGGTGGCTACACACCAAACTACAAGCTTCACAAGCATGCATGATCAATCAATTTGTACAAGCATGCTGTAGCGTCTGTAGGATAATTTTGCGCAAGCATTTTAATTGTACAAGCCGCTTGATGATGGATTGAATTTAAATCATGCAAGCTTGTACAAGCCGCGCTTGCACAAGCGAAACGGAACGTGTGTAGGTACAATGGACGCGCACAACAAACGACAGTCGTGAGTGATCACGAGGGTATATCTTCAATTCACTTAGTAAATTAATATGGGAATAGGTTTTTCTTTTCATCAACCACTCTTTACGCCAAACATTACGCTTCTTCTGTCGTGTTTCGCGCTTGTGGATGAGGCAAAAAGCAGCCACTGCCAGCGCATCGCCGTCCGCTATAGTCCAAGCACAAACTGACGATTGTTAAAGCATACTTGTATCGTGTGGTATCGAAGGGAAATTTTACCTGCTTGTGCAAAAGATTGATCATGCATGCTTGTTAAGTTTGCAGGTGTGTAGCCACCTTTAGGCTAATCACCAACACTCAGGGCTGGCAACACAGACCCAGGAATTATGTTGAACTGACGGGATTCCAACCCCCAGTAAGAGTGGGATTTTGGCCCGACCGGGGATTGAACCCCGGATCTTCAGCGTAGATACCAACCGATCTATCCATACATTCTACGCAAATACATAAAGAATCTTCGTCGCTAATCCCAACTACCCGATATAGCTGAGTCAATAAAAAATCATCAAAATTTGGGAACAGACTATAATAAAATTGCTCTTAATTAAACTTTTTTTAAAGCGGCTTGATGCATTACCAAGCGAAAACAAAGGCCGATTTGTTTTTTTTTCTGTCTTGTAATTATAATACATTTACACTAACATTTTTTTTCGATATACGAGTTTAGCTATACGATAGCGAGTTATTAGTATCCCGGCGGTCGATAGTTAAAAAATCGTTTGAGAAAGAAAAAAATATTTTATACAAAAGTTGTTTGACTCGCCATTTTCTATAACGTAAAATTATTTTCATTTATACAGGCTGGTGCATTTAGGTGTGATGAAAAGTATGAATTTTTTTTAATGGTACGTCCTGTATATTTTATTATACTATAAACACTACTAAATTTGCCTACCCAATCGTGTATATTGCTAAGTCACAGCGTTAATAGTTCCAGAGATATTCAACTGTTTTTTCCAAAATATGCCCGTTGCAGGATCTTTTTAAAAACTATGTAAAAACGACATTTTCGCCTATTTTGCCTTTAAACTATATGAGACAATACTTAAAGCCAGTAGGTAGATGATAGCACCCAAAGATATTAGATACACGATACAGGCTGTTCATTGAACTTATGAATTTTTTATGTTTTTCTAATGCGTTTTTCTTCAGTTTTTTAAATGGTGGTTTAAACACCCATATATGTTGGCTGTAATAACCCTTTACTTCAGATTTATCCTTGTACAAAGTATTGCCGTTATCAACATACTAACAATTTTATATGAAATTGTGTTAAGTATATTTTGCTATTCTTGCAATCGTATGGCAAACGAACACGTGATTTCAAAATTTCAAATTACTACTAAAGTAAACACTAAACACTGTACTTTTAGGTTAACTACCGTGAACATTTTTTACTTCTGAAGGTGAAGAACATCGGATTTTCATTGATGTGATTAATGTGCTCAAACACAAACACCAATTATGCAACAAAAACAAGCTGACATGCAACTTTAGATTCAGATTTTTATTCATAGCAAAAAAGACTATTAAAACAATTCCAAATAACCCACTTTCTCTCATTATCAATATTACTCATTTATCATTTATATTATCCCAATTTTAAATTGTCTCTCCAGAAAAAGAACCTAGACTTGCACTCTGGAGTATTGTAGTGCGTATTGGTAGTGAGTTGGCAAACATGTTTACAATAGCGACGACTGTGAAAGTACTATATCATCGACTAGAAAACTCAAACACAGTCCAGTTTGAATATTTGTACAAATAGAAAGCAATACATTTATTTCTTTACGTTATACCATACGTCAAATGTAATAAATATGTGGTGATTTTTTTATTTCGAAGCTTTGAAGAGAAGTTCGCTACAGTTCGCTATTTGAATTTAGACGGGAGCCTTAAAGTGGACAAACTGTAGTTTGTCAGACTTTCGGGAATTAAAACACATGTTAGTGGTCGTACGATTGAAAATTGTGAATTTAGTGATCCAATATCCAAGGTCCAAGATTGGTCGCTGCTTTGAACTAAGAATATTAGTTCATTAATATACACCTAATAATTTCTCTCAAAGAAGTTACTGAACACCATAAATAAACGTTTTCAACAACGTTAGATAAGCAAACCCAGGAAACATTTTCCTATTAAATACTTACCATATTTACCATACCATAGGAGTATGAATAAATAATAAAAGTTGTAATCGAGTACGCACTGTATTATAAATTAATACCGTATTGCCATAAAATCCTTCTGAAACATCACTCAGCGACTCATCGTGAATTTATTGTGCAGTACTACTGGTCCAGTAAGTAAATAACTTCTGCACATTCACTGTGCTTGCGACTTGATGATAATGCCATACTTGCATAACTTTAATGGTTAATTCTAGTATATAGTACCTGTCACGCCATAATTTAAGTGTATTTTAGTTGAGTTTCAGTTCTTGCATCCAATGCCGCGCAGCATCATAAATTTCAATACAATACGAGTAGCTACTAGGCATCTTCCTGGTTTATCACATGCTGCAGAATTTTGCTATACGGCAAAGCACTAGCTGTAGACATAACCTGATTACTTCCTCGTCAGTGCCCGTGGATGGAACGTGTCAGTGCACGTTCCATCAAACAGCTAGTTAATTGCACGTCAGTTCATACGAACAATAAAGGCCGAACTTCAGTCGGTTAAGTATTAAACTGAAAGAAAGTAATTAGAGGTGGAGGCAATTTGTTCGGAACAAATTGAAATTTATGGTAGATGCAACTTATTGCGGAATATTGTAAGGCATTTGGTTGCATCTTTTGTGAGTACCTACACCTTTTGTTATAAAAATTTAATCAAAATTTAATAACAGGTAGAACGCATTATTATTTTTATTTTTATTACAAAAACATCGTAGGTTTCCCGGCGCCTCCACCAGATGGTAAAATTATTGTAAAACAACACAAAGGCTGTGTTTTTTACACCACACACTACAGATGATATTTCAGCATAATAATCCTAATCGTATCAAATATTTCACACAAAATAATACTCAAAGCAATATTAATGGCGCCATTGAAGGTTTTGGATCAATTCTTTGTACTAAAGCAGATTATGGACAATGTAGAGATGTTAAATTACCGCGGTAATTTACGGAGCCCATGTTATTCTTATGGGTAATATAACAGCGTAAATTACCGATATATTACCCAATAAGATTCATATGGACTCCGTAAATTACCGCAGTAATTTAGTATAGAGTGGACAATAGTATAGATAGCCCAGTGAAATTAGTCGAATAACTATTCACTTCGAAAAAACAATGAGCTATATAAATAAGGTGCATCCACATCGATGTCATGTCTCCGTCGCGTGTCGTAAATTACAAAGATCGGTCAAAGATGGCCGATTCGAGTTTTTTAACAATATCTTGATTTCTATTGATTGGTCGACAATGAGCATTGTTAAGAAATTTATAGGTCTTTAAAGTGTCTACAAAAAATGTCCATGCATCGTTTAAGTACGTGTTGGCGTCTTCAAGTTTATAGTTTTAAAATACGTGAAAACATGTTTGAGCATCCATCATGTTTTATCATAAGGAAAAGAAAAGCATGCAGTTAAAACTTGCCCATTTCCAAGATATGTGCAATGTTAAGAAATGTCCTATGTAATAACCACTTTGTGTGGAAAGAAAAAAAAGTGACAATCGTTGCTGCTTGTTGAAGTTTTCAGCCGTATAACCTAAGAACAGTTACTCGTACGCAGAAGACGAATGGAGCGAATGAAAAAAGGAGATGTTTGGAATTGTTACATTGAACAGAAGTGCAAAGTATTGGTGAGTGGAAATATATCCCAAAATGTATAGCTTAGTAAGGAGTTAAGACACGGAGACCCACTTTCAGCAAGTCAATATAATGTTGTGTTAGGCTGTAAGTAGCTGTAAGAGATAGTCGATTAAAGACAATAGGCATAATATATAGCCAGACGGCACAAATTATCACATATGCTTATGCGATAGTAAGTGACAGTAACAAGCAAAAATGAGGAAAGGACGGAAATATATGGGAGAATACTGTCACGTTAAATATGAACTACTTAATTATATTTGGGGCTACTCGCTGGACTAGCTAAATAACTACATTGCGGAGATAAAAAACTACTAAATATATTTTAATAATAAATATAAACGTTCACTTACCTTATATTATCTTCTCCAACACCTCACAATCACTTGGATATAGTCGGGAATAATAGAGACGCTTCGAAGCCCTTCTTTCAAATCCCTTTGTTTTTCCTACGTGTACACTTAACACTTACGCTACATATATTCGATTAATTATCTATATCTGCTGTCCATCGTTCACCGCCGATCCCCCCCATCCGGCGACATGCTCGTTTTACAATTATTCCATGTTGACCGGATGTATTATGACCTATCAGCAAAATATATGAATCGGCCAGCGAACGACCCAGCAAATACCTCAAACGATAACTTTTCGTGGCATTACCCTCCCTGGGAGAAAAATATGCTCCGGCATATTATTATCATATCATTACTATCCAAAAACTCACTATAATTACTAATCCGGCTCCGCCACCAATGTTTTCGTTCTTGTCCTAGCCTACCTTACCCTACGTTGCTTTTATAGTCTCCCAAGTTAAACAGTAACAACAAAACACCGATCAAGATTTAACAAACAAAGTAAAATTAGAGGAACAAAAAAACATGAGAACGATAACAAAACAAAAAGGATGGGTACTGCTGGGGTTGTCTTCTAAGTTCTGCAGGACGTAGGGGTTTAGCGGTGACGGTACTGGGAAGTACTGGTGATGGGGTGTTTCAGCCTTTTAGCCCTTCTCAGTTCAGGCTGCTGTACTACTTCTTGTCGTCTTGTTGGATATCGGTGTACAGATATTCTAGACTCTAGATAATCCCTATAGTGTCCTTTCGACGTTGCCCATCTTGCAGCTTCGAGTTCAACCAGTTACGAGCCCTACTTAGTTCAGACTCTCTGCTTTGGATGAAATGATGTCTGCACCAGAGTACTTGAAACCTCACCATAACCACGTTGATACCATAGAGACACCCTTGCAATCGGTGATCATGAAACAAAAGCCAAAATTACGGCAGTACATTTATAACTACTTAGACAATACATGGTCCACAATACATGGACACCAACTACAGGGTCTTATTTACCCAAACATTCATCACTAATAGCCCGCTTTAGGTCTACCCTACAACATCTACCGTCCGGCAATACAAAAGTACCTTCGTCGTAGGAGTTTAGATCTACATTGCTCCTATGGTAACTGACTACCATCTACGTCTCATTCTTACCCACCTTATAGTTGCTACGAAAAGTTTTCGTTTGAGGTATTTTGCCGGGTCGTACGCTGGCCGATTCATATATTTTGCTGATAGGTTATAATACATCCGGTGAACATGGAATAAATGTTATACGAAGATGTCGCCGGATGGGGGGATCGGGCGGTGAACGACGGACAGCAGATATAAATAATTAATCGAATATAGGTAGCGTAAGTGTTAAGTGTACACCTAGGAAAAATAAAGGGATTTGAAAGAATGGCTTCGAAGCGTCTATATTATTCCCGCAATATAGTTATTTAGCTAGTCAAGCGAGGAGCACCAAATATAATTAGGTAGTTCATATTTAACGTGACAATACCAAAGGGTAGCTGATGCCCTGCTGTGGGACTCTGTGCATTGTCGCTATCAACATATCGCTTTCTACTATCGCAACCGATCATCTCCGGCGACAGTCACCATAATTGGTACTCCGTGACAGCATCGCCAAGCCTTCGGGTGCCTTCGGAAATATTTAGTAATTTTTGGATTATTGGTGCAAATGTTTGGTGATTTTAAGACTTCAAGGTTGCATATACTGGACGTTTTGTATTGATAGTGACAGGAGGTGGTTTTTTTTTTCGTGTTGACGGTTAGTTTACCGAAGCTTATTTTTTTGCTATTTTTGTTCTAGAAGCCACCTATGTATAACTAACCAAATAATTTTGTTAAACCCTGTTTATATGAATATACAAGAACGATTGGCAAATTAATTTCGAACATTTGTCCAGATAAAAACCTAATGACACTGATTAACCCTTATTATATGAATGTCAGTGTCAATGTATTAAGAATGCAAACGCCATGCCCGTGTTTTCTATCTTTCTCCAACCCAAAGCGATATATCTCTCTCTCTTTGGCGACACTTCCTTAGCTGTCGCGTCTAGGCGATAGTTGGGTAGTAGAAGGGGTAACCAAGACGATAGTAGAAATATGCACAGAGTGCCACCAAGGTAGAAAGCGATATATCGCATGAAAGCGACAGTGCATAGAGTCCCACCGCTGGATTGCTAAACAGCAAGCTTAATATCTCAACAAAACACAGAAGTAATAGTTTACCAAAGAGTCATCCGACCCATAGGTCCCTACGAGTTTTTTTCGACGGATCAACTCCGATTCTGATGCACGATTTTTTGATTCAACTTGAACATCAGTAGAATATTTAAACAAAACTGCCGCTACTTGGCAACTTTATAAATGTTACAAATACGACAAGAAAAAGCAAAATGTATCAACCAACCTGATTTGTATGACATCGCAATCGTTCAAATACAACAATCCTCAAATACACTAGCAGACCGTGTACCTTAGAATCCATTAATTCCTTATTTATAATTATAACATATAAAACACCAAAATTTATTAGTGACCTATAACGCTTGTATTTATTTTGCAAAACCGGTCTTCATAGACCGTAAAATAGGATTATGCATTAGAAATTAGAGGCGTGCATGTATAAGCGGATCGATGGCGTTTCGAATATGCAAATACGGCCAGGCTAGACGAGTCCCGCGACGTCCGCTAACTGAATTATTCAGGTCGGGTTTTCCAGGGGAAAATGCGACGGCGACACGAAGAAGATAATCGCTTGACCGTTCTCAGCACGTGCAGTGTGCACATACCTACTACCTACTATACTACCTATACAGGCGTCAATTTCACGGCATTTCCCCTGCTGTCTACCCACCATTGGACAATGACCTCATTTTTTCTGATTTTGTTTTGTTTTTACTGCTATGTTATTCCATTTATACCATTTATTTTTATTATATAACAAGAAAACAAGTCTTTTGAGCCTCCAGCTGTTTACATACAACAGGCCCAAAAACTACCGAATAATTTCCACAAAGCATTCTGCACTGAAAGTCAAATCAAAAATCTGATTTCATGAATGAAGAGTTGTAGTAAATAACGAGCTATGTGCGAAAAAACATTGTTCCGAGATAATTAAAAAAATTGTGTCGGTAATATTCTGGTGTTATCTTTTATCTAGTTCTTGTAATAAAAAGGCAATCAATAATTGCAAACTACATTTACATAATAACTTAGATGCGAGAACAGTGCCATAATATTTGTATCTACAGAATATAGTTTAAAGATGCTAGTTTTTTTTTAATATAATGTAAAACTCAATAAAATAAGGCATTTGGCAAAGTTGACTTTATACAAGATGTTTGTTGTTCGTGTGTACGTAATACCTATCCATATTTTAACATGTAGAATAATTGTTACATGGGGAAATATGTGCTTTTTTAAGCTGATCGTTTTTCTAAAACAAAATTTAATGTTGAAGATATTAACAATAAACTGTAGTTTCGACCTTTTATGTTCCAGAGTCTCACATTATAATACATAATGATGTAAGAAATACATATACAGGTATATACTTTCGTAATTTTGGTTCAAAGGGATTATTAACGTTAGGAACAAAATAATGTGCAACATTGATACTAATTCAAGGGAAAATGGTTGTCACGTAAACTCGTCAGTAATGTAGAATCAACTAAAGAAGCGAATGATAATTAATCCAGGTGAGGATAATTTTTGGAAAACAACACCTCCGCCTTGATTTAAACCAGGAACCCTCCAATTTCCGGTTGACAGCTCTCCCAGTTGAGCTACAGAGGCAGTGGAAATTTATAGGTTTTATTGTCACTTCAGGATTTGCAATCCGTGTTTCGAATTAAACAAACCAGTCGTGACACCTATTGGGGATAGATGGAGGTGTTTTTTTTCCAAAAATTATCCTCACCTGGATTAATTTATCATTCGCTTCTTTAGTTGATTTGTGATAATTGGAATTATCTTTGTTTGTGGGACCAACGTTACTGTGCGTTGGTCTGTGAGACATTCATCACTAGAATTCTTATCGCGTATAATACGATACCATGTGAAACTTTTTAATAGTGTTTATTCCCATACATTTAAGGGCTTTCTTTGAGAACAGATTTATGAGTTTGTCATAAAATGTGTATTTTACTACTAGGTTAGCGATTAGTGTACTTTCAAGCGAGTGCATATTTACATCTTGTTTTTTTTTGTTCAACTTGACGTGTGGTCCTTTTTTTCTTCTAATATGAAGTCAAGGAAGGGAAAGTTTTAATAAATAGGGGAGGCCTAAAGTCGTCGACATCCAGAAGAAATTCAGAGTGGTTTGAGATGTAAAACAAATCAGTCGCAAGCATCCAGCTTGCTTAATATTAAAGTGCAGTTTTTTAGTGTGTGCTTTTGTAAATGGTAAGCCGACCATTACTTCCTTACTTTGTGTTTAATTTTAATTTAATGTGCTTTGTATAATCTGACAACTCCTCAAAATATTTGGTAGATTTAGAGTTTCATTTCCTTGTTTTAATTCGTTTGTTTTAATTGTAAATAAAGATTTGTTATTCTTTTATTGAGATTTGAGTTTTACTTTTGAGTAAGTTTCCTTTCGTATTTAAAGTGAGCAAACCAGCTACAATGTAATGGTAGAGATTTTGATTACATTTTTATTGAGTTCAAATAGTGATTATCATGGTAAGTGTGATGAGCTTTGTCTGATAAAATGCTGCATTGGTCCTATTGCAAGAGCTTACGTGCTGAGCATGTTTAGAGTGATGAATCTTATAATGGTTGAGGTTGTGGTACTTAGATAAAATTCTTAAAACTAAAAAGTATGGTTAATTTATAACCAGATTATACCCAACCGACCAACTATTACAGATTGATACTAGTGGTTACAGGGTGTAACAGACCATCTGTGTCAGGTTCGGGGGTAAATTAGTAAACCAGATCCATTATTAAAAAAAAAATAAAATAAAGAAAGCCGTGTTTCACAATTTTTCAAACTTCCACTTAAGGGGGGGGGGTGAAAAACGGGGATAAATGGATATAAATGGACATGAATGTAAATTGCACAGACAGTAATCTTTTTCGAATTTTTTTTCCATCTTTACTATAGGTACATATCGACATACTGTATCGGTTGTATCTTTAATATATTGTTTAAAGCGTCTAAATAAAGCTACACAGAAAAATCTAGCTTTTAACTAACTTTTTCGTCAAATAAAGTCAAAACATAATTTGACTGCCAATTTGACATTGCAATGCGGGACCTCCTACAACTAACATTGTCAATCAAAATACGTTGATTTTGACGTCTTAGTTGCATTCTTTGTGCCGTTTCACCAAGGTACAACTTCTGGTGTAGTTTGTTTATTATTTTTTTGTAGATATTTGTTCAAAGAATGATATATTGTATATGTGTGAATCGCGAGTTCAATCCCATGATCTCGGAATCACGTTAACTTTAATTCCGAAGTCCCGGGTACATTGTATTTAGTGGAGGCTCGCGTAATATTATGGATAACATTTAATATAATGAGTCTTTTTTCCTTTACTTCTTTTTTTTATACTTGTACAAAGTATAATCCTTAATCCTTAATGTCAGTATCCATCCCCCAGTTTAGGAAAAAATCGTTGTATGGAACTGTGATCTGCACAGTTCCAGTAGGCGAGCTGTTTGGCTGTTCTGCGCATGCGCACACAACAGCGGCAAGCGAGGCAGCGGCCTGTTGGAAACAGATACAGAGACTAGAGAGAACTGTTGTCCCCGCAGGCGCAGTGCCGACCGTGCCGACCCTCGGCTGGTGGAAGGTAGTTTTAGAAACTACGGATGGCATATCAAAAGGCAATACGTATTTTACAACAATTGCAGTGATTTCAATAGAGAGAGATATCCTCAGTTTTCATCCACAGACCAAGGGTAAAATTATTGATATTATCACGCAAATTAAAACAAGAAGAATTACGCTTATCTTAACTTCACTTGTTTATTTGCTACAATCTTGTAATCGATTTTTTACCTACTTCCCAATATCCAATCGAGTTGAAATTTTGCAAGTGGACAGATTGCCGGTGACAATGCATACAGGAATAAAAAAATTGAAAAATTTTTGGAAATTTTGGCACAATTTTCAAAATTTAACTGTTAATGCACTTTTTTTCATTAAGCGTTGTTTTTTAAAAAATGTATTTTTTACATACATTTTTTACTACGCTTACCTTAACTTCACTTGTTTGTTTATTATGTATAAATCTTGTAATCGATATTTACCCTACTTCCCATTCTCCAATCGAGTTCAATTTTTGCATGTAGACGATTTCTGGTGACAATGCATGAAACATTAAAAAAATATGGAACATTTCTAATTTTTAGTACATTTTGTTACAGCGTAGTTTTTTGAAAATGTATTTTTTACATAAATTTATTAATGTAACTGTACCAATTTATGTTAAGTAAATAAGAAATCCGTTTTTATTCCCTAAATTCTTTTACGATTTCATCAAGTTTGTGAATAAATTTTCTTTTTGTACTTACTTTCTCTTTTCCTTTAACACGATATTTTTTAAAACAATGACAAAAACATTGCTGGAAAAGCACCCCCACTAATATTAGATACGAGCCGTTACTGATTATATTGAACAGGAGTGGAAACATAGCTTAACATTACTTAACAGCGTTTTTCGTCATTTTTAACACAGTATCAGTATCTAAAAACTACGTAGGAGGGTATGGCGAAGGTTGACAGGTATTCCATTACATCCGCTATAAATCATCCCATCGGGTGCACGCTAACGCCTAATAATCGCTGGGATTGGCTCCGTCTCCAGTCACAACGTCAACTAATCGACTACGGTGACTGGCTGGCTTTCCTTCCTCGCGACGCATAATTTCAACTGAAAACTTAATCGGGAATCCCGATTAACTCCTTAATTGATTTCTGCTCTATACAATGGCAGTCCGTGCGCCTTTTGTGAATAAAAACTTGCGTGATTGATTGGTGGTGTGATCCTGACTATTGTTTTCGCATTAACCAACTTTATTCGAGGTAAATTAGCAGGTACGAAGACGTTTAAAGTAGTAATAATTCTGAAAATAAATTAAAATGTTAATGTTTTTTAAATGTTTAAAACACTTTTTACAAGGAATCCACACAGAGTGCAGTTGGATTCAAGAATTAGAGTCCTTCAACATGTTTTCTCTATTGTCATATTGGATTTTCATTACTCGAATATACTTTTCTTTTATCATTCCAATGATCCCCCACTTGATATTGACGTAGATTTTATGAGAGATCTTTTAACTTTTTGTGGTAAAAATACTTTAAAATTGTAACCACCGTAAAAGAAACAATGATACTTATAAAGCAACAAAGAAAACAAACAAACCAAAATAAGGTGCCTGGCGATATTATACCTATCAGAAGCTGTGGTAAAAGCTCACTATTAACAACTAGCCCAAAGTAAGATCAAATGGACATCTATTACAAATATGCGCATTTGTTTGCGAGTTATTCTTGTGTAGACTTTTTTATGAGCTTGCTGGTAATGACATTGTAAAATTTCTTCTGTTTTGAGGAATATAATTTTCGTTTATGTACGATTGCCAGAAAGGCACCTAGTTGGGATAAAAATTATTATAGTACCTGCCTGGCTCCATACCATGAACAATATAACTCAATATAACTCAATATAATAATATAACTTAAAATTCAAATTACTTGAAGTAATGCATCATAAACGGGAAACATATTCGTTTTCATGGAATTATTACCATTTCCTTCCTTAATTTGTTCTATATTGCGACATCACATGTCCACAAACTTATTGACTTACTACTGATTCTGGGCAATCTTTTGTTATGGTTTAGATCGTTTATGGTTTTTATATAATAACTGTGTTCTTTTTACAGAATACGGTGGATAAGTTAGTTCAAAGAGCCAACGCGTCCCTATTGATTGGTACGTCAAGTTGGAAAGAGCAATTCATAGAGGCGGTGTCAGTCAACTCTGGCGACGACTCCGAAGAAAAGGAGCCATCCTGCATGGACTACTTCATGCACTTCCTGACGCTGTTTTGGAAGATCGCTTTTGCGTTCGTACCGCCAACTAGTAAGTGATGTTTCTAAATAATGTATATTTGAATTGAATTAGCAGTTTAGGTACTCCTTAAAGTTAAAAGTACTGTAATTTACGAATTTTTCAGATGTAATAATTTATTATTAAATTAAAATTCATCCAGGACTTTTTATTAAAAGTAATTAAATTCAAGGATACGTTTTTCTTAATATTGATATCAATACTGGAATAGATAATACAACACAGCAGGATTTCTTTTTAAATATATCCGCAGTGGCACTATATTTACGTTTGCAGGTGTCAATCTCTAGATTTACTAGAGTCGCGCGAATTTAGAGCTGATCTAATCCTATGCGATTCCATTTTTGAACATATACAGGGTGAAAGAATGAGAAAGTTTTTTGCCGAAATTTGTAGCTTTCTGTGGTTTGTAAACAGTCTCCCACTATTTTCTAAACATTGTCTTCTTTGATCCACTTCATTACTTTTTTAATCGCGATACGGTAACTACAAAATATCAAATTCTTCAAATTATGACAAATTTTTACTCTTTTTTAATGGAATTCAAACTTTAAAGTAAAAAGTTACTGAACAACTTCTAGAATGTCGTTATCTTTTCATTGTACTGGAAATTAGAACAGCACCCGAATTAAAATTTCTGAAATGACATTTCTGAAATATTATTTGTTGAGCTCAAACAGCCTGGTTTTAATTACGCAGACACTGACCTGCTTTTAGATTTAGGAAGATCTACTTCAGCGTACCGAATGTTAACAAAATAAATACTGTGCCGTATTTGAGAAGTTGTTAAGAAACTTTTTTCATCCTTTTAATACTTTTGAATGCTACAAAAAAGAGACAGGCCCTTTTCCAAAATCCATGTAACTTTTTCTTATAGATTGATCAACTTCTATAATGCCTAATCTTGTTTGAAGATATAGACATTATGGACACCGGTACATATGGGCTAGGTGTGGGCGGCTTGGCCCTCCCTCTGGATTTTTGACAGATTTGAAAGACCGGGGCAGAACATATTGCTAGACAGATGCTCTGTCGGTAAAAAAAAAAACAACAATGTTTGAAATTTCATTTCATCGTACTTAGATTTCATTAGTTCTTGCTTTTTGTGCCCTGTTGGGCCTGTTTATATATATATATATGTGGAATGCAGGAACAAAAAATATCCGGTATGTTGTACTACACATAGAAAATGCATTGGGAAAGTAGGTCTTATATAGATCAAGTATCATAGAATAGCCATATTAACACAAACAATTTGTTACTGTCATAGAATTCAAAGTTTCTTATGGCGGCTAAAACTGTACCAAGGTTACAAAAATTTGGTTTTTCTAGCTCTGTTCAAAGACAAAAGTTCCAGATGAATGTTACATTTTTCTTTTAAAAGAGCCTTCTTATGATAGCTGACACGACAACTTGCCCTATGCTCAGTAAGGTTGTCCTTATTTCTACGGGGTCAATGAATCATTTTTTTCATGTACTTTATGGGTACATCCTGATTATTCAATATATAACATTTTCCCGATTACAATGACACCAAATACTTGACATTTTGCTGAAAATCTTAGCGTGGAATAATGTCGTTTAAACAAGGGAAATAGGAAGGTAATTGGATAATGGAAATATGGATAAATGCTAACATCCGAATTTGACAGTTCTCTGTATGCTTATTGTTTGAGGTTATTGCCAGGTATTTTTAATTATTAATATAATTATTGTTTAGAAAATAAACTGCTTCCGGGTTATGCCGTGTGTCAAGATTTGTTAATGCTGACGTTTCGCGAACCATGTTGCTCGCTTCTTCAAAGCTAATTGAATATTGAAGACCTACCAAGAAAGTCTCCCTTATATACCTCAATTTACACCTCACTGCGCACATCTAGAGCTACCGCTCCATGTGCTTTTCCACCTGACCGCGTTAGGATCGATTTCCAGACCCTACTAATGTCAGTACCGTCCTCGCGATTGATGTTGTCAGGATGTTTGTAAATTCCGATGGCTTCTCTAATAAGCCTTCGATGACAATTACCCACCCTTGCCAACATCTTCACGTCATCGACACACGGCATAACCCGGAAACAGTTTATTTTGTAAATGATTCTGGCCGTGAAAGCCTACGTACTTACTATAATCTAAGCTAAATGACTGCCCTGGACCATAACAACAATATCGGACAAGTGTGTTTCTGTGAACTCTTTCTGGTATGCTTTTTCCCTACAATCTGGATTTGAAATCAGAAATTTTTGACAAATTAAGTACTTATAGTCGCATATCTAGACTCAAAAGGTAATTGATCAACTTTTTTCGATTCAGTTAATAACTGTGGTATGCAGTGGCGGCTCGTAGCTAATATTAGTGGGGGTGCTGTTCCAGAAATTTTTTTGTCATTGTTTTAAAAAATATTCTCTAAAAGGGAAAAAGTATAACAAGAAAATTTATTCAGAAACTTGTTGAAATCGTAAAAGAATTTAGGGAATGAAAACGGATTTCTTATTTACTTTAACCTAAATTGTTACAGTTACATTCATTACTAAATTTATGTAAAAAATACATTTTCTAAAAACTACGCTCTAAAAAAATTCACTAAAAATTAAAAATTGTCGATTACAAGATTTAAATGTAGCAAACAAGTGAAGTTAAGATAAGCGTAGTAAAAATTAAATCCATTCTTCTTGTTTTAATTTGCGCGAAAATATCAATAATTTTATCCTTGGTCTCTGGATGAAAACTGAGGATTTTTTTTCTCCATTGAAAGCACTGTAATTGTTGTAAAATACGTCCTGACTTTTGATACGCCATCTGCAGTTTGTAAAACTACCTTCCACCAGCACGGCAGGGTCGGCACTGCGGAAACAACAGTGCTATGTCTATCCATAACAGGCCGCTGCCTCGCGTGCTGTTTCCTATGTGCGCATGCGCAGAACAGCCAAACACCTCGCCTACTGGAACTGTGAAGATCACAGTTTCATACAACGATTTTTGAATCTGTTTCTTACAGTGGGGGTGGCTACTGACATTAAGGTTTAAGGATTATACTTTGTACAAGTATAAAGAAAGAATTAAAGGAAAAAGGACTCTATATTAAATGTTATCCATAATATTAAGTGAAAATTATTGGGGGTGCTGGAGTTCCACAGTGCCTATACGCGAACCGCCACTGGTGGTATGGAACTGTGGTATATTTAATAATAATAATAATAAATTCTTTATTTAGCAGTAAGAAAGCTAACAAAAATCAAAAACAAGAATCATAATACAACAACAAAAAATAATCAATTCCATATATACAATATCCAATCAAATCATAACCTAACATATTGCCACAAAGCATCAAATCTCAATAATACTCCTAACATAAATTCTACACTTATTCTTAAATAAATTCAACGTTTCACATTCGCGTATCTCAGCAGGAAGAGCATTGTATTGTACCAGCCCATCATGAAACAAACTTCTCTTGCTATAAGCATTGTCAACTGGATCAACATAAAAATGATCTCGGCTTCTAGTATTATGCTTATGTACATCATGTACAAATTTTACATGTTCCAACAAGTGTCCACATTGCAACTCCTTAAGCATCTTATAAATAAAGCACATAGTATTAAGTACAATCGTCTGTCTAACGCTTAGTAAGTTAAGAGTATCCAACATAAGTGATCTACTAGTATGTCGATTGCAACGTAAGACAGCTCTTAGGGCGGAATTCTGTTTAATTTGCAGATTATCAATGTCATTTTTCCTACATACATACAAAACACTTGAACAGTAATTAAAATGCGGGTGTATGATATAAAAGTAGATCAGACGCTTAGTATACACAGTTAAATCACCACCAATTCTGTACAAAAAATTCACCTTTTTTTGCTACCTTATTAGTGACATAGGCGGCATGACCTGAGAAACTCAAATGTTCATCCACAACAATGCCTAAATATTTCATCTCTGCTACTCTCTCAATGGTAACACCGTCCAAACTAATTATAAAATTTTGATCAATATCAATGTTCTTATATTTACTTCTTACGATCATAAATTTTGTTTTATTTATATTTAATTTCAGGTTATTGTCACTTATCCACATATTAAGAACCGCAAGCTCCTCGTTTAAAGTTCTAATCAAATACTCCAAATCATCTCCAACTATATACAATAGTGTGTCGTCAGCAAACAACTGTATATGACACTTCTTTACATATTTGACAATATCATTTATATACAACAGGAAAAGTGTCGGGCCGAGCACAGTTCCCTGCGGAACGCCGAAAACAGTCCCGATTTCAGGTGATACATAATTTCCATATTTAGTTTCTTGTGTTCGACCCTCCAAAAAACTACGGAACCACTCCAACACTGTTCCACCGACACCAATTTTTTTAAGCTTAAGCACCAGTAGATTTCTGTGGATAGTCTCAAACGCACGTTTTAGGTCTAAAAACACCGCACACACCATCTTTCGATCACTTAAGGCACTTTTCCAGTTTACTAATACCGACTGAAGGGCTCCTTCACACGAATTTCCCTTACGAAATCCTGCCTGAAATTTTGTCAAAATATTATTCTCATCTATATATGACTTTAGTTCTCGATCAACAACCATTTCCAGCAATTTCTCATATGGGGGCATAGTATTGACTGGTCTAAACTCTTCACAAAGATTGGTGTTATTAACCTTCTCGATTGGTATAACGGTTGATTTTTTCCACGCAGCAGGAAATGTACCCTTTTTCAAACTGATCTGAATGATTTTAGTGTATCTATCTCCAATTGCTTCAAACGATAACTTAAAAACATGCGTATTGATTCCATTCGTGCTTCCGTGCTTGTTCGACATTTGTTTAACAATTGATTTTAAATACAATAGTGATATGCCCTTGAAGTCAGTAAAAGTTGGTTCCTGGTCTTCAATATTTTGCAATATATATAAAATATCATGGTTCTTTGTAATTGACAACGTTATATCATTTATGCTTTGCAAGAAGTACTGGTTGAAATTATCAGCTATGTCTGCTTCCTTAGAACAGTGGAGTTGTTGAAACTGAATTTCTTTACTATTTTGTGTTTTTTTTTTCGTTCCAGTAAATTCCTTGATAGTTTTCCACATTTTTGTTGGGTTATGTTTACTATTATCAATCTTCTTTCTGTAATACTTTTCCTTCTTTTTTCGTATTAGCTTTGTTACATCATTGCGCTTCTTCTTGTATGTTTTCCAATCTTGATCATTCTGTACTAAAATGGCTCTTTTATATGCTGCATCTCTGTCGGCAACGAATTGCCTAATTTCGTCATCCCACCATTTCTTAGCAGAGTTCTTAATCATAGTTTCTCTTTCGGACGCATGTTTGTTAAGAGCTCTCAAGATTGTATCAATCAGTTCATCAGCTAGTTGGTCAGCGTTTGAACTATCTCCTCTCCATTCATCATCTATCAAGTCTAGTTGGAAATTCAAATCATTCATACCACGAAAGTCTCGACTCATCTTCGTTCGATTTGTTTTTTTCTCTTCCGTTGTTAACCATACAAGTATAATAGCATGATCTGTAATTTTGGGAGTATGCAGAACCTCTGACTCAATGTCCATTACATTCGTAATCACCAAATCTATTGTTGTCCTACTTGTGGGTGTTATGCGGGTATGTGGTTTAATTAATTGTAACAGATCAGCGTCATTTACAATACTCAACAACTTATTTGAATAATAGCTATCGATTCCTACATTTATATTGAAATCTCCTACAAATAGAAGAAAACTAGTAGAAAACCAAATAAAAACGTTTTTTTTTTATATTATTAAATTACACTGTTTCTCGATTTTGATCCCCTTAGTTACTTATCCTAATGTTAATATGTAATCGTCGATCTATCTACGATTAAGTATAGACAAAGCAACAAATGGAGTGGTTTTTGCAGAAAAAAATTTAAAACTTGAAAAATAAGTACCACCCCACTATGTTGTAACTAAAGTTGGTGCCATCGTCCGGATATATTTAACTTTCTGCTGCTGAAATGTGCATTTTTACCCTGATTTTGTAACACGCTATACATGTAGCAGCAATTAGTCATTCAGTGTATTTCCATGAATATGCTACCTTTCAAGAGTTTTGTTAGCATAAAAGTAAAGTAATAAACATTTTGTATTACGATGATAATCCAAGTCGTAGAACATTCAAATTTGTCAATTTTTCTCTATTCTAATCATTGTGTTTCGGTATAGATTACTATCAAGCATAATTCTACTTTTCAGCCTATTAACTTACAATTAATATTCACCTCAATTCGAATTCGTTCGCGTTATTATGTGAAAGACATGCAATATAAACCCATGCGACGCAAAATTTCTTTCGTTATCGGGATAATAGGTTTGCGTGTTACGTCCGTTATTCGATCATATCGGTTCGTATCGCTGTTTCCGTGAAGCGACGGCACCCAAGCGAAAATAACGAAAGTGTCAAAAGTAATTTTGGCAAAGGGTCGCTAGCGAAAAGTAGAAATATGCCGCCGTATCAGCGGCAATCGGAACTGTCGATCGCAATAAGCTCGTACGGCAACTCAATGCTCTTTTGTCGTTCTTTTTTCAGGCCTCTTCAAAGGTTATCTGTGCTTCTTGGTGTCCATTGTGGTTATCGGCATCGTTACGGCCGTGATAGGCGACGTGGCATCCCATTTTGGCGCCACACTGGGAATCAAGGACTCTGTGACCGCCATTGTATTCGTCGCCTTGGGTACCAGTATACCAGGTAAGGATTCAATAATTTTTACTGTATGATACGCAGTATTATAAAGTATTGTAATCATGCCGAAAAAAATTTTTGAGTTTTTAGCGGAAATATGTCTTTTTGGGTCCCCTGAACATATTTGACCAAGGTACAAAAAAATGTCTGTGTGTGTGTGTGTGTGTATGTGTGTGTGTGTGTGTGTGTGTGTGTGTGTGTGTGTGTGTGTGTGTGTGTGTGTGTGTGTGTGTGTGTGTGTGTGTGTGTGTGTGTGTGTGTGTGTGTGTGTGTGTGTGTGTGTGTGTGTGTGTGTGTGTGTGTGTGTGTGTGTACCCGATTTTTGTGGCGATGATTCCGGAGAAACTACTAAAGGTATCGGGACGAAACTTCATATTTAGAAGTTTCATGACCAAACTTAGAGCTGAAAAGATTTTGGCTTAAAAGGGTCCAAAGGAACTGGATGTTTCCTCCAAGCATTTTTCAAGGATTTTGCAAATGAGCCGCCATTTCTGTAATTTCGGCAAAACAGCTAGATAATAAATTAAAGAAGAGGAAATTTTGTATCATTTATGTCTATGAAATTTTTTGGTAAAATTAATAGTTTGGCTGCAGGAGCAGATTCAAATTGAGATCGGTCGTGTCGCCCTTAAAACTAAGTAGCCAGGATTTTAATTCTAATGACAGAACTGTGACAGAACTAATGACAGACAGTGTCATACGGTGATGTTTTGACAATAGCTCTGCGCCGGAACCACCTGACCAGCCTGGGGACAAGCACGAAGGCAAAGCGGATGCAGGACCTCTGCAAATAGATGCTGAGCGGGACGTCTGCGATGAAAATGAAGTTGAGCCCGATCAACGAAGGAGACGGCGAATGCGGTGGCGGTAGCTGCGTGTGCGTGCTGTGTGTGTCCATGTTTTATTCAATAATATTTAGCTATTCACTCACTGGCGGCTAAATCGTAAAGATTTCAAATTTGTAAATACAATTTCGGATAAGCGCCCACAGCGCAAGGCACCGTTTGTTTTATATCATTTGAAATTATGTTAATTCATAATGTGTATTTTCTTTAATTAATATATTTGTGTTAATGGTTAATGGAATCACATGCAGCTAAACCATTAATTTTATATATAGTATGATAAAGTCATGTGCCTGGCCTAAAGTCAGATTTTTTTATAGTATTTTTTCGAAGTATTATTTCGAACGCCTTGTGGGCTAAATATCTTATCGTCTTATCTATAATTTGTGAGTTTTATAACTTGGTTAATAGCCTTATACCGGCAACCCAACCCAACCCAACCCAACCCAACCCAACACCTAATTGAGTGCAATAATTTTGAGGGGTAATGTAACTGCCCTGTTCTATTCCCATTGTTTGCCAACGACATAGTGAGCTTCCTTGCTGATTATTTTATGGTCATGTATGCCGATGATATATCGGTCATCGTGTCATCCCCAACACTGCAATCAACCGAGCAGTCCTGTCGGCTGCTTGCGGATAGGCTGATGAAGTGGTTTAGCTCAAATGGACTTCACTTGAATAAAGATAAAACAAGTGCACTAATTTTCCATACTGGGCATTGGACAGTTGCCACAAACATATCAGTTAACCTGGATGATCGGCCACTTGCAGTGAGTTCTGGTGTGTCATTCCTCAGTGTGCAGCTGACTGATACTTTATCATAGGAGCCACATGTCGGGACTCTTGTCGGAAAGCTGAACAGTGTTGCATATCAGATCCGTACACTGCGTAATGTCGTTGATCGTTATGTGTTAAGAGGTTTGTACTTCGCGGAGGTGCAGTCTCGAAAAAATTTTTCTTGCTTAAATGATGTCTTGGCATCTTAGAAATAAGGTACAATACGTTTCATATGAAAAAAAAATGTTTAAATGCTTATTTTATGAACATACGGCCAAGTGTCTAGCCGAGCGTACATGCAAAAAGTTTAGCGTGATAGTTTACAGCCTAGAGACCTATACGCTCTTATCTTATTGGGAGTAATTACATCCGTGGTGTGAAAATAACATAAAATATTATAAAACACAAAGATTTTGTTGAAATATCCTCGTTACGTTCGTTGAATTGACGCTTACCGCACAATGTTACAGCTGTTTGATGTAACGTGTGTTGTTCTTGATTAGTTGGTAAAAAATAGCAGAAATAATTAGTGACATTCCCGGAGTATATCGTGATCGAAAGGAGTGGAACGGAAGCAGCAGATTTTCAAATAGAACTAATATGACAAGCATTGAATCGCTTGGAACTAGAGTCGCCTCTGCCTGATAACGTATCCACAGTCCACACCTGCAAAAAAGTAATGTCGTTTGAAGATTGCAACGTTGAAGTCGATGACGTTTAATTATCATCTTTTGAACTTTGTTACTGTGTCTTCTGCTATTTCACAAGTTCTAGTGGTAAAACGTACAAATCAAATGCGAAATTGGTGGAAGGTGGCAACCGTGGCGGATTTCAAATCGTGGTTTCTTGTGAGAATTTTGAACAAACTTTCATTCCGATTTGCCCATTTGTTCAGAAAGGATATGAAATGAATAGCGGAATTATCCTTGCCATGCGCATAAGAATACACGTATTCTGATGAAATAGAAAAGTTTTGCGCATTCAGGAACCTTCCACGTCAGATTTTTCACTCATTTTACGGTAAAGTTGTTCGCACCATTTTTGTCGCAACAGAAGCAGTTTGTCAACAATGTATAAAGAAAGCAGCAGAAGATGAGAGGGCCAAAAGTCACAGAAAATAGTAAAGAAAAGTATGACGTAACTGTCTCGTAACGATGGAACATGGAGAAAACATAGCTTTTGTTCTCTGTATGATCGGTGGCGCTTATCAGCTGGAGAAATGTTGTTGATATTCTCAAAAAATCTAAATACTGCAAAGCTTGCAAATTTTGGAATAAGAAAAGGAATGGATTCCAGTTAGGGCCTGGAAGAAAAGGGGAAGTTAACCCAGAAGTCTATAAATGAGCTTTCAGTTTATGATGGACTAGCCATTCGTCGTAATCATGATTCAATTGATAAAATGAAGAAAATAAAGCTTGGCGACACTGTATCATAAATTCTGACCGATGAAATGCCGCAGCACGAGAATTATCCACCTGGTGATTTCATTTTCATTTTCACTTTCAAGTAGTAAAGTAATTATGGATATTGCAGCAAGTATAGCCATTTGTGTTGTCAATGATGCATTATCCAGCCTTATGAAGATTATGGAGGTATTATGTATGAGCATCGGACCAAACTGCAATAATTTCTGCGCTAATGCTGACGCACGGTACATCATGTTTTCAGAGCCATCGCTGACTGATACTGCAAAACAGGCCCGTCTGTCGTCAAAACCAAACAGAAAGAAACAAGAGGAGGAAAATGTTAATTTGAAAAGATAATTATATGGTCCAGGCATCGCCGACTATAGTAAAATATAGCAATTCTATACATCAAAGTAACACAATACTTTAAACGGTGTTTTCCTAAAACCGCATTTTTCAAACTGGCCGGAACGATAACTTCAACTGATCTCCTTCTTGTTTTTATGGCTAAGTGAAAAACTGCGTGCAAAATCTTTCCGGCCGTGCAACCCTGTCCGTCGGAAGAGGTTTCCTTTGATGTCCCCTAACGCTGCTATTTTTTTTATATTTTTGTTTTTTTTATTGTGAATATTCCTCAAAATATGAACAATAAAGGGCTTTAAAGAAATTTTGTAAGTCATTTACTATAGTTTAAAAAATATACCTGCAAAATCGGCTATTTTTTCTCGCGCTAGAGTGGCATTACCCCTTAAAGAGCTTCAGGTAATGCCACTATGCTGCCTGTACATTTATGAAGTCTGCAAATACATTTTTAAAAACAGGCTCCATCTCAATAAGCGAACGGCCTACAATTATGAAACCAGATGCAAAGAATTGCTCAGGGAAAGAACAAACTTGAACAAAAATGTGTAAAAAAAAAAATTGTTATAAACAATTTTTAACCGAATTTTGTACCTAAAAGTGATAATTTGTGTTCAAACGTGCGCCATTTTGTTGTAAAGCGGAATTTTCTAATTTCCGTACGTACTTCCCGAGATAATCTTATATAGAATCAATTCTTTTTTTGTTTTTATGGCTAAGTGAAAAACTGCGTGCAAAATCTTTCCGGCCGTGCAACCCTGTCCGTCGGAAGAGGTTTCCTTTGATGTCCCCTAACGCTGCTATTTTTTATTTATTTTTGTTTTTTTATTGTGAATATTCCTCAAAATATGAACAATAAAGGGCTTTAAAGAAATTTTGTAATTCATTTACTATATTTTAAAATATATACCTGCAAAATTGGCTATTTTTTCTCGCGCCAGAGTGGCATTACCCCTTAAAGAGCTTCAGGTAATGCCACTATGCTGCCTGTACATTTATGAAGTCTGCTAATACATTTTTAAAAACAGGCTCCATCTCAATAAGCGAACGGCTTACAATTATGAAACCAGATGCAAAGAATTGCTCAGGGAAAGAACAAACTTGAACAAAAATGTGTAAATTCTCTGGGAATAAATAATAGTATATTATTATACAAGTTTTATAAGACGTCAAATTGGCGCACGAGTTGTTTTGGGCACGACGAGCGTAGCGAGGAGTGCCCAAATGGAACGAGTGCGCCAATACGTCTTATAAAACGAGTGTAATATACTATTTTTTCTACTTTGCGTCATTAATTTTATATAAATTTAGAAATTGTGGTTACTATATCGCGCTAAATTAGAATCTAGGGTATTTTGCGGGTACCACGTGGCAGCACTGTAGTAACTGTCAATTTCGTTAAGGATGAGGTCGATGAGATAACATAATGACAAAATCTAATTGTGAATAATTTTACTCTACTTTAGCCTACAAGTTTGAATAAATATTCAGCGAGGTCGCAACGATGATCATAATGGAGCTTGGGGCAACACTTTTAACCCTACTGTGATAAAAACATGAAACTTAACCTAAAAAGTTAACTTTAAAATATTGGTTTCATAAGTATAATAATCAGAATAGAAGTGTTTGGCGGTGACTGATTAGTTACTTCGAAGAACAAGAACTTACTAAAGAATTGTTATAACGCTTAACGTTTAATAGCAGTGTCTACCTAATTCCGCTACGTAGCCGTTGCTGCTTATATATTTACAAGCACTTATAATTGAAACCCAGTTCTAATTTCGGCAAAGTAGTTTATTAGAATAAATTATACTTAGTAAAATTACATGTGATGGAGGTAATACAAATACGTTGCGCACAACCAGAACTAAGACGAAGTCGAAAGCGACGCACAAAAACGAATACGAATTGAACCGAGCATCCAAGCGTCCAAAATATTACCGAAAACTTATACGTTACATAAACTAAGAAATCCTCTACACTTTAAATGTACTATAGCTTCGTACGTGTATGCTGATAAACCATTTATTGCGCATATACAATCTCGCAGCAGTAATTAAAATCGTTCATATCTACGATGTAGGTTTGATCTTCGCAGAATACCTTATTAAAGTAAATGTGGTCCTTGAATTATATCTGAAAAGGGGATTTGATGTTTAGTTGAAAAGAATGATAATGATCACTTACCAGAGTCATAAAACATCACCGAAAACGTCATGCTGGCGTATTTTGATGAACACAGCGAAACTAAGAAAGCCCCAATTTTGGCCATACTATAGCAGGCTACACCCATGTTTAAATATGTATAGAATATTGATATTTCGCAGTTTATGTGATTGCAAGCGATTAAGAAGATGCAGTGTGTGGTTATGTTGGGTTATGTATTGTACATTCGACATATGGCATTTGATATCACTGTGTACCAATCAGACAAAAATGTTACTGTTTTCGGTATTACAATGTGTTAATTGTAACACCGAAAACAATGTTACAATGTGTGCATTGTGAATGCAAAGTAGAAAAATATTATTATAACTCCAATACAGGGTTCGGCAGTGAAAAGGAAGGGTTTGAGGTAGAGTTTGCAGCGCACCGCGAAGTGGTGGGGAGGAAAGTAGCCAACTTGTCAAGACCTGCATGATTTGCCATTTAGTTTACAATGGAGCATTGGACAGGTGCGCATCGCGGTTACGCAGTGAAAGCCTATTTTCAAAATGGTGATAGTTTAGTGCAAACGCGTCGTGACTTTCGACGGCATTTTAACACACCGCGCAACCAACCTGTTCCGTCAGATAAAGCGATAAAAAATCCTTTTTATCGATCTGTAATTTATTCCAAGACGTGTGGCTCGTCGAACACGTTCGATATTTTCATGGATTCGAACTGTTTTGTCACCACTAGGGCTGGGCAAAAAAATCGATCGATCGATCTTTTCGATCTGATCATTGATCATGATCGATCGATCTTTTCGATCTGATCATTGATCATGATCGATCGATCGATCAGATCGATCTCAAATTGCAAGGGTAAATAACCCGGGTAAATACCCGGGTATTTACCTAAAGTGGGTAATTATAGGGGTATTTATAAAAATATTATTGTTATTAAAAAGACAGAGAAAATAGCGGTAAAAATAAATATTTTATTATTAAATAAAGGTTCTTCTTTTATCACAAAGCAAAAGTTATTCTCTTATCACAAAATAGTTATTCTTATAGAAATAAAAACATTTATAAAAAAAAATAAAACTGTTGTTTTATTTTCCCGAGTTTTCGTCTGTTGATGAACAGACATGAGGGATCTGTACAAGATTCTTACAAGTGTAGTGATACTATTATAGTTCGCCTGAAGATCGACAATCGAATACTTTTCAATGTTATCAAATATAATGGCTAAATTTCACACTAAAACATGAGCCTGACAGATTTTTACTAGGATTTTTACACATGCTACCCCTAAACTAAACCACCCCCATAAGTTTCTAAGCTTGAAATTTAGTGTTCGATTTACACGTCTCGGCCAGATCCGGGCGAGAGAAAGATACAGTCGCTAGGTGCTGCATAGAAATCATTTGTCATCGGACATCAATTGTCATTGTTAATGGTCAACATTATCTGCCCTAGCAAACGAAAATAAAATTCCTTTGTTTTCTTTGCGTTTAGACAAAACCTAACCACTATCAAACTCATTGTCCGTAAGGACAATAAATTCGCATACAATCATGGCGATCAAGAGGATATGATTCCAGGAGTCCTACACTGCCAGCCAATACCGAAAGAGTTCAAAATAATGAACAATGTCCATTTTAAACATATTTAAAAGGACATCCTTACGAGAACAGGAACTATAGCTAAGATGCACAAATGTTCTCCAACAAAATCTCCCACCGTTATAACGCAGTTCAAGCCATAAAAGCCAGTAAACGTCAACCTGTCCAATTAATATATATTTTTATTTTTTACTGGGCGTTTTTAACTTCACCATTTCGGACACAGCTTTGATCTATACCCGTTGGGGCTCGAACATCAAAAGGACCATACGTAAACATTCGACGTAAATATAAACCGAACTGCACTGACTATTTTATATACGGCTCTGTAATATTTCAGTAGATTGGCCTCGTATAAATAGTTTTTAGTAGCGCTTAAGATTGCTCTTCTTTTCGCCACAGTTAATTGTATTTTATTGGCAGTTGGTTTATAATAAAATCGATAGATATTGTACTGCCTTGTCTTCTTGAAGACCAGCTTTCCACTATAAAGCGTTTCTTAGTTTATCGTTTCCTATAAAAACGCAACCGAAGGACTTTTTTAAGTGAGGTAGAAGTAAGATTTTTTAATCACGTTACCCCCCTCTACAAGGGATGCAGGCTCTATCAAAAACAGGAACATGCCATAACCCTGTTATTTATCATCCGATTGGAGGATTATTTATCTGAATCCAATGATGTTAATAATGAACCATATAAATTTGAGTCAGACTAAACAAAGCAACTGCCCGCCGCGGTCGATCAAAGTTCTTTCGCATATGAGTCATCCGTAGCTTACAATTGCCATCCTTCCTTGTCTGGTACTACACAAATCACTACACTAAGATCCACAACCCAAAAGATTCTTATTGTAGAGATAAATAGAAGTGTTGGCTTCGTTAGATTGCCAAAAAATTATTGCGTCTAGGTGCGCGGTGATTATTTTTTATTAAAATCATATAGTCCTACAGAATATATACAATCAAATATTCATTATATATATTTGCTATAGCATGCTATTGTGGAAAATACAGGGTATACATTTCAAGATCAAGTTCCCACCCTGAATAACTTTTGATGTGACAACGTCACGATGTTAACGAAATACATATCTTTAGAGGACATAAATTCAATAAGAAGTCGATATACAAATTCTTTGTCGAATTTTTGCTCCCAACCCTACACCCACCCCGACCTTAGATGTTTTGGAAAGTACTGAATTTCACGATATTTGGCATATACTTTTAGGTTGATCTAAGTACGAAAACTTGAAAGAACATTTTCATATATGGCATTCACAAAAGGTTGGCCATGTTATTTTGATTGTTATATCCCCACACCGCCGATATCCCCACCCCAGCTCACGTAACCATTCGAGAAGTCTCGCATTCGCTTCAAAAAGATGACGAGAGTAGACTCCCTGGAAGTCTCGCATTCAAAAACTCGCATTCAAAAATTCGTTGTTGTTTTGCGTACTAAGTTAGGCTCCTCGGCGCCAGCACCACGCGCGGGCGCGCGAGCCTTGACATTAAATAATTGGTGGGTTTTTATTCAGTAAACAATACTTACTTATATTAAATGTCTTATATTTTCTTGAATCAAGTAACTACGCACCTGGATGGATTTACTATTACTTCGTTTGAGAAATTAACATTTTTGGGACGAAAAATTCAGTTACTTCTTTCAATACAATATTGGCTCTTATAAAGAAAGAATTTATTTGTTCACAGCATTTATCTGAGAAATTATTTTACTTATATTGAGTATGTGGCATTTCTTGTATATACCTAACTTTCTACATCCAAGTAAATATGCATTTGAATCTAGTAAATAAATTCAAGAAATTATGTTTTCTCGTTCGAAATAATCACTTTTCTGTGTGTACAGGGACTGAATCGTTCTCGTTTTTGCAGGATAATGCCCATCTATATCTTGCTAAAGACTTCTTTAAACTTCTCTCAAGTTCCCGATCTCAATACAGTGTTATTGAAACCAAATCCTGATGTATCCCCAATTGTACATGTATGAAACTGGAAAAATTTGTTTATTTTAATTTTATTTTTATCAATTATTAATTATTGGTATCCCAACATTTTGAATAATATTTGCAATAACAGTCCCACCCGTCTAGATGTTCGTTTTTCACCTCATGCCATATATATTTCATTTGTTTTATTATTTCCTTTTTCGTATTGTGTTCCTTGATTGAATACTATTTATCTTTCTAATTGTTATAATATTACAGTGTTTTAAATGTTAGTACATGCTTGCAAGACAATTTCTAAAGTGTATTTTCTTCCTATTTCAGATACATTCGCTAGTAAGGTAGCAGCTATACAAGATAAATACGCTGACGCCAGTATAGGTAACGTCACTGGAAGTAACGCTGTCAACGTATTCCTTGGCATCGGAGTGGCTTGGTCAATAGCAGCCATATATCACAACTTCCATGGAAGAGCGTTTCTAGTCGAGCCTGGAAAGTAAGAAAACTATTTGTGTTGTAACAGTGTTAGAATCTTCCTGGGCCACATTATACGCGAAACGGTACCCCCTTTTTTAATGTTTTAGGGAAAAGCACTACAAAAAAGTATATTCGTGTGAATAATTTAAAAACAACCAAGGCAACTAAGGATACTAATTTTAGACAAGGACGGACCTAGAAAAAATAGTTTTATGTTACGTAGTTTATGAGAAAATCCTGACAACGCATCCCAAAAACCCATTCCCCCTCTTTTTCCTAAACTACCATGATAGACAACACAATACAGTATTATTATACGACTATACGAGTGTTATGATAAGACGTCAAATTGGCACATGAGTTGTTTGGAGCACGATGTCTCGAAAACGAGTGTAATATACTATTTTTTCTACTTTGTGTTATTATATTTTATATAAATTTAGAAATTGTGGTTACTATATTGCGTCAAATTACAATCAAGGGTATTATAGCGGGCAAATGTAGTAGCACTGTAATAATTGTTAACGTAGTGAGATTAAGGTCAAACTTAAATGTGAAAAATATTATTCCATTTTAGCCTACCAGTTTGTATAAATAATAAACGGCGTCGCAACTATGATCACAATATAGATTGGGCAACACTATTAACACTAAATACTGCGATAAAAACTTGATGAAAACTTTAAAAATGATTAACTTTTAAGAGCGGTATCAGGTACCGCTTGGTAGCCCCTGGAGGATAATTATACAAGTTAACACGCATATACCGGGTGACCCACGCCATAGATACTGCCGTTTGTTTTTTTGATTTATGGTACTGGACAAATGAATTTGTGAGAAATGGTAATAGACAAAAAATGCAATTCTTTGGAATACTCTTTAGGCAGTATGACTTCCGGTTTTTCCGGAAATGACGTCAACAGTGAAATATTAAATACCACCCTATATTATTTGTGTTGTATTTTCAATCAGGATGACATTCTGAACATTCGTCAATTCTTATAATCAAGGCAACGAACAATTTTTTTTTATTAATCTACGTGGCTATGAATTTGTGAAAATTGTCGAAAATTGTCAAATAAATACTGTCTAAGAGATTTTTGCCGATATTGTATTACTGGCGCCCTCTAGCGTGATTTAATTTGTTTTTGGCCAATAAGTAATTTTTCCCGTGTACCGCGCAAGTGCATCCTGATTATTCGATAGATTACTCGATATTTTGTTAAAAATCGTAGCTTGGGCTTGGAAATGTCGTTTAAAGCAGGGAAATAGAAAAAAAATTGGGTTAATTATCAAAATAAGTCTAGTGAACTATGGACGATTGCTAATCCGAATGTGACAGTTCTCTGTATTGCGCGTCCCGTCGTGATGCAAAATAATGTTGTATTTAACAAAGGCATTTTGAACATTGCAATTCAAGCAACAATAATCGCGCTGCAAACAACAAATTAAATAAGAAATAACGATAACCAGTGGCGGCTCGTGCATTGGTATGCAGGTTTGCGCAACCTCCAAAAATAACAAGGAAACAAAAAGAGTTTAATTGTATGTAAATAATAATGTAATAGTCAATATGCAACATTTAATAAAATATCGAGCATTTTCTCGGGAATTCCAAGCGCAAGTCGGCTATACGGCTTAGGGCCGCAGCAAGGCCGCAACCGTCAGCTACTGCTACACTGCGTATCGACGCCTGCATTCTCGCCCGTGAGCAAGCGATTTTCGCCGCGTTGATTGGTTCGTTTACTCTAAAATAGTTGCAAGTACCCAGTACACCAGAACTACTAGACCACATTATTGCATTCTGGACATGACTCTTGACACTCGTACGCTCTGTAGTTTGGTTGCCCGTGAATCGCTAATTACACGAAATTAAAAAGAAACAAAGAATGCAGTGCAGACAAACAAAGAATGCAGTGCAGAGTTTATTAGCTCAACCATTTAGCAGTCTAAATTGCATCTATAAGAGCGAAATAAAAAGGCTTGGGAGGCCTACCCCTAAATTAGTGATAAAACAATGCGTGTCGACCAAATCTCGGTCATTTACAAAGATATTTAATGCTGATGTTTAGAGTAGAAATAAAAGTTTTTGTGGGTGTGACGAATGCTTTTTTTTGTTTTCCTTGTCTATTGTTTGGAGCCGAAGACCGGTGAACAACAACAGGTATTACAGATTTAAATCATTTAACCGACCAAATTAAGAAGCACTCATTGCCAGCAAAACATGACAAATACATATGATAAAATATATAAACGTTTTTACTGATTTTTTCTAGAAAATAAATGTTATTCCGAGTAAGAAGTTCCATATGGACTTATTGGTTTTCTCAATTGCTTAAGAAAGTAGAGCCCTTTAAAATATCGATTTGTTAATACATATTTCAAACAGCTGTAACTTTTTAATGAATTGAAACTTTTTACTCAGTATGAATATTTACTATCTGACAAAAAGCGTTGCGGAAAAAAAAGTGGGACACCGTGTATAGTACTAAACAATAACAGGGATTTAGGACCCATGGGACGTAGCAGCCAAAGATAATTAAAATTAGAGTATTTGAGAATAAGAATGAGTCATTTTTTAATGCAAATATAAAGATATTTTTTTATAAAACATGTCATATAAAACTGTTAGGTACCTGAAAGTTGCAACCCCCATTTTTCCAGACCACGAGCCGCCACTGACGGTAACCAACAATTAATAACCAACAATAATAATCGAATATCGAAAAAGAACTGTCAAATTCGGATGTTAGCATTCATCCACAGTTCATTACCATCCTACGATTTTCAACAAAATATCAAGAATCTGGTGTGATTGTAATCGGAAAAATATTATCTATCGAATAATCAAGGTGCACCTTTAAGGTACACGGGAAAAAATGTGTTCAGAATATCATCTGATGGAAAATATTATACAAATAACATAGGGTGCCATTTAAAATTTCAATGATGAGTATCCAAGAGTATCCATAAAAATGTTTTTTTTTATTATCATTTCTCAAAATTTCATTTGTCCATCATCATAAAAAAAATAAACGGCAGTGCCTATGGCGTGGGTCTCCCGGTTTATACATTTAATTATGAGTGGTAATTTTATTACACCTCCAGATTAAAATTTATGCCAATAACTTAATGCATATTTTATAATTTTTTCATATCTCATTTAAAAATGTGCTTAGGTAATTTTCTCTTTAATACATATCCTACTTTAATAGAAGGCTTTGGCAAAAGCAAAGATGTATTACAACGCAAAGTGGCTCGCTGTTTACGACGCAACAATAAAAGCGTTCGTAATGCGCGTTCAAAATGAACGAGCCTGAGCGTAGCGATAAATTTAATGGTGGAAAATTAGTATCCACTCCAACTTTTACCGGCATAAACTCAAAAGCATACCACCTTACTTAGGCATTACTCCTGGTTTACGTGGAGAGCACAAAACAAAATTCCCCACCTTGCCCTTAAAACCACTCAGACACAACGCAAACACACGCAGCTCGCGGACTACAAAATATCAGAAAATGTTTAACGACATATTGTCAAATTAATATTATAGGTTAATAGTGTGGTGACATACAGTCGGGATGTAAATTTTAAATAAATCAAAAATTACAGCCACAACCTGGATTTGAACCAGGGACCTTTACGTTTCTAGCACAATGCTCTCCATGTTTCTAACAAATGTCATAGGCCTCAGTAGCTCAGATGGGAGACCATTGTGCCAGAAACGCAAAGGTCCCTGGTTTAAATCCAGGTCGTGGCTGTAATTTTTGATTTATTTAAAATTTACATCCCGCCTGTATGTCACCATATTATTAACTTACAAATTAACAGTATTCACAAAAGCAACGTAGACGTAGAAAAGTAGAAATTGAATAACTGTTATCTTTTTGTTACTATTAGTTTATTACACGTTGGCCAATTGTCTCTATCCTTTTCTACGGTAGCCTACTAAGCATTCCCGCTCGACCCAAACCTACTGCCAGTTCGTAGAAAAGTAGAAATTGAATAGCTGTTATCTTTTTGTTACTATTAGTTTATTACACGTTGGCCAATTGTCTCTATCCTTTTCTACGGTAGCCTACTAAGCATTCCCGCTCGACCCAAACCTACTGCCAGTTCTTTAGACAGGAACCAAACATCGCTGCATAGGTATTACCTTCCATCAGATATGGAAGTAAAGCCATGTGTAAAGCCCGTGTACTGCCATGTGTAAAGCCCGTGTACTGCCGTCTTCTTCTGCTTCTTTAACAGCCTCTCGCAGTCCACTCCTAACCATAGGCCTCCCCTAGCATTTTCCACTCCGTTCTATCATGTACCAGTTAGTACCATTTGTTTCCCACCGCCTCTCGTATGTCGTCTGTCAAACGCTTTCTTGGTCTTCCGACGGTGTGCTTGTTTCTTCTCGCCATAAGCCTACACGCTTTGTCCATCGGATTTCCTCCTGTCTGACAACATGTCCTGCCCATATCCACTTCAAATTTGCGATAGCCGCCATCACATCAACAACTCCCGTTCTTCTTTGTCTCTAATGTGTATTCCTTGCATTCTTCTCTCAATGGCCCTCTGTGTAACTCGAAGTATGTTGGCTTGATCTCCTTGACTTCACTGTCAAGGAGATCGTTTCCATGCCATAGGTTATTACAGGAACAATGCAGGTGTTAAACACTTTTCTCTTTAAGTTGATTAGGATGTCGCGATTAGCCAGTTTACCTACAGCTGCCCAGGTCAAGGCTCTTCTTTTGACTTCAGCAGTTTGGTTTTCTTTGCCGAGTGATGTTATGTGTAAATAAACGTATTCAGTGACGTTTTCGATTGTGACTCCATTCAGACTGACCTCGACAGTTCCGGGAGAAAAGATTTTTGTTTTACCAATATTCATTGAGAGTCCGATCTCTGATGATGCACTTTGGAGTTCACCTAAAACATCGCGCAGGTCGTCGGCATCACTACTGATGAGGACAACATCATCCGCAAAGCGGAGATGATTCAGATATCGACCGTCTATGTTTATGCCTTTGTTTTGCAATTCCAACCATTTGAACAATGCGTGTGTACAACCACATCGGACGATAGCGCTGGCCATCGTTCGTTTGCAAAACAGCTGATCAAACGTAGCGCATGCGTCTGGGCGTTACAATATCAACAAACCCGCTATTATAATAGTAAAATCACAACATGCGTTGTAATTTTACGAATTTAAGGTATATTACCATTGTATTTTTACTAAAAGATCATTGTAATTGAAATAAAGCAGCAATAACGCTGTAATAGTACACAGACTTGTAAAAATAATAGGAATTACAGGCAATTTTTATACTTACCACATTTCTATTGTAATTTTCACAATAATTTATGTGTAATTTTACAGCCATTTTTCTCAGTGTATGTGCGCTGTTCAATAGAGTACTTGCGGTGCACCGCAACCTCCTCCCACTGTCCTTCTCCCGCTGACGGTAGTCTACTTCGTGCCGCAACCGGCTGTGCCACGACTGGGAGCACTGCACGCCCTCACAGCTCGGTGGTAACATATTAATTAAGGTCCGAACGACGTCCGAAGGTCCGAAGTCCGCAAGAGTTCTGAGAATGCGGCCGCTCGCAATTCGCCATCTCCATCTCAGGTCGATTCAGTGTTACGCGCAAAGCTATGCCGTTGTGCCGCTTTATAAAACTCTTTACTCAGTGGTTATACCCACTGCAGAAGGATTTTTCCGTCACTAAAAGGGTGAATTAGGGGTGGAATTTTTAAACCAAACCTATATCTCAGGAACTCGAGACGGTACTGATATATTAGTATTTATAACTCTCCTTTAAAAATGAAGAGAAAATATATTTCACAATTGTTCTAAAATGTAGATAGGGGAATGAAATGGGGAATGATGGATTTCTTAAACGCCCCAAACCGCCGAGCCCAGCTATACGAAATTTTGAAGGTGAATTGCTCTTATAACGTAGGCAACGTAGGAATTATTGTAAATTACATGTTATTATTATGTAATTAGGGTTAATTTTTAATGTAAATAAGTAGTTATATTTCAGAAGCGTTACAGGAGACGTTACAGGCGTCAACAGAAGGTGAATTGCTCTTATAACGTAGGCAACGTAGGAATTTTTGTAAATTACGTGTTATTATTATGTAATTAGGGTTAATTTTTTATGTAAATAAGTAGTTATATTTCAAAAGCGTTACAGGAGACGTTACAGGCGTCAACAGTGTTATTTATAATTCTCCTTTGAAAATTAAGATACACATATTTCACCATTTTCTTAAAATGCATATAGGGGAGTGAAAATACCACCCCGGTTTTGATAAACATATCTTTATCTTAATAATCGTAAATATTGGAAACGTGCAAATTTGTAATTGGATTCTGATTTACTAATAAGGAAACACTCGTTCTACGTTTTTCCGAAAATCAATTTAAGGGGGTGATTTTTCTTTAATATTATTATATTTTCTTATGAAAAATAAATAATCCAGCTGAAAGATGTGAAAACGGATGCTGATTTATGGTTTACGAAAGTACCTAATTATTTACATTGTTATTTACATTCTCATTTAAAAATAACAAAACACAAAAATAATTTAAAACTAGTAAGAAAATTATCTTCAGCCGTGCTGAAGATACTACCCCCCACCGTAAAATATTTAAAAGAAAAAACACACAAGTGAACCGATTTTGCCCATTCGCGAACTTGTCCTTACTTTTTAAGAGATAAACTTGTACACAGACGGACAGACGGACATAGCTAAATCGATTCAGTTTTCAATTCTGATGAAATCCATATACATAAGTCTATATCTGCCACGCCTCCTTAAGGGTGTTACAAATGTTGTATCAAACTCAATATACCCTCACCACATTAAATGTGGGGGGTATAAAAATGGACGATGTTATAGACGGGAACATTAATATTTAGATTCTCCTTTAATATAATGAAACGCGTTATGTTGCTTAATTGAGCTATTTCATCTCAGCTATGAGACTGTCAACAACCATAACTTAAAAAATCGTAAAGGAACCGGTATTACCAAAAAACACAGTTTATACTGTTTTACCGGTGTACAATTATAAATTTTCTTTGATACTGTGTATCTTCTCAGGTAGTGCTATGAATTAAAAAGCAAAATGTTGAGCCTTGACGTGGATGCAGTACTTGAGAACTTGCACAAATCTCACATGGTGTTTCGAACTTAGACAGAAAACATAATTTTTGTTCTCCCATTTACTTATCTTTTTACTTTTCATAGGTTATTTGATAATTTTGAAGAATTTCTTTATTCTAAAGTTTATCAAATTTGGATTAAGGCTTCCTTTAATTGTGCCGGTCAGTGTATATTAAGATTGCCACCCTTCATTCCGCGAGGATTGTCGTCGTGATCGTGCTTGTCTCCTCACGTCTTCGGCTTGACACTGTTGTCCTCGTATAGAATAGAATAGAATAGAATAGAATAAGCGTTATTGTGCCAGCAACAAACAGTTTTACACTCGTCAAAAATACATAATATGGGATAACATCATAGTAAAGTTCTTTACACTTCAGAAACCATACTCCAAAATCTCACTCACCGAACAAAATGCTTTGCTAATTAATACAGTCTTTAACGCACTTCTCAATGACTTTGCACTTTGTTGCTTTAGGTTTTCACTTAATTTATTATACAATGTTGGTCCATGATATATTATGCCCGTTGTTGATTTTGACAACCTGTGTTGTTCTATACAAATGCTTCGCATGTTACGTGTGTTGTAGTTGTGGATCACTTCATGGGTTTTATATTTACTTCTAGTTCTATGAACGTACATAATGCATTCTAACGCATAAATTGATGGCAAAGTCATATCGATCTTTGTAAAATGTGGGGTGCAATCTTCTCTATATTGTAAACCGTATACCGCTCGCACTGCTCGTCGCTGCAACGCAAATAATCGTTGGAGTATCGGTGAGTGTCCCCAAGCCAGAATTGCATATGATAGATAAGAGTAGAAGACACCATAGTAAGCAGTCAATAAGCTCTTTGTACTCAAGCTCCCACTGAGTTGTCTTAGGAGGTAGATATTTTTTGACCTTTCTGCTATGTGGTTTCCATGGTGATTCCACCTCAACTTGGTGCCCAGAAACACTCCCAGGAATTTGGTTACTTCTTCTCTTTCTTTTGTTAGTGAGAATATCAATTGAATTGTTTTATTTGTATTCAGCAGAAGTCTGTTTTCTGGAAACCAATCAGCTACTGCTGCGACTTAGTCTCTATTTGTGGCAACTGCTGTTTCACACGTTGAGTTTTCTTTGTTGCAAATTGTGGAATCATCCGCATACAGATAGGCAGTTGCTTTTGGAACAGCATACGGCATGTCGTATGACGTACATTCTTGATAAATACTTCGTTACATGAATAAATAAATTATATATCTTTACTCTAATAAACATTTTATCAAACATTAATTTAACCTGTTTCTTAGTTATCAACAAGAAGTGACGTTTTTGTGTTAAATTTTTTGTGTCCAAACATTATCGTTACTACTTTTTTAACAGAAACCAAATAGTGTAATTGGAATTAAGATTTCCAACTTTTATTGTCAACTTGTATTATCTCGATGTATGGCTTTTGTAATCGCGCGATCTTTTAAAATTATTGTATGTACTATAATGTTACATGATATTATGATGATACTTTTAACAGCCGGGGTGGGTCGTCCAATAGTTTCAAGCAAACTGTCATCATTTTGCTTCAAAACTGATTCCTAAAATCTAATCCAAATACGTGCGTCATTTGAAACAGAAAAACAGAACTACATTCTCGAATATTAATATTAAATATCGCGAGTTCAAGACCATCGACTTTGAAGTATAAAATTAAAAACCCATTATTCAGAGCATTAGACATTTTTTCATCAAATATATCTTCAAAATTTATAATATTCGATCTATTATTAAAGAAAGATAAATATTTAAATTAATATTACAAAATGACAGCGTTAAATTATAAAAAGTCTTTGCATCGCAAATAAATTACTCCCTTAAATAGAATCGCCGATAAAATCCCTATTAAAAGACCGGTAAATCTCCCCGGTAGCATTCAATTAATTTGATACCGCGGTTAAAAGTCCCTTAGAAAAGCGCGATAAAGGGGGTTGCTCTTTAGGGAGGCGACTGCGAGCATCCTGTATTATATGAAATACCACGAGTATTAAAATGACCCGGCATAAATCGCGCCAAATTCAATAAACGTCGTCTGGACCGTCCCTCGCTAATATGGGCATTAGTAGGGGGTGACTACGCCAGTGGGGAAAAGGGCGCGGCCGTTTCTGCGAGTTAAATGGAAAATTTACGCGCCCCTCGGGCCAGGACGAACACGGACGCCTCTTCAAACATTCATCAGGCTAAATCGTCCGACCGGATGTAATGAAATTGCTGGCTGTTTCTGTTTATGAACGGAACCGGCAAGTTTAGCGCTTCCTCGGATACACGTTTTTCCGGAACTCCCAATTCCGTCGATATAGGTTCGATGAGGTTCGGCCCTTAGAGGTCTAAATGAGAATAGTTCTTTGCAAAGCAAGTTAGTAATGGAAGGTGGGTCGTGCCCAAGGCCATAGATAGCTCCAAACCCAAATTATACAGCCATCTCTCTTCACGATGGAAATTTCAGATAATTATTCTGGTAGTACCATCTACATAGAAGGGTTTCTGGCATGACGCGTCGAGTGTTTGTGAAACTAATAGTCTACGAGCTAGTGAACGATTTACTCATCCTACTTTATACCGATTCAAAAATACTCCTTGTATCTGTGCAAATTACACGCCAATAACGGGGCAGGGCTACGCCGATTATAAGCACCTAAAAGCCACCCCTAACGTTCACGTTAGCGTTTTTTTGCATTCTACCGCAAAACATTCACGATTTAGAAATTTTAGCACCTATACAAAATTAATCCCTATAAAATTAAGAACAAAAACGTATTTTCCACTTTCTTTTTAAATCTATGGTTCTCACAGTGGGGCAGTACGAACGCGAGGTGATACGAAGTGGTCGTGTGAGACGGAGTGGGGTTATTTGCGACAACACTCTGTTGGAAACGTATTCTGTGCATTGTTAGCTACTTTTCATTTGCTACCGTTAGAGTGCGCGCGTTCTTGAGTTTGGCAGCCGTTTGACATTACTCTAACCCAGCGTTTCTCAAATTTTTTTAACATGGCGACCCAAGGAATTTGTTTGTACTGAAGACGCGACCCAATCATTATAAAATTAGGTATCATTAGCGATGTTAAATTACCGCGGTAATTTACGGAGCACATGTTAATCTTATGGGTAATATAACACAGTAATTTACCGATTACATATTACCGATATATTACCCAATAAGTTTAATATGGACTCCGTAAATTGCCGCGATAATTTAACATCTCTGGGTTTCATACTTCGAAATTTTCGGCAATAAAAGTGTCGCTTGTTAAATAATAAACTATCGTTATTTTTTGTTTTTAAATTTTATATATTATAATCTTTAGCAAAAAATTAATAACATATTATCTACGGAACTTATATCTACTGGATTACGGAATTTGGGTTTTGTTATAATCATCGTTGAAAATACACTTTCTGCCGATCTGCAGAGATTGCCGTTCTTGAGCGAAAATATATTGGCTAAGTACGCCACCTTAGCGAGCCGCAAATGAGTTTCAAAATATTCAGTAATGACGTCTGGTCTCTTAAAAATAATTCAATTTACAGTCGAAGTTTGAACAATCGTGTCCAAATTTGTCTTCTTAAAAGCCATCTGATCCATGAATAAAAATAGCCCATGTTTAGCTATTTTGTCAAACATTGTCCGGGTTTTTATACAAGTCTTTCTAATATAGTCAGTATTTGTAGTAACACTATGTGTACCTCATTGTTAATGCGCTACTAAGCCCTTGGTCGTCATTTCCGCAGCGCCATCAGAATACATGTTTTTTTTTGTTGCAAAATAAGAATTCATACTTCTATATATCTCTTCGGATGTTGTTCTGGCTTCCAATTGTAAAAAATATAATTCCACATGTACTTGTTTGGCTGCATATTCAATATATCTGACGTACACTAATAATATTGCGTCATTTGAAACGTTTGTTGATTCGTCCAGTTGAACTGGGTAATTTTAGGTTTGTGTGAATTTTCTACTAATTGCAATTTAATATCATAAGACAAGTCTTCTATTCAGCGTCTAACCGTGTCATTTGGCATGGGTATAGGCACTAATTTTTATTTAAAATTCCTTGCCAGACAATTCTCTGCAGATATCTTTCATGCAAGGCTTTAACAATGTTTCTCCAAACACTTCAACATTTGATTGTCATTATATTTACTTGTTTTTAATTTATAGCGTTTTATTCAAAATAAAGCCTTGGGTTTACTTTTTATTGATTGTGATTTGATTCTAAATATCTCATTAGTTTATTAGTAGTTGTTATTAGTAGTTACATTAAAGCGTTGGCTGACATTTCCACAGATTACACACTGTGGTACATCTATTCCATGTTCTCTGTTAAATGTAAATGCGAATGTAATATTACTCTCTGGATAACACCTGTGACTTTTATATTATTAGGCTAGTGAATATCATGAGACGTTTCTTTTTTTCGTGGACGTGTTATATCAATCATCAAGTTTACGCTAATCGCTAATGTTTACAAATCATTTTGCGACCCATAAAAATTACGGCGCGACCCAACGTTTGAGAATCGCTCCTAACCCACGATCCACTACTACGGTGTGCTCACGCGCATCGGCCACGCCTATAAGTGGCGTCAGTGCGAGAAAGAAGCGGAGGTAGCGTTAATATGGCGTTAACTTCCATGGCTGCCTTAGTAACCAATTGTTGTTGTCACGGTTGTAATGAGGCGGTTGTATAGTAACCAGTGGCCGGACGAAAATGTATGTCTCGCAGTGCTAGAAGTCGCCCAGCTATGAGTGTGCGTAGCGGGCACGCATGAGTCAATGACGACTTATGCGGTCGACTGGATTGATATCCATAGGCGCGAAGCGCCTGGCGGTCGGTAGTAAACCGAGTGAATTTAATATTAAATGTTTGTCGTAACTATATGCAACACGTATTTTTGAGAAATTCCTTCATCCGTAAATGAATTCGTAGAGATTTGTTTTAAAATATTAAAATCTGGATTTCTATGTACTACCGCATCATTTTTTTTTAAATTTTTTACTGATTGGTACTTCAATGCTTCGTAACCTTTCGTACAGAGATTCAATCCTTTGAAAACTGATTGCAAGTTCAACATTTTGTTGTTCTAGAAACTTTATGGTTGGCAATACTTGCGCAAAATTTGTATCAATAAATTTTAATTGTTCATGCAAATCTTGTAATGATAGTACTTTTTTGCAGTCTTTAATTTTTTGAAGGGTTTGATGATATTAAAGTTTCTTGCATAAAAAATTGCCGCTTTTAACCATGTACCCCATCTCGTAATAACTGGTTGTGGTGGCAAAGGTAAATTAGGGCACTTTTCCTTGTAAAGAGACAATCTGGAAGGAGCTTTCAATAATATTTTTTGCATGTGCTTATTAGCGTATTCACGTCTGGAAATTCTTCCCGAATAAATTCACAAATTCTATGAATAGCGTGTGCAAAACATGTCAAATGAATAATATTTGAAAAATGTTGTTTAAGTAATTTTCCAACTTTTAACATAATAGCAGCAGCGTCAGAAACAAACAGTAATACTTTGGTAGCGTCTGTGATTCCTTGTTTTTTTATGGCGTCATTTACTATTGTACATATCTCTTCAGCTTTGACGGTACAGCGAAACTGAGTAGATATTAAATAGGGTTTATATAAGTCTTGCGGGTCCAATAATCCGACAACGACGTTGACCACACATCTACCCTTCATGTCCGTAGTTTCATCTGCAGAAACCCAAATATATTTATCGGATAGTTTTGACTTTATTTTAGAAATTGTTTTGTCATATTGCCTACGTAACATTTTCTAATTGTGGATTCATCGGGTAAGTCTCGTCCAGTATACTTCTTTATAATTTTTTTAAAAACGGGATTATTAATTTTTGTGAAAGGTATATTAGCAGAAATAAATGTTTCACATAAATCATAAAAAAGTTTTTAGTTGACGTTCCTGATACATTTTCCATGTGTTTCTTTGTTTTTACATGAGCCCGAAGACATTGTTTACTACGAATAATTAAATTTCGTGAGCAGAAATTGCAAACCACTTCCCCTTTCTTAACGAATGTGAAAGTATTACCAAACTCAGCTAGCAGACGATTCATTGCAGGATTTTCAAACTAAGTACAACTATAAAATAAAAAAATAATTCAACTCTAAGTATAAAACAGAAGAACAAATTCGAAATGGAAAATAAAAACAGATATTTACACAAAATTTCAAGAAACAACACAATTGAAAGAAACTGCTCAAATTATCTATCGACGAAGCGGAAATTTAAACAAGGCAAGCGACTGTACTCGATCAACGCCAAAGCAGGTGTAGTGGTATGTACACCATGAGCCGAAGCCAGACCGGCTAGCCGCGTCCCCACCAGCACGTGTCCCATGCACGACACTGGAAAATATACATTTTTGTCCGGCCACTGATAATGACCCATGTGAAAATTTTGATTTTGATGCAAGCTCTCTAAAAAAAGGGCGCAAAACTCAAGACTAGCAAAAATGACATACGTTGTTCTTGCACCAGGGTACAGATAAATATAGGTATTATGTTCTGAATTTGTTTTTACAAACAAAAATACCAAATAACTCCAAACAACTTTTAAAATATGGTGAGCGACTTGGTAACACTCCGGGCTGGTTTGTCAATAGCGGCTTATTTCTGACTTCTACCGAACGCCGTTCGATCTTAGTTGCTGATGACGGTAAGTGGATTTTTAAAACCCAGTTCACGTCATATAACATGTCCTACTTCATTATTGTGAATGTTATTGCGATATATTTCGGACAACAATGGAGAACACGTAAAAATTACGACTTGATAGTGAGATTAGGTTATGATGTTTAACAAAAATTCCTTGAATCTTTGTTAAACACTCCTGAACGGAACATAAACGGTCAACATCGACTGATTATGTTCACTTGGCCGAAATCGACCAAACATTAAACTGTCATTGAAAAGTACCCAAGTTCCTTGAACGGAGGATGAATACCGTTCAATAGTGTTACGTAGTTTAAATTATTATTAAAAACCCTAAATTCAAATAGGAACGTATTTCAATGCATTAAAAAGTTTATTTTCTGAAAAATATATTAACAGAAAAACATTGCGGATCTAATGTTAAAGTTTTTACTTTATCATACGCAGTATGTAAAGTATTGTAATCGTGCCAAAAAAATTTTTTGAGATTTTAGCGGAAATATGTGTACCCGTTTTTGTGGCGACGATTCCGGAGAAACTACTAAAGGTATCGGGACGAAACTTCATATTTAGAAGTTTCATAACCAAACTTAGAGCTGAAAAGCTTTCTGTTGAAAAGGGTCCAAAGGAACTGGTGGTTTACACATAGCATTTTTCGAAGATTTTGCAAATGAGCCGCTATTTGTGTAATGTCGTCAAAATAGTTAAATAATAAATTAAAGGAGAGGAAATTTTCTATAATTTATGTATATGACATTTTTTGGTAGAATTATAGTTTAGCTGCATGAGCAAATTCTATTTCATCGAGATCGGTCGTACTGCTTTAAAACTAGTAGCCAGGATATGTCAGATTTTTTGATTCTAATGACAGTACCTAGTGTCAAACGCTAATGCTTTAAAAATACTACTGTCAATATAGGCTGCGTTCGGATATTGAACACCGTTACAGTTTTTACACCCAATAACACGTAAGTGTCATTTGGACGGTGTATCCGGTGTCAACGGAATACAATATCCGAAGGCAGCTTTAATCGAGATATCTGTCTAGTTCTACTAGTTTTATTTTAATGCAGACAGCCGATCTCGATCAAATAGAATCTCATGCAGCTAAACTATTAATTTTATATATAGTATGATAAAGTCATGTGCCTGGCCACATCAGATTTTTTAAATAAATCAACAGATAAATGTACTTTTTTACTTTTCCTGTAGTTACAGGCTATCTCTTCAAATGTCAGAAAGTTCATGAACATAGAAGATGAAATGTTATGTTAAGTACTTCATATGTACTTTTCTTCCTCTGTAGTGAATTTACCGATTAGGTCTACGTAGAGAATTTGTCTTAATTACAATTTAAATGCCTGCAGGCTTATATCCACGTTCGCTCGGCGCCTCCACCAAACCTGGTTACAAGATCTTTTGCGTCAGAGCATTTATTTCTGGATTCTATTTCTTGGTTATGCTGTTATTTATATTGTCCCCAGTTATGTTATAATTAGTATAAAGTATTTTATCTAAAATTGACATTTTTATTTTTTTCAGTCTTGCATTTTCTGTGACCCTGTTCTGCAGTGGAGCATTTATAACGGTAGCCGTGCTAGTGCTCAGAAGATCGAAGTCCATTGGCGGAGAACTGGGAGGACCTGTATCGTGGAAATACATCACTTCGGGTTTTCTGTTCATGATTTGGATTTTGTACCTGCTGTTGTCGACATTAGAGGTTTACCATGTCATCAAAGGCTTCTAAGCTCGCAGTCAATAGCTAATGTAAGAAAAAAAACACTAGGGGAACTAATCACCAAATTCACAGTTACTACTAAGCCGATCAAATTTCAAACTGGCCAAACCAATAGAAACCGAACCAATGCCAAAGGCAAACAAAAGACGAACAAGACGATATTATTTCATTAATCTCTGTATGGAGAGCCAATGCAATCGGGAAGTTGTGTCGCATTGTTGTTGTTATTCTTATTATGATTATTATTACTGTACTTAAAGTGAGTTGTTATTGTAAATAAATGGTGAAGTACTTTTTTATAATTGTTGTGTTTATTGTGCTGTTCATTTTAAAAACTGTACATACATACTTAGTGGATGCCGATGCTCTGACATGGAATTCTAAGTATTATTTTTTCAAGAATTTACGTTAGAACAGTTATTTATTATTCGTTATTCTCACATACTCTCTCTCTGCCTTCTCTCTCTAATTACCAACATAAAGATTCTACTGCATCATTAACTTAATTTTATATATTTTTTTAAAATATGTATTCAGCTATAATAATGTATTATACAATTATAGACTCAATGATTTGACATTTTCAATTTAATTTTCATTAACTTTCGATAATTATATCTATATCATATGAAAGTAAATCAGTGTGATTCGGTGTCATGTTTATATATTATCATGTTTATCGATGTCATTATTGTCGGTTGTCATTCGTTGTAGGTTATGTAGTGTTGTCGTACTACGCAGAATATTTTTCTAGGTATTTGTAAAACGTGTAAATAAACACAAATTTGTATATATTATACAGGGTGTAACAAAAATTGTGGGTACGAGGACTAAAAATAAGAAAAATAAGAACGCATATAAGCGTATGTCTTACGCTTATATAAATAAGTAATTTGTTACTGACTATTGAGTTATTGTCGCTTGAGGTTCTAGTTAAATGACAGATGCGAACCGCGCAGGAAAATACAGGTTTCGATTATATTTTTTCATTTAAGGGAGGTTGCATAGCGTACTACAATCCGGTCACACGTGGTCACTTTGTTTACATTCTCAGTGCTAGTAAGAGACGCCCAACGGCCTTTTTCACTCTGTCACAGAAGAACCAACCAATAACCAAATGCTGGTATAGCTATTATCAAATTAATAACAAAACACCTTACTTTAGAGCTTTTCCGCACATCGACACATAGCATCCCGATATCCGGTAACTTTTGGGTTTACTATGCCATTTGGAGGCGTGGTTAGTACAATTGTTTTCCATTCCACCACGTAAAGTGATCACGTTTTGTGACGTCAATACCATGAAATGGGATTTACGGTCAGAAAAATACGTACCGCCAGATCAAAGGTGCCGATACGAAGTTTCGTATCTGGCTGATCTGTGTGATGATTGATGATACCAACTTTGGTCCAAGTATTTTGGTCAATTTTTTAACAACATTTCTCTAAAACAAAAGAGGACAAGGCAGTTCAAAAACAAAAGTTGTAAGCAAGGATGTTATTTAGAAACATTTTTCAAATACAAAAATTTAAATTAAATCAAGTTGACAGCATGTGACGTTACGTGACAATTAAAAAGAGTAAGATTTATGGCACAAGTCTTGAAGTACTTATCTTATAATTCCGCAATTAAAATAATAAACCTATAAAATGTACTTTGCAGACTCAGCTGTAGAAAATTTTTTTCTTATTTTTAATCCTAGACGCTTCCTACGTATAGCCACCTTTACTTTTTATTTCCCTGTATAATTTCATCCGATACTGATTAGTGGAATACATAATATACCATGTAACATTCCATCATGAATTTAAGAACAAAAAGATGCAAATGTCACAAATTACTTGATTCTGCAAACTGACATTTGTTAAATAAATAATCAGTGTTGGTAATGATTAGTATTTATTGATATTTTAGGATTTCTTCCATTTTTATTTTTAAATTAATATTAGCAAACATGGTGATTAGTTCCAAAATTAAGAAAGTAATTAGAATATGCCTTACTTATATTGAGACAAAGCCTGCCACATAGCAACATTGCAAGATTAGATACAAAACTTTAGGTTCTATGATAACGAAACAAACCAGTCAATTTTGTGTAGTTCAAAACAAAGTTTGATATTTCACCAATATTCATTTATTATTTTCTTTTTGATGAAATTGGCGGAACAAAGATGGACTACTAAATTCTACAAATAAAGTACGAACTTACTCTACAAGAAAACAAACACACTAATCTCAATTGTACATAGATAACAATTTAAACATGTAAAGTCGTATCTATGAACAAAATGATGATGGTTTGAAGATGACCAAACAATATAGATGGGATGAAGTACACATGGAATTGTAGCACAGTCTTTACAGTAGGCAAATATCACTTTGATAACAACATTTGTTAATAACGTCAAAGACTAATCTAATAGAATGGAGTGAAACCATTGTGGGTTTCTCTTATTATTTGGTTTAGAACTGTTACCAAAATTCTGTGAATACAAAATTAATTGAAAAACTAGACATTTGAAAGTCCAACAGGAAACTGTGGACACTTTACAATTCAAAAAGTCTGATATTTTAGAACTCCGCGAACCAAATAGCAAAGGGGTATTGACATTTGAAAATGATGAACGTAGCATTATTTACACCTTTACACATGTATTTTTAAACATTGTTTCTACTGTAGACTTTCCAATTTGGTTACTCCTTAGAAGCCCAATTTTGATACTACAAAATAATTTAAGCTTTAGCTTTATTAGACAAACTCTAATATCATCTTCTACTATCAGTTAAATAGAAGTACTAGGATAAACTAGTACTAAGATAAAGCTAAACTAAAAAAATAAACTTAACAAATAGCTAACTATTTAGTATTCGACAAACTACAGCATCTATTGTAATAAAATCTTTAAACATTTAAAATTAACATTGCAGTTTTTCCTATTATGGCTCCTATGAATAAATATCCTTTTCTTCCAATATTGTAAATAAGAAAAGATAAAAGCGCAGTATAAAAGTACTTAAAACTGTTGTTGTCTCTTTGTCCATTCGTAACTGTTGTACCTAAGAAAATATTAAAGGAAAAATATATGTACGTTCTGTTGCTGCGTATTGTTGGGTATGATATAGGTTTGAAAATGTAAGGTTATTATGTTACCGTTTTCCTTTTCTTTAGAGCAACATATCGTTGGCACAATTAATTTAAAAAAAAAATAAATCAATAAAAGAAAGAAACGTTCTTGTACTTGAACGAATGGTGCAGGCCAAATGAACCAAGGTAGCTGTTAGTTACCTACGTAGTCATAGTTTTCCATTATGTGAGAGATGTTATGTAATTATAATAATTTATGGATTAAACTGTATTATAGATTAAATAAATATATATACTCAAGTTAAAATTTGTGTTTTATTCATGTTTGTTTATAAAATTACCTGTTTGATCTCATTTGTATTTTTTTTACATAAGGTTCTTACCAGGACAGATTTAACGTTTTTTAGTTTTATGTGTAGGGCGGTACTACAGAGGAACGCTGTCATTCTGTCAGGACAGCCGTGAACAAATTTCCGAATTTTTTTGCCAAACAAAATTTGATTTTTTTTTTGCTTTTCCTGGATCCTGATTAATTTTACTTTATATAATTATTACCGAAACGAAATGTTGATATTGTAATAGCTCTGTATGTTGGAGCCTGGGAATTAAACTATGAACCTACTGCTTTTTGTTAATATAATGAGAAATCACGTAGCGTGAAGTTTAAATGTTTGGCACCACTTTTTAATAGGAGCGTGTGTCAATTTAAGCGCTTACATGTACACTTTTCCTACGGCAGAGGCTTTCTTCGTTTAGTATTGGGTATTAATGGTATTAGATTAAATGTAGGGTGATTTTGTGTTGTTGATTTCTAATTTGATAGCAATTTTATGTCATTTGTTTTTAAGATAACATACAAAATGCTGAAAGAAGGAAAGATATATTTTTCACAAATTTATTACTGTTTACAAAGTCTCATCTTCTCGTTCACTGCCAGAATAAATCATGCTCTGTGCTTAGGGAGTACTTTGTCATCTGATCATGGATACTCATGTTGTGAGATGACAGTTGGTACTTGTGTCTTCTAGAAGAAGATTTACAGCGACCCATTAATATATTATATTAATTAATTTACCTACACAAGAGACTATAAAAATAGTTTTGCACTTTTTACACTGCCTTTCTAACCAAAAAAACTATAGCAAATTCACTGTTTCTGCCTTCAGATTCGAATTCTACAGTAAAAAAATCTGATGTGGCCAGACACATAATTTTATCATACTATATATAAATTAATAGTTTACCACCCAGCATATGGGTAGGTGTGGTTAGCCGAGCGCTTAGCTAATTTTTGGTGACTTAAAGAGCGTAATGGGATAGAAGTTTTATCTCATGCTAATCTTGATGTTATTATTTGAGATAATAGACTGCACTTACCGGTTTTTTTATCTACCACTCTAAGTATTTAGAGATATGGGGATACTGGGTAAATAGGAAATTCAACTTGAATAATAAAATAAAACAACTAATGCAAGGTTCAAATTAAATTAAATATATTAAGGGTGCGGAAACCGGGCGACTTTTAGCATAGGCCGCGTGATGGCGCCACCCACCCTACATGCTTATTTTTCAAACAGTATTTCCTTTTTAATTATTGTTATGCGAAGTTTTCCCCAATAGCTACATTCAATTCAAACCGTTGGAGCATAAAAAATCTCAAATTTAAAAGCAACTTTTGAAGAACAACTGGAAGTACCGAAACGCCATTTAGGGTACGTTCTAAAGCACCGTTTCACCGGACACTTAAAAGGAATTTTAAAAAATGCAACAGAGGTTCAAATTAAATCAAATACATTAAAATGAAGTATAAATTGCGACAAAGATTCAAATTAAATGAAATATATTAAAAAGAAATCTAAATTGCGACAAAGATTCAAATAAAATGAAATAAATTAAAAAGAATTAAAAATTCGATTTAAAGTAAATATAATAAAAGAATTACAAATTCCAACAAAGATTCAAATTAAATTAAACATATTAAATAGAATTTAAATTGCAACCAAAGGTTCACATTAAGTTACGTATGTCATACCGCAGTAAAAATTCCCATAAGATTCAAAGTAAAATTAATTATTTTATAAAAATTCAAAAGTGCCACAAAGATCCAAATCAGTACACGGTTCATCTTCCTGACAATTATACACAATTAAACTAGTATGCAATAAAAGGAACATTATGACCCTAAAAGTAATATCCAATAATATTCAAAGTTCGCTAAAATTAACAATCAGAACACTAACATGCACCAAGTTAATTATTTAAACATGAACTCGATAGAATATTCCAACTTTACTTACTCCAAAATACTCTAACGAAATATCTCATTAATCTGGCAAAAACAAAGTGCGGCAATTACAAGTACCAAATAATGACACTGTGGTAAACAAAAGTTAATTAAACAATCCTCTCAATCGAACGGGCAACGACATTTTTCTCTCAATCACAGTAAACATAGAGTTATCAGACGCCAAGCCCGTACGACAACCGTTGAACAATTTTTAGTACTACACAAAAATTCAAAATGGCGGCGTAAACTTAAGACCATACCAGGAATCTCTGCGATCGGAACAGGTAAATCCAATTTTTAGGCACAGCTTAACAATCACCGAATGCTCACAAACGAAAGATACAATAGTAACACTAAAAATCCCACAATCAAATTTGGGGACCAGACCAAACTGCAAACACCCCGTCAATGGGCTCACGGTCCCCACTATCTCAAAGGCACTACTTGAACTTGTCTCTCATGAATTTAAAACTGAATGTTGCCCAAAAAAGAATCAATAGTTGAAGTTAATGTTTCTCGAATCTGAATCAAACCGTGACTGAATGCTGTCCCGTCTGGAATTCGGGGTTTTCCCACTCCCGAGAACTTTCCTAGGCAGGGCTTCAAAACGACAACATGGAGCCATAAACCAATAACTGCCCTGATGGTCTCCGGCCATCTTTGTTTTAAGTTTCGGCCATCAAGGTTTTCGACCAATGAACGAACATGTGTGACATGCCCATGGATATTCAGCTGAGGCAGCAGGGAAGCGGTCCCACGATCCATGGACACAGGCTATTTAAGCCAGTTCCACAGACTCTATCAAATAACATAAACTAGGTTTGAATACATGGCTTTTAATCCACCCATATCAAGACTCTTACTGAAAATGCCATAACAGTTGATAATAAAGGTGAGATTACAAAACAGTCCACGATACCCGCAGCGTTAAGACTTTGTAACCGTGGCTGTTCAAGCAACGCTTATAAATAATAAAATCTTAGCAACAATTATCAACTATCGACTACTCAGCGTCCAATTTCCCATACTTTAATAAAAATCCGTAACCCGGGTGGTTACGGCTGCATGAGATTCTATTTGATCGAGATCGTGTCTGCATTAAAATAAAATTAGTTAGCCAAGATTTGACAGATATATCGACTCTATTGACAGTAGGTATTATTACATCAGAAAAACAAAAATAAATAAATCCGCCAGCAATTGACATCAAAGTAATAAAATGGTTTTGTTTAATGGTCGGTATTAGTCAAGGATATTGGATTCTTACAAGGATTGCTCAATCCCATTCAATCCCTATCTTCCAATGTTAACAGCTCAATGACACGCGCGTTCATTGTCAAATTGTCGGTACATCCGAAAATTCCGAAACAATGATCGGACGATTCCGCCGAGTCGGCCTATCGGGTTGTCTACCATTTGTCTACCCAGATTTGTAAACTGTCACACTTGACACATAAAACCGCGGGGATTTCAAATAGACCAACAGTAGCGCAATACTCGATGTTGTGGTTATGTTTGTTTGAAACGTCAAAAGCAGACACACTTAACACGTAAAAACGCGGGGATTTCAAACAGACCAATTATAGCACAATAATACACGTTGTGATTGTCAATATCTGAAACGTCAAAAGCAGACATGGAAAAAACACATTTGACGTTTGAAGTTTGGAATGTTTGTATTGCGGTAACCCAGGGATGATGACGTGAAATGCGTTCATTGTCGTCAAAACCCTAAAAACGGCCACTGAGCAATCTTAGTAGGTTACAAAATCTATAATACCTCTTTTGTTCATATTCATATATTTATGTTACTTAGATTTATTTTACATTAAGTTAAACAAATGTAAATCATATGTAAATAAGGACCAAGTATAGTGACGTGACCGCACCGTAATAACGTAGCGTAAAAAGTTCAATGTACATAATTTCCACTCCGCGATTATAGTGACGCTCCGTAATCCGTAAAGTTCCTTCTCGACCGCAACGAATTTCATCTCCTGCGTGTTATGTCTTACGTTTTCCGGCGTATGCGCGGGTATGGCGCCATCTGTACGTGCACCGGCGAGTGAATAGCAGTTTCCAGTAAGTTGTACGTTAACTGATAGCATTTTGATAGTTTGTGGCAACGAGAACACAGAACGAAAACGTCTTCAGAATGAATTGTTGCTGCAACAAGCCCTGCGTTCATAATTTATTATATCAACCACTGATTAATACAATCAACAATAACACTGACATGAGAGGTTATGGGCCGTTGTGTATATACTTCTCCGCTAGATGGCGCTCAATTTCTTTGAGATCATTGCGGCACTATAAATACAAATTTCGTCGTCCGGAACGGCATGCGGTACGGCACGTTACGGATTGCGTTTTTGTGGCACTATACTTGGTCCCTATGATTTATTTTACATTATTTGTTATAGCCTTAATCCAGAGTATTTTTGTGTTTATTATATATTTTTACATTCTTTAGTTAACGTCGTAGTTAACAAATACACTTAATATGTGCTAGGTTGCACTGTCTGCAATATTACAGAATAAGAATTATAATTAGTCTGGGCCATAAGCCATAAGCCACACCTCACCACACCTACTGACGAGTAACGCCGTTTTGAGTATAAGAAAAACGTAAACTTTTTATTCAGGAGTAAGATCCAGGATAAGCAAAAAAAACACAATTTTTGTTTGCAAACAAAAAGTGTGGTCTTTTTGCTTTTCCTGGATCTTACTCCTGAATAAAAAGTTTACGTCTATACTACGAGATCGAAGAATTATTTTTCCTAATATAAGAAAAACGTCGTCATAGCGTCTCCTTTCTATCTCTATACGTCTATCTATCTCGATGGGTTATTCAAATGAAATAGTAAACAAATTCTTTCCTGGCAGGGCACGGAGCGCCGCGCCGGCACCGATTGTAATAGCGTGCTAAGGGTTTGTTTTTAGTCGGTGTATATCTGTTGGTATGCAGACATGAATTTATTGCATTGAATAAATAAATATATTATTAATATTTTCAACATATTGTCTTAAGGGGGGCCCACCTGCCATGGGGCAACCTGACTGTATTATCGTCATCTTTTTTAAGCGAATACGGGACTTTTCGAATGGTTAGGTGAGAGTGGGGATATCGGCAGTTGCCATGTCTTTGGAACGTATGGGCGTGGCGCGTGCCTTATTCTGCTTAGCAACAAGCAAACTTGCCATAGATACGTTAGTATGGGCGTGGCGCGTGAGTTATTGTTATTTCCACTACCTCTGTAGCTCAAATGGGAGAGCAGTCAACCGGAAATTGGAGGGGTCCTGGTTCAAATCCAGGCGGAGGTGCTTTTTCCAAAAATTATCCTCACCTGGATTAATTATCATTCGCTTCTTTAGTTGATTCTACATTACTGACGAGTTTACGTAATTAACCATTTTCCCTTGAATTGTTGTTAGCGACAAGCAAATTTGCTCATAGATACGTTCTAGAGGGAAACCGCTTATATCCCCACTCCGTACACCTAACCATTCGAAAAGACTCGCATTCGCTTCACAAAGATGACGAGAATAGGGTCCCTGGTCAGTCTGCCACTGGTTCAGAAATATAAATCTATATTATAGTCAATGTGCTTTGATTTTCTTTAAGGAATTAATTGAAATTGTTATTTTATTTTATTTTACGTTATTTTTGTTACATATTAGTTGAACAATTTACTAAGTATTTTAGAGAAAATATTTTTTAAACTATAAACATGGTATAATTATAAAACACTTTATTAAATGCTTAACAAATGTTATTGTACTAAAACGTAGCAAACATAATTGTTGCTACAATTTTAAATAAAAATACGTAAATATTTCTGTATTCCTTTTCAAACGACACGCGCATTCCGCGTTAGTTCTAAGTCGTGTCACCAATGGCGCTCAAAACTGTATCCCGCTACTTGTGGACGATGCGCCTATCTATATGGGTCCCAATATAAAAGTTTATGTTTTATTATCTACTTTTTTGTCAATTCATAGTGATTATTTACTTTGATTGACCCCCCCCCCCACAAATTACAAACTCTTATAAGCCACCAATCCAAGAAATAAAACAACAGGGCAGGAATAAATAAATATATTTTGCTATAAAACGAGGTAGAAACTAATACGTAAAACAATAAAATAAAATATATAAAAGTGAATTAATATTACAATAATCATTTCAACATAATTCTTTCAATGTAAAATAATTAAGAGGAACTTAAAAAATTATATTTAACATAAATCATATAATCAATCACAATCACGTGAGTATTTTTTATCAAATGCATTGTTAAAACCTAAAACCTACGTGGACTGACTGGGTTCTTTTTAATTTCTGCCGTTTTGTAAAAACCTATTGGACCAATATTTGTATGTTAAGTACGGAGTAAAATTACTCATTTTGTAGTGTTACAAAAGTAATAAATTAAATAGTTACATAATAATTAATTACATATGTACCTAATTAGTTCTTTTCATATAACAACAAATAACATTTACAACTCCCTAGAAAATTATGATATAAACAAAATTACCCGCTAACGCTGTAATCAACAAGTTGTTCATTTGATTAATAAGTAATTTTGCTAATACCGCAGTAGTGCACGGGATGACTTAAATATTCAAAATATATAGCCGATAAATACATTTTTAATGCAGATCAAAAATTTTCAGTCTAAAGCAATTGTCAAATTTATCCGCAAAACAGACAAACACTATGTAATCATATTTCTTATACCAATTTGCAATCATAATCTAATAATAATTCGATTATGGAGTGATTGTTTTATTTTGAAAGCAAATAATCTCAGAAAGTACGGAATTATTGACAAAACGTTTGAAACAAAAGTGATCGCCTTTAAATGTATTATTTTGGATTTTTTTTTGTTGGCAATAATCTAGACAAGCATTTAAACACTTAAAACCGAAATCATAATTTTTTATAGCCGATTTGTACCTGGCATGTTAGAGACACTAGTTTCAAACATTTTTCATTGTAAACTTCCTGAGTTACAAGTTTTCATCGTTTAAGTAAGTTCTGCCAGACCTGAGAAAATTTGTAATGTAAAGAGTATAAAGTATGTTCAAATTAAAACAATAAAACTATGTCATGAATGTTTGATTTTTTTTATCTAGGAATATACAAGCATCATAAATAGCTACGAATCATCATAATTACACAGCAGTCCTTGTAATATCATAAATCCCTGCTGGTGGCACATTTTCAAAGCACATGAAATTATGCATCTAGTCTGGGACTACCAAAAAAATAATTCACTTCCAAACACGTCTGAAATTGTAGTTTATCCCGATTGACTGATTACTGTTAAGAATGTTAGAATAACTTTTACAAAAATATCTGCAAAATATTCTTCCACAGATCAAAATGTAAGTAATTAATTGGGGTGTCCACCCCATGGGGTGCTTACTTCCCATACGCAGGCGTTGATAGCAAAATTTTAGTTCACCCCCACGCGCTATCTCTGGCTAGCGCCCTGCTATACCGGCCGAATCACATGCTTGATACCTATTGGCTCGTTCAAACCGTCACTGTGGAAGTCGCGTGTTGCGTAGTCATGGCGTTAGTAAACCATAAACAATCATTAAGTTCTGTCAATTAACTGTCTAGTGACACTGCTAATTTTTACCACAGACATTTAAACGGACATTTTTCACTTATATATGGGTGATGTATATAACTTTAAATTTTCTGTGGTAATTTTTGTTCTGTACTAGTTCCATCACGCAGTTTTCCTGATCTTATGAATTAATTAAAATATAATATGAGAAAAGGCTAGAAATGGGAAGTGCTATTAGCGCCTCCTAGCGGATGGGGGTGAACTAAAAATAGAGTCCACAAAGATGGCCTTGAGTCGCCAATCTATATTAGTATATATGTATTTTATCTATGGTCCACCCTGAAAATTATGGCGTTTTTGTTTGTGGCTAGCAACCACTCTACCATTTCTAAAATTACCTTCAATCCAAAAATTACAATTACAATTAAATAATACGAAATGGATGTTACAAAAATTATAAAAATAGAGTTTAAACAAATCATTGTTTAGCCAATTGGAGAGTATTCAGTACAAACTATTTCTGTTATTCACACTATTACGTTAACCCAATTTTAACTAAATTTTTTTTAATAGGGTATTCCGGTCATGTCAAAATTTAAGCAGATATTCGGTTTAACCTATTGTACAATTTATGAGGATTCATATAGTAAAGCTATGAGCTTTTTGATTTAGTTTTTCTATAAGATAATTGCAATTAAAAGTGCATTTCGTTTGAATTCACCGACCACCCTCGGAAATACACGATGATTACCGATCCCTAGTAACGGTGGCAACAGCGGACAGCTCTCGAACAGCTGATCGGCCAAGTTGACGGTTGGCGACCCTGTTGTTTGACAACGAATAAAGGTAACTTTTTTGAGAGATGATTTGATCATTGAAACTTGAAGCCAAACATCTCTCATCTCGCTAGTCGGCAATGTAAAGAAAATCTTATCAGGAGTTACTGTTCTACTGCTGTTACAGCCCGGCACAGAACAATGTCGGCGTTGGAGTTTATACATTTTGACCAAGTGTTTAATATAACCTCAATAACCAAAGCAGGTGTCAACAAACGAGCGATTCTAAACGTTGACACAACAGAAGACAAAAATTACTACGTGCAGCCTAGATATAGCAACGTTGTCAAGTCGCTCACTTTGAGCGGTCTTTGTGACGTCACAAAGACCAATCCTAATTCAAACTTCAAACAACGATTTCTCTTAATTTAAAACAATGTTTGATATTTTACTTGTGAAGTAGCAAACAGTAGCACCCATACTTTGTAAAAAATGACAATTTCAAAAACACCGGAATACCCCATTGTAGGAGGGGCTGGCAAAAAAAAGTGGATTTGTTTCTTGAAAAGTTGTGAACAATTTCTCGTAATTATTAAAAAAGACCAATTTGAGGTGCTCAGTGGCCAGGGTTGTAATGTTTAAAACAGTTTGCTTTAAATGTTTAAAACACTTTGTTTTAAAACATTGTTTTAAACATGTTTTAAAACAAATATTTTGTTTTTAACATATTTAAAACTGTTTTAAATGTTTAAACCACTTTGTTTTAAAACATTGTTTTAAACATGTTTTAAAACAAATATTTTGTTTTAAACAAGTTTAAAACAGTTTGTTGTAAATGTTTTCCGTCGATCGTTTGTGGCAGCTTGTTTTTAACATATTTAAAACAGTTTGTTTTAAATGTTTAAAACACTTTGTTTTAAACAAGTTTAAAACAGTTTGTTATAAATGTTTTCCGTCGATCTTTTATTTATGAGTATGTTTACTGAATAGAACATCATTTATTAAAAACCTCTATAAATGCGCGATTTCTATGAATGCATGATTTATTATAGCCAATCAAATGACTTCAATATAGCCAATCGAACATACGCAAAATAAAACCATCCAATCAAAAAAAAAAAATTTGTAACCAACTCGAATATTAAACGGCGATTAATGATCTCGACAATTAGCACACTCGCTAATCGTTCGTGCGTTAAACAGTCTCGATCATTAATCACTTTTTTAAATATACATGTTGGTTAAATAACTATTAAAACACTTTGTTTTAAAACTAATCTTTTTTGTTAAACTATTTTGTTTTAAACATGTTTAAAACAAGTTTGATTCCTTATTTAAAACATTTTTTTGGGTGATTTAAAAACATGTTTTTTTATGTTTAAAACATGTTTTTTTGCAGAGTTTAAAAACATTGTTTCCTTAAAAATATCATTTTATAAAAAAAATGTTTGTTTTGTTTTAAATAAAAAACGTTTTTATAACCCAGTCGGTGGCACGTGTTGGTTCAAATTTGGAGTAAATTTATTTCTTCCGAAATGGAACAAATTCGGAGGATTGTTGGACTCCAGCAAAACAAAATTACATAATTTTGATTCTTTCAAAAAAATGCTTTTAAAAAAACAGGAAATACGTTACCCTGTTAGCATAGAGCTCTAGTCATTACGTTGTTTCATATTTAACATCCCCAAACACTCAGTTGTACCAACACAAACCCCTAACATCATAGCCTTTATTTTTTTAAATTGATCATCCTTTATATTATAATAATATTCTCTTTAACGATGATATATGATATGTAATGATTTATACAATCACAATATTGATCAACGCATAGTGGCTGCTATGCTTCTGTGATTTTAAAATGTGATAAGAGATGGTGTTACTATGAGAAATATGTAAAATCAAGTTTGCTGGTAAATTTAACAATGTGTAACATATACGATAAAGAAGTGATATAGTAGTATAAAATTACTCTACTACTAATTCTAGGCACGCTAAAAACCATCCCGTACACATTTGAATACTTATATACAGGTGTTTTAGTCCGAGTATTTACCGTTACTTTGTTAAGTATATAAAATGTAAGTAGTTACGATAAATGGTCACAGATACATTATACTTAATTATCCCTAGGAAATTAATAAATACGCAAAGGCAACAACCCCAGACCATCGAAATTATCACCTATTTCCGTTCGAAATGCTCAAACTGTTCGGTCCATTTCAGCTCCGACGTCCTGGGCGATACCCTGTCTCGACTGCTCTCCCCCGGAGTCAGATCACTCCCGTCCTGACCACTAAAGAAATCGTCGTCAAACGGATCGTTCTCGCGCACAAAAATATTCACAGATTCAGACTTTCTCAAACCGTCGTGTAGGTTAGCCGACAGACGACCTTTCGATAAAATTTTCTTTCGAATTCCATTCCCGCGCAGGCTCCCCCTACCAAACGAATCCTGCTCCTCGGCGTCATGCAAACCCTCCTCTTTAATACTGGAAATCCCCGTACTTTCTTGTTGCGCCTCTGCCTTTTCAGTTGGCGAGAAATCATCTTCAAAGAGCGAGCGTTGCTTTGCCTGATACCTGCCACGTTGCAAACCTAATTTGACAGTTTTCTCCTCGTGACGCACCTTAATTATCGGGGAATCAGCCCCCGAGGTTTCAAAGTCATTCTCAAAGGTAAACCTTCTGGATAAAGTTGCCGATTCAGGGCTGTCGGTTTCCGTTGGAACAAAGTCGTTCTCGAAGAGCGACTGCGCCCGCGCAGTACTCTTCCTTGGAAACGTGTTTACTTCTTCCGTCTTCGGGCTGTCTTTCTTCTTACGCCCCAAGGTCAATGTTTTCTTAACACTCGTCGCTTCAGACTTCTTCACGTCTTGATTAAAATCGCTCTCGAAATGAGGTTTCTGATGATGGTGTTTTCGTGATCGAATCGTCAATCCGGGATCAGGTTTGTGGCGGTTATGGGAAATATCGGAATATGGAGACTCCCTGCTCTTTGATCTTCTACTCGGCTTATATCTTCTGTCTCTCTCTCCGTCGCTACCACCTTTAAAATAAAATTTCAAAATTACTATCTTGCAACAATCCACTGTGGGCCAGAAGACCAAAGAATTTTGAGAATGTATGATTATCTAAATACGTAAAAGTGAGCACTGTGAAAATTGGCTTTTACTCAAATATTGAGTATACATTTGAACGAGAAAATGTTATTGTATGCATTGATTGATGATACATATCATTTTTGTCACCAAAACCAATTTCTATAAGTTATAGCTATGACTCCTCACTTAACCAATATCACGTACCAATATCTTTATGGTTTGTTGAAAATAATCATTTATTCATTTTTATATAATAAAGTAGAGAATAAAGAGGTTAAGCGGTAAATTGATGTTCAGGTCTCAAGAATTGAGAGAACTGTAAAACAAATTTTTTAGCAAGCAAAAAAAAATATTTGATGTTATATATAACTTTCAATTTAACAAAATAATTTGGACAAACCAGGAAAAAATTAAATTAATGTTAAATAAGAAAGTTGTAAGCTATGAAATAATAAAGAAAAACTTACGAATTGATATTTTGGTACAACAGAAAATTAGGATGTATAATTTTATTTTCAATAAAGAAATAATTCTGTTAATAAAATGCTGATTTAATTAATTGTTTGAACTGATTCATGATAAATAATTGTTCTGGTACTTTATAAATTATGAATCACCAAATTTTTAATTGTCTTACTGCGTTTATAGGAAAATTAATATTTGATAATTAATGAAATTTTAAGTAAGAAGACAAGGAACAGAAAGGAAATTAAAGAGATTTTAACGCCAGATGGGACGATAACTACAAATATTATCAAAATATCGAACAGCATAAATACATATCGCACATATCGGCAGAGAATTGGCAAAAGATGTCAATGTCACTAACACTGCAATAAGACAATACAATGTCCCTACAGCCAATTTTGAGAACACCAATGACAAGGAGATCGAAACAATAATACATACTTTAAAAACAAACACAGCACCCGGTTTGATAAAGTGAGAAATAAGATTATTAAAATGAATTCAGAACACCTGGTACCCATAATGACTGATCAACAAAACTATAATGGAAGGACACTATCCACAAGCTATGAAAAAAAACACCATACACCTATCAACAAGAAGTCGCCTGAGAATGAACCCGAAAACTACATGCCAATTTCCCTGACATCAGCTCTAAATAAAATCCTGGAAACGGTTATCAAGAATAGGTTACAGACACACATTATACAACAAAGGATAATTAGCAAATATCAATACGCTTTTCAAAATAATTCAGGGACTATTTTACCAGTCTGATAAACAATATGGCACAAAAACTAGATAACAAAGAAAAGGTAGTAACTATATTCATCAACATGAAAAAGGCTTTTGAGACGATCAGCAAAAGCAGATTACTAGATAAGCTCGAAGGAATGGGGATCAGAGAAGGCAACATATCACTTTTAAGATTTTACCTCCACGATCGCGCCCAAGTTACAAAAAATTAAACACACTATCAGCGATGTCGCATACGCAAAATATAGGTTACCACAAGGAGGAAACATTCCACCGTTAATGTATATTCTATACATGAATGATATTATTGATATTATTATATATTATATTATTGACGACATTGGATTGGAAGGGAAACTATTTATGTACACAGTACACGGACATCTGCTTAGAGTACGCGAACAAAAACACAGAACTTCAAAACTAGGGATGCACCGGAGCTCCGGTTTTGCTCCGGTATCCGGCCGCTACGGCCCTCTTTCTAAGATCCAGCAACGGCCAAAAAAAAATTATGTCATGTTGACACGGGATTCATTTTGACGTCTGTTACCTCAGAACGCTGTTTATCGCAAATCCATTTGTAACTTTCCATATATTTAGTGACCCAATTAGTACCAATTGGCACCACCAACCGCGGAAGTAGTACCTCAACGGAACATTCCTAATTTATGAGTAGTTCTTTTTAACGTCACCTCAGAACGCCACATTTTGTAAAACAACTCGACAAGTTTTGTAAATATTTAGTATCCAACTGGTACCCTCAGAAAACACCAACCCCAAAATTAGTACCCCAAACGAACACCCCAAAATCGGGAGGTAAAGATGGACGCCTCACCTCAGTACGACGCTTGTCGAAAAACAACTTGACTCTATCCTAGTTTTTGTAAGCATTTAGTACCCAATTTATATCCTCTCAAAACACCAACCTCTAAATCTCAGGATCAAAGAAACACCCTAAATTACGGGTAGTTCTTTCAAACGTCACCTCAGAATGCCACTTGTCGTAAGACAAAAAGGCACATCGGATATGATAGCATAAAGCAGAAAAATCATTGGACATTTCAATAATTCTTCTATGGCGTGCTCTAAATTGAAATAATACAAAAAGAATTAAACACTGACCATAAAAGGTTCATCCATATTAAACATCGTTTATCCCTTTTCTTTTATGTTAATATGAATAAGGTGGAAAACTTTGTACTTACGACAAGGTATAATTAAAATAGAATAGAATAGAATAAGTTTATTATTTACTGTACAGTAAAAAGTCAATTACTTATTGTAAATTGTATTTTATTTATGTCATAGTACGCATGAGTAATGAGGTGATTGTGAAGCAAAGCCTTAACACGTCGGCCTTGGGTCTTCCAGCTAAATAAATGACTAAAGGCGAGACTATCTTTTTAGCTGATAATAAGAAGACCCTGCTTCGGCCGAAGCTTCGGTGTTCCGGCTAAAATGTAAGTCGGATCTCCGGTAATCAGCTATTCAGCCAAATCCCGCTCCGGTGCATCACTAGTCAAAACAACATATTGATTATAAACGAATCCAAATCCAACTATACAGGGTGTCTCAACAGTGCGATCTCGGAAGATTGTGCCTCTGTTAATGAAGATATTTTAAAACTGATTTCACTCATATATACAGAACGCCGAGGCGCACATTTTAAAATTATTAGCGTGTATACAGGGTGTTCCATAAGGTAGTACCAACCCAAACTTATGGTTTTTTAAATGGAACAACCTATATTTCAGCACAATTTTGAATTCCTCGCAAAATTTTACGACAATGAAAAATAACATTACCTACCCTAAACTTTATACTTTTTGATTTATTGGCATTTTTATGGAAAAACAGCAGTCTAAGAAAAATTGTATATCTCAATACCTGTTTTTAATTTTCTTGCGCACGCATAGATTATGATTAAGTAAGAAGCGTTCTATTAGCGTTATTACCTACCATATCCAAATTGTGTCCAAATTGCGGTCATAATCTGCTACAAAATATAGCAAATAGTTTTTCGTAACAAAGTTGATTTTTTTAAATGGAACACCATGTATCTAATTATTTTTTTGAATTCTACGCATCTCTCTGCACAAGAAAGTACTAGCACACACCAGTGCTAAAATAAACAATTGCAGAGATAACTAGTGTTCTTCATAAAAATCGAGTTTTCTATCATCATAAGTGCTTCTACACCTACAGTAACCACTAAACCACCTAACTATTTACATAAATTACTGTTTTCTCGCATGATTTCATATTTTTTTAAATAAATCAAAACATTTGCCGTATAATAATATAATTTGAAACACAATTTTACTTATACCCTGTAGGCTATCGAAAACTGCTAGACAAGTTATTTAGGTATGTGTCGGTGGTGGTGATATTGTTGGGTTAGATTTGCATAATTTTTGGAAATATGGCGAACTTGTCTTAGGAGGAACTAATTGCCATATTGTGGGTTCTTGGCGAATGCTACAAAAATGCGTTCCGCACAAAGAAAAGTACTAGCACACACTAGTGCTAAAATAAACGGTTACAGAAATAACTTGTCTTCTTGTAAAAATTTACATAAAATTGCCGTTATAAATTTCTATTTCTTGCAAAACAATATTAAGTATTAATCTTTATGGAATAATAAATGTACAGTGCTTGATGTTGAGTTGCGTTATGAATTGCTTTTATTTTAAGTAAAACAACACCTACTCTTTAACAACAACTTTATCAGCTTTATACCTTAATAACCTGTTTTTCATAGCCTACAGGGTATAAATAAAATTTTATTTCAAATTATAATATTCAATTGCAGATGTGATCAAATGTTTTTATTTATCAAAGAAAAGATGAAATCATGAGAGAAAACGGTAATTTAAGTAAATACTCAGCTGGTTTAATGGTTAATTTAGGTGTAGAAGCACTTATTGATAGAAAAATCAATTTTTTGATGAAGAAGACTACCTCTGCACTTGTTTATTTTAGCACTGTGCAGTGTAGAATGATGCGTAGAATTCAAAAAATTAATTAGATACATGGCGTTTCATTTAAAAAAATCAACTTTCTTACGAAAAACTATTTGCTATAGTTTGTTGCAGATTATGACCACCCTATACACAATTAGGATATAACGCTTCTTACTTAATCATAATCTAAGCTAATAATTTTAAAATGTGCGCCTCGACGGTCTGTATATATGAGTGAAAACAGTTTTAAAATATCTTCATTAACAGAGGCACAATCTTCCGAGATCGCACTGTTGAGACACCCTGTATGACATTCAACCCAACGAAAACCCATGTAAGCTTGTCAGTCAATATCAACACCGTGCCAATCAGAGCAACATCAGAAGCAAATTATCTAGGAATATGCATTCAAAATAATCTCAGGAAATCTATAAAATTAGAACAGTCATACCAGAGAACTACAGAAAGACAATTTACAACCCTTTATTTACCACAAAATTAAACTACCTGATCAATATTTCGGGAAATACAACTAACCAAAATATAGCTAGGATACAAAAACAATAGAATAAGGTACTAAAGTTGCTACATAGACTACCTATGCTGACGCCATCCTCCGAACTACATAAAAATACAAATGAACTAACAATAAGAAAAAGAATACATAATACATAAAGATACCATGAATGAAATAAAATAGATGGTTGCAAGATTTCTTTTTATAACAGTTTGTGGCCCACAAAACAGCATTTGCGCCCAGTCATGAGTCCGGACATAATTATATGACCGAACTCGGTTTCAGAAAACTTGGTTGGTTATAGGAGCTGTCCGCTTATAGGAGCTGTCAGCAAGGAGAACATTCACTGTACTGCTGTCCAAAGGTAAAGTGCTGCATCTCCACAAATATCATAAACATAAGCATTTTCCCTTTTCTTTTATCTTAAGGGACTAATAGAAAAACAAGTTACTGTATTTTACTTAGGGACAAATATTATGTTAACATGATAGCCTGGGGAAATACTTTAAAATGTCAAGAAAGTTCAGAATCCCAAAAAGTTTTTTTTATAATTTTTTTTTTTTTTATAGACACCTCAATTTTTGGTTACATTATCTGATCTCCTAGTACTATACGAATTTGTTTATTTCGTGTCAACAACAGAGTTAATACAAACCTGTTGTTAAATGATAGGGACCCTGCCTAGATTTCAACTCGCCTGTTTTTCTGTCCATTTCTGATGCACTGCTAGGACGCTGCTTCCAATTTCTGCGAGGTGCGGTCAGATAATGGGGGGCATGGGTTTCATCTGGATCGTTGGAGTACTCATCTTCCCACGGTGATTCCTGAGATTCCCTGCTGTAGTACCTTTCGTCGTGTTTACGCTCTCTCCATTTGGCCGATGGCACTTCAGAATATCGTCCGCTACCATACCTTGGTTTTTCTGTAAATAGTATAATAAAAACATGAAAGAATGTGTATCTAGTTTAACTAATAAAAGGTTTATTTAGCAAGATGACCAATAAATTTCATAATGGTCTCGTGAATGTCTTATTGTGTCCTTGAAGCAGAGTGTCTCTGTAATGGGTTACAGAGTAATACAAAAATAAAACTAAATTAATAAAGAATTTTCTTAAAATTAATCACTTTTTAGTTAACAAAGTATATATTGGCAATTTTATGTCAATAAGCTCGTCACATACACATTTGCAAAATGTCCATAATCACGCTTGTTTTAATAAAAAAAAGGAATTTTCCAATAATCATATATTATTTGGTACTTGTTTACAGAGGTTCTAAACTACCAAACACTCAATATGGTATGTTCTATTGTCCCTCCACACCAACATTCCATTTTTATCAAAAACTTACAACTTAGTACAGGTTCCAGTTTTGTCTCTTTGAGCTTCTTCAATCATAAATATCACCATTTGCCCATAGAATATTTAATATTGCCCATAGTAGCAACTCATAAGTTGTTAACTATGTTTTTATAGTTGTTAACTTTCCTGACCATGGAATAATCTATATTTCTCCTTTAAATTCAATTTTACTTCTTATATAGTTATTGAGATGGCTAGCACTATTCATGACTTTTCGTCCACTTCAAACATATATAATTAGCAAAAAAGTCATGCATGTCAACTCTTGCTGAAACATCATTAAGTAGGTTTCCTTGATAGATATGTTTCGTGCTTTGACCATTTACTAGGTCCTTTGAAAAGAGTTCACGGCAGCGTTGACATGACGATTTTCGTCTCAAACTGATTTTTTCCAGTTCTATAGTCTTTGGTATGGTTTTTATAATCTGTCTAAATAAAAATTTCAAATTATGATTTCATCATTTTTTGCTATTTAAACCCACTGAGTTTGAACAAAATTATACATATCACAAATAAAATTGTAAAATTACATAACACTCAGTGTTACTGGAGGAAAGTTGTACCAAAAGCCATGTTGGTTATGTTTCAGATCATTTCTTTCATTGACTATTTTGTTTTAATATAGTTATGAGAAAGAAAAAGCTGAAATAGGTTCATCCACAAATATAACCCCCATCAATTTTTAGCCATTTCTGAATATTTTTTATCAGTTTCTACCATTTCTTATTGATTTTACTTTTTCGCCTTGATTTTGATTTTACTACTTTTGCGCTTTTTTCGGCTACTGGAAAGCATTTCACAATCCATAAAACTGGTTAAGAAATCATAAAGACCAATAAAATAAAACGGTAAAATCCGGTAAAGTGTTAAAAATTGATATATAAGGCCAAACCACCGCCAGCACGTTATGAGGCCTGTTCATGGATGTAACTGTACACAAGCGAGCCGCATGGCCATGGCTGGATTGATTAGCATATCTATTCAATGCTCTTTCTCTGTGCTTGTGCCTGCTGAAATATGGCTAGCGGTGGGGGACATGTGAAATCCTATGCTGCTTTACATATAAAATTGTCAATTTTGCAAAACTGTAATACTTGGTAGTGAGATAAATCTGGTTACATAGGTCTTAAATCTTTTCTCACTACATTATATGGTACTACCAAAAACTATGTACATATAACGTAAGTACTCGTTCTGCAAGTACAGTAAAGTTCCGATTATCCGAGGTGCCTAGCACCTCGGATATTGATTTTCTGTCTAGCATTTGTGTTTAATTTTAGATTCAATCATATCGAATATCCTGTACCCTAGTTTTCGCTTATATGTTGTTGGTCCAGCTCAGAAAATCGGGACTCTACTGTACCTTTTTTCTACTTTGGTCTCATAATGGATACATTGTAACACGGTTTTGGTTTCATAATGCTCGGTTTTCATTACAAGATCCATTCGCCCCCCACACTACTTTTATGGTTTTGTTAACGCCGTGTGACAACATTTATTACAACTTGAATGGCAATTCATTGGCATTTGGTTGTCTATCACTCTAACCATCAAAGTTTTAGAAGAAAAATAACCATTCCTTTTAACAGACCTGCTTCGCCTTGATCCCAATCCGGACAACACCACCTCTCCCGCTCGCTCTCCCGTCTTCTGCGATGCTTCCTCCCATCGTCATTCCGATCTTCAGCCCACCGTTCCGGCTCAACATCCCGCCCGTGCCTCTCCCGTTCCGGCTCCCGCACACCATGCCTATCCTGCCAATTGAACCGATGCTCCTCCTCGTACCTACACAACCATAACCTCAAAACTCCACAAATCAAACCTCAAAACCAAACACAACTTACTCGTAGTCGTCCTCTTCATCCCAACTATCGTTATGCCGCCTATCCCTGTGCCTATCAAACGAATGCTGCCTGCCATGCTTTGACGTCCACATCTGCCTCGGTTCCCGATACTCCCTCATGTCTCGTCTTCTACTCGGCTCCTCCTCCCAAGGGCTGACGTCGCGGGAACTTGACGAGTGCCCGCCGGTGGCCTGAGCTCCGTGCGCCGGCCAACCTCCTTGACGGCGCCTACGTGGTCTGTCATAACAGTCGTAACAATCGTCCTCGTAACTGTCGGTTGATCGACGGTTGGCCGGATGGTATTGGACCTCGGGCTCTGCGGACGTGTCCCACCAGCCGTGCTCCTGGTCTCTGCGACGGCGGTTATAATGTTCGCCGCCGCTTTCCGAGTCGATACGCGGTCTATATTCAGGCGGGGAACTGTTGCCGAACTCTTTCGAGTCGCTCGACCACGGTGAGACTCCTTCCTCGCTCTGGATGTTCTGCTTGTCTTTGATTAGGTCTTGCGTTGAGTTGGGCTGGTCGAAAATTGCCCAACTTTCGGCTGTAGGGTAATGAATGATTATAGTAATGATCAAAATTAGAATGCTTTTGGCATAAGCAATTGTTTATATGGTGATGTTTTCACCTAGAAGTGCCAGTGGATAGTAATTGTTCAGCTTTTAGGCTATTAGTATTTCTTTTACTGGATGACGTATAACTCTAGTCTCAGAATATCTTTTACACACAATGTTAAATGATTTTGATAGATGTTTTTGTTAGATACAAAACCTAAAGATTATTAACGTCTCAAAAACCTCAAACAAACTGTTACATATTAACTCTAATGATTATAGATAGAAAAGGAATTTCTAGCTAAGTCAACGGGCGAAATGTCAAAAATTGGGTTCAAATTGAGTGGGCAAATTACAGGCATTGCAAAAATATGCCAGGAAGTGCTTAAACACCTCAACCATAAGACTGCGCAATAGGGTGGTTAAAAAATTTTTGTGATGATAGAAGGCAACGATCCCCCCAAATCGTTTCCAAATCCAAAAAAAGTGGACACGTATTTGTTCTTTCTTGGAAATTTTTAATGGTGCCTATCGATGCATCAAATTTACATAAGAAAATGCATGGGAAAAAGACATTTTTTGGTATTTTTCGAATAATTCTTCGGGGTTTGGAAAAACTTGAGATTAAAGTTATAGGACTTGTAGAGTACTTTCCAATGAAGAATTTGAGCTATTATACATATGACTTTGACGCCCCCAACCCACCCCCACAGTGCCCTGAAAACTACGTTTAAATGAAAAATGTACATTCTTCAGAAAATTTACTGTTCTAATCACTTTGTCTTTTTTCTCATAGAAATCATTACTATAAGTCTAGTTGAATCTTTATAAACATTTGTCAGGTAATTTCCATTTGTTTAAACAAATTCCATTTGTTTAAATAATTCGCTTTTCTCGAAACTCCGTCGGACATTGTTTTCTGAGTTCGAAATGGTAGTTTATTATCTTAGAGTGACATTATTCATTAAACAAGTTCTTCCTATTGTTTAAACTATTAAGGATTGTTAATTTTCAACTGTTATTCTAATTATGGTAGAAGTCAGGTTTTTGTGAAATTAACTTATAAATTTCATATTCGAGGTATCTTACCTATGTTATTAGCTAATAAACCCATATTTGTTTAAACAAATTCCATTTGTTTAAACAATTTTTTTGCAATTCTAACATTCATTTTTTTTAGATCGGTCTGGTCAACTGTTATTGTCAAGTGACATCATTTATATTTTGGGATAATTTCCATTGTTTAAACAATAAAATATTATTCAAATGCATAATGGTGATATACAGGTGGTATGTAAAGTTTAAAATAAATTAAAAATTACAGCCACAACCTGGCTTTGAGCCAGGAAGTGCTTAAACACCTCAACCATAAGACTGCGCAATAGGGTGGTTAAAAAATTTTTGTGATGATAGAAAGCAACGATCCCCCCAAATCGTTTCCAAATCCAAAAAAAGTGGACACGTATTTGTTCTTTCTTGGAAATTTTTAATGGTGCCTATCGATGCATCAAATTTACATAAGAAAATGCATGGGAAAAAGACATTTTTTGGTATTTTTCGAATAATTCTTCGGGGTTTGGAAAAACTTGAGATTAAAGTTATAGGACTTGTAGAGTACTTTCCAATGAAGAATTTGAGCTATTATACATATGACTTTGACGCCCCCAACCCACCCCCACAGTGCCCTGAAAACTACGTTTAAATGAAAAATGTACATTCTTCAGAAAATTTACTGTTCTAATCACTTTGTCTTTTTTCTCATAGAAATCATTACTATAAGTCTAGTTGAATCTTTATAAACATTTGTCAGGTAATTTCCATTTGTTTAAACAAATTCCATTTGTTTAAATAATTCGCTTTTCTCGAAACTGCGTCGGACATTGTTTTCTGAGTTCGAAATGGTAGTTTATTATCTTAGAGTGACATTATTCATTAAACAAGTTCTTCCTATTGTTTAAACTATTAAGGATTGTTAATTTTCAACTGTTATTCTAATTATGGTAGAAGTCAGGTTTTTGTGAAATTAACTTATAAATTTCATATTCGAGGTATCTTACCTATGTTATTAGCTAATAAACCCATATTTGTTTAAACAAATTCCATTTGTTTAAACAATTTTTTTGCAATTCTAACATTCATTTTTTTTAGATCGGTCTGGTCAACTGTTATTGTCAAGTGACATCATTTATGATTTGGGATAATTTCCATTGTTTAAACAATAAAATATTATTCAAATGCATAATGGTGATATACAGGTGGTATGTAAAGTTTAAAATAAATTAAAAATTACAGCCACAACCTGGCTTTGAGCCAGGAAGTGCTTAAACACCTCAACCATAAGACTGCGCAATAGGGTGGTTAAAAAATTTTTGTGATGATAGAAAGCAACGATCCCCCCAAATCGTTTCCAAATCCAAAAAAAGTGGACACGTATTTGTTCTTTCTTGGAAATTTTTAATGGTGCCTATCGATGTATCAAATTTACATAAGAAAATGCATGGGAAAAAGACATTTTTTGGTATTTTTCGAATAATTCTTCGGGGTTTGGAAAAACTTGAGATTAAAGTTATAGGACTTGTAGAGTACTTTCCAATGAAGAATTTGAGCTATTATACATATGACTTTGACGCCCCCAACCCACCCCCACAGTGCCCTGAAAACTACGTTTAAATGAAAAATGTACATTCTTCAGAAAATTTACTGTTCTAATCACTTTGTCTTTTTTCTCATAGAAATCATTACTATAAGTCTAGTTGAATCTTTATAAACATTTGTCAGGTAATTTCCATTTGTTTAAACAAATTCCATTTGTTTAAATAATTCGCTTTTCTCGAAACTCCGTCGGACATTGTTTTCTGAGTTCGAAATGGTAGTTTATTATCTTAGAGTGACATTATTCATTAAACAAGTTCTTCCTATTGTTTAAACTATTAAGGATTGTTAATTTTCAACTGTTATTCTAATTATGGTAGAAGTCAGGTTTTTGTGAAATTAACTTATAAATTTCATATTCGAGGTATCTTACCTATGTTATTAGCTAATAAACCCATATTTGTTTAAACAAATTCCATTTGTTTAAACAATTTTTTTGCAATTCTAACATTCATTTTTTTTAGATCGGTCTGGTCAACTGTTATTGTCAAGTGACATCATTTATGATTTGGGATAATTTCCATTGTTTAAACAATAAAATATTATTCAAATGCATAATGGTGATATACAGGTGGTATGTAAAGTTTAAAATAAATTAAAAATTACAGCCACAACCTGGCTTTGAGCCAGGAAGTGCTTAAACACCTCAACCATAAGACTGCGCAATAGGGTGGTTAAAAAATTTTTGTGATGATAGAAAGCAACGATCCCCCTAAATCGTTTCCAAATCCAAAAAAAGTGGACACGTATTTGTTCTTTCTTGGAAATTTTTAATGGTGCCTATCGATGCATCAAATTTACATAAGAAAATGCATGGGAAAAAGACATTTTTTGGTATTCTTCGAATAATTCTTCGGGGTTTGGAAAAACTTGAGATTAAAGTTATAGGACTTGTAGAGTACTTTCCAATGAAGAATTTGAGCTATTATACATATGACTTTGACGCCCCCAACCCACCCCCACAGTGCCCTGAAAACTACGTTTAAATGAAAAATGTACATTCTTCAGAAAATTTACTGTTCTAATCACTTTGTCTTTTTTCTCATAGAAATCATTACTATAAGTCTAGTTGAATCTTTATAAACATTTGTCAGGTAATTTCCATTTGTTTAAACAAATTCCATTTGTTTAAATAATTCGCTTTTCTCGAAACTCCGTCGGACATTGTTTTCTGAGTTCGAAATGGTAGTTTATTATCTTAGAGTGACATTATTCATTAAACAAGTTCTTCCTATTGTTTAAACTATTAAGGATTGTTAATTTTCAACTGTTATTCTAATTATGGTAGAAGTCAGGTTTTTGTGAAATTAACTTATAAATTTCATATTCGAGGTATCTTACCTATGTTATTAGCTAATAAACCCATATTTGTTTAAACAAATTCCATTTGTTTAAACAATTTTTTTGCAATTCTAACATTCATTTTTTTTAGATCGGTCTGGTCAACTGTTATTGTCAAGTGACATCATTTATATTTTGGGATAATTTCCATTGTTTAAACAATAAAATATTATTCAAATGCATAATGGTGATATACAGGTGGTATGTAAAGTTTAAAATAAATTAAAAATTACAGCCACAACCTGGCTTTGAACCAGGGACCTGGGACCTGGTTCAAATCATTATTAAGTAAAATATTATTCGTTTTCAATAACATTTATTCGAAAAAATTTAATTTATTTAAAACCCTTTTTTCGGAAAATTGGGGAGTTACATTTCTTTTAAAAATATTAAATTTTCTATCATAATTAGAAAAAAGTTGAAAATGAATAATAATTTATTGTTTACACAATAGGAAGATTTTTTTTAATGAATAATGTCACTCTAAGATAATTAACTGCCATTTCGAACTAAGAAAACAGAATTCAGACGGATTTTCGAGAAAAACGAATTATTTAAACACCTAAAAAATTGTTTAAACAAATGGAAATTAACTGACAAATGTTTATAGGCATCCCACTAGACTTATAATAATGACTTCTATGAGGAAAAAGATAATGAAATAATTAGAAGGGTAAATTTTCTGAAGAATCTACATTTTTTCATTTAAGGTTAGTTTTCAGGGCACTGTGGGGGTGGGTTGGGGGCATCAAATCCATATGTATGAGAGGTCAAAGTCTTCCTTGGAAAGTCCTCTACAAGTCCTATAACTTTAGTCTTAAGTTTTCCCAAATTTCGAGCAATTATTCGAAAAATACCAAAAATTGTCTTTTTCCCATGCATTTTCTTATGTAAATTTGAGGCTTTCTAAATAAAAATAGCCAATTTAAACCACCCTACTGCGCAAGACCATATAACGCAAGAAATTTTCAAAAACATATGAATAATTATCTCTGGCCAAACTCTACGTCCCCGAGCTCCAATACCTGCTGCATGATGAACGCCTACAGCTGCTGCCGGCAATATAAAAAAAAAAGCTTACATAAGGATAGTTAATATAACTGATAGGTAGTGCTGTTTGAGCTTTCTCGTTGAGGTGGCTGGGCTATCTGACAAGGATGCAGAGTGAGAATCTACGGTAGTTTTGTTTAGGATAAATGGATGAAGGCGTAGGCCAAGGATGACATGGTGGAGCACGTAGAGATTAGCTGGAATATGGACTGGAGAACTGGAAGGATTTGGCAATGGACAGAGTATAGGAAAATAAATGATATCACCAATAGGCCACATGGCCTAAACGGTGGATATATATGTATATATTGGCTGTATGTATGAAATTTGAGTGACAAAATGGCAGCTCTATTAATTAATTCTCTAAGGGTGGGTTTTTAATTGCGGTTTAGCAGATTTAACTTAAACTATCGTTAGGCTCCATATGTGCGCTATGTGGAGGCTAACAATACTTTGCTTAAAGTCCGCTAAACCGCAATTGAAAAACCCGCCCTAAGTCAGTTTATGTCACTGTTTGTGTTGCTTACTGTGGATACCTATTATGACATACCCAGGTTACCTTACTGAGGTAAATTTGAGTCTCGGTTTGACTTGATTAATCAAACCGAACATGGCTCGGCTCAAAAAAAGCTTCTTAAATATAATGGTACAAGCTTTTTTGAGAACTATTATGCTTATAACATAACAAATGCGACTAAAAATAATACTGCGCCCATAAGAAAAACAAGTTTCATTTGTTTCCACCAAAATCATCATTTTATGACAAATATTTAACTAATAACGTTCCGTAGTTTTTCAAAATATCTCTGAAACTATTCGAAACTCAAATGTTTCCTCGCAGGATTATTAGAGAGAAAACAAATCTGCACTACTTAGTCCATTTAAACAACATTCTATTTAAAAATAACTAAAGTAAAAATTAGAATTTTGAAAAATTAAAATGGACTTTGACCTTGTTGGATGCTTGGATTGTAATGTAGTATTAATGTAAGAATTGAAAAGTAAAATTATTTTGAAAACCTCGAAATTGTTTTCACTACGAATAATATTCCAAGTTAAAGTAATTCAAAGGGATGTGTTGAAAATAACCCAATAATTCTATGACGGGTGGGCAAAAGAGTATAAAAGAATATCTTTTTCATAGTGACTTATAGAGGTGGGTCGAGTTCGTATGATTCGTTCAAATTGAACGAATCTTTAAAAAGAACCGTATGGTGCGAATCACTAGGTTCGAACTGAATCGAACTGGAGCTGAATCGAACTCAAAGCAAGACCCGTATCTGCGGTACGAGTTGAACGAGTATTTTTCAGGACTCGTTCAACTCATGCGAATTGTAAACGTACTGGCACTGTATTGTGGGTTGCGGACTGCGGAGTCTCGGACTCTCATCGTAAAATTCGTGCATTGTATGATTGTATTGTCATTGTTCATTCTGTTCTCTAGTGACATTGCACACGTCACACACATATTTTATAGCTACTTATATACAATATGATACACAAATGATAAAGAAATTAATTTGTATTAGATATATGTATGTAATTTATTGTTTTAGTTTATACATATGTACATATGGCGTCGCGGTACATATGAACAGGCGTCGCGGTGCCTCGCGGGTTCCATCTACAATCAGACATGATGATACGTCGGCTTCCAATGGGCAGTCTATTTGTGAATTATTTGGTTCTTACTTTCACTCCGTGTTTGTTGATGGTCCGCAGGCTGTTGATTCTATAAAACATGACGGCGCTATGAGTGTACCGACTCTGTTCACACGCGAGCAGATTCTTTCCTCTCTTCAGGAAGTGAAGGATTCGGCCGGTGCTGGGCCTGATGGGATTCCCGGGCTGTTCTTGAAGAGATGTGCCACGGAACTGGTTGAGCCGCTATATTTAATATTTAATCTCTCACTGAGGTACGCCCAATATCCGTGCATTTGGAAGAAGGCCTTTGTTATACCCATTTTCAAGTCTGGCAATAGAGAGCTTGCGCGGAACTATCGCCCTATTTCGATACTCTCATCTATCAGCAAGGTTTTCGAAAGTCTGATCTATAAAGTTATTTTGAATGACGTAAAAAATAAGATTGTCCCACAACAACATGGTTTCTTTCCTGGTAGATCTGTCGACACCAACCTTTGCTGTTACACTGAATTTATTTTGAAGGCTCTTGATAGTCGTACTCAAGTCGATTCGATCTACACGGATTACAGCAAGGCCTTTGACAGGATAGACCATGCTATCTTAGTGGAAAAGCTGAGGCTGATTGGGTTGGATGAGTTTCTTGTTCTGTGGCTCTCTTCATACCTCTCTGATCGTTCGCAGGCTGTTCGATTAAATAACTTTAGCTCTTCTTTTAGACACGTCCCTTCTGGAGTCCCTCAGGGTTCCCACATTGGCCCCTTACTCTTTTCTATTTATGTCAACGATGTCGCGAGTTGTTTTGTCCATTCTAAGTTTTTAATGTATGCAGACGACACAAAAATTTTCTTTAAAATCTCATCTCTCCAAGATTGTTACAACTTTCAGCATGACCTGAACAGATTGCACCAATACTGTATTGATAACAAACTAGTCCTTAACTACGATAAGTGCAATACTATCACCTTTGCTCGAAGTCGATACACCTACGACTATACCTACAGTTTTGGGGAGAACGCTATATCACGAGTTTCCTGCGTTAAAGACCTCGGTGTTATTATCGATAACAAACTTTTATTTAACTCACACTTCAAAGCAATGAATCAAAGGGCATACCGTGCGCTGGGCTTCGTCATCAGATCCTCTCAGTCCTTCAGCAGCCTGTCGACCATCAACAAATTATTTAATGCCTACGTTAATAGTGTGCTAAATTTTGCGTCTGTTGTTTGGAATCCGCAGTACCAGACGTACATTGATCAGATCGAGTCAATACAAAGGCGCTACGTTAGGTTTCTAAGCAGAAAATTCAACCTACCCGGTTGTTCTTACGAACAACGCTGTCTGGTGTTCGATCTTGTGCCGCTTTGGTTGCGCAGGCGTGTTCATGATGGAGTGTTTCTGTACAAAATCCTGAATGGTATCTTGGACTCGCCTGATCTGTTGCATTCGTTCATGTTATCCGTCCCCTCGCATCCCTCCCGTACTCATAGCCTCCTGTACCCTCCATCCTGTCATACAAATTCCTTCCAGAATTCTCCGGTTAACCGCCTGACTGCCTCTTATAATACCTTCCATAACTCCGTTGATCCCTTCAGTAATTCCCCGTACTCCTTCAAATGTAGGTTAAGACAGAATACTTTCTAATCTTTATAGATGTTTATTTAAAAGTTAACTTTTTTTTTCTAATGTACATGAGAGTTTCTTTTCATTACTATTTTCACTGTTTTCTTTGTCGGCTTTAATAATGTTTATTTTTATTTTATGGTTAGTTCTCGATGTATTTGTTTTCTTTGTGTGTACTACCCTGGGCTTTGCCTGTTTGTACACCACATATATAAATAAATAAATAAATAAATAAATATGAAGTTAGGGATGAGTTCGGTTTAGGTAACATGATCAGAATAGATCGTCCGGATAGATTTCTGGACACGGTATATATTAAATCATTGTAATTAACTGAGATAATTCTTTTTGTATTTTTGGATTCTTAAATACAGTAGAGCGTCGATAATCCGAACTAATTGGGACCGAATGTGGTTCGGATTATCAAAATGTTCGCATTTTCGAAAATAACTTAGAAAATGACACTAAAAAATGCCTAAAATATACACTTTTATCGATTAAATATACATTTCCGTCGATCGTTTATTTATGAGTCAGTTTAGTGAATAGGAAATCGTTTATTAAACAACTCTATTAATGCACGATTTCTATTAATGCATGATTTGTTATAGCCAATCACACGACGTAAAGACGTCGTTTGATTGGCCAATCGAACAATTGTGAAATGAAACCTTCCAATCAAAACTTACCGCCCTCTAGAACTGTCAGTGTCAAATTACATAAATTGTCATATAACCTAAAAAGACATTGGCGAAGAAAAATCTATGTAGACGACGCTAGAAGAATACGATCGACGAAAAAATTTTGTAACCAACTCGTATATTAAACGGCGATTAGTGATCTCGACAATTCACGCTCTCGCTACGCTCGAGCGTTAAACAGTCTTGATCATTAAGCGCTCTTTTTAATATACTTGTTGGTTAAATAACTATATATTATACCACGTATTATACAAACTATTACATAATTGTGTATTTAAACGCTTTTAAAACGCGTTCGGATTTTTGACGTTCTACTGTAATATCTAATAATATTATTGATTATTATCAATGTCGAATATATTTTAAATACATTTACATCCGATAATTAAAGAAACTGGGTACTAAGGATACATTTTAATTCTACTACTAACAAAACATTTAGAAAATATACTTTAGAAAAGTGCCCATAACTGCGTCGAACCGAATCCCCGCCGACTGCTATCCCAGCGAACTTAAACGAATCAGACCTGATACATACCGTACCGAGCCAAGAGCCGGTCAGCCGGTGACTCGTTCGAACGAATTGAACGAAATGAACGAATCTTTTGATGCGGATCTTTTACTCAATAGAGTCGTTCAGTTCGAATCGCATAAAAGATTCGAACTTCCCATCACTAGTGACTTATACTCGTTTGCCCACGCATCATAGAATTGACCCAATAGTTTCACCATATTTATGATAAGTGAATGCTTGTTAATAAAACTAAAGCAGATTTTCTTTAAACTAAAGCTACATCAATTTTGTCATAGCATTGCTACACTAGAAATAACTTGTCCAGCATTTCTTACCTAGGTATAGCAATATCACATTTCCTGCTTTGCTTGAATACCTGCCCACCACTTAATGAAACATTATAAGTATGTACTTCAAGAACACTAGTGAAACCCCTTTCAGGAATTCAGGTAAAAGTGCAAAACCTAAGGTTTACGTTAAGACCCAGTTCTACCTCTCCTAAAACACGTTTGCAAATAAAAGCGTTATTTATTGTTCAAAGTTTATGAAATTTTTTATGTAACTTCTTAGATAAATAACGAGTTGGGCTGGATGAAAAAAAAAATTTTTTTAAGATAAAAATCAATTTTACTTCTACATCTTTGGTTTTTTTCAAATATAAAACATTTAGCCCAACTCATGATACAAAAATAGATTTTTTATTTAAGCACAATTTTAATCTAAACATTATAATTGCGATAACAAAGCGTAATTGCCAGAAATGTATGTAATTTGCCTATATTACGGGCCCGGTGTAGACAGCAGACGTTAGGAGTTTTAAACACCGCCTATAACTACGCCACGCCTACTGCTATTTTTAGATTTAACACACGATAAAAGTCATATACTGTATGATATTATACTTAGTGTAGTTATACCTGCTAGGTGTTAGGTACATTTGTTTAATAATGGGTAGAAGTCGTGGCAAAATACCTAAACATCCGCATCTGTCCTCTAGACGAATTAGTAAAAGACGACTACCTACCACCTAAGTTAAAATATATGTATAGATAATCTAAAAGAACAATATTGTAATTATTTAATTACAAAGGAGACAAAGAGACCAGAACAGGACTCAAATGAACATTTTATTTAAAATGTCGGTTTTGTGGACAGGAAGAGACAATTAGCAGTGACGAACTTGGGTCGGCTCTAATGGATATTAGGTCAGCGACTGTATTGGGCAGTATTACAGCGGGAATTGGATATACCTAGCCAATGCCAGAATTTGTTTTCATTCACGAATCTTGTATTCATGGCGCCCAAAACGTTTATAAAATATAGCGAACTTGTAGGTGACAAAATATTTGGGATTTATATAAATGGTTTGGGGAACTTTGGACTATGTACTATGATTTTACTTTATCATACGTAGTATGTAAAGTATTGTAATCGTGCCAAACAAAATTTTTGAGGTTTTAGCGGAAATGTCTTTTTGGATCCCTTGAACATTTTTGACCCAGGTAAAAAAAAAATTCTGTGTATGTGTGTGTGTGTGTGTTTTTTTTTTGTGGCGACGATTCCGGAGAAACTACTAAGGTATCGGGACGAAACTTCATATTTAGAAGTTTCATAACCAAACTTAGAGCTGAAAAGCTTTCTGTTGAAAAGGATCCAAAGGAACTGGAGGTTTAGTCTTATAGCATTTTTGAAAGATTTTGCAAATAAGCCGTCATTTCTGGAAATTTGTCGAAATAGTTAAATAATAAATTAAAGTACAGGAAATTCTGAACAATTTATGACTATGGCATTTTTTGGTAAAATAAATAGTTTAGCTGCATGAGCAAATTCTATTTTATCGAGATCGCTGCATTAAAACTAGTTAGCCAGGATTTGTCAGATATTGTGATTCTAATGACAGTAGGTAGTGTCAAACGCTGATGTTTTGACAATACCTACTGTAAATATAATCAAAAAATCCGTCTAGTTCCAGTAGTTTTATTTTAAAGCAGACATGGCCGATCTCGATCAAATAGAATCTCATGCAGCTAAACTATTAATTCTATATATGGTATGATAAAGTAATGTGCCTGAACGCATCAGATTTTTTTTTATTTTTGTATTCGTGTGTCACTGCCGTGCGTTCGTTCGATATCCAGCATGTTTATAGATGTATTGGGTCCTCATTGCTCGATTTTAATTAATTCCTTTCTAAATTGAAGTCCATAATTCACCGATGAGTTATCATGAGATAATACATTTTTGGCAATTTACTATACTGTATGTATGTCACCCTGTTAAAAAGATTAAATATTATAATAGCAAGCGCGCTCTCTCTAAATTAAATCAATATATTTTCTTTTACCGCCTGGCGGCCGCCAGCCAGCTGTATGCAGTCCGGGATGCATAATATATGCGACCGTGATGAGTGAGAACACTAATACATTGTAACTTGAGCGAAAGCGAAAGCGCCGACGCGCGGCGACAAACTGGCTGAGTACTTCCCCTTCGAATGTACTCGCGTCGACTATGCTCCGCCTTTGCCTGATTCCTCTAAACCCCCCAACTTCCCCTTATCATAAAACTGTGGCCTGGTTGACGTTGGTGGGGGCCAGGCAGACCACTCCCAGCAAAAAAAAACATCGCAACGAAATATTTCGTTTGGAAGTTGCGATGTTTTTAAAACGGAGCCTTAAGACCCTTTTGAGATTACTAGGACTTTTTCTTCAGCCGCAATAAATATGCAAAAATTGCAAAAATACCATACTACATAGGTATATACAAAATACCATTCCATTTAGGTAATGTAACAAAATTACATTTTTGGAGTTTTTCTGTTTGAAATCTCAAGAGTGTCAATTTAAAATTACTATAGATGGGCACAAAGGCTGGTCGACATGTGCTGATGTATTTTTTTTTAATTAAAAACCCTCTTCAATCACTCATCTTTTGGCACAGTCATAGATCAGCCTATATATGTGGTGCTAATAAAATAAAGGTCATAAATTCGGTGATAGGTACTGTACTAGATATCAAACATAAAATGCTCACTGAAATCTTACATTTTGAGAAATTATTATTAACGGTATAGGTCATATTGAAAATAGGCGCTATAGAGCAACACTCAATACATGTTCTCATAGACTGCCAAACACACTCAAAGAGTCTCTCATGTTCAATACAAGTAATAAGTGATAAAATAGGCAAGACTATTAACTCATATTTATAGTCATATTTTCATGGGAATAATCCACCACCAAATTTAAACTTTTATTTTTTCAGCGCCCTGTACAATAATAACATAACAATTAAAACATAGGTTTGTCGTACCTGTGGCATCAGCACTCTTCTTCTTCTCAGAATTGCTAGCAGTATTGTCAATTTCCGGGGAACTTCCACTGATGACATCAGATAAGGATCCCGAGGTTAATCTAGCGTCATTTTTCACAATTTCCGTAATAACTTCTGGAATGGGACTCTTCCTCAATTTGTCCAAAGGTGACTTGATCGGTGACTTAGTAGGTGTCGTCGCAATAACATCCTTTTTAATCTCCAAGGGACTGTGGTACTCGATAACTTTTGTGACATTCTCTTTGCTCTCGGAAAACAGTTCATTGTTTAGTTTGTTAACCTCATTCTCGGCTTCAACTTCAGTTTTGCCATCGTCTTCATTCAAATTGTGCTCATCCGCCATACCGTTTACCTCTTCACTCTCGTTCTCCTCGATAGAAGCCTCTTTCGTGCTACTTTTGATCTCAATTTCTACTATTTCTCGCAACGCAGCATATCTATCGACAACCTCACTCTTATTCGTAATTTTCTCTTCGTGGATCACGGTTATATTCTCGGTGATTTCCTGAGGTTCAGTATCAATTTTCGTCTGTTTGATTTCCTCCTGTAGTAATTCGCGGAAGACGGCGTAACGGTCGTAGGTTTCCGAAGATTTCCGGTTGAAATCGTTAAAATTTGCAAAGTCTGCCTGGAAGGTTTGTTCGCTTTTTGTTTCCGCCTTATTTTTAATGAAGTTCGATAAGTATTGGGTTAGCTGGACTAATGTCATATTGCTCAACTGCGCTTGAGGTATTTCTAGTTTTGCTGCCAAATCGTTTAGACCGGTTAGAGTCAGTTGGCTTAAAGATATGTCTAACCCCTCCAGGGAATTTTTCTCGCTGGGTAAAGTTGTGGTTATGTTTGGCTTAGAATCTACCGAGGATGTTACATTCGGGGATGTAGCGCCTTTGCGTGATTTTTGCGGAGGGGGTAGTAGAACTGAAGGTTTCTTTTCGGGGTAAGGTCCGGAGACAGGTGTTAGATAATCGTCCTCCTCGGTGGTTAGGTTAAAATTCTTCTTTGGTCTCTCGGGAGGTGTCGTAAAATCGTTCTCAAACTTTGATTTCCTCTGCGGAACGGGCAACGGAGGACTCTCGTCTATATTAGACTTTAAGTATTCCAAACTATTTGGTGCTGTTTCAAAATTTTCCATGTAATCGTAATGGAGGTCATCGTTATGAGGAGGCCTTGGAGGCGGTTTGGTGCAGACTTCCTGCATTTTCTTCGGAGGTAACGGTGGTGGTTTTATCTGATTTACATTGGTCGCTGGTCGGGGCGGAGGCTCGGGGGCACACTCGGACTCGGAAGATAAGTCCAAGCTCGGGTTTTCGTGTAAGTGTGTTAACTTGTTGAATTGAGTATCAAAAGTGTTCTGTTTGTTGAAGTTGACGTGGCGCACAGTTGCCGAGGCTACAGACATTTGTTTTTCGACTTTTTTCACACTGGGGAAATTGAAGTGTTCGTTGAAGTCCTTGGTGTCCCTGAAGAGGTCGGTATCGAAGGGATCTCCCTCGGAAAATGGATCCGCCTTCGTGAAAGGATCGTCCCCAAACGGATCTGAAGTAAATAAATTAGGACTAGTACTTAGGTTAGAGCTGTTCGTTGTTGGTGTGGGCACGGTGACTAGATCAAAATTGGCAGGGAAGACGGCGGATGGGTCCTTCGGCTGGCCTTCCTGCACCAGATCCTTCAGCACCTTCTTTGGCGGGTTCTTCAACTCTTGGAAGAAGTGCTTTTTGTCCACGTACGGCTTGCTCTTACCTGTACCTACAAGAGAGAAACAGACACAACCGACAACTTAGAGAGATCAGCGCCATCTATCCAAAGCTCCACGTAACAATATTACTTTCAGGTCATACATTCTTTAGGGGGAGTCCAAATAAAACCTCTACTGCTACTGGATGCTAAAGAAAACATAAAAATAACTGAGCGGAACCTAAAGAAAACAAAAATGTAATAAAACTTACACAAATTAACAAATTTAGACCAAATTATAATAATCCAATCGATTCTATACTATAATAACATTCTAAGCAGAGATAATAATAATAACGGAACATTTATGTAGAATTAAGATGGGTTCAATGCAATAACCGGGCAACTCCATTTTTTTTTTATTGAATTTTTGTAAAATAAACAAAAAACAGCAAAATCCTTAAAAAAGTATGCAATACAGGAGAAACAAAAATCAGTTTCTTTTAATAAATACTTATTGCACAAAGAAAAATGCAGGGGGTGATTTATAGCTATCATTTTAAATTTAATTGAAAAAGTTAATTTTAGTCAAATTTTGATTTGTTTCTGATATAGGTAAGTGAACTGATAGCTAACAAGAATACTTATTTTATAAAAACAAATTTAAATCTCTGACTGAAAACTGTAAGTTAAAAGCATACAAATGTACCATAAACAATAGTTAAACATTATAGCAATTGGTCATATAGTCTTGTTAACGTGTTGTAGTTGTTTCCCAGTTAAACCTAGAAAAATTTGAAAAATTTTCATTCTTTCATCTTACTTAAAATAATAATATAGATAATCTGCATGTAATTAATCCAGGTGATAATGTGTGGATAAAATACCTACTCACCAAACTTTATTTAGTTCGAATCCTGACATTCTTTCCTTGAAATGACAAATTTGCATTTCTATCAGAATTGAAATCTGAAATTTCAATCTTTGCAGACTACGGAAGCTTTAGCCGAGACATAAACAAAAACATTGTACACATTGTACACATTGTACACTAAAAAAGAGATATTCAGAACCCAGTTTAAGCTGCTTATTCTATTTTTTTTTTATAAACTGTGTGTACTTTAAGTAAAATTTAAAAATACAGTTTCATAATTAGCAGTTGATTTTTGTGACAAACATTTTAACTGACAGATAATATTTAGTTGATAAGAAAGAAACGATTATGAACAATTTTATTTATGTTGTTTTAGTCTCTACAAACTTGTTTGGGTCTTGTTACGCAGAGTGTCCCACTCTAGACTACATTAAGTACACTAATGGCCTTAAGATATCGAAATAAATGTTTAATGAATAATCTGTTATGATCCACAAACAAGAGAACAAAAATAGCATTTTTCAGAAACATTTTGTCCCATATTGCATTGAACCTATCAAAGTAAAATAATTACAAACACAAATCAACACAAACAAATTCCATCCAATAGAAAAATTACCTAAGGGATCCAAATCCGTAAAAACGTCAAACTGTGACAAAATCTCTTGCTTCTTCTTCTCATGTGGATCAGGTGGTTTTGTGACCTCCGAAACTGGTAGCGCGGGTTCTTCGAATAAGCTATTCCCCGCGGGAGGTGTGAACCAATCTCCACTGCTAGGCTCGTCATTCAAACTAAAATCGTGCGGCAGATTGAGGTCCTTGGAATCACCGAGAGTGTCAATGCTTGCAGTAGTGTGTGGTGTCTTCGGACTGAAGAGACTGCTAGATTCAGATGTTCTGCTTGCCCTTTCCTTCCCGGTAGGTGGTGGTGGTGGTAACATAGGCTGAAAAGATCGTTGCAAATAGTTGTGTCTTTTTTTAATATGGAATATGGGTATTGCTTGTTGCAGATGCTTATAAGTACGTCAAAGTAAAGTAGGTAGATAGGTAGTCAACTTCTGACGTTGACTTGCTTTTGATAATATTACAAGGTGCCTCAAAAGCTCTATCGCTAGTTTCAGCATTATTGGAGTACAAAGTTTTTAAAACTTTGATTTCCGATTTCGTGTTAGTTTTAGTCAAGATTATCATTTTATGAACCTATCTTCATCATTCACAAACATCCTGCTGGCCATTTCTGTGATAATTTGTTAAAAACAATTAGGGTATTTGACTATTATTGGAAAACCATCTTAGTGTGTTTATTCCTTCACTCCACATTGTAAATGCATTATTTTGCGTAATTATTTCCTCAATATTTCATAAAAATCAGCGTTAAAAATTGAATCACAAAAAGTCCCGCCAAAACGATACTTTCTGTTGTGTGACGTCACCCGATAGTAGATGTCAAATCGGCCCATATGGTCTGTCAGCATCGGCATCGTCGCAGTTTGGTAATTGTGTTGTATGATGTGTTGTTTTCACAATTTCTACATAAAAATGGGTTATAAATAGTGTATAAATTCACAATGCAGAAATACGTCAAGAAAAACTCCGGATAAACTATTTGTAGCTGTTCCTCAAGATTTGCAACTACGAAGAAAGTGGTTGGCTCCTAGAAATCCAAATGAACTAAATAGCGGCCAATGTAAGTGTTTTTTGTTGTGAAGATTACTTTGACATAAGTAAAACTGACTAGAATAAGTTATCTATCGTATTTTCGAACCAGGTATTATCTGATCTGACAGCTTAAGGTTAGGGCTATCCTAACCTACAAAGTTATGCTTACCTGGCACTTTAGTCAAACGGGAGAAGCATAAGAGCGCGTTCGGATAACCCGGTATTGTACGGTGTGAGTGACGCGCTGCATAATAGGCGGACTAACGTCATACAGCGTTTATCTGCATATAAGAGAGAGACAGCCGACCCAGGCTATCTGAGCATTGCTCTCCCCATACCCTACCCTGACAAACCGAACGCGCTCTAAGCGTACTAACGAATGACGTCACTGGAGACTGAGCCAATTACAGATCGTTTTCAATCACGTGATAGGACGTGAATAAAATTCAATTTTAATTTTGGTTTTTAATAGAAATAAAACATATTTTTTTTGAAAAGTAATAACAAATAGTTTTCTTAAACTGTAATCTATTAGGATGACTATAATACAAGCCATATTGTTAATACAGTCAAATACCCTATTCTATATAAGTTTAGAACTACTAATCTACTACTAATACTATTGTAGTACTAAGAGTATTAGTAGTACTAATGACATTAGTTGTAATACTGAAGTAGTGCCGCCTAACGTCTTTTCTTAGTGACTGTACAAAAAAATCGATAAAATTCATCACAAAATATTGTTCTTGCATCAAGCTTAGCAATCTACCTTAGAAAAGCACATAATAAATTAAGAATTACTTAAAAATATGACAATGCTGTCAATAGAATCAAAATATCTGTTAAATCCTAGCTAACTAGTTTGAATGCAGTACGAGCGATCTCGATGAAATAGAATTTGCTCATGCAGCTAAACTAATGCAGCTAAACTAAATTTTACCAAAAAATATCATACATAAATTATACAAAAATTCCTCTACTTTAATTTATTATTTAACTATTTTGACAAAATTACAGAAATGGCGGCTCATTTGCAAAACCGTTGAAACATGCTAAGAGTAAACCTGCAGTTCCTTTTGAACAAAAAGCTTTTCAGCTCTAAGTTTGGTTATAAAACTTCTAAATATGAAGTTTCGTCCCGATACCTTTTGTAGTATTTCCAGAATCGTAGCCCCAAAAAACGGGTACACGCAGACACACATACATACACACACACACACACACACACACACACAGAATTTTTTTTGTGCTTTGGTCAAAAATTTTCAGGGGACCAAAAAGGACACATTTCCGCTAAAATCTCAAAACTTCTTTTCGACACAATTACAATACTTTGTCATACTACGTATGATAAAGTAAAAATGAGGTGGTTTGTCAAATGTAAGAACACTTCTACTACCTACTAGCAACAGATAATTTTGTAGAAAAATCACCAAGCTTTTTCTTTTGGATAGGTTAAAAAAAAGTTGTAAAAAATTTAGGTATTTAAAATACAAAAATGTTTTTTCGGTAAGATTTTTCCAAGATTATTTAGAAAAAAGTTTTTTAGAAATTTGAGAATACAGTCGAGACCGGATATAACGAACTCCGGATATAACGAACGCCCGCTTGTAACGACCAAAAAAGAAAGTCCCGTCAGATCGCCGTATAGTTACATGTATGTTTAGCTCGCTTATAACGAACGCGTATATAACGACCGCCCGGATATTACGACCAACTTTTTATCCATTTTTAGTTCTACAAGTTTGGTTATAACGACCAGTTAACGACCACTCGGCACAAAGTCTAGTCAGATGTCTCCTGCCCGCAAAACTTAACCTATTTTTGCCAACAGGACTAATAGGAGAACCCCTACCGTTTGTTTCACTATTCCGCGGTTACGTCTCCTCTATTTCCCACCTCTATTTTTCTTATCTCGTAAGACTTTTAGCTTGGATATATGCATTAATACAAAGTTTATTTTAAAAAATATGTAGCTATGTACAGGGGATTTCTTTAAGAGCGACGCATTTCGCTTTTTCAATTAAGACTTGTGGGTTGGTTATGGAAATGATTTTTATTTCAAATGAAAGTATAATCGATGCTATTATTTATGGAATACGACATCATTCAAATGTCCGCCGCGGAAGCGCTGGCACGAGTGAATACGCTGGACCCAATTTTCCATGACTCGAGTACACAAATTGGTCGAAATACCGGGAATTTCGCATTCGATGTTTGCCTGAAGATGTTCTAACGTTTCTGGCTTGTTGGCATAGACCAGCGATTTAATGTAACCCCAAAGAAAATCTAAAGGGATTAAAGACAGAAACGTTAAAACACTGCAGGCCAAAATCGAACGCGAAATTCCTGGTATTTCGACCGATTTGTATACTCGAGTCATGTAAAATTGGGTCCAGCGTATTCACTCGTCCAGCGCTTCAGCGGCGGACATTTGAATGATGTCGTATTGCCATAAATAATGGCATCGATTATACTTTCATTTGAAATAAAAAAAATTTCCATAACTAACCCGCAAGTCTTTTAATTGAATATTCTGTGTTCTTTATTATGTATTCTGTTGATTTTATTTCATTTTTATTCAATTTTAGTAAAGTTTTTATTTATTAACTTAGAAAAAACATCAAATTATCGCATGTCTGCTTATAACGAACGACCGCTTGTAACGAACTAGCGCCATGGCCCCTTGAGTGTTCGTTATATCCGGTCACGACTGTATATAAAAAATGTATTTAATGTTAAGAAATCAGGATGAAGATATTTTTTGTTTTGTTTTATTAACATTTTTATTTTTATCATAAATCTCATCTTTTTCACAGAAAATTTTAATAATCATGCATGTTGTACGCAGAAGTGATTCAGGTGCGTAAAGCATAATTTATTTATATTTTTGTTGAGTACTTTCACAGTTATCAGCAACAAGGCTCAATACATTTGTAACAAGCAGTCTCTCATCACACTGCTCTTTTTAATTCAATTTTACGTATTTCAAAGTTGAAATGGCTAGATTAGACCTTCACTTAATGCTTCATCTCCATCAAACGCACAATTAACCAGCAAAAAGAAAGTGAACTTTAGTCTGAAATAGGTTCGAATATTGATGAATAAGGGTAATCTTTCAGCAAATATACTATAGTGGTGAATTAATTATGTATAGCCATATGACTTTATAATGATATACTTAATAATTATAATAAATAAGTTATTCCACTTTATTGTACTGTTACAAGGGGTTTACATAGTGTTAGCATTATTTTGTGTAATATGGCTAACAAACTCATCACTGTAGAACACATTTGATTTCATAAATGCCTTTTAGAACCAGTTTTAGAACAAAATAATCATCTATCCAGTTACGGAAGCACAAGTAGTACCAGTCAATGCCTGTATTTAGGTAGTTAGTGGTCCTAAATCTGCTGTTGATTCCATCCAACACGTCATGACCTCTAGTTATACTTGGCCCTTCTTATATCTAATGTTATTTTTTTCTAATTTGTATCACAAGAAAAAATCAAATAAAAGTGTTTGGAAATGAAAGAAGAATCGTTAAGAAGCAAACCATCATTTTAGATACTTGCGGTTTGCAGAGTGTAAGTTGTAATTTAAAAGAACATACAAATCTGGAAAAATACACAGGCTGTTCCATTAAAACAACTTTAGGTTACACCTCACCTTGACCCTCCTGTATATTCAAAAGTAATTAAAATTTGTAACTTAAGTCATTTCCTAAAACATTTATTGGAATTGTTTTCTCGTAAAGTTTTCAGAGGCTGAGATATTGACATGTTGCATTTCTTTCTGTAAACACTATATTTTATTTTAGATGAACAAGAAGATCAACTACAATTTCTGACAACTACATATTTGAAATTACGTCGTACTGCCTCTAACAAATGTTGTTGATTAAAATTTTCCTTTGTTCTAATAACATGATTTTTTCTAATCTTTTTCTTATCAGGGTTTTACAACTTTTTAAACATTTTTCAATAACTTACCGGAAATGGGATAAAACTGTCTCCAAACGGATCATCCTTCGAGCTGTAAGTATCCGATGGCGTAATTCTTTCCATTTGGTTCAAACCCTGCTGCAAGCTACTTAATTCTAATTCCAAATCGACTAAATCTGCTACTGCAGGTGTGGAGCGTTCAGTGGTGTTTGTCCCTTTGCTTTGTGAGTTTGTCGATTTGCTAGATGTTTCCGCCGTTGAAATCTAGAATTACCATTATTATAGGTTATGAAAGTAATAACAATATTTCTTGAAAGTAATTCTTATCAATGAAGATTAAATAGATAAACGACGTACCTTAGAACTAATGGAGGATTCTGAAAATAAAGGTGATGTCCCGTAGCGACTTTTATCGAGATGCTGCTTTGCAAGTTCAATTTCTTTCTTTTTTAGCGCAAACACAACTTGGAATAAATCTCTCATAGCAATAACAACCTGGAATCATTTAATTATAACAACATTAGTTATTACATAACACAAAAAATGGTTCAAATCAATAAATTCTCCAGTGATAAAAGTTTCTCAGATAACAATTTCAGCTGTTCGTAATCATAATATTATCAAGTGCATTTTTTTAAATGGATGTTTGAGGTTATAATTTGAGGAATGTAGGAATACACATTAATAATACACACCTGACTAGCAGCCTTATCAGTTTTGATTCCGAAGAAGCGATGTCCAGTATCTGGTGAACCAAAAATATAACCAAACGCCCTCGAATCAGTCATGTCTTGAGCAATAAACGATATCTTGTGTACCGGATGGTGGTACAAAGAATCCTGAAAAAAATTTTTGGTCCTTATAGAATTTAGAGTTTATGAACATATTTTGCTAATTATTATTGTATCTAGTACTTAAAGTGTCCATATATCATTTTTTAAATTCTTCATCATGTTTTAATATCTTTTACCTTTGAGAGGGTGCACTGAAATCAGGGCTGTGGAGTCAGATTCGGAGTTCATACAAATTTTAGAGGAGTCGGAGTCGGACAAAATCTACCGACTCCAACTCCGGCTCATGTTTAAATTTCGTAGAGAAAAACCTTTGCGTGATAGCCATTATTTTACTAGACAATTATAAGGTGTTTTACAAAGTACCTACATATGAAGGTAAATAAATATAATCAAACTAAAGACACAGTTCGTTCAAATATGTAAACCTTACGCCTGTTGTAACTGTTACTATGTGTTGAATAAAGTTATTATTATGTAAGATATTATTATTATTACTAGTAGTAGCTTTGAAAAATAATGACAGTTCTTTTGAATAATGACTTTTTTATTCAAGGAAACTATTATTATTATTCAAAGTTGACAAACACATTTAAAATATGATATAAAATAGAATTTATGACTCGTAAATAAAACATGGTATTTGACTCGCACATAACAGATATAAATAGCTCATATGTTCTAATAAAACGTCATGCTCACAATTTATATCCTTATTAGGTTATAACAATTGGCGCATGACTGGTGTTAACAAAGGGGCCAAGATATCTTACAAAACAAGTGTAAAGCAGTCTTTTCTACTAGTTATTTATTATTTATTTTGATATAAATCTAGTGATTACGGAAATTGCTGTTTCACTATGAATTCACAACGTGCCACTACCTACATAGTTGCAATATAAACAAGTAATTGCCTGCATGGTAACCAAGTGGACTGAATACTTTTGTAGTCACTAGCTTACAGGGATTGATTTATACTTTTTCTTTTTGCAATCCAATTGCATGTCCAATCGCTAGTCATTAGGAATGACTTAACTTATAGAATAAGATGTTTGTTACGTATTATAGCTCCAACTTACCCCAGTTTTTTCATCGCGTAATCGTAATCCATCTATAGCAATGTTAATTGTTATCCTTTGCTTATGTTCTCCGGCAGCCCTAATAGCAGTTTTTAAATCTGATAAAGCCTCCTGACACATTCGATCACCTCTAGCCTCAGATACCTCCAGAATCCCAATAAGTTTGGCTTTGAAACTTACCCCTTCTCCCAGAAAACGGGTAGTTTCATTTTTATCTAAAATTTTAAAAGAATTTTAAGATATTTGTTACAAAATTAGTAGCGCTTAATGCTCTAGTTACTAAATGTTGGTGCACTATTTAGAATTATAAATGAGATGTACAATGGCTTTCTATTGTTACTTAATAAATAAAATCCATGCGTACTAAATCAAATTAAAATCTGTGTTTTAGGATAGGAACAGTGAATAAATGCCAGGTGCATGCTGTGCATTGATTACTTACACTTTAACGGGCTAGTTTTCTTTCGTAACGTTTGCATTTTAAATTAAGCGCTGATAGGGATGACTAGAAATTTTAAGAAAGCACTTATCGTATCGCAACCCTATTCGGTTGAGCCATCTGGTATTAAACAATCACAACATATCACATTTTATATTGACCACAGCCAATGACACGGTGCCAATCTTGAGACATTATGAACAACTATAACATCGAGCTATGCTTAATGGGATACATTTTGTAAAACTAGTTTATATATTGATCAAAGTATCCATTGATCTACCCTTACCCTCTGTATGGGGTGTAGCAAGTTTGGGGTAAATTGGATTTTGCACATGCTCAGATCAACACAAGTTATTGATTAGAAAAGTTTCAAAAGTTCAATGAAATAATGAAAATGTACACCGAAATTTTATGATTATTCTGGCATATATTGTTTATATTCTCAATCAAAAACAATACAATCTTCGATTTTTTTGTAACCACCGACGATTGCAATTTGTAAACATATAAAAATCGCAAAAGTTTTTGAATGGCAAGATAACCAAACACCAACCGCGGATTGATAAAGCTGTTAATATTTACCATCTACTGGAGCAGGCATTTTAATGCCTTTTTATTAATTACTATCTCATTTTTCTTTCTTAATCGTGGTCTACGTGCGAGTACTTATTACGGAAAATTTAATCTTGGTCAATTTGTGCAGTATCAATGGACGATGACACATACACTCGTCTGTCCATTCTGAAAAACAACTTTTGGACGTACAAGGTGGGATTCTTGAAGGTTACGCATCGGCAATTACACCTCCTCGGAATTACCAAACTTATTCATTAATTATTCATAGTTATCTTTCAAATTATAAACAAATACAAAGTTTATTACCTCCGTGCAACGACATCTATTGTCGATTGTGGTACTAATTTCTGTTTAGGAGTTATAAACTATATGGAAGATACACAAACACCACAAGTGAGCTAAACTCTAAAGCGAACTTGGCCCCTCCTTTTTCGAAATTTGGAATTCTGTTTCTACAGATGGTTTGCAATTGTTTGCACCCTTTTTATGATTGCACCCCTACTGTTTTTTATTATAAAATATAACAATTTTGTGACGTGTGAATTTGGCCCCCATATTTCAAAATTTCAATTTTTTTCCCACAGGTTGTGTGCAATTCGTTTGCATTTGTTTGCATCCTTTTTAATTTTGTTTGCACCCCTACCGTTTTTCAGATATATTTAAAATACCTACCACCCTCTTTTTACAATTTTCAAAATCATTTCAAACGAATTACAAACGATCTGTAGAACTGGGAATTCCAAATTTTGAAAAAGGAGGGGCCAAGTTCACAGAGGTGATATTTACAATCGCTACGATTTATCGTTCCGTGTATAACAGACAAAATAGGTAATTTTCCCCATAAACAACATTAATTACATATATATAATCGTATATAATAAATAAAATGCAATAACAAACACTTTTAATTTGTTCGTATTGTTTATTCACTTTATGTTTAATACAATTTGGTAACTTTGCATCGTATGTCAAATAACTGTAACCAAACTTTTAGAGCGTGTTTTGGCGCCAATTTACAGCCAACCACCACAATTTGTTAACCGCTCTAGGGCTGCTGTTGTGTTCTTTCTGTTCTATCATATTTGTTTTTGCTTGTGTGTTATATTTATTCAAAAAATGCCGTCGCCCAGAGGTTCTCGTACGCCAAGGCGTGAAGAACCGGAGACACCGTCGCGTAGAACACGACGTGGGGCTGCGACACCAACCAGAAATGATGAAGTACAAACCCCATCTCGTAGAACTAGAGCTACAGCAGGTACTCCAAGTCGTTCTGATGCACCTACAACACCTTCCAGGAATACCCGGAGTACTACAAATGGTACACCAAGCAGAGGTACCCCAGAAAGGGGCCAGGGAACGCCAACCAACGGACAACCTGGAAGTGATATTGCAACTCCCATGCGTTGGGGTCGTAACGTACAAAAGAACAGCGATGCTGGAACTTCCCCTGTATATGTGGTTGTTCCCACAAGTCCCGCTGCAGGTATATTTCAGTTAATTATAGGATATATATCATAGTTTTGTACGACACTATTTATCGCATATATCTTGATTCTATTTAAAAACTAGTGTTTTCTTCTTTGCGCCTATATCTAATGTAAATTTGGATGACCAGCTTTTTAACACTGTAAGGCGGAATGCTGAGATCAGGGCTGGCATGAGGCGGGTTCAGTGCGTTCTCCTGAACCCAGCGCTTTATATGGCCTCACGAATAAAAAAGAAACACTGTTTCCTATGAACAATTGTGTAAACTATCCCGAACAAAAAACTAAAGACATCAATAATAGAGAAATATTAAAATTTTCCACCAACAATAAGAAAATAAATTACCTAAAGCAATCTTTCAGAAGCTATTTCATTTTTCTGTTCATAACTTATTAGGGTTAAATAACTTTGGTTGTACTTTTGCAATTTAGTAAAGGTATTTTTATCTAAATTTATCGATTTATACCTATTCCAATTTTAAGGCATAAAATTTTCGAAAAAGCTGAATTAAATGTATTTTCCAGATAGATTTCTTTGCTTTAGACACGAATCCTGACTCGCCATGGCATGTTTTCATGTGTTTGCGATTTTGTTCTGTTTGGACGCCCGGACACACCACTTTATTATAATCTGCATAAAGTAAAATTTTTGGACATTTTGACCTCACCTATTTTGAAAACTTAATGATATTTTTAGTTTAGATCAATCAAAACATTGTTTAAAACATTGTTTACAGCCTATGCACTATCCATTCACATTATCCACGTTTCCCAGAATTATGAATATGTTATAACTTTTAATTGTCATTTTCTTAATATGTAACAAGAAACGTTTCACAATTTAGGTGCCTTGTTTATGCAGGGTGGCAAAATTTAATACACCATAAATAGAAAGAAAACACAAAATTAACAATGGTAAAAGTTTGGTGAGGTTTCATTCTTATTCATTCGCGTTATGAATCACAAATATTAAGTATACCTAATATAATATTTTTTCAAAAAATATTATATTGTATTTGCACTTCGTATTCAAAACAAATCCACCAAAAACAGTTATTCAATTTCTGTTCACATAATCCATATTCCTCAGTCACTAATAATTACAATTTTCAACTGTTTTTCTTAAAAATTTTCTGATGTAAGGCAAAAATTTTTTTCATGTTTGAATTAAAAAAACAATATGATCTGATAAATTTGTGGGAGAAAAAATATACTGTTCTGTAATTTTAACCCAAACATTATAATTGCGATAATAAGGCGTAATTGCCAGCAATGTATTTAATTGCCCATATTACTCCTGCCCGTTGTAGACAGCAGACGTCAGGAGCTTTAAACACCGCCTATAACTGGTGACTACGGATTGACGTTGGTGGGGGACAGGCTGACCACTCCCAAAAAGAAAAAACATCGCAACGAAATATTTTGTTTCGGAGTTGTGAAGTTTTTAGAACGGAGCCTTGATAGAAAGATATTGTTTTATTAAAAAATAGAATGCTGTTTTGAATTTGTTTTATAATTCAATATCGTGAGGTAACAATAACATCCTATGGCAATTACGAGATAATGGTCAGATAACAACTGTAAAACAATCAGAAAAATTGGTCCAGATATCTCCTAGATATTTCTGGTACCGAATTGAACATAGATTCAAAAAAAGTTTATTGAAGAATAAGAATGCATGCACATCTTAACGTCTAACTAATGAGCACAAGTAATCAACTGTATACCTATTACCTTTTAAGGACAAATAACAATAGTCATTATTGTATTATAGGTCCAGCAATGAGTGAAATTGATTTGAGCTCTCCATTAAATTATGGCACACCTGCCTCAATGGGGTCCGTAAGGACTCCTCGATCTGGTATTCGTGGAACTCCTATCCGAATGCGTCCAGATGTAAGAACGGACAAGAGAATACGTCAAGTTAATATTGGATCTGATGTACGTATATCTACCTATAATATCCATTTTTACCTAAGTAAGAAGTGCTTATATAAATTTTCTTATTACAGCTAGATGTAATTACTGAGTCTCAAGAATCTGAACCAACGGCACCGCACTTAGTCATCTGGGGTACTAACGTATCTGTGGCCCAATGCAAGCAGAAATTCAAGCAGTTTATTTTGCGTTACATCGATCCGAATGCAGAAAACGATGAACGTACAGAAGTAATGAATATGGAAGAGCCCTTATATTTGCAGAAATTAGAAGAGGTAGGTAAGAGTGTTAGAGAAGTTATGGTATGAAATATATTGTGTGTTAACAGTTTAAAGAAGTTCTCATCTGAACATTATTTTGTGTGAAAGTACTGGACTACAATGCCCAGAAATTACATTCTAGTTGAGCCAGGATCTAGAGCTCAAAGACGTGGTGATGGTTTGTCAACAAAACTCACGACTAAATTCATACAGCAATTTGAACCTCATAATGAAAAACTTTTTGTCCCAAAAATTGTTCAGTTTTACGTAAAAATCAAACAAATTTTAATGTAATTTAATGAATAAAAAATATCTCATTTTGTTGTGGATTTGGCTCATTACCTTAAAACAGCAGATGATACAAATTTCTTTGCTAACAAAACCTCTATGGTTCAAATCTTCAAAAAGTGAAAATAACGGCAGATTGCTTATACCTAATTTGTTAACGACAACAATTGAAACCATTACTACACTGGCCTATAAAAAAAATGAACAAATACCAACCAATTCTGGGTATTTCACGATTTTCAGAAATTATGAATTGACTTTAGTTTAAGAAAAGCAATTTTGCTAAAAACGGGTGTACATTTTTAATTATTACTTATATAAATTATAATTTTTTTATTTTGCTTTATCATACGTAGTATGACAAAGTATCAGCAAGTATTATACGAAGAAAATCTGATGTGGCCAAACACATGACTATCGTACTATATAGCAGCGTCAAACTGTGTCAAACGCTGATGTTTTGACAATACTGTCAACAAATGCTAATTGTTTAAACAATTTTAAATTAGTTAATAAATGACAAAAAATATGTCAATAATCCAATAATAATCACTTCTCCCAAAAACAATAATAAAACACGTAACATTGCAATATTGTAAATTTTGGGAAACTTTTGTCTAAGGGGAGGGTAGGGGGTGGTGAACAAAAAAATAGTGGTTGTGGATTTGTTCCTTGGGGAGTTCTGAACAATTTCTGATAATCTCTCGCAACTTTTTTTCTAAATCCAAAACGTGAAAAAATAAGGAAAATAGATGCATTTTTGCAATGTATTTTAAATGGGAAATTTGGGGTGCTCAGTGGCACGTGTTAACGTTAACCGATTTTTCTCAAATTTGGGGGGAATTTTTTTTTCTGGAAAAGGAACAGATTGGGGGGATTGTTGCCCTCTAGCAAAAAGTCCGTTTTTTGGACCACCCTAATGTACACAGAACACCAGGATTTTATCCCGTTTAGACCGGTCATAACTATTTGTTTGCAGCGCTATCTACATTCGCTTTTCAGAAATTTGATGACCAAACTTAGAGCCAGGGCCGCGTCTAGGATTTTACGGGCCCTAGGCACACCTGAAATTTCGGGCCCCTCAACCTACATATCGTATATGATATAAGACAAATAATAAAAAAAAATTTTAAAGAAAAAGAAATCACATTTTTTTAGTTAATAATTTTTATGAAATTTTTTGTTGAAAATATTGTATTTTACAAACCTAAAACGTTTCTGATCTTGGCTTCAATAAATGTTTTGGTGATATCATCATAGTAGAGGGTTTTTAGAAAATACCTTTCAAGTTTTGCAAGCACGTTGAGGGTTTAGTCGAAAGTGTACCGCGCCAATAATTTTTTACCAGCTTAAAATAGAAATATTTCGACATTAGGAGTGGAGGATTAAATTTTTTTTATCGAAAATAAAATTTAACTTCTCTGAAGGAAATCCTGCAAAAATCTCTGCAATTTTTTAAATAAATAAAACTGTTCTATATGTATTTTTTGTTCATCGACATTTGAATCTTTGTCAGAAGTCTATAAAATTTGGGTAATTCCAATAAAATATGTTTTGTTATTTCTATAAATATGTCGAACAATAACTTACTAAAATTATTTTATTAAAACCAAACAGTGGCTTTATAAGCGAGTGTAGGTCATCTAAAAAATTTGGCACTTCTAAAAACTACAAATTTATTTTTTTGTCATTTTCTTTTTGTCGTTTTTTTTTTTAAACTCACTTAAAAGTGTTATGGGTTCTGCAGTTTATGTTATAGTTTTCCTTATTTTTTTTCCTTTGCATTAGCACTCGTGCTACCTTAAAAATAATCTAGATAAAAAACAATTGAACGTTAATCTTAAAAACAGGATGGTCGCTTTTTTTTCTTGTTTATTTGAAGAGATACAGGAGTTAAATTCGGGCTAAAGCATTTTTTGCTGATCAAAGCAATTTCCAGATATCAAAAAACCAAACAACAATTTGAATTTGCGTTATTAATTTTGTACATACATGAATATTCTTGAATGTACGTTTGTCTACAAATGTATGCAAAGCCACCAGTTCTCAAAAATGGGTTTTACATATTATTTTATCTTATTTACGCAAGTTTGGGAATTATTTTCATTGACATCATGTGAACTCCCTAGAACTAAAAGCCTGCTACTTGTCACATTAGAAAATAAAGCGTTTGGTATATTACGGTGCGGTTTTGAAAATACTCGAATTGTTCGAGAATTTTTGTGTCTCGCAAGGAAAAAACAGATCATTACGATGGTTTTTTTTAGATTTTAACCCAAAATCTCAAAAATGGTATAAAAATACCAACAATCTCGTTTTTTGGCACTGCATTCTTTAGGTAGGCTGAAATGTTATATTGAATCTTGAAACTTACAAAGAAGAGTGTTATCATTATACAGTCGAGACCGGATATAACGAACTCCGGATATAACGAACGCCCGCTTGTAACGACCAAAAATGAAAGTCCCGTCAGATCGCCATATAGTTACATGTATGTTTAGCTCGCTTATAACGAACGCTATATAACGGCCGCCCGGATATTACGACCAAGTTTGTATCCATTTTTAGTTCTACAAGTTCGGTTATAATGACCACTTAACGAACACTCAGCACGAAATCTGGTTGGATGTCTCCTGCCCGCAAAACTTAACCTATTTTCGCCAACAGGACTAATAGGAGAACCCCTACCGTTCGTTTCACTATTGCGCGGTTACGTCTCCTCTATTCCCCACCTCTATTTTCTTTACTCGTAGGACTTTTAACTTGGTTTTAGCTTGGATATATGCATTAATACAAAGTTTATTTAAAAATATATGTAGGTATGTACAGGGGTTTTCTTTAAGAGCGACGCTTTTCGTTTTTTTAATTAAAATACTTGTGGGTTAGTTATGGAAATGATTTTAATTTCAAATGAAAGTATAATCGATTCCATTATTTATGGAATACGATTCAAATGTCCGCCGCGGAAGCGCTGGCATGAGCGAATACGCTAGACCAAATTTTCCATGACTCGAGTACACAAATCGGTTGAAATACCAGGAATTTCGCATTCGATGTTGGCCTGCAGATGTTCTAACGTTTCTGGCTTGTTGGCATAGACCAACGATTTCTTTAATCCCAAAGAAAATCTAAAGGGATTAAAGACAGCAACGTTAGAACAGCTGCAGGCCAAAATCGAACGCGAAATTCCTGCTATTTCGACCGATTTGTGTACTCGAGTCATGGAAACTTGGGTCCAGCGTATTCACTCGTGCCAGGGCTGCCGCGGCGGACATTTGAATGATGTCGTACTCCATAAATAATGGCATCGATTATACTTTCATTTGAAATAAAAATCATTTCCATAACTAACCTACAAGTCTTTTAATTGAAGAAAAAAACATAATGCGTCGCTCTTAATGAAAAACCCTATACTATTAAGAAATGAATGTAATGGTTTAAAACACAGATAATTTATATTTATTTTGTTTATTCTGTGTTCTTTATTATGTATTTTAGTAAAGTTTTTAAAATTATTTAAAATTATCGCGTGTCTGCCTATAACGAACGACCGCTTGTAACGAACTAGCGACATGGCCCCTTGAGTGTTCGTTATATCCGGTCACGACTGTATCACTATATGAAGGGTTATTTCAATACTGTTAAACAAGCGGCAAAATTGCCACGTGTCCTATTAAAAAATCTGGCATACATAAATTAACGGAATTCTATCAAGTCCAATTATTTTTTAGGGAAGCTAAAGTTACGTCAACCTAATTTTTTTGAATATTTAGCTTATTTTTCTCAAAAATGTGATGTTATGGAGGCTCGTCTAGATAAAAACATTGGAAAAATATTCCACGAAAAAAACTACTGAAATTACCGAAATCGTGCATAGAGGGCCGCCGACTTCCGGACCGATTTCTGAACGCGGCCCCAAAGTATCGATATGTCATATGGGCAATATGAAATTGAATTTGAGTTGTAATAAATCGTATTTTTATTGCTATAAAGTATTTTTGTTATATATAATTTTCTACAATTTTATATTTTTCGAATTCTAATTCTGTCAATTTATTTATTATATAACTAATGGGCCCTAGCCCCTATTTTATTTAGGATAAGGGGGCCGCTTACGGGCCCCCCTTTCGCCGGGCCCTAGGCACGTGCCTATTGTGCCCACTGGTAACCGCGGCCCTGTTAGAGCTGAAAGAATTTGTTTTGAGGTCTAAAAGAACTGGATGTTTACTCTTAGCATTTTTCAAAGATTTTGCAAATGAGCCGCAATTTATGTAATCTTAGTCAAAATAGTTAAATAATAAATTAAAGTATAGGAAATTTTGTATAATTTATGTCTATGAAATTTATTGATAAAATTAATAGTTTTGCTGAGCAAATTCTATTTCGAGATCGCTCGATTGCTGCATTAAAACTAGTTAGCCAGGATTTGACAGATATTTTGATTCTATTGACAGTATTGTCAAAGCATCAGCGTTTGACACAGTTTGACACTGCTGTATAGTACGATAGTCATGTGTTTGGCCACATCAGATTTTTTCGTATAAAAATTTGATTAATTTTAATTGAATTTCATAGCCTGTAGTGACAGCTTGTAAAAAAATTGTTTGGACTAAATAAGATACACTGACATAACCAGATTAAATATAAAACTTCGTGTATTTTTCTCTCATAATTTCATATATTTTATAGATTTTAACATTGGAAGAGCCATTCCTCAACGTAAATTGCAACCACATAGAAACTTTTGATGAAGGCCTCTACAGGCAGTTAGTCTGCTACCCACAAGAAGTAATTCCGATCTTTGACATGACTGTCAACGAGATGTTCTATGAGAGGCATCCAGCAGCCCAATTGCTCCACCAAATTCAAGTAAGGCCGTTCAACGCGGACAAGACGAAAAATATGAGATCCCTGAATCCAGAAGGTACGACTTCATTTAAAAAATGTCACCACCTCTGTATTTATTTATTTTTAACAATTTCAGATATTGATCAGTTGATTACCATTGCCGGCATGGTCATCCGTTCGTCGAACATAATGCCTGAGATGAGAGAGGCTTTCTTCAAGTGTATCGTTTGCTCCTTTTCGACAGTTGTTGAGATCGATAGGGGTAGGATTATCGAACCTACCCTTTGCACGAACTGTAATACTAATCACTGCTTCACCATGGTTCACAATAGGTCGCAGTTTACTGATAAACAATTGGTCAAATTGCAAGAGTCTCCAGGTAACAATTTTTTTATTTTATTTTTTATGAATCGGAAATTCAAAATTAAATATTTTAGTTTAATCTATTCAACTTCCGAGTCTCAAAAAGTAGGGTTCATAAATTATAAAATTTGATGGTTCCAGTAGTTTTAGAGGGCCCAACAAATTTTATAAGAATAAAATTTCTGATGAATCAATAATAAAAAATTATCCCATTTGTGAAAAACTTTCACAAGAAAAGTGATACTCTCTCAAAAATCGTCATTTTGCAGATGAATGGTTGTAAGTTTTCCTATTATTGTATATTTGAAAAGCCAAAATATGAATTATTTTTATTTTATTTGTAAAATTCAACAGACTGCCCCTAATATCAAATCCTTATTTGCTGTGACATTTTTCTTGTAATTTGTTTATTAATCTTGTAAGTTCACACACAAAATAATCAAATAAGAAAAAAGAAACCAATATTTTGTTTTGTTTTTATAACTCAAATTTTTAATTTTCCTGTTATAAACTTATGAACTAAAACCAAAATAACTTAATCTATCTTAATTAATAGCTAGAAACTATAATATATTATTATTGTCCAATGGTTTTATCCATTAGTTTGTTGATATTTTAGAATAGCGGGGAAAAATAAAATCCTTCTCTGCGAACTAGTTTTTATTTATATGCTCTGGTTATTAATTTCTTACTTAGCAAAGAACTAATTCTAAATGTGCCTTTTTTTGTGTCTTCGATACTTATACTATGATTTGAAAGACACATCTATAGACAAAGTGACACTTGTTACACCTACCGGTTCTCTTAGTAACTAGCTTTCTGACATTTTTTTCTGATAAAAATGAAGGATTTTGCAAACATATTTCATCATTTGACTAAAAAAATGACAAATTTTGAGATGTGCCACTTTTCTTGTGCACAAACAATTCTTTTTCTCTATTATAAAATATTCTTGTAAATTTTAGATGATATGCCAGCTGGGCAAACACCACACACGATTCTTTTATTTGCTCATAATGATCTCGTCGATGCCGTTACTCCTGGTGACAGAGTGACAGTAACCGGTATTTTCCGCGCACAACCACTGCAAGTAAACCCACGTATGCGCAATATCAGGGCAGTCTATAAAACGCACATCGATGTGTTGCACTTCCGCAAAGTCGACCAGAGGAGATTGTACGAGGAAGAAGATGGGTATGTATTGATTGGTTTTATTTAATAAGAAAATTCTATCAGATTAGGTAAAAATAGATGCTGTTTGTTTTGTTCAACTTCCTAACCATTTACTTTAAAATGATAAAATAAATGTATGGTATTCTTCTGTCCCACTTTTTTCCCCGCAAAACTATTTTTTTAGAATATATGTTATAGTAAAATTTGGATATCGGCCTATTAGTTTTTCAACCCCTTAAAAAGTCGCAGCCGTTTGAAATATTAACAAAACAAAGACAAATTTGAAATAAAATGCATTATAACCAGGGATGTTAAATTACGGTAATTAATTTTTTTCCTAAATTACCATTGAAATTAAAATTATTAATTTCAAATATTAAATTACCACGTAATTAAAAATTGGAAATGGTAAATTACGATGGCGTAAATTACCGGGTAATTAAAAATTCAAAATGGTAAATTACGCTGGTTTAAATCACCGGGTAATTAAAAATTTAAAATGGTAAATACGCCTGTTTAAATTACCGGTTAATAAAAAATTCAAAATGTTAAATTAAACAGATCACTGTAAGTTATGATTACTACTAATGTTAATAAAAATGTTTGGTAACCTTAAATTATTATTTTGTGGATAATTAGGTATCTCTGATCTTTTGCCTGATTTGATAGTACTAAAACCAAAGCAAAGACTACATAGAAATACTATTTTATAGCACTACTACAAAAACAGTAAAATCAAGCAGAATAATAATAGTAAGAAAATAAAAAATTTTATTCTGGCTACATTCACAAAATAACTCTCTGGTTCACAGAGGGTTTTTTGGCATTTGTCATTTTTCTAACAATGGCATATTTATTAAAAAGTGAATTCTGACAATAAATGGCTTCTGATTTCAGAGCTGCATTATCGGATTTGTTGGATTGGTCGCCATGAGCGAAGGGGCTTTCCACTTCTCTATTCATTAAATACAAAATATTAGTTCTGTATTTTCTCAAGTAATGTCGGATTATTTGGAATAGAATAAAAATATAACGTTTACGGGCAATGGGACTGTCATTGGATGTGTTCACTTTACCCATAGACCCATTTCCATTGACTAAATCACACCTTGTCACGCACAAGTCCGACCATGCACCACGCGGATTGTTAGGTACTTCCCAGGTAACCGCAAACAACAGTGCACTTGTCGACTGCTTAGGAGGGGTGGGGCGATTTCATGCGTCTACTGATGGAAGGTCTTTGAAATTAATTTATAAATTCCGGTAAATTACCAACGATAATTAAAATTGTCAGTAAATTACCAACAGTAATTTAAATTGACGGTAAATTACCATCGGTAATTTACGCCGTAAATTACGGTAATTAAAAATCGGTAAATTACCATTAATTACGGTAATTAATTCGGTAGTTTACGCGGTAAATTACGCTTCTACATCCCTGAATTTATAACAATACTGCTGTGTTAAGCTAAAAGGTCATATCTACATTTGTGAAAAGTTGTAAAATGTTGAGTTGAATAATGTGCTGTTTTTTCTATTAATTTTCTAATATGCTTTTTCAATTTCTTTGCCATGTTCTATATTTTAGCTTTAATAGATCAACAATAAATCATTCCATCTGTAGACATTATCGGAAAAAGTTAAATGCTAACAATTTGTCAGATACGGCCTTTTTGCTTGGCACCGCAGAATAGACAATATAAAACTGTTTAATGTTTTTTTTTTCCTCTAAAGTAAATGTCATTTTGAGTAATAAGTTTCAGATAGCCTTATTCGTTTTTTTGATTTCATTTATGATTTCATTTTTCAAACAGCTGAAACTTTTTAAGGAGTTGAAAAAACAAATACATCCATATGAATTTTTTTACTCGTAGTATGCCATTCACTCTATCTACTCTACTATCTACAAAAAAGTTTTATGGAAAAGATGGGACAGGCTATATAATGTAAGTCAGTACATCAGGCCTAGTGGCCTATGGCTTCGATAGCTTCCTTCCACCTCATCCTATCCAGGACCAAGGCTTTCCAGTTCTTTATTTTACATTTGTCTATAATATTCTTGATTTGGTCCCTCCATGTTGTTCGCGGTCTTCCTCATCTATTTCTTCCACGTAGTTCCAGAGGGAAGATTTTTTTGTGAGGTTTTTGTTTTCCATTCTGGATACATGTCCGAGCCATGGTAATTTATAGTTTGACTTTTGATTGTTTCCTCCACACGTTGAGGTTTGCTTACATCTCCAACGACTTTACTTAGAATCTTTCGCTCTCATACACCGAGCCTCACATCTTTTTCATTTGTTAAAGTCCACGTTTCGCAAGAGTAAAGAACAACTGGACGGATCAATTGGAAAACATTAATATGATATGAACTATTCTTACCTTCCTGGTTAAGAGTAGTTTGCACGTAAATAGAAATCTCACCTCCCCCAAGTGTGTGGGAAAGTAAGAAGAACTGTTACCAAATTGATAAAAGGTTGCGTAAATTAATTATTTTTATTATGACAATATCATCAAATCGACAACATTAACAAAGATACCCATAAAAATATTGCTGTCTAGGCTTTCGCAGTGTCCTAATTAAACTGTATATACTATATATTCTAAACCAGACATGATAGAAACAAATGGGTTGATTTGGGGTTATCAGTGGCCACAGACCAATAGAAATATACAGGGATGTAAAAGCGTAATTTACCGCGTAAATTACCGAAATAATTACCGTAATTAATGGTAATTTACCGATTTTTAATTACCGTAATTTCCTGCGTAAATTGCCGATGGTAATTTACTGTCAATTTAAATTACCGTTGGTAATTTACCGACAATTTTAATTACCGTTGGTAATTTACCGGAATTTATAAATTAATTTCAAAGACCTTCCCTGAGTAGACGCATGAATGCGCCCCACCCCTCCTAAGCAGTCGACAAGTGCACTGTTGTTTGCGTTTGCCTGGGAAGTACCTAACAATCCGCATGGTGCATGGTCGGACTCGTGTGTGACAATGTTATTGAAGGTGTCATTTAGCCAATGGAAATGGGTCTATGGGTTTATTTTTACTATTCCAAATTATCCGACATTACTTGAGAAAATACAGAACTAATATTTTGTATTTAATGAATAGAGAAGTGAAAAGCCCCTTCGCCAATGGCGACCAATCCAACAAATCCGATAATGCAGTTCTGAAATCAGAAGCCATTTATTATCAGAATTCACTTTTTAAGAAATATGCCAGTGATAGAAAAATGACAAATGACAAAAACCCTCTGTGAACCAGAGAGTTATTTTATGAATGTGGACAGAATTAAATTGTTTATTTTCTACTATTATGATTCTGTTTGATTTTCCTGTTTTTGTAGTAGTAAATAGTATTTCTATGTAGCCTTTGCTTTGGTTTTAGTACTATCAAATCAGGCAAAACATCAGATATAGCTAGTTATCCACAAAATAATGATTTAAGGTTTTACCAAACATTTTTATTAACATTAGTAGTAATCATAACTTACAGTGATCTATGTAATTTAACATTTTTAATTACACAGATAGAAATTTTTTTAGCTGAAATAAATGCGTGTTTGAATTGAGCCAAAAATATATTTATTTGCTACAAAGAATGTTTATTAGACTCGAATACCATTTGTTTGGAGTAAAATAATATCGTTTTGACTCAAATAAAAATTCTTTGTAGCAAATAAATAATATTTTTGCATCTCGTCAAACAAATATTCATTTGAGTTAAACAATAATTTCTATCTGTGTACCCGGTAATTTAAATCAGCGTAATTTAACATTTTGAATTTTGAATTACCCGGTAATTTAAACAGGCGTAATTCACCATTTTGAATCTTTAATTACCCGGTAATTTAAGCCAGCGTAATTTACCATTGTGAAAATTTAATTACCCGGTAATTTAAACAGGCGTAATTTACCATTTTGAATTTTTAATTACCCGGTAATTTAAACCAGCGTAATTTACCATTTTAAATTTTTAATTACCCGGTAATTTATGCCATCGTAATTTACCATTTTTAATTTTTAATTACCCGGTAATTTATGCCATCGTAATTTACCATTTTTAATTACGTGGTAATTTAATATTTGAAATTAATAATTTTAATTTCAACGGTAAGTTACGAAAAAATTAATTACCGTAATTTAACATCCCTGGAAATATACCATCATCATAAGTAAGGAAAAACAAAAAGTTCAAATTTGTTGCACAGTGTTATATTCTAAACTCAAAATTTATTAATTACTTAATTTGTATTAAATTTCAGCAAGAATCACTTCCTTCCTCCAGAACGTATTGAGCTATTGAAGGTCCTGTCAGAGAAACCCGATATCTACGACCGTCTAGCCCGCGGATTAGCCCCGTCGATCTACGAAAACGAAGATGTAAAGAAGGGTATCCTACTTCAATTATTCGGGGGTACAAAAAAGACATTCATAACTTCCGGAAGAGCTAATTTCAGAGCCGAAATCAATATTTTACTCTGTGGCGATCCAGGTAAATTTCTCAACTCTATTTCTCTTTAGATAGAGAAATTAAAATAATAAAAAATAAATAAAATAAAATTGTTTTAGGTACGTCTAAATCACAACTGCTTTCATACGTCTACAATTTGGTGCCGAGAAGCCAGTACACGTCCGGGAAGGGTTCGTCCGCCGTGGGTATGACGGCCTACGTGACAAAAGATCCCGAAACAAGACAGTTAGTCCTGCAGACCGGAGCGTTAGTCTTGGCCGATAACGGGATATGTTGCATCGACGAGTTTGACAAGATGAGCGACTCAACTCGCAGCGTTCTGCACGAAGTTATGGAACAGCAAACGTTGAGTATAGCTAAGGCCGGTATTATCTGTCAGTTGAACGCCAGAACGTCGATTTTGGCTGCCGCCAATCCCGTCGAGTCTCAATGGAACAAGAATAAAACGATCATCGAGAATGTGTCTCTGCAGCACACATTGTTGTCTAGGTACGTTACTTGTTTTAAATAAAATACAAAAGACGTATTTTAAATATTGGTGAAGAAATTGTTTATTGGCATTCTTATACCCCCCACATTTACTGTGGTGAGGGTCTGTCTGTCCATCTGTGTATACGATAACTGCTGTAATTTTGAAGTAATTGACCTGAAATTTGGTATACAAGCTTATCTCTTAAAAAGTAAGGACAAGTTTTTAATATTTTATGGTGGGGGTATTTTAAATTCAGCACGGCTGAAAATAATTTTCTTACTAGTTTTAATTAGTCTCTTGTCAGACTTAATTACACTCGCCAACAAAAAAAAATTGCAGGACAATTGACAACTGATTCGGATAGGATTTTTTCCCAGGAATCCGAATCTGAACACAGACATGGTGAATTGGCTCTAGTTTTCTCGAAAAACAGTGTTAAAGGTGCAAAAAACGCGTTTTAGGCTACTTTTGAACACATGCAAAACAGTAATGTTATTTTGTAGATGTTTTTTAGGTAGGATCAAATAAAACTTTGATCCTTTTCCTTTAAGACCATATAGCGAGAAATCTGATGGCATATACTTTGAACATTTTACACCACTTTTTTAAGGAGCACGTGCCCATCGCAGCCCCGGTCGGATCGCACTGCTTCTTCCTTTATTTATACATTGTACAGGCCAAATAAAAAGCTGACGGAAAAATGACAACCGATTTCAATAGGATTTTTTACACAGAAATCCGAATCTGAACACAGAAATAGGGATTTGGCTCTTGTCTTCGCGAAAAACAGTGTTTAAGTTAAAAAAAACGTGTTTTTTCAATTCAATTCAATTTATTTTTCCACAAAATACATATAAAATACAATGGCAAAAATACAAAATGTTGCAATCATAGTATTGTGAATTGTCAATAAAAAAATATAAAGAATCAGCTGCCACTCATGTGGTCAAGGTATTCCTGAACAGTGTAGTAGCATTCTTCATAAAGCAGAGCCCTCAAGTCTTGCTGGAACTGCTTTGGCGACTTTCCAAACCAGACTTCTCGAAGGGCATTCATCAGGTGAAGATATCGGTGTTGGGCAGCTGTCGAGGTGGTTCGGTGGTATGGAACGGTGAGCTGGTTCTGGTTCCTCAGATTACGAGATGTTGAATGGTATCTCCTTGGGTTTTTTGCGAGTTCTCTGTAAGCTCTCATCAGTTGGTTATATAAATATTCACTGGGTAGGGTCCGAATCCTGTATTTTTTAAACAGGGGCTTGCAATGAGTCATTGGTGGTGCATGTACAATAGCTCTTAGTGCTGATTTTTGTAGAACTCTGATTTTGGCAGCATGTGTTGACTCTCCCCACAGTCTGATGCCGTATGTCATTTTTGTATGGAACAGCGAATGGTACGCTACAAGTGCAGCCTCGACCCCCACAATCTGCCTTATTCTGCGAACTGCATACAGGGAAGTTGCAAACCTTGGCAGCAAGTCTTCTACGTGGTTCTTCCATGTTAAACGGGTGTCCAGTGTTATTCCTAGCAGTTTGGCTGATGTCTTTCCAATGGTGGTGTTGCGTTTATTGGTGAACGTGATGTGAGCGGTTTTGGCCTCGTTTAAGGTCAGGCCATTTTGATCGAACCAAGTTTTTGCTTCTTCGAGCATTGTCAACGCCTTGCTGTTGAGTTCTTCAATGTTTTTGTCGCTTGTGGCAAGGGTAGTGTCGTCGGCAAATAGAACGACATGGCCTGGTACACTCTGTGGTAAGTCGTTGATGTACATGCAGAAGGTCAAAGGTCCGATCAGGGATCCCTGGGCTACACCGCCAACATTGGGCAGGAATTCTCCAAGCTCTCCATTCACGTAAACAGCCTGTTTTCGATTGGTAAACTATGACCTCATTAGTTCAAGCGGTTGACCCCCCCTGATGGCGATCCGTTCCAACTTCTCCAGAAGAATGTTGATGTTGAGGCAGTCAAACGCCTTCGACAGATCACACAGCACCGCATGCGCATCGTTTCCGCTTTCTGTTGCTGTCCACAATAACGTTATGTAAGTAGTAGTAGTTTTGTGCAAACCTTTAAACGGTACACACGTATGTCGATCGCTCGCGTGTTTATCGATCTATTTATCTTATTTATCGATTTATCGATCGCTCGCGTATATTAATAGTCAGTACCAAGCGAGGGAATATCGATGACCCTGTAAACTTCTTAGGGGTTGTGATCAATCGATGCCTGAATCTAGTAAACCAGAACCGAGTACTCCGCATAATGAAGAGTATTAATACACATAAAATCGATATATGTCTTGTTTCTGATACACACTCAACAAATCAAACATATCTAAAGCTGAATGAATAATTAGGTGTATGAAGCATGTCATCCGGATAACCAGGCTAGAGGAGGAAGTGCCGTAATAATAAAAAAACCATGAATCACTATGAGGAGTGCCATCTCAAGAGCGCAGAAGTACAACTTACGGTCGTTGGTATAAAATCAACCAAACAGAATTTTACCGTGGGTGCGATATATTGTCCCCCAAGGTTCAATCTCAAAAAGTCAGATTATAATAAATTCTTAGAACATCTCGGAGAAAGGTTTGTACTGGGTGGTGATTATAATGCCAAACATCCAGACTGGGGCTCCAGACTGATAACCACAAAAGGAAGAGAGCTGAGAAAAGCAATCCAAGAAAGAGGATGTCGATTCCATTCTACAGGTAGGCCAACCTATTGCCCTACCGACCAGGACAAAACCCCGGATCTTTTAGACATCTTTATAACAAGAACATATTCACCGAACTTTGACATTGAGGAGAACTTTGATCTGGACTCTGATCACTCTGCAGTACTAATGACTAAGCGAAGGCATAATCAAAAAGGAATGTACCCCAACCTTGACCAATAAAACTACAGACTGGGTAAGCTTTAAAATAGAGCTTGAAAACACTATATAGCTAAATATTCACCTTAAAACCAGAGATCAGCTCGACATAGAAGCTGAGAAATTCATCAACACCATCCAGAAAGCCGCCTGGTACAACACTAAAGAAATCACCCACAGAACTATTGGAAATAATTATCCTATGGAAATTAGAGAAATGGTCAAACAAAAAAGGCGAGCTAGAAGAAGATGGCAGTCGTCACGAGATCCTGCTGACAAAACCATACTTAATAATAAATCCCAACAACTTAAAAGCGAAATTCAAAAACTAAAAGACGCATCCATTGGAATCCTTCTTAACTAAATTGACTCCCGATAAAGAAACAGATTACTCGCTGTGGAAAGCAGTGAGGAAAGAGGCCAGTGGTCCATGTCCACGTATAAGACGAAGATATGGTACCTGGGCAAGAGACAATAAACAAAAGGCTGAAATTTTTGCAGAACATCTAACAGAAATCTTCCAACCCCACAACATCGACTCAGAGCCAATCACAAATGACGATATAAGCTATGAAGAAGAGGCCATACAGCTAGTTACTCCAAAAAAAGTTGCCCGAGAAATCAAGCCAAACCTTAATCCAAAGAAGGCACCTGGATATGATCTTATCACAGGAGACGTTCTTAACCAATTACGTAAGAATGGTATTGTTATGCTGACGTATCTAATAAATGCATCGTTCAGATTAAAATACGTCCCCCATGTCTGGAAAATAGCAGAAGTTATCATGATACCAAAACTAGGCAAACCACCCAATGCGGCCAAATCATATCGCCCAATATCACTGTTACCAATGATATCGAAGATCTTTGAAAAGCTGGTTCTAAAGAGAATGAAACCTATCATTGAGAGAAAGGAACTAATTCCTAATCACCAATTATTAAAACAAGTCTCCTCTTCGCTTTCACTGCCAGAATAAATCATGCTCTGTGCTTTGGGAGTACTTTGTCATCTGACCATGGAGACTCATGTTGTCAGATGACAGTTGGTACTTGTTGCATTGGCATGTCTTCTAGAAAAAGATTGTTGCATTGGCATGTCTTCTAGAAAAAAGATTTACACTGACCCATTAATATATTATATTAATTAATTTACCTATACAAAAGCCTATAAAAATAGTTTTCCATTTTTTACACTGCCTTTCTAAAAAAAAAACCTATAGCCAATTCACTGTTTCTGCTTTCAGATTCGAATTATACAGAAAAAGACCTATCCGATCAGTCATCATTTGGAGAAATAAAACGTCTGGTAATATGGAATTGTGTTTCTTTATTGAAACTATTGCATGACTGTCATGCAATAGTTTCAATAAAGAAACACAATTCCATATTACCAGACGTTTTATTTCTCCAAATGATTACTGATCGGATAGATATATATCCATCTACTACATAACGTTGCTGTTTTGCATGTGGTCTAAAATAGCAAAAAACGCGTTCTTTTGCACCTTTAAGACTGTTTTTGGAGAAAACTAGAGCCAATTCACCGTTTCTGTGTTCAGATTCGGGTTCTTTGGACAAACTTCTATCCGAATCAGTTGTCATTGGTCGGTCAAATTTTGTTGGCCAGTGATATTTGTCATTTCACATTCGCATGACATTGTTCCCAACTCTCCTATATCAGTCAAGACATGGCTTTAAGGCTCCCGTATCCTACGTCGAAAACGCGCCGGTACACCACACAATAATTATTGCTTAAACTGTGAAACTATCGCAACTATTCGATTGAATAGGTCCTTACGCAACTGCGTCCACAAATAATTTCAATATTTATGCAAATTATACTCGCAAATTTTAGTGTTAAAAAAAACTAAACTACAAATATAGAATTGCTTTTTGGTCTTACTGGCGTATGATTATTGTGTACTGTAATATATTATAAAAATACATTGAATGTTACTTATAACGATGGGATGTAGCTTTTAGTGAACGTAACTAGAATACCGTTCTGGGAGAGTTTTAGTCTGTTGGCATTGCCAAATAGTTCAACGGTCTGTGGATAGATGGCGTTGTTTCAAATTGAAAATGTAAATACAATATAAATAATTTATTTAGATGACCCTAAAATCGGTAATACTGAAAACAAGACGTAACATAAAGAATGCCACTTTGGATTTTTTTTGTTCGTGTTAAATAATATAAATCATAGCTGTCGTCCTATTTGCATTTGAAGGTCGTTTAAAGTTGTTTTTTTTTAATATAAGCTGTAGGAATAATAACTTAAAAATCTGTTATTGTAATCAGCGAAAAATGTCACACAAAAATCTTTAACTTCGAATCAAACTAAATTGAGATAAACGACCTTCAAACTGTCTACGGGTTTTTAAAAATCACAGATAAACTGTAAAAGTAGTTTCCGATCAAAATGTGTTCAAAACAAAAACCTCGTTGATAGTTTAGTCACAAATCCCCTTTCTTCGGAGCAAAGCTGATACTATATAGTTATACCGTCATTGTAAAGTACAGGCTATACAACAGCTAAATAATCATACGTTAAAACAAAAATCAGTCAGCATTTTACTAGTATTTTTCTCCATTTCATTTTTGACATTCTTTTTTGCTGCTGAATTTGACGTAAATAGTAAACAACACACAATTTTTATTTATTTCTATATTTATGTAGATAATTATTAATCATACCGACCCATGCAACAAAGACTATCGTAACAAACTAAATGTAGTTACTATAGTCTTCGTTACATGGGTCGATATACCTTCCTACCTCAAGGTGGCAGATTTTATTACATTTAAATTGCACAAAGTATTCTCTTTTCTATATGAAAAGGTTTTACTGTAAGAATCATTTAAAACATAAATTGCCCCTCAAGACTGCGTAATAAAATATTGAAATCTTCCAGTTGTCGAGCAAGAAAAAACGACGAATGATACGATCTCCATTGTATGGCGTTATTTCGGAATGGGCTGCTGCGTTAAAGGTATGATTAGACGAGTCATTTTACGGAGAGCAAAGGTAACTACGTTATGTAATACAACACAATTTGAGTTACCGTCTAATCGTACTTAAGGATATTTAACACAGACCATCTCTGATCAAAATTTAAATCAGCCGCTAATGACATATCGTGTATTTAGACTAAAGTATACAGAGCTGCTGTCCTTGGATGGTATCGTAAAGTTCTATATGGAAATGGAGCACCTTAAACAATATTTAATTAGAAAATATGAAAACCAGTGAAATTGTGCACGTGCCTATCAATAAATCCCTAATAAACAAATAATCGATCGATATTCATTTTGAGAGACACACTCATAAATAAATCGCTCTCGAAAAAACTGCTTACAATAACAAACATAACCCTATATTGAGAAGTAGATAACCTCTTATTGGATTGGTATCTTCGTGGTATTTTCCGTGGTTGTCATGGTTACGAGAAATTGTATACGGTTAGATATTTGTGGTGGGGTGGATTCTTGCCGCAAATTAAAATATACGGGATAATTCTAGATTTGGTAGTTGTGTCGCCATCTACATCTAGTAAAACACTGGTCGGAAGCTCTGGAGAAAAGAGCGATAACTCAACGTTTTGAATGGGGGATACGGGAGCCTTAAGGCTAAATGTTATTGCTTATCTTCTATACTACCAGGGAATGTATCATATTACAAATAATCGTGTGTAGTTTTGATATAACTTGGTTTCTCTACTTATGAAAAGCTGCTTTGCAACTGCCATACTCATAAGCAGTCATTGTTTATATTATACGATTATTAAATTTATTATTATTTTTTCTTTTAGATTTGATCTAATTTTCTTGATTCTCGACCCACAAAATGAATTATTTGATCGTCGTTTATCAAAGCATTTGGTATCGTTGTATTATAGAACAAGACAGGAAGAGGAGGATGATATATTGGTAAGTAGTTGTTTATTTTTTCATTGCCTGGCAGATATTTCAAACATTCTGTAAGAAATAATAATTATTAAAATTGATAAATTCTTTTCATGGTCATCTTTATTCTATATCTCCAAAACAAAGGCGATCAGAAAAGCCGTTACTACCATTTTATTTTGCCCCTCTTGTTATGAATTGATAATAATAATAATAATTCTTTATTGGCTAATAAGAAATAGCGGGTCCAAATATATATACAGTCAAACTTCAATAAGTCGAACTTTGATAACTCGAATTTTTGATAACTCGAATCAAATTTGTTGGCCTTAGCGTCAAGAGTGACAATTATGTATACTTTTTACTTGATAACTCGAACCTCTATTACTCGAATATCTTGATAACTCATACTGATTATTTAGCACAACCTTCAATAATTCGAATTTTCTTGGGAATTACCTCACTCTACATGATTTAAATGCTCATTTTATAGCATAACGATGTTTCTGTGTTTCTTCTTATGCGTTATTAGTTGTTATTAAGTGGAAAACAATATATTCAGTTTGATTTATCACACCATTTTTATTAGTGCTGATGTCAGTAAAATGTACTTTAAGGTGGCGTTTAAATCGGAAATGCAGTTATAAATTTCAATCGGCTATTATATTATATATGTATGTTCAGGTTTGTGCATTAAAAATATATGTTACTAGAGTGAACTTTGTAAGTTTGATAATAATAAAAAAATACCTGGCTCAATTCTGTCAAGTGTATATGATGAATTCTGTGAATATCGATGTTTTTCAGTTGATCGCAAGAACACTACGACATAGCCACCAACAATCTTAAAATCCGTCACCAAGACCAGACAGAATTCAACCAGATAATTTTTGTATTATCGGTAAAAGTTCCAAGTTCACTTTAACTTAAAATTCGAATGGAAATACCTAATCATTTCGGTATAAATCTTATTACAAAATTATGAAGTATAGTTGGTTGCCTACTCATTCTTTCCCAACCTTATAACCTTTATCTATTGATGAAAAATTTAACCTTATAAGGGTCGATCTTACAGTACTGGAATAGTTATTCCCAGTATAAATAGTTTTAGCTTCTTTATTAAAGGGCAAAATAATGGAATTCATTAAAATCAAAATGTTCAGAAAAGATCGTGCTGCTGTTTGATTTCAGTTGTATCAGGTACACCCCACAGAGCACTGCAAATTTTGCAAAATTTAAAAACAAATTTAAAATTTTAATTAAAAATACTATCCCAGAGCTGTTTTTGAGGAACTAGCATTCAATTTAACGAAACAATCACAAAAATGGAAGAAATGGTTCAAAACTTAACTTAAAAGTGACGTACATAGGTGGGCCGATATTATGCGCATAAGTGTATATGCAAAAATTTTTCAATCTTGGAGAATATTTAACTAGAAAAATTTCAAAATTTAAAAAAAATATTTCTACAATAACATGGGGTACAAGTTGATTCGAAAACAGTTGATCAATGCGGTGCGGTTGTTCTCATCCAGATTGTTTTGAAACAAGCCGCGCAAAGTGGCCCAAACTTGAGTCCGACCAAGTTTTAAAAAAGGTATTATTATTTCTAAAACAACATGGGGATAAATTGTTAGTGACAAAGTTAACTTTGTTAATTGACGATTAAAGGATTAACGCTTTTGAGTCTGGATATAAGCAGCCTTATAAGTAAAACTGTGCTGCTTAGTTTTAATGCAACTTAACTTATTTTCCAGGACATGTCAATCCTGAGAGATTACATAGCGTATGCCAAAGAACACATCCACCCAAAACTAAGCGAGCCAGCGTCACAGCGGCTCATCCAATGTTACGTCGATATGCGCAAAGTTGGCTCTGGACGTGGTCAGATCACCGCCTATCCCCGTCAACTAGAATCTCTTATTCGCCTAGCAGAGGCACACGCCAAACTAAAATTCTCCGATGTTGTCACTGTGGATGATGTAGAAGAAGCTTATAGGTACACATTTTTGAAACACCTTAAATAATATCAATCGTTACCCTTTTTGTTCAATATTTTGTTTTTTGTTTTAGATTGCACAGAGAAGCTCTGAAGCAATCTGCGACAGATCCGTTATCTGGCAAAATTGATGTCGGTATCCTAACAACGGGGTTGAGCACAGCGTCTAGAAAACGAAGGGCAGAATTAGCGCAATCTGTTAAGAAGTTAATCGAGGACAAGGGAAACGTTCCACAAATCAACTATCAGAAATTGTTCAACGACTTAAAGGAGAGTTCTAATTTGGTGAGAACATTGTATTTTTTTGATTATTTGTACAATAATCAAAATATTTTTTGCAGATGGTTACAAGGGACCAATTTGAAGATGCGCTCAAAGAACTGCAAGATGATGGAGTGATTGTTGTCATGGGTGGAAAAACCATTAAAGTACTTACTAATAGGAATTAAGAGTTTTAACTGTTTTTAATAATAATAAGTCCTCAACAAGTTTCTGCCGGTCCGACGGCGCCGCTAGCGCTAGCGATTTCTGCTAGAACTGGTTGTACACGCCCATTATTTCTGGATCTGTGTTATGTACAGTTCTCCAATCGGTGTTGCTGTGAATCTCTGCAAACTGGTTCAGTTGATTCGCAGAGTAAATTCTTCTAAGCGTAGATTTACCCACTGGCTGGCAAGTCCACTGGCTGACAAGCCAGTGTAACACATTGAGGGTAGTGGTTGTTAATGGTGTCAAGAATAATCAAATCAAATCTTTATTTCATGCCATCAGCAATATGTCAAAATAACAAGAATTTTCTCTATAAACACAATTATAACACTCATAAATATATATAACACACACTCATAGAAAATAATCAAAAATTTAGCATTAATGATAACAATGTAAAGCGTAGATGTGCAAAGTGTGAACATATAAAAAACATTTATAGGTTAATAAAATGGTGAACATACAGGCGGGATGTAAATTTTAAATAAATCAAAAATTACAGCCACAACCTGGATTTGAACCAGGGACCTTTGCGTTTCTAGCACAATTTCCTGTATGTCACCATATTATTAACCTATAAATATTAATTTGACAAATTATGTCGTTAAACATTTTCATATAAAAAACATATCACAGTACATCGGCCGCCACTCTAAGGGATGAGATAAATTCCTCTACTGAATATGGCGGTGTGAGCCTTATATGAATCTTCGCTGTTTTCAGAAACTGCCTTCTTGGTAGAGACTTCCATTCATCCGGTATCTCATTACATAGTCTGATTCCTATTGTTGCAGAAGATGTGGAGTGTAGACGTAAAAGATGCATTACTGCATTGGGATCATCAGACTTAGCAAGTGTATTATTGTTTTGTTGATTATTGCCGGGAAAATTTTGAGTTTGTAGGTGATTCTCATTCAACATGGTTTGTTTATTCTTTCTCGGTTCTGTATGTTTTTTGTCATTTTGACATTTTACCAGGATATTTAACCTGTCATCCATATATTTAGTTTTCCATTCAAGTTGGGATATGCGTTCTTTTTGTTCTTGTATCACATCATTTTTAGTAGCTAACATATATTTTTAGTACCTATCAGCAACTGTATAATAATTTTATTGTCCTCTGGGGTCAATTTTTCCGACAGAGGAACAATGTTGCCAGTGTCGATACGAGCGCATTCCAGACATACTATCTGGTTGTTGGTGATTTCCACACATCCTCTCCGTCTGGCACAGCTAGGGTGGTATACTACTGTACAATATTTGTAGGAAACTGGTGTTTTTACTGCACTACTGCAATAATCACACTTAGGTTTACTAGGACCTGCCACACTGTCGGCCATCTTTTTTCGAATTATCATTGTCAATATCAATATGCGCATTTATAGCTCTTTCGGTGTTTACGAAGATTTATTGTCAATACAACGCTGAGTGTTGTGCCTTATTCTTGTTTTTTGATATATTGTTTGAATCAGTCCAAAATTATTCATTATCTTCAACAACTCTTTCAATTGTATTGTTTAATAATTTTTTAATGTTAATTTACACAGTTGATATAAAATGGCAAGCACAAGCAATACAAATTGTGTCAACGGAAAACTTTAGAATTGGCTTTTTGCTGCTTGTTAATATTAAACGGCATAAACGAGGAATACAGCTAAAGAAATATAAATTGGTAATAATTAAGTATTTAAATAAATATTTTTACATTATATGCGATTTTTATTTATAAAGAATTAACTGCACCATGCTTCGTTTAGTAGACATTTTCCTAAGAACCACCTGTACATCATTTGATTTTTCACAGAGTAATCCTCAAAGTTCTTGGGTAGCTGCAATTTTGATTTATTCTGAAAAAAAAAATAAAGACAAGTACTAATAAATATTAATTTGAGAACATCAATATCACTGACCGGCACAATTAAAGGCCTGATGCCTGATTTTTAGATTTTATCAGCGTATGTTTCTATGAACTCTTGTCCATGTTTTAAGGTATATAAGGGCACTGTGGTTTATTTTTTTGTCTTGATAGTGGATGATGTTTACGACCAGATGCAGAATACTGTATACTTTTAATTTGTTTGCAAGTTTGTGATATTTGATCATTTTTGTATATTTTTGAATCTGTTATTTTTTTAAACTGCAATGTTGAAAATATACAAGGACAACAAAAAAAGTTTGTAATTTCTTAATTTACATAATTACACCAATTCTATCCGGTTTCTTTATGAGACAACTGCTTTTTCATGATTCATGTTTTTACCATACAGAATTAAAATTTATTTGAAAATATATGAAAACGGTTAAACCTATTTAACCGAAAAGTTGCGCATTTTTATGATAATCAATTTACTAATGTAGACATTCTAAAATGGAAAAGTAATAGAAACCTGAAATTTTTAATTTTTGCTTCTAATTCTAACTCAATACCTGGAATTAGACATTTGTTAACCAAACATTTTTAAGTCACGTTTCTACAAGAATTTGATTGGGCAATTAATATAATATAATATATAAGATTAATATAATTTAAACAGACAAAACATGAAATATTAATTTTTTAAGTTTTTTTGATAATATCATGATGATGAATTTGGCCTTATTTTGATCTCTTTTATATGTAGGCCAATTATTAATTTACTACATTAATTTTTTACTACCCTATATTTTCAAATGAATAAGTTTTTAATTATAAACAAAACTAGCCTCCAGTAGCACGAAAATTATCTTCAGCCGGGCCCAAGTTAAAACAACCCCCACCGACAATATTTAAAAAAAAATGGAGTAAACCGATTTTGCCCATTCACGAACTTGTCGTTACTTTTAAGATATAAGCTTGTATACCAAATTTTTTATAAATTACCTACTTCAAAATTAAGGCAGTTATCGTGTACACAAACAGACGGACATAGCTAAATTGATTCAATTTTCAATGCTGATCAAAATATATATACAGGGTGTCTCACGGAACTGGTACATTAGAAGTTTCTCATGATCTACTATATCTGGGTACTTAAAATTTTGGAATTACAATTTACTTGATCTGAGCTCTTCAGCTAAAATATTCTCAAGTTAACAATCACGTCCGGTCACCGGAAGTCGGTATCAACTTTGTTATTTTAAATGGAATGATATAATTTTATTTTTGATTTCTTCGTATGAAAATACATCATTCTTAATAAGGTTTCCGATACCTAAATATCACCATTTTTGAGTTTTTTTGATTTTATTAATTTTTTGGTGATTTTTGGGGTTACGTTTAAAATTGAATATCTCAATTATTATTGATACTAGAAGTTTCATATTTGGTGGTCGAAAACTAGAAACATAACCAAATAAGACGATGTTTTGTTCATCATGATATCTTATACAGGCTGTTCAAAATTTACAACACAATAATTGGAATTTCAAACGTAAGAAACTCATTCTTTTCAAATGGAACACCCTGTATACCGATACTCCATTCGATAGGAAATCTTATTTCCTGTCAATCAATATTAGCGTTCCCTATATCTATCTTTAATAGTTTTTGAGATATTGTCACTTTTTCTGTAAATCCACTTTGAATACTCCCATTTAATAATGGGGGACGAAATTAGATACGACAACGAAAATTTAAATAGTGGATAGATATTTAGAAATTTTGCGTGGACGTGTGAACAATTTTTGGGAAACTCTTCCCCTCAATATTTTACGCGACTGCTTTTAGCAAATGGACGGTGCACCGGCACATTCTTCGCATGTGGTATCCATTCAACTTAATCAGATGTTTGACGATAGGTGGTACGGAAATAGGGGACCCTGGCGGTGGCCACCAAGCTCACCAGATTTAACACCATTAGACTTTTATTTCTGGGGTCATGTGAAAAGTCAGGTCTATTCCACACCAGTTAATACTCGCGAAGAATTGACTGACATAGTAGCCGCCATTAATGAACTTTAGCGACAAGAAATCCGAAGAGCGACGATGAGAGAAGTAGAAGGGTTGAGCGAAGGGTTTTAAAATGCTTGGAGCAGAACGGGCAGCATTTTGAACAAAATAATTAAGTTTTAATTTAAGTTAGATATCCAAAATATCTTATTTCAAAATAAACTGCTTCCGGGTTATGCCGTGTGTCAAGATTTGTTAATGCTGACGTTTCGCGAACCATGTTGCTCGCTTCTTCAAAGCTAATTGAATACTGAATACCAGTATTCAATTGAATACCAGTATTCAATTGAATACCAGTATTCAATTAGCTTTGAAGAAGCGAGCAACATGGTTCGCGAAACGTCAGCATTAACAAATCTTGACACACGGCATAACCCGGAAGCAGTTTATTTTCTAAATGATTCTGGCCGTGAAAGCCTACGTACTTACTATCTTATTTCAGTTTTAACAAACCTTTTCAATATTCTTCTGTTTTCCTGCTGTTCAAAAGTTGTTACATTCCTATAAATGAAGAATAACGTTTTGTATTTAGTTTGCATTCTTTTATACTGATAATATCTCACTAACTATTGAAGATGGATATAGGGAACCCTAATATTGATTGATAGGGAATAAGATTTCCTATCAAATGGCGTATCGGTATACAGGATGTTCCATTTGAAAAAAATGAGTTGTTTACGTTTGAAAATTCAATTATTGTGTTGTAAATTTTGAACATCCTGTATAAGATATCATGATGTACTAAACATCGTCTTATTTGGTTATGTTTCTAGTTTTGGACCACCAATCATGAACTTTCTAGTTTCAATAATAACCGAGATATTCAATTTTAAACGTAGCCGCAAAAATCACCAAAAAATTGGTAAAATCTAAAAAAACTCAAAAATGGTGATATTTTGGTATAGGGAAACATTATCAAAAATGATGTATTTTGATACGTAGAAACCAAAAATAAAATAAAAATTATATCATTCCATTTAAAATAACAAAGTTGATACCGACTTCCGGTGACCGGACGTGACAGTTAACTTGAGAATATTTAAGCCGAAGAGCTCAGATCGAGTAAATTCTAGTTCCAAAATTTCAAGTTTCCAGAAATAGTAGAACATGAGAAACTTCTAATGTACCAGTTCCGTGAGACATCCTGTATACATGTCTATACCTGCCTCCTTGTGGGTGTTACAAATGTTGTGACAAATTTAATATACCCTACCACAGTAAATATAGGGGGTATAAAAAGAATATGCGTCAATGAATATGCCATTTGATAGGTGTGAGTACACAAATTGTAACACAACTTGCAGGTATATTTTATTTTGATTATAAGAATTGTTTTATCACCCACAATTACAGTTTAACCTGAAAACAGTCCTAATGGGATATTTTTGGATAATTTAGATAGTCTTAAACATATGTGATAGAAAGATCGAAATAGGAAACATATTGTTGGCCTCATACACAAATTATATGCTTAGATAAAATTTTGAATTAGGCCATTTTTGTTTTAGTGCAACGATATGTATATCTAAAATATATTATTACACATAATGATGCAACTGCACTTCTTTGTTGGTTCCAAAATACAAATGTTTAAAATATTTAAGTAATAAAAAGGGTTGGGTTGGCCAATTCAAACTCTTACCATAATCGGTGGAAAAATTCGTTTGCAATCCGCTTTATTGATATGTTCCTTGTGAGCCTCTAACAAATCAAACCGATCTTCTTTTGTTAAGCACGGCTTGCACAGTCGACAAATAGTTGATTCGCAATTATTTCTACACAATTCATCGCTACACTCTTTGGGATAAACAACAATATTCTTATCATGTGAACACATTCTGGCTTCTTCATCGGTCCTAAATAAAACAAAATTATTGCTGTTTACCAAATAAATAAAAAAAACATACATTTCTAAGGTATCCTTATTAATTTTAACTCCGATACCAACCAAACTCAATAAATTGTAGATAACTTGTTCAAATAATAATTTATTTGGTGGGAAATGTGCTGACGATAAATTAGGACTCATATTTGCCTCCATTAGGTACACTTTGAGATTCTCGTCCACAACAAAATCAAAACGCATCATCTCAAAGAAATTATGTTTAGACTGAAACCTGGAAATATTGTTTTAGGGTACAATTTTCTTAGTTTAACCTAACCTTAGTATTCACCTGTTCACCACGTCAACAATTTTTGGTTCTTTATCCAAAATAACTACTCTTAAGGCATCTTCTATTTGCTCCCAAATTGTATCCGGGTTTTTTCCTTTTGATTGAACGTATGCATTCAAGCTTTCCTTCATTCCAAATCCTAACGTTTTATAGTAGTATTTTAGATCGGGGACCTCCCAAGTTGGTAGATAATCATCACCGACAACATATTTGTCCAAGTTTTCAGGATCGAAGGGATAATATTGAATAGGACAAAACCTAACCTCAAATTTACATGTTACTAACCTCAAATTAGATAAAATCAAATAAAACTAACCTCAATAATGCATCTCCGTTGTAAATGTAAGCCCTTAACGGATTAACAGAGGTGATAATCGTATATATCCCAATATCAAACTTGTATCCACTAACTAACAACGGCTTATCAACAAACTCCTGTACAAATGTTCCGTTTTTGTTTAAATCAATATCAGAAATATTCCTAATTTTGATATGCCTGTGATTGTTATCCTTCTCCACAAACTGCACTTCAGGATTCTTTTCTGAATATTCATTTAATTGATCTTTGTGATCGGGAAGTTTAAAAGCTGGAGGAATATACTTTAATCCGCTGATAGCCAGGTCAACTTTATTAGTAATATACCCGCAACCTGGGAAATGGTTGACTCTCTGATGAGGTTTTAATTGTTTTAGTTTTGAATACAAAGTCCTGAACGGATAATCATGTGCCCATAATAAATCCCAATCTTCCTTGTTCGGATCATTTTTGTATCCAAACTTATCAAGCACTTCAAATAAATTGTGCAAATATCCACTCTCTATGTTTTTTCCATAAGCCCAAAACGTTTTGCGTTTCTCAGTGTATATTACTCTTGTTTTTTGAGTTCCAATGCGATCAAAGCATGTCATGCACTCATCGTAACTTATAAATAATATTGTAGAAATGGCAATTATAGCTACTATCACAGATAATACATTGTACTTTTCACATGAACTTAAATAACTTATGAAAACGTTGTATTTCTTATGCTTAGCAATCTGAAAAGAAGAATTCTCACGTCTATGTAATTTTATATTATTGCACAACTTACTTGATTTTCTTTTCGTGTTTCTGTCTCTGAATTGTTTTCATCGCTCATTTTTTGTACTCTTGTTTTCTTGTGTTTCTTTTTAATTCTCCTTTGATTACGTCTGTAATATCTTCAATAACTTCTATATTGTGGGTTTTGCGTATATGGGTTAAATAACGGTAAATAAACAATTACCATTTTAGAAAGTGATGCGTGTATGTGACAATACTATTTACAATCTAATTAACATTTAATTGAAAATTACCTGAAGTCAATTGGTAAATTTGAGTACCAATAGCCCCGTAAATAATTAAATTCATAAAAATATTATCAAATTTTTAAATTTATTGCCAACACAAATCATTATTGCGTATAAAACCGGACACAGGAATATGTATTATTGAAATTAGATAAAAAAATTTATAGAATCGCAGTACGCGTCGATATTTATGAGATTTTAATGATTATATCATTGGTAATAAGATCTTTGTAGGTGTAAGCATTTGTGTAAGCAAAACAAAACGGTTATGGTACACTTGTAGGAATTATATTCAAGAGCGGAGATCCGACCTTGAAACGCGGGTTTCTAAAACTCTTACCAAGAGATGTTAGCGGCGAAACTTGGTATCCTAATAACATTAAAAGCGCCATAAGCTCCACCAAATTTCCTGTTCTTAAAGAAGAAAAAGTCGATAACATAAAAGGTAAATATCGTGGTAAACAACACCTACCGATTCATAACCTAATTAATTATGGTACGATTTCCTGCACGGTTTGCTATTCAATACGTGGTATTATTATTAGAGGTATGCTCATAGTTCATACTCATGTGGAGTGGGGATGAGAATCTGCGAGAATCTTCGTTACGTTAATATCCGCTGGGCGCGCTGCTTGGTTGAAGAATAATAACATAAACATAACTAGTACCAATCCAATTTTTGTTTATTTATGCTTATTTCTGCGTACATAATGCAAATGCTGGAAAGTTTTCTTTTTATACAAGTACGTTTGTCTGTTATGTTTTATAAATTGTTAGTGGCATAACCCCTAATAACGTAAACATAACTAGTACCAAGCCAATTATTGTTTATTTATGCTTATTTCTGCGTACATAATGCAAATGCTTGAAAGTTTTCTTTTTATACAAGTACATTTGTCTGTTATATTGTATAAATTGTTAGTGGCATAACCCCTAAGTTTGACATATGCAATGTTGGTTGTCTACATATCACCTGCGCAGTAGCGGTCGTAAATTCGTCCAAAAATTAATCATACCTTTATATTCATACCACGATTCAATAGACGTTTCTCGTTCCGGGTTTCGATCTCACGGTGTGCGCGCGCATTTCCCACCAGGACGAAATTAAGTTGGCAACTGCTTTGTAAAACGCATAATTAGTATCAAATGAAATGTAATTGATAAAAGATAGGTGTGAGAATGATACGCATTCATTGAAAACTGAATAATTATATGGAAGTGAACATGAAAACCAAAATTCCTACTGTGTTTTTAGGTTAGGACAGTTCAGCAAATTTTCTAAAGTACATAAAAACAGGTACACCCGCAGCAAGCTTTCTTGAGTTGGGACCGTAGGTACAGAACATTTCATGATTAAAGCCGAAATTGGTAATTTTACATGGAATGCGTGTTTTCTGGGGATTTTAAACAATATATGTTACCAGATTTGACATCGGCGCGGCGGCAAGTCTTCTGCGCATGCTGTCTAGCGTTTTGGGTCAGAAGTAGAAGCCCCTATTCATCGTTAAAGTTATTATACAAATCAGCAAATAGTTCATTAACTATTGGTGCATATGAGGATTATATGCATGGAGTTATATATTGATTATTTTCTGTAATTTATATACGCATATCAATTCGGCATAGTGGTCTAATGTAACTCCAATAACACACTGCACGTGTATTTATTTATTACCTTACTCTACATAAAAGTATAAACAATCCAATCGGTAAATATTTCCACGAAGAGTGACATGGGAGTTATTTTGAGCAATCTCGATGTCCTCGAATTTGTTTATACAAGTTGGCGTAAAAGTCATCACCCTATTTTAGCTAATAATTTTGGTTATAATCAGAGAGTGGAATTTAATATACCTGCAATCGTCCATTTGTTGTTTGTGCGGTATTGGGCGTGTACAACCAGTTCTAGCAGAAATCGCTAGCGCTAGCGGCGCCGTCGGACCGGCTGAACGGTTACACGAGAAGTATATTATCTCCGCTCGCAAGATGGCGACCGCTTAGTGTCAGCGCTTACCAAGCGCTAGCACCGCTTAGCTAGCGCTGGCCAGCGCCCGATGTGGCTGTACACACGCATTGGGCGTGTACAACCAGTTCTAGCAGAAATCGCTAGCGCTAGCGGCGCCGTCGGACCGGCTGAACGGTTACACGAGAAGTATGTTATCTCCGCTCGCAAGATGGCGACCGCTTAGTGTCAGCGCTTACCAAGCGCTAGCACCGCTTAGCTAGCGCTGGCCAGCGCCCGATGTGGTTGTACACACGCATTGTTTGTTTCTAGTATGGTTTCTAGTCAATGATGCGTACTTCACAGTAGAGGTGAATATAAAAGTTTTTTTCAAACATAGCTACAAACAAAAACTAGTTATCACGAACAAATAACATAAATATAAACCTTTGGTTATATGTACATATAATACATATCAAAGTATAAAGTAAAGAAATAAACAACGAATAGCCGTTTTAACAATACATAAATAAATAACACTCCTCTTACATATGGACGATTGCAGGTAGATTAAATTCCGCTCTCTGATTATAACCAAAATTATTAGCTAAGAAAATATGGCAATGACCTAACGTGATAAAAAAATGGATGAAATAGCAGCCCGTGCAGGAAATCGTACTATAATTAATTAAGTTATGTTTACATTTTAATTCCTGTTTAATTCATACACTTGGGCTAAAATCGACTGTCCTGGTATTTTAGGCAGGGAACAAATATCTTTGCATGCCGCCTTCCATCGGATGAGGACGTAAAGCCGGTGGCCCCGTGTGCTGTCATGATGCGACGTCCACGTTAAAGAACTCTTACTGGAGGTTGGAATTCCTTTAGTTCGACAAAATTCCTGGGCATGTGTAGCCTGCCCTCAGCGTCGGTGATCGGCCTAAGTTGCGAAAATAGACCGACGTAAAATAAAAAAGTCAAAAAAAAATTCATACACTTCTTCTTCTTTAAAAACAGGGAATTTGGTCAGGTGCTTATGGTGCTTTTAATTTTATTAGGTTTCCAAGTTTCGCCGCTAATTTCTCTTGGTAAGGGTTTTAGAAACCCTGTTTCAAGGTCGAATCTCCGCTATTGGATCGCACTTCGCGTCATTCGAGCGTCACTATGAATAGTTTCTGTGATTGTTGATTTGCCAAAGAATTACATTTTGGAATAAATTTCGAGCGAAAGATGAAAGCCATGACCCACCATTATGTGGTGACAGCCCATAAACCGACTGCTGTAACGTACTGTGTTACAGGTGGGAAATACATCTCTTAAGACCGAAAGCCGTTTAACTAACCTCATTTTTTTAGGCAATTTCACATCACCGACTGATCTTAACTTGATTGTCGCGAAGAATACACGGTTGGAGATCTATGTTGTGACCCCTGAGGGGCTCAAGCCCGTTAAAGAAGTGTCTTTGTACGGCAAAGTAGCTGTTATGAAACTCTTTCGACCTCAGGTACTGTCGATGAGCTTATGTCATGTGCTAATCTATCTAATCTGTTGCCTTTAAGCATGAGAAGAAGGACTACTTGTTTGTTATTACTATCCGATATAATGCCATGATCTTGGAATGCATCAATGACGAGGACGGTTTGGAAATTGTAACTAAAGCACATGGCAACGTATCTGACAGAATAGGAAAGCCCTCAGAGAATGGTATATTAGCGGTTATTGATCCTAAAGCACGAGTGATAGGTTTGCGGCTCTACGACGGCTTGTTCAAAATCATACCTTTGGAAAAAGACAATAGTGAATTAAAGGCATCTAGTATAAGGTATGCTTTTATTTAATGAAATACCTAATAGACGTAATTTACTTTGTTCTTCAGGATGGATGAATTGCAAGTGCATGATGTTGAGTTTTTACACGGTTGCACAAATCCCACAATAATTTTAATCCATCAAGACATGAACGGGAGACACGTTAAGACTCATGAGATATCACTGCGGGATAAAGAATTTGTGAAGACGCCTTGGAAGCAGGATAACGTTGAGACAGAGGCTTCTATGTTGATTCCTGTACCGTCACCAATTGGCGGAGCCATTATTATTGGACAGGAGAGTATTTTGTATCATGACGGGACCACATCTGTCGTAGTAGCCCCTCCCATTATTAAGGTATTTAAAATTACTTTAATATTTAGTTATAGACTTTTGCATGATCGTTTTGTGTTTTCATAAATTTGGAGCCAGAAACACAAAAAACACGTCATTGAGTTTCGCGAATTAATGGTTTTTATAGCGAAAGTTGACGATGCTATACACTAAGAGTCCTGTTTTTGCTTCACTGTCACTATCGTCGCCCATTTCCTTTTAAAATACGCGAATATGCCTAGTCCTACTTAACTTACTGTAACTGGATAAATATGACTTGAGTCTTGACATGACATGATAGCTGATTTCCCGAGCGTGCACAGTGCGGTTGGCCAGTTTGAGTCGTCAGTTGCATGGTTGCTGGAAACGACGGGACGCACAGTGGTGCGAAAAAGGTATCCGAGCGAGCGGAGTTATATAGCTATTCCGATGTAATTTATTCGACTGATATAGTTGATTCGAACCACTGCTATGGGACGGGGCGCTATTACCGCTATTCAAAATAAGCAATCTTATCAATGGAAACACAAACCCGTAATTTTTAAAATCACCAAAGCATGTACCACTGACGTTAACCCGAAGATTCCGGCGATTAGGTAGTAAAACCCGGAGTCTCCGGGTCAAACCAGGAGGGTTGGTCACCCTTGTTGTCAAACTTGACATGAGCTAGTTTCAATGCGTTTAGTTTTTCTATGACATGTGAAGTTATTGACATGAATGTCAGACGTATGTCTTTTCTAGGGAAAAGCTTTTTGCCTGCTCAAAAAGATAAGGGAGTCTTTATTTATATTTTAAAAAGTTATTTGTCTAGCCCAAATGTATTTGCCAAAATTTTTGTTAGGCAAATAGCAAATTGGTTTCAACCGTGTTTGTAATAAAATTATTAGAGGTTATGTGCCCTCCATCATGTTAGCTTTCTGGGTAATAGCATTTTCTAATCATCAGGTTCAGAATCTAATGATATTATGCCTGATTTGATATCACAAGCGTCAATACACAGATACGATTAACCTAAAAGAACACTTTTAGGTTAGGAATGTTTAGTTTCTCTTCTACAGGGAAACATAGCTGTGCTAGACTAGAAAACAGTAAACTTCTAAATTCCTATCAACTCGGCAATTTGTTGTATCGATGCAGATATCAGCTAACTGCTATTATGCATACAGCAAACCATGCATAACCAATCTACTACTCAGTGAACATATGGTGTAGTTTGGTGTGTCGAAACGTTTTGCATGTGTTCGTAATGGTTTACCAATTATGCTTCGGAGGTCACTGGGATGTTCGAAACACAGTAGCCGAACCACATACCTATTGTTGTGATAAGGAAATGAGATGAAGAATAACAACTGATAGGCTGTCGCTGTCAGGCTATCCATGAAATATTTCATGATACATAATTTTATTACAAACACGATTGGAAACAAAATACTATTGGATTAACAACGGTTTTGGCAAATCATTTACCTAGGCATATAGCTTTAAAAATATGACTGAACTGAAGATTCCTTATCCATTTGACCAGGCAAATAGCTTTTGGCTAGGCAAAAGCCTTTTGCCTAAAATAACCATTTGCCTATGACCTAGATGTAGATGTAGTTCGTAACTCCAGTGATTTTGCTTGCAGGAGTACTGGAACACCCATTAGCACAAACTTCAAAATATCAATGGATGGCAATCGTCAAATTTTACCTAGTATTTATCTCAAATGCACTGACTTGTGCAGTTTTCTTGTGCGTTAAAATCCTTTTTTTTTTAAGATACTTGTTGGTTAACTAACTATGAAAAATTATGAAAATTTTCAAAGTGGAAACATAAGACATACATAATAAGGTTTTGATTTAAAATTTCCATTATTAAAATAGACCTTGTAACTTTTCCTGACATTGGGCCCAACTCCGTATCCCCAAAAGTTACGCTAACGGGGCAATTACCTTGTTTGTTCCCATGGATTGACCAATAGCGTGAGCTTAAGTAGCCAAACGGACTATATTAACCAGTATTGATATAAAATGCTCCATAACGTTAGAAGGGGGTATTATGAATAATGTAGATGCTCAATACTCTAACGTGTTTTTTTATTGATGAACTTCTGGCTGCCAGAAGTTCATCAATAAAAAAACACGTTAGAGTATTGAGCATCTACATTATTCATATATTAACCAGTTTGATAAAGAGTACGACCCATTTAAAATTTCATTTGGTATTATACCAACATACAGTGCCGGCCTTAGCCTCCTCGGCGCCCTCGGGTGGAGTATTTCCGGGTGCCCCTATCAAAATACAAATTAAAATTTTTTCATTGTCAGTACAAAGAAAACATAAATCAGCCATTATGTCAACTGAAAAAACGTATATTACAAACACTACAAACATAATTTGAAACTACTTTTATTAATGTCCGAAACAACCTACAAAGTCCTTGTCCGACCAACGATGCCGTTACTAACCAGTGATACGAAGTGATAGAGTTTTTGAGGTTTGTGAAATTCACTAAACGAATGTAAAAGATTCAAAGATGTTTGATGTTTTCCTTACAGTCAAGTATTAACAAATTGCAACTAACACAAGTTTATCTATAAGAAACAGTAACACGACCTGCATCAGCAAATGAGCTAGTAATCTTTAAAGAAGAGGTTATAGTTTCTTGCATTTGATTTGAAAACATTCTAATAATAAAAATATTAAAATAATTATTTTACGCCACTATTTTATTTTTTACACAACAGTATCTTTCACTAAGTCAGTGTGACCTATCTCTGAACACATATTTTGAATAAAGGTTGTATTTGAGATAATTCATTTTTTTCGATTTGTTATGTTCACAAATTAACGCCAACCTGTGTATGTTTTACTCAAAGTATTTTAGTAAAACGATGAATAATAGAGATTCAATCTCAAATTTGACACTAAATAACAGTCGAGGGTTGTTTTGTTGTTGGTTAAAGTGCTTCTCACTTTTTAAGAAAACTTTGATAAATTTATTTTTATGTTTACTATTTTCTATTCCTGTGATAAATTCTTGACAAAGATGATCGATATTGAGGAAATACATCTTTTTAACATAACCTTACTTATCATTGTAGCAAAGCACCATTGTATGCTACGCAAAGGTTGATCCAGGCGGTCTACGATACTTGTTGGGAGGCATGGCCGGCCACCTGTTCATGGTATTCCTATGTGACATCAACAGTCAAGCGTTTTTTGTTGTTGGTTAAAGTGCATCTCACTTTTTAAGAAAACCTTGATAAATTTATTTTTATGTTTACTATTATCTATTCCTGTGATAAATTCTGGACAAAGATGATCGATATTGAGGAAATACATTTTTTTAACATAACCTTACTTATCATTGTAGCAAAGCACCATTGTATGCTACGCGAAGGTTGATCCAGGCGGTCTACGATACTTTTGGGAGACATGCCCAGCCACCAGTTCATGTTATTCCTATGTGACATCAACAGTCAAAGGTTTTTTGTTGTTGGTTAAAGTGCTTCTCAGTTTTTAAGAAAACCTTAATAAATTTATTTTTATGTTTACTATTTTCTATTCCTGTGATAAATTCTTGACAAAGATGATCGATATTGAGGAAATACATCTTTTTAACATAACCTTACTTATCATTGTAGCAAAGCACCATTGTATGCTACGCAAAGGTTGATCCAGGCGGTCTACGATACTTGTTGGGAGACATGGCCGGCCACCTGTTCATGTTATTCCTGGAAATTGATAGCCGCGGCGACGGATCCGATGTTGTCCGCGACCTTAAGGTGGAGCTCCTGGGGGAGATATCGACACCCGAATGCATTACCTATCTGGACAACGGCGTCTTATTTATCGGATCTCGTCTGGGCGACTCTCAGCTCGTTAAACTCACCACAAAACCAGACGATAATGGCTCTTACGTCACCCCAATGGAATCATTTACAAATCTAGCTCCGATCTTGGATATGTGCGTGGTGGACCTTGAACGCCAAGGTCAGGGGCAACTTGTCACCTGTTCTGGATCCTTCAAAGAAGGATCACTGAGAATCATTAGAAATGGAATTGGAATACAGGAACACGCCTCCATAGACTTACCAGGAATCAAAGGAATGTGGGCATTGAACATAGTCTCTGGAAGTAGTTTCGATAACACCTTAGTTTTGGCATTTGTTGGACAAACACGCGTCTTAAGTCTGAACGGAGAGGAAGTAGAAGAAACAGAAATATCTGGATTCACGTCCGACCAGCAGACGTTCTTCTGCGGGAATGTGGTGCATAATCAGATCGTTCAAGTGACCCCACTTTCGGCTCGTCTTGTCTCGACACAAACAAAAAATCTTATGGCCGAGTGGAAGCCACCGAATGATAAGAATATTAGTGTGGTAGCTTGTAATACGGAACAGATTGTTATGTCAACCGGCTCGGAGTTATTCTACATCGAAATTTACGAGAATGAGCTAATTTTGAAAGGGTAATACTTTTTTTTTGTATTTTTTTTTTATACTGCATTACTTTCATTATTATTATTAATTATAAATTATATTATAATTTCTTTTTTTAGCACTACAGTATTGGATGTGGAAATCGCTTGTCTAGACATTAGTCCTTTAGGGGATGGAAGTACGAGATCAGATTTAGTTGCCGTTGGATTGTGGACGGATATATCTGCTAGGATTCTGAGGTTGCCTGAGCTTGTTGAGTCAACAAAGGAACCACTCGGTGGAGGTATAAATATTTATGAGAGTAATAAGTGTATAAGTGTAATCCAAAACTTCGAAACTTTTTCGAATCGTGATTCTGCCAGCAGAAAGCTCCCAAAAAAGTGTTTAAAAACAGAAATTTCAATGCTAAACTTTCAGGTCTAATAGTGTTATAGAATTGGGCAGAATTAGAACAATATCTAGCCCCCACCAATCAGGGGCAGATTAACCACGGGTCGAAATTGGGCAATCGCCAGGGGCAAAAAGTCTAAGGGGTCCAAAAATATATATAACAAAATCTGCTTTGGAAAACTGTAGCAATGAATCCTCACAACACCTAATATCAAAGCTTAAACAAGTGGCATGATAAAAATATTGAAATCTTTAGAACTGCGGTGTTTTACTCCTTTTGGAACCACATTCTCATAAATTTTGATAAAACCAGTAAAAAGCAACACAACACTACAAAACAAGAATACAGACTTTCTTTTGGTTGTAAAATTATATGACTCGTTACTAGGATTTATAAAAGTGATTGAGATAATTTCAATGATTATGAAAATACGGGAAAAAATTACAAATTGTCAGTATTATCAAATCTATAGAACCAAAAAAACAAACCTACAAGACGACGAAACTAGATGAGTAAAAGACACAATTTGATGGTAAGAGGATATGCTAGTAAATATGTTTATTGCAATAGTTGATACACTTGTTACTGAGATAACAAAAAGAAAAATTGCATATTACAAAATTTTGGATCTGTTCGTGTTTCTAGAAAAAATTGTGTTATCATCTGACGACGAAATAAGAACAAAAGCACAGAAACTGAAAGACTAAGAGAGAGAGAAACTAAAGACATGTATAAAAATGACTGGACGATGATTTTCTTCAGGAATGTCTCCAGTATAAATATTTTTTTGATTCAACCTAAATTTGAGAGAACTTCTACAAATTTTGAAATCTGAAAAACCTGATGTCGACGTTTTCAAATATTGATGTACTGAGAAGTTATTTCTGCCTTCTATCGACCAACACCTTTGCAGAGACGTCACTTTTGACATTAAGTAGAATTGAAGATTATCTCAGACACAGTTTCAGATGAGATGACAAGTGACGTTATTTTTAAAAAATAAGGGGTGGTCAGAAGACCTGGAGGGACGAAATGGAAAATTTTGATTACAGATTCGTTTTCAGACAGATTCAGAGAGAACACGCTGTTTGAAATGTTTTCTCTAGACTGTGGGCTACTTTTCATTTGCTGCCGGTAGATTCTAAAATAATGTTTTTTTAACTTATAAAGTTTTGATTGCATTGGTTTTGCTCTGTCGCAAGGTTATTCGTATATACTCTGTCAATATTTTTTAGGCCATTCTATTACAGCTTATATCTAATTTGAAAACATTTTGATTTCCAGAAATTATTCCGAGATCAGTGTTAATGACACAATTTGAGGGGCATAATTACTTGCTGTGCGCGTTAGGCGATGGCTCCATGTTCTACTTCACGTTAAACAAGGACGCTGGCACGTTAGCTGATAAGAAGAAGGTCACATTGGGTACACAACCAACAGTATTGCGCACCTTCCGCTCTCTAAGCACGACCAATGTATTTGCCTGCTCGGACAGGCCTACGGTAATATATTCATCTAACCACAAATTGGTGTTTTCCAATGTTAACATGAAAGAAGTGAATCACATGTGCTCATTGAATGCGGAAGCATACCCTGATAGGTGAGTGGTTTTCTTTGAAAAGTTGTGATTTGGTTTTGACTTTCTTTGGTTTTAATAGTTTGGCCCTGGCTACCGATTCATCTGTTACGATAGGAACCATAGACGAAATACAAAAGTTACATATTCGAACCGTGCCACTTCAAGAATCGCCGCGAAGAATTGCCTACCAAGAATCGTCTCAGGTAAGATACTTATAGAAATAACTTTTGTTATGTACCTTCTCATGAAAAATATTCAATTTGTTTGGTGGCAGCAAGTGCTGTCCGTCACAAAACTTGCCATGTCTAAAAGGCATGTTTTGTTGCCTACACAAATTACTTTTTAACACAAAACCTTTTTTCTAAATTACAAATTTGTCCTATAGACATTTGGTGTAATATCAGTAAGAATGGATATTCAAGATTCGACTGGTTTGAATCCTGCCCGACCAAGCGCATCCACGATGACGCAGTCAATAACGGCATCCAGTAGCGTTGCATCTCTAACACTCGGCAAGTCCAGCGCCAGCACCCAAAGCAACACCAATGTGACCCCTGAGTACGGCCAAGAAATGGAAGTTCACAATTTGCTAATCATCGATCAACACACATTTGAAGTCTTGCACGCTCATCAATTCATGCAGCAAGAATACGCTATGTCTCTAATCTCATGTCAATTGGGCGAGGATCCACACCATTACTACGTCGTCGGTGAGTAATGAAAAATTATATTATTAGTGGGACCAAAATTTCGACGTGGCTAGTTAAAAAAGTAAAAAGTTATCGAATGGGTTTTGCTTTAAAGTTAATTGTTCAAACTTTCATTTTAGCCTATATAGAAAATTCAATCACATTACATTATTTCTTGTATACATGTCAAAAAAGGTGTTTGTAAAAAATGTTTGTATATCATTTGAGAGTAGTACCATAAATTTGGGTGGCTTTGGGTGACTAGCCAGGTTCTGTTTGTAGTGTTTAGATTTTTGTTGTTATTTCAAAAATTGCTAGTATTCTTTTTATCTATCTATCTACTACTATATACTAAAAAGCAAAACACTCCGCGGAAGAGTTTTACGAAAATCGTCCAAGTGGGCAATGGAAAGGATTTGGAGAGAGGCTAAAATTTGATTCTACTGTGCTTAAGCTTTTGATTTAGTCGATTTTCGTCCCCGCTGTCAATATTTTGCCTCGATTGGCCTAAATTTCTGGATTATCGATCGGGACTGCACCTTGCTAGCCCGTCGCCATGGCAACCGATCGAGGTTGCTAGGCGACGGCCGCGCGCTTCGCGACGCGATCCCCAGATGGCAACACTTAACCGAAGCGTAGCGTTGAGGTTACGTATCGAAGCTTCGCGAGGCGGTCACGTTATCGCGCCGATCATAGGAGCATAGTCACGTCGCGCTTATAGGAGAATGGAACCTTAGCGAATATGGGAGTCTATTCTCGTTACTTTTTGAAGTGAATGCGAGACTTTTCGAATGGTTAGGTGAGAGTGGGGATATCTGCGGTTGCCCTGTGTTGGAACGTATGGGCGTGGCGCATGCGTTATTGTTCTTAGCGACAAGCAAACTTGCTTATAGATACGGGTTCGTATGGGCGTGGCGCGTGCGTTATTGTACTTAGCGACAAGTAAACTTGGTCATAGATACGTTCCAGAGGGGAACCGCTGATATCCCCACTCCGTCCAGCTAACCATTCGAGAAGTCTCGCATTCGCTTCAAAAAGATAACGGGAATAGACTCCCTGGACTTTTTGTTTCTCTCTTAACGCTTCGGCGATCTACCTAGGTCGACCAGCAAGCCTGTTAGTCCTGCACATTTTACTAGTCTATCTATCCTAATATACTAAACGTGACTCACACTCAGCGGAAGAGTTTTACGAAAATCGGCGAATCGGGGGAAGGGTCTGCTCGTCGGAGAAGTGAATCCACGGCGCCGATTTTCCGCCTGAAATTTGATACAGTGCTTAGGCTTTCGATTTCGTCCATTTTCGGCCCAGTTCTCTATGTTTTCTCTTTGTAGTTCTCTAAGTTTTACCTTTGTAGTGTGTAACGTAAAATACACAGCCATTTCAAACGCTGTGTTTATCTTTTCATTAAATTTTCAGGTACAGCATTTGTTAATCCTGAAGAGGCGGAGCCTAAGTTGGGGCGATTATTATTATTCTTATGGGCAGAGAACAAATTAACATTGATTTCTGAGAAGGACATCAAGGGATCCTGTTACTCCTTGTCCGAGTTCAACGGAAAGTTGCTGACATGCATAAACAGCACAGTACGTCTATTTGAATGGACGGCTGAAAAGGAGCTTCGACTCGAGTGTTCCCATTTCAATCACATTATCGCTCTATTCTGTAAGACAAAAGGGGACTTTGTATTGGTTGGCGATCTGATGCGCAGCATGACATTGCTTCAATATAAGACTATGGAAGGCAACTTTGAGGAGATTGCCCGGGATTACAATCCCAACTGGATGACGGCCATCGAGATCTTGGACGATGAGGTATTCTTGGGTACGTATTTACTAATATAACTAATGTAAAATAAAAGACGATAGTAGTTTTCCTAGGCGCCTTATGCCCGTTTGCACCGTATGTATTAAGCTTTACTTAAGTATGGGATCGTACTTAAGTCATCGATTTCATTTGCACCGTCACCAATCTGTCACCTAACTATGGTTAAGAACGACCTAAGTTAGGCCGACGAAAAACGGTGGCTTAAGACTGGCATAAATTTAGGCAACGGATTGCGTACTCGTGATTGGCTGAATGGAGGTCAATGGAGGTTGAATTGTGACTTCTGTCAAAAGAACGTATGACTGCTGTCATTTAATGAACCTGATCAAATGATTTTGGTCATTTATTAGCATAATTCCCACACTTTAAAGTGTATTCTTATGAAAGGAAAATAAATTGTTATAATTTAACCGTACAATTTTGTGTATTGCTGATAACTGCAGTACTTGTTGCCACTATCAAAGTAATTCAAATTTACCGCCAAAGTATTCTAGTGAAAAAAATATGACTGTAAAGTTGACAATTGACAGAATACTACCAGATTGGTACCAACATCTTTCGATATTACTAAAATTTTACCTTGTTGCCAAATCACGCATAACTTAAGATAGGAATCTCCTACACATATGCGGTGCAAATGAACGACCGCATAAGCTCGACTCCGGGCATTAATGGTTATTTTAGGCAACTAGTATTGAACTTTTGTTTATCTTCAGGCCCAGCTGCTTAGAAAATTTAGATTTTTGCTGTTTGTACATTTAACTCCTACAAAAGAAGTGTTATAATATTGCAATAATAATACATTTCAAGTTTTTTTTAATAGTTTCATGTAGAACCCTAAATAAACCCTTTATTCCTCAAAAACTAATATTTATTAAATGTGATCGATCATATTTAAAAAATGTTAAATTAATAAAATGTTATTGTTCTGTAGGTGCTGAGAATTCGTTTAACCTTTTTGTCTGTCAGAAAGACAGCGCGGCCACAACGGACGAAGAACGTTCTCAGATGCAGGAGGTGGGTCAGTTTCATGTAGGTGACATGGTAAATTGTTTTAGGCACGGTTCGCTCGTCATGCAGAATTTGGGTGAAACATCAACTCCAACCACTGGGTGTGTTTTGTTCGGAACCGTTGGTGGTGCGATAGGTATGTAATAATTGATTCAAATTTATGCTCTTTTGTCTAAACTGTAATTTGTTTCTAAATTTGTTTGTTTATTTATAGGTTTGGTTACGCAGATTCCGACTGATTTCTACGATTTTCTGCTGAGCTTGCAAAACAATTTAACATCCGTTATTAAATCCGTCGGAAAGATCAAGCACTCGTACTGGAGATCCTTCCACACGGACATAAAGACCGAAGCATGTGAAGGGTTTATCGATGGTGATCTGATCGAGAGTTTCTTGGATCTGTCACCTTCAAAAATGAAAGAGGTTGCTGAAGGATTACAGGTGCAGTATAGTCTCTGTAGTGTGAATATCCCATTTCAAAAACATCCCCAAAGATTTACACCATTTTTTAGTGCTATAAATATTAAAAATGTGAACGACTAAACTATTTGTACACCAAAACGTGAGCGATTGTTAATATACCAAAGAGAGTGAGTTTTTACTTGTGTTTTATGTTTATTAAATACCATGAAATAATCATGAGAAAAGGCAACAATATTTTCAAAACAACATTCTCTGACACTGCTACTGCTATGGCTTTTTAGCAACGATATTTACTATAGGACACTCCCCCTAATCCGAGTCCATTTTTGCATCCCCCCTAATTTGGACTAATAAGTTGTTCGGCGTACAAGGTTGTCCATTGATATCAAGGACATACTATGATTTTTCTGTCGGTTTAGGGTTAAAAAGCAGGTGGGGCGTTCGGATGACGAGGTAGTGCAGAGTTGTAGGCCGTTCGGACTACGGGGTAGTACGTGTTAGACCATAGTTGGATTAGCGAAAGTCTACTGTATTTTTAGCCTTTCATCGTTATTGTTTTTACAAATCTTCACCTGATTAAGTAAAAACAAACCAGATCACAATCGATAGAGCCTATCTAGACTGTAAATACAAAACAAACTTGTCTGACAACTTGCACTACGAGATGGCGCCACTTGTCCACAAGCGTGATTACACTACATTATTTAAGTGATTAATGTGCAAGACACGATTATTACAATTTATTTTAATGTGTACTGTTATCTACGGTTACGCCTTTTGACATAAGCCATTCTATTAACGCTCCTTTTCGCCAAGAGTTGTTTGGTACTTTATCCATCTTCACGGAATGGTAAGGAGCATTATCCATTGCAATTACACATCCAGGCTCAAGTCGTGGCAACATATTTCTCATCCATTCCGTGAAGACGTCGCTGTTCATGTCTTCGTGGTAGTCGCCAGTCTTTTTTGATTCAAATAACAGAAGGCCGTTATCTACAAAACCTGCTTCCGAACCGATGTGTAGAACAATAAGACGTTTTTCTTTTCCAGAAGGATATGTTATACCTCGTGATAACCCACGAACAAATGCTTGTCGAGCGCTTGTTATAGTAGTATCTTTCCAGACCTTTGGTTTTGTGTGACCAGCATTAACCCATGTCTCATCCAAGTAATAGATTTTTTCCCCATTGAGCCATACTGTCTAATACTGGTCAAATATCTTCGTCTCCATAAAACAATATCCTGTGTTTCAATTAAAATACTTTTCCTGCTTCGGTTCTCCCATTTAAATCCCAACATACGCAATATTTTCCACAAAGTTGTTCGCTTCACCGTAGGTATGAAATCATCTGCTTCAATAGCCTATACAAATTTCCACTTAATTTCAATATTACATAAATAATCATATCATTAGCGTTAATACTTTGGAAATAGTTGGTAATTCATTGTTAAAATAGAAAGAATGAACATGTAGCCTAATTGCATTTTTCTGTAATTCATCCAATTTGTCATGTTTTCCCGTTTACATTTTTTGGTTGGAGAACGTAATACTCCAGAAGTACCCTTTTCCTTTACAATGGCCCACATTGTTGATTCTCCAATGCCTACAAGCTTCGAAGCTAATTTTACAGAATCTGACTTCGAATTTCCAGGTTCACGACTGTACTCGAGATATGCATTGTAGGCCATCAGCCGTTGTCCACTGCGAATGGGCTTTCCTTGCGGATTTTTTGATGAACCAGCCTGCATTCTCTCATCCATATTAGCACTATTTAATATCATCGTAAAACATTAACAACAAATATTATTGGCAATATTAAGATTACCTGTTACAATGTTAATATTGTGTGGAGTTCTAAAAAGAACTGAGTTTTATTTGAATCGATTGTTGAAAATAAATTCGAAAGACTGCAAAATATTCCGAACACAACGAAAATCTTGAATCTGACGCAAATGACATGACGTTTCAAAATTCAAGTGACATACGCGCGTTGGCTGGTGTAAATCAGGTTCAACTTTCAGCCAATCACAAGCCGCAAATTATAGCCCTATCTTATCCAACGCTTTATTCTTAAAGTGAATAGAGTATAGTCTGATAAACGGTAATAATTAAAAATTATTTTTTCTATGACATTTCTATTACTTTTTTACTCAGACTATAATTCTTGTACAAAATTATCAATAGGAAATTCAATTATGATTAAATAAAATTGAATCTTAGAACTTCCTATTTCTTGGACTATGGTTTATGTTGTTTACCTTTACATTATTCATTTAAGTTATAAGTTTTTGTTCTCTATTTTTAAAAAGGATTTTGAAACATTGTTTTATACTTTTCCAGATACAAGACGAAGGAGGTGCTTATAGAGAGTGTACTGTGGAAGATTTAGTGAAAATAGTAGAAGACCTAACTAGGATACATTGAGTGTGCAGCTGAATTTTTCCTTGAAATTGTTTGTAACCTCTTAGCATCGTGTCCTTGTAGCGTCCGTTGCAAGCGCAGCGCCTTTCCTTCACAACTGTTACAGCCTCGTTAAATTGTTTGTACATTTTTACCAAAAACAATCGAATCTGACGTTAGTTGTTTTACTTTTAATTCCTACATATAGAATGCCTCTGTGTAACAAGAATTTATACTTATTAAGTGTTTTCTCTCCTCACAAATTATTACAATTATATAGAATTGTTCTTTGTTCATTCACTCTGTAACATGTAAAGTTTTTTTTTTACAATGTGTGAATAAACAATATTTTAAACAGGAACTTTTTTATTCTTTGACCAACTAAACTCTATTTGTTAACAATTGCTTTATCCGTAAGTCGTTGCGCAAGATGCTCGCCTGCGTTTGTGAAATCTCCGATTCCAACTTTGCAATATTTTCGTCAAGCTCGGAAAGTTGCTGCCTCAAGGTTGAGCTGGAACTATCGTGTTGCTCCTTTTGCTTCTTGATTTCAGCGTAAGACTGGTTTTTGGCATTTATCCACGACGTCAGTTCAACATGCATCCCATCCACATCTTCGTGAAGGTAATTCATTATCTTACCGAGGGGATTAGCCACTTTGGTCAATGCCTGCACAGATATTTGAAGTTGCGCTATTTCTCTGTGAGTTACGTCTCTTGCGTGGCTATCTAAAACAAAAGTTTTAATAAATACATATCATTAAATATCCCAAACTATGAAAATATGCAAATAATTTAACAAAATTTATGCTCTGGGATTTGGTGAACTTGCCAGTTGTAATTTTGTGTACAATAAAGAACCGTAAAACCATTCGTTATATAACCGCTTTTTATAATTTTACGATCGTTTTAAAACTTGTAGTTACTATTGTTTTGACTACACGTTTTTATATTACAAGCGGTTATGAATTCAAAATTTGGGCATTGGGCAGTTGATTATGTTAACTGAATGGTTATTTGTGTGACTATGCTTTAAGAATATGGGCATTAATTTCTAAACAATTTTATAGGTATGTACTTTCATTTTAACACAGTGTATTATTACCTTCCATAATAAGACTAAACTTTATACAGTAGACTCCGATTATCCGTGCTCATCGGGACCGAAGCTGGCATGGATAATCGAAGAACACGGAGAATTGAAAGTATGTTTTTTTAACGAAAATTATAAAAACATTTATGTTTAATATTTATTTACTAATAAATCGGTGTAGCCGGCCCCTCCATACGCTAAAGTTCTTTAGATATTAAATTTAGTTGGTTGTTAGTACGATTCTTTTACGTTTTGTTCTGTTCAATTTGTAGCACCATAACTAACTGGCAAACGTTCAAATACACTAAAAAACATTCACCATATGCGAGATATTGCACGATAAATAAATAAACGACTTAGAAATGAAGGGAGGAATTATTAAAATCATGTGAAGATAAATTCTAAGGTCAAGAAACTGAGCATTTCATAAATATGAACGTAAAATATACACGCTTTTTTTTGTTTAGTTTTTTGCCAGTAACGAATGTCGGCTATAACGAACCAATATTGCTGATCCGTTGACATTCGTTATAACCGAAGTTGACTGTATAGGCATTTTATTTCACTTTATTTGATTAAGATATTCCTCTAATTTAATGAAAGCATTTTTATAAAACTTATAACGTTCGAACAACAATTTAAAAAGACCCTTCTTATTGTGATATTTTTGTATAAGAATAGAATATGCCAATCCTTATTTATACTACATTAATAAATACGTTAATGAGTTTTGTAAGTGAAAAAACTTTCAATTAAAATTTTATTATCGACTGATTATAATAATGTAATTTTACCTATCTTATTTCACCGTTGCGATGGTTACCAGACTTGCGATTATCTTATTGTTACAAAAAACGTAAAAAATCCTAACGCGTTTTAAAAGAGTTTAAATACATAATTATGTAATAGTTTGTTTAATATATGTATATTTAATCGATTAAAGTGCATTTTTAGGCATGTTTTAGGCCTAAAGTGTCATTTTCTAGGTTATTTTCGAAAATCCGAACAATTTGATAATACGAACCACCTTCGGTCCCAATTAACTCGGATTATCGAGAGCTCTACTGTATTATGAAAGTTTAAGCATTTTTCTCTATGGTGTAACAAATCCTCTTGGACTATGTGTCAAAATAGCAAATCAAATATGTTAGTGTTTACTGATGCAGTTTAACAACTTTATCTACAATTACTTCATAATGTAAGTTCTAGAAACTGTTCCTTTTCATAACACATACGGAATGCCCATTTTGAACATACAACATCCATGTAAAAGACAAGAGTATGAAGGGTATGCTCTTATTTAAAATTTTTTATTTGAATTTATTACTTTAGTGATAAAATGCAGTGAATGATAAAAATTCTTCGTGCAGCAATACAGGGACAACAAAGGTATGTACAAAAAATTAACACATACTACAAGTGGACTACAAAAAATAAAACATAGGACAGCATAATATATAAAGTCAACATCAAAACCCACCTTCAATATTCTTGGACTGAGTATAATCGTCAACATCGTTGATCTCCTTCAATATCTGCTCCACCAAATGTCCTTTGTCCTGCGGTATGTTCAAAACGTCCTCGACAGTCTGCGGTTCAGGTTCCGATTCAACATTTTGTATCACCACAGTTTCCTCTTCATCAGGATCCTTGGTAAAATTTTCAACAATGACATTAATATTTCCCAAGGGGATCACTTCATTGGTCGGTAAGGTAGACTCCGCTCGAAGCCGAGGAGCCCCTGGCCTTGCACTTGCTGGTCTGACACTAGGAGGGCGTAGGAAATTTGACATTGAAGCTAAAAAACAAAACATTAAGAAATTTGAAATTAATATACTATTTGTGGTACCTGCTGAGATGTCTATATTTTTTATGTCAGGCTTTGTCAGGTCTGGTTGTATTCTAGCAGATTTTGGTCTGACTTGTCTGGCAGTGCCAACTCGACTTACAGGTTGTTCGTTCTGTTCAACATTTGGTTCTTTTTCAATAGGATCTTCCTTTGTTTCAAGGGTGTCTTTTTCTTTGGCTTCGGGTTCATCACCCATTGGTTCACTTGAATCTTTCTCTATGACATTCTCAATCAGTTCTTGTTTTTCTTCAATGTCTTGGTTGCTTCTTATCTTGTTTTCATCTGGTTTGTCGGCTGGTGAATCCATAATGTCATCTTTAACTTGCTTAGGTGTTGAGCCTTTCTTTTGGAGTTTCTTCTTTGGATCTTTCTCTGATGTTTTAGATTCTTTTGATCTTGACTCTTTTCTAGTGGAATTAAGTTCTGACTTGCTGCTTTTAGATTTCTTTTCGACATTGGGTTTTGATTCCTTCCGGGTTGATGCTAGGTCTGTTTTACTGCCCTTTGAACTTCGATCACTTGCAACTTTCTTAACAGTTTTACTCTTTGATTTATCTGTTTTACTACTAGCTGTTAGACCTTTTACCTACGACCGTATGTGTAAATGTCCCTTACGTCACGGACTACTTAGCTCGTATATCGCTTATAACATACGTGTGCCTTTGGCTGTGCGTTTGTGTTTTTAACGCACGACCTAATGTCATAATGACAGATGTCGCGCGAATATTTTGATTATTTATTTGTCATTTTTGATACAATTTATATTTATTGAAATTTTCGGTCGTAAGTAAGTGCAATGCTCGAGCTGTAACGTATTCTTACTAGAACGTGATAATTTATGTTGAATTTGTACTGGAATTTTCGATCGACACTTCAGACAAAGTTCTCCGTAGTTGCAATAGATGTCGCGCGAATACATTGATTGGTCAACCGTCAAATATTCTTACCTGTATTTGTTTGTCATTTTTGATACAATTTATCGAAATTGTCGGTCGTAGGTAAAATTATGTACAATACTCGAGCTTTAACGCATATTACATACTCGTGGAAAATAACAAAACTCGCCGCTTCGCGGCTCGTATGTTAAATTTCCACTCGTACGTAATATGCTAGTTACAGCTCTTGTAATGTAATATACTATAACATAATCTGTACTATCTAGTTTGTTGTCTAATGCTGTTCCGAGTGCTTGAAGCAATTTATTTGTTTTTGTAGTCTCTAAACCTGCTACTATTCGACTTGGTTTCACATCTAGTTCACTACCACTAATTGTACCTACAATTATAGTTTTTGATACATTACCATTAATTGCTTTAAATGTTGCTTTTATACTTTAAAAATTGCTATACTTACCAATGGCATCAATCAATTTCGTCAAAAATGCTACTTTTGCTTCTCTTTCTTTAATATTTTCAGATACTAGTTCGTTTTCTGTATACACTCCCTTCAAAAATCCTCGTTCTCGAATAACACTTGTTACAATATCGTGCAAGAACCTAAATGGAGGCTTTTGGAGCAGTTTAGGCGTTAATGTAGGTTTAGTTATGTGCTTTCCCAACAGTTTTTGAGTTCTCTGTATAACAGAATCTTTTACAACTTCAGCCATTGCGATTAATTATCGATTAGTAATTAGTAATGTTACGTACAAAACGACCAACTGCGAACACGTAGACTTGACATTTTGTTTGCATGCTTCGTATTTAATCTCCGTTACCATGGAAACCGATGCTAAAATGCCGCGAGCTGTGCGCGTTTGCTGCCGGAATCGGTTCAATTCAATCTGATTGGATCTTTTTGATCACTAATTTGAAGTACTTCCTTAGCTCACGCGCATAGGTCCCCGCGGGCAAGTGACGTCAGTAGGAGAAGGAAGCGCAAGTAGGTACCGTTAATATTAGTGATGGGTAGAATCGTATTATTTCAAGAATCGATTTTCAGTGTTCGAGTGATTCACATAATCGTATGATTTGGTTCTCGACTTGTTCTCCATTAATAATCGATTATTAATGATCGATGCTTAATATTCGATTTTTAATAATCGATTCTAGTAATCGATTATGAATGATCGAATTTTAATAATCGATTATGAATAGGGAGAGTCAATGGGTAGAATCGTATTATTTCAAGAATCGATTTTCAGTGTTCGAGTGATTCACATAGTCGTATGATTTGGTACTCGACTTGTTCTCCTTTAATAATCGATTTGTAATCGATTATTAATGATCGATGCTTAATATTCGATTTTTAATAATCGATTCTAGTAATCGATTATGAATACTCGAATTGTAATAATCGATTATGAATACGGAGAGTCAATGGGCGCGTCCAGCAGACTCACCGCACGGTGAGATACCGAATACATGCTGATTATCTTGATAATGAGAGAACAGAAAGAAACTAACGCTCTCCAAGTTGGCCTTGTTTTTTTTTTAGATAAAACGTGTTGTTTTGATTTTTGATAGTTCTGTCAATTGTCTATTTCCTCCTCCTGCTTTTGACGATGTATTATAAAAGAAATAGGCGAAATAAAATTAACCTTATAGCCAATTATGTTTCCTCGAGTTTGAAAGTTAAGCGCCTTGCTGTAAATGCAAACTACAAGATCCGATTTTTGAATTATCGATTCCAAATTTCTAAAGCAAAGGATGACAGTGTTGAGGACAGCGTTGAGGAGAAACAAGTAAGAGGAATATCAAAATTAGAACATTTAAAACTTGCTATTTAAATTTTTAGATTTGCGAGGGTTTTGAAAAGTACAAGCGACTTTACAACAATGTGATTTCTATTTTATTAGCAGTTGCAGTAGTAGTTGCTTTTATGTATTCGTGCTTCGAAAAGTGCGGTATATGCCAGCAGCAGATGAGTCATATCAATTCGCTTGATGTCAGAAGAAATGTGCATAAACTGAAGAAATTTTGGATTTACGGCACAAAAGATCTTAGCCAGGGCCATCTAGACGCGATGCTAACTACATTCCAACGATATGGGTATGAAAATGCCCCTCATTGGGAGTACTGGGACTTGTTATGGGCATGGCAAGATCCATTTGTTGTAGCGTATTCAGATTTAAAAGATATGCAAGATTTTCAAAGGGTTAATCATTTTCCTGGATTCACTAGACTATTTCTTGATAAGAATGTATTTGCCGACTCAAGTTTGGAATATGTTCCTCGCACTTTTAAGATACCAAGAGATACTGGAGAGTTTTTGATGTACGTTAAAGATAACCCAGAAAAGGCATTCATTTGGAAAGACCACCAAAACCTAACGGTTTTGAAAGCAGTTTCAGAAGTTGGAGAAGCATTGAACACCACTCTTGTACAGGAGCTAATTACCAAACCATACCTTATATCGGGACGTGTCTTTGATATTGGGATTTTTGTCGCTATTACATCAGTGGATCCATTGCGGATATATGTGTATAATGCAGATATTGCCTTCAGGTACAACATCTATTTACAGATTTATAAGACCATTAGCTTTGAGACATATATGGTTAAGTATTCATGACAAAAATATTGAGTCTATTGGGTTCTACTCATAAAAAAAAACTTTCCAGAAGTTTTTCTCAGTTTCTTCAACAAAAAAAAAGATTAATACAACTAATTAAGATAATGAATACAAGTGATAAAAAATCAAAATGAATATAATGTCCCAATTTTTTCCGACAAAAACTTTTATCAGATAGTCAATGTCATCCTGATTAAAAAGTTTAATATGGATTTATTCTTTTTTTTTAATTCATTAAAAAGTTACAGCCGTTTGAAATATTACCAAACCTTTAATTATTTTAGACAGGTCAAACTTCTTAAGAAATTGAGAAACCCAATAAGTCCATATGAAACTTTTTAGGTACATACTGGACTGACAATCACTTTCCAGAAAAAAATCAGTAAAGTTTTATAAGCATTCTTTTTCTACATTTGTTTTCTAGAATTTATTTGTATTATACCCCCCACATTTAATGTTCATATATAGAAGTTTCATTGATGTTTCCTCTAAGCATTTTTCAAGGATTTTGCAAATGAGCCGCCATTTCTGTAATTTCGCCAAAATAGTTATATAGTAAAGTAGAGGAAGTTTTGTACAATTTATGTCTGACATTTTTTGGTAAAATTAATAGTTTAGCTGCATGAGTAAATTCTATTTGATCGAGATCGGTCGTGTCTGCATTAATATAAAACAAGTTAGCCAGGATTTGTCAGATATTTTGAGTCTAATGACAGTAGGTAGTGTCAAACACTAATGTTTTGACAATACCTACTGTCAAAATAATCAACATATCTGTCTAGTTCTACTATTTTATTTTAATGCAGACTTGGCCGATCTCGATCAAATAGAATCTCATGCAGCTAAACTATTAATTTTATATATATTAGGTATGACAAAGTCATATGATATGCCTGGCCACATCAGATTTTTTTTAGTTGTGACTACCAATAACAGACAAAAGAATTCTTAGTTAGTTTTTTTATCTACAATAAGAACAAATTAATCGTTTACAAGACATTCATTCTTTTTCATTATATTTCTTCATTTTAGTTCTTTTTATTTAAGTATTTTTTTTATATGGACTAGTCGTATTTTATGGACTAATCGTATTTTCTTATGGACTAATTGTATTTTCTTACCAACTTTAGAAACATTCCCTTTAACTTTAGAAAGATTCCCTTTAACTTTGTTCAGTGACGTGAAATAGAAAGATATCCGGACTAGTGTGAGGGACTGTAACATTATGATAGTTTTAATATAATGTTTATGTGACCTTCTAATACGACTTCTTCTCTTTTAAAATCTTCAAATATAAAAAAATAATTTATAAATTTTTACTATTTTCGGAAATAGAGGGGGTTTCTGCATTATTGGGAAAATATTAACAACTTCGTTCAAATAATAACCCATATTACTGAAATCAAAGATATTTTTAGGGAGGTGTCAAACTATTTCCCCCCAAAATTTAGAGGGAATATTACATCATCGGTTTTCTCTCTCCAAATGTGATTTTGGTGCAAGCATTTTACAATATTATATTTTACCATTTAACATCAATAGTTTGAAGGTCCTTGAAGGTCCATTAAGGTCCTTTTAATAAAAAAAAAAACGTGGAAAAGGTCAAGGCGCTTGCAGTATATGAGAGACAGTTGCATTCTTGATTTTCATACTAAACGATATCAGTTAGTTCCTTTTAATAATAAGCGATTGAATCCATGGATTGAATTGATGAATCTATTTAATACAAAATTACATCAACAGATCTGCAATGGAGGAATTTAGTCCATTGTACAATGATACCAAGGAGTACATGGCATCCATTGACGGACTGGTAGGTGATGTACTCCACTTGCGTTATATCTATGAAGAATTGGACTATAATACGAAGGAAAGTGTAAACTGGCACATACGTCGTGCGGGCCAAAACCCATCTGGTATCTGGGAAGAGATCGAAGACGCTATAAGAAAATTTATAATTGGCAAAGAAGCAGAAATTCTGAAGGAATTAAAGAGGCATAAATTAAACTTTCATCTGAAATTAATTATTGTTCAGATTATTTTAGGTTCAAGTCTCCTCGGAACTTCTTTGAGATGCTGCGCTTCAACTTCATCATTGACGAAGACCTACACGTGCATATTATTTCTATACAACCAGTGCCAAATCTCAAGAATCAACTTTTCCATTGGAATCAACTACTGGAGGAGAAAGTGTTGCATAATTTCCTTGGGTTGATTGGACTTGCTCCAAAAATGGACAATCATACGTTGAACATGTAGGTGCAGGTTCATTTAATTCTGTACGTTGCAAAAGATTGATTTTTAAATTTTTACCTCTTTCTTGTATTACTAAAATAGTAAAATCTATTTAGGCCAATAATCCAAACAAGAATGGAGTCGAGTCTCTACAATCTGGCAGTTTTTCCTCAGGAATGTACATCTACAGACTGTCTAGCTTGTGATACTGATTTGTGCAGACTTTGCATGGTCTGTGAAGATAACAACATCCAAGATTATCTGTTAAGGGCACATTCGGAACAGTTGAACAAAGGCGAATGCAAAAGAATATATCCTATAGCAATGGTATAGTGTAGTTACCAGACACAACAGTATACATACTTATTAATGCCTTCTTCATAACTTTTAGAATTACAGTAATCCACAGTTACCTGCGAATTTCTCTGAGCTATCAAAGGCAAACCGGATGATGCACCTGTGGTATCAAGGGAAATGTATATGGAACACCGTCTGGTGTAAATAATAATTTATAATCGATGATATTATATTGTTTTATTTTTTTATGTATGACATATTGGAGAAGAGTTTTATTAAATGTGGTTTATTTACTTAGTTCTTTGGATTCATAAGGTATGATGTGATTAAGTTTACATTAAATTTCAGTCTTCTTTTAACTGGAAACTATCATAGTTTGTCTGACCCATTTTACCTAGGTAGTGTCTGAATAGACAGTGCCCTGTGAACAGACATGTAATCGTTCTTAGGTTTTCCTTTTGAAGGTCACGGGAATGTATTGTCCTTGTGGCAGATAAGCTAATAAACTTCTCCGCTTGCCTCTGCTCCAACTCCGAACCCTTTGCTTGGCATGGCCTTTGGTTAGACCAAAAAGGGCTCGGATCCGTAAAAGACAGTCTTAGATCCTTGCTTTGAAAATCTATCGGCAGTTTCATTTTCTTTGATTCCTCCATGTCCCAACACCCACAGTAGGTGGACCCTGTTGTTTTTTGCCAGTTGACAAAGATTGTGTGCAGCTCCAAACCGCTTTGGATTTGCACGTGATTGCTTTAATTGCCTTAGTGCTGCTTGGTCAGCCAGGGGCGTAGCTTCCAGGGAGTAGTGGGAGCAAATTACGAGTAACAGGGCGCAAAGTAGAAGGCCAATAAAATGACTTGTAAAAACATTTGAGTAAAAAAATCAATTGGCCAGATTTTCTAAATAAAACTAAGGGCCTCAATGTTTTGTGCACTTGACTGAATTATCATAATTTTGATTTATAGATTGGTACGGTGTATTTATACATATAACTCAATATACATTTCGACCCATGCAACGAAGACTATCGTAACTCAAGTGCAATCCCTATGTAGTTACTATAGTCTTCGTTGCATGGGTCGAAATGGCTGTTATGGGTTTAAATGGCTGTTATGACTTTTAAATAGCTATGATTTTACTAAATTAGTGTATTTTTATTCATAAATTTCAAAGTATGTAATTCAGTATTTGTTTGTAAATATGGATTACAATGATCTACTTATTAAAGAAAGCAAATACCAATCCCAAAATTTTAGTGATAGCGTGATAGGTAAAATTTTTAATTGCCTATCATGCTTTCTCCCAAATAGGTTTGAGGAAAATTAAAAAATAATAAAATTTCTCTTTAAGAAACTTGAACAACTGTCCGTAAACATTAGAAAAGCATACTGTGGCACCTGAACCAACGTGTGAAAATGTTTTCAAGGTTGTAAGTTATTTTATTACGTAATTGTAATTTTATTTTATCGCGTTTGTATATTGCAGTCGTAACTTTGTACATAGTAGATTTTTAGAAATTTTCTAGTATGTGTTCTATTTGTAAAAAAAATTAGATAAAAAGTAAAAATACAGGATAATTCATAACGAGGCGAAAAATACCAGAGTCTCTGTAAAATATATGAAATAACTCTTTACGATTGACCTTTGTTTTTGAGAAATTTGACTTCAAAGTTTTGTGACAGCAGTAAATTAATAAACAAAAGGAAAGGTAGTGGAACCTGAAAAAGGATTTATAGACAATAAAATTTGATTATCAGGGGGGGTCGATGGCGTATAGGATAGAGCGGCTGCTATCTAAGCTGGAGGCCCGGTGTGATAAATTGGAGGCCCGGGTTCGAATCCCGGCTCGGGCTAAAAGTGACTGTCCTGGTATTTTAGGCAGGGAACAAATACCTTTGCATGCCGCCTTCCATCGGATGAGGTAGTAAAGCCGGTGGTCCCGTGTGCTGTCATGATGCGACATGCACGTTAAAGAACTCTTACTGGAGGTTGGAATTCCATAAGTTCGACAAAATTCCTGGGTGTATGTAGCCTGCCCTCAGCGTCGGTGATTGGCCTAAGTTGCGGAAATAGACTGACGTAAACTAAACAAGTTAAAAAAAATAATTTTATTATGTATATTGCACACTCAAAATATCGCCACAAGCTCTAAATGCAAGTTTACCAACTAAAAATACAGGAATAGTAGACTGTGACGTGTTAGCCCAATGAAATTAAACAAATAAAGCACTTCAGAAAAATTCAAACACCGCTGGATTGTTAAATATGCCTTTAATTCACCATTAGAAATAACGTGTAAAAAGTCTTCATCGATATCGTGTCTTAGTTGCGAGTTATTCACGGTCAAAGATGACTGGATGACTGAATTGGATTTCTTTTGTTGATCGGATGACAATGGATGTTTTTAGGAAAAGTTTAATTCTCTACATAAAATGTCTATACATGGTTTAAGTACGAGTTGGTATTTTCAAAGTACGCGTCTGAAAATATGTCAAAAGCACGTATAACGTAATTATATGTTGGGCGATCCATTCCGTCTCCCAAGTATTTGATTGGTCATTGGGCATCATATTTAATAATAAGAAGAACAATAGTGTGCAATTAAAACTTGACCATTTGCGAGAAATGTCCTTCAGACGGTTAAGAAATGGCTTACTACGTAATACCCACTTTGGTTTTTACGGAAACCAAAACCTTTTGGAAAAAAATTTATTGCATAATCCCATAAAATACGATGCCAGTATTTATATAAAACGGTTTTGTCAACTGAAGAACATCGGGGTTTGTTTAATTTGTTAAAATTGAAAACAGACAGCTTTTGACTAATTGGTTTTACTTGTCATAAAAGACCCAAACCGAGTTTCAACCCCTTGATTTTGTATAAATAAACTGCATTTTTGGTTTAATCTGGAATTGAAAGTGGGATACACTAAATTAAATGTTCAAAAAATGCCAAAGCTCTTCTGAAAAACCAGGCGGTGCACAGATTTTTCTTGCTCTAGGGCGCTGAATATGTAGCTACGCCACTGCTGTCAGCAAATGCACACTTTGACTTTACGGAGATTCCTACATATGCATTCTTGAGTTCAATGCTGTGTGTTTCTGCCTGAAAGATGGTTGATGTATTACCCATGGCTTTAGATAGGGTGTTCCTTAGTCTGGTCACATCTAGGTATACCAACTCCCATAATCTATTTTTGATCCATTAGTGTACCACATATATGAATTGTCTGATAACTGCAGTAGTTTCGGCCCAACGTTGTAATCAACTTATAGTAAGTTTTCTTTAATGGAACCCCACCTGGAAACTTGAGTTGAGGAAACTTGGAAAGAAAGTCGGAACTTGGAACCAATAACTTTCGAAACGTGCGTATGATGATAAGATATCACACGACAGTTTTTTTAAACCAAGTAAATTTTGTCTGCAACTTCTTTTATGTACATAATGTATGAATGTAACCATCAACGGAAAATATTTATACAATAAAATTAGTATAGAAAACACAATTGCGGGGAAATAATAAAAAGGACAGTTTTTTAAAAAGAAGGGTTGCCCTCCCTAAAGGATTAAACATATTTAACCTTGCTATGCCTAAGCCATGCCAGCATAGGAAATGTGTCAGAAAATGTTGTTTTTTGTATATTAACGCTATAATATTTTTTAATCTTACGCCATGTGATCCTGAAAAATTTATCAGGAAATGTTGTTTTTTGTATATTAACACTCCTATATTAATACACTCTGGGGCAAAAACAATGGTACAAATTTTCAATTACACGTATTTCCAATAATATTTAGTAAAAGTAAGTATGTCTTTAAAAAAATAAATTGTCTACATTATGAAGGTTGAAAACATACCATATTCGCAATAGATTGTTTCATTTCAATGTTGTTACTTTATGTATGTAGCATGTATAGTATGTAGCATTTTTTATAATATCGATCAAATTTTATGCAAAATGAAAGTGTCGTAAAATGAATAGGTAATCACATTTGTTTTATTTTGGTCAAACATCGAAAAAATCGTTTTTTTTATTGTTTTTATCTAAAAAGTAGTCGAGTTGGACGATTGTAACAAAAATATTGCACACACACTACAAATCTAATTACACGTACTTGAGTTATCTTTTAAGATAGTGGATAAATCATCTTTTAGCAGTCTATTTTTATTTTGATATTATTGATATTTTCTTGCTACTGACTCACGTAATAAACCACACTTGTTTGGCTGTAGATTCTTAACAAATTTTTTTTATTAAAGAAATTTTTTATTAAAATTATTCAGGTCCTGGCTATTTGTTTTTCATCTAAACATTCCATTTTCAAATGAAAAGCATTGAAAAAGTAAGACTAACACAATGTATTTAGACGGTTCAGGCCGATGTTTGAAATACTCTTCATTTAAATTCTAAAAGTTGCACATACAAAATAAAAAGATTAGGTTTGAAGTGATGTGTTACATGCAAAAAACGTTGATCCCATCTCCGATACAATCTTTGCAAAACAAGCAAAAAATAGTAACATAACTCTAAAATTGTAAACATCTAAAAAACAACATGTCCGATACATAATAATTGAAAATGAAGAAAATTATTTAATATTTCACCCTGAATACACAGGGTTCGCCTGAATGGGCCCGACCCGAAAAAAAAACCAGTGGGTTTTTCCGGTTGGGCCCACTTTAAAAAAAAACAGGTTTTTCGGAGCGCACAATTTGGAAATAATTTGAAGTTATTTGAGTTGGGCTGGCTTGAAATAAACTAAGGTGTTTATTGAAAACTCGTTACGGGCAAAAGTAAATTTCAAAAGGTTTTTATTTTAAATTTCAAACCGTTTTTATTTTACTTTTAAAAAGAAAACAACAGATATAGACACTTTCAGTGTGTGTCAGAACAAAACTTAGTTGTAAGGTATTTGTCAAAACTTAGTTGTATTCTTAGGGTGGGTTTTTCAATTGCGGCTTAGCAGAGTTTAACGTAAACTATTGTTAGGCTCCATTTGCGTGCTATGTGGAGCCTAACGATACTGTACTTAAACTCCGCTAAACCACAATTGTAAAACCCACCCTTATTCACTCAGTGTTAGTGTGTTAAGAAAAGAACAAAAACAAACCACCACAAACACATTGAGTTGACCGGTCGACACTGTTAGTAGCGTCCATGTCAAGCAAATTTGGTTTTTTGTCCAACAGACGTTTTGGTTATCTTGGTTATACACTTACTGAAACGATTTCAGTTCCGGTTTTGAGTTAGATCTCGAACACATTAATTTTGCCCATTTTGCCCATACAATAAGTACCTACTGTCAAATTTTCAATAGATACGTTTCGGTGTTGAATATCTTTGCAAAGGTTGGGGTTTCAGATTCAGGATTTTTTACATGGTTGGTCCGGTTATGGCTATGGGTTTTACATCATAATAACATCAGTTACTGTATGGTTTTGGTTAATAATTAATAATAATATTTACTATTGCCCACTTTTACCCGAAAAAGCTCGAAGAATCCCACTTGGGCACAGTGGGTTGGTCTTTAAAAAAAAAAACGGGTTTTTCAAACCCTGGAATACGGTACTACAAAATCTCTACTGTTCTTTTTGACTAAAACCAAACAAATGTAATTATTTACTGATTTTAATACACCTTTCATTTCACATTAAATTGACCCGATATTGTCAGAAATACTGCATGGTCGACAAGAAGTAACATAACTTAGGATTGAAATGTTTAGTTGTTGCGAATATGGTATGTTTTCAATCTACACAACATAGGCAATTTGTTTTTATAAGAAATAGTTGAAATATTTTTTTGGGGCACAGTGTATCTACCTTAATTCATCTAGCATCAAAAGCCAGCCGCTAATTCTTGAGTTCCTTTTTAAATTTTAAGTCACTTATTTTCCATATTATAACCAATGCAATATAGACTGGACTCTAGTCTCTTCTTGCAACTCTTCTTGTCTTCTTATTGTTCCATCAGTTCTTTCAAATTGTAACCTTTTCCCCTTAAAGTATTTTTTTACATTACAATCATAACCAGAACAACTTAAAAATCGCTCAAAATCAAATAATTGATGATAATTAAAAAAACTATCAACTATTCATGCTTTATTAGAAACTTTTCGGAAAACCTCCAACCGACAAAATCTCCAAATACTTTGCATCCATACAAACTTTATTGTAGAAACTATAGTATACGCATCCATATAAACTTAATCCTTAAACCTACCAAATATAATAAACAATATTAAAACTTTTGAAGTCATAAATTCTCAGTCGTATTCTATTTCGTTTTCTCTCGTTTCACGAATTTGTAGGTATTCTTCGATATTACATAACTAGCACCGGCTGCAATTGTCGTAGCACCAGTAACATACCTAGAACCAAAAAATTATCAGTAGCATAATATGATGACTTATGCTTCAAAATTATTACCATAGTGCTTGCAGTAACGGATGGTCGACATATGCAAATATAGGCGCCGCTATTGTAGAACCAACTAAAACTAACTGGACAGCAGTGTTTACTTTACTAATAAAAGTAGGAGCTAGTTGCACAGTCGCGTGCGTCACATCAAAATACCTACTTAACGTACGCTGGAAAAAATAAATTGTTATTTGTTATTTTCTTCTTTCGACATTCACTTAATGAATAATACAACTCACCGGGGGTGGTAACGACCTATATCGAATAACAAAGCCAGCTGCAATAAGTAAAGCATCCCTTCCGATAATAATAGTCGTTAACAGAAGAGGTATAAGCTCAGCGTACGTTAAAGATAAAAATAACGTTGCTATTAAAACCTTGTCAGCCATCGGATCCAAGAAACTACCCATTTTTGAAGATTGAGATACCCATGTTCTTGCAATCCAACCATCTAACTAAACAATTGATAAGCAAATTATGAAACCAACATTGTATAACCAAATAAATAATCTGCAAACACTGCAAATTTAAATTGGTAATACATTTTATTACACAAATTATCAAAAATTTATAAAAAAGTTGATGACTTATAGGCAAGTAGGGTAGGGTTGGGCACATTTAGCCAATTAATATTTCCCTGTCCATTTGTGAAGTGAAGCTACTTGGTTGCATAATAGTGAAGGTTTATATTCCTGGTTGAGGAGAGCAGTCTTGCAATTTGCTGCAGTCTGCATCAAGCGTTTGGGAGCCATGGAAAATCTTGCGCATGCGTGATGAAGCTTTGTTAGTATTCCAAGATGAAACACGTATCTTAGGATAAAAAAAAGGTCCTGGTCAAAGCCAGGACTTGCTTATCTGGATATGTGCAGAGAAATGAAAAGACAAAAACGACCTCATTGGCACAACTTATAAAACGGTGCCAACGATATCTATGGCTTCAATTGATTAACAGACTTGAAATTTGAAACACATGTTCAGAGAAGTAGTAGTTTTCGGCTGCCGTTAATTTTCTTGATAACATGTTTACTTCAATAATAATAATAATAATTGAGCAAAAAGTATTTTTGTGCGAAATATTGCAGTAAAATATACAGGCTGTCCCATAAAGATTGCGACAAACTGATAGGGATTCTAACTGAAAGGATGCAGGGAGCTTTGGGTTTCGTTCCCACAAAAACCAATTCAGTTACCTTCACAAGGAAAACCAAGACAATGAGAGGGGCATCGCAGTGCGCGTATCGTGACAGGGACCACCTCTCGCTGATAATAATTATAATAAGTTGACACAGTGATTTATGGATGTTCGGACCCCATGGAACAATACCATGAACAGGTGAGTACAAGCGGCTTCACTCTTGCGAGAACTGCTGCACAGAAGAACTGCTGTTCTTCCGTGTGGATACGCGTCATGTAGACTGTTTCTGTGCCCCCAGAAGAAAAAGTCAAGTGGATTTTGTACAGGGGATCGATAGGGTTAATTACCAGAGTGCACCAACCAATTCATCAATAATATTCAAATGTTCATTTAATAACAGGCACATATAGATACTATTATTACTATTTGTTTTTAATTCAGTCTAGTGCCTAAACGGCACTAGATTCATCAATAATATTCAAATGTTCATTTAATAACAGGCACACATAGATACTATTATTACTATTTGTTTTTAATTCAGTCTAGTGCCTAAACGGCTGTTTTCCGGACATAACTTCATTGACAAAAAATATTTGTTTAGGTGTCCCCTACAAACCCTTTCAGTTGGTTGCAATCTTTATGTATATATTTGTTTCTGAATACACTTCTGAAGATAACCAGCAAAATTTTGGGTTTCTCTTTCATATGAACCTACTGATCTACATCGTGTACATCATTTGCTCCCATGTGTATAAATGGGTTGAGCGCAAAGACACACAATTTCCACCTCAATAATTACATAGCAATTGCGTGGAAGAATAAAGAATTGATTGACTAGGTGCTAATTTTGCTGATATTCAGCAATCCAAATATTTTGAATGTTACTTATGACATAATTTATGAAAGTTTTGACATAATTTTCTGACTGTTGAGGTTTGTCTTATTAAACCGTCTATATATTTAAACATATCAATGCTGCAGATATATTTAATCACTAACATTAGACAATACTTATCAAACTTGACGGTAAACAAAGGTAAATGCATATACTTGTAATGACGGACTTGAGCTAAAGATAACTTTGTTTAGCCCAGTTTTGGTATTGAAGGTACATTAAACAGTAGTTTTGTCCTACACTAAACTATCACTTACCAAATCAGTAATCGCTGCAACACCTAAGACTCCAAGTGCAAAATTAAAATTGGACTGAATGATCAGCACTCCCAAATAAGGGGACAGTAAAATCCTCAAAACGCATAAAAAGTTCGGTATTGTATACATATTATCCCTCTAAAATATGTTAATTTTTTCAATTTATGTTTATACATATACAATTTAAATAAAAATTACCTCTATAATTTCCTCTACTTTGCCCTTCACTTTATCTTTGGTATCTTTGATATCTTGTAATATTATATTCCCACGTTCCTTTATTCTCAGCTCAGTGTCACGTAGACGCTCCTTATTGTGTTCTATATAATTCTTAAATTCTTTAGTGACCTTAGTTCTCTGTTTTTGTAAAAACTCTTTATCAGGAACGGTACTAAAGCACCGTAACTTATTTCTACTGTCTTTAAAAACTAATTTCTGTATATACATTGGATAATGTGCTTTCATTTGTTTACATTTCCCAAAGAATATGTGGCAACTGTCTCGGTAACTGAGACATGTCGAGACGTAGCTGCGCACTTGATTGTAGCGCATCAGCCGGCCAGTAAACAATATATAATTTGCAGGACTCATTTCTGGTTTGTGATTGTTCAGTCAATTCTGAAAGTAAAAAGAATGTAAAATATATTGTTTATTTTGCTATCTAAAGTTAACCTCAAAATATGTACTTTCACAATCATCATAAACTGTTGGTTTTCATAGTGGCAGCATCGACAAAAGTAATATAATCAGAAAGGTTTTCATAAAACCTAAGAACCGGACATCTAGCGCTATTAAAAATAGACTTATCGCACTGTCAAAATTATCACGTGTCGGCGGACCTTCACATGCCACAACCAATATTTAAATGAAACCGTAGGTAAAAATACGGCTAAGTACCTATATTGTCAATAAACAGCACCAGTTATATAATTGCTGTGGAGTGGATAGTTGTCGCTTAATTTAATAAAAATAACTTCTGGCGGACGTAGGCAACTAATCTAGGTTATGTTTGGTAAAAATCCAGTCGAGGATCGTTTTTATCACAGGCAGATAATACAGATAAGACATTTGGGGTTTCCGACATTTGTTCATCTTTGTAAAGTTATTAAATTTTAACAATCACTTAACCTGTACTGGCAAGTTCCTGAAACCACCTGAAACCTGCTCATCGAGCGGAATTTCTGCCAAAACAGGCTCCTGGATATCAAATATCTGCTAGTTTCCACTGCATTTTAGAGTAAAAATACTTCTACGCAAAGTTTTAGAGCATATTATTTTCTATCACTTTTTTAGACATTTTTTTATTTTAAATGTAAAGAAAAAGGTGACGTACAGGAGGTATATAAATTTTAAATAAATTAAAAATTACGTCCACAACCTGGCTTTGAACCAAGGACCTTTGCGTTCCTAGCAGAATGCTCTACTAAGGGTCGTATCTACGTCGCACGGATAATGTTCAAATAGCATAATACTTGGAATAACCTGTTATTACCATGCAAACACGGATGGCTGAACCAATAGGAAGGCGGTGCAGAAGTACTTATTCCGGGAATAGCTATTCGAACATTATACGTGCGACTGTAGACCCGGCCCTTAATTTCAGTGAAAAATTAGGTCATTTTCCTATAGTACTTATTTCTGCTACCAACGCATACTGTATAAGTTTTCCTTGGGATACATAACCATATACGTGATTATTTGTAGGAACTTGTAGCAACAAATTTTCCTAAATAATAAAACATGCAAATAGTTAATATTCTTTTATTAAAAACATTAGTTACATCATATAACCACATAAAATAAGCAAACAATTTTTGATAACAATATCAAGTTGGGGGATAGACTTAACTCTAATATTAATTCATTTTCTAAACTTCTTCAGACGGAGATAATTAAATATACCACCTATCTTGACTATCCTGTATACAAACTAAATTAGTAGATCAAGAATTAATAAATATTGCAACAACTTCTATAAATACTCAAATAAATATTGCTTATAAAGTACAATATATAAATATAATATAATATATTATTTGTGGAAGGAGAGAAAGTAAGGAATCGAAAATGAACGTCAACACAGCTGTATATGTACGTACTGTTGAACAATTACAGAAGGGGACGGGCCATTCCGCGGTCGATGGGCTCGGACAAAAAGGGTTTTTTAAAAAACTTCTTTAAATATATTGGACACTCGAACCGACGGAACACGATGGTTTCTCGAAAAATCTCATTTAGAAAAATCAACGCCTTACAAATTAGTAATAGTCAACAGAGTCGTGTCTCAATAACCACAATTGATATGAAAATATCATTTCTTCTTCAAAGCCGGAGGCCCACAGGTTACATACAACACAAAGAACTTTGGACACTTTTATAAATTAGCGTTAAATATACTGGTCTGAGGTACAACATATATCTATATATCATATAAAGATATTTACGACACATATAATTATATATTTAACACCAGGGTACGGGGAGGGGGGGGGGCGAAGCTCTATGGTTTACGTTGTATGTCTTAGGTTGGTTTAGAGTTACATCTAGACTTTTTATTCTCTTTTGTTTTGGCCACTTATCGTGGATCGACTTACCCTCACTAATATATCGACTAACAGTGTTTAATTGCATACATTTATAAATTACTCTAACTATAAAATATAAATATTTCGATAATTTCACCGTTTTCTATAAATTTAAAAACCATCAATAAAAGAAATGTACTATACAAGCATAAAAGATCTACTTTTACAGAGTATTTGCACAAATGAAAAACCTAAAACAGTGTGAATGTGTAACATTTCATAAATCTGCCACATTGTAGATTGGCACATTTTACTTCCTTTTTAGAGTTAGTGACTTTTCACACTGTTTTTCTTTTTGACAACTTTTCATGTTAAAACATTGTATTAATTATATTAGTCATACTTTTTCATACAAAGTCTTTTTGAAAATTGATGGTGAGTAAATAAAATAAATGCAGAGCGGATCACAAAAAAAGTATTTAAAAGTTTCTGAAAAAGATATGTAAAAAGATACCTATCTGGTCAATAAACTGTTAACAGATTTAACTATTCAAGAGAAGAGTCCAATAAAAAAATGATTGTTTACAACACAATCAATCCTATCACAACTAAAAAGACTAATAAAAACAACTTCAATCACACGATTAAATAGCAACCTTCACCTTCATTAGTAAAAAAAAAACTTAACACACACTCTGCAAAATTTTGCTAAAATTTAACCGTCCTATTCTTAAAAAAAACCGCCATACTTCTTCAACATTAAATTTTAACAAAATCTGCTGTCACACTCATGTCTTTCCAGACACGGAAGGGAGTGAGAGAGAGACAGATAGAAGATGTCCAATAATTAGTTCCTAGTTTCCCGCCTATAGTTTAAAGAATGTCGTAATGAACGCTATAACGTAGACCATAGGCCGGCGCCTTGGCTAGAACATGTCACGGTTCGACCGGCCGGGGCGCTGAAAGCCGCGCACGCCCGGCCTGCGGGCGTTCCTTATCTCCCTGTCGACCTCGAGCTCCTCGAGCCGCTGCGTTAGGCTCAACTTCTGCTGGACGGCAAGACGCAGCAATTGATTCAACGTTTTCTTCTCATCCTCGGCGGCAGACAGCTGCTGCTGCAGCTCATCCACCTGCGTGACGTACTCCTCGCAACGAGCCGCAAACATTGCCCTCAGACCTAGTGGAAACACAAGATGGTTAACATGAAGATAAAGATAATTTAATAATTAGTATGTTATTGGACGAGATGTTATTAGAAGAATTTGGGTTAAAATTCATGAGCATGATGTTATATAATCTTATACCGGGTGGTCCTTTTAACTTGAGACTCCTAAATATATCGAGAAACGATATCAGTTTCATTGCAGATGGCGCTGCAATCGGTGAAAATGAGCCTAACTCATCGAGATGAAAATATATATAATCTGGAGGTAGCAAGCGGTAGGAGTGGGGGAGGGTCAAAAATTCTCCGAGCTTCATAGGCTCTTGAAGTTAGATGTTTTAGTGACTTTATTTTAGTCACAACGAAATCACTAAATATCTAACTTCAGGTATATAAACAAACCTATGATTCTAACATGATTCTAACCTAAAACGTGCCTAAAACTCAAGGAAAACTATTCGTGCATCGATTTTATGTGTCAGCATTGTTTTAAGTAAACCCATTTGTAATATTAATAATGGCCAGGTAGTAGAGCGGTATAAATTGTTTGATGACATGACAGATGATGCAGATTATTTAGATTTTTCGAATATCAGTCAATTTTCAATTAATGTTGTAGAATACATAGCAGGTTTTGTAGTAAAAAAGATTTAAAAAAGAATTAAAGGTCTCAAAGCTTAACGTGTTTAATTTATAAGAGGCAAGGGAAGATACCCTTTCTGCCTCGTCTGCACATTTTGATTACGCCCACTTAGCTGCGTAAAGGATTTGTGTTTGAGTTTGATTTTTGTTTAATTTTTAAAAAGAAAATAGATAGATAAAAGATCCGACCGGCCGTCTGTAGCAGAAAAACGACCAAAACATTACAAATACACGAACACAGAGATATAAAATATTTAGTAAATAGTAAATACGTATACAAATAGGACGATACGGCAGCAATAGGACTGCTGGGTGACTAGAGTTTTCGGACTATTAGCGATAAATTAGGTATAAATAAGACGCAACATACGGGGAACGAGTAGTCTTGACTAGATTTTTATGGACTTTATTCGGGTATTCACCGACGTTACGGAACCGGAGGCGGTAGAAGAGCCGTTTTGGGGCGGTTTCGGCGCGTTCTCGCGGTTGCCTGATAGTCGAGGGCCTGAGTAACTAGAGGATTGGTGTGGTCTTCGGCGCTTGGTGGCGGATTTTATGAGGAACTCGGAAATCGTCTCGACGCCGGTTTCCTCGTGCACTCGTGCCATATTTGTACGCCAGGGCGCATTGACAGCAATCCGTAGATAACGGTTCTGCTGCACCTGGAGCTTATAAAGGTGGGTCTTTGCTGCAGTTCCCCAGACCAGGCTCCCGTATGTCATGGCTGGTCTCACGACTTGTTTGTACAGCAAGAGCTTGTTTGCCGTGGACAGCTTGCTACCCCGACGAATCATTGGGTAGAGCATACCCACGGCTTGTGAGCCCTTTTTTGCTGCATGGATAAGATGTGCTGCCCACGTCAGCTTTTTGTCGATGACCACACCAAGGTATTTGACGGACTCTACTTGTTGGATGGGCTCACCGTCCAAGTAGAGCCGTCTGTGGTCGATGTTACGCCGGTTGGAGAAAACGATGGACTGGCTTTTCCCTGGGTGGGGAAGAATTAAAGGTAATTGGTGTTTAGATGCCTGTATTGCTTCATCAGCAAATAAATCATCTTTAATTTCATTCAAAAATAAATGTAAATTAATACATCTCTCAAAGGATGTTATATTAATATGCAAAGAATGTAAGCGAGTTTGTCGGCGGTTACTGATTGTGACAAACAATGCTCCACCAAACTTGAGCAATATACTTGAAAATGTAGTACACTTTGTTTTTTGTGCAGTATACACCCATTCATTTAATTCACTTAAAAGCCACATTATAAACTAGGAGCTTGGTAATAATCACATTGTATTATTAATAAAGGAAGTAGCGAAAATATATTTGACGTGCAGACTATTATATTGCCAAAACTCACAATATTCATGTTAGAAAATCAAGTATAAGACAAAAATATACAAAACCTTAAAGAAAATAATGTTATAACATCAACCAATCCTTTCAATTTCGTTTAAAAATCAGAATTGCAATGCTTCCAAAAATTGCTAGTTACTTAAAACATTACGAGTTAAATTTCAAATAGTGTATATTTCCATCAGTACTGTGATGATTTGATCATTCACTTCTGTAACTCATATTATGCATTATAAAGTGATAATTACTTCCTTTTTTACTTATTTAACGGACTAAAAATAGATTATAAATAAGAGAACCATTTAAATATTACATTGTAGTCTTTGAATTTGTCGCGCATCGCCCTCTGTATGGCCCTATGAGAACTAAACAACTTTTGACACGTTTTAGCAGTGGTGGGGACTATTGCATGCTACCTCCAGATTATATATATATATATATACATTTTCATCTCGATGGCCTAACTTCACTTTTTTAAATGGGAATACATTTTGTCCTTATTTAGCGTAAAATCATAATTTTATAAAAAAGTTGGGTATTCCCATCTAAAAAATGAAGTTAACCTCATTTTGACCGATTGCAGGGCCATCTGCAATGAAACTGATATCGCCATCTCATTTCCCCCTTTGAATCCTACAAGTTTATTTAAGACACTTTTGTCGTACCAAGCATATTTCTTGAGATATTTAGGAGTCTCAAGTTAAAAGGACCACCCGCTATAATATATGTGCGAGTCAAATAAGATGTTCTATCTATGACTCATACATTACTTATTACACTTCTTATAAATTTGTTATAAATTTAAGTGGATGATAGTTTGGTGAAAATTTTATAAACCATACTGTCATCATAACTCCTAGAACTGTCATCGGAGGGCATTATGTCTTCATGAATATATAGAGGGTTATTTATTAGATGTGTATCCTAATCATTTTAACTTGTATTAGGCCTTTATCGAGCACTTTGAGATACAGTAGAGCGTCGCTAATCTGAACTAATTGGGACCGAAGGAGGTTCGAAAATTTTTCGAAAATAACCTAGAAAATGACACTTAGGCCATAAACTTGCCTAAAAATGTACTTTAATCGATTAAATATACATATATTAAACAAACTATCACATAATTATGTGTTTAAACTCTTTTAAAACGCGTTCAGATTTTTGTCGTTCGGATTTTTGACAATCGGATTTTTTAAGTTCTCCCGTATTGTAAAATTAATGTCAAAAACGTAGGTAAAAAAGTAAAAACAGGTAACTACTAAGGATAAAGAAAGAAGTCATTTTGGATAGTACAAATATCGCACTTATTTGACAGTTATTATTTATTTGTGATTCGAATATGACTTATTCCAAATAATTGGAGGTGTTTTAAAAGTCAAATAACTTAAGAATTTTAAATGGAACGTCCAGTATATCTTGACATACTTCAAAAGATCGATAAATCATAAATGAATATTAAATAACTAGTAATAACTCTTCACTTCATGCAGGAAATGTTAGTAATGTCATTCTGCAACGTTGAATTACACAAATGTATAATTTGTGATATTGCTTTCCTCAAAGTCAAAGAATTAGTAATTCCAATTTATGTACCACTCTAAAACTATTTAAATAATATTCATCAAAGACGTTAAACTGTCCATAGTGGTTTGTAAAATATTATTGTGGAAACCATGAAAAATGTAATATTCCACCAAGAATTTGAATTTGTTGACCCGCATTGACCCGGGAGGGCTAATGTGCACTCATGAAAATCCTACTCAAATAACTATTCAATTTACAATTATCCATTTATTTAATTATTTATTCTTATGATAGTATTACTGTCACTGTGTTATGTGTACAGTAGGGTGACCAACTTTTTAATACTCCAAGGCGGGACACTGAAATCCGAAAACACAAATAAATGTTTTCTGTAATATAATATCTTTCATGTTTGTGATTATACTATTTTCAAAGTTTCCCCAACTCAATGACAAACATTTGATATAATTACTTCGGTCTTTGTTCCCCTGAGTGCATGCAAAAACAAGCAAAAGTAGTTTGCCCTTTTGTTTTATTTTCACTGCTTTACTTTCAAAGAATAGTGTGTTAATTTCGTAGAATTTGCAGTGTCGAGCCATTGTTTATGCTTATTAGTTATTAGATAATGGCTGCAATTTTTTCATTTTATTTAACTGATGGAGCCCTTCCCAGAAAAAACTCTAGATCGGACTGAAAATGTAGTCTATGTGGCCCAATAATGGATTTTTTTTTGTTTTTAAATACATTTCTGTGAACTTTATATTTTTTTTTAGATTTAAATAATGCTGTAAAATATGTTTTGCTTATTCTAAACCACAGTTTACTCGAACAATAAAGGTTATTAAATTGATAAAATACTCCATTGTTTTAGTCCAAATGTATGATGAAGGATTGAATAAAAACAGGATTGTTCTATTGTGGACTAAGTTTAATTCATTATATTTGTACGCGATCGATTTCGGCTTAATGCCATCTTCAGGCGTAAAACGTCGGATAGATAAAATTTAGATTGCCATAACAATTGTTGGGTCCTACTATGTGGTGTCCGTCATGCTATAATATTAAAAGTTTGCTTAGCATCATACGTCTATTGCCCTTGTTGGTTCCCGTTTGTCTGATAAAGGTTATGATTATTTTTATTTGACATACGATAAAAACAATTTTCTGTTTTGTTTTCTGTAGTCCAATACGAAAATTGACTATTTTATTTGAAAAGGCAAATATCGATTAAAACATAAAATAAATAAAAAATCTTTTTGGAAAAAGTAAAAAAAATGCAATTCATAAACTTTAAAAAATCTGTCATTTATACATTTTACTTTAACAATCATGACTTCAAAGGCACAGATTTAGTTTTTCAACAAATTTCATGCTGCAGTTCTACCCTATTGTATTGATAAGGAAAAAAAATTGATTGAAAAAACATTTCTTAATTTCTTAAATTTCTTAAAAAAAATCGTAATTTCTCGATTTTCACATAAAAATCAAACCGTTTTTATAATTTACCAATTATTTACCCTATAACTTACCAAAACGTACAAATAGTTAAACACATACTACATTTCCCTAAATGACCCTGTCTACACTTTTTAGGTGTCTTTAAAATTGACATTAGAATAAAATTATCAAAAAGCGTGCAAAATCTGGACGTTTTACAAGGAGGGCCAATTTATCGAATTGCGGGACTGTCCCGCCCAATTCGGGACAGTTGGTCACTCTGGTGTACAGAAATACCAGGGTTTCTACAGAAAACATTACATATCTACCAAAGCACTTCCTGTCATTTTGTTCTTTGTGATAAGTGGAACATTCCATAAAGTTGTTCCTTAACATGTCCCCAAATAAATAAATAGAACAGGCCATTTAGCTGACTAAGGTTGTTGGAGCACTATAAGCAACCCAAGAACTCATTAATATTCTTCAAATAATTTATAAGATAACATAGAAAAGTAATAAAAATTAAAACTAATTTTTGACCGGTACTTAACAAACAAATTCTTGCATTATCATAAATTATTTGTTTGAGGAATTCATAGTGGCTGTGAAATGCAATTACTAAAAGTTGCTGTATGAAGAGAAGAATCCTTAGACTTGTGAGATTGTTGAATTTTGTAGTGGGAACTAGATACCGAGTTAGGCATTTTCGGATCATATTCTCATTGATATTTTTTGATAAGAAAGAATCCAGAAAGAAACAATTCCTTAATGTTGCAAAAAGCTAGAATTGCAAAGTTTTACTTCAAACTGTATCTCTTCTACAAGAATGCATATATTGAGATCAAACAATCAATCAAACAGCAATTTGTTGACAGACTAAGCACATTTATTATATAGTAGAAGAGAACCTGACCAATGTTTGTTAATTTAATTACTCACCAAAAACCAAACCATTATTAGTTTCTCCCGATATTGTAAGACTTTATTGAAAAATAGGTTTCAATAATTTTGATTACGATGTAAAGAAAAAAATCATCAAAATGAGTAAAAAATTTAAAAAAAAGTTATTGAACATCAAACCTAAAATTGCAAGTTTCCTTTACTATTTGGAAAAAAAAGTCCAGTCAGTAAAAAATATATACAATATATTTTGTTATAACGATTAGTCTATTCAGAGTTTCTGAATAGGCTGAAACTAGGCTAGAAACCGATACCGCAAAAGTGCATAGAAACATTTAAAACTCTGTATAACATAACATCTGACTTACTTGAGAATGTGGCAGCATCTTCCTTGAGCAGCCTGAGCTCGTTCCTGAGCTTCATCATCGTCTCCGAGACAATAGTCTTCTCGTTCTCATACTTGGACTTGAGGTTGGTGAGGGCAACCTCGGCTGTATTCTTATTCGATTTGAGGACGGTTCTCAATGTGGCAATCTGTTCCCTCTTCGTCGAGAGCAGACTCTTCAGTCGGATTACTTGCTCCTGCAGTTCGGCGATCTCCGAATCTGCGCTATCATCTTTGTTACCTAGCAAAAAGATCGAAATAAGTATATTTTGAAAATTTAAGAATTGGAGCCAAAATTACTTTCATAATTAGTTTTGTGGACACCCTTCGTCTTGGAGAGCTCAATGGTGCTCTCTATTGCAGTTCGGAGGTGCTTGATTTGGTCCACGATGGTTCCGACATGCTTTGCTACATCGGTGGTGTTGTTGAGGCCCTCCAGATCGTGCAGTGGTATGTCCGATCTAAGGCGGCTCCTTAACACTTCTAGTTTGGAGATTTCGCCAATTGGAGGTGCGTTTTCAGTCACTGGTAAAAATAAGTAAAATTAATAACACTTTATTCTTGGAATTCATATATGAAGACAAAAATAATAAATTGGCTATAAATAATATAATTTTAGAGTAAAACTGCAAAAACGTGCCAAAAACATGTATGACAAATTATTTACACAAAATAATTGTATATTTGAAATAGTGCCTCAGAGAACATGGGAGTAGTAGAAATATGGAATTTGAGCTTTAGCTTTAGAGTCTAGATCAGTATTACTCCACCGTTTTAGCCTTGCGGAACGACTGAAATTGGTTTCAAATTTGGGGGAATCCCAACCAAAAAAGATATTATACTTAAGATGTATTATAATATGATGTACTTTTATTCCACATTCTTTTAGAAAGTATATGTCATTCCGAGTAAAATTTTATATATACAGAACATCCTTAAAGCAATTTTGCTGCGTCAAGAAACTAGCAACGTGGTCTGTAATGACATACAGTTCAATTGAAGCAAAAAAAATCATTTCTACTGTGAAATCATTATGAAAATGCAAAAAATCCTTTAAAATTACTGTTTATTCCAGGAATATCTAATATTACAGACGTATATATTTTTGAAAAATACAGCAATATAGCTGGTATCAAATCAGAAAGAAAAATGCAAATAACTGCAAATTGTTTGTTTACAGAATTTTTCTCAACTTGTACCGTCCGTTACTTTTACAACATTTTGCTGCAGTTTATTATCTTCATTTTCTGTAACTTTACGAACATTGTTCTCTTTGTACCAATTTAAAATATGGTGAAAAAAGACAATACATATGACAATACAAAAACGCAGAACACAAAGATACAATAATAAAATGCAATTAATTTAATTAATAAGCTAAAAAATAATCAATAATATTAAAAATAAAATGTATACAACTGGTTTTAATTTCTGAATGCTGACAACTAACACACGGATAAAAATACTACAGAAATGATCAACTTGGACAAACGGCATAACTGGGATACCTACCATTAATCTTTTTTATGATTCTGTGTAATTCTGGTTAATGATTCAGACGTCCATAAAAATGTTTATAAGTAAGGTCTTTTTGATTACGTATTTAAATTATTTTTGTAGCAAAGTTTTGAATTTTACTTCAGTTTTACATCAAGTTTCCTGTTCGGTATTCTACTTGTATTTTTTATCAGACTTATCAGACCTTATCAATTATGCCTAGAATTTAAATCACTCTGTATTTTTATTGATTTCGATTACCTATGAATAGTAAGACAGAATATCTTTCACCCCATACTCACAGTTCTGCTCTTTTCCTAAAGTCAAGTTCCCAGGATGAGCAGCAGATTCAAATCATGTAATCCCTTTCCATTTGTGTGGAAAGGGACAAATATCGAAACAAAAATAATTTTAGATTTTATAAGAGTGGCTATAAATTCTTATTTTGTACTTAAAGGGGTAATGCACATTCCAAGAAAATGAAACAATATAATAAATAATAACAAACTTACTAGGAGTCATTCCACCCAATTTCTCATGTTCCAAAATCACCCTGTCAGGAGTTTGGCCATTCACGGTGCAAACATGATGGTACAACTGCGCCAACTCCTCGGTGACCATCTGCAAATTATTCTGCGTCTCCTCCAATGACGTTCCAGATTCGCTGGCAAACTCTCGCAACAATTTCAAGTCGCTCTCTAAATCCAACGACTTCCGGTCCGTGTCCAAGACCTTATTCTTCAAGTTGGTAATCTCGGTCCTCAGCTGTTGCGTAGGATCCGACGCATTCGAAATCTTCTCCAGATCCTTAAGATCATGCTTCAATTGTTCTATTTCTTTGGAGGACAGCTTAAACCACTGCTGATATTGGTTGATCAGATTATTAGCTTTTTCCGTCGAGACGGTGATATTTTTATCGTAGTTACGATTTAGGTGATGGAGCGAATCAACGTGAGCACCTAGGATAGCTAATCTCGACAAGAAAAGTTGCAATTCACCCTGGCTACGCTCAACTACAGCTTGGCTATCACGTAAGTTTTGCGTCAATGATGACTTTTCCTTTTCTAATATTTCTAGTTGCTTTTCTAGTTTACGAAGTTCGTTCAGGTGAACTTCCGAGAATAGATCTACTTGTTTGCCATCCGGTGAAGCAAGATCTTGGCCGGATCCGTCTGATAAGCTTGCCTCGATCCTTTTCAAGCCTGGGATATCATCTTCTCCATCCGAACCTAAACCTTCTTCATTACTCATACTTCTTATGCTATAAGCTAGGTTGCTTATATTATAGAATGATTCCCGGTTTATGTGTTGGTCTAGCTCTTTCTTTAAAGCGTACTTGGCTTCCCGTTCGGACTGTAAAGATTCCAAAGCTTCCTCCATATGCTTTTCCGCAATTTTTTTCAAATTTGACAATTCCTCGACTTGCGAGTTTAGAATTTCCATTTCTTCTTGTAGCCGGCGAATCTCATGCTTCAAACTTTCAAATTCGACCTGTGAACTCTTCAACGCGGACACTTGTTTTTGTAAAACGATGTTCTCTTCCTCTAATTCGGAGTAATCAGTCATCAGGCGAGTCTCTCGTAATTTAATCTCTCGCAGATCTGCGCGCAGTTTCTTAAATTCCATATTGCGATCTTCCTTATCTTTGCCGATGTCGTTGTTTTCTTGGAGCATTCGGTCGCGTTCTGCGGTAACACGGTCTAGTTCATGGCGAGATTGCTTTACTTCGTTTTCCAACTCGATAATTTGCGAGTTTAGCGACGTTTCTCTAGCTGCCGATTCGGAGAGCAGAGACTCCTCCGTTTCAATGCCGGTTTTTGTAGTTTCACGGTGGCTTGATTGAAATTTTGACAATGCCTGCGGTAACACAAATGATAAGACAGTGAAAACAAAACACAAACCATAGCTTAAAGAAAAGCTATGAAAAGAAAATATAATACTAACCTCGCGTGTAATGTGGAGGTCATGTTTCGAATTTTCGTACAGATTTTCCAATTCGTCGCATTTCTGTTGCAGTTTCTCGCGTTCCTCCAATAAAACAAGTCCATATTGTGCCGATTGTACCTTTTCGCTGCTTGCTTGATCCAATTCTCTAGTCAGTCTTTCTATTTCGGCTTTTAGCAGTTCCATTTCCTCCGTAGCTGCCATGTTCGGTTAATTTTCAGTTCCGATCCTCTCAAAAATACGGAATTTACGGCCTAACCATCGCGTTTTGTTGTAAATAATCCGGTTAGTACGAAAACTCAGTCACGAAAATGACATTTCAGGGCCACTGAGAATATTTGGGGAATTTGCATATCAACGTTGGCACCGCGGCGAACGCTAAATCCGCGAAAATCAAATCGAATTAAGAACTTACTTTAAATATACAACATTTTAACTATATTTAAATAGTTAAAATGTTAAATGTTAAATAGTAACAATAGGAAGCAGTACACGGGATAGTAGCGAATGTTGGCAGAAGAACAGTTTAAACTCTACACAAGTAGTTACAAAATGAGCGTAATTGAAGCCAGCTTTTCTCTTCCTCATACAGTTTAACTGTTTCTTTTAATTACGGTTTATTACAATTAATCAAGACAACCTACACCGACGTATTAATTAAAGTCACATTGTGATCATAGAGATACATGTATAATTGGCTTTTTAAATCAAATACAAGCAGTTTAATAACAGAAAATTATAGTTTATTATATCGTTTTAAGCAAAATATATGTACTTAACAAATTGTGTGTATATGTGTGTGTATGGTAGGGGTGCGTTTTTTTCCGCGCAGCTCCTAGGCCACAATTGGCCCTTTGAGCTTTCCCCTCACTACTATACAGTAATATCGACAACCAGAGATGTTCAACTAGTTGCCGGGCCCCACGGTCTTTCCTCTCTTCTGAAAGACGGCGGACGAATTTTCCAAAAATTTACATATTCTGGACAAATTTTCAAAATTTGCAAAATTTGTCCAATCGTGTTGAAATTTTGCATGTGCCCAGATTTCCCGTGACAATGCATGAATCAATAAAAACAATTTGAAAAATTTGCCAAAATTTGGAAAATTTGAAAAAATTTGAAAAAATTTTCAAAATTTGCAAAATTTGTCCAATCGAGTTGAAATATTGCATGTGCGCAGATTTACGGTGACAATGCATGAAACAATAAAAAAATTTCCAAAAGTTGCAAAATTTCTCCAATCGAGTTGAAATTTAGTATGTGGACAGATTTCCGGTGACAATGCATGAATCAATAATAATATTTATAAAAATTTTCCAAGATCTGGAAAAATTTTCCTCACCCTGGTTTTTATCAAGTTTCCGAATAAATTTTCTTTTTATACATGTTTGTTTCCTTTTTCACAATTTTAAAACAAAGGCAAACAATTTTCTTGAGCAGCACCCCCAATCATTTTAGCTACGAGCCGCCGCTGTGCGGCTCCCTAAATTTCATTTCGTATAGGTTTCCGACCCCTGCGCTGGAGATGAGATCGTATCCAATGTAAACAATTATTTGAAATCGCCATAGCAACGTAAACAAAAGCGATTGATATGACACAAACTGTAATTCTGACAGTATTTTATAGATTTTTGTAGCGATTTGATGGATTATAGACGAGAATGGATCAAGAGAAAAGTTTGCGATTGCTTGGGGTTGGAGATAACCGAAGAAAACGACTATTTCGAGGATATGCTGCAATCCGGGGATGGCGAACTGGACGATCAGTTGTCGGCATTTTTAGAAGACGATATAAGTGACGAAGAATGCGAGAAGAAGTTATTTTATATATATAGAACCTGTTATGATCGACTGGTTGATAAAGAGATACTTGTGCCGGAAGTCGGTAAGTCTGAAAATTCATATTGAAACTTCTAAAGTAGGTATAAATTATTCGAAATTTAAGTTAAGAAACCGTCTTTTCACGAGGAGATCCCTGAGGTGGTCGAAGTGAAAAAGAAAAAGGGCAAAGGCAAGGAGAAAAAAGGAAAAGGGAAGAAAAAGGGTAAAGGCGACCTAGAGGGTCAAGAATCTGCTGTTGGAGCAGAACCGCAATCCGGTATTTAAATGATTCATAAACATAATAAGATTGTCGATATATCTCTATTATCCTTTTAGAAAATTTCACTGAAGGTGAAGAGACTGCAGGAAAATCTCCTGGCACAGACGAAGAAAACACTGATGTCGAATCGTCACTAGGGGAGACTGTGAGAACGGATACTCCAGGAAAAACTGACACTGATAAAACTATAACTGAAGGCCTGTCTGAGGGCGAAGGTGATGAAGAAGGTGATCAGACAGCACCCACATCAGGAACGGCCACACCTACTGGTTTGGTATACATATTCTTCATTTTACCTTTTATTAACTATCTTTATGTAGGAAAAAAGGGAAAAAAGGGAGGTGGAAAGAAAGGAAAAGACAAGGGAAAGAAAAAGAAAAAGAAACTGGAACCGCCTGTCGAAGAAGAGGAGGAACAGGAGGAGATAATCTATGTACCGGTAAGATGTCTGTTTCTTTTTCATTTTCGTATTTTTTTGTTCAGTATCTAAAGTTCGCATCATACGGAGAATTTCATTATTCCACATTCCCAGAACATATTTTCTTTTTCATAAAAATCTTAAAATATACACTGTGGGCAAAGAAAACGGTACAATTTTTTAATCACTCGTATTTCCGTTGTTGTAATCGTGCAGTCGAAGTGATCGGACGTGTTTTGCAATCAAGTTTTAATTGTTTGTGAGCGAGGAATATATTTCTGTCAATCAGCAATATAACTAAACTTATATCATGTAACTGTGTGCGTAATCAAACCGCGCTTCGGAATGTGTGTCAAACTGAGTTAATTGAACTGCTAAGTGTTGTGCTGAGTACGCGTTTAATACGCGTGCAATTTAAAGTGTAAAAAATGTCGTCGCAAACCATCGAAATAAAAACAGAAAATGAGCATTTGCTATACAAAGAGTTGCAAAAAGAAAGATCTGCCAAAACCGAGTTGGAATCTGCTTTGAAGCAATTGCAAAAGCAACTCCATGAACTCCAACAAAAATTCAATGACAAAGAAAAGAAGGACGCAGAAAATGCGGTACAATCGAAACCAGATGTAATGGAATATTTCACTGATGAGGATGAAGTAGCCAAAGAAACTGAGTGGATTCTTAAACGGGGCAAAGGGAACAATACTAAGAGGAAGAAAATGGATACTTCGACTTGCTCAGATTCTTCTATAACCCCCCCACGCCACTCATCAGAACACAATCAAGAACAAAAACAACAACAAAACTCACAGGAAAAAAAGGTGAGAGAACACAAACCTCCACCGATAATGATATACGATGTGACTAAATATGAGCAAGTATATGAGCTGCTAAATACCAAAATTGAAAATAAGTATAAAATAACGTTACTAAACAGTGGCGTACTAAAAGTTAATGTTGATGCAATCGACAATTACAAGATAATCACCAACCTTCTCGAGGAAGGAAAACTAAACTGGTCATCTTACGAAAATAAGCAAGATAGACCAATTAAAGTGGTAGTAAAAAAACTGCATAAAACCTGCAGTAAGGAAAAGATAATTGAAGATCTGAAGGGAAAAAAATATAAAATTTTAGATGTAACTAATATTTTAAAAAGAAAAACAAAAGATCCTTTACCGATCTTCATGCTATCTTTCGACAAGACCGAAGATATCAACAAAATCTTTGCAATAACTGATATAATGGGAATGAGAGTCGAAATATCTCCACTGAAAAAACCTAAATTGTTGCCACAATGTAAGAATTGCCAAGCGTGGGGCCACACTCGTGGATACTGCCACAAAGACCCCAGATGCGTAAAATGTGCTGGAGAGCACGATACCCAGAACTGCACAAAGGCAAAAGAGGAACCCGCAAAATGCTATAATTGCGGTAAAGGTCATCCTGCAAACTACAGGGGTTGTGTAGTTCCGATTGAACTTCAAAAGATTAAAAACGCCAATTTTAAGAAAAACTCTCCCCCGGAACAGCAGAAAACAAAGCAAATAAACAGGAAAATTATCAAGGCAAAAGAGGTATCTGGTGAGCAGTCTTTTGCCAACATAGTAAATGGTAAGTCGACCTCTAGTTCTAAGCCAGTAGAAATAGAAAGCAATGAGGTAAAAATGGACCAAACCGTAAACAATCTTCCAGAAATCAGCAAAACACTGCAATTAATACTGGAAAAACTGAATAAACAGGAAAATGTTACAAAATCCATTGTTGCCAGACTCGACAAGCTTGAAAAATTCCATAAAAATGGCTGATTGTCTCCGCATACTTTCCTGGAACGCTAACGGGCTATTACAACACAGAAATACCCTACACACATTTTTAATTGAACATAAAATTGATATTTGCCTAATATCAGAAACTCATTTCACAAAAGAATCCTACCTAAAACTTCGAGACTTCACACTCTATCACGCTATTCACCCCAGCAATTGCGCAAGAGGAGGAAGCGCAGTATTAATTAAAAATAATATATCTCATCATGAGGACGAGAAAATCGAAAAAGAAGAATTTCAAGTTACGTCCGTTAGAGTCAAAACAAAATGTGGAGTAATATCGATTGGAGCTCTTTATTCACCTCCGAGGCACAACATTAAGAGAACACAGTATCTAGATCTTTTGCAGACTTTTTCTGGGAAGTTCATACTTGGGGGAGACTTTAATTCCAAGAATACATATTGGGGTTCACGGCTAACTACAACAAAGGGAAGAGAATTGCTACATGCAATCCAAAGCTACAGATGCGAAGTCCACTCAACAGGTAAGCCAACTTATTGGCCTACTGACAGAAACAAGATTCCAGATCTAATAGACTTTTTTGTAATAAAAAATCTGTCATCTAGCTTCATTGATATCACCGAGGAACTAGATCTTGACTCTGACCATACACCAATTATCTTAACTCTAAGTCAATCGGTAATTAGAAAAGAAAGAAGACCAGCTCTGACAACTAAAGCTACAAACTGGGAAGCATTCAAAGCAAGCCTAGAGCAGAACATCAACTTGTCAGTTTCACTCAAAACTCCCGAAGAATTGGAAGACGCAGTGCAGAGATTCCACGGCGATGTACAGGAAGCTGCGTGGTTAGCTACACCCCAAATAAGTTACCATATCAAGAATAGCAACATTTATCCTTTAGAAGTCAGAGAATTGATAGCAAAGAAGAGAAAAGTTCGCAAACGTTGGCAAACTACAAGAGACCCCATAGTTAAGACAGAACTAAATAATATGGTATGGAAACTTCGCAAACTTACCGAAGAAATCAAACAGCAAACTATTGGTCGGTACTTGGAGGGGCTAAGCAATGACTCTGCTACGGACTACTCTCTATGGAAAACCATCAAAAACATAAAGCGACCGATAATGCAAATTCCCCCGATAAGAAAGGAAGATCGATCTTGGGCCAGAAGTAACAAGGATAAGGCCGATCTCTTTGCCGATCACTTGGAAAAGACATTTACACCGAATGAAACTCATACCCCTGAACTTCCCGAGTCTATCACCTGGACAGCACTGGAGTCAAAGCCTATACCCCATATTTCACCAAAAGAACTAATGACCGAAATCAAAACAAACCTCAGTTCGAAAAAGGCACCGGGATTTGATCTGATATCAGGAGCCCTGCTGAAGCAGCTACCGAGAAAAGCCGTAATAAAATTGTTAAATTTGTTCAACGCTGCACTTAGGTTAAGATATGTGCCCTCATTCTGGAAAGTGGCCGAGGTCATCATGATACCCAAACCCGGGAAACCGCCAAATGATGTAACCTCCTATAGACCTATATCTTTATTACCAACCATTTCAAAACTGTTTGAGAAATTACTTATAAAGAGAATATACCCAATTCTTGAGAAAAATCAAACTATTCCATCTCATCAATTCGGCTTTCGAGCTCGACATTCAACAATCGATCAGGTACACCGAATTACTGACGTTATAGAAAAGGCTCTTGAGGAAAAGAAAATTTGCTCAGCAATATTTTTAGACGTGGCTCAGGCTTTCGATAAGGTGTGGCATGATGGACTCTTTGAGAAACTGGAACAGCAGCTTCCTAGTGAATATACAGAACTGTTAAAATCATATCTGAAGGACCGTCACTTCAGGGTGAAACAAGATGACGAATACTCCTCGCTACGCAATATCAATGCCGGAGTACCACAAGGAAGTGTATTGGGACCACTTTTGTACCTACTGTATACTTATGATATTCCTGTTCCGGGAGAAAGCACAGTGGCAACATTTGCAGACGACACGGCTATTTTGGCGATTAGTGACAGTGTCGAAGAAGCAACTGAAAAATTACAGATAGCTGCAAACAAAATCAATCTTTGGACAAAGAAATGGCGCATCAAACTAAATGAAGGAAAATCCACGCATGTAAACTACACCAATAAGAGAGTTAACTATATTCCAGTAACCATGAATGGGAACGATATTCCATACGCGGATACAGCGAAATACCTTGGCATGACACTGGATGCCAAGCTTAGATGGAAAGTACATGTCAAGAAAAAGCGGGACGAACTCGACCTAAAATTCCGCAAAATGTATTGGCTAATGGGACGGAGGTCAGCCCTGTCGGTGCAAAATAAGCTCCTACTATACAAGCAAATATTAAAGCCAGTATGGGTGTATGGAATACAGTTGTGGGGATGCACTAAGCAGTCCAATATCAACCTCATTCAGAGGTTCCAAAATAAAGTTCTAAGGGCCATTGTTGGTGCACCATGGTACATCAAAAACACCAATCTTCATCGGGACCTTCGCATGGAGATGGTAACTAGCGAAATATCAAAATTTGCTAAGAAGCACGAGGATCGTCTACTCCACCACGACAACATTGAAGCCATCCAGCTGCTAGACAACAGTGCGCTAGTGCGTCGGCTGAAAAGAACTAAACCATTCGAACTAGTGCGGGAGTGACTAAAAGCAGAGCACCCGTAGTGTATTCACAGTGATAGTGTAGGTGAAAACAACCGCCGTCTACTTGAGTGGTAAAAACTGTCAGACTAAAACAACTTGGGCCAATGGGCAAAATTGTAGAAACACTCATTATTTTATCAGTTTAGGTTAAGTGAAAATAACTTGTTAGTCATTGACTAGGTGTTATGTCACAAACACTCTGTGATTGAACAAAATAAAAAAAAAAAAAAAAAAAAAAAAAACTCGTATTTCCAGTAATATTTAGTCAATTCAAATATTTCTTTAAAAAACTGAACGCGACCAGTGAAAGCAAAAAACCATAATTTTAGTTCAATAAAAAACGAAGTTGATTTTAGTGCCAAATTACTGCAAAAAATAAAACAAAAATTTGCAAAAACTACAGCCCAATAAGTGTAGTACAATATGTAAAATACGGAAGAAACATCCTTCAAAAATTTCAAAATAAAACATGGCGCCCATAAGAAAATTTAAAGTTAGCCATAATTTCTGCATAGTCTTTAAAGTAACTCAAGTACGCAATTGGATTTCTTCTGCCTATCCAATGTAATCGTTGCAAAATTCAAACTCCACTGCATTTTTGAGTAAAAACGGCAAAAAACGATGTTTCAAAATTTCATCCTGTACACTAAAAAACTGTAGACGATGCTGTAAAATCTCTACTGTTCTTTTTGACCAAAGAAAAAATTTGTCATTACACCTTTCATTTCACAGTAAATTGACCCGAAATTATCAGAAATGTTGCATAGAATTCATAGCAATACATAAAGCAACATAACATTGGATTGAAACGTTCAATTATTGTGAATATGGTATGTTTTTAATTTTCGCAATAGAAGTAATTAGTTTTTCAAAGAAATACTTAATATCTTTGAAAATATGAGTAATTGAAAATTTGTACCGTTTTCGGTACAAGTTGTAACCCGGCTCAAGTCACAACTCAAGTAGCAAGTAGCAACATTAACCGTTATATACCTACAAACTGTCCTAAAAAGGGACTGCTAAAAAAGTTCACACATTACTTGTCTTGCTACTTGACTTGATACTTGAGTGAGATTCGAGGAATGAAAAATTAAAGTCGGTCAGACAGAGTTGTTTGACAGTTTTTCATTAATTATAAATTGTCCTATTAACTATGATCATAATAGTATATTATTTGACGAGCACATAACTAAGGATATAAATCGCGAGCATGAAGTTTATACGCGAGCCGTAGGCGAGCGTATAAACATGCGAGCGATTTATATCAGTTATGTGCGAGTCGAATACGACGTTTTATCTACGACTTATAAATTCCATTTTATATCAAATCTTTTAAATGTATTTGTCAATGGTGGCGAGGTGAAATGTCAAATAACTGTCATCCATGTAGGTTTAGACTGACTTTGACAGTACATTCGTATAATGATGACAGTTCCTTCAAATAATGAAGTCATTATTTGAACGAACTGTCATTATTATACAAAGCTAGTGTCATTATAATCATTGGCGCGTATCATGATGGGGATTACATAGTCATAGATACATATGCAATGAACTTATTATATATGAGGCGTAGATAAACATTTTAATATGTTACTACGGGAACCATATAGCTATCGATTGATATCCGATTCATCCAAGTTTCGTCGACTGCAATTGATCTTAATATGCACAATCTACAATGACTGGACTAAAAAGGATAACAGTTCAAATACTTTTATAATTATACAGGGTGTTTCATTTCGTACGAACCAAATACGTCCAAAAGAGAATTTTTTGTTTTGAACCGACCGCCGTTCATTAAACGAAACACCCAGGATTATTTCAATACTTTTATTTTAATTATTTTAATTTTTGGCAACAAACACTAATGGGCGGTTGCAAAAGGGCTCATCAACACTGATTATTTCCTTAGAGACTGATAAACAAGTCGGTTCTGCATTCTGAATGGTTAAAAAGTAGCCATTAAGACTTGATGGGCTTTTCTGCAACTGGCCATTAGTGTTGTCTAAATAAATCTTAAAATCTGATAGATTTTTTTTTTGTTTTGAACCAACCCCCAACTTTTATAATGAATAAAGCATTCCGAGAAATTGATTATAAAGAAATCCTCACACTGTATAGAGAGTGATTCAGAAATAACGCGTAATCTTGCAGGAGCATATTCACCAAGGGCAAAAAAACCATTTTGGTCAAATAACGTATAAGGCTGCGGCTACAGTGTAAGCGATTTCGCGCGAATTGGAGATCGCGCGAAAATAGTGAAATATTGTTATTTTGCGGTTGCACTGCAAGCGATTTCGCGCGGATAAGGATTCTTTAGTCGGGCCAACTCACAGAAATCATATAACTACTAGAACGCGTAGGAACCTACTGCGCATACGATTTTGTGGATTCACAGTGGACCCCCACCTAATGTAGCCGGTGCGAGAGAGACGCTTATGTTTGTTTACATATTGTGGGGAGCGCAAGAGAGAAAGAGTGTTGTTGTTTTGCTCTCAGTTGTGTTTTGGAAGAGCGGTGACTTATACAGTCCGATCTGAAAGTACGGTGTCCTAATTTAGGTACATCATGCGTTGCATTACTTGCTCCAATACGAATGAAAACAAAAATAATCAAGTCAATCAACTAACATTTCATGCGTTAGTACAATAATATAATGTTTGACTTCCTCACTTCCTATTTATTACTTTAATTTTATTATGCCCCTACATGTGATACGCCCATGGCACGAACGCGCTGCTACTGAGTTGTAGCCGTAAACACAACAATGCACCAACATGGCTGCGCCCATACCTCATCCAGCCGTGCAGCCCTTTGCACATTCTAGGTTGTATTCAATTCTGTGGGCCAACTTAACCAGACTTCTCGGAATATAGCTATTTACAAAAATGCTTTCATTACCAACTTCAAATAAATTAAAAACAAAGTAACAAAATGGAATTAAAGCAACCTGTAATGTGCCCAAAGTATGCGTCTTAAATTGATATTTAATGTTATCATTATATTTCCTGATAATTCCTAATAAATGCATATTTATACAAATTTTATTTTGTTAGGTTGAATTTTGCGGTTTGAGGCAAGGTAAGACCTTATACGAGGTATGATCAGAAATGTTGTATATTGCGGTGGTAGAAATAATATTATTAAATTGCCGCGAGGCCTTAGCAAACAGAGTAAAACGGTGATTCCTAAATTAATAGAGTATTTCGAACGTGGATGCGACCACGTCGGCTATTTTCAGCCGATGAACTCAATGCAACTTAGTTTTCACCAGTAAAAACTGGTAGCATGCACCCTATAGACGTAAATTCCTGCAAAATACGGAACGTCACTATCTCTATCTCTGTCACCCCTCTACTAATATTGGCTCGACTATACCTAATTCGCGCGATTTTATGCGGACCGAAACAACCCAACACGAATAGGTGTGAGTGGTTACAGTAGAAACGTGTTGTTTTGCGAATCGCCAATAATTCTGGCTTCTGAATCAAACGAGTTTGTTTTCTTTCGTGCTATTTGTTTCGATTCCTCGACTAAATATCTAGGCAACGATCTGAAATAATATAGATTATTTAACGCAACCCTGCGATGGCCCTGCGCGCCAATATCCAGATACAATAGGCGATTTCGCGTGGCTAAACGGTTCGATTTGGTTCCCGTTGGCGGTTAGATGTGGTTGACAGAGCGGTTCTAAATCGTCATCATTTTTAAAACGTCAGTAACCGCTCGACAAAAAATGATCCGGTTCGATTCTTAGGTTAGGTGCCCCACTTACTGTTAAATATGACAGTAATGACATACGCAGTGGTCTACCGCGCATTCCGACAACGACATATGTACCTACCCATTTTACCAGCATTTTACAACTTATAACCTAAAAATGACAACCCAAACGAACCGATATTTCAAACCGTCTTGCCAGGCAGGTTCAAGATTTTGACGGACCGAATCGAACCAACTGCAACCGATACGTCATCAATCGCCATGTGAAACTGGTTGGTTCAAATCAGTAGTCGAACCGCAACCATGCCGCAACCGAACCGTTCCACGCGAAATCGCTTATTACAGTACCACTGCGCTAATTTGAATTTAGGTTATGTGCATTGTTTGTCAGGTATGTTGGTTACCCTCATGGAGGAAGTCGACATAAGCGCTCGGATATGAGACCACTTTCCCCACTCCGGAGGACTTCTAATGTCAAAGTGACATTCACAACGTTGACGTGCTATTATTTTATTTAGTTCGCTTATTTCGTTTTGTTTAAAGATATTTAGTGAATTTTTGTGAAGATATATATACAAAAATAATGTCTAATTGCGCTGTTCGCAGCTGCAAGAGTAGAAAATCAGCCATAAACCAGATTTTGACAGGGGAACATTTCATCGGTAAGTGACTATATATGTCAACAATGTACAGGCTTGTACTGGCCATACACACAAAAATTTTTTGAAATATGTTTATTAAGTATTTGTTAAAAAAAAGATTAAATAAATTCTTAAAAGTGTTTATATAGCGTTTTTTGTTTATAATGGACCCACTCGACACATTACAATATATTACAGGAAAAATGTCTTTAAATTTCTGGCCAATTTCAGAGTTAATCCGGACCTGGCAGGCGGCCATACTGTCAAAGTACCTACTGCATGTTTGCCCCGCCTCCCGGGGTCATTTTCTCGGTGCAAAATACATCCGTATAGCGTCTCCATCTTCCTCCATGGTTACCTTAGTTCATAGTTGGATACTTATGAACAATTTTATTTCGCATTCTGCGCTAGATAATTTTATTTCACTATAATAGTACAATATAGGTGCATTCTCTATAGAGTTGAGCGAATAAAATTAACTTTTTATGGATTTTAGAAACTAACAAGAGTTTGCAGGTAGGTACTATCGTCAACTATTATTTATTGTATTGTATAATAACTAATAATTGACACTGTATTTATGATATTAATAAGATAGAAGTAAACAATGAACATATGGTCAAATACCTACCGCTACTGAGATATTATAGTAAAATATTGTTTAACCAAATTAAGTAATTATTTGCAGGCAAAATCTAGCGATGTCCATGTGTTTACATGGTGCCGTCAAAATTTTACCTGCGCAAACTAAATTTTCTAGGAATTGAGTCGAATTCAAATGATCTAACTACCATAATTTTGGAATAGAAATATCGATTTGCTCTGGATCAGATTATATTGATTATTTTGTCATTTGCTAACCGCCCGACCAAAGAGAAATTAAATTTGGATTTCTCAATTTGCGAACGAGGTTTTCCACCATTTTAAACTTTGTTATTAACTATACGTTTTCTTTTGATATTTTATCTCTATCGGAGAAATCGTCAATCCGATAGATTTTAATGTTTCGTTCAACAATTATCTCAAATAATTTTGAAGATTTTTGTGAATAGTTACTATCAACACACATTTTTTGTGAATAATTACTATTAATCCGCTGTAGAACTGTAAAAAGTAACGGAACAACACAGAGCAACCGTCTACACGCTACGACAAAAAAAGTAATACCATAGGAAATTGTCATTTCGCGCCGCAAGTCGCTACTACTGTAATCACTCACACCTATTTACATTGATCTGTTGCAATCACGAATTTTTGATCATCAATTCGCGCGAAGTCCTCTTGCATTGTGACCGCAGCCTTAGTCCTAACCTAATCCAGAAATGTGACAATAATTTTCCACAATAATTGTGGTTGCAAAGTGATGCAAAGCGACTTAACGTAGCAACTGGTCAGTGTCACACTGTAAGCCAGAAACGCCAGAGCGGAGGGAGACCGATATTTTACCGGCGGCGTTATTTTGTTACTAGTGGCAGCACAACTACGGTAGGCTGTTGACGATTTTCTTGCGATGAGCAGGGTTGGACTCCATTTTCTCTTTATTAATTTTTTCAACAATGCGTTAAGTTAGATTTGACAAAACATGTTTATTACGCCTTTGGGTATGTGCTCCTTCAAGGTTAAGTTCTGAAATACCCTGTAAACTCTTGGCACTTCACAACTGACTTGACTTTAGACGATAATACAAGAACTGCAAACGGATTATATTCTCCACGGCTGCTTTGGAGCTATGAGCGACACGCCAGCAAACAAAGATCGCAAATTCTTATGCCTCCTTCGCAAAACAGAAGAAGGAATACCAAACTTTGAGTCGATGGAGGACGCGGTCGCTGAAATGCCGCAGTACTTCTTCGTCACCACAATTAGCGGCAAATTCCTCCATGGCCTTTACGATATGTCCGTAAAAGCTGCCGTACCATTGGTTGAGAAGCAGTTTCGTGAACCCGTGCAGAAGAAAGCTATGCACGAGAGTGCCGATGAAATCGCTGCACCTACGTCCAGCGGTGATTTCAAAAGACCATCAGATTACAGGAAGATGTCTGTTATTTTGCAGAAGAGCAAGGAATCTAAATCTAAAATGGGTATAAACATGAGTTTGTCGCAGACTTCCCAACAAGACGTTGCTATAATGGCAGTAGACAAAACAGCATTGAAAAATGAATTCATTGCCGATATTAACACGCTAATTGATACGATAGCTTGGACAATAGAGCACGTGGAAGATGACTCTCAGCAACTTATGTTTGATTGTCCGGAAATTCACGATAAGACCGATGAAATGATTATAAAGAATAGAAAGATTATCGACAGCTTGGAGGAGGTGATTATGTCCTGGGAGAGTCATATTTCCAAAGTTATTGAAATCTACCTAGCAAAGGTACATCATTCAATATGTTAGTTATGATGTTCTAAAAGTAATTTTTTAGACACCGTTTGGCAATGGCCCAATACCGGAATACGAATATTGGCGAGAAAGAGAAGCGGGCCTTAGCATTCTCGTGGAGCAATTGAAGAAACCCCGATCTGTCCGCATTTGTAAGCTTCTCGAGATGGCCAACTCGAACATTATCAGCGGTTTTGACTTCTTTAAAGAAGATCTGAAAAAGGTCTACATCCAAGCACGCGATAACGTCAAGTTTCTCTCCACTGTTTTAAGACATTTCAAGGTCTGCAATAATTATATTACTATGAACTTCTAATTGTCGTATTCTTGTTTTAGACAGTTGCCAATTGTACAGATTTTGTTAAAGTCAAGGAGTGCTTACCATATCTGATGGAGGGGCTTCAAATGATATGGGTTCTATCTAGGTTCTACTGCACTGACGAGCAGATGGTTCCATTGCTTGAAAGAATTGCGTGGAGTCTATGCGACAAGGCTAGAAATGCCTTGGATAATAGTAAATTGTTCAGAAAACCGGTAGAACAGATCACCAGGGAAACGTTTGAAGCAAGGGAAATGTTGATCGCATTTAAGAATGCTTATATGGATGTGAGAGACAAGATTGAGCAATCCGGAAAATCTCAAAGATGGGAATTTGATAAAAAGAAACTCTTTGGTGAAAGCGATTACATCGCTTTAGTTTGCAAGGACTTAGCGACTACTGCCGAGGTATGTTCAATATAATTGTAAAGAAATCAGTCTGAATAAGCTTTTTAGATCATTGATCAATTTAGCAATATATTCGGTGCTGACTTGAAGTCCATCTTGAATGACCCTCAAAGAATTGATTCAGTAATTAGAAGGGTAACTCATTTGGTCAACCCCATAGAGAATGCAGACTTTGATATTTTCAAAGAAACCCATAAGGAGAACTGGGAGGCCATTATGGGCTACTTCTATAAGGAAGTCAGGATATTAGAGAGGGAAGCGGTAATTTTCATTGATCAGTGCTTCAAAACTTTAAGGTGGGTCATAAATGTTCCATAATAATAAAATAAATATTTCGATCGGTATAATCCCATTAGATCAGCAGAAGGGGCCTTGGGAATGCTTATTAAATTTAAGCATATCAAAACCAGGAAGATTATCTTGGACCAACTAATGACCAAGTTTGAAGTGATAATGGACCAGTTCATAAAGGAAATAGGAGCAGTAGAGCATTTATTCCTAGTAAATTTGACGACAAATAACAAAGCTCTTACAGATGTTTTTTTTTTTTAATTTAATTTGCCTAGATCCACAAAAGAGACCCGATATTGGCCAGAAATCATCCACCACAAGGCGGAGCAATATTCTGGGTGAAATTGCTTTTCAACTTTCTAAAACGACCAGTGCTCAAGTTTCAACAAGTTGATGAACTGAAAGGAAGCAGTTTGAAGATGGAGACCTTTGAAAATTACGTAAAAGTGGCGAAAACTTTGAAGACATTTGAACAGACTAAATATGAACAGTGGCTCGCCGAAGCCCTTCCGATTGTTGAAACCACTATGCATCTAGATGTGCTTAAAGTCACCAGCAGTTTGATAAAGGAAGGTAACGGACTATAAATATTGTTTTATATCGAGGGTTGCGGCAAAAGTCATGGCAAGTCAAGTCTACTATGCCTGCAGAACTTATATACGTTTTGATTGCCATGACTTATGCCCCAACCCCCATGTATATATATAGAAATTTTATAAGAAAACAATTGTTGTAGAGCATAAACCATCAACTCCAGCCATGAATCCAGTGGATTCATCTTTTATTGATCCACAGATTGAAGTCCATGAAGCTAACAAAGGTAAAATGTAATATTTTTTATTAAGAGCTGATAGTATTGCTTATATTTGTGTATAGGTGGGTTTAGATTATCGGTTGTTGGCAATACTATGAAATGGTTGATCGGTAGTAAGCCAGCTGCAGCCTTTATGGAAAGGTTGCAGTCCAAAAGGAGTAACACCTGGCATGATATAATGGGAACAAACATAATGTCGGAGATGAATGTGCAGTTTACTTTAAACTTCAATCCAAACATTTACCATAGTATCGTGGGTGCTGAATTGATGGAATACCTGGGCTATGAATTAAATGAATCGATTGTCAATGCAGCACTGCAAAGATTTCGACTAAAGGGTGATGTTGAAGCGGTGGAGGCCATGCTAGAGAGATACAATGGAATAGTTCAAAATTTAACACTACCACAGGTAAGGTTCGTGAATCTATTTCAATAAGACTGCAGTTCTATATATTTTAGCTTCATTTCCTGAGAGACCTCATCAGGGACATAGAAACTCACATTCAGCCAGGTCTATCAAGGATAAACTGGAATTCTTTGGGAATCAAGGACTACACCGCAGAATGCCACAAGAAAATCAAGGTGTTGTGGTCGTTGGTAAATCAGATAGAGCACATTGAGAAATATTTGCAAGATCGTATTGATGTGTTAACAAATTTCAACTTGTTCACGTATAAGTCAGTTGAGGAAGAACCAATAAGGCTGGATATTAAGCAATTCTTCATCATGATGGATCAGTATAGAACCGAAAAAGTCTGTCAGATGCTAAAAATATATAATACTTTTGGGCCAATTCTCATGAAGTTGGAATCATTAGCTTTGAACACTAATACTGGACGCGCTCAACACATGAAATTTTATTACGAGAACTGGGAAAATAAAATATATACAGCTTTTATAAAGATGACAATAAATAACTTGGAGCAATTTAATATGGAATTCTTCCATAAGAAATTGTTGTTTCAAGTTGACGCCGTGGTTTCTTCAGCTGAAGTATATTTGAAACCCTCACCTCAAGAAATCTACAACATGGTTTTGAGGAGTATCAAGGATTTCTTGAACAAGTTGAGGCAATTTCCTAGGTGGATGAATGGCATGTGTGTCCAATGTAAACCTGAACGAATTGCCAATACCGAAGAATATTTTGTGCATTCCTTCTACGATGATGTCATAGTAGTTCCTGATATAAACGATTCTTTATTTAAACTACAAGCTAATTGTCTCAGGAGCATCGTGGAGGTGCAAAGGTACGTGCAGGTGTGGAGGAAGTATAGGTACATCTGGTACTTCGACAAGGATAGAACATGCGAACAGTTCATTGAACAGAACCAATCTCTGAGCGCATTTGACGATAAATTTATCTTCTATACAAATGTCATCCAGGATTTGGTAAATAGATGCGATTTTGTCGATATTGGATCGATACGCCTGAATTTAAGACCGTTGATGGATACCATTTGCGATCATTGCAAGGAATGGAAAGACACTTTAGGAGGAAAGTTTGCCACACAGACGCGCGAAAAAATGCACGAATTTAAAGAACAAATTGATTCACTGAAATCCATCGTCAATCAGAACATCAGAGGATTGGAACGGTTCAAGGATATCATGCAAGCAATTTCTACGATTTTGCAGAACAACGTCGACGCCGAAATAAAATTTTTAACCTACCAGGAGACTTACAAAGTTTTAGCTGTCCATGGAATCATATACGAAGAAGAGGATGAAAAATTGTCGTATTGGTTGGAAGAGGAATGGAAGAAGTTGTACAAAACGGCCTTATTTAGAACACAAACGTTGGAATCAACAAAAGAACGTTTCGCAAAGATAACTCAAGAAGAAATCAAGCAATTTTGTATGGTTATAGCCGAGTTTGTGGCCAAATTTGATGCTGAAGGACCGGGCGCTGTTGACCAAGACTTGGACTTGGGCATGAAACTTATGGACGAATATGGAAAGGAGTTTGATGAATTAGAAGTACGCAGGCTGGATTTAGTTAACGCTGAAATCTTATTCGATATCCCACTAGCCGACTACTCTGAATATCTTCGTGCTAAAGACGATTATAAATGTTTTGAGCAGATTTATAAAATATACAATGCCCAGAAATGCGGCAGAGATGTTTGGGGGCGTACGTTGTGGGTTAATTTAAACCCCCAAGCGTTAGTTGACGGAATCGATTTGTTCATGAAAGATTTTAGGAAACTCTCGAAGCACGTTCGGTCATACCCCATTGGACAAGTTCTAGATATGAAGATGAAACATTTCAAAAATACTGTCCCTCTTATGGTTGCTCTTAAGAATGAAGCTTTAAGAGAGAGACATTGGAAGCAGTTGATGGCAAAAACGGGACAATTCTTTGATATGGCGGCAGATCGCTTTACATTGGATAACATGTTTGCCATGGAATTGCACAACTATCAAGATATTGCTGAAGAAATTATAAACACGGCGATGAAAGAGTTAAGCATAGAGAAGGGAGTGCAAGACATAATAGATACTTGGGCTACCTTGAATTTCACCGTTCATAAGCACATGAAAGGAACCGAAGAAAGAGGTTTTATATTAGGGTCAGTCGATGATATACTTCTCGTACTGGAAGATAACTGTATGAACTTGCAAAGTATGTCTGGTTCTCAATACGTAGGACCATTTCTGCCTATCGTCCAGAAATGGGAGCGAAATTTATCAAATGTAGGCGAAGTTATAGACGAATGGTTTGCAGTTCAGAGGAAATGGTTGTACCTGGAAGGCATTTTTGTTGGTGGCGACATTCGATCACAATTGCCAGACGAAGCCAAGAAATTTGATGATATCGACAAAATGTTCAAGAAGATCATGTTAGAAACTGCGAAGAAACCAAATGTCTTGGATTGTTGTAACGCCAGCGGCCGCCTAGGAGAATTTCAAAATTTATCTCTTGGTTTAGATCGTTGTCAGAAATCATTGAACGATTACTTGGATTCCAAAAGACGGCGATTTCCAAGATTTTATTTCATATCAACGGATGAATTGCTTTCGATGTTGGGAAGTAGTGACCCTGCTGTGGTTCAAGACCACATGATCAAGATGTTTGATAACATTAAATCGTTAAGATTGGGACCAGATAGTCACGATAGAATGACTGCAACTGCTATGATATCAGGTGAAGGAGAAGTCATGGAATTTAGAACAACCGTTTATACGGAAGGTAAAGTTGAAGAATGGATGAACGATGTTCTGCACGAGATGAGGAGGTCTAATCGATTTCTCACAAAGAAATCGATTTATGATTATGGCAAAACTCACCGACCTAGAACTAACTGGATGATGGATTACCAAGGAATGGTCTGTTTGGTGGCCAATCAAGTCTGGTGGACTGCAGAGGTTGAAAACGTATTCGTTAAATTCAAAAAGGGCAACAAAAGAGCCATGAAGGAGTATTTGAACCAATTGAATAAACAGCTTGATGATATTGTGTTCACCGTGCGGGCCGAGTTAACAAATAACGACCGTTCAAAGTTCAAAACGATAGCAACAGTTGAAGTCCATTCTAGGGATATTGTTGAAAATTTTGTAAGAGACAGTGTTACTGACGCTCAAGAATTTGAATGGGAAAGTCAATTAAGATTTTACTGGGTGAATATCCTAGATAATCTTTGGGTGACTCAGTGTACAGGAAGTTTTGAGTATGGATACGAATATATGGGACTGAACGGCCGATTGGTTATTACACCATTAACTGACAGAATATATTTGACAATAACTCAAGCTTTGCTCATGCACTTAGGTGGAGCTCCTGCGGGTCCAGCTGGAACAGGAAAAACTGAAACTACTAAAGATTTAGCAAAGGCAATGGGTTTACTATGCATCGTAACTAATTGTGGGGAAGGTATGGATTATAAAGCCATTGGAACAAATTTAGCTGGTTTGGCTCAATGCGGTGCATGGGGATGTTTTGACGAGTTCAATAGGATTGATATTTCTGTATTGTCTGTCATCTCCACACAACTACAAACAATCAAATCAGCATTGGTGCTTAAGTTGAAGAGATTTCTATTTGAAGGACAGGAAATTGACCTAGATCCGAAAGTAGGAATATTTATTACTATGAACCCCGGCTACGCTGGAAGAACAGAACTTCCGGAGTCGGTTAAAGCTCTGTTTAGGCCTGTGGTGTGCATCTTGCCAGATCTGGAATTAATATGTTTAATATCTTTGTTCTCCGACGGGTTTCTTCAAGCTAAAGTTTTAGCTAAGAAGATGACTGTTTTATATAAACTAGCTAGAGAGCAGCTGTCAAAACAGTTTCATTACGATTGGGGACTGAGAGCTTTGAATGCTGTTTTGAGAATGTCTGGTGTGCTGAAGAGAGCTTCTCCTGATATTTCAGAATCTTTAGTATTGATGAGAGCTTTAAGAGATATGAATTATCCAAAGTTTGTATATGAAGATATGCCTTTATTCCTGGGTTTAATAAGAGATTTGTTTCCCGGCATGGATTGTCCTAGGGTAGGATATCCTGACTTCAACGCTGCTGTGGAGGCTGCTTTTACTAAAAGACATTTGCAAATTTTACCTGAACAAATTGATAAAGTGGTACAGTTATATGAAACTATGATGACGAGACATTCGGTAATGGTTGTTGGCCCCACAGGTGGTGGCAAAACCGTCGTTATCCACATGTTGTCGCAAGCTCAAAGCAAACTTGGTTTTCCTACTAGGATTAAAACCTTAAATCCGAAAGCTTGCACAGTCATAGAATTGTATGGGATATTAGATCCTGTAACCAGGGATTGGACTGATGGTTTACTATCAAATATATTTAGGGATATAAATAAACCGACTGAAAAGATAGAAAGGCGATATATCCTCTTCGATGGAGATGTAGATGCGTTATGGATAGAAAACATGAATTCCGTAATGGATGACAATAAATTGCTCACCTTGGCAAATGGTGAAAGAATTAGGTTGAATTATCCTACGTGTTCGCTATTGTTTGAAGTAGGCGACTTGCAGTTTGCATCTCCTGCAACTGTTTCCAGAGCTGGTATGGTTTTTGTCGATCCAAAAAGTTTAGGATTTCAACCATTTTGGGACACTTGGATTGCAGGGAGAAAGTTTCAGCCAGAAAGAGAATGCTTTCAGCGTTGTTATGAGCAGTATGTAGCTGAGGGTTTACTTTTTGTCATCAGCGGGCAGTTAGGAACGCAACAGTTCACCCCTTTAAAACCGGTGATTCCTCAGACTGGCTTGAACATGGTTACTCAGCTCTGTGCCTTTATCGACGCTATTTACCCTCAACCAGAAGAGGATACGCGAACGGATGAAGATGAAACCGATGAAAATTTACTGGAAAGTATATATCTACAGTGTGTTTACTTATCATTGGGGGCTCCTCTAGTAGCAGCTGTTAGAGAAGAATTTGACTCTTACATGAAGAAACAGTGTCCATTTATGAATGAGGACGATAAGCCTGACAATCCGTGTAAAGTAGGAAAGATGCCATCCAAGTTCCCAACATTATTTGATTATCACTTAGATATCAAGGACTACTGCTGGTATGCCTGGGAATGGCTAGTGCCTGATTATATCCATGACAGAGAAAAGAGATTTTCTGAGATTTTGGTTCAAACGGTGGATACTATGAGGACTACTTTTGCGTTGAAAAAGATGAATCAAATTAAACGTCCTATAGTTCTAGTTGGGGAAACAGGTACATCGAAAACGGCTGTGACGCAAGATTTCTTAAGAGCTCTTGATCAAGAAGCGTTCATTATAATGAATGTTAATTTCTCCTCGAGAACCACATCGATGGATGTCCAGATGAATTTGGAATCTTCCGTCGAAAAAAGGACTAAGAATATTTATGGTCCACCAATGGGTAAGAAGTTAATCTGCTTTATCGATGACTTAAACATGCCCCAGGTGGACGAATACGGAACACAGCAGCCGATTGCTCTCTTGAAGATATTGTTCGAGAAGGAAGGCTTCTACGATAGAGGCAAAGATCTTAATTGGAAAAAGGTGAGAGATATTAGTTATTTCGCCGCCATGGGTGTTGCTGGTGGTGGCCGTAATGACGTGGATCCACGATTTATGTCAAAGTTTACGGTAATTAATCTCCCTTTTCCAATCGAAACCACTTTGCAACATGTGTACACTAGCATATTAAAAGGCCACCTATCAATTTTTGAGCCAGACGTTCAAATAGCTCATGTGTTAGTGAAGATGACTTTGAATCTGTATAATATCATCATAACTGAACTACCACCGACACCTAAGAAATTTCACTATATTTTCAATATGAGAGATTTGTCCAGAATAATTGCCGGGATGTGTCAGTCTGTGCCAAAATTTTACGAAGCTAGACATCAAATTGTGAGACTATGGAGAAATGAATTTACAAGGGTGGTATGCGATCGACTCGTGTGCTTTGAAGACTTGGAATTGTTGAGGAATCACATCATCGATGAAATAAGCCAAAACTTTCTCCATATGCCAAAGCCTGAAGCGCCTCTGACAATGCCCACTGACGACGAAGAAGATCAACCGGAACCAGAGGTTGCTTCGATACAAGTGGAAGAACCAGTACTGGTACAAGATGATGATGAGGGAAATATGGCGGAAGCGGTAGACATTTTGGAATATACCATGCGAGATCCGTTACTATTCGGCGATTATAGAAATGCTGTAAATGAAGACGATGCAAGATTTTACGAAGATCTACTAGATTATGAAGCTGTGTATTCCTTGTTCCAAGAGATTATTGATGAATATAATGAGAGGAAAGAGAAGATGAGTCTTGTTTTGTTCAACGATGCGCTGGAACATGTCACCAGAGTCCACAGAGCAATTAGAATGAAGAAAGGACATGTATTGCTTGTGGGTGTAGGTGGAAGTGGAAAAGCTTCATTAACACGTCTGGCTGCATTTACTGCAGGTTGTGAAATGTTTGAAATACAATTGAGTCGTGGTTACAATGAAACTAGCTTTAAGGATGATCTCAAGAAACTGTTTAACCAGTTAGGAATTGATGGAAAACCTTCTGTGTTCCTGTACGCTGCCGCTCAAATTGTGGAGGAAGGCTTTCTAGAGTTTATCAATAACATTTTAATGATTGGAATGATTCCTTCGCTGTTTACAGAAGAAGATAAAGACCAAATTGTAGGACAACTTAGGAATAAGGCTAGGGATGCTGGATATCAAATCACAAAAGATGGTGTATGGCAATATTTTGTACAGTCTTGCACTGATAATATGCACGTTGTTTTGTCTATGTCTCCGTCTGGCGATATCCTATCTAAACGTTGTAGAAGCTTCCCTGGCTTGGTCAACAACACAACAATCGATTGGCTTTTCCCATGGCCATTGCAAGCTCTTGAAGCAGTAGCTTTTGTCTTCCTCAAAGATAATCCTAGGATTCCAGAAATCTATAGAGACCCAGTAGTCAGCCACGTGGTGTATGTGCATCAATCAGTAACAGAGTATACCAACGACTTTTTGCTACAAGCTCGCAGGAAAAATTTTGTGACACCAAAACACTATCTCGATTACATCCAAACATACTTAAAATTGCTCGAAGAGAAAAATAATTTTATAGATGCCCAATGTGAAAGATTGATGGGTGGAATGACAAAAATTGAAGAAGCTAGTGTTGAATTGGAAAAATTAAATGCCAAACTGGCCGTTCAGAAGGTCATAGTTGGAGAAGCAACAGCTGCTTGCGAAGAGATGCTGAAGGAAATTGAAATTGGGACGACTGAAGCCACTCAAAAGAAGAACATTGCATCTGAGAAAAGTATTGAAATAGAAGAAAAGAAAAAGGTAATCGCTGTCGAGCAAGCCGATGCCAACGAATCGCTTCAAGCAGCTTTGCCCGCTCTCGAAATGGCTAGAATAGCATTGAGCGATTTGGACAAATCCGATATTACTGAGATCAGATCTTTTGCGACCCCACCAGAAGCAGTACAAGTAGTATGTGAATGCATCGTTATAATTAGAGGAATTAAAGAAGTCTCCTGGAAAAGCGCAAAAGGCATGATGTCAGATCCGTCATTTTTAAAGTCCCTGCAAGAATTAAACGTAGACGCCATAACTTTAGCTCAACAACGAGCGGTTAAAGCCCATTTGAAAAGCTCAAAGAAACTGGACGACATGGCTAAAGTCAGCAAAGCCGGATTTGGTTTACTGAAATTTGTTGACGCTGTTTTGGGATATTGTACCGTCTACCGAGAAGTTAAGCCAAAGAAGGAACGTGTAGAAGCTTTACAAAGAGAATTTGACGCTGCCATGAAAAGTTTACAAAAATTATATAATGAAATCAATAAATTGGAGGAAGACTTGAGAAAACTAAATGAGAAGTATGAGGCTGCGATGAAAAGGCGACAGGAGCTGCAGGAAGAAACTGATCTGATGATGCGAAGATTGGAGGCTGCTGACAAACTCATAAGCGGTTTGAGCTCGGAACGAGCTAGATGGACACAAGATTTAAAGGATTTGCATTTGGAAAAAGAGAGATTAGTTGGAAATTGCCTTCTATGCGCCGAGTTTCTCTGCTACACTGGACCGTTTAGTTATGAATTCCGAAAGAAAATGGTCTACGAAGACTGGCTGAACGACGTAATTCAGAAAGAAATTCCGCTAACTGAGCCATTTAAGCTGGAAGCCACTCTCACGAATGATGTAGAGATCAGCACGTGGACATCAGAAAGTTTACCACCTGACGAATTATCTGTTCAAAACGGTATACTGACAACTAGAGCATCTAGATTTCCAGTTTGTATTGACCCTCAGCAGCAAGCATTGACATGGATAAAGAAGAGGGAAGAAAAGAATAACATGAAGATCTTAAGTTTCAACGATAGTGATTTTTTGAAATTTCTTGACATGGCCATCAAATACGGAAATCCCGTCTTATTTCAAGACGTTGATGATTACATCGATCCCGTCATAGACAATGTGCTGGAGAAGAAGGTCAAAGTAGTCAGCGGTAGAGCGTTTATAATCCTCGGCGATAAAGAAGTTGATTGGGATCCTAACTTTAGAATGTACATGACAACGAAATTACCAAATCCATCCTTTAATCCAGCAGTGTATGCCAGAGGAGTTGTTATCAATTACATGGTTACAATGTCGGGTTTGGAAGACCAGTTACTTAGTGTTGTTGTTCGAAATGAAAGACTTGATTTAGAAGAGCAAAGAGAGAAGTTGATAGCTGAAACAAGCGATAACAAAAACTTACTGCAACAATTGGAAGATTCTTTGCTAAGAGAACTGTCTACATCTCAGGGAAATATGTTGGACAACGTTGAGTTGCTTAACACGCTGGAGAACACAAAAACTAAAGCAACCGAAGTATCATATAAATTGCAATTAGCTCAGGCAACTTCTAAGGAAATCGACCACCTTCGGGATGGTTATCGACCAGTTGCAAGAAGAGGTGCTATATTATTCTTCGTGTTATCAGACATGGCTGGCGTTAATGCTATGTACCAATACTCACTGGCTTCGTACCTAGAAGTTTTTGCGTATTCTCTAAGGAAGGCATTACCGCATACTGTCTTAAGCAAGCGACTCTTAAACATAATTGATACACTTACAAAGAACATATACGACTATGGTTGTACTGGTATATTTGAAAGGCACAAGTTGTTATACTCCTTCCAGATGACTACAAAACTAGAGCAGCATGCTGGTCATATTATACAAACTGAACTAGACTTCTTTATCAAAGGAAATATCACATTAGAAAAATCAGCACGCGCAATTCCCGGTAAATTCATCAGCTCTCAAGGGTGGAATGATATATTGAAGCTATCCGTTGATTTTCCTGACCTATTTGCAAATCTTCCAGTCGATATAGAGAAGAACGTAGATGACTTTCAAGCTTGGTATGATCTTGATGCTCCAGAAGCCGAGCCCGAGTTTCCTTGTGGTTATAAGGCAAAAATGCAGCCATTCCACGTGCTAATGTTTCTGAGATGCTTTAGGATCGATCGTGTGTACAGAGCAGTTGGTGACTATATCACCCAAGTTATGGGAGAAGAATACATTATGCCTCCAGTAGTAAGTTTCGAAAATATCTTTGATCAAAGTAGCCCAACAACTCCTGTGGTATTCATATTGAGTCCAGGGTCAGATCCAACAGCTGAGCTTATGAAGCTTGCGGATAGATTTGGCGGAGGAGTCGATAATTTTAAGTATTTATCTTTGGGCCAGGGTCAAGAACCAGCTGCTGTAAGTCTCCTAGAACAATCTGTAGCACGTGGGCAATGGCTTATGCTTCAAAACTGCCATTTACTTCTAAGCTTTATCAAGGTTCTAGAAAAACATCTGGAGAAGTTTACCAAACCGCATCCGGACTTTAGACTTTGGATAACAACTGATGCAACACCATCATTTCCAATCGGCATACTCCAACGATCTTTAAAAGTGGTCACAGAACCACCGAACGGTTTGAAATTGAACCTTCGCAATACGTATTTTAAATTGAGACCCCAAGTTCTCGATGCATGTGTGCATTCAGCTTACAAACCATTGATTTTCGTCCTAGCTTTCTTCCATGCTGTAGTACAAGAGAGAAGAAAGTATGATAAAATTGGCTGGAACATAAGTTATGATTTCAATGAGTCAGATTTCCAAGTATGTGTCCAGATTTTAGACACTTATTTGACAAAGGCGGTCATAGCCAAAGATACAAGAATACCGTGGAACTCATTAAAATACTTAATTGGAGAAGTCATGTACGGTGGCAGAGTGATTGATGACTTTGACAGAAGGATTGTCAAGACGTATATGGATGAATACATGGGAGATTTCCTGTTCGATACCTTTCAACCGTTCCATTTCTATCATGACAAGTTTGTTGATTACGTAATTCCTCCAGATGGAACACAGGAAGAATATATAGGTAATACTTACCCAATTCAAAAATATGAATTATTATAATATATTGCTTTTGCAGCTGCAATTGATGAGTTGCCTTTGGCGAATAGCCCAGAGGTTTTTGGACTTCATCCAAACGCCGAGATAGGTTATTACACCCAGGCAACCAAAGAAATGTGGACAATATTAATTGAACTTCAGCCACAAACTGGTATGTATGATGTAGAATTTGACCAACTTTACAAGTATTTCTCTTAGGTGGTACCGGTGAAGGCATAAGTCGAGAGGAGTTCATACTAATCGTTGCTAATGATTTACTTAAGAACGTACCTGACGAATATGAAATCTGGAAGGTGAAACGATCATTTCAGCTGTATATGACCCCAACCATAATAGTGTTACTCCAAGAACTCGAAAGATTTAACAAACTGATAAACACGATGACCAGAACTTTAAAGCAGCTGCAGAAAGCTCTAGCTGGAGAAATTGGCATGGATGCTGTCTTAGATAACGTTGCCTATTCGCTATTCAACGGCCAATTGCCAAACTCTTGGAGGAAGTTGACATCAGCTACCTGTAAGAATTTAGGTGGCTGGATGAAGCATTTCTTGAAGAGACAAGAGCAATATTTCAATTGGGTAAGTAAAATTTCCTAATGGGATAATTTGTAAACTTTTCTATTTAAGACAATCCAAGGAGATCCAATGGTTTTGTGGTTGTCAGGATTACACATTCCCGAAACGTACTTAGCTGCTTTGGTTCAAATAGCTTGCAGGAAAAATAACTGGCCTCTTGACAGGTCAACGTTGTACACAAAAGTGACGACATTTGTGGATCCTTTGGATGTTGAAGAGCGGCCAGAAATAGTAAGGAATTAAGGTTTTCCACTGAATTGTGTTTAACTTTTGTCATTTTTAAAGGGCCAATGCTTGGTTCATGGGTTGTATTTGGAAGGGGCGAGGTGGGACGTACAAGATGATTGTTTGAAGAGGTCACGTCCTAAAATTTTGGTCGAGGAACTTCCAGTATTGAGCGTTATACCAATTGAATCGTTTCGTCTGAAGTTGCAGAATACCTTGAAAACTCCAGTCTACACCACATCTCAGCGGAGAAACGCGATGGGAGTAGGTCTGGTATTCGAAGCTGATCTTGGCACTACTGAGCACTTAAGCCATTGGGTGCTCCAAGGAGTCTGTTTAATCTTAAACACTGATGATTGATTTTTAAGGATTTTATTGTTACGATTTGTTATTGGAAAATAAAACCAGGTGATCATTTCTCGCAGTTTTATTTCGAATAACCGATACAATAAATTAACACTAACTTAAAGATGAAAAAGAAAAAAATGCTTGATCTCCGACTGTACAATGCTTTGGAATCGCTGGATTTGCTTTGGCACATATTCCTTGCTACCAAAAGGTTCGACTTCCGCACTTGGTCGAAACTTCAGGTAGGAGAAATTTTAGTAACTAAAAAATATGTATCAAGATGTAAAATAAGTTTCAAATTTGTTTGAATGTACTTACTCTTAATTGGTTTTCTTGGCATCCTTAGCTTCGCCTTCTTTAACCTGGTTGCGTCCAAAAATTCTGGCCATGGAGTCCCAAATACCGCCGAAGAAGAGCGCGCACATCAAGTTTTCGAACGGAACGAACGGATCGTGGATTCCTAGCAATATAGAAGACAACTTGAAGTAGACGAAGAATATCACAATTCCAAAGTACACTAATGCGTGTGGTGCTGAAATCAACTCAGTCTTCTTATCCAAGATGAAAATGATGGACGCAACGATGCAAGACTTCGTATAGCTGAAAATGAAATAATGATTAATTGCTACACACTATACAAGATTAAAAAGTATTACAATGTTGGCTGCATGAATTCCATCGCCGTCGGCGTCCAAACTCCTCTAATCAACCTTTCCAGTAATCTCACAAAACCTGCCCCGTTTCCTTTTACAGTACCGATTATGATCATGATCAGGTAAGCGTTGGGATAGATTTTGGCAGCATGGCTGACGCCATCGTATACTTTTTTGCACCTATAGATTTCCTTCATTGCTGAGCAGACTAGTTTCACTGGAAGGAACTTTGCTATTTTATAGCCCAGGTCGATGGGAGTGTAGAAGATGACGTACCTACGATTTGATGTGGTTTATTATTGGTCTAAGCAACATTTAGACAAATCTTACCATACAAGGGTCGCTACGACAACTTGTGGAGTATTTTTTAACGGCGAAAGAATGGGTTCGCCTAAGAGGCCACTGGCGATAATCCCACCGGCGAAGACCACCAACATGTATGATAGCCAGCATGCCAGAGGGTGTTTCCTTGAAAATGTTTGCGCTCCTGAACAAACAATAATACCCATTATTATTAACAATACTAATAATATTACAAGTAACAATAATACTATTACTAGAAAAATAGTTGACAGCTGTATTTATCGGTATATTTTTATTTAGACGTTTAAATCAAAACTAATATGAAGTGCCCAGCAATACAACTGCTGCAAAGCAATTTCGAACAACATGATGGTTATAAAACTTGTAGGTTGTAAAATTTGCCATACAAAAAGACAGACGTTCAATCTTTCTTCATACAGCTAGTAATACGCTGGTCTTTCCTGTGTAGCTTTATTTAAACAACATAACAAAGAGGACGTTTGATTTATTGTTTAAAATGTCAAAAAGTGTTTAAAAAGTGAAATTTGAAAAACAAACTACTCAATAAGACACTTTTGTAGAAGATATCGCGGAAAGGTCAGTTTCTACACTAAATGTGTTTGTTTTTTTTTTGAATATAATGCTTTATTATGTTCTCAAATACATAATTGGGACGCGGAACTCTTATCTGCCGTTGGCGCGTTTTCAGTTTAGAAAACTCGTACTCAAACGACTCTTTACTAATATATCTACGAATTCAAAAGTTCTAATCTTTTATAAAATAATTTTTACTTTATCATACGCAGTATGTAAAGTATTGTAATCGTGCCAAAAAAAAATTTGAGATTTTAGCGGAAATGTCTTTTTGGGTCCCCTGAACATTTTTGACCAAGGTACAAAAAAATGTCTGTGTGTGTGTGTGTGTATGTGTGTGTGTGTGTGTGTGTGTGTGTGTGTGTGTGTGTGTGTGTGTGTGTGTGTGTGTGTGTGTGTGTGTGTGTGTGTGTGTGTGTGGAGGTGTGTGTGTGTGTGTGTGTGTGTGTGTGTGTGTGTGTGTGTGTCTACCCGTTTTTGTGGCGACGATTCCGGAGAAACTACTGACGGTATCGGGACGAAACTTCATATTTAGAAGTTTCATGATCAAACTTAGAGCTGAAAGGCTTTTTGTTGAAAAGGGTCCAAAGGAACTGGAGGTTTAGTCTTAGCATTTCTGAAAGATTTTGCAAATAAGCCGCCATCTCTGGAATTTCGTCGAAATAGTTAAATAATAAATTAAAGATGAGGAAATTCTGAATAATTTATGACTATGACATTTTTTTGTACAATCCATAGTTTAGCTGCATGAGCAAATTCTATTTCATCGAGATCGGTCGTACTGCATTAAAACTAGTAGCCAGGATTTGTCAGATTTTTTGATTCTAATGACAGTAGGTAGTGTCAAACGCTAATGTTTTGACAATAACTTCTGTCAATATAAGCTGCGTTCGGATATTGTATTACACTTTTTACACCCAATAACACGTAAGTGTCATTTGGACGGTGTACCCGGTGTCAACGGAGTACAATATCCGAACGCAGCTTTAATCGACATATCTGTCTAGTTCTACTAATTTTATTTTAAAGCAGACATGGCCGATCTCGATCAAATAGAATCTCATGCAGCTAAACTATTAATTTTATATATAGTATGATAAAGTCATGTGGCTGGCCACATCAGATTTTTTTGATGATGATTTCGGGATAAATAGCAAAAACTTCTTGCAGTCATACTATTTTAGATTTGAAGATATAATAAAATATAATAATGATCAAAATCAATTCAATAGTATCCAAATATTTACTACCATAATTTAAAACTTTTCACCCTGAATAACAGACTATATCACATATGACTATGTTGGCATCACATGCCAACAAGACAAAAAATAAAAAGTTAGTAAATAAAATCAATGATGTGTAAGGTTTTGTATGTTTCCGTATTTTTGTACCCCCCACATTTCCTCTGATAGCGTATATTCACTTTGCCACAACATTTACAACACCCTTAAGGAACCGTGACAGGTATAGACTTATAGAGGTATATATATTTTTAATCAGCATTGAAAACTGAATCGATTTAGCTGTCTGTCTGTCTGTCCATCTGTCGGTTTGTGGCCACGATAACTGGCGTAATTTTAGAGCAATTGATTTGAAATTTGGTATACAAGCTTATCTCTTAAGAAGAAAGGACAAGTTCGTGAATGGGCGAAATCGGTTAACTCTATTTTTTCTTCAAATTCCACACCAATACTATTTGATTTTACTTCGGCCCGGCTGAAGATAATTTTCTTACTAGTTTATATTGAAATATATAAATATCTTTATCTACGACACATATAATAAGTTCATTGCATACGTATCCATGACTATGTAATCCTCATCATAATACACGCCAATGATTATTATGACACTAGCGTTGTATAATAATAACAGTTCGTGAAAATAATGACTTCATTATTTGAACGAACTGTCATCATTATACAACGCTAGTGTCAAAGTCTGTCAAAACCTACGTGGATAACAGTTATGTGACAGTTCGCCTCGCCATCATTGAAATATTTGATATAAAATGGAATTTGTGAGTCGTAGATAAAACGTCGTATTCGATTCGCACACAACGGATATAAATCGCACGCATGTTTACACGCCCGCCTTCAGCTCGCGTATAAACTTCATGCTCGCGATTTATATCCTTAGTTATGTGCTCGTCAAATAATATACTATTAAAATGTAAAGTGTTGCATTTTATTTTACACCAGTTCTGGATTTATAGTAAGTTAAGTATATAAGTATGTAATTCATAACTAACAAGCATGTGCATTGAAAAACAAAACGCAACTCTCGGAAATTAAATATTATACAGATCGGAAACTTGGTAATCATTTTGACTCCACGAGTAGTTTTTTTTAAATAGTATTTTGCTTTGTAACTGAAAATTTCCAAATTATCGTCAAAACGTTGGCATAAGTGCTGTATGTGTGTTTCCATTCAGAAAAAGTAAGTTGATAAATGACATTCGATTAAGAATCAAAATCATTCTGGTCGGCAAGAGCGCAACAATGAAATAGTTATACGGTAAAATTGTAATGGACCACAGTTAAGCAACTTTCTTAGTTTAGTTATGAAATAACTTGTGCACAGCAAACCAATTACTTGCAGTACATTACTTATACAAAAATAATGAATGAATCGAATTGTGCTGTCGGCGTAAAATTTACCACCCAGAAATATACGGGAAAATTACGTTACTAGAAATTTATTGCAGACATTTAAAACCTATCAAGCGTCAGAATATATAATTAATAACTGTTTTCTAATTTAATAAAGCACGTGGAATTGACCGGTTCCTATCAAATCATTGCAAGAAAAAAATCTTTTGGAATTGCGATAGACGGACGAAAATTACTTCGTCAACAAAATCTAGCATCGAATGTTTCCGCGCGGTGATTATAAATACCGAAAACGATAGCGCAATCTCGCAGAAGCAGCGCGGCGCAGAGAGGCGCTGCGATCGCGCCGACGCTCGATGAAGCTTCATGCAGCAGCACTCACCGCTTCCTAGATCTTCCCTGACGGAGAGGGCGCACAACACGCAATGCGCTATGTCGAAATACGGAAACATCTTCAGTCTCACCACCTGGTTGGCGATGTCGAGGAACGATTCGGGATCCATGGCCGGCGGTATCCGTTAGCCGTGGACGTCGGAAAAAGCGGGACGCTGGAGCGGTCTCCCTGGTACTGTGGTAGTTGCGAACTGAACCTCTAAATCCCAGCAGCAGTCGCTACTGCGCCCGACGTTCTATATTTATAAATCAGTTTACACACTTATTTGATGCCAGAAACGCCTGGGACAATACTTTACGCAACTCTAGCACGCTCGAATTCACTTGGATTTAATAGAATTATTACCGATTGTCACGCGAACCTGTGTACGGTATTATTTATTATCTATCAGATGTTTTTGACACTAGCGAAAGCTTAGATGGCTCAGATATACACGATTAGGGTTAGTTGTTATCGCAAAGTGATTAGCTACTTAAATAAAATACATAATAATACATTACATCTACTTAGATAATAAATATCGAGCACTTTGCGTGATCAGTTACTGAAGTGTGAAAATCTTTCCTTTCACTTTCGCCGCAATGGTTACCTACATTAATTTTTCAATTATTTCGCGCAGCGACTATTTTACCGTTGAATTAGTTGCTGCATTATCGTTGCATTCCTTTAGATAACCTACACAATTGTGACGTGTATGCATGTGGTTGCTCATTAAAAATTCAGATATCTTGCATTCCGTCAGTTTTCTAAATTACCGACATCTATTATGCCATTGCAATTGCAGGCATTGTTCATTTCCTACTCAGTAGTACTTTTCTTATAAATATTATTTTGACAAGAAAATGTTTGAAATAATTCTTATAAACCATTAATTTTCAATATTGCCTTCAATTGATATTCTTGAAATATTCGTACACGACTATGCAACCAAATTAACACAGCTTGTTAGACTTCGCTATTTCTTCAGAGATGGCGCTATGAACAATTTAAGCGGACTGAAGGTATCCGAATAAAGCCTTGCAATTTGGCCTCTACTGATGAACATAATTTTAACATTGTACAAAATTCATAGAACATTTCAATTAAGACTATGTGTATACTGTACTATCGGGCGTACCTGTGGTGACTCACACCACAGGTACGCCCGATTATTGTTTTTCATTTATGACGCTGGACGAATAAAATTTGGAGTAGGGCTAATACAAAAATGCATTTTTTGGGACACGTTTGACGTTAGTATGACTTCCGGCTTTACCGGAAATGATGTCATCATTGCAATTTTAATGGCATTCTATATGTGTGTGATATTTGATGTGATATCAGGATGACATTCTGAACACAAAAACAAATCGACGTAAATTATTATCACTTACGGCAATGAAACAATCACTTTTTTTGCTTATTAATCTAGGTGGCTATGAACTGGCCAATTTTTTGCCAATGAGTAATTTTCGTTTTCACGTGTATGTACATTATTGCGATTACATACTATAATAAAATATAAAAAAAATCTGATGTGGCCAGGCACATGACTTTATCATACTATATATAAAATTAATAGTTTAGGCATGAGATTGTCTTTGATCGAGATCGGCCATGTCTGCATTAAAATAAAACTAGTAGAACTAGAGAGATATGTCAATTAAAGCTGCGTTCGGATATTGTACTCCGTTGACACCGGGTACACCATACAAATGACACTTACGTGTTATTGGGTGTAAAAAGTGTAATACAATATCCGAACGCAGCTTATATTGACAGAAATTATTGTCAAAACATTAGCATTGTCATTAGTGTCATTACTGTCATTAGAATCAAAATTTCTGACATATCCTGGCTACTAGTTTTAATGCAGTACGACCGACCTCGATGAAATAGAATTTGCTCATGCAGCTAAACTATTGATTGTACCAAAAAATTTCATATTCATAAATTATTCAGAATTTCCTCATCTTTAATTTATAATTTAACTATTTCGACGAAATTCCAGAAATGGCGGCTTATTTGCAAAATCTTTCAAAAATGCTAAGACTAAACCTCCAGTTCCTTTGGACCCTTTTCAACAGAAAGCTTTTCAGCTCTAAGTTTGGTTAAGAAATTTCTAAATATGAAGTTTCGTCCTGATACCTTTAGTAGTTTCTCCGGAATCGTCGCCACAAAAAACGGGTACACACACATACACACAGACATTTTTTTGTACCTTGGTCAAAAATGTTCAGGGGACCCAAAAAGACATATTTCCGCTAAAATCTCAAAAAATTTTTTTGGCACGATTACAATACTTTACATACTGCGTATGATAAAGTAAAAAATCTGATGTGGCCAGGCACATGACTTTATCATACTACATATAAAATTAATAGTTTAGCTGCATGAGATTCTATTTGATCGAGATCGGCTATGTCTGCATCAAAATAAAAATAGTAGAACTAGACAGATATCTCAATTAAAGCTGCGTTCGGATATTGTACTCCGTTGACACCGGGTACACCGTCAAAATGACACCTACGTGTTATTGGGTGTAAAAAGTGTAACGGGGATCAATATCCGAACGCAGCCTATATTGACAGTAGTATTTTCAAAACATTAGCGTTTGACACTAGCTACTGTCATTACAATAAAAAAATCTGACATATCCTGGCTACTAGTTTTAAAGCAGTACGACCGATCTCGATGAAATAGAATTTGCTCATGCAGCTAAACTATAAATTCTACCAAAAAATGTCATATACAAAAATTATAGAAAATTTCCTCTCCTTTAATTTATTATTTAACTATTTTGACGACATTACACAAATAGCGGCTCATTTGCAAAATCTTCGAAAAATGCTATGAGTAAACCACCAGTTCCTTTGGACCCTTTTCAACAGAAAGCTTTTCAGCTCTAAGTTTGGTTATGAAACTTCTAAATATGAAGTTTCGTCCCGACACCTTTAGTAGTTTCTCCGGAATCGTCGCCACAAAAACGGGTACACACACACACACACACACACACACACACACACACACACACACACACACACACACACACACACACACACACACACACACACACACACACACACACACACACACACACACACACACAGACATTTTTTGTACCTTGGTCAAAAATGTTCAGGGGACCCAAAAAGACATATTTCCGCTAAAATCTCAAAAAATTTCACAAAAGCAAGAAATATATCATCAGAGATGGCGCTATGGACAAGTTAAGCGCACTGAGGGTATCCAAATAAAGTCTTGGAATATTGTGCATCTATCGTCAATTTTCATCACCAAGGCAAAGAAAAAAGAAAACGATTTAAATTAATTTTTGGGCAAGAAGTTGTTTTTTCATGTGTACCTACCCCTGAATTATTACCTACACATTCACACCCACACATTCATGCAGATTATTTAATCATAAAACATAGTTGGAGTTAAGTACAATAATGCCATCCATAATGTCATCTAACTAATTAACTACATAATAAAATAAATTAACTATTACAAACTTAACCAAAGCGCAGTTATAAAACTGTTTAAGGTGAAGTCAGACCATTTTCTTGGATAGTGCTGTTAATCCAACAAGTATATTCTTGCAGCGCATTTTAAAAAAGGCGCCAGTAATACAATATCGGCCAAAATCTAGTATGTTTACTGTGTTTACCAATGCATAGCCCTAATGTCATAATGTCATAATGCCATAATGTCATCTAACTAATTAACTACATAATAAAATAAATTAACTATTACAAACTTAACCAAAGCGCAGTTATAAAACTGTTTAAGGTGAAGACAGACCATTTTCTTGGATAGTGCTGTTAATCCAACAAGTATATTCTTGCAGCGCATTTTAAAAAAGGCGCCAGTAATACAATATCGGCCAAAATCTAGTATGTTTACTGTGTTTACCAATGCATAGCACTCTCGATTAATAATGTCACGTTAATTTGAGAACTACCTATTTGTGGCGGTTGCTCTCTTTAGCATAGCGCTCGTATAGAATACTTATTACTAGAATGCCAATGGTTCGGGATGCGCAGTAAATAAATGCCCGCAATTCAATGTTGGTAGATGAGATGGGTAGCATGCGCAGAGCGTTAATACCTGCGCGCCATCTAACGGACGTAACCAAAAGATAAATAATTGTAATAATAATAGGGTTGTTCTATTAGGAGTGTAATAAAACACTCCTGATACAACAAACCTATAGTAGTGATAAAGTATGATTATAAATGATTGTAGTCGAAGAATGCCATGCCCATGTTGCTACATTTCTGCCGCTTTACACAAACAAGTATCAGACTTACATTAGGTTGTGCAACCAATTTAATAGTTGTGCATAGAACAAATATATGTAATACATACTTATATTGCGGCTAGACAGAGAGGTTGTTCAGGATTCAAAGCGAGATGGAAAATACTCTATTCTATTTCTTGCCACAATACCAACGTGCTCTACGCGCATGCGTGAGCTCTACGCGCATGCGCAAATCAGGCCTCAACGGTGTTGTTTAAAATTCGCGGTCAAATTGAGTCAGCGCGTCTGCGCATAGCGTGCAAAAACATTCTACCCATCTCCTTTCATACGGGGAGTAATTTAACATTGGTCGAATAGGGTAACACGCAGGGATTGATAGAACAATAGTATCCTAGTAGTATTCAGTTCAAATGAAGCGGCAAACATAAATTTTTACATAGCATCTCAGCGCCTACTTTGTCTACAATCATTTATATAAGTATAATACCCCTGTGTTTTTATAATACTGTTCGCTGGCATCTACAACAATCAGATTAACATAGTCCGAGTAGGTAAAAAATTCTTAATGATCGGCCGAATACGAATGGATGTGAATAGATGTGTTCTCGCTATTGTATTTTAGAATGTTGCATGCTTGCCGACCAAATCGTTGACTTTGACAAATAGTTGAGTTCCGACCATTCAATCTTAATTAAAATCTCGATTTATGTATGTATACAGTTTTGCACATTCGCAATAGACGTTTCTGGTTCTGGTTTTTGATCTCCCGATGTGCGCGTGCATTTCTCCCAGGACCACCCAGGACTAAATTAAGTTGGCAATTGTGCTTTGTAAACAGCCTAATTAGTATCAAATGAAATGTAATTGATAAAAGATAAGTGTGAGAATGACACGCATTCATTGAAAACTGAATAATTATATGGAAGTGAACATGATAACCAAAATACCTACTGTGTTTTTAGGTTAGGACAGTTCAGCAAATTTTCCAAAGTACATAAAAGCAGGTACACCCGCATGTGCATGTTGTCTAGCGTTTTCGGTCAGAAGTAGAAGCCCCTATTACATGAAGCATTCGCGGCTTTGCTTTCACGCAGTGCGCATGATTAAATGCGCATACGTGCGTGATGTTGTAAAGTGGGCACTTTTCTTATCGTTCTAGGAATATGATTTATCTGAGCGCTTGTCGGTCTGGCGCCGTGCGCGTACGATATGCCCATCTCTATTGCCGCCGGACGGGACTAAGATCGCCACGAGGTGGCGCTGTTCTATGCAGTTTCCTTCCTAGTAATCACCCACGTGGTAGTTACCTGTAGCGCGTCTACTAAGTAAACATAAACAAGAAAGCTGTTGCCGTACGTAAATGAGGTTAATTGGTAGAAGCAAGTAATTTATTGGTAGTGGTTTGTAGTGAATAAAGCGGCGTTTTCTTTCGTTGTACATTTCTTCCGCTGATTCAATTTCCAACTCACTGTTGAAAATCTGTAAAATCTGCAATTGCTGTTACTGCCAGTATTTTGACAATTCACCACACAGCACGAGTTAACCATATTTGTATATTTGTATACACAATGCTAGTCTGTGCACAACGCTATCAGCTGACAGAAATAATAAATAAAGTCGACTACAGCGCTTTTGCGTGCAGCGGTGACCGAGAAAACTTCTGGCGGATACATATTCCGCCATGGGCGCATAAAGCGTTCCTCAATCCCCCACTCCGTACTGCGCACGGTGCCAATACGGTCTCTATGTTAAGTACTGCATGCCTAAAATTGAATACGTGCAAAACAATGATTGACTAGCGAACGTGCATTTAAATTAGAGCGAACAGAAGCGAACGAAAGAATTCGTTCGCTTAAGCTAGCATTTACATGGCATAATTTACGCCCCTGCTTGTAGAGAAGTAAGAAACAAGCAAATACCTGTAAATTCCTTCCTTCGTTCGTTCGCTTCTGTTCGCTCTAATTTAAATGCACCTTAATAGCCGTTTTACACTACACAGATCGTGCATAAGAAGTTGTACAAAAAGTTGTTAAGCAATTGAAAATGGTGCTATTTCTAGACAACTAGCCTAGCATCACAATTCATCACAACTCATCACAATTACTGTTTAAGATGTTGTACATACTTACTGTACAAATAATGCGCTGCCTTGCGCTAACAATTGTTTTATGTAAAACAGCTGTGAAGCGTAAACAAGAACTTGTCGTCGCAAATTTGTTTTTCGTTTTGTCGTATAGATGGTGATAATGACGATAGATACTTTTGTGTTCATGATGTCATTCTGATTTTCTCTGCTTTAAACGACAGTTCCACGCTCAATTTTCAGCCAATTATGAAGTATTTGGTATCATTGTAATCGTGAACACGTAAAAAAAATGCGTGGACAGCCGGACAGCTGGAAGAACCACAGACGGTGTTTTGAGATTTACTTCATAGTCATCTCAATACACACGCCTACTATGACACAGGAAATAAAGTTGATTTAAATCTTATTCTATTTTATATTGTTTACACTTTGAAAGGGCAGGTATGCACGATACGCTAGACGAATAGGGCTGGTTTCATTTCGGATGTAAATTGAAAACTGATACGACAGTGCGATCTGTTTCCTGATGGTAGATGATATTTTCCGATGCCGTCATGATACGAACCCATTTTCCGTTATTTCCTGTTCAGTATGCTGGCCGTCCGGACAATTAGTGCACGAAATTACCGGCCGTGCCTTTTAAAGCATTTTTGAAGTACTGTTTGAGTCGATCAACTGGCATGGCAGAGTGCTTTTTTGGTGGAAAATTTCCTGCCATTTCCTGTTTACGCGCCGGCCGTCAAAGAGGACCGATTGTAACGCAATTCTGGATGCGAAACAGGGAAAATGTGCGCAATATGTGTGATTTGCAGGTCGTACGTTTCGCAATGTCACACGAGGAATATGGAATGGATGCTTTTCACGAGAGAGCAATACAATTAGCGACTGCCGGAGCTGATTTTTTACAGTATAACTTTGAAGCAATCGTCGAGCCATGACAGCAATAAGTTAAATGAGAGAACACCATTTTGTCGCCTTTGGGTTGCTTTGCTGTTAGCAGTTGTTAATTTATGTAACCTGGCATTTTCGTTCTCCCATTCCTTCCTTCCCTTTACTTGCCTCAATCAGTCGTGCCGCTTCGGTAACGGAGGGCAAAGTTTTCCAAATCCTCGTAGAATGTAAGAATGTCAATTGTTTCATGCTGAAAAGTGGCTAGGCAATATTAAGAAGTGACCCCAAGCAGTGAAAATTCTTAAATAATCGTGCGATTCACAACAGATTGGTTCAAGTTGGTAGTTGGAGACAAAAATTGGACGTTTGAGATCTGATTTGTAATCCTGGCACCCTCCGATCAAACTGGCTCTCAGTTCATTTATTTTTGGCTGGTCATTGGGCTATGATTCATGACCCATGGGTATTTGACCATGGGCTGCATGCATGCTTTGCCACAGAGCTTCACACAGTTCTCACACAGCTTTAGACGGTTTTCGCGTCATAATCACTTGAGATGTGATTTGTAATCCTGACACCCTCCGATCAAACTGGCTCTCACTTCATTTATTTTTGGCTGGTCATTGGGCCATGATTCATGACCCATGGGTATTCGGCCATGGGCTGCAAGCATGCTTTGCCACACAGCTTCACACAGTTCTCACACAGCTTGACACGGTTTTCGCATCATAATCACTTAGATGCTCAAGGTTTAAGCTTTCACGTGAGTTTACTTAAAAAATTTCATCGCGACGCATTATCTTTTGGAGCGATATAAAATGTATAACTAGTTTTCTTGACATTTTGGGTCCATTTTTGTTCAACAATGTCTTGTGTTCAATCTACGGGGCGAGGCTATCGAATTCATATCGCATACCTTTTTGGATATCAACATGTGGACTAGTGTTAATCATATCTATTCTGAGTACCATACGAAAAACTCAACATAATAGCTTAGTGGCTAAAAGTAAGTGGGATTGGGCTAATACGGTCAGAGTGTTTCGCGGTACCAAATGGTAGCCAAAATGACTAATTTTTGTCCCAACGTACCAACTTTAACAAACTTGCACCCTTCCCCCTCTTATAAAACGCACGAATATTTCTCAAATCGGCGGTGGCGCCGCTAAACGTAGTTCAATTTTGTTAAAATTTTTCTACGGTCTTTATTTTGCCCAGCCACCACTATTCCGCATTCAGCCATTCAACATTTTAAAAATTGTATTTTTTTGAGGTTATAACTTCAACATTATCAAATCTTAAACATAAAGATAAAAAATGGGATGCGGGAAACCCGCATATTTCTTTTAATGCTGTGAGAAAAATCTTAATAATCTAATGGTCTATAATCTTTTACATAGAGAGTTTGAGCATCCGGAGTGTCAGTAAAATATCGACGGCTACGGAAAAGTACCAAAACCTCAATCCAAGAAAAAAAAACAACGACAACGACATTGGACATATTTCTAACAGTCAATCAAAAGTTGCGATACGTAACGTTGTCTACGAAATATATTAACATAAGTGATCCTGATCACGTAATTTATGTACTGGGTAATGTTCGCCTAATCGCACAGTTTACATATTTTTAGAGAAGCTTATTACATGTAACACTTTATTATCGGTGCTACGAGGAAGAGGTATTTTTACTGGAAGACCGTCTTGGGGCGAATTCTCAAATAATTAGGGTTTCGATGGAAAAGGGATAATCCCCGTAGAGGAAGGACTAATGGAATTACAACACATTGCGTCGCTAATATGTAATAGATTATAGACCAATCGGACCCTTAATTGGCTTGAATTTGTACATATCACAGCATTACTGGAAATTGATGGCTTTTCCCGATCTTTCGTAAAATAATTAATTAATGATTCTTTCTGTGGCAGATATGATTTGGTATTTGGATAATTTGTATAATATACATAAATATGTTGAATTTCCCGCCACATTGAATAATTGTGATATTGGTAATGATCACACCTCGTATAAAGTCTTACCTTGTGTCAAACCAAGGTCTATAAAGAGAGAGGTTATCCAGTTTGCTATCTTTCCTATAGTCCACTTTGTATACCCCCCTCAGATCCCAATATGCTCTATTTTCGTGACGTCACTAGAGTCCCGGCTCACGTCGCATACATCGCTCGTTTAGTTTGTTCGAAGATACGTTTGATAGCTCACCTCGTTATAGTTTTTTTAGTTACTTAGAAAGGTTGTTTTTGTTCGTGTTTAATCTTTATTCTGTGTTTATATTGTTATATTCAATAGTTGATAGTTTTACGTTATTAGTTGTTTTATTAGTGTAGTATTTTAAGAAGTAATTAAGTTAGTAAAGGTAAGATATTAATTTATATTGGAAATTACATTATTCTAAATCATTTATCAATTTTAGATGCCTATGGTTTGCTCCGTACCGGGTTGCCGTATGAGGTATAACATTTCAACAGTGATTGGATTAACAATATCGTATTTTACTTTTCCACGTGATCAAAGTTTAAGGCAGAACTCATCCGCAATTGGGACATTACGCATACGAAGACCAGCAAGAGCACTCATACTCCCTTCCATCCTAGATAAGTCATTTATACTTTGGCGGCCTAATGAAACCGTCGGAAGAGTTTAAACGCTTGTTTAATAAAAGGAATAGCGAGTTCAAAAGCTTATGGGGGATGGGATTAATAATTCGAAAAGAATTAGCCGTAAATTAAGAAGAACATTAAAACAAGATCCAAATATCGATACCATAGTTTTGAAAGCTTTTGTCGAGCAAAGAATATATGTACGGATAATTTTTTTAAATTTTACTTATCAACAGCAAAAAAAATCGAAATATTTAAAACGAAGAGTAGAAAGCAGAGTAAAAAAGATGAGGAAAATAAATAAAGCTTCTTACTGATTTTTTATTTTTTCTTTGTACGTATGTTCTAACCAAATATTGTAATCAGGACAAGCCAATGAGTGGTTTAATGAGCAAGTTGTACCAATACTACCAATATTGATTTAGTTACTGTTTTTCTATTTATTTATCTGTAGAGTCGGTAAACGAAACATTCGACTCCAATTCCTGCTAATTTTAGTATTTCAACCCCAATTTGCACGGTTGCAAAAATATATGGTTGCCGTTATGCCACCTTTGACTAATGTACTTACTCAGCATTATTAGCAAATTATTGAAATAGCATGTTGTGATACTCACATTCTTCATTTTTTTTCATCCTAATCATTTAAAAATGATCACAATAAAGATGCATTTATTTTTGCAATATAATTATTAAATACTCTAGTGACATCACGATCTGCCTTTACCCCTCAAACTCGGAAATCCCGTACTTGGATAACCTTACTACTTTATAGACCTTGGTGTCAAACTGCAAAATTCAAACTAACAAAATAAAAATTTTTTTACTTCTTTTGCAGGAATTATCTGTAAATATAATGTTAACATTAAATAGCAATTTAAGACGCATACTTTGTGCGTATTACTTTGTTTTTAATTTATCTGAAGTTGGTAATGAAAGCATGGTACATTTAAATAGCTATATTCCGACCCATCTACTTGAGTTGGCCCGACTATAGCCGGCTACAGCGGGTAGCGGTCTTTTCAGCCGCTGAACTTATTTTTCACCAAAAAACTCTTGTTGCACGCATTCTATAGACGTAAATTACTGCAAAATACGAAATGTCACTATCTCTATCTCTGTTACCCCTCTACTAATACAGAGTGATCTAAAGTGGCGAAAGACAGATGGAATTTCCCGCTACATTGAATTATTGTGATGTCGGTAATGGGTGCAAATGACAGCTGTTATTTTTGTTCAGTGGCGTATCGTTTTTTGTCTAGGGATTCATTATCTGATTTTATAATTAGTAGTAGTATATTAAATTGAAACAATTAAGGTTTTGGAAATTTAGTTAGACTTGGTAAAGACATTGGACATGAATAAAACGTTAACAAGATAGCATATTTTAATACTTAAAAAGAAATTTTCAAATATATAAAAATAATATAACAAATAATAAAATTCACATGTCATCATCATCTCTCATATCTTAAATCAAATAAAGTAAATATAGTATTTACAACAAATTAAATCTCGCACAGATCAAATATTGTTGCAGAGGAACGTAACCCTTACTGACGAATCCACTATGGTCTGTGACAGCGATCATAACCTGTATCCCGCACGCATACCAACTTAGTATCACTAAATACGTTCAAAACTGTGGCGGGAAATTCAAACTGTCCGTTGTTATTTTAGATCACCCGTTATATATATATATATATATATATATATATATATATATATATATATATATATATATATATATCTATAGATATATGAATAAAAAATAAAAAAATCGCAGAAAAATGTCCAAACATGATTTTAATTTATAAATAGAAGCGGCATTAATGGACGATATTATTTAATTCAAATTATGAAGAATCAGCAAAAAAGTATTTGGCGAAAATTCGCAGTAGAGAAGTATTATACATAGAATAGACTATGTATGTAATTGCATAATGAACGGTAGACAATTCTATATACATTTGTGTTAGCGAAGCTCAGTTGTCAGCAAGGCATTTATTCGTTATTTCGTTTTGCAGCTGTACCGTATTCACTATTCAGACAATAGATATTTTAGGTTTAGTTTCCAATGTATTACTGGTACCGATATTGTTAGGGTCTAGAAAGTCATCGAACACGTGTATAAAACGTATACATTTCGCATCTATCAAATCTGGTCATTAGTGAAAGTTTTCCGTATAGAAGTCGACAGAGGTGAAGTTGTCGAGTAGGTTGGGATTAATGTTGCGGCACAGTCGGGTTAACGCGATTAGGGAAATTCGGACGAGGGTGTCGATCGACGGACAGGCAACCCGGCCGTAGCTATAGGTTGTATTTCCAGGGCAAGCTAACGCTTCCGTGCCGACTAAAGCTCGACTGCCATCCTTAAACAACATCTGATGACAATAGTATTAGCCTCGGACGCAGTTTGTAACAATTGCTAGTATCACAGTTAAACTACTACAACTTCACTATAGTGGTTGATGAACTAAGCACTAATTAGATAGCTGCTCGTATCGTATTTCATTGTTGCGACATATTAGGCTTGCTACTAAGCTTCATAGCACTAAATTGATGATTTGCATAAACCATATAATTTTGAAAAATTAAAAAATGTTTACTAAATAAATGTGAAACTTGAATAATTTTCGTGGAAGAGACACACAAATTCTATCTACACTGTCCATATAAATATTGGAGTTGCCAATGATAAATCTAAAATTTAGCAAATTCAAACAAGTCTGATCAAAATGGTCTATTTCAATGTCGCGCCACACGCCGTGTGATTGGGTCGGCGCGTCGATTTTCGCGCGGCGTGTCGGGACTCGTGGACTGGCGAGCAAACGCGCCGCGCGGAGTGGGGTGGCGTGCTATACAGTCACACGGCGTGACGTGCGTGTACGTCAATTTTAGATTTAGTTGATATTTAGCTCTTGAAGGGACAACATGTCGTGGTCGAACGAAGCAATTTCAGAATTTCTATGCCTATACGAGCAAGAACAATTAATTTGGAACCCCAAACAAACTGAACACAAAGACAGAAATGCTGTGCATGATGCTTGGATGAGAATTCAACAAACGTTAAGTATTTCTTGCACAATCACCGAATTAAAAAAAAAGAAGGAATCGTTAATGAGCACTTTCCGAAAATTAAACTCAAAAGTAAAAGCAAGCATGAAGACAGCATACCATATCGGTGGCGTTGTATCTAAAAAAATACATTATTGTAAAAAATATTCTCTATAGTGTGGAATTTTCTAACTTACTCTGATCGACTTTTGTTGTGCGACCCCATCCACCACCGTTTTCTTTTTTTCTTTATTATCAAATCATCGCTGTCCAACAAAATATAGCACGCTGCTGCGCAACCGAGCATCCGTTTTCGGCGAACGGACATGTTGAAATGCCGACACTTGCCACTCCGCAGGTCGTGTGATCGCTATCGCCAACTTGCGTGGCGGCGTGTCCAGGCGTGGCACTCCACAGGCGGCGCGACACTCCACACGCCGTGTAACGGTACCTTAAGCCGTATGCACACGCACCAGCAAAACCGGATCCGGCCGCCGGCTGCAATGTTTTTAAATGAAAGATGGCACACACAGCCGGTTTACCGGACCGACAAATTGATATCTGGTTATATTGCATCCGGCGCCGGAGCCGGAATCGGATCCGGTTTTGCCGGTCCGTGTGCAAACGGCCTAAGGTTCCGTTCTGAAAACATGGGAACTACAAAACGAACTATTCAGATACGATGTTTTTCTGCCGGAGGCCGCGTCTACGCTGTGGTTTACGTCTGGACTTAAGTCTTATGGAGTCCGCGATGACCTGACCACACGTGACAGCACAAATATGTGACAAATATGGTCATTTTTAACATATCTGGGAAATGGGAAGTGGAAGTATAATTTATTTTGATCAAAAAATATACAAATATACAAATAACGCCTTTATTTAAAAGCTCAGTTGTCGAGGGTTAGAACTGGGTCTTAATACCATGACACTGTAAGATTATTTAAAAACCCGTGAAAAATTACTCAAAAAAACACATCTCATCTACACAAGTATTCACAACGCAAAACATTACTTTTGTTGAAAGAAAGCTAAAATTGTAGTTTTTCTGGAAATTGTCTCTTCTATAAAAATGAGGGTAAAATTTTACTCTCTTGTAAGAACCTTACAAAGCTACCTAATTTCTCTACAGGGTATCCCAAACTTAGACCACCTAGACGTCATTTTGGTTCTGTCAGTACGTTTTTATAACTAATTGCGGCTCTCCCCCGCAATTTTTTAGGAAGTAAGTGTCATACTGGGTAAAAAGTTTGTTTTTTCAATTCATTAAAAGTTACAGCCGAAAACAGCAAAAACAAACAATACTGATTGTTATAGTAAAAAGAAAATAGATAATAATAATGAAAACTAATAAAAATAAATTGAATAAAAGATGAAATAACAAATAAATCCACATGATACCGTGACTAGCTTTGTTTTAGAAAGTTATTTTCAATGAGAAGTTTCATGTGGTCTTGTTTAAAATACAATCTTGTTAACATTTCAAACGACTGTTAAACTTCTTAAGGGCTGAAGGACTAAAATAAATAACTCCTTAAGATACTTTTTACTTAGAATTGGCTCTGCTTTCTGCAAGAAAAGCGGAAAAGAGTGGGACAGCCAGTATTATGTGCTCGTTGTGCGGCTACATTGAGGACTTGTCTCAATATCAAGAAAATAGTATGCGACTGAGAATTCCAATGATTTAGCAACAACACACAAACCATCTACGGTTTATTATTTTTGCATCAGAAAAGCTTTGAAGTTTCATGCAACAATTGAAAATAAAATTAGTTGCTAAATGTTACTATTAACTACAATGTAGATTATACTCATTCATGCACTTTGCCTGTCCCCAACCCGCTACAGTATTGTAAGCACATATATTGGATGTTTGGGGATGTGGCAGAATTGTCAAACACTGATGAGGATCTACTATTTAATTGAAAAAGTATTTATTTATTCTGAAGCAGACGTTATTGAAACAAAGTTGTTTGTTTATGCTTATCAGTCTGACTATACCAAGTCTGAATAAAATTGGAAAACATTGGAAGTAGATGTGTAGGTGTTGATTTGATCGCGGCAAATTTGAATCCTGGGTTGTTTTTCTGATTTTGTTCTTTATTTGGTTGGGGTGCACAGTGCACACCAGTTGCTTCATTGTTGCCAGTATTTCACGAACACCTTCCATATGTTTTTAGGATTTTAGTTTAAAGTATAAAGTTTAAGATTTACTTTGCCGTTTCTAGTACAACGTTTCAGCTGCTATAAAACTAAAAAATCTGATGTGGCCAGGCACATGACTTTATCATACTATATATAAAATTAATAGTTTAGCTGCATGAGATTCTATTTGATCGAGATCGGCTATGTCTGCATTAAAATAAAACTAGTAGAACTAGACAGATCTGTCGATTAAAGCTGCGTTCGAATATTGTACCCCGTTGACACCGGGTATCTAAAAATCTAAAAAATTTTTTTTTGGCAGGATTACAATACTTTACATACTGCGTATGTTAAAGTAAAAATCTGATGTGGCCAGGCACATGACTTTATCATACTATATATAAAATTAATAGTTTAATGGGATGAATGTCTCCATGGTCATTGGAATGTGAAATATGTTAAAGTAAAGCAAATAAAAATTCCAACGTATTTATTCTTTTGGATTCGTGGTCATAGTTTAGCTGTATGAGATTCTATTTGATCGAGATCGGCTATGTTTGCGTTAAAATAAAACTAGTAGAACTAGACAGATATGTTGATTAAAGCTGCGTTCGGATAATGTACTCCGTTGACACGTGGTACACCGTCCAAATGACACTTACGTGTTATTGGGTGTAAAAAGTGTAACGGTGTACAATATCCGAACGCAGCTTATATTGACAGTAGGTATTGTCAAAACATTAGCGTTTCACACTACCTACTGTCATTAGAATAAAAAAATCTGACAACTCCTGCCTAGGAGTTTCAATATAGTACGACCGATCTCGGTGAATAGAACTTGCTCATGCAGCTAAACTATTGATTGTACCAAAAAAAGTCATAAATTATTCAGAATTACCTCTACTTTAATTTATTATTTAACTATTTCGGCGAAATACCAGAAATGGCGCCTTATTTGCAAAATTTTTCAAAAGCGCTAAGACTAAACCTCCAGTTCCTTTGGACCCTTTTCAACAGAAAGCCTTTCAGCTCTAAGTTTGATCATGAAACTTCTAAATATGAAGGTTCGTCCCGATACCTTTAGTAGTTTCTCCGGAATCGTCGCCACAAAAACGGGTACACACACACACACACACACACACACACACACACACACATGCACACATACACACACAGACATTTTTTTGTACCTTGGTCAAATATGTTCAGGGGACCCAAACGGACATATTTCCGCTAAAATCTCAAAATTTTCTTTTGCACGATCACAATACTGCGTATGATAAAGTAAAAATTGCCTGAATTAGGTTCCTTTTGAATTTTGACCTGAACTTTTACTCCCAGAGATATCGATAATTCCCTAATTGTGTTGTTCAAAACTGTCCTTACATATAAGGCCATATATTTTTATGCTACCATTAAGACAAAGTGTCTATCAATAAGAACAATAAGGGTTTGCCATAAAAAATATGTTGAAGACGTAATACGACGAGCAAAATTGAAGGTCAGAAATTCAACCGATAGTAGATATACAAATTTGTAATTCTATAAAATGTAATGAACATATCCGACGATTTTTCAAAACAACACATAGTTTCAATTTTAAGGCATTTGCATTTAAAATTAATTTGCATATCTTTTTCTAACGTCAGGGCATTCGCTCGTGACTGCGTCCAGTCCATTGATTCGCCCAGTGAAAACTCGACTAGCGTCGTGCTAATTCTGCAAGCTCTTCCATTTTAATCAGTCTCTACACAAACACCGAACAAAGTGCTGTAATGGAATATAAACAGGATCCAATCTGCACAGATCAAGTTGGAAAAGGTAATTAAGACTGCCTTTGAGTATGTTCGTCTAGTTTCCGCCAAAATCAATGCTAATCGCTAGCTCAACTGGGGATGGTTTCTTATCCTTGCAGTGGCAAAGATTCGGATAATTGCGTCCGTTTCAATTACTGAAGACAATAGGAACAAAATAATACAGTCAGCCAGGCGGACAATATATACAGCATTTAACAGTTTACCTAAAGTTTTTATAGAGACCGGGAGTAGCATTTAACATAGGACAAAAAAGAAAGGGTTTGCTTGTAATTTAATCTAAATACACCCACGCTCACAAAAAATGTATTTGTATAAGTAGGAAATAATTTTGTTTTAATGAGTTGAGCAATTCATTTTATTCGGTACTAAAATTTCTCTCTTTATACAAGAATAAGCACTAAAATTTAGTCATACTTGCAAAGTTGATTATCTAGCGAACCGATATCTGATTTTGACTATTCTTATTCAGTTCTAGCTGAATTTAACAAAAATAAGTGATCACATTTTTTTATTTGCAACGCTGGGCACAAAAGCGTTAATCCGTTAATCGTTAATAAACGAAGTTAACTTTTTTGTTAACGAATTAACTTTTAAGTTAAATTACTATTAGCGGACTCATTAACTTCCGCTACATTCGTCATCAGTTAATTCAAGTTTGTTAATTCGAAAATATCATAATTTAAATTAAACATTTCAAATTGCTGTAGGCATTCTGTGCCAGTTCGGACTTTTTCGGACGGTTTTGTTCGCATGTGTGACGTAATACTGTGCGACGCGGCGTCGTATATACAGCATGCGCGCGAATTGTTTGTTGTTAGTTACTTCCCAGTTCCGTTCACTGTTCAGTTCCCAGTGGTTCCCGGTCTTATTGTATGTTCTTTCCTATTTGTTATGTAATAATAAATTCTTTATATTTATATATTGTTACTTTTTAGTAAATATCTATTGTTTCAAAATATTCTAGATGTTTTTGATATAATAGTGAAGACTGTAACAGAAAAAGTCGAAATATACAGGATGTTCTATGTCAAATTCAAAAGTTTGAGGTTATATCCAAGAAACTGTAAACGTTGATCAAACGGTAATAACCGTTCCGGAGATTTTGTCAGTTTTATTTCATAACCTTCAATAGTCTTTTTCTCGAAAATTTTCTTATGTAACGTCATAAAAATATTATGCTACCATTAAGGTCCCGGCTAGGATACGAGCGGCGAGCGGCGGGCGGCGAGCGGCTAGCGGCAGACCGGTGCCGCTAATGATATATGTTTACATTGTTTCAAAGCCTTAACTTGGCAAAGCGGCTACGATACAGTAAGCGGCAGAGCGGCATTGTGAGCGGCACCACCTTGCCGCTTACTAGTGCCGCTCACCGCAGAATTATACAGGGTTAGCAAAAATTACCGCTAATAACACCTAAATAATTCTCCAACCGTACAAAAATTCAAAAAATTGTTCAAATAAAAGTTTTTTTGCTTTAAACAGGCTATCGTTTAAATATATCTTCAATATACAGGCTGCTCATTTTATTATAGAAATTTGGTAACCTCTCCTTTTTTAAATAGAACAGGCTATATATTATTAAATTTTTTGATTCTAAGATTAATTCTAAGTATTTTTTTATAGGAATCATATTTTTATTAAATGCATTATTTTTTAATTATAAGCTATTAACCTAAAATAGTCAAATTACCGGAACATCAAAAAAATTCACCAACTGCAAAAAATTCAAAAAGTGTTTCAAATAAAAGTTTTTTGGGTTTAAACAACCGCTGGTTTAAATATAGTTTTAATTTACAGTGTGGTCTTTTTATTATGGAAATCTGCAAACCTTTCCATCTTCTAATAGAAGATTCCATCTTCTAATAGAAGATCCTGCATAGCTATTTTATTTTTTTATTCTTAGGTTGATTCTAAGAACTTTTTGTAGAAATAAGTTTCTTTGAAAATGCATCATTTCTGAGTTATGAGTAATTAATCAAAACTCCTGAACTTCAAATTAAGAATATTTTGCCACATACATACACATTTATTTTAATGTGGCAGGTCGAACATTTGATTTAATTGTATTTAATTGAGTTATTTTTTCTTGGATTTTTTATTTTTAACCCGTTTGGTTCAAGTAAAAGTTTATTTTGGTTAATTGCTTATAACTAAAAAATAATGCATTTTATAAAAAAATAATACCTACAAAAAATTTTTTGAATTAATCCTAGCATTAAAAAATATAAAAATATACAGGGTCTGTTAGAAAAAGAAAAGGTTTGCAAATTTCTATAATAAAATAGACACCCTGTATATTAAGAAAATATTTGAACTAGAGGTTGTTTAACCCAAAGATCACAGAGCTTTTGACATTTTATGCAGTTTGAGATTTATTTAGATGTTCCGGTAATTTTGACTATTTTGGTTAATAGCTTATAATTAAAAATTAATGCATTTTATAAAAAATGACTCATAAAAAATTCTTAGAATTAATCTTAGAATCAAAAAATTTAATAATATACAGCCTGTTTTATTTAAAAAAATGAGAGGTCATCAAATTTCTAGAATAAAATGAGCACCTTGTATATTGAACATATATTTAGAAGATAGGTAGTTTAAAGCCAAAAAACTTTTGGTTGAACCATTTTTTTTAAATTTCTTACGGTTGGACAATTATTTAGTATCTATGACTATATAGAACTACCATGATACACATGAATGATTATGATGACAGTAGCTTTGTATAATAATGACAGTTCGTTCGAATAATTACTTTATTATTTAAACGAACAGTCATCGTTATACGAACGTACTGTCAAAGTCTGCCTAAATCTATGTGGATGACTACGTCGTAAATATACTATTAATATTACAATAATACAAATGTCGCAGTCCAGACCTCTATTTTTCTAAATATTTCTTGAGTTTGTCATGAATATAGTCAAACGTTGCAATTGACATTCTCATATAGTTAAAAACCCGTTTTCTATATTATCTTAAGTAGTGAAATAAATGGTGATAATCGCCGTACCGCTGACGCACTGCATTAATAGGATGCACTTTGTAGTTACGTTTTAACCTACGGATCTTATTCAACTGAAGGTTATAATTTTCCGTGAGTAGCAGTTTGACAACATTACCGGACGACGACCTACGAACTACTAATAATTGCCACGACGAATTGTCGTGCCGCTCATGGTGCCGCTCATGGTGCCGCTTACATCGTAGCCAGGTCGCCGCTCTGCCGCTCGCCGCTCGCCGCCCGCCGCCCGCCGCTCGCCGCTCGCCGCTCGCCGCTCGTATCCTAGCCGGGACCTGACAATTAAAAGATCTGCCAAATTCATTAAAAAAGGGATAGGGTTGTCATTTAAAAAAAATGTCGATGGCGTCACCTGTTAAAAACAATTTAAAGGAAAAAAATTAATTTGATATCATAAGGTGTATTTTGATAATTATAAATCGACGTGTTCGAGGATTTTTTAAAATAGCAAACCGTTCTTGAGATTTTGTCATGTTTCCATACTTTACGCGCTCACTGTATAACCTTAACTTAAAAAAGCAGCGTTCTAAAAATTCTTTTATTCTTACTTCAACCACCTTAGTTGATCTTTTCATTGTCTTTTATAAATCTTGCATCTCATAATGTAGTTATGTCAATTACCACTGCACCTAGTTTTAAAAATTTCCAACGCAATTTTAACGTATGCAACCGAAAGGTCCGCAGCTGCATACTCACTGGCAGATCGGCGCTCAACATAACCTACTTTTTATAAAAGTTAACTAATAACGGTTAACGTTAACTGTCGTTACATTTATAAATTACGAAATACAACAATACAAATTAACAAACTATCAACTATTAACTATTAACTTCTTCGTTAACGCATTAACGATTTACGAAGCTAACTTTCTGATTAACTTTGCCCAGCTTTGTTCATTTGTATATATGTTACGGTTAAAGTGATAAATGTGGTTTATATTAATAATTACCGGCTATTATTAATAATAACCGCATCATTTGGTCAATGTGATTAGAAAGTAGAAACACTTAAATAATCACATGGACCGGCTATTATTAATAATTTCCTAACGGGCACGGTAAAAGTGATAAAAACGTTACTTTTTACAAAAGATCTTTTGTATACAGTCTTCAAAGAAGTTAGCTAAGTTTGTTTGATTACTATGTAAGTTATTATACTTATTTACTCGACGCAAACCATCAGTACGGCTAGCCCAATGACCAAAATTACGAATAATACAAAACATTGATAATAGAGAATGTTTTCTTTTGTCTCCCTTGTACTTTAGAAGCTACCGGATATAATTGGTAATGATATTTGGTATACACCCAAGACGGCTCAATGACGAAAACATAAAAAGAACATTTTATACAGAGTGTTCAAAAAAGTTAACCATTTTATTATCAAAAACACCCATTTTATATTTAATGCATGTGGGTAGTTTTTTGTAAATGTACAATACAACTTATTAAGTAAATTCTCAAATCCCAATTATCTCGAAATTTTGCGCTTTTAATATTAATTTTTTCAATATTGCATTTTCATGCAAATACATGCAAGAATAGGCGAACTAGTTTACATAGAAGTTTTTACATAAATTGCACCGCACAAACGCGGCAAACATTTTTGTATGGTTCTGTTCCTAACACGGTATTTTTACTTTTGTTGTATGACAATACAGTACCATTTTATAAATAAAAGATTAAACATTGTAACAACTTGCCCCTATCTTCCCTACATTAGGATGTCCATTACCTATATCTACCGTAAGCATATCTAATATATGACGGATATAATCTGTTTTATAAGGCGGTTATTATAAAAGTGTTTATCACCAACAAAAAAAACTTTTAAATACATTATTTATTTAGATATATGAAAAATTATAACAATAACAAAAACACAATAATTCTCAAGTCCAGGAATCAGTTTAAGAATAAAATATATTCTTAATAAATAAAATTAACAGTAGGTAACTCAAATAAAATCTGTATCACATTTGTGCACTTACAAATCAAAAATAAACAATATTCATAGTAAATAATAAAATAAAAATATAATACAGGTACAGTTCACATTTGTGAACAAAACAAAAGAGGATGACGTCCTATTGTTACAAACTTTATCTTGCTTTATTTTTACAATATAAATGGTGTAATTGTTTTACTACCACAAAAAAATAAACGTCTAGAAGGACTTTTGTATTCAAAATTAAATATAAAACATTTTTTAAAGTTTTGTATTAAAAAGATAATCAATAATAAGTTATAAATAAAAATAATTTTTCTTGCCACGAATTGCAAAATACAGAAGCACTATGTAGGTACGTATGCACTGGCAGAATAATACAAACCGAGTTTATAATTTATTACTTACTTAGCTTTTAAGAATTGCACAAATAAGCATGACCGAAAGAGTTACACACTCGTGCATGCAATTGGTATGGATTGGCATATTTTAGTCTCGTTTTGATAATCTTCCTAAATAAGTTAGTCTGGACTAACATCACTAAAGGCCCAACACTAAAAACCCAATGAATAGATTCGTTGTGTGGCGATTATGTAGATACTAACAGAATTCCAAATCTGAGGCTCTATTATATTGTAGCATCACCTTAATGCAAAATCAAATTGAAATATATCACATTGACCACAGCATGCTGGAAATTATTAATAATAGCCGGTTCATGTGATAAATTCTTCACTTTAACCTCGCCACTTGGCTATTATTAATAATAACCGGTAATTATTAATAATAACCTATTTATCACTATGACCGTAACATATACATAAACAAACAACATAAATCGACCTTGTTATATGGGTTTAGTAACGTGAAGTTAACTTCTTCGTTAACGCATTAACGATTAACGAAGTTAACTTTCTGATTAACTTTGCCCAGCATTGTTAATTTGTGTATACATAAACACACAACATAAATCGACCTTGCTATGTGGGTTTAGTAATTCAACTACCGAAAACAGCGAAAAAGATTGATTGACTACTAGCAAATGCGATTTTTGGGATGATAGGGCGAAAAAAAGGTGTGTTAGTTAGACTTTCTTTATTGTTGAATATTTCGCCAATTATTCTTGGCTTCATCAGGAACTAAAACCTAACAAATGGTCTTAAAACACGAGCATAGATGTTAATAACATTTCGAAACAGTACACAGAACGCACACATAGCGGTTTTAAAAAAACGGAAAAGCCCACCTGCCCCAATAAATTACCGCAAATAAAATTATAGTATGACACACAAGACACTGACAAAGTCCGCATTTAACCATTAAGAATCAATACTACACAATAAAAAACGGACTAGTGTACATATAAAATGTTAACAAAAAGCAATATATAAAACTCAAAAAAAAACAGCTCGCTCAACTCGTTGTATCATTTAAAACACTTGAACGATTGTAATCTAAATTCAATCAAAAACAATATATGCTATATAAGTTTTCGGTGTCCGACCGCAGGTTCTAGTTTGCATTACTAGCTTGTTTTATCCCTTTCATCTCGAAAAATAGCCTTTCTCGGATATTGCGTTTTTAAAAATGATCCTAACGTTGCGTTGTCAAAATCAACATTATGCTTTTCACTAATACCATGTTGAGCCAATGCGGTATTTAGCTTATTGCTTCTTATATGAGTTTGGTCATCAACCAATTACAAATCTGTCCCACATAACTTGCTTCACATCCCGCAACACGGTACACAACATTAGACATATAATCTGCTGGAGTTTTCTGCTTTAATCTGGTAAAGAAACTGGTGAAGCACTACCCCAAGATTATAATAAGCTATTCTTATTTTTTCAAACTAAAAATGCGGGAGAGAGGTGCGAGAGGTGCGGGAGGGATAAAATTTACTGTAAATGATAGCCTCACACCTCGCAGGGGCTGTCATATCTGTGATAACTCTTCCGGGGTGACACCGAAAATAAATGTTTAACATGGGCACCAGATTTTTTCTCCAAATATTTATGGAAGGCTTTTGCCGAAAAATTCGTTTTTATTACGAGGGCGTCACGTAATAGGAACACGTGTTGGTATAAATAATTGCACTCCGTGTTACCACATCGTAGAGCTGTGCTGTTAGCAAATTCGCAAAGTCCTTGATCTTGTTTATTCATCCAGTAACGGTATCGTATTGGTATTACTGCTAAAATAAGTCACCAGATCACGTTTCTAAAGCTGACTAATCGGTTAAATGCATTCTCTAATACCTACTACCAAAGTTTGTATTTTAGAAATATTTTTCAACATGCTGGGAAAATGAGTAATAAGTTAATGACAAACTGGATCTGTATTCAAAGTAAAGTCCAACAAATATAACTTCTATTACGATAGCATAATATTCTTGATGACGAATAATTCGTAACTTGATCTTAAGACTAACAGTAGTAAATGTATATGCAGATAAATGCTGCTATATCACATGGTGTCACAATTCAGGTGGCGCGCTGAATTCTGGCTCTGTAGTTGCCATAAGCCTGATATAAAGCATCCTGCTAAATACGTCTTATAACTTTTTATAAGCTAATTCCTCAATCATGGTGCGATGAACACGTATCCTATGACTTACACTTAGTTTACAATATAATTATTCATAAATAAGTTAATTCAATATGGAGTCCATTACACTTATTCCATTCCTTTTACAAACAACGCAGACTTTTTGAAGAGGCCATTTTCCGTCTACTTTTGGAAAGTCGGCCATTGCATGCGGTTGTTGTCTTCCGGGTACTTTTGTGCTTGTTGTAATTATTATTTATTGAGAGTCTTGGGACCTGAACACAGTACCTGGGTTCTCCAATAGTAGCTGTATCGATAGCAATAGGACACAGTGAGAAGTAAACCACAATTTGTTACTTCCTGAGGAAGTAGAAATTTACACATAATAACAACAAAACATGCTAAAACGATTGTAAAATAATCCAGCATATTACGTGTCTAAACATGACAAACTGGTTGATGCATTGCCTAATACTTACTACCAAGGTTTGTAACTTCCAAATATTCTTCCATACCATTCGCTCATATTTCAAATTATAGATAATTAATCACAGAAACTACTCTTAAATTCTCTTAAAGGACTTTTTCACCGTCGCTAAAATCCTCTAAACGATGATACTGTATGTTGACACGATGAATATTTTCTATGTATAGTTTGCAGTGAATTTGTCTGGAAAATCTGTACGTATTCTTAATTTGCAACCCCAAAACCATCAAAGGTATATAAGGTATATAGAAAAATACACATTGCTTGTGACTCCAAAATTTAATAGGCTTTAGATCAGCCATGTGCAACTTCGACAAGACCATTTCTTTTAATTTGATTTGGGCCCGTAAAACCATGTTGTACTTTTCGATGCTGTCGCAAAAATTGCTTTTATTGTTGCAAAGTTTTTTAATAGCCATTACACTGTATATATTAGTCCAGGTTATCCAACCCGTCTAAGCTGGCAATTGCTTGGTCTAATGTACAGACGTCACGAGTTTTAAGGAGAACAAAGACATTCAAGTACAGTACAGTTCAAGTACAGAGTCCAGTGCATTCACACCTTGCAAGTTATATTTATATTTTACCGCGTGACAATAAGCCTAATGATGTCGAAATAACGAAATCGATCGCTCTATTTTTAAATAAAAAATTTAATACTCGTTATGACGTTCTGCGTTTTCTTTAATTATTAAAGATAATCTATTGTGGCATGATTTCCACATGACTATAGACCTGAGTAAAACTAATATCAAAGGGCGATGTGCAACCAAAAGTCCTAAGGACAGGTCATGACGTCTACTTTAATATGAAAATCAAATAGGGCCGGGGCAATTAGTTTACAGCACCCAACATAGTGTATCAACATAGCATTTGCAGATATTACACAACAGTCAGCTGTAGTACTGGAATTCAGCATTATCAGCAATATACTAAACATGTAAACAACAGTGTGACTAATTAATTTACATCTCCGTCCTGAAGGGCCGTGCCCCCAACAAGGGCTACAAATAAATTACTATAAATTGTATTGTAAATTACTAATAAACATGCTTTTTAACCAGGCTCGTGGCAATTTTGTCACGCGTTTGACAGTACTTAAATAACAAAAGTAAAAAAGAAATAATCAAACACAGGAATACAGTTGCCACATATGTTTCCAACTCTGTAAACTCAAAAGTTGTAATGGCGATGATGCATAGTTTCGGTTTTTCTATATCAAATGTTTTTCTCATTACATATTTTTAAATATGCCATCTGCTACATTTAAAAAAAATTTATTGCAGTTTTTCTCTGCCAATTTTAGGGTCGGCACCAATAACAGAATAATAATAAATAGAAATAACAAATAAAAGTAATAGATATATTGTCACTAATTCAAATAATTGTACCTTAATCTTTATTAGGTGGGATAAGTTACTTAGTTGTCAGAATTTTCCACGCCACTGCTGTTCCATCCAGGGCTGCGTAGTCGGTAAAATAATTCTCGACTCCGACTCCGACTCCAGATATTTTTCGTGGTCCGACTCCGACTCTGACTCCGCTCCGACTCCGATTCCGATTCCGACTCCGACTCCGACTCCAGAAAAATTGCATCCAAAAATATTTTCAAATAATTCTGTGTAAGAAAATTCTTACATGTAAATAATCACAAATTCGACATAGAATAATAGAACCGAGCAATATTAAATTTGCTATGAAAACAAAAATACTACCAGGAAAAAAAGAAACAGAAACAAAATTAATAAATTAAATTTCTATTAGTTTATTGTGGTTGTATTAAACATATGGCTTGTGCATATCAAATTACTCACAAACAAATGTTGAACCCATAGGAAAAACAGAAGTTTAATTTGTTTCCAACGAATTTGTTGGCAAAAATATTTAAACTGACAATCTAAATGTAAATAAAAACGACCTATAAGATATAAAACAAAATCTGATGTGGCCAGGCACATGACTTTATCATACTATATATATATATATAAAATTAATAGTAAATGAGATTCTATTTGATCGAGATCGGTCGTATCTGCATTAAAATAAAACTAGTTAGCCATGATTTGACAGATATTTTGATACCATTGACAGTAGGTATTGTCAAAACATCAGCGTTTGACACTACCTATTGTCATTAGAATGAAATCTGTCAAATCCTGGCTACTAGTTTTATATTAATGCAGACACGACCGATCTCGATCAAATAGAATTCGCTCATACAGCTAACTATTATTTTACAAAAAAATGTCAGATAAATTATACAAAAATTCCTCTGCTTGAATATATTATTTAATTGTTTTGACGAAATTATAGAAATGGTGGCTCATTTGCAAAATCGTTGAAAAATGCTAAGAGGAAATCCTCAGTTCCTTCGGACCCTTTTGAACAAAAATAATAAATATTCGTATAGCATAAGGGATTTTTTCTTGACAAAGATAACGAACGTATAAGAAAAAATAGAACCAAAAATACATAGACAAAAATCCTGTGTACTCGTGTTCAGCGAGCATGCAATAAAAATTTCCAATATCAAATAACTAATATACAATTGAAGGTCGTTAATATTCGTTGGAATTTATTCAATAAATTGTCGAGGGATGATATTTAAAACCTAAATTGGTATGGAGAACAGTCCACAAACAAAAATATACGTAATTTGTTAGACAAGGAAACAACGCGTATTTTGGAAACGCGCTTTCACTCCAAAACAGACAGAGAGAAAAGTGGTGGTACTCGCAATTACAGATGCGTGGTGGGGCGGCATTCCTGACCGAGCGCGTACGCGATGTGAAAAACCGGTTTCAAAACGAAAATACGAACCAAAATATTGCGGCTATGGCTTAGTTAGTGTTAATCTCAACCAACAGACCGATAATTTGTTTATAAATGATCTAAATCAAACGCGAAATATCGGTGAAAGTAGGAACAATGTGCCTGATTAGTGATATTGTGTCGGACTTTCAATGTATTTTTCTGGAAACTATCATGCGGGACTGCGTAGCTGTACGGAAGTAGGTTTGTTTTGGTTATGTTTATGACTTTGTCGCATACGTACTTATGTGGGGTTATGTTTCTTAATTAGGCGTGGACAGAATTATTGTGCAATGGAAATCAAGATAGGCATCAACGATGGATAGAAAAGGTCAGATTTATTTGTTTTATTTATTTTTAAGACTGCGAATGGGATTAATTAAAGAACACAAGCATTTTGGAGTATTTATAAAGAATAACGAGTAGTATAAAACTCAAAATGACCAACCTAGCGGTGATAGCATACATAATACTTGTGTAAAATAGGAGCATATTCCATTTTGTAAATAAAATTGATTTAATATAATATACATATTTATTTATGGACATATTTCCGCTAAAATCTCAAAAATTTTTGTCGGCACGATTACAATACTTTACATACTACGTATGATAAAGTAAAAACGCATTGATCGGACGACAAATAGAAAAGTTATGTAAAAACACAAATAAACAGACCACAAATAAAAATGTTATTTATAAAATGTAATTTCTTTGTTGGTTCAAAATATCAGTATTAAACTGTTTTCTCATTAGAGAACATACAAATCGTCACGACTTTGTTCATTTAACCGAATTTCTATCTCTAATAATAACAAAAGCACACATAAGACACAACTAATTCTCCTGCAAAGATGCTTGTTGTTAATTATTTTGAAAGATAAAAATAATCATAATTATGGCTACAGGTATAGCTTCTGAATAAATGATACTACATTGAACTACGGGTCTACTTCTCAATGTCATTGTTCAAATTTTTTTTTCACATTTCTGACAGAATACTTTTGTTAATCGTTTTCACTTTCGTTTGGAAAGTGTTTTGTGTAATTTGATTATTTACATATGTATGTAGGTAGGTACTTTGTAAAAGACTTAATAGAATATTTGGCTTTATTTGTTTACTGAGGCAACGGCCATCTCGCATGTTTTTTTCTACAGTAATTAAACGTGGAGTCGGAGTCGGCACATTTTTTTCCGACTCCGACTCCGACTCCTCTGAAATTTGTCTGCACTCCGAGTCCGACTCAACGACTTCGACTCCGACTCCACAGCCCTGGTTCCATCTCCGTTTTATTTGCCCGTAGTTGTTTGCAAATCACGGTATTTTGTAGCTAAGTAGTTTAAAAAATAGCTATATTATCCATTCAATGCTGGTTTTAAGAGAACGCCTAACAATTTAAATTTTGATAATTAGGAGGGTAGTATTCAATAAATAACTTTTCAAGACTTTATTTTACAAAAAATACTTCGTATATTCGGTTTATTTTCAGACCCATTTTGTTTAAGAATTACTGACTTTGACCCCTTATATTATGATATCCAAGATATACTAAATTTGTAACACGTGTATTTAGATATTTGCATTTCCGGGTAAATAGTGACTTTCAAAATAAGTTTCTGTCTGCCGGCGAATCGTATTCAGTGTAGCTAGGCCTACATATTATTTATTTATTATATTTATCGAAAATATTGTGTTTCATATAAAAATCTACCTTTTTTGAAGAAATTGTAAATAAACAAAAATTTGACCATGTCATAAATGGATTTATATAAATTCTGAATGAGTTTACGGTCAGAGCGGTCTGTAAATTGCTGGTTGATTGTAATGAATTTTAAAGAGCGTCATCCGGTTGAAGTGTTTGTTGCAATTTTGCAAGTCTTTCAACGCTGCAGGGCGGCTTCAATGGATCGTTTATTTCTAGGGGAATGAAAAAGCAACAAAAGAGCCCTCAGGGAAATTGCACGACGAAAGATGTCCTCTACACTTTCACGTCCCAACATCTCAATCCGAAGGACTCATTTTCCATTCAGTTTTTATCTTGGTTTTCTTTTCATGCAAACATCCTGTTTATTTGTAGAATGGCGTAAAAGCAATAAAATCAAGGCTATCCTAATCAATTGTATATACACCAATCTATATACAGGCCCGCTATTTAATTAAAATTGGTATAGTATGTATGTACACTACAGTCAAAGAAAAACTAAAGTATCATTTCCTATATTTTCTTTGTATAGCACAAGAATCATCCAACAAATTTGTTTGGAAGTTTTAGGTAAAAATTCTTTGGATTCCAGAGGATAGATATTCCAGAAACCAGATCAAAATTGGTAAAAATGGTGCTTTCGTTTTTATTTGACTGTAAATAGCAACAACCAAAAAAAGTATGCATAGTTGAATGAAGGGGTTGGAAAATGGCGGTGGGGTTTTTATTCTTTATAACTCTAGGAAATTCTAAATTTCCTTCAGACGGATCAGTTTTTCCAAACCGTCTCCCCCAATCGATGAGTTCTTTCCTAATTGTGCGACAATTTATGAGAAAAAATACTATATTTCTCATAATTACAGATTGCTACTTTTCTCATCTGCGTAAAAAAATGCTTGTATTTATAATATGGAAATGTATTTTTTTTCTGCGGTGGACAAACTACGCTGTTTTATCTGCCCCTGGTTGCTGCCTGTTAGCAGCATAGTGCCAACACTGTGGAATCACTTGGTTAGTTATTTTAGACCAAATTTGGCCAAAACCCTGAAAACATAATATAAGTCCTAAAAAATCCTGTGTCTGCGTCATTCTTTTTTACTTTATCATACGAAGTATGTAAAGTATTCTAATCGCGCCAAAAAAATTTTTGAGATTTTAGCGGTCTTTTTGGGTCCCCTGAACATTTTTGACCAAGGTACAAAAAAATATCTGTGTGTGTGTGTGTAGGGATGGATGTATGTATACCTGTTTTTTTGTGACGACGATTCCGGAGAAACTACTAAAGGTATCGGCACGAAACTTCATATTTAGTTTGGTCATATCATGACCAAACTTGGAGCTGAAAAGCTTTCTGTTGAAAAGGGTCCAAAGGAACTGGTGGTTTAGTCTTAGCATTTTTGAAAGATTTTGTAAATAAGCCGCCATTTCTGGAATTTCGTCGAAATAGTTAAATAATATATTAAATTAGAGGAAATTCTGAAACGACTATGTATTAAAACTAGTAGGTACCCAGGATATGTCGGATTATATGTCAGATATGATTCTAATGACAGTAGGTAGTGTCAAACGCTAATGTTTTGACAATACCGTAAAATATAGTCAATATAAGCTACGTTCGGATATTGTACATCGTTACACTTTTTACACGCACTAGCACGTAAGTGTCATTTGGATGGTGTACCCAGTGTCAACGGAGAACAGTATCATCACGACACGTGAGAAATACTATAATTTCGTCTGCTACCACCGCCATTTCCTACCATTACCATCAATCGGAACGCACCTTTACACTTTTTACACCCAATAACACGTGTCATTTGGACGGTGTAGCCGGTGTCGACGGAGTACATTATCCGAACGCAGCTTTAATCGACATATCTGTCTAGTTCTACTAGTTTTATTTTAATGCAGACATAGCAGATCTCGATCAAATAGAATCTCATGCAGCTAAACTATTAATTTGATATATAGTATGATAAAGTCATGTGCCTGGCCACATCAGATTTTTTTTTGGTGTGAAATACTGGCGTTACTACCCAACGTCTGAAATCTCTCATATCTCCTTCAAAGATGGCATTTAGGCGTCCTGAATGACGCTGAGATCGGAATATTAATATTAAATTGCAATATTTAAAACGGCGGAAACAAAATTAAAAAACAAACCAGAAAATGAAAATTAAGGTAATCTTTGGCACAGAAATAGGGATTTGGCTCTAATTTTAGCGAAAAACAGTCTTAAACGTCTTAAACGTAATTCGAAAAGCTCGTTTGTGTATAAAATATAAAGAGTTATTTCCTCTCGGTGGTATTCCATACTCCGCATAAGATGTTTGGCTGAAAGTTTGATTTATTCTTGTATTTTGTGGGTGACCTCCTAGATATTTATTTATTATGTTTAAGAATCTTCCTTCCACACCGATTTTTTTTATTAGCAGATCTTTTGATAACACAATCTCGTACACTCGTCTGTTTTATATCATTCATTAGGTTTAGAGCTGCTGAACTTGTTCCTGACTTTTTCCAAAAAGTATAATGTTTCTTATTTGTTATTTTGTTTTTGAAAATGTGATGGTCCAAGCGTCTTTGCAACACATTCCCAATAATTTTGCTTAAAATTTATGTCAGGGCGATGGGGCGATAGATGTGAAAAATAATCCAAGAAATGGATTATGAAAGATTACTGCTATAGCAGCAAGCACACGATTTGGATTTTTAAATATTTACTAGCGTTAATGAATATGATATGCATACGAAATTATACAGTAACCTTTGGATGCAGTACACAGGAAACTATATACAAGTAATAAATGAGTACAAGAAATAAATGAGTTTTTTTCTTGTAAATTATGGTAGTAAGAAAATATTTTTTAAAGGAGCTTTACAGACATAATGACTAATATTTAATTTAATCAGGTCATGTGTATAGTGGTGAACATATGTTGTTATGTAATTTGAACAAATCATCGTCTCTAAAAGGTTATAAAATAAACAAGCATTATGAAAATATACGAATTTAAAAGTTTGAAATATCAATAACAAAATGTCAGTTAATAGCATACCCGGATGGATACTTAGACGTTTCTGTAATTTTTTCTATTAATAAACATTCTCAACGCATCGTTGGTTCTATTTTCGCTGACCCCAAGCACCATTATGACATGCAGAGCGAAAGTGACTGCAAGAAAATAAATGTCTGTTCAAGCGGACATAGAATTAAATACCACGTTAAACATGTGTCATAATTATTGTCATTCTTTTAATAATAATAATGTATTTAAAGCCCAACAGTATACATGTACATAAAAAAAGGAAGTATGTGTAGGTATTTAATAAATCGTTACAAGGTATTATAACAATAATCATAAATACACATACGAGGTACTACAAAGCAGTAAACCTACTTACAACAAATGGCTTTCTCAGTTCAAAGCGGTTGTTTTATATAAGTGACCTGGGAGTCTATTCTCGTCATCTTTTTGAAGCGAATACGAGACTTCTCGAATGGTTAGGTGGACGGAGTGGAGATATCAGCGGTTTCCCTCTGGAACGTATCTATGAGCAAATTTACTTGTCGATAAGTACAATAGCGCACGCGCCACGCCCATACGAACGTATCTATGAGCAAGTTTGCTCGTCGCTAAGAACAATAACGCACGCGCAACGCCCATACGAACGTATCTATGAGCAAGTTTGCTCGTTGCTAAGAACAATAATGCACGCGCCACGCCCACACGAACGTATCTATGAGTTGCTAAGAACAATAACGCACGCGCCCCGCCCATACGTTCCAAACACAGGGCAACCGCCGATCTCCCCACTCTCACCTAACCATTCGAGAAGTCTCGCATTCGCTTCAAAAAGATGACGAGAATAGACTCCCTGGAATGGAGAAATCACCAAGTGACAAAAAAAATTATTTTGAGATTTCTTTTGTCACAAGTGGGGTTTCTTCACTAAGGCTGCTGATAAGTGATAACATTACGGTAACGAGGTTTCATTATACAGTCTGTCCCATAAAGATTGCCACAAACAAAAAGGGGAACATCTAAGCATGTTTTTTTGTTAATAAAATCAAGTCCGGAAAAGAGTCGTTTAGGCCTTAGGCTAAATATTCAAAAAATAGTGTCTATGTGATCCAGTTTAAATGAACATTTTCCTAGCCGATGAATTGGTCGGGGCGGCCCTGATCATTGGCCCGATCGATCCTCTGTACTAATACCACTTGACTTTTACTTCTGGGGTCATGAAAAAGCCTTGTCTTCAAGACGGTTAATCCACGCGGAAGAAGAACTGATTGTCATAGTGATAGCCGCTTGCACCTACGTGCTTGTGGTTTAGTCAATGGGGTCCCAACATGGCTATATCACCGTGCGTGGTATAGCCATGTAGGTGTCCCCTACAATCCCTTACAATCAGTTTATCGCAATCTTTATGGGAAATCCTGTATACGATATTTGATGTTTCGTGCGGAAGTATATATGTTTCTTTTAATAGAAACGACAAACTCAAGAGAGGGCGATGCATTGGTTGGGGGTAACCTAAATTATTGTTAATACTATATATTAATAAAAACAATTGAAACAATAAAACAAACAAAAGCAAGATAATTTCGAAACCATTTCTTCTTTTATAATACAACATTGTTATTGGAAATAAGTGAGAAACTTAACAGGAATGATTGACATAAGAATATTAACTCAAAACACGCAACACAAGATAGTCTGTGAAGCGGCGCTTCCTTAATGAGTAAAAATTTATAGAGACCTGCCATTTTTTAATCAGTTATGAGAAGTACAATACTGTCAAAGACACGTCAAATTCCGCCCACGTTTTGTTTAAGTGAACTTGGTTTTTAGGACAAAGAAGTATCTAAATCTGTAATTTAATATGTACCTACTCTAATTGTTCACATAATTTCAGTTGAAAACAGGGGTAGAAGTTACCTTATTTTTAACTAATATCTATTGAAATGTGGTATAATGAAAAAAATAATATTCGCCTTGAAAAGTCGCGCACTCTGATAATGGCAAGCAAGTATACAACTATTTTAGCCTGGACCGTCAAGCCATTTGATCGAGCGCAATCGCTTTCCACTCCGAAATAGTTGTCGTCGTCCAGGTGGACGAGCAAACTGGAAAGTGTCTTTTTATATGAAATAATCGCCTCTTACGACCAGGCAATTATCCATCTATCCAGTGGCGCGTTATCCCATGGGCAAAATTGGCATTTGCCCAGGGTCGCCAATAACACAGGGGCTCAAAGCAGTATTTTGGAAACTCTTCCGTAATAGACTACCGCACCATGCCAGTCCCTATTAACATTGCAAGGTGGTTTAGGCTCCTCTCAGCGAGGACTAATTTATTACTGTCTCAAGAATAGTGAATTTTATATTAGCACTCCTGCCGGTTGGGGACCAAAATCAATCTTTTATAAACTATAAAACTTATATTACCTATATTATATTATAATAGACTAAAAAACTATAAATCTTTCAAAGTCCATGATTACACAGTGTGTATAAAAATAAATGGTAACCACTCAATATATTTCTTTCTAAAAAGTTGACAAGAAAAATATTCCAATAAAAGTTTTAGGAAAGTGCTTGAGCTACAAATTTGAAATGCTTAGAAATGAAAACACTTTATATTTAAAAGTATTTATAAATTAAGTCATTTTCAAAAACGACGAGCTATTGACACGGTAGAAATCCTTGAAAACATTGTTTAATTGCTTTCTTTTAACATTTAATCGTATTGTTACATTTACACCACTGACCTCAGGGACATGCGGTTTTTACTTGCAATTTGTAATTCAAAAGAGTATAAAAAAACAGGAAAAATATACAGGATGCTATATTTAAAAAAATGGAATTTGGCTTGCTTCTTACAAATATATAACCCTGTATATTCAAAAGTAATTCAAGTTTCTAACTTAAGTCATTTCCTAAACCATTTATTTGGTTACTTTCTTCTAAACTTTGAGGACCAGATATTGACACGTTACGTTTCTTCTTGTTAAAACTGATATAATAGAACGCATTCGGAAAAATGGTATTTTTTTGATGATATGGAATCGGAGTCTTAGGTAATGTTAGAAAAAGAAATAGGAAATTACATTTGATTAAAAGTAACATCTCAAAAGAACTATAAAATTGCACCACAAATTTAATAAGTAGGTACACATTCAGAGGACATATACAATATACATATATGATAACATAACACACAAACGATTCATTAAAATTCGAAATTATATATTATAAACAATGGGTAATTCAAACACCACGCATAGAATCAGTATTAGTAAAACTATAACTCCAATAATACATAATCCAATTCAAAATGGTACCCAACAGGTACCTGGCTTCACCTTTTATCCAAGCATCGAACTAATAATATGCACCTCCCTACTATTCTGTGGCAATGTGCATTTGCAGTCTGTGCGTGTTTTTGGTTTCGTCCGTGCTAAACGGTTTGTAGACCCCGTGACGTAATAAAATGTTAGCGTCGTCCCATTGTTACGCGTCTCTCTATGTTTGCTATCAAAACTATCGGTGTATTGCTTTAAAAACGTGATAAATGTGTGACATTTGGTATTAATGATGTTCCCGTTGACTTTTTGTTCGGTTTTCGTCGATTTTGAAGAGACAAATTGCCGGTATAAGGTAGGATGTTATTCTATTGCGTAATCGCTGTTGATCTTTGGAATCGTTTGGATCGTTGGAATGCTGGCGTTTTAAAGGCGTTTTAGGCTTGATTTTGTATGATGTATTATTATTCTATTATTGCCACAAGATCGGTGTGTGGAAGAACACTCAACAAAACTGATGTATATATTGATGATGGCGTATTTAAGAATTTTAACATTGAATATGGAGGCTCCCATGATTGCCCAGGGCCCCATGATGGCATAACGTGCCAGTTAAGTTAAGTTAAAAGTTTGTTGTGATGAAGCACTTCTAGTAATTTGCTTGGACGATGACATGTATTTCGATTTAAAGCAAGCAAGATTAAAATCAAGCGGCTGTATCTTATTTGACATATTCTCGTATATCTAATATTCTCGAACAGAGTTTTTTTTTTAATTTAAAACAATCCAGAAGCTTTTATGAAAGTAAATAATCTGAAATGTTAATAATAAAAGAATTTTCGTTAGTGTCCAATAGGGTGGCTCGTTTTTGTAGCTTTTTTATTTTGATCAAAATGCCTGGCCCCGCAAAAGTTGCCCACCCATGCCACCTTCCCACCAAATGAAAAACATATATATTATCTGATGAGATTATAATCCATAGTGCAGTGATATGTTTAATTAAATAAATAAAACAACTCTTCTTTGGTGCACGTGTTTATAATTTACTTGGGACGCGTTTCGGACCTCAGGTCCATCATCAGCCGCCAAATCTACAGGTTATTAAGGTATAAGTAACGAGCCAAGTACCATATGATTAAAATTAGTCATTTAAAATGTATAGGCTGACAAGAAAGAAGGCTGACAAGAATGCCGGTGTCGTCATCCTTTATAAGCAGGATTACATTGGTAAAACTTTTGACTTTCTCCAGAGTAACGGCTACACTCAGATTAATAAGGGATCCTCTTAATAGTATAATTAACAAAACTAAAGACATCATTAAAACCTGCAAACCCACTTTGATGGAATTATCCCACAACCAATACTCATTTATCCCCATGAATCCCTCTTTACCGCATTTATACTCCTTACCAAAACTCCACAAACCAAACATCCCTATTAGACCCATTACGTCATTTTGCAGTGCTCCCACTATACACCTAGCCAAATTCATGCTTAAAATTTTCAAGTCCCTTAATTTCAATCCCATTTATACTGTCAAAAATACCATTCAATTTACAGAATCTATAAAGCATTTTAACACCTCTAACTGCATCATCGTGTCCTTCGATGTAACCAACCTGTACACAAATGTCCCTATCGATCTCACCTTACAGCTTGTCAATGAACTCTTAACCCAACATTTCAACAATAATTCAACCATTCAACACTAAATTTAATCCTTAAACATGTAATCCAGCAGAATTTTTGCACGTTTGACGGAAAATTTTATAAGATCCAGGATGGCCTACCTATGGGCAACCCGTTATCAGGTTTCTTCTCCGACGTATTTCTTAACCATATCGAGACCAACCTAATTATCAATCAAATTAACCCCTATTTTAATAAAATTCATAAATGGATTAGATACGTCGATGACATATATTGCATCTTTGAGGGCAACACCGTCGAACTGCATGCCTTGTTGGATTACATCAACAATTTACACCCTAAACTTAATTTCACTATGGAGATCGAGAGGGACAAAATGTTGAACTTCCTCGACCAGACCATTTCTTCCAAAGACAGCCTACCATCGTTCAACATATACCGAAAACCCACCTCCATACCCACAATAATCCCATTTGACTCCAACCACCATTATTCCCACCGTATTGCTTCCCTAAGATATTATTTTCACCGTGCACTCACTTACCCCATAAGTTACAAAGACAAAATGGAGGAGATCAACTTTGTGTCTCGACTCGCAATCAGCTTCAACTTTCCTAACAACTTAATCAAAAAGATTTTTAATAATACGGTGATAAAACTTGACCCTCTTTATACACGAAATGTCAAATTTAACGATCCCCCCTTTATAGGCCTTTCTATTTCAACAGTATCAATCAGAAGCTACCTCATATATTGTCACCCTACAACATCATCCCGGCCTTCAAAACAGAATCAACTCTTACAACTCCTTTCTACACACCGTCAAACTCCCAAACCTATTTTAGATCAAAACGGTGTCTATTCCATCAATTGTGGGAACTGCAGCGCACATTACATCGGTCAAACCGGTAGAAGACTTTCACGGAAAATTTATGAACACAGAACTACCCCTAATTCTAACTTATATCGTCATAGAATCGAGACTGGACATAATATTAATTATGGGGATGCCAAACTCTTACATAAATGTCAAAAGGGACCGAAAATGGACCATCTCGAACGTTTAGAGATAGAACGCCATAAAATGACACCTGGCATAAGCCTTATTAATGACCAAATATTTTCACATACAAAACCCTTATTCAGTTATACTCTATAACCAAAATATTTATTTCTCTCTCCGTTTTTCTGTTTTTTGAGTTTCTCTTTTTTTGCCTTTTTGAAAACGCTATAACATTTAAAACCTGAGATCTCTCTCATATTTTTTTATTAACTTTTACTCCTTGATTTGCTGTTGTCTGTTTTATTCTGTCCCCACGCTACACCATACATCTTGTATGTTTGTACTTTGGAGTTATTTTACTAATTATAATGTGAGCCACTTGTTTTTCCTATATATTTTGTTCTTGGCTTCGATTTGACTATGTCTGCCTATTCTTTTGTAATATAATTTTATGTTGAATTCACTTCCACTGTCCGCCGCGATTATGCAACTTATAGTGCACATTATATCATTTTAAAATCGTTAAATTTTCTTACGACTACGGAATTTTTGTCTGCGTCGTTGTTTATGTATCTGTTGTATTTCGCTTTGCCGTTTGTTCAGAATTTTTTAATTTGTTGTTTCTCCACTATATCGGGAACTTTTAATTTTGTTGGATTTTCGGCGTGTTTTTTGTATCGGTCCGGTCGGCTTGGTCTGGCCACCACGCTGTCTATTCCATTCCAACACTGTTATCAACAAGTTGGGTTCAGTATTGTCGACTCTCCACGGAATTTTCCTCTCGCATGTTTTTTATTGAGATGTTGACTTATTCTTTTTTGACATATCTGCATGACTGCTATTGTTTGTCGACGTCGATTTTCTAGACTGTAAGTATTTAAAATTTTTGCGATCTTATTTTCCTGAATTTATTTAATATTAGAGTGGTATTCGTTTCCTATTTTAAATGACTAATTTTAATCATATGGTACTTGGCTCGTTACTTATATCTTAATAACCTGTAGATTTGGCGGCTGATGATGGACCTGAGGTCCGAAACGCGTCCCAAGTAAATTATAAACACGTGCACCAAAGAAGAGTTGTTTTATTTATTTAATTAAATATATATATTATCAATAAATTTGTAACATAATGATATCGTTTCAATGTCAGTGTCATGTATGCAACCCATATCGGTTGAATTTACAGCGACCAATCTATCAATAGCAGGTTGTTTGTTGTCCGCCGAACCATCAACAAGCGTTGTCAGTCGGTCAAGACCACTAGTGAATTAAGTTTGAGGATTCCAAGTAGAAAGTACACAGTGTGCGGTTTTGATAGACATCTTTTTGTTTCTAGGACACTGGGTTCAGCCGCTATAAATTCGTAAACATTGCCAAAATCACGTGTGATTCGCATTTTTACTTCATTTTTTTTTTCGTAAACTTGACGCGATACAATTATTTCAACGTCTTTTTCGTGACCAGCGACCTGCTGATCAACTTGACCTGTTTTGTCAAACATACTTATTTTGATCAATGTGAGAAACAATGTCTCTCAATTTGTAACGCAGTGTTATTAATACATTATATTCCGTTCTTTTAAATATAATTTCTAGATATTTTATAAAATTTTACTATTTTAAGACTTACTTCTTTCAATAATAATGTATCTTCAGAATATTGATTCAAATATGAGTTCTAGTCGAGAATAATTACGTAATAATTATGTGGCTGATGATGATGGTTCCATTCCCGACGTATTACAATTAACAATTTTATTTATAATTTTATTCAAGTTCACTAAGCAATGTTCTGGTGAAGACGAGGCTCAAATTACTAACATTTGTCCAAAATACAAACTGTGCCTTTTACTTTATGTTTTTTCACAACTTTCGACAAATGTTGTACACGAATTAGAAAATGTTGATTCATGGGCCGTGTTAACAAAAACATTTAAAAAAGTATTACTCAGATACGAAATATTTTGCACAAGCACATGAAGAGTTAGAAACGATCAGACAAAATTTTAGTGATAATTTTAGACGAGTGGAAATGGTACAAAATGAATGCATAAAATCAGAAATTTCCTTTTGCAAAAATACTGATGGTTTATCTGGGCTGAAGCGGGCTATTCCAAATACCACATTACGTCGGTTTATCATATATACTGAACCAGAAATTCCACAAATGCTTCGGCAAGAATGAACATCGCATTACAAGAAGAAAAATTATTAAATTATACAAAACATAAAATAGTGACGAGAATAATTTAGAACTAAATACACGACAATAAACATCCCAAGTGAGAACGAGTAAATCTAGTACGAAACGTGATACTTACTGAGCCATTGCCAACCACCAAAATAGCAAAATCAAAATTTAAAGGTGGCGATAAAAATGTGAATAAATAACAAAATATGAAAATAAAAAATAACCAAAAGCAGTTAATTAGACCAAAATAAAAAAGAAACACCAAAACAAAATGAAAAAAAAACTAATAGGCATTTTTGTCATTACTATTATCACCATGAACAATAATTTAACCGCTTTTTTATGTGAGATTTTGAAAATTAAATTTTGCACACTACAAGATATTTTTCATAAGGCAGTGCCACTTTAACTCAATTTCCACAATTACCGGGCAGTGCCACGTGTTTTCAAGTTGGCCGCAAAAGAATGATGTCAGGAATGGTATAGTGTACAGGTGTCTCACGGAAATATTCCGTTAGATTTTGATACATCAATTTTCACTAATTTTATATTTGAAAGTTTGGAATGAGGATCTACTCGATCCGAACTTGTAAATTAAAATACTCTCAAGGACTATCACTTTTGGTCTACCGAAAGGTGATATCAAATTATTAAATTAAAGGAAGCATAGGTTAGGATTCAAAAGATACAGATTCCAAACTTTAAAATATGTATAGATATAGCGATGCATCAAAAACTTCAAATTGACCAGTTCCGTGAGTTAAAAAAAGTAAAGGAAGTTAAGTAAAAGCAATTATTTTTACTATGTTTATTTAATTCTCTATTTAGTATTTTTATCATATGTTTATTTAATTTCCAGGTAATTATTACTTAAATACCACATCTATAGTTATCTTAAAAACATATAATTTGGTCTTCACCCTCCCTAGGATGTGCCAAACACCTGAATCCGTTTTTCCGACATCATAATGGAACAAGAAAGGGGCTAAAAAGCGAGTAGTAAAAAGTAAACGGATGTACTTTTCCTTTCTTAAGTTTTCTTTTATAATGTTTGAAGTTGTAAATAAAACTGCAATCGACAATATCTGCCGAAATATAATTATAAAATTAGTAATAAAATCTGACGGAAACCCGGCATATCACTATTTTTTTAGTCATGTCATACATATATTATAGTTGAATTTTAACTGTTGATTTTGTGGATTGTATTCTAGCAATGAAATTAAATATTGAATTATTGAGTAGTTTAACTTCACAATTACCACTATATAACCCAAAATACACAGAACACATTATTATCAGCGGATGGGCATTACGGAAATCACAGAACCATAGAATTCATTCTAATTCGGCCACCAATATTGGCTATTTATTATTAACGAATTGTTGACGTAATCGACAATTCATAACAATCGGGTATTGGATATCATAAATTGCAGACATGAAACATTGAATTTGAAGTGATTATTGATGTGTTGTATTATATTGTGAAGTATAATAAGCCATACACATTACCTATACGAAAGACAAACACACGCAACAGATTAATTTGTGCATTATTATGATGATGTATCGCTTTCATTGTTTTATTATTATAATTACTATTGCTAATTAAATCGATATTATAATACGTTATCTATCATTTTGTCACTTTTTTGTTTACTAATACAGTATACTGTACTGTACTTTGTACGATTTAAGGTGTATGAAGTTTTACATCCTCAATACACGTCAAATGTCAATAATTAAAAAGCAGAACGTGTCCTGACGAGTATTTATTGAAAATTTATAACTATCGATGACTAAAATACAACAAATCATATACAATACAAAATTGTTGATTATTATGTACGTCAAACACTTACTGTCATGATAATAGTATATTATTTGACGAGCACATAACTAAGGATATAAATCGCGAGCATGAAGTTTATACGCGGGCCGTAGGCGAGCGTATAAACGCGTATAAACGAGTCGAATACGACGTTTTATCGACGACTCATAAATCCCATTTTATATCAAATCTTTTAAATGTATTTGTCAATGGTGGCAAGGCGAAATGTCAAATAACTGTCATCCACGTAGGTTTAGATTGACTTTGACAGTACATTCGTATAATGATGACACTTCCTTCAAATAATGAAGTCATTATTTGAACGAACTGTCATTATTATACTACGCTAGTGTCATTATAATAATTGGCGCGTATCATGATGGGGATAATTTATTTTATTTTATTTATTTTGATTATATAGTCATAGATACGTATGGAATGAACTTATTATATGTGAGTCGTAGATAAAAATTATTAAATTATACAAAACAAAATAGTATATTATTTGACGAGTACATAATTAATGATATAATCGCGAGCGTGAAGCTTATACGCGAGCCGTAGACGAGCGTGTAACCAGGCGAGCGATTTATATGCGTTATGTGCGAGTCTCCGACCTTTTGCAAGCGCAACCTTGGTTTTTTTTTGTCTCTAATGATTGATTCCTTTTTCTATTATCGTATTGGACTATATAATCTATCAAGAACCGCTTAATATCAACTTCAATTATCCTAAAATGACGTTGTTTTGATGCACCTTAACAAAACAATGCAACCGTGACCTTCTGCTGTTTGTAAATGAATACCCGTATATTTGGAGATGTGGCTATACATCCCGGTCGGCCGTGGATCGGCCAGACGACGACGACGTCGCGCGCCAAGTTTCACGTAGAATCTGAACGCAGCGCCGGGACGCCAGTCACTCGCCGACGCTTTACCGGAGCGGACGTGACGCGTCTCGGAATACCAACATGCGTTACGTATTCTATTCATACCGAATTCCATCGTCGATCTGCAACGAACACGACCATCAACAAAAATAAATACTTACCTTCATCGTTGGACTGTTCATTAGCCATTTTAAATTAAATATATAATAATTAGATACATAACTAAATCAAAATAAAATAATAGTTAATTGTGTGTTATGTTGATAATTGTCGTTTAAAAGTTGAAGAGATTTAATTGGTTGTTTGTAAACCAGACATAAGATTGTGAACTGCTGTTGTTGAGTTGGAGGCAGTGTGCAGTGGTGTGTGTGGTACGTCACTGATTGTGTGCTGATTATCTGAATTTAGTGATTCCTGATGCTATCTAGGAGATGTGCCGCTTGGCTGTTGTCATGTAAGTAGCTATTTTTGGACCACTCTTCGCATAATTCTTTGCTGTCGTCGAGCTATAAAACTGTTTGCTTCATATTATCCTTCCTTTACTGGATTTTTACAAAGCCGGACACATAAAATAAGAATACATTTCTTTTTGGGAAAAGTCCTTGATGCAAAGTTTAATTAAATATTGAATGACGGAAAAAGAAAACCCTCCTAACTTAGCAGATAACTTTTTAACTATTTACTTTATGTACCGGTTTCAGCAATGGTGCTATCTTCAGCTAAAAATCTACAGAAGATAATATATAACATAAATTAAATTAGATATAAGAAAAATAGTAAATAGGGTATGACTAAGGAAAACCAACCTTAGATTGACTGATTCCACACTATCAAAGAAATACTGAGGCAGTCTCAAATTGATTGACGGATTTAATTACGAAACAAAATGCTTTTTAATAACTTTTTAATTGACTTTGTGATTTAAGTTTAAATCAATATTAAAGTGTCCATTAAATATGGAAAAATATATCTGGAAAATGCACTTGGGTATTTGCAGCAAATATTGGCTGTCAATCAAATGTCACAAGGCATTGCTAGATCTTGCTGGCCAAATAACGTCTAAATTTAAAATATAAACAAAATTGAAATTTGAATACATTTTTCGATATTCTTTTGATACCTACAGCGATAACAATTCTTTCTACTTGTTTTGTATTACGGAGTGACAGAACATTTGACTGAACACGTAATTATTCGTATAAATATGTTTAAGTACCGTAGGTAGTGAACGCTTGTTTTATAAGATCTTTTTGAAACATTTTTATCGGATTGTGTTTTTTTATTCAATGATGAAGTTTCTAGCAAACAAATATTAATTAAACAAAATAAATTAATGTTTCTTTTTATTTAAAATTTAATCAATTAGTAGTAGTGACAGCAGCGTAGGGGAGAAATACATTTTATTTAATGTAAAAGTTGATGTGTCGTCTACAACAAAAGCCGACGTTTTGGCAGTACGGATGCAAACCGTTTTAACCGTTCGATTGGTTGTTATTTTATTGTGAGGCCCCGCTCGCCCAAAGTTTGAAATCCGTGTCCATAAACGAGATTGACACCACTAATGTATAGAAATATACAAAGTGTACCACAAACCATAGAATTTGGACCTTTCCATTCCATTTTTTCGTCGAAGCAAAACGTCTACTAGTTTAAGAACTTCAAATAAGAAGCTCCAAATTCAAACTTGCTATTGCTCATGCGCTATAATCTCGATCACTAATCACTCTCTTTAATATACAGTTAACATCGTTTACAGCAACATCGGATATAACAACAGATCGGTTATAAAACGGAGAATTAAAGTCCCGGTCAGTCTCTATAAACATATGCCTAAATGTATTGCTTACTACGACATCGGATATTGCGACCGAACTGATATAACGACTGCACAAACCAGCAGGTCGGATATCGCATAGATATCGCATGGATATCGCAAATAACGAAATATATAGCGAATTAAGAAAATTACAGAGTTTTGTGAAAGATTGTTCATTTATCAATTTATGCTGGACCTTATAACAGTTGTGCGTGCAAAAAGCACCATTTCAAAGCGAAAATCTTTTAATATCGAAGAAAAACCTCCAATTATATGGCGTTTGGAAGCTGGAGAATCGAATGTTTCAATAGGCAAGGAATTTAAAATAAATACATATATATGTAAATACAAATATATCATTTTGTATGTACATACCTACATACATAATGAGCCCTTGAAAGCCAGAGTGGCATAGGTACAAAAATGCAATTGGTGAGTTAAAAAAATATATTATTACCTTATTATTCCTTTATTTTTTCGAAATTTAGGTTGAACCGTTTCCTAAACAAGATTTTCAGAAATGTTTTAATTATGTACATATGTATGTCCATATTTATTTCAGAATTTTTCAACAGCGTGTTAACTATGGCTTTTTACTTACATATTGCACTTTGCACTCTCATAGGCTCATATACCTATAATCTATTAAAATTACGATATGTACGTATTTTCTGAGAAAAATGATTCAACAAATTTCGGATTCAACGAAACTGTAAAAGGTGCCAGTATAGATTTCGCTATTTTAACTCTAGAAAGGAAATGAAAGCCAAATTTTTGAAAAGTAAGCAACTATGTAATAAATCAAATTAACAGATTTCTTCGTTAAAATAACTTCAATTACATATAATACATAAATACATTATGTACTTCTTTATTTTTTGAATATAAAAATTAACATTGCTTTCATCATTTATATGAGTATTTCCTATAGCGATCTACGGATACAACAAACTAATACGTCCGGTCCGTTGATCGTTGTTATAAACGAAATTAACTGTACTTGTTGGTTAAATAACTATTTCCGTCGATCGTTTGTTTATGCGCCTGTTCAGTGAATAAATAGATAATCGTTTATTAATCAGCTCTATATAGTCCACAAATTCTAGATTATGATTCGGAAATTCAAATGCAATAGATGAAACTGATACCAATCGATAGCTTATGGTATTAACATAGGTAATTATTAAAATATTTAGAATAGAAAAATTTTTAATTAACGAAAAATCATTGAAAAGTTGTGCCTGGCAGACATTAATCCTTTATTCCTCGAATCTCACTCACTTAATCGCAAAACTAAAAATACCACACTGTAGCAGATAAAATTTACCATCAAAACGATTCGAGAGCCTATAATACAAGAAAATGAATGGTTAATTTTGTATAATTAACTGAAGTATTTTTTTGCGATTTCTCGTCAACCGGTCAGATGACATTCGAAATGCCCGTTCTAGTGTCAAACGATTGTTTGATGATTGTCGGTGACATTAGAAATGTCCGTTCTGACATTTCAAACCATTGGTTGACGCGGTTGACGTGGAACCGCACAAAATTAGTTGAATCAATTATAATTGATTATACTAAATTAACCGTTCATTTTCTCCTATAGGTTCCAGAATCATTTTGAGTGTAAATTTTGTCCGCTACAACGTGGTATTGCGATTAAGTGTGTGAGACTCGAGGAATGAAGAATAAAAGTTTGACAGGCGCAATTTTTCAATGGTTTTTAATTTCATTTCATTTTCCTATTAACTATGATTCTAAACATTTTCATATATTACTATTGGAATCATAAGCTATCGATTAGTATCAGGTTCATTGACTGCATTTAATCTTCGTAATACAATGCATATCAAAAATCTAGAATGACTGGACTAATAAATGAACAATTTCTATTAAGAGGGGCGTTTGGAATGTGTAAGAATAGGGCATTGTTCCGGAATAAATATAAAATTCACCCGCGCTTGCTTTAATCATGAACTTAATTAGAGTAAAGAAGCTAATTTTTGACAAAATATACTGGTTGATTTAATATGCTTGTATGTATGTAGGTAATAGAGGCTGGGAAGTCCCATAGCACCTAGGCCCCACTGGGCCCTTTGTGCAAACCTCTTGTGCTCACTCTGGACTCGTAAACCAGCCCAGAGGGGGTCCCCCAGAGCACTTACCCTATGGTCTTCTTTGGCGGGGCATTCGCACAGGATGTGTCTTACCGTTTCCTCGTCCTGCGAACAAGCTCGACAGGTGGACGTGTCGGTCAGTCGCATGTTGAACATATGCTTCCGTACTTTACAATGACCAGTGAGTAGTCCACTAATGAGCCGGGGCTTACCTCTGGGAAGTTCAGAAAATTTCCTGGCTGTCGTTGTCGATGGATACCTAAGTGTCTCCTTGGCCAACGAGCAGCCTGGTGTGGTGTCCCACCTGTGAGTGAAACTGCTGTGGGTAATATCGTTCACCATTAATATGTTTCATGGTGATTAAGTCAATAGCATTAATCCCAGAACAAAAATTGACCCTGCCGTTGTCAAGTTGAACTGCTTTTTATGCAATTGTGTCGAATTACTACAAACCATCACCGCGGAGCTCTGTAAAGAAGGTTTCTGTAATAAATTCCACAGACCGAGGCAAGGAAGAAGAGTACCAGCAGGTCAGATCAATTATAACTAATAGTTGACAACAACTACAGTACCTGCCTATAGGCAAAATCGGCTAAACGAATTAATTACGTATGTTGGTTTATACAAAGACTTGAGTACAACGGTTCACCGTTAGATGGACCCACATCCTGGGCGTACGACAGAGTCAAGTCAACGCCGACGTCGATCTCACTAGCATAAACGCCCCTGGTAATGCTCGATTTATTACAGCCAATCAAACGTCTTCATTGTATATGTTATACCACGAGAGTTGCAAATGAGTCATAGATTTCAGCTGTTATTTTGGTGATACGTTACAGGCCATTCCCGTGCGTTACACAGAAACAGCGTGCTTTTTCATGCGTCTGTTCTTACCATTTTAAGCAATGACGCATTTGCAGCTCTCGTGAGTTTACCTATAGCCATCTAACATACGTAAAATGAAAAAAACCAATCAAAACTCGAAGAACACTATTATCAAAAAATGTTGTAACCCACTCGCCTATTAAACGGCGACTAAAGGTTCTTTTTAATAAACTTGTTGGTTCTATAACCAGTAGATATAAAACTACTAAAACAAAAAATATTGATAAAGGAAAATTAATTTAAACCTCTTAATTTTGCACGGATAATTTAATTTACTTTGGTACTAGTTTCGATCTCTAGATCATCATCAGCGAAAAGCCAGAAAATAGTCAAAAGAAATAACAACGTAACAATTGTAACACAAAAAAGTAACAAATATGATTTAAATTGTAAAATATAAAATGGTAAACTAACAATACTTACAGTCAAAAACAATTATAAGAGCTACAAGACATCGGAATAAATTAACAAGTAGAACTAAGTACACGACAATAAACATGCCAAATAGTACACACTGCAGCGGAGACAAGGACAGAACTGAGAACGAGTTAATCTAGTACGAAACGTGATACTAACTGAGCCATTGCCAACCTCCAAAATAGCAAAATCAAAATTTAAAGGTGGCGTCCAAAAGGTGTGACCAAAAGCTGTTAATTAGACCAAAATGAAAAAGAAACACCAAAACAAAACAAGAAAAACACTAATAGACATTTTTGTCATTACCATAATCACCATGAACAATATTTTAACCGCTTTTTTATGTGAGATTTTTAAAATTAAATTTTGCACACTCCAAGTTATTTTTCATAAGGTAAAATTGGGCAGTGCCACGTGTTTTCAAGTTGGCCGCAAAAGAATGATGTCAGGATGGTATAGGTACAGGTTTTTGATACATCAATTTTCACTAATTTTATATTTGAAAGTTTGGAATCAGGGTCTACTCGATCCGAACTTGTAAATGAAAATACTCTAGATTGATGACTGAAGATGACTACTCTAGAAGATGACTGCCACTTTCGGTCTACCGAAAGTTAATATCAAATTTGATGTTCTAAATTAATGGAAGCAAAGCTTAGGATTCAAAAGATACTGATTCCAAACTTTAAAATATATAGATATAGATATAAAATATATTTTCTATTTAATATATTTATCATGTTTATTTAATTTCCAGGTAATTATTACTTACATATCACAGCTATAGGTTGTCTTAACAACATACAATTTGGTCTTCACCCCCCCTACGATATGCCAAACACCTGAATGCGTTTTTCCGAAATAATAAAGGAACAAGAAAGGGGCTAAGAAGCGAGTAGTAAAAAGTAAACGGATGTACTCTCTCTTTTCTTAAGTTTTCCTTTGTAATTTTTGAAGTTGTAAATAAAACTGCAATCGACAATATCTGCCGAAATATATTATAAAATTAGTAATAAAATCTGACGGAAACCCGGCCTATCACTATTTTTTTAGTCGTGTCATACATATATTATAGTTGAATTTTAACTGTTGATTTTGTGGGTTGTATTCTAGCAATGAAATTAAATATTGAATTATTGAGTAGTTTAACTTCACAATTACCACTATATAACCCAAAATACATAGAACACATTATTATCAGCGGATGGGCATTACGGAAATCACAGAACCATAGAATTCATTCTAATTCGGCCACCAATATTGGCTATTTATTATTAACAAATTGTTGACGTAATCGACAATTCATAACAATCGGGTATGGATATCATAAATTGCAGACATGAAACATTGAATTTGAAGTGATTATTGATGTGTTGTATTATATTGTGAATTATAATAAGCCATACACATTACCTATACGAAAGACAAACACACGCAACAGATTAATTTATGCATATTATGACGATGTATCGCTTTCATTGTTTTATTATTATAATTACTATTGCTAATTAAATCGATATTATAATACGTTATATATCATTTTGTCACTTTTTTTTGTTTACTGGTACAGTATACTGTACTGTACTATACTTTGTACGATTTAAGGTACATGAAGTTTTCCATCCTCAATACACGTCAAATGTCAATAATTAAAAAGCAGAACGTGTCCTGACGAGTATTTATTGAAAATTTACAGCTATCGATGACTAAAATACAACAAATCATATAGAATACAAAATTGTTTATTATTATGTACGTCAAACACTTACTGTCATGATAAAATAGAATAATTCTCAACAAGGTGTACTCTGTGGAAGTTTGTTTACGGATAGTGGTTCTATAAACCAAAAACCTGAATAGGATTGACATGGTGGGGTAGATGGCATAAACTTGTCTTCAAATAAAACGTTCAAATAAATATCGATAATTAAATTCAGTTATGTATTAATTACATTAATTACGTTGGAGTTTTCTTTTACATGTTTTCTAATTTAAAATATTTCATAATAGCCCATTTTTCTGGACTTTTTTATGTTATGAAGGGGTGTAATATTTTGTATCTTTGTTTTATGTTTATTTTCAGTCAAATATTTCTTAAATGTAGATGTTTTTCGGTGTTATGTTCGTTATATCTTATTTTCAATTTACGACCCGTCTGTCCAATGTAGTTGGCGTTACAATCTGAGCATTTAAGTTTATAAATACCACTTTTTTTCCCCAGATTGTCAATTTTGTCTGGTATTTATCAGTAAATTTCTAATTACATTTCTGGAGCTAGTCGTTACAGTATAGTTAAATCTCTGTGTTGCGTTTTTTATTTCTGTATGAATTGTACGGAAGTAGGGTATTGAAATATATCTCTCGTGCCGAGTTAATACCTATTGGGCTAACTTAAATATCACAGGAATTTAGTCCGAAAATAAAGGTCAAATTGAGAGATTCCAGCGTAAAAAAATTAAAAGCCAAAAAAATAAGCACTACCCTAATGACAATTGTTGCGTACCTCCGGTAGAAAACAAATTTAAAAAATTCATAGACATAACGCGATAAATTTATTTCTACAATAATCATTGTAGAAATTATAATATATTATAGTATATTTTCACAATTGAAATAAATATTTGTTAAATAAATTATTATATATAATAATAATTCTATTATACTTCTCCGAATTGCAAACAAATTTAACGCAAATGTAACAATCGGACTGCCTTCGCTTGTGCGTATAACACTGGAAATGTAATTTATAACAAACGTTCTGGAATTTGAATAATTATTTGTGCTCGTTCAGTTATATTGTTATGGGATATTTATTTTTTTACGTAATAATAAACAATGGCTTTGTTTTAATTGCGTTTTGTTATTTCTAATAAATATTTATATAGGATCATTCATAACCCGGGGAAAAACAGAAAAAGTAGATAGCATCAATTTCTAAGTAAAAAATATGTAATTTAATTTCGGATTGGCTTTCTTTTCGAAATATCGCATTTCAAAGTTTTTTAGACTTATGTTTAAATGAATAAGCAGAAACAAACATAGGCGATGAATTTTATTTCCCTAATAACCACAATGCACGACAAAATAATAAAAATTACATTGCTCCACATTCGAAACGTGCTAGACATGATTTTACTATTCACGTATTTTGCGTTGTCAAATTTAAATTAGAGCGTCTGTATATTTAATTTATTTTTTCACGTTTTACCTTTCTTTTTGATAATTAATTTACCGAGGTCGCAAAACTTTAACTTTGTGTCTCGAAAACAAAGACCGATCGGAGAAAAGTTATTTCGTATTTTTGAAAAGATACTTAAGAGTCTGAAACTTAATTTTCTGCCTCGCGTTATGAATCACCCTATATTGGGGATGAGCCATAAGTAATATATCGAAAAGTTGGTGGCACAAACTTTTCAGGTTTGCTGAAAACCGTCGAACTCTTGAAAGTTTTACAAAGACCGTCGCGCCGTGTAAGAATTTATAAGTTAAAATTGATCAGGGTATGTATACGACACCGCTATGAAACCACCGGAGGCAGTCTAAAAAATTTATTCAATGTTTGCAAAAGTTTTATGCGAACATAAGTCAGTTGGTCGAACAGAATCTTTGAAGAAACTAATAGACTTTTTACTTTATCATACGCAGTATGATAAAGTATTGTAATCGTGCCATAAGAATTTTTTGAGATTTTAGCGGAAATTTGTCTTTTTGGGTCCCCTGAACATTTTTGACCAAGGTACAGTTGCGGCCATTGAAAAGTAGTACACTTTGTCACAAAAAAATCTTGGCTTTGTAATTTTTCCCTTGAAATTGACAATCACTGTCATTTTCTAAATGTCACAACAAATAATTGAATCAGGGACGTAGACAAAACACAAATTTTATTGAATATTAAAAAAGCTATGAAGAACAAAATGTAAAAATCAAGTTCATATTTTATTGCAGCACCACCACAATCTATTACCTTTTGGAGTCTTCTAGGCATTGATAAAACTGTGCGCTAAACTTGTTCTAAAGGTATTTGATCCCATGCTTCAGCTATACTATTAATTAATTCTTGTCTATTTTGTGGTAATATCTGGTCATTAATTCTACGAGCCATCATACCCCAAATGTTCTCTATTGGATTGAGGTCGCTGCTCCAAGCCGGCCAAGCTAAAATCTGGACCCCGTTTTCTCTCCGAAATTCATGAATAATATTCGCAGTATGTATAGGGCAATTGTCTTGTTGAAACACAAAATTATCACCAAAAACTTGCGTCACCGACGGCAACATGCATCGTTGTAAGATATCTCTATAAACGAGAGCTGTTATCCTTTCTTTAATAATCACACAGATGCCTAGCCCTTGGGCACTTATCCAGCCCCAAACGTTAACGGAGAATCGTCCCTGAAGATTAACCCTACACACAAATTCTTCCTGAAATCGTTGCCCAACAGGTCAGTATACGCGTACCCGACCGTTGCTACATGTTTGAAATCTCTTTTCGTGGGAAAAGACTACATTTTCCCAGAAATCCACATTTGCATTATGTTGTTGAGCAAAATGTATCCTGGCCAACTTGTGCTTATCATTTAAAAAAGGTTTATTAGCTGCCAACCTGTTGCGAAGTTCTGTCCCGGGTATTCTTCTTCTCGTACTTCTAGTAGACTCTGGGAAATTAGTTATTATTCTAGCCGCACTCGTTGTTCGAAAAGGATTGGCCCGAAGAAAATCGGCTAATGGCACGTCCTGTTCACCATTTGAAATTTTTCGTCTTCCAGTGCCTATTTTTCTTTCAATCGCTTCAGTTTCTTCAAATTTCCTTTTGGCTCTAAGCACAGTGGTTTTGTTCACATTTATTTCTTCTGCTATAACTAGTATGGGAACATTGTCCCTTAACCTAGTAATTATAATAGATTTTTGTAAATTCGTCAGCTGCGGCATTTTTAAAATCTACTGACAGTGTCCGCCACTGTTTTCAATGACACTAACAATAACGACCGTGATAAAATAAAAAATTACACTATGCAATTTTTTCAATTTTGAGAGTATGTGTCAAAACCCCGTGTACTACTTTTCAATGGCCGCAATTGTACAAAAAAATGTCTCTGTGTGTGTAGCCGTTTTTTTTTGTGGCGACGATTCCGGAGAAACTACTAAAGGTAACTTAAAGCTGAAAAGCTTTCTGTTGAAAAGGGTCCAAAGGAACTGGAGGTTTAGTCTTAGCATTTTTGAAAGATTTTGCAAATAAACCGCCATTTATGGAATTTTGTCGAAATAGTTAAATAATAAATTAAAGTAGAGGAAATTCTGAATAATTTATGACCATGACATTTTTTGGTGCAATCAATAGTTTAGCTGCATGAGCAAATTCTATTTCATCGTGATCGGTCGTACTGCATTACAACTAGTAGCCAGGATGTGTCAGATATTTTGATTCTAATGACAGTAGGTAGTGTCAAACGGTAATGTTTTGACAATACCTACTGTCAATATAACCTGCGTTCGGATATTGTACACCGTTAAGCATCGGCCACACATGCGCGACCACGCGACTGCGCAGCGGGAGCCACATTATTTCCATTCTACATCAACTCGCAACGGACCACTGCGCCCGTCATTACTGTCATTTTGACGCATTCGTTGCGACGGGACGTAGAACGGAAATAATTCACACTCCCGCTTCGCAGTCGCATGGTCGCGCAGGTGTGGCTGATGCGTTACACTTTGTACACCCAATAACACGTAAGTGTCATTTGGACGGTGTACCCGAGGGTCAACGGAGTACAATATTCGAACGCAGCTTTAATCGACATATCTGTAGTTCTACTAGTTTTATTGTAATGCGGACATGGCCGATCTCGATCAAATAGAATCTCACGCAGCTAAACTATTAATTTTTTATATAGTATGATAAAGTCATGTGCCTGGCCACATCAGATTTTTTATATTATATTTATATTTAACTCTTAGTTTTACGATCTTTTGATTATTTCTATACAAGATTTTCAAAATTGAATTGACAATGTGACTTTTCGTTTACAAATCTCAACCTCAATATTGTACATCACGTCATGGCAATATTTCCTTGAAATGAATATGAAATGCCTCCAGAAAATGGTATGGTTATGTTACAAATTTTTAGATGTTATTACCTCATTAACACGTGCTTTTTTTGCTTACGTATTCTCCCCCCCCCCTCAATGTTTATTTACACTACACTGTAGGACAAAAAAACGGGACAAATTTTCAATAACTCGTATTTCCAATAATATTTAGTAATTTGAGAATTTCTTTAAAAAACTGGTTAATATATCGTTTCAATCCAATGTTATATTGCTTTACGTGTGGGTATGCTGAAGTTTTGATAATATCGGCTCAATTTTATGCGAAATGAAAGTGCATCAAAATGTAAAGATTTTATAGCACCATATACAGGATGATTTTTTAGTATACAGAGTGAATTTTTGAAACAGAGAGAATCGTTATTTTTTATTGTTCTTACCCAAAAGTGGAGTTGGGCGTTTGTAACGAAAACATACGCACGACAAATCTCACTACACGTACTTGAGTTATCTTTTAAAATGTTGCTCCATGTTTTATTTTGACATTATTGAAGAATTTTTCTTGCTTGACTGACGTAATATGGTATATAAAATATGTTTATACTTGTGTGTCTGTAAAATGTTTGACAATTTCTCTATCTTTGTTTTTGCAAAGTGTTTTGGAGCTGAAATTAACTTCTTTCATTGAACCAAAATTATACAGTTTGCCTTTCATTTGTCTGTCGGTCAGGTCTATTAGTTTTTCACGTAAAAATTAACATTTTCAAATAAAAAATATCGCAGAAGATAAGACTGTCAATGTATTCAGATGGTTTAGGCTGACTGGCGTTGGAAATGCTCTTCATTTAAAAATGAAAGTAGCGTATGAAAGTTTAAAATATTGTGTTTCAAGTGATGTGTTATATTTAAAAAATGTTGATTCGATATCCGATTCAAATTTTGCAAAAACATGCCAAAAATATTTGACTAAAATTGTAAACGTCTCGAAAAACAACATAATTGAAAACATCATCAACATCATAAGAAAATGATGAAATGGAAAGTCGACAAAATCGAAAAGAAATATGCCTAAGCGCTGAGGATTGGAATTTAGGACCGATTTTCGCTCCTTGCCCCAATTCGTCGATTTGACTTTTAGGTTGTTTCTTCATAACATGCTAATATTGATGAAGGTTATTCTTGGGTCCATTTTGAGGAAAAAAATTCATATGAACATATGTCCTAAAGGTCTTAACTTTTGAACTACAGAGTGCTAAAGTTTTAAGAAAAAAATCTTTCTTTTATGATAACTTTGATACGACATTCATTCCAAAATGTGTTTAGATTGCTATAATTTTATAATTTTACCGTTTAAAAATTATTCTCTTAAATAAATTTTTGTTTAAAGTTGTATTGTATTTATATTGTTTTTCTCGTAAGAGGTTTAGAGATGCAAATGAATGAATTATATTTTTTATGCGAAAACCGTACGTTAAACAAACAATAATCATGAACTTAATTAGAGAAAAGAAGCTAATTTTTTACATAATATACTGGTTGATTTAATATGCTTTCATGGTGATTAAGCCAATAGCATTAATCCCGGAACAGGAGCTAATTTATGGGTGACATTTTAAGATATAGCTCTTTAAAATTGACCCAGCCGTTGTCAAGTTGATCTGCTTTTTATGCAAGTGTGTCGAATTACTACGAACTGTCACCGCGGAGCTCTGTAAATAAGGTTTCAGTAATAAAGTCCACAGATCGAGACAAGGGAGAAGACCAATAGCCCAGATCAATAATAACTAACAGTTGGCAACAACTACAGTGGCTGCCTATTGGCAAAGGGCAGAAATCGGCTGGACGAATTAAGTATGTTTGTTTATACACAAAGCCTTGAGTACAACGGTTCACCGTTAGATGGAACCACATCGCGTACTACAGACTCAAGGCCGACGTCGATCTCACTAGCAAAAACACCCCTCTTAAACGCATATTCTCACCGCAGTTTCGGTGTGAAGGTGAAACACCTGTAGCATACAGCATAGAGTGTTGCTTAAGTTCTAAATTTATTTTTTGCAATTGTCACTTTTAAAAGTTTTTTTTTGTTCAATTCCACAAAATATTTAATTAGTGGTGCTACCGGCTTTTATAGTTAGTACAATAAATTTCATAATTTCTACCTGCAGATTCAGATTTTGCAGAAAAGATCACCAGAATTAATTATCATTTGTTTGTTTTTCTTCGTGTTGGTTAGTTAATAAAGTACCAGTACAGTTTTTTATTTATTTAGTTTACTTAATAACAAATTAAGTAATGTGGAAATCTGTGAAACTTTCTTGTATTTAAATTCAAAAGTTTATTGTTATTTTTTAATTATATAGAATAATTTATTATAGATAATATAATAGTAGTACCTATATAATAAAAAAAAAACTAGTGGTAGTTTTTATCATTTTATCATCCACAAAATAAACTCATGTTCGTTAAATTTGAGGCAAGTGGACAAGGGTTAAACTCTCGTTGACATTTAAAATAACAGGGTGTATTCAAATTCGATAAAATAACAGTTTTTTTTGTGTTGACAGCATTATACGGCCAAAAAAATAAAATAAAACGATTTCATGAACAATATTCGCCAGAGCGTACATGGAAAATAATTTTTGCGGACGCGACAAATATGATAAAAGCGTGGACCCGCTAGCTTACTCCGAATCGCCATGAATTAAGCCTCGCTTGGAAATGTTAAAATTTAAAAAAACATTTATTTTTGTTTGATATTCGTTCGTTAGCTGTGTGCCTATCGTATAACAGTGTTCTTTGTGTTTAAAACCTCGTGTTATTATTAGGAATTAGTGCTTATTCCGCTATTTATAGAGGATGGTTAAAACGGGTGGTACCAAAATTTAAGAGTAGATAGTACCGATAAAAATAAACAAAAGAGTCCAAATAAGCATATGTATGTCCTAAAGGGGTTCCTTATTAAGTTATAACCTCTTGAGATTTTAGGCAGATTGTTCCAACTTTAGAAACATTAAAAAAGTAGTCGCGTGAAGAATCACAGGATAATTTCTTTGTTCGCTTGGCGTAAATTAAACAAAGTAACTATTTACAAATGCTGGCAAAACTAGACACAATTCACAATTTCAGCTTTGAGATTCTACGAAAAAAAGCATACCAGAATCAGTTTTCGTTTGATCGATTGTGTTTATTGGGTAAGATACTTTGCTTAACAAAGTACTTGAAACTATGTTAAATGATGATGAATGTTTCGACTCAAAAGTTAAATCTTATTATATGTAAATTATATGAGATCAGAAGACAGTTGTTATTCTATTTTAAGGTTTAATTTCTGCTAATTTTTACTTGTTTGCTATACAGCAAATAGTTGGTCTCTTTATCAGTGGCGTAGCTACCATGGGTGGCACCCGGAGCGGATATCGTGGTGTCACCCTAAGAATGAAAACCGTTAAAACTAATAAAAATCCGATAAATGTAAAGTAAGATTTTATAAGTTACAACATTATGATAATAATAGTTTTATCATACGTACCTATATCCTTTCATATAGATGTATGAAAGTGAATCTATTCTCTATTCTACTCCGTTTTTCTTTAATATATAGACGAAGTGTCTCTATTTTTATAGCTAATAGATCAACATCAACCCTCTGCAATGCAATCTGAGCACAATTCATTTCCCTTAGTACATCATTCCAAAAGAAAAGATAGGATATAAATGTGAAATCACACACGGCCGGCGTAAGGTTCTATGCAGCACAGCACCTCAGTTGTCTAAATTTTCCTGTTGATCTCACAATTTCTCAATTGCAGCCACAATCCCATCAAAATTTTCAGCTAATGCTTTTACTGCAGCATAATGACCAGTCCAACGCGTTGTTGAGCGTCTTTTTAAACAGATGCTTTACTGTGTTTAAGAAGCACTTCCTCCGAGCTGCTAGTAGAAGCAGAAAAAAATGTAAATATTGTCTCTATTTTTCCGAAAAATGTTACACAAGATACATTTTGTGCAAATGAGTGTTGGCCACATAAATTAATTGAATGATCTGTACATCCAACAAAAAATTGCTTTGGGGTGCACACAAAAAAAGAAATGACAAATAAATCATAACCATATGTACACATCAGTACTGACACCTATGAAAATTCGCGAAACTGTAGTGAATGTATAACTGCCACTTTTTGTTTCATAGCTTACAAGCATTTATAAATATCACAATCGATAAATTAAATCATTTACTATGCATAACTTGGTTAAATGGCTTCGAGCCTAAGTTATTTATAGTTGAAAAACATTGTAATGGTTTGCGTAAGTTTTTTTTTCACGGTCGGATGTCACCCCAAAACGGGTGGCACCCGGTGCGGGCCGCCTCTGCCGCCCCCCCTCTAGCTACGCCACTGCTCTTTATCAGTCATTGGCTGTAATCTATCACTGCCCATTGTTACGTGTGATTTGTTTTTCTATTATTATTATTTAGTTGAATTTTGAAATTATGATTTTGTTTAAGATGGATAGAATTTTGTATACTTATGTTTAGTTTTATCACTTGGAAGAAAATGCTTTGTATTAATTTGATAAAACTAAAATTATATTCGATTTTGAGCTCCTAGGGACACGGGTTGAAATGTATTAATCGATCTAAAATATCACAGGTGTTAACTATGGATGTAAAGATTATAAAGGAACAAGCTGAGAGGATCCTGCAAAATTTTCCATATAAGGTCCACCACCATAATCTATATGCACCTTTTTTTAAAAAATTAATATTTAATTCGTTACATTTCTGCTCCTCCATTACCAATAGAATTGCAGTTATTGTAAATGTTGAACCGGTTGAACGGCAATGAAATGAAATTTTACTACCAAGCCATAAAAATTAATTTTCAATACCGGTGAATGCAAACTACGCATACTGAATCGTCCATTCTAAACCCATTATCTCCCGCTATTATTAATTATTATTATTGCAATTATTATGACTGCTGCGCGTTACGATTTCCCCAAATTTACTCTAACCGATTTTAAACAGAGCTTTATTTCAATAGTTTACCAGGGCCTATTATTCGACCGATATTCCAATCACATTTATTACGCTTGAATTTTCTAGTTTAATCTAGCTAATCCTAGTTTTTATTCGTGGTTGTAATGTGTAGTTTTCAGTTAAAATATTTATAGTCTAGCCAAATTCCGATGTAAAATGGATATATTTCGAAAGTGTAGTTCCTAAACTTTGCCATACACAGAAGTTGCACGTTTTCTTTATAACGCTAATCGTTTCGAAGATTTTGCGATTGAATCTTATGTTTTAAATAATATCTCAACATTCTCAATCAATACTACCACCCAAACATTATGGAATTTTGAACTGAATTTTGGAAGGACAAAATTCAGTGTGATTATCACAGAAAGTATGGATTTGTCGAAAAAATCGTTATCATAAAAATTATAGCTGGGAAAGTTTGCTATCGGTAATGAATGATTTTCTATATATCTGACATAAACATCTCGGTTACTATAAGATACATATACGAAATTGGGATAGTTGCGTGTAGTTGTCCTGATCAATCTTATCAAAAAAAATATTTTTAAAGTTTTGGATATATCAACAATAACGTGACATTTGCCCATTAACACAACTATTTCCTCGAAGTTTGACTGCATATTTTAGGCGATCATTGTTTTCGTTTTGATACGACCCTCAGAAAGAGTCTTGAGCAAGAAAATGTCATCATAATGATCTAATAAACAATAACGGTATTTTTTTATATAATTTTAAAATTATATTTGGAGGTTGCTACCAACTGTCAAACTTAAAATGAATGTTTTTTTTTATTTTAAGGGAATTAAGACGGTTTTTATGTGTTTTTATTTCAATAGGATTATGATGTGCTTCTTAAGGAGACTTTGAATATATAAATATACATTATGAATTAAAATATCAAAAAAACTCAAATCTCATATACTAGCCTAAGTTCTGACTTCAGAATCTACACAAAAGTACATAATGGACAAAATATTGATTTTTGTTTAAATGCCAATTTAATAAATTTGAATTAAGTTTGACAATCGGTACAACTTCTAAATATTGTTTTGAAATTATTGAAAAAAAAACCTATCCATGTTCATTGCTTTTTCAGATCATAGAACCGTTTGAAAAACTCACGCTCGAAAAAAAATCATGATTGATTAAATTGCATTAATATAAGAATGATAACGATGCAAAACTAAACAACAACAAGCAAACATACCAGGCAAGTTTACAGCACTAAAATCAAAGTGTTTCTATCTATATTCGGTATTGAAAGCTCCCATTAATGACTGTTGAGCTTGTTAGAATTGGTGACGGTGGTGATTTTCCGCAATTAGATGTTCAGAAGTTCACTTGCTCTCCGAAGTCATTTGTACATTTGCATGGGACGTATATGACATTTCTATCATGTCCGGATATTCTTAATTTTAATGTACCATTGTACCATTTAACCTCATGTATCACCAGTGGCCGGACAAAAATGTATGTCTCGCAGTGCTAGAAGTCGCCCAGCTATGAGTGTGCGTAGCGGACACGCATGAGTCAATGACGACTTATGCGGTCGATTGGATTGATATCCATAGGCGCGAAGCGCCTGGCGGTCGGTAGTAAACCGAGTGAATTTAATATTAAGTGTTTGTCGTAACTATATGCAACACGTGCCCACTGAAATATTTTACTCATTTCTTGGATATGCATTGAACGATTGTATTACTGCATATTTTTCTAAATTAGTAGAGATTTGTTTTAAAATATTAAAATCCGGATTTCTATGTACTACCGCATCAATTTTTTTTGTAATTGGTGTAATTGGTGTAATTGGTTTTTTGCATTGGTGCTTCAATGCTTCGTAACTTTTCGTACAGAGATTCAATCCTTTGAAAACTGCGTGCTTCAACATTTTGTTGTTCTAGAAAGTTTATGGTTGGCAATACTTGCGCAAAATTTGTATCAATAAATTTTAATTGTTCATGCAAATCTTGTAATGATAGTACTTTTTTGCAGTCTTTAATACGAACTGCTTCATCAGGCAAATTTAAGACGAAGGGTTTGATGATATCAAAGTTTCTTGCATAAAAAATTGCCGCTTCTAACCATGTACCCCATCTCGTAATAACTGGTTGTGGTGGCAAAGGTAGATTAGGACACTTTTCCTCGTAAAGACACAATCTGGAAGGAGCTTTCAATAAAAATTTTTTGCATGTGCTTATTAGCGTATTCACGTCTGGAAATTCTT